>CM060121.1:15292141-16674641 GCA_030522415.1 Channallabes apus | reverse complement strand
TCCACCGGAGTTTATAAAGAGAAACGGTTAAATATGTCTAGATAACACTACGTGTGACCAAATTATTAATTAGGCAACTCAAGCCTAAAATTGCACTGTCTTGCATTACACAAACAGCCCCGCATTAAAACACCGAGAATACGGTATGAGACTGTGAGTTGCAGAGTTACAGGGGAAGAGCGGCCGATGTAGTGAGCTTTCAGGCGGTTGTGTAGAGCGGAGGGGTCACGTGACCCGGGCTCGCGGCCCGCTGTGTTTGGAGTACACGGAGAGAGAGGAAGCAACATGGCGACTGCGAGCGACCCGAAGCGGGACGCCGGCCATTCGCTTTGAGCTTTCTCGTGTTAACCCAGACCGTGGCTTCACCGGACTACTGCATCTGCGTCTCTGCGGGTTTAGGTTTCCGTCCGTGCCTGAAAATCCGTGTTTTCTGCACTTCCGGTGCGCGCTAGGACTGAAGAAGGAAAGAATAGGTTTTTCTATGTGTAATGAGGGGGAGAAGAGGCAGGCCGCCCAAAACCCTGCTGATGCAGGAGCCTTCTCCAGGGCCGGTGCGCGGTCTCAGACCCCGGAAAGGATTGAAGGGGAAGGGGAGAGGTTGCAGTGACGACGATTTTGTGACACCCAAGCGGGGAAACCCTAATTCATCGCGAGGTAAGAGGAAAGCTGGATCCGCGGCATCGCGGGGTAGAGGCAGGGGTAGAGGAGCTGGAAGAGGCAGGGGGAGACGGAGCACCGCTAGCGCCGTGGTGTACGATGACCACGAGAGCGAAGAAGATGAGGATGCGGTGAGCTTAGCATCGGAGGAGGATGACTACATGGAGGAAGAGCCTCTCACCGAGGAAGAAGACGAGCCCGTCGACAACGAGTCGGACTACCTGGAAGAGCTGCCCGAGGATGATGATGATGATGCCAGCTACTGCACAGAGAGCAGCCACGGCAGCACTCCAGGTATCACTGCATCTCATCACCCCAGTAACTCCCAGTTAAACAAAATAAACTCACAAATCGCTCGTGTTCGCAATCTTATCCTGCAAAATTCACAGTGCCTTGTTTATTTACATCTTCAAATTCTGTTCAGTTTAATCAAGTGTTTGCTGGATCTCAAAATGGAGTAGCTATGTGCTAAGTCAAGGCAGGCCTAACTTTCAGTGCAAGGATGCTTGCTAGCTATCTGTGTTGTAACGATGTTTTTTTTATTGTGCTGAAGAGTGGCTCAGAGAACAACTAGATGATCCAAATACCACGACTGTATTTATTCGGTGCTTATTCATATCATTACACTTGATCGCTTAATTCACATAAAGGCGCACAAGGAGTGCTAGCTCGCAGGCTAGCTGAGCAAACTTGGCGTGTTTCATTCAGTCAATGGCTTGACGTTAGCATCTAGCTAACAATCGACTTCAGCTTAACTGAAAACAATTATTTCTTAAATATTTAATTGATTATTATGCTGTTAAAAGCGTTCTGCAAACGGCAGTTTGATTCCGTTTCGAGCTTTGTTTTTTTTAGTGTTTCAACTGAAGTTACACACAAATCTCATTATATGAATATTAAAACCTGCTTTCGTGTTAGCCGACCGGTTTGCTAGCATTAGTGTTTAAAATACGCCGTGGTATCTGTTTACCCTTTGCCGAAATCAATTTTAATTTTTTTTATTAAGAAGGCAACATTTTCGTGTTGTTTGTAAGTCTTGGAGCGAGCAGGCACTGATGTAAGCTAACCCTGACTCTCGTTCATTAGCTAAGTAAGCTACAGGCTAGTCAGGCTAATGACAGGATCCCATGCGTTGGATTGTTTTGAAAACGAGCGCCAGTAGCGCTTCACCTCACACACGGAGGGAGTTTCACACTGACGCCCTGCCAATACCCTACTGACATTACCGCATTTACTGATCAATCCCAATAAAAGTCTATAAACATTTGTCTTTTAAAATGTTCACCAGTGTATTTCTCTATTTCTGTTATGTTTCTTTTCTTCCTCCATGTGGTTTCCTAAATCTTCTTCTTTCCAGAGTTTTGAGAATCAAAATTTCCTGTGCACAAGGTTTATTCAAATGCACAATGTGAATATGAATGCTGTGCAGAAAAGATTAATTCACAGGTTGTTTCTCGAGTACTTCAAGGGAGCGGACACGTTAAAAATCAGCGAATATAAGTGCATCAATCTCTCTAAGGAAATTGTACACTGTTAAAACATGCATGTGGCACACACGCACGCACACACACACACACACACACACATGGTGGCGTAGTGGTCTTTGCTGTGTTTCCTTCAGCTACTCTGGTTTTGTCCCACAGTCCAAATTGGTGTTCCCTAATTTCCTGTAGGTTGTGTGTGTGTGTGTGTGTGTGTGTGTGATCTCCAATGGATTGGCACCCTGTCCAGGGGTATCCCACCTCATGCCCCAAGTCTCCTGGGATTACCTATAAACTTGTTATAGAAGATGAGATGAAGAAAACACACATGCCTCATGACTGCATAAGGATAGAAAAAACATGCACACAATAATGATTTATCTTTTATTTTATTTATGTTTGAGTATCTTTTCTTTTTTTCTTTGTGACAGGGTGTTAGTGGTCAGTCATAATGCACTATGATCACGATGATGTAAATTATCAAGGTTTACTGTAATACATATGCTAAAAATTCCTTCGGATTGTGTCTCACTTTATGCATGCTTGTCCTTTACTAGGCCGGAGGAGACGCCGAGTCCGTCGCCCGCCCTCTCCCGTCCTGGAGCAGAAAGAGATCCCTGCTCTGGAGCTGCCGAAGTCCTCAGAGGACCTGCTCATCCCGCCCGAGCAGCTCCTGAACGCTTCGGCCGTGTACGAGGTGCTGCGCACTTTCAGCACAGTGCTGCGTCTCTCGCCGTTCCGCTTTGAGGACTTCTGCGCGGCGCTGGCGGGTCAGGAGCAGTGCGCACTGCTGGCCGAGACACACATAGCGTTGCTCAAGGCCATCCTGCGTGAGGAGGACTCCTCAAACACCACGTTTGGTCCAGCTGACCTTAAGGATAGCGTCAACTCTACTCTGTACTTTGTGGACGGCATGACGTGGCCCGAGGTGGTGCGGGCGTACTGCGAGAGCGAAACAGAGTATGCCGGCGCCGCGCTCGATCACCTGGAGGCCGACGAGTACCCGTACGGCCCGCTGGAGAGCAAGGTAAAGGTGCTGCAGTTTCTCGTGGATCGCTTTCTCACCACTAACATGGCCCGTGAAGAGCTGATGAGCGAAGGAGCTGTGCAGTATGACGACCACTGCCGCGCGTGCCACCGTCTCGGTGACCTGCTCTGCTGCGAAACGTGCTCCGCTGTCTACCACCTGGAGTGTGTTCGGCCGCCTTTGGAGGCCGTGCCTGAGGACGAGTGGCAGTGTGAGATATGTGCCGCCCATCGTGTACCGGGTGTCAGCGACTGCGTCACAGAGGCCCAGAGGAGCCGCCCGTACCTGCGGCAGGAACCCATCGGCTACGACCGGCACCAGCGGAAGTACTGGTTCCTTAATCGCAGGATTGTCGTGTGAGTTTTTTTCATTTATTTGTTGCAGGAAATATTGCAGGAATTTGTTGCAGGAAATAAATCACAATATAAGAACTTGTCTGCGAATTTGTTGTATTTCACGTCTTTGAACAGAAAGTGGTTTACTAATTAATTATTGTTAATGTGCGTGGACACAGTGACTGGAAAGCCTATTTAAGGAAAAAAATTATCCTAAAACGTATTCAGAGTCTAAAGTGATAGTTTTAAGTCCTTTTGTTGAGATATTTTGCCAGCTTTAGTTTGCAATCTCCTGCCGCCAGTCTACAAAACTCAATTGGACTTTGAGGTTTAATTGGGTCTGATAAATCCCACTTTCTCAGTTATATACGCTTCTGCTTGCAAAGTTTTTCAATCTTGGCTCCAGGTTTAATTGATTAAGCTAAGTCAGTTGTGGGATTGCCTTCGCTAAAGAGAACACGTGCAATCCGATGTTTAGGCTTTGCCAAGATAACAGGTGAACCTCCTTCTCAATGGAATAGGGTTGATTAGCACAGGTCTAAAAGGTTGTTAGATTCAGTTCATGCTTCAGTGCTCAAGCTAGATTAATGTGTTATTGAATGTGTTTTTGTTTAGTTTAACCATGTTTATTATGAGAGGAGAAGTATCAGGTGCTGTAGTATTTGCCCTCAGTGAGCTGGCTGTCAGTGTAGCTCAGACGTGGGAGTTTTTTCCCCCCCCCTTCTTTAAAGCAAGCAGTCTCTAGTAGTAACGCATTACATCAATGATATTTAAACTGAGTTTGCCGATCTCTTGTTCAGTCTAGACGAATAGTAATTGTGATGTACACATCAACAGGGAAACCTTTCCTTATTGTTTAATAGCTTGGAGGTCTTTATCTAGAGCAGCAGCAGGAGAACAGTGTGTTGTTTAGGACATGTTTTTTCGCTCCCCAAAAAAGCTTTAAGTTGTACTTTTGAAATGTAGTGTTTGGGTTTTAAGTGTTGTACCATCGCCTTTAGGGTTAACAGTAAAGCTATCCCTGGCACTTTACCTGCTTCTTTTTTATTTTATGTGATGTGATAAACTCTGTTCACTTTCTGATATGAAAAGGCATAACACATTTCCTCTCCAGTTTTTGCAAGCTCTACGCAGACATTTTAATTACAGCGCTGCTTCAATGGCAATGTATCTTCACTAAGTAACTTCAAAAGCATTTTAATAGAAGTTGGCATGAAAAAAGTTCTTTTTTGCTTTAAAAGTATGCGTTTATCTCTGCAAACCACTTTTGCTCATCTTTGTATTAGATTTTAAAAACATGTGTAAATGTAGTGTGGTTTATGTAAGGAATTGTACGCTCCTTACAACCGCAGTTTCCGTTCACATCTAATGTGCTCATCTAATACATGATCCGATTGTAAAGAATAATGTGTCTTTGTTTCAGGGAGGAAGATGGTGATGAGGAGGAGGACGAAGGGAAGAGGATCTGGTACTACAGCACTAAAGTACAGCTGGGGGAGCTAATCGAGGTCCTGGATAAGGAGTTCTGGGAGAATGATCTCTGTGCTATGCTGGAGGAGCTGAGAGATGAGATCCACGTGCACATGGATATCACGGAGGACCTCACCAACAAGGCTCGCGGTAACAACAAGGCCTACCTCACCGTCGCCAACGGTAGGCACGAATAAAATCAGCAGCCCACACAATTCTTTATAAAAGAATTATGTGACTTTACACTTATTATAATAAATTTAACATAGTTTTCTACTTTTATGCAGTTCTGTTCGCTTAGTGAGTCATTTAGGTAAGCATTAAAACACAAGGCTAGGAAATAGGAAAATATAAATACATTTTATCAACATGTCGACGTGTCCCAAAGTGTTTTATTATGATTATACTACAATACTTAATTTATAATTAATAGATAAAAATAAATACCAGCCTGCGCTTTTTTAAAAAATCCATTTACAGTTGCATCGGATATTGCATCTTTCTACAATTATAAGTACTTCCTCTTGTCAATTCAACTATAACAGCTATATACGTATACACTGAAAAACATTGTTGTTGGGTCAAATTATTGGGGATTTTTCTTTTTTTTACTTTACTTAAACTGGGTTAAGAACCTTTTAATACATTATCAAAACCAAGAAGGATAGTGCTGAACCAGCACTTTGTGGAAGAAATGTAAGTAAAAACCACAGCTATGTTTCCTCACAGACACACACCCACAATGTGATGAGAACGCATAGGATTGGGAGTAAACAGCTGTGTGGCTATAAGAAAACCACTTGTTAGTCAGACTAATCAGAAAAAAAGGCCCCAATTTGCTGGGGAGCATAAAAAAGGTCATGGTGTGATGGAAAGGTCATAGTCCAGAGCGCTATGTGCCTCGGGGTAAGAAGGGAAGAGCATGAAGCGATGAATACCCATGATGCAAAGTGGCCGCTTTACAAGGGTCTGAAGGTGGCATTATGATCTGCGGTCGCTCGGTCAGGTCTAGGCTCAGCAACGGTATGTGCAATAAAATTAAGTCAGCTGACAACCTGGTAAGGTCATAAACTCCTTTGATGTGATCTTCCCCAGTGGCACAGGTGTAATCCAGGGCTCGAATTGTGGTGACATTGAAATAGTGGTTCTCGGAGCACGAGGAATTTTTTTCACACATGAACTGAATGCCACATTGTGTGCTGTAATCAAAGCTACAGGTGACTGAATAAAAAAAAGTCCCGCCTTCGTCAGCTTGGATTCTTGTAACCGATTCTAATGCAGAAGGTGGGATTTCTAAGGGCATGTTTTATGAGCGTGAAATGTTTTGTGTTTTTAACATGGATTGGCCAAAATATGAAACTCACCTCAGTGCTTCTGAATCCAGCACTGTGTAACAAAATGTAAATAAATATAACAATAAGCAGTAGTTTCTCCTTGTCGTCAGGCCTCGTAGAAAGCTTCGTGTTTGTTGTTTTAAAAGTCGTAGAACTTTAGGCCAAGCTGGAAAAGGATAAAATAGTTACTATTCATGAATGAATAAATGTATTTGAATATATTGTTTTTTCCACATCTTTAACGTCTCTCCTATGCACACAATGTTAGCTTCGTTTCTTGGGACGTAAATGTGCGAGTCACGTAACATCACTTAATTGTCTTTATTTCCTTGCATGCTGTTGCATCCTCAAAACTTCACGTAACACTGCAGACATATCCACAGCTATAGATAAAGCAGAATTGGCCTGCATGCTCGTTTTTATTGGCGGGGGGTAAAAACTTTGTAGGCGTGAATCGTGCCCCAGTAGCACATCTCCTAAGGAGCATCGCTAAATGTTTTCACCTGCTCAGTGAAGTACGTAAACCCGAATTCGGTCATGCTCAGGGGATTTGTTTTATTTGTGTATTTGATGTAGTAAACAAGTGTTTCATTATGAACCCCCTGAAGCATTGTCTCACTCCAGAGGTACCAATGTGGAAGGGAGCGTTTGAGGTTAGAAATACACCGGAGATGCCTTTGACAACCTACATGTATTTGTGAGAGAGTGCGAGCATGCATGTCTGTGATAAGCCGACGCTGAAGTGCTTTTTAAGGACGTGTCAGCGGCTGACAGCTCTGCCTTTTTGTTCAGTCGCTGGTGGAAGTGAGTGATTTAAAACGGCAAAAACACACCAGTAAAGCCCTGCTTACTCCGATCCCAAATCGTTCCCTCCTGTTTGCCACGGTGGTCAGACAGAAGACATTTAACAAAACCTTGTGTTGTGTCTGTGCTCTTGGCATAAGCAGAACCTGATGGAAAAGGTAAAAAAAAAAAACAAAAAAAAAAAACTTTGAGTTAAGGACCCTTTAGGAAGTCGGTGTATATGCATTCAGTCTTTACTATGATTTCGTCATAACGTCTTGCAAGTGAAAAAGTAACTCCCAATACCTCTAGACAAAACTACAGACACCATTTAAGTGTCGCTGGAATCATGTTTTCTTAGCTAAGACATTCCATATTTTCGTATCCCATTTCTTAATTATATGATAGAATTCAGCACACGTATAGCAAAAAATAATAAAATATTTCTGCAGCAGTTATTAGTTCAATGAGTTTTCCACAAAATTGTGAAGCAACTTAGACTTTTTATGAGGTTAGTGCTTCAGATGAAAAATTATGTTCTCAGTTGCTTTAATTTGCTCTCGCTGGATTGAATCCTTTGGTGTCTTCTGAAAGCTTGCCGAATATGAAGCTTTTCATACCTGTTAGTTTTTTCCTAATGTTCCTTAGTAGGTTACTTTTTTTTCTTCTTTTTTTCCTCCCCTGTATTGTGTTTTTGAACAATATAGTGTATTGTAGCTAACTGACTCTGACAATGCAGAAGACAAATATATTGAAGCTTTCATTGCACAGATAATATGTCAAGCTAGGCCTCATACCTTGTCTCCGCGTTCTAGACTTGAGTCATACTGTTTGTATGAAACTCTGTGTTTCTGTGTGGATTTACTAATGGAAGGCCATCAACGCAACGACACCTGGAAAAGTATATAGAGAAATTGAGCGAATGTAAAATAAGCAGCTGTTGCGTGGTGCTGAACCATAGAGTACCGTTTCTGTTTTTGGCTCTGAGTGTCGTGTAATGACAGAACGGCTACGTGGCTGATCAGAAAGTAACCATAAAGTGACATTTCGCAGAAGGAGAGCGATATGGGAAATTTAGCTCAGCTCACATCCAGCTGCTGCGCAGAATAGGAAGGCTGTGTCTCTGTGAATTTCACAAGAAGTGAAAAATATGAGGACCTCATTCATTTATGGACCTTGTAAAAAGATAATCTTTTTTTTCCTCAGCCAGCAACACATTACTGTTAAGTCTGTTTTACACTGGTATGTTTGATACATTTTGAATTGAAAAACCTTTCAATTTTAACTGAAATGTTCTTAAATCCACCACTTATGATGGAGATGATGCGATCGATGCGTACCAATATAGTACCATTGGGGTGGATTTTTCCTCAGCTATTTATAGACACAGAGGCGTTTGTGTTCAGGGGGAAACTCATAATGTAGATGTTGGCGAAGGCACAGCTTCTTCACCTTGGTCCTGGAGCACAACCTCAACTCCCAGCACACCTGATTGATTAAATCAGCTAATTAACAGCCTTTTGTTAATTGAAGTGGTGGGTGTAACGGTCCGGGGTTGAAACACTAAAATGTGCAGGGCAGGTGGCCTAAGAGATACTCCATCAAATGATGGATAGTTGTGGTCATAATTTTGTAAGCTTTCCTATTTTATATGAATAATATAAAATTATTCTCTTTTTTTTTTTTTTTTTTTTTTGCTCACTCAAAAATGGCAACGCAGTAGGTTTTACTAACGCAGCTGGAAAGGTTATTGAATACAGTTATTTTAGCTTAGTCAAGGGCTGCTGTTCAGTCTGAAAGAAAAGTAGAAGCATCTGGTCTGCTGTATAAAGGACTGCTGATTGATCAGGTGTGCATCTCTGATAGTGCTTAGAGATCCATTCATCAGCTTGCGTCTAAGGCTTAATTGAGTCTGTAATCCATTAGGCACAAGTTGTCCGGTTTACGTCCTGCAGTTGGGTCGATTCGTTGTTGAATCGTGTCCTCGCACTGCAATCAAACCATGTATGATGAATGAGAAGCACCGCTTTTGTTTTCAGACCTGGTTTTCCCGTTGAGGTTTAAAGACGGGCTAGTTGGTTTCATCAGCTCTAATAATTTTCCACAGAAGCTTTAATAAGCACGATAATGCTTCTCTAAGATTATTTAGCACCTAAACAGTCATAAGGGACAGGGAAAAAAACCACAATTTGATTCTTGGCAGTACACGATATAAAAACTTACTCTGCTTCTTTGCTCTATAACCCCGTTTCTCTTGGCAGGACAGACAGGATGGACTACTTGTGTCTCTTTAACCGGTTCTTCCCCCTTAAAAAAAAAAAAAAAAAAAAAACACCAAACTATAAAAAGGGGTGGGGGAACACTTTTTATACAGAATAGTGTAGAAACAGGCTTTGGGGATCATGTGTAGTTTGTCTAGGATGAATGTTCACTCATGTACACATTCACACTTTTACATCCATGGAGAAATTGTACAGGACAAGTGTTTGTACGCTGTGTTTACTGAAGCAGTTCTACGATTTTGAGGCTTGTAAAGCATCCAGTAGACATTTATATTCACTTGGTTTACGTTGTTTTGATTCCTGCCTAAATGAACAATATAAGTTGGTTAAAGCATCAGTTTGCAGAGCATTTTAGTCTCCCTTCAGAGAAATGTCTTCGAAATGAGAATAAAAAAAAAAGAAACTCTGTAGTCTTTTATTTGTGCATTGCCCAAAATCTTTTGCCGTGTCCGTACAGCATGTTAATCACCTTTTTGCGTCTCGTATATGTACATATCACTGTGCACGAGTGAAACTAAGACGGACTGTTTTTGCCCCGTTCATTGACTAGAAGCACAAGACAACTTTTGTTCTTTTTAGGAAGAGCTAAAAAGTCCAGCGCAGTGGGCATCACAACAAAACACTTTTCTTTTTTTTTTTTCTTCTTTTTCCCCTCTACAAGATGAAATCTTGGAAAAGCAGAAGGCCCGCCAGGAGGAGGTTGATGAGGCAAAGCGAAATGCTCCAGAGAAAGACGGGCTCGGGCCAAAGATCAGCGAAGGAGCCGAGGGTGAGAACGCAGCCTCGTCTATTGCCGAACTTTCATCACTACCAGATTCTGAAGACGCGAATTCGGCCATCGACAAGCTTGCGGCTGACGGTAAGAGACAACAGTATGTTGTGTTGCCGGTTTTTTTTGTTTGTTTGTTTTTTTTTTTCAGTATGATGCTCATCTTGAAGGTCTCCTCTTTTAGTTTATCATTGGAACCTAGACGATTTAATTTATTTATTTACTTTTGGTGTGTGAGATGAGCAGGATTGGATGTTTGTGTGTTGTGCCTGTTCTTTAGCCCCAGCTCCTGCTGGTGAAGAAGGTCACAGTACGTGTGCGCGCCCTCAGGCCCACCCATCTGGCCCGGTTAAAGCCGATCCTCCATCCTCTTCTGCTGCAGTGGACCCTGGGGATGGGGTGCAGAGAGAATGGGCAGGTATAGAGGCGTGACCATGTAGCACATTAATTTTTTTATTTTATTTTTTTTGGACCGCACTTTGCCTCCTGCTTTGTGACATTGCTACATGTTTCCAAATGAAGTCATATGTTTTATGCTTTTCGGCCGCTGTTGTGTTTTTGTCTGTATTTTAATCATGCTTTCTTATGAAGCTTCAGTTTGGCCTGCTTTCTGATCTTGCGTAATCCTCCGTTTATTTAGTACAATGCAGTTTTGCTGCCTGCATGGTTTAAGCCTCATGGCACGGGATTTGGCTCTCATGAAGCATTTTTAGGCCAAGACTAGCATCATGGCTGCAGTAGGCCTGTTTGATCGAGGCTGAAAGTTGAATTCCACCGGTCCAGTTGGGGGGGGGGGGGGAGTCTTTTCTGGTGCACTAGAGTGTCAGCTCCTACCAGCTACCTCTGCTCGACAATAGTGCCATAGAGCAGCGCTGGCCTGGTGCCATCTCCTCTGTGTGCTTTAACAGAAACTCGCTGGCATGCTTTTCCTTCCTGCAAGTGCAAAGCTTGAGATGTGCTCATGGACTTTGTGTAGATTGTTTTCCTTTTGTTTAATACATTGCTGGAAGCTGACGGTAATGTGTGCTTTCATTCATGGCTGAGTCCTAAAATAGCATGTTTGCTCTTCCTCTAAAAATCATGATATAAGAAAACCTCATCGGTAATATACTTGAACTATTTTTCACCCACTGTACTAGTGACCTTTTATTTGAGGATCGTCAGCAATACGATCATTCCTTAACAATTTTTTTCCTTCCATGTCAACAATCTAATTATGCACGAGAGACAGGAACATGCTCTGTTTTGTGTGCTCTAGAAAAAAGCCCAGAGTCGGGTTGCGGACGCAACGGAGAGCCCGTCCTGGAGAGCGAGCCACCGCAGATTGCTGATGAGAACAGCTGCAGCAGTCACTTCTCCATTTCTGACTGCTTGAAGGCTCCTGAGGAGCCCGACCTCGCAGACCGCTCGTCTCAGTCCTCCCTTAACAGCCAGGACGATGCCGGTACATGCAGAGACACACACACAGACACACACACACAGACACACACACACACACACAGACACACACACACACAGACACACACACACACAGACACAGACACACACACACACAGACACAGACACACACACACAGACACACACACACAGACACACACACACAGACACACACACACAGACACACACACACAGACACACACACACAGACACACACACACAAATGTAGCACACTGACATAAAAAAAAAGACACTGAGATTTCTAATCACTAGTCACGTACACACACACACATACATAAATTATGGACTGTAGAACTTATGGACCAGAGTTCATTTATCAATTTTATCAGTTAAGAAAAGTTAACATCAAGTTATTCTAATAATTTATTAATTACGTTAAGATGGATTTCCTTTTTTTTCTTCGTAAAATCTTGAAAAATTATTATTATATTGAATTGGGCTCTTACAGTAAATTGGTTTAATAGTGTTAAAATCTAAATTAGTCTCATTTCACTGCATATGTTTCTTGCAATTTCAGAACTTTTTAAATCTGGTGTCAGATGAAAAAGTTAAAATGATTTTAAAGATCCAGTAACTCGCCATCATTAATTAAGCTGTAATAGGGCAGTTCAACAAACCAAATAATTGAATCCCTGTCATATTTTTTTTAAGGACAGTTCAAGATTGACTGGATTATTTTGATTACTATTGTCTACCTTCATTATAATAAGCTGTGATTTATTTAATTAATAAGCATACTTGGTAAGCAGGAAGTAACCAGGTAACATTTCTAACAATTAAAATATTTTTTAAAACATTGTTTTAGTATTCCTCTGCAGCTGATTTTTAAACTAGAAATGACGTTTGTTAAATCTGACATTTAAACTAAAATTAGCTGTTCTTTTTATAATATTTGCGTACGTGGCAGGTGAGGGTAAAGGAAATGGCGATGGTGGAAAGATCGGGTCGGCAACGCGCATGGTGACGCGTCTCCGAAACCCAGACAGCAAATTAAGCCAGCGCAAGGTCATGCAGGACAAGGACGGCGGCTCACAGGACAGCAAAGCACTTAAAGAGGTAAAAATCCAGTGTTTTCTCCCAACACAGAAAACGCACATTAGTTACAGTAACTAAACAATCCAATGTCTACAATAAGAATGTAACAAAACAAAGTTTATTATTTTCTTTCAGCATTTTTTTATTCAGTAAAATGTTTTCCAATAAACTCTACATCTGGCTACATCTATATGATCAGGCACTCTGATTCTTTGCCTAGACTCCTCTGCTTTCCAGCTTGGTCAGGAAGGACCTAGTCCTGAAGACCGGCTCCGGCAGTGGCTACTTCAAACTAGGCCAAGAGGGCAAATTCCGCGTCTACCACAACCAGTATAGCACAAATGCTCTGGCACTCAACAAGCACCAGCATCGCGAGGACCACGACAAGCGACGGCACCTCTCGCACAAGTTCTGCATGACACCCGCCGGCGAGTTCAAGTGGAATGGCTCCGTGCACGGTTCGAAAACGCTAACCATATCCACACTGAGGCTTACCATCATCCAGCTGGAGAACAATATCCCTGCTCCTTTCCTGCATCCCAACTGGTCATCACACAGGTTAGCACAGCTGAACACGTGTCAATAAATATCATATCTGAAAGTCAAACAAAATGTAAATCCGTCCACATACATACATACATACATTTCATTCTCTCTAAACAGAGTCTGTGTAGGGTGTAGATACTGGGTTTGATGGTTTGCAAAAGTTGGTCTTTATTATAATTATTATTATTATTGTTGTTGTTAATGTTATTATTGTTCATTCATTACAATCTAACACAAGTGACTCTAACAGTCGCATTTCTGTAGCTTAGCATTCAGATCTTCTGTTCTATAATAAAAAAAAATTTATAATTTTTTTTGCTGCAGGTCCAACTGGATAAAGGCCGTCCAGATGTGCAGCAAAGCAAGAGAATTTGCCTTGGCATTGGCCATTCTGGAGTGTGCGATCAAACCAGTGGTCATGCTCCCAATGTGGAAGGATTCTCTCGGTCACACAAGGTTAGCAGACAGACGCACGTTATCTTTCAAAAACTGATTATTTGTAAATGGGTTTATTGATGGTTTTTTTTTTTTTTTTCATTATATCTAAAGGTTTAACCCAACATCCTTTTTTATCTTAAACTTAAAGTTTTCTTGAAATATTTGCATTAAAACTGTTTTGTAGTTTTGTCATTTCTTTAACAAGGTATTTGCAATGTTTGTCCTCTTCTAAATAATTTTCTTCCAGTGGTTGTCTTTGCCCCAGGCTACATTCTGATGTAATTTTTTTTAAGGTTAGACGGAGCTGATTAAGCAAGTCGCAGAGTCACCTTTCTGTTTTTATTCTCGATTCATTTTGGTCTTTTCTCTTTTTCGTTTTCTTTTAGGCTCCACCGAATGACCGCTATGGAGCGGGAGGAGAAGGAAAAGGTGAAAAAAAGAGAAAAGAAGCTGGAGGACGAAGAGACGATGCAGCAGGCGACATGGGTGAAATACACCTTCCCCATTAAGCATCAGGTAATTTGCTCTGTGGTATTGCAGTTGTCAAATATATCGTCCTTGTCCTTTAGGAATAAATTGAAATTGGAAGCACAAAGTGAATATAAAACATGGCGGCATACTGCAGGAAAGGACGCTGTGCTCTTTTTATTTAAATTTTTTTTCCTCCCCCTTAGTCCATGTGTGTTTTAATTCAATTGTCAGTTAACCTGGATGCATTTGTATCTTCATTTACAATTTAATTTGAAATCTTCATCTAATTTTATTTTAGTCTTGTTTTCTTACAGTAAGATAAGAAAAACCTCACCAGTTTTATAAACACCCTGTGTTCTTTTGCACTAGGTGTGGAAACAGAAAGGTGAGGAGTACAGAGTGACTGGTTATGGCGGATGGAGCTGGGTCAGTAAGACCCATGTCCCACGCTTTCTTCCTAGATTACCTGGAAACACAAATGTCAACTATCGAAAAGCACTTGAAGGTATGGCTTTGGTGTGATGATCCATTCACACTGATACGGTCACTTTAGTATGTAATTCAATTCGGTTTTATTTATATAGCACTTTAAACAATAGTCATTGACACAAAGCAGCTTTACAGAATTAAAATATATTGAACTGAGTTTGAAATGTGTGAAATTTGTATAAATTTAAATGATCAGATTGTCCCCGATGAGCAAGTTGATATCTATTATGTGTTGGTGGCTGGAAGTTCAGTATAACAGGAAAGTTGTTTAACCTGACCGTGACCCCAGTCAGGTGTCCAACTATAGGTCAATATCAAACCTGCTCTTTATCTCCAAGATCCTAAAATAGGTTGTAGCACATCAGCTATGTTCATACTTATATAGGAATACCATTCATGAAATGTATCACTCAGGATTTTTACCTCATTATAGCACAGAGACAATATTAGTTAAAGTGGTAAAGGACTTTTAGTACAGTGCTAATAATCTTTTTTTTTTTTTTTTTAACCTTTTTACTAGGGCCATATTAGTATGAATCCTCATACTTTTTCCTGCAATTTTTATTTTGAGCTCAGTTAAAATCACTTTACATTTTTTAAGGCATACCGGCATACATTGACTAAATAATTGTAAAGGCACAAACTGCTTAGGCTGACTTTAACTTCTCTTTGATTTCCTTTTTTTATTTTAGCAGCTAATACTGGCAAGGAAAGTCAGACATCCTGCCCAGATAAATGCCAAAACCCAATCCCCGAAACCCCAAAGGAACACTTATCTAGAGAGGAGCAAACACTCAAAGAGGAGGATGAACAAAAGGGAGAAAAGATGGAGGTGGATGAGAAAGCTGTGGCTGAAAGTAATGAGCTTGACAAAAATGAAGACTCTGAAAAGATGGACACAAGCACTCCTGACGTTGCTAGTCCCAGTGAAGAAAAAGGTATTGACAAGGAAACAGGTAGGCTTTTGTGCATCAATAAAAACTTATTTTTTTTCATTCTTTTGTAATGTGGCTATGTTATACATGAATATAAAGAAATAGCGGATTTTAGACCTGTTCAATAGTTAATATTTTGTCTCATGTTTGTAGATAACATTAAAAGCACCCCCCCACCTTTGAAGAATGATCAGTGTGTGAAAGGGGAATCAACTGATTGCGAAGAGTCTAAAGTCAGTGTAGCAGTTCAGCCTCAGACGTCAATTGAAGATGATGTAGTTAATGTGAGTCAGGGCTTTCAGCAACGCACAGCTTATAAGAAGAAGGGCAAAGGATCAAAGTTGGATGGCCTTCTAGAGCGGCGAGTCAAGCAGTTCGCTTTGGAGGAGAGGCAGCGGCTGGAGAAGCTTAAACAAGTTTCTGCCTTAAAACCCACTACTGAAAATGGGACAAAGGATCAGAAGTCGTCCAGTCTATCTTTGAACCAAGAGGTCAAAACTGAAGGACGTAATTTTGAAGCTGTAAAAACTGTTTTGTCCACAAACCCAATGTTGAAGGAAAAAGACCCTGTAGTACAAAAGCTCGAGTTTGACCAAGATGATCAAGTAACGCATGGTTCTTCAAAACAGACTGAAAATCTTGATGTAAGACTGGAGTCCAGTGTAAAGATTGAAACAGCAGCATCTCTTGCAGAAAAAGAGCAGAAAGTAGCACCAGATCCAGAGCACAAAACGGGGAATGGCACGTTAATAACCAACGCCGAGCTTAATGGAGGATCTCGGAAAGATCTGGAAAGCGGTCTTAACTCGAACAGCAAAACGGCGGGTCTGAAATTTGATGGTACAGAGAAGAAGGATCCACCTGAAAACAGTTCTTCTGTGGGAGAGAATGGCTTAAGCATAGAAACAAACTTGCCAGTGCATGTCAATGGCAGCGATGGTTCAATAGACTCTCCTCCTACGAATCTGCCCAATAGTATCAACTCGAAGGATGTGAAGCAGGGTGAAGAGGAGGAGACGAAATCTCTTCCCTCAAAAGATCCTGTAAAGTCACTAATGAACGGTGACCTGACTCTCGGCGGCCAAAATGAGAAAGCGCAGCCTAATGAGGAGACCCAGATGCAGTCAAACGTGGAGTATCAGAAGGTTGCTAGGCCAGACAGCAACACTGAGGGTATATCCAACTCTGCTATAAGTTCCTCTCCTTCGCAGCTTTCCCCCGCAGAAACTGTCAAGTCAGACGGCCTCAGTAACAGTAACAAAGTGTCACCAATGGAGGTTGAAGATGCCAAGTTGAAAACTCTCAGCCCGTCACCCATCCTGTCAATGGAGGAGTCAAGCTTGAGCAGTGATGTTGCTGAGAATAGCACTAACAGTGGTAGTGGGGTCAAGACCATAATTACTCAAGTCACCACCACTACAACTACAACCACTACAGTGTCCACAGAGTCACATGCTGTTGAAGCACCCCGCTTGCCCAACAGTAAAGCTTCTTCAACATCGACATCAGCTGAATCAAAGGTGGAATCCATCCTGTCGTCTACTCTTTCTACTACAACCACCACCACCGTCACAAAGGTTACAAACCCAGCCTATGGAGCCAAAGTTACTGAGCAGAGCAAGACTGTTGTCACAGCAATGATTACCGATGTTAAATCGGTGCCTTCGAGTACCTCCGTGACCTCAGTCACCCTGAGTAAGGAGTATTCCACCAGAGACAGGGTGCGGTTATTGAAGTTCTCGCGCTGTAAGAAGACGCGATCTGGTACAGCTCTGCCGTCTTATCGCAAATTTGTAACAAAGAGCAACAAGAAGAGCATTTTCGTGCTTCCCAATGATGATTTGAAGAAGCTTGCGAGGCGAGGGGGTATCCGTGAGGTGCCTATCTTTAATTATAATGCCAAGCCAGCTGTAGACATCTGGCCATATCCTTCCCCAAGGCCTACATATGGAATTACATGGAGGTCTGTAATGGAGAAACTTTGTATTATAATATAACAATATCTAAACCCTGGTCTTGGAGAACCTATTGTCCTGCTATATACATAATTTTTAACTAATCAATCAATTAACAGTCCTGCCCGAGTTGAATATGGGTTCAGGGAAAATACTAACATGTGCAGGACATGGACTCCAGGAGCAGGATTGGAGCCTGTATACTAGCTTATTAATCCAGTTGTTCTTGTTCTTTCTTTTAACTGGCTTTCATCCTTTTCTTAACTGTTCCTTTGATTTATTTGTTTATTTATTTTTGCCAAATAGCTACACTATATTTTATTCTGTCCATTAAGTTCAATTGGTTAAAGGGTTAAAATCCCCTCATTTTTCTTTGCATAGGTACCGACTTCAGACAGTAAGGTCTTTGGCTGGAGTGAGTCTGATGTTACGCCTGCTTTGGGCATGCCTCAGGTGGGATGACATGTCAGTGAAACCCTCTCCTGCTGTCGGAACCACACGCACTGGTGAGCTAATGTTATTTATCATCAGTATTTATTATAATCACAGAAGAAGTAAAAAGCACTTAGGCTGAATCCCATTTCTACCCCTTACCCCTTCACATAGCCCTACCCCTCCGTTTGGCGCGTTCACGTGAAGGGGTAGTGGTGTCTCATTTCTCTTTTGGTTGGAGGGGGAGGGGAAAGGGAAGGGCCAGATAGCCCTCCAAACGAAGATTTTTCAGGACCTCACTTCAAACGAAGGGCTAAGCGAAATTTTCAACATGGCGGCTCACTCGAGCAAACAGACCCATAAATGTAAATTTTTGCCATAAATAAAGATTTTTATGACAAGTTTTCATTATATGTATATTACCTCTAGTCTTGTGTTTGTGTTTATGGTGATGTTCTGTAAAGAAATGTTTGCAAAAAAATCGCTAAAGTTTGCTAGCGGCTAGCACCGATTGCACGATATTACAAATATATATTTTATTTTTATATATTTTTATAATTTATATTATGTATAGGGATGAAATACGGCGCAAAAAAACTTTGGGAGTGAGTAATCTCTCTCTTATTGCAATGTGTGATAAACATCGGCGCATGTCCTTTAACGTAACATTAGGAACTAGTGACAACGTATGATGACGTATAACAGTGTTGTAGTGGTGTCCCATTTCTTAGGGGAAAAATTTAAACCCTTCCCCTTTCCACTTCGTTTCAAGGGACAAGGGGAAGGGGTAGGGGAAGGGGTAGAAAATAGAAATGGGATTCAGCCTTAATTACTTCTGTCTTCATTAATAGAAACATCTGACACGGAGATAACAACAACCGAGATTATTAAGCGAAGAGATGTTGGACCTTATGGAATTCGCTCAGAGTATTGCATCAGGAAAATTATTTGCCCCCTCGGTGTACCTGAGACTCCCAAAGGTAAGGCAGACTCAAAGTAAGACTTGAAAAGAAGCTAAGCCAACCTTTTTTTTTTTTTTTTTTTTTAAAACTTGTGACCAATGGATTGCTCTTTATCTACAAGTTGTTGAATTTAAGTCACACCTAGGCTTCTTATCTGCCCCCATTTAGAGACCCCTACACCCCAAAGAAAGGGTCTGCGCTCAAGTGCACTGCGGCCAAAGAAACCAGAGCCCTCAAAGCAGACTGGGCCTGTTGTGATAGAGAACTGGGTGCCAGAGGAGGAGCTGGAACTGTGGGAGATACGAGCCTTTACTGAAAGGTAATGACGTCTGCTGTCTCACAAACTCTGCTCGTACAACTGTGAACGATTGACTTGAGTGCTTGGCAAAATCCACTAATTACTTTTATAGATGTATTGGATTAAAGTTCTATTTGTCACACTTTCTTTTCTTTTAACATATGGTTTCCCATATGGTTTATATTCATTTAATTAAATCTATGGTTTCCCATATAGTCTAGCAGTGGGAATTCCTGGTTTTCACCCAGGCGGCCTGGGTCCGACTCCCGGTATGGGTTGGTTGCCTTATGGGGCGGTGGTGGCTTAGCCTGTTAAAGGCTCCGAATTACTTTTTGGAAGGTTGGCGGTTCGAGCCTCAGCTTCACCAGGTTGCCGCTGTTGTGCCCTTGAGCAAGACCCTTAACCCTGACTGCTCCCCAGGCCTAGTCTAATGGCGCTCTGACCACAGCCTACTAACAAGAAGCTGGGATATGTTACAAATAAAGAATTTCACTGTGCAGTAATGTAGATGTGACGAATAAATTTACCTGTTTTTCCACAGGGTTGAGAGGGAAAAGGCCCAAGCAGCAGACTCAAATAAGGTTAGTGTGCAGAAGACAGCGGAAGAGGTCAAGGCCCAGTTGGAAGCTCAACTGAAACAACAGAGATTGGCAGCCCAGCAGGTGGGAAACTAGAGATGTGCCTGCCCTAAGGGAGAGAAAAAGTTTTGAGGATTATTTAATATTTTTTTTCATAGGACCCTTAATTTAACTAGACTTTTATGTCACACATTCTTTAAAAAAAAAATTTATTTGCTTTTTATGTTATGTAGAAACGTTTGGAGCAGCAGAAAACTGGAGGCATCACAACCCAATCGAGCATGAGCAGCACACCTACCAGCACTGCATCATCCACCCAGAAGGTGGTGGTAGGTTCTCTGACCAGTCCAGTCACCCCTGGAACAAAAGTGGTACTCGCTACCAAGTTAGGTACTCCGGTGCAATTTCAGCAGGGCAAGAACTTCCAGCAGTCCTTTGCTACCTGGGTCAAGCAGGGGCAAAGCAATACAGGTGAGTGGTTTGGGGTAAAATTAAAAAAATTATTTGTCTGTTACGCTTTATCATTTATAGTTGTCGTGTTCCCCAGGTTACACATTGATTGAACATTTTTTGTTTTGTACCACTTTGGTTTTTGATGTTTTTTTTCTTCAGCCTACAGAGATTTTCTACATGCTTTTGGCTTTATATTTTTCCCTTTCCATTTTGTTTTGTAGTCAAATGCATGGATTGTGTCAAAGTTTAAAATGGTAGAATGCATATGTTCTAAATCAGTGGTGCCCACTTATCCAGTTTCAGTACACATGTAGAATAAGCTAAAATAATTATACATCAAGAAAAAGGCCACAAAGTGTCCTTGTACCTGGCAGGAAAAAAAACAAACTAACTTCAAACCGTTCTTATGATGGATGTTGTTACATTTAATGGGTGGATGGTTGTGGGCACCACTGCCACACACCAATTTTGCTGTGGCTGTTTTATGGACGTGACCATTGGTCATGTGTCTTGCAGCCTCCACTACTTCCATTACCACAGTGGCAGCGAGTAGCGTCAGCACGTCTGGGCAAACGTTCCAGATCGCTGCTGCATCAGGCTTGATGACTGGCAATGTCATCACCGCCAAACTGCCTCTGCCAGCCAACAGCAAGATAGTCACAGTGAACGTTCCAACCACGCAAGGAGGTAGGGCAGGCCTCTGCCCATACCGGCATGCTTTCTTTAATTAGGCCTGCCCGCACACAAACACAGCTACATTAGCAGCTGTTGTCAACCACATGATCCATGCAGAAGGGGGGGGGGGGTAGTTGATCGTTGCTTTAAGATATCAGTTTAGGCAAGAATCCATTTTGCATAAGTGATGCATGATATTCCAAAACATTGGAAAAATAGCAAGACATTTTGTAATAGATTTGGGATTGATAGTACTTTTTGTTTGATTCATCTTTTGGATTTAAATGTTGCTTTTTAACTCAAGAGGATAAGTGTTACTGGAATACCTTTTTGTGCTCTTATCAAAATAAAGGCTATTGACAATATTTTTTGATTACCAAATTCATATTGCCAAATTTGAAAAGGAAACAATAATGCTTTATTGCCATACGGAAGTGCAAATTATATCCTAAGTATTATTTGACTTCTGGGCACTTTTCAGGTGTTGTCCAGGTGCAGCAGAAGGTTGTGGGCATCATTCCATCCAGTACAGCAGCCACAGCCCAGTCATTCTCCTCATTCCAGCCCCGTTCGGGCAGTATCAACATCCGACCTAATACCTCCACACAGCAGGTCTGCTTTACGTTATGCATTCGCTTAGATTTCGCGAGGTTTAAAAACTGATTGTCAAAGTGAGAACTGTGATTATTATTTCTTTACCCAGACCACCACTACTGGAACCCCGGTCCGGTCTGGGATGACAGTGGTTCGTTCACCTCTCCAACAGACCACAACTTTGGGCAAGACCTTCATACGCACGCCTCTTATGGTTCAACAAGGTATGTTTCTTTGGTCATTTTTACGGACTAATAATTGCATGCTACACCAAACAAGTTTAATGTCCTATTGATATTGTGAGCCTGATTTGTCAGTGATGTCCTAATTGTTTTTCAGGTCAAGGTCAGCAGGTGGTAACTCAGATCATCCGAGGAACGCCTGTGTCAAAGGCTGTGAGCAGCGGCAGTACCCCGACACAGGTGGTGGGTTCTTCCCCTCGACCCTCTACGCCTGGGCAGACCCCGAGCAGCACCCGACCACAGCAAGGACAAGTTAAACTCACTCTGGCTCAGTTGACTCAGCTTACACAAGGAGCTCAGGTTCATATATATTTTTATGCTCATCCTTTTTTTTTTTTTTTTTTTTTTTTTTTTTTAAAACTCTGTGGCATACCTTGGCTTTTAGCAAGGTCACTTTACTTTTATTCCACTAAAACTTTTAGGTTTAAACTACTGTAAGATCTATGTCTACTAGGAACATATTCCATCTCTGTTGTTTATAATTTAATTTCATTTTGTCTGTCTACTTGAAGAGATGGAATTTCCTGAAATGCAACACAAATATTATTTTTCCTATCTTGATCACATCTGACTCGAGCGCCATTGTTTTACAACAATCATAGCGATGTCTAAGGACCTTCGGATCAACTTGTACTTGTAGCCAGGCTGTCAGAACACATATATGAATGCTGATGTCTAATAGAATTTATTAATAAAAATTTTAATTAATAAAATAAAAAATTTAATTATTTTGCTACTGAGGTGGTAAACTTTGCTGTTCCTTAATAATCTTACAGGTAGAACGCTCTAAACTATTTACACCATTGGCAGGCCGCACAGCATCGAGTGGGGTAGAAATTATCAAATTATTTGCTAAGTTTGTTTAGAATTGTAACAATATGCTATGCTATATTTACAAACTTGTGATACTAACAGAATTGCAATATAAAATAGATCGGCCCCTATGGATCGTGATATTGTATTACTATATAATGTAGTACTCAGTCATTTTTGAGCCGTTCCTAATTGCAAATATCGTTTAAGTGGTAAGGTAGTAATGTTTAGTTTACCTTTAGGCTAAAGGGGGAAAAAAATTAAGAAATCTTTCCATTTACTGTCAAATAAAATTTCTTCACAAACATTAAACATCAACAAATTCTCAGTACCAAGTAACCAAAATTAAGAAACATGCTACTACTGTACGTGCTCAGGTCAAGCTGTCCATTTAGCTCTACCAGTCACAACTTTAGTTAACATTTTCCATCACCTTGATTTCATTCCTTCCGTTCAAAGGCACAGGCATGACAACTGTAAAAAAAAAAAAAAAGTTTTTCCCACTGCCTTGCGTATTTAAGTATTGATACCTAATACTCTTAGAGTAAACTATATTAGTTTCAGATTCTTTATTAAAAACTATTCCGTTTAAGCTATTGATTAAGAGCCATCCTGGGTAATACCTCCTAGCTGTGAAAGTGCCCAGTGTGCCATTGCTGTTACTTTGTGAACTAACATAGAAACAGATTTGACAATTCAACCATCTTTTCCTGCTTTTGTACGAAGGGTGGGAATCCAGGACTGACTGTGGTGATCCAGGGTCAAGGGCAGACCACAGGGCAGCTGCAGGTCATCCCGCAGGGTGTGACTGTGATCCCAGGACCTGGTCAGCAGCTCATGCAGGCGGCTATGCCAAATGGCCAGGTCCAGCGCTTCCTCTTCACTCCAATGCCACCAGCTACTCCAACTCCCACTGTTTCCACGCCCAGCAATTCAGCCACTCCGGCTAACAGCAGCACAGCTACCACCTCCACTGCTGGACCCATAACGACTTCGCAACCCGGTAGGTAGCTTATGGCTATAGAGGTGGTTCCTCATTATAAAAAGGGATTTGGAGTGTGATAGAATTACTTGCCTGATGCCTGTTTTTAGGCAAGGTCAATTTTCAATGTGTCTAAAGAACAACAGCTATTGGTTTTATAAAGACTGTGTATGATTAATTATTTTCCAGCAATTCAACCGGCAGCCCAGGTCTCACCCATCGTCCAGCCCTCCGGACTTCCCTCATCGCCACCCTCGCTTTCTAAATCCCAACCTACATTACAGACGACGTCCACAGCTCAAACACAGACATCATCCGCTCCAGTTTCTACCCTGCAAGCTCAGTTTTCTCCACCACAGCCCCTATTGCAAACACAATCGCAAATCCAACCCCAAACTCAGTCACAACTACAAAGCCATTCCCAAGCCCAACTACATCAAACCCAACCACAAGTCAAAATCCAACCGCAACTTCAAAGTCAGCTACAGCAACAACCCCAAATCCAGTCCCAACCCCAACTTCAAACCCAATTGCAACACCCAGTGACATCACAACCCCAATCACAGCTCCAAATTCAGTCCCAACTGCAACCACAACCTCAACAGCAAGCTAAACTCCAACCCCTGCAGCAACTTCAACCTCAGCAGCAGACTAAAGCCCAGCCACAACTTCAGCCCCAACAGCAAATCCAATCCCAACTTCAGCCCCAACAACAAATCCAGTCCCAACTTCAACTTCAGCCTCAACAGCAAATCCAACTTCAGCCTCAACAGCAAATCCAACTTCAGCCTCAACAGCAAATCCAACTTCAGCCTCAACAGCAAATCCAACTTCAGCCTCAACAGCAAATCCAACTTCAGCCTCAACAGCAAATCCAACTTCAGCCTCAACAGCAAATCCAACTTCAGCCTCAACAGCAAATCCAACCCCAACTTCAATCTCAACAGCAAATCCAACCCCAACTCCAGCTTCAACAGCAACTCCAACAGCAGTCCCAACCCACGGCACAACTTCAGCCGCAACAGCAACTCCAACCCACGGCACAACTTCAGCCGCAACAGCAACTCCAACCCACGGCACAACTTCAGCCGCAACAGCAACTCCAACCTCAGGCACAATTTCAGCTTCAACATCAATCTCAACCCCAGCCACTACTTCAGACTCAACAGCAACTCCAACCCCAACAACTCCAGTCCCAAACGCAACCTCAATCTCAACTACAGGCCCAACCACAACTTCAGCTTCAACAGCAATCCCAAATCCAACTTCAGTCTCAACAGCAACCGCAGCTTCAGTCCCAACAAAAACCCCAGCTTCATCCCCAGGCTTCTCTTCAACCTCAGCCCCAACCACTGCAGCCACAAGTCCTGCCTCAACAGCCCTCCCAAGTCCAACCACAGCCACAACTGCAGCCCCAACATCAAGCTCATTTGCCTGCTCAAACCCCAGTTCAGCCCACCTCCCCCTTACCTGTGTCTCATGTAGCCCAAGTGACTTCCCCCCCAACACAGGTAGCCTCCATTGCTGTAGCACCACAGGTAGCCCAGACCACAGTAACTCAGGTTCGGCCCCAGATTCAGCTCCCTGCCCAGCTTCTTAGTGTTCCAGGGATCCAACAACAAGTTTTGTCCCACATCCAGAACCAAGTGGCAGCACAGCTCCAGGCCCAGCATGGTACCCTTCCCCAGCAGATCAAACTACAGCTCCCTATCCAGATTCAGCCGCAGGGTGGAGGCCAGGTGCAAACGCATCAGATCCAGAATGTGGTGACTATCCAGACGGCCAGCGTTCAGGAGCAACTCCAGCGAATCCAGCAACTGCGAGATCAACAACAGCAGAAGAAGAAGCAGCAGGAGGCTAAGAGAGAGCATGCTCAACAGGCTGCTAGCCAGAGTGAGCTGCTGCAGAAGCAGGTATAGAATTGGCAGCTGCACCTAACCACTGTGACTTAAAAATCTGCAACCTACCAAAAAAGAAAAAAAGGTTAAGAATGAAAAAGCTGCTGATAATCAAGTGTAACAAACAAATCTGTCCATGAAGATTAGTCAATCAAATCAATTAATGTAGGGCAAAAAAAATGGTTCTTTAAAATGTAAGGTATTTTTAAGTTTTATGCTAAGGGAGAAGGTTATGGTTAAATGTTTCACTCTGGTTTCTGGTGCCGTTCCAGGTGGTCATGAAGCAGAATGCAGCCATAGAGCACTTAAAGCAGAAGAAAGCCATGACACCTGCAGAGAGGGAGGAGAATCAGAGGTAAAAACCATACAGCAATTCTTGTATCCGTGTACTGACTGACTCTCCAACCTGTTATTTACTTTCCCCATGTTGGGTGTGCACTCTCTGTGCAGGATGATCGTGTGTAACCAGGTGATGAAGTTCATACTGGATAAGATTGACAAAGATGAAAAGCAGGCAGCCAAAAAGCGGAAGCGGGAGGAGTCTGTTGAGCAAAAGCGCAGCAAACAGAATGCCAGCAAACTCTCGGCTCTGCTCTTTAAACACAAAGAGCAGCTGAAAGCCGAGATCCTGAAGAAGAGAGCGCTGCTAGATAAGGAGCTACAGGTGGAGGTGCAGGTAAGAGCACTGATTTTTCCATATTTTATTGTAAAAAAGCAAGAGGGAGAGAGGTAATTATTAAAGATAGGAATCACCAGCCAAAACCCAGTATACTATTACCATGATACCTAGGTGCCGATTCGATTAATATTGTGATTCTGTCAATATCAAGATTGTGTGTATAAGTTTTCCCTAATTTTGATGCAATTAAAAAAATTGGAATCTTTAATAAATAAATAATTTTTAAAAACCATCCTACCTCAGAAGGTATTCTTTAGCTTTATTCGACAGCTTTAACTGAATTGAACATGAGAAAGTAAATATAGCCAGTTACTTATAACATTAGTTTTCTCACTTAAAAGTCATGAGCAGTATTTAAACAATACAAGCGTTTAACGTTTAACATGAATTAAACACAAATATGCATTTTACTGAGCAGCAACATGAATAGTTTAGCGTGCCATGTGTAGCAATGTTTCCCACAGCTCTGAAATATACGTGTGGTGGTAGCCCTCAGAACGTGATATGCTAACTTTGGTTCCACATGACATTAGAAAACCCAAATGAACAGCGTGATCTCACCGGCAGGACTTCCACATAAATGCTTGTGGTTTTTTTTTCTTTTTTTTTTTTTTTTCTTCCTCAATTGGCCCAATGCTGTTGTTCCGCCTGGATCCGCGGTGCTTTAGTTTTACTGGTTAATCCTCCTGTGTTTTTAAAGTGTGGCTTGTTTACTGTTCGACACTGTGATGCTTTGATTTTGACCCGGATGATTTTTATCGCACTGAACATTTGATAATGTAATGTAAAATGCATTTCTCTGGCTCCACTCAGAAGATCGTGCACTCTGCACAGAATACTTTAGGTTTAAGTCCAACATGATCGGTCATGGCTGATCAAGATGAAAAACTGTTAATTCCAGTCAATGGCTAATCGACCGGTGCATCTTTATTATAACTGTAATAAATAATTTAAAAATCAATGTGGCGATACATGGATCAGCACACAAATCCTTAACCGAAAGAGTTTTCCCCCAAATTAGTAATTATTTGTAGTAATCTTAGTTAATTGATGAGCACAAACAGATGGCTTGGAAGCCATGTTAACAGTTCTGTTTTCCTTGTTACTCTCAGGAGGAGCTCAGGAAAGATCTGGGCAAGCTGAGGAGAGAGAAGGAGAAAGCCCAGGCTGCAGCAGCACAAGCAGCCGCCACAGCCATCAGTGCCCAGGCGGCATCGCTCTCCACACACTCCTCTACGGTCACTTCTCCGCCATCCAGTCATAAACGCAAGCGAGATGAGGAGCGTGATGCAAGCTTGTCTAAGAGCAAGAAGAAGAAGATGATCTCCACCTCGTCGAAAGACAGCAAGAGAGACACGAAGCTGTACTGCGTCTGCAAAACGCCCTACGACGAATCCAAGTAAGAACTTAGGAAATCTCAGAGTGTCAAAGCATGTCAGCTTGATGTCGTTCTAAAATTAGATTTTGCACATTAGTGATGAGGTGATGCGTTGTTGAAAATGGAAATTGTTAGAAATAAAGCAAGTGTGAGTGGCCCTAAAAACAAAGTCTTATTGTTAGTATTTTTCAAATCATGTCACAAGTATACGATAGAAATGTTATGATGGTGTTAAATTGCTTACAGGTTTTATATTGGCTGTGATCTCTGCTCAAACTGGTACCATGGTGAGTGCGTTGGCATCACAGAGAAGGAGGCCAAGAAGATGGACGATTACATCTGTATGGAATGTAAAAGAGCACAGGAAGGCAGCTCGGAGGAGCTCTACTGCATCTGCAGAACACCATACGATGAGTCCCAGTATGTGATGGGTTGTCTTTTGTCTCTTACTCATAGAGATGAAGTAAATTGTAAAATAAACCAGTTTGCTTTGTTCAAAATGTAAGAAGGCATTTACACTGGTCTCCAAAAGTATTGAGACAAAAACATAAATTTTATGTTTAATACAGTGATAATGAGGATAATAATTTATTTTATGAAGAGAAATGCAGTCAGTATTTAAAAAGTCCTTTATTCGCCAAAATCTTCAGGATCTGGTTGGGCATAGAGTCCAAAGTGTCTCTTATTTTTCCACTTGCTCCATCTGTGCCTGCTTGATTACTTCCTGGAAATCATGTACATAAGATGGATTCCTGCTGCTGTTTTCATCACCATTTTCAAAATGTTTTCTATTGGCTTTAGGTCTGGACATGACCCAGGACATGGCTCCAGAAGCTGAATGTCATTGTTGGATATCAATCTTTCAATTAATTAGCACAACTCTTAGTAATTAGCCAGACAGGCTATTACTAATTGTTGACATCACCTGTTCACAGGGAGAACTATGACAGCGTGGCGAATATTTTTGGGCACCGCGGTACATGTCACGCTAATTCGTTTTTGAGACTGACAGAATCTGATTTTGTTTTCAGGTTCTACATTGGCTGTGATCGCTGCCAGAACTGGTACCATGGGCGCTGTGTGGGCATTCTCCAGAGTGAGGCGACTCACATCGATGAATACGTGTGCCCTCAGTGCCAGTCTACAGAGGAGGCCATGACTGTCCTGTCTCCACTTACAGATAAGGATTATGAGGGTTTGAAGCGAATACTCCGGTCCTTACAGGTGCTTATGGCAATCGAAATGAATTAAGCCTGGTTTTTATTTATTTTTAGCATAATGTAAGTGTATTTATTTTATTTATTTTTTTAACACTGTGTAATCTAACCTACAGGCCCATAAAATGGCATGGCCTTTTTTGGAACCAGTGGACCCTAATGATGCTCCAGATTATTATGGGGTCATAAAGGAGCCAATGGGTGAGAGCATTTTTAATGATATTAATAATTTGGCTTCAATTTCATCTTGTTGAAATCCTGTGAGGTTATGCTGCCAAATTTTTTTTAACTCAAAAGTCCCTAATGACAAATTGGAGATACATTTTTCCAAGGAAAAAACAAAACACCAACTCTTGTGAACTGTGCTAGTACTTGAAAGTGTGTTCGTGCATACAGTATCCGTCAGTATGAAGCATTTGGGCATCATGTCACAGATTTAATAAAATTATTATTTTACTGATAAAAGGAAGCTGACATAAGCATACTTCTCATTCTAATTTTATAACTACATGGATTATTGATTTGAGTTATGCAATATGCTAAAACTATGCAATATGCCCTGGAGTTATCAAAGATGTTAAATATTTTATTCTCTTATCTGTAGATCTTTCCACAATGGAACAGAGGATACAGAAACGGTTTTACAGCAAGCTAACAGAATTTGTAGCGGACATGACCAAAATTTTCGACAACTGCCGCTACTACAACCCCAGCGACTCACCTTTTTACCAGTGTGCCGAATTCTTGGAATCCTTCTTTGTACAGAAGCTCAAAGCTTTCAAAGCAAGCAGGTAAGAATGTGAAACGGGGAAACAATCGAGGCCTTTTTGTAAATTTTTACTTTTTTCAATTTAAAGATTTTTCTTCTTTCTCTCTTAGATCGTGTGTGTGTGTGTGTGTGTTTAAATGGTGATATGGTTTTAAAGTCCCCATAAAATCAAAATAGCTGTTTTTGATCTGTTGGCACACACACAGGCCAAAATAAGATGTTTAATATTTTATTTTTACAGTCTATTATTTCTGGGAGGACAGTGGAAAAATAATCTTGTCCTATAAACAAACTGGGTGAGATTTATTGCTTTACTGTAGCACTCACAAGAAGTTGTAATTTTAGTTGTATCTCAATAACCCCCACACACCTGTGATCACAGGTTCTTCTATTTAAAGTGTTCTATATTTATTCTGTAGTACTGTTTATTTACAGTTGTAAAGGACATAACTTTTCTAAATAGCTGTGCAAAAATACAGTCAAGATTATACAGTCAAGTATTATCAATTTTAAACCTTTATTTATTGCAAGGCAACATATTCTATTCTCTTATTATTTTGTGTAGATTAAAAAGAAACCATTGGAATAGCCTATATTCGACTAAAGGCAAAATTTTCCATTCCTTATAGTTGGCATCAAGGGGCTCTCACAAACCCCGAAATGCTAAAATCCAGCTGTCTTGCTATACACTCGCTATAACATGGTACAAGGCTGCATCAGTGAATAACAAATCGAAACTCTCCACCGAACGTTTTTAAATAAACACACACTTTGTATTTGGCGAGCCAGTCCCGGCTACTCTTAGTAAACAGTGAGGGCGGGCATCTCTTTTATAAATATAAAAATTTCTGTACCAACATATGAAACCAATTCATGTCTCGTATACCGATTCTTTTACTGGGAACTTTAAAACCAAGTTTATTTCTCATACATTATCTGAAGTTATAAAAGTCTTGTGTATTTGTGGCCCAACATGTCAGTGTGTTTGTTTACATCTTGTGTAGTTGAGTATCTGTTAGAATCGTCCCATGCGCTTTTTCTCCATCTCGGTGTTGTGCATGTCATTCACGCCACTCATTCTTCTCTTGCAGATTGATGTCTTGAGTCTGACGTATAGCTGGGATCTATGCTGAAGGGGTGGAGTTTCTCTTTTATAGATACAAGGAACTTGCTGTTTTATGAGCAGCTGAAACTCCACATGATTTTTATATTTAAGTTAATTCAGCATTTTTTTTCATCAGAAGGGGGGTAAAAAACACAAAATAGTAATAATAAAAAAAAAAATCTCATAAGACGACGAGTGTCCCAAGCATGGCTTCATTGACAATCCTCAAATGGCAGCCATGTTGTTAAACCATGTATACAAGAGAGATGTCTTAAGTGCATACAAGGTTATGTGGACTTTTTTTTTTTTTTTTTTAAACTCTTGTTAATAATGTTCTCGTATTAGTAAATATGCTATTTTATTTGTACATGCCTAACAACAATGCCTTGTTTTCCACAAATGTGTTTACTTTGGCACTGGTATAAAATATTTTGTATATTTTATTGTAAGATGGATTGGATTATTCTCTTATGAAGCTTTTTCCGGTTCATCCGCTTGTCCTGGACTAACGCTTGTTTGTCATGTGTCCTCATAAGTGAACAAATCTTATCTCATCATTCATCTGAAATATTTTGTCAGTCGAACGATAATAAAAAACGCTTGTATTTAAAATGTGTCTTTTGGGAGACTTGGGTTTTAAATCCTTTTGTGAAGGATTTTATGTTATTAAATTAGTGTTAGAGAATTGGAGGGTTGAATATTTTGTGTAGTTTTGCTATACACACTTTATCATGACATTTCTCTTTGACTTTTTTTGAACAACCTGCCCATGACCCATGTCATATTAAAGCTGCAAAATCACTTACAGAAATGGCAGAAAAGATTCGGTTCTAAAAATAAAGGCCTTTCCTTGCAGAATTAATGCCAACATGGCTGCCATGTTCACTCTTATCCCGTTTCATCATCCATCTCCTCCTCCTCCTCTAGGCGTTGCATACATGTCCTTTAGCTGTGTCTCATTTCATTTTTTTTTGTCTTGTGGCCTGTTCAATAAAATCATCCAACAGCTTCACTTCACTTTGCTTCCTTTTGTATTCTGTAGGTCTCATAACAACAAACTACAGTCTTCATCTTCATAGAATACAACCACACGTGGTGCTAAAGCACGTCTCTAAAGGATATGTTTTTGGGGGGGAGGGCGGGGACACTCTGAACAGTCGATCCAAGGGAACCAGGCATCTTCTGTCACAAGGATGCCCGACACATTCTCCATTTTCTTTCTCTCTCGACCCAAACTGACGGTTCTTCCCAAGTCGACCAGCAACGCACATGACTGCAGTGTTTAAAGCAGCATCTCTTTGACATGCCCTGCTCTCTGACTGTGGAGCGAACAGGCAGCGGAGGGATTACATGAAGCATTTTGTAACGTTTGTTACCTCAAAGCAATGATTTTTGGATGGAACATTTTTTTTGTCTTTTTTCTTTTTCTTTTTTTTTTTTTTAATCATGTTTGCATAATCCAGGGTCCAGGTCTACATATACCTTTCATGACAGTAGACAATGACATGTTTTCATGTGATGTGCAAGAATTCGATTGATCTGGGACACAACTGACTGTGTTTGACAAGCAGTTGGTTTTGTGTGGATTAGCGTTTCCGGATGTCCAAAAGAGTAAATTTTATTCAGATGCAGGGTTTTAGCTGTTTCATTCCGAGTGGCTGAAGCAGCTAAAAACCAAGATCAGTGGCGAGGCGCTCCGTTTGTATGTCTATTCTTCCTTTTTCTTTCTTTTTTTGTAATACAGCTGAAGAAATATTGATGTATATGAATCGTAAATAAATGGAAAGAGTTCTCTTTCCCACACTGATGAACATGTCTCCCTTTTTTCTTTCTCTATTTTATCTGAATTGTGTTGTAATTGTCTTATGACCCTCCTCCCTAGGGCTTATGATCATAAGATTTTTGAAGTATCTTAGTTTAGAATATTCAACTTGTATTTCATCAACTGTATTAAAAGTTGCATAATAGGTTGCTAAATATTCTTGATTTACAGAATATAGTAAAATTAATGTCCATGCACTGTTACTTGAACAGGCACAACTACGATATAACCCATTAAAATTTAAGTAAGATATTACATTTAGGCATTTGGCAGACGCTCTTATCCAGAGCGACTTACATTTTTATCTCATTATACATCTGAGCAGTTGAGGGTTAAGGGCCTTGCTCAAAGGCCCAACAGTGGCAACTTGGTGGTTGTGGGGTTTGAACCTGGGATCTTCCGAACCGTAGTCCAATGCCTTAACCACTGAGCTACCCCTGGCCCTATTGATAGTTAATTGATATTAAATAGTATAACTGAAGTATTTTGGTAATTATTTGTAAATCATCAAAGGTTCCACAATCAAGGAATTGACACCTTTCCTCTGTACGGCAGAGCCATTGTGGAATTTCCTTCTTCATCTGGCCACATTTGAAACCCCGGCTTTCCAAGAACTCATTTAATGCCCCAAAAATATAAAAATAGCTTAGAGCAAGGTCAGGACTGTATGGGAGTGCAAGTGGTGTTCGTAAATGATTGTGTGTACAGTTTCTATAGACGGATGTGTCACATCCGCAAGCTGTAGTCAAGTGCAATGGGCTCTGAGCTGCCTTCACAGACATACAGCCTTCTTTAAAACGTTTACACCATTCAAACATTTTACTGCAGCTGAGTCTTGTCAGTGTACTTGTGTGTACTTTACTTGTGGAAATCTGAAAACAGCAATTGGGTTTAGCGTTTCCTGGTTTAGTTCAAAAATAAATGTTTGGTACAAAGACAAAACTGCTCGTCACCCAAAGAACTCTGGACTCATCATATTGGTACTGGTGCTCTAGTGAAGATGGATCATGGATTGCACCAAATATTAGTCTCTTTTGAGCACAAGAACTTTAAGCACACTAGTTTTTGTGTCGCTTTCATGTTTTGCAATGGCCTACTCAGAGCCCAGATTTAAATCCTATTTTAAGAAGTATGGTTTTGTAGTATGATGTAAACTGATGACCCAAGCCTTTATGCCTATAAAACACCCCCCTCATTGTGCTACATGATTCCTTACATGGTAACACTTCCTATAACCCATATTCAGACATTTATACATACAAACCACTTGTCTAATGGAACCCTTTTGTATGTGACACAGGGCACCTCGCCAAAAGCTAAAAAAAGTTCAGCTGATAAACAGAGATCTTAAGACACATTATGCATGTGTGCGTTTGTCCCTCTCTCCTGGTTTGTTTAGCTGTGGTTAATGTATCAAAGTGAGGCGGACAGAACTATCAATAGTTCTTCTTCCTTTTAATTCATCTTAAAACGTACCAATTTGGGTACTCTTTTATACCTAACAACAATGATGATAATAATAATAATTGTAGGACCCCTGTTGCTGTTTGAACGTCTTTCTCAGTGAAGTGACAGTAGAATGAAATCATTAGGTTGGTGAACTAAAAAATGTACAGTTCTTCAATCAGCCAATCATGTGGCAGGAACGCTGCATGCAGCTACAGGTCAGGGTAAAATGTGTTCTGATGAAAGCTGAGACATTAAACTAGGTTGCACGACTCCAAAATATGCTAGGGTGGTAAACTTTTTGATGTATTACAGACAAAAGTTGTTTCTCTTTGAATGCACTTAACTGGAATATATAAGCATCATTCACAAATGTAAAAATTTAACACCATTTTTTTAAACGTCTTTTATTAATACACCTTAAATTGTAAACAATTGTGTGTGGGAAAGGGGGGGGGGTAACTTTACCTCTTCCTTATTGCAATTCTTGCTTGGTGCATACTAGTAGTATCTATATCCATCTATATACAGTATATTTATTCCCTACGATTGTTTTACAGAATTATCATTTTTAAATTGTTCATACTTGTTTGACCACACAAAGTCTAGAATTCAAACTCTCTCTCTCTCACACACACACACACACACACAGTGTCACCCCTGCCAAGAAGTACAGTATGTTCTGGCAGTACTTCAGATGTTCTGTTGTCCTTAAAAAAAACAATAAAATGTTGTAAAAATTATATATTTTTTTAATATATAAAATCATCTGGAATATCAGGTTTATTTGTAACGCTCTTGCTATTTTAACCAGCGCAAATTTGCTCCAAAGTCCGTATAGTATTACCTTTAACGCTATTAGTGACGACATCCTTTTCAAACGTCTGAGATATCGCGATAATACACGTGATTTGCTGTAAAGCCACGCCCCTGCGCAGCCTGTGATTTTTCAAACCAGTCCAATCGCGAGCTGCTTTTGCTCAAACAGACCAATAGGATCGTCCGGCCCGGCGATTTAAAGGTCTGTTCTGCTTTTCCTCATCGCACATTTCGCCTGAGCGGAGACGGTAAGATGGTTGTCATAGTTTATTTTTTTTAAATGTAGATTTAAACGTTAAATAATACAAATATAAACGTTTTCATACAATTTGTATAAAATTTTTATTAATTTTGTATTTGATTCATGCACCGGAAGTTTTATAGTTTTTATTTTGTGCTTTCCGGAAATAGCCGGCAGGAGCATGTTGTCTGTTTTTTGCTAATTTTGTTCTTTATTTTCAGGTTTATATTTTTTTGGTTAATCTCACTAAACTTGAAGTAAAAAATGTCTGCTGATAACGAGAACAGCGCCCGTCTGACCCAGTTCAAAAACAAAGGAAAAGATGTGGCTGTAAGTGACAGTTAACGCGTTAGCTCAAGTTCAGCCGTTAGCTCCTGATTTATCAACGACCAACTTTGAGATATCCAAGACTTTCTTTTCACTTATTATTATTACTTTTAATTCGTAGGAGTTGAGACGGAGGAGGATTGAAGTAAACGTTGAGCTCCGTAAAGCTAAGAAGGACGAGCAGATTCTGAAGAGGAGAAATGTGAGCACTCTGCCTGAGGAAGCCACATCGCCTCTGCAGGAGAAAAGTCAGAACTGCCAGGTGAAGAAAAAACCCTCCTCAGCTGCATATTTACGTTTGTTGAGCCTCTTAAAACTTTTTGTAAATGTTCTCGGTTTTTATTTTTTATTTTTAAATAAACACATCGGACTCAGAGTTATACAGTATAGAGTGACACCCTTTTGTTTTTATTTAAGCACATAATACTATAGAGTTTTAGAATTTTTTTTAAACCAACTATACAAACGTTATTCATTCATTTTCTATACCGCTTAATCCTGTATTCAGGGTCGCGGGGGACCATTACTAAGTGAAAAAAATGGGTCACACAGGCAATAAAATGGCACAAATGCACGTCACATTTTTTTTTGTGACCAAAAATATTATATGCTTATTTTGAGAGATGTACATTTTCTCATTCCATGTTTTATAAAAATTTGTGTCATAAATTGTTTCCCATTCAATATTTTTGCAGCTGTGACCCGTTAAGCCATTTAAAATTCCTGTTACTGACCAAAGAATTATTGTAACTCATTAAGCATCATTATTTTAGTAATGGTAGATTCAAATTAATCCCGCCATGTGTCGCAGATCATTTTTCCAAAATGCTGTAATAATAATCATTTTTATTATCCATCCAGTCAGACATCTTGTCTAACTGAGCTGCTGTAAAAGTTCAGTTTACATAGAGCGCTAGAGATCTATAATCTCATGTATTCCTTATGACAGGCTCCGCATTGGACAGTGGAGGAGATTGTTAATGGGGTTAACAGCAATAACCTTGAGACTCAAGTGCAGGCAACTCAAGCTGCAAGGTGAGCTACCTTTTTATTTTTTTTAATTTTTTTTTATATATATAATAATATATATATTTCCATTCTTGTTCACATTTTTTTTAATTGTACCTTTCTGTTAATTTAGGAAGCTGCTGTCTAGGGAGAGACATCCACCCATTGATCGAATCATCAGTGCAGGCCTGATCCCCAAGTTTGTAGGCTTTCTGGGCATGTCCCAGTCTCTGCCCATTCAGTTTGAAGCAGCCTGGGCCCTGACTAACATTGCATCCGGGACGTCCGATCAGACTACGGCTGTGGTAGAAGGAGGGGCCATTCCAGCTTTTATTGGGCTCATCACATCACCGCATTCTCATATTAGTGAACAGGCTATCTGGGCCCTGGGGAATATTGCCGGTAAGTGATGAGCCTCACTTCAACCCCACCTCAAAACATCTCCAGGTTGTACAGTACCATTTATTTTCCAATTGTGTAAATCTTCTGCTTTTAGGTGATGGCTCTGCATATAGAGATAAGGTCATCAAGCATGGAGCTATCGCCCCACTTCTGAGTCTGCTTGCTGTGCCTGACCTTTCTGTGTTTGCTGTAAGTTAAATAATAACTGTCTTGTTGACCATTTTGAAGTATCTTTAGATGGAACATTTGTTGCTTACTATTTTTGGTAGAGTAGTATTTCTTAAATGCAGAAAAATAGTCTTGTACATTTTTTTTCATGTTATTTCATTTGGGCTGAATAAGTGTTTCAGGGTTATAAATGTATATATTTTTTATTTAATTATTGTGGATGGACTAGTGCACTGGAATGTTCTTGGTCTCCCCTTTGTATATTCTGGTGTTGATGGGTAATCTTTACTACAGTTTCCATAGTAACTGTAGTGATGGCTTCCATCCACCAGGGGGCGATCAGTCCTTTATTACTAAATTCATCATCCCCCCCCCCCTCCCCTCTCACTTTAACAGTCTGGCTACCTGCGGAATGTCACCTGGACTTTATCTAACTTGTGTCGCAATAAGAATCCTGCACCACCCCTCGAGGCTGTGAGGCAGATCCTGCCCACCCTCATCCGCTTGCTGCACCATAATGATAAGGAGGTGCTGGCAGACACTTGCTGGGCCGTTTCATATCTGACTGATGGTCCTAATGACAGGATTGAAGTGGTGGTCCAAACTGGTGTGGTTTCCCGACTGGTGCAACTGCTTGGCTCCGGAGAGCTTTCTATAGTGGTATGTGAACTGGTGGATGCATCACATTATCTGCACTGTACGCTAGTGAAGAATATTCTGAGGTTAATTACACTTAATCATCTTTTTGTCCCTGTAAAATTATTCTCCCTCCTAGTTTTTAAATCTATATTCGTCATGTCTGACTTTTTTTTTTTTTTTTTTGTCATTTATTTCATGCATAATGTTATCCTGATATTGCATATCAAATGAATGCATTATTATTGTGCAGACTGTTATGTAGCCTTTGCATTTCAAACAATTTTACTAGAACAAAGCACAAGTTAATTCTAACCATCTCCATGTTCAGACTCCATCCTTGCGCTCCATTGGTAACATTGTAACTGGGACAGATGAACAGACCCAGGCAGTGCTAGATTCTGGGGCCCTCTCCATGTTTGGAGACCTTTTGCGGCATCCCAAGAACAACGTTCAAAAGGAAACTGCCTGGACCCTGTCCAACATCACCGCTGGCAAGGATACACAAATCCAGGAGGTCATCAATGCTGGTCTGGTCCCATGCCTGGTGGATGTGCTCAGAAGGGTATGTTGTAGGCTGTGACATTAAACGCAGCTACAAGTTGGCAGATTTGTAAATACATTGATTAAAAAAATTAAGTGGACCGACACTGCCGATTTCACATTCAAACTTGGAGTTGCTCAAATTATTTTTTTTTTTGAGGGGTGGGGGGGTTGCTCCTCGCCACTCATTCAAAATGTTCTTTCTCCATGGTTAGGGTGACTACAAGACTCAGAAGGAGGCGGTTTGGGCTGTGACTAACTACACCAGCGGAGGCACTGTAGAGCAAGTTGTCTATCTTGTTCAGGCCAATATCCTAGAGCCACTACTCAATTTACTGTCTGCCAAAGACAGCAAGACTATTTTGGTCATTTTGGATGCACTCAGCAACATTTTCCTGGTAGGTCACCTGTGTGAAGTTTGAGTATAGCCTAGGGAAGGTTATTTACTTGTATTTATTTCCATCCACATTGACTAACTGCTCACTTTACACAACCACTAGGCTGGGGAGAAGATTGGCGAGACTGATAAGCTGTGTCTGATGATTGAAGAATGTGGTGGTTTGGATAAAATTGAAGCTCTGCAGGCACATGAAAATGAAATGGTGTACAAGGCATCCTTAAATATCATTGAGAAATACTTCTCTGGTGAGGTGAGTCCATTAAAGTGGGTCGTGCCTTGGAGTGCCTTATTAATTCGTATTATATTGGTCATCCAAGTGTCCACCCAAATATGTGATGTGCTTAACAAATCACAAAGTAGGTGGTGTGCTGCTGTCAAAGGTGGTTACTGTGCAGTGCCATTTCACGGAAGAAGATATTTCAACAATGTAAAACATTGTAATTGTCTATTTTCTATAATCCTATTTCAAATAGGACATTATTTCCCAGCTGAATGTTCAAAATCTGAATGAATAATGACCATGGTAAAGGTTGGGCCCAGAGTACCAGAATTCAATGCAGTTAAATCGCAGGTTTTGCTCGTTAGTAGTCTATGGGATGAGCACTATTACTGTTGATGGTATCAGCATTGGAACCCAAGCCTTTAGAACTGGTTCTGTTTAAAGGTAGTTAAAATGAGAAATTGGGCACCATAGTCAGGAGGTATTTAAAAAGCAATATGGATAATTAAAAAAAAAAAAAAAAAAAAGTTATTTAAATTAACACACATGGTGCCTTAAATATCAAAGCATGTATAATCTTTACTAGGATGGTATGAAATTTAATGTTTTAATTTCTTTTCCAGGAAGAGGAAGATGAATGTGTGGCTCCTGAAGCCACTGCTGACGGCTATGCATTCCAGATAAATGAAAACCAAGGCTCTTTCAACTTCTAGATCTTTTGTCTTTTTTTTTTTTTTTTTTCCCCCTGCTCTTGCACTACTGTTCTGTATGTTGTCTTTTTTTCCAATCCAGTCTGTTCTATTCTAAGAAACTGTACATATGGAACTGTCTGAATTTTATCACTTTGTAAATAAAGGAAGTGAAAATTAGTATTTGTGTTGAATTGTTGGGGATGAACAGAGTTAAGTTTGTGCCGAATTATAAGATTAGTAGGGGTCGGCTTTGAATCCTTCGGATTTTGGGGCAAGGGGGAGGTAGGTGGGAGTGACGGGGAAAGACTATACATTCATGCACGCACACCAGAAAGGCGGGGACTGATGACGTCACAGCGGACCTGAACATCTGCCAGCGAAGAGGAGGACGAGCTCCATCAGAGCAGCGCAACTTTCCTCACGCTCACTCTTCTGCACTGCGCAAAACAAAGAGCGTGGCGTAAAAAAAAATCCTTGCACAGACTCGTGTTGAAAACGTGTATTTATTTCTCAGTCCCCGCGCGCTTGTACGCTGTAGTTTATTAAAGAGAACGACATGCACACTGTAGGCGAGGCACGATAAGGACTTCTTAAAGGAGCTCGAGCTCGGCGCTGTGGACATGGCAGATCTGCGCACATCCGGGCCACTGCGGCGGGACTCCATTATTCTCAATTAACTGAAAGTAACTGGCTAGCCGACTAGCATAGCAAGAAGGGTTGGGGAAATACAAAAACGCTGCTTAAAAAATAATTATATATATTAATTTTACACGAAGTTTGAGCTCAAGCTGGAAAGTTAAAGGCGATGTCTAATCAAGGAGGAAGGAGAAACGGTCCGGTGAAGTTGCGTTTAACAGGTAAGTGTGTAGTTTAGTTTAGCTAGCACAAACCGCGCAGCTAATATGGTTAGCTTGCAACCAAACACTGACCCGTGCTAACGATTTCTGTGGCTTTACCTTCCTTTTTAACCTCACGACTCGTTTATACAATCCGTATATGTTTATGTATTAAGTTTTTTTTTGTTGATTAGAACTGGTGAAAGGCTGTGTATTTTAGCTTCTGTTAGCTAGCTCGTAGCTAAGTGGGGGTCATGGAGACGAAACCAGTCGTAGCAACGTAAACATTATCGTTTCCTCACGCGCTATATTTAGTTTGTCTTATTTGTGTCATTGGATTAAAATATCTGTAGATTGTAGGGATGTTAATAGAGAATGCTTTTTACAGTGCGCTAATATTAGCTTTAAGTCTGCGCCATTGGTTAGCTGTTAGCTAACGTAAAATATTTATTATTATTATTTTAAGCAGTTAGCTGTTTGGTTAATCAGTTAAATTTGGAAACATAAAGCTTAAATATTTGTATAAGCTCCTGCTTTAATGGAATCGTAAAATTTCTAAATTTTCTCTTCCAACCTTTAAAAAAAAAAGTCACGTTTTCCTGATTTGGCTTTTCCCACCAGATCTGATCTCTAAACCAAATATGATCTGTGGAAATATATTTATGGAAAATCAATCGCATTTGTTTTTCAGGTGACTGTCGTTTTCATCTTCTACAAGTAAAAGTCTCCAGTCTTTCAGATTGATTGTATTTCTTTTAAAATATCTTGATTATCTCAGATCAGATCTTCTTCTCATCTCTCTCTCTCAGTCTAAACAGCAGCAGTCTCTCAGGGGACACAACCTGAAGTTTGGTTTGGTTTCCTTGTGTCGTCTTAAGAGCTTGCTGTTTTGACTAGGAAAGGGAGACGAGAGAAGGCTGTGTTTGATATATCTCCAACATCAACTTTTCTTCTTCCACCCAAAAGCAGCTGAATGAAATGTTGAAGCTTGTAACGTTAATGACGAAACAAAGGAGAAGACAGGGATGTGGTGATCTGAAGATCAGAGTCAGTGAGCTTGAATTGAGATAAATGTGCTCATCCGTTTTAACTACGAGCTTAAACCTGATCAGGGTGGATCCTGAGAATGATGGGTGTGAGGCAGGGATAAAACCTGGACCGGACGGCATCCATTACAGCGCTTCAGGCACACACACTGTATGTGGCCGGAAGCACTGAGACAAAAATTAAATCCAATGATTTAATTGCTTTCTCAATTAAAAAAATGCTTATCTGGTACAAGAGTCCTTTATTCTTCAAAACCTGCCGGACATAGAGTCAAAAAGACGTCTGTACTACTCTGGTGTCAAAAGCTTAATCAGTGGCTCCTTGATTGCTTCCTACAAATCGTTTACAGAAGTTTGAACACTGAAGTTAACAATTCGTTTGAGAATTCCCTAGTTTTTTTCTGCAGAGGTGGACACTCCGGCTTCACAAAGTAGAAGTCTTGCCACATTCGTTGACTAAACCGTTAGTCCAACTCTTTAGCCAGATAGCCTCAAATTTATTAGTGACATCACATGTTTTGTGCACAGTAAGAATTAAATATAGTACATAGTATTTCTTTTGTCTTAATACTTTTGGCTAATAGTGGTCTATGAAACTCTGTGCAGACAGTACCACAAGGTCATGATCCATTAGCTGTAAGGTAACCAGTGCTGCCCTGAGATAAATAATAAACTAAAGTACATTTGTGCATTTTTGCAAGTTTGCATCTTTTAACATAAGCTCGTTGTGCCGATCAGAGGCATTTAATTCAGCTATGTACACAATTCTGTTTGGAGAGCGCTGTGAGATTTTGAGTCGTGAAAATTTACTGTAAAGGGGTTAAGAAAAGGTGTTTCTATTTCTCTTCTTTACAGAAATCAGCCTGCGATCTCGCTCAAAAAAATACTACATACTAAATATATCACGCATTCGTTCATCCAAATTGTGTTGCAATTCTCGGTGGTGTGACTAATTTCGAACCATGTTTTGAATGGAGACATGGCTTTTTTTTTTCTTTTCCCGTTCCAAAACAAGACGTTATGTATGATACCGATAACTGATTAGTGTTATTTTCCCCCCTTTTTTCTTTTGGGCTAGTTGCCATTTCCTAAAAAAAATTGGGTGGTTTACTGACACGTCAGTTTGTGTCACACGCTTCACATGAGCAGTTATCTTGTGTATGTTTAATCCGGTTCATAGATTATTGCGTTCATATTTGATACACACACAGATATGATTCTAACATGCCAGGGTGCCACTTGGGTGTTCGGCCTGTCTAGTTTTCTCACGCAGACTGTCAGTAAAGTTTGCATTGGCCTTCTCTTAAAGGAATATCAGATCACGGTTTTGCTAACAGTGTTCAAGTATGGAAGTGATTTTGGCTGTGTCTGTGTTGACACAGTACGTGTAGTAAAAACACTCATTAGCCGTGCAGGGCTGACTCGGCTGCCAAATTTCACAAGTGCATTTGACCAAACAGTTCCACGTTTTGTTTAAACAGCAGCGAAAGCAAAAACCAAAGCATGTTGAGGGAGGAAAAAGCGCGACAATCTCACGTCATTTGTAAGCGTTTTTGTTTTCCGACCGGGGGCTCTTAAATGATTGAAATGGTTCCACAAATTAATGTAGCGAGACTGGATTTCCTGTTGGTTCAGCTGCTCTGTGGGGAGGACAAAGGGCGAGATGGGTGCTTTCGAGTCGCCGATGCCGCGAGGGCCAGGTGTGGAGAGGGGAAACGGTGACGAAATTTTCACACACACACTTTCTGAACGAGACCATCTTGTGCGAAGGTCAGCTGTGGATCAGAGTCCTTTTAGTGGCTTTGATGCCGAGATCTGCATGGTCTCGGATGAGTATCAGCCCGGGTGGTTATATCCAAGTCCCAGTAGCAATTGCAATGAGATCCGAACCTGTGAGAGGATAAAGGTTTTCTCTGTATTAACAGCCAGCCATTTAATACCCGACTTAAAGGTAACCTGTTTAGATTTTTTTGATCATGTAAAGCAGCAGCTGTGCAAATACACTCGAAACTGGAATTTCTTAAGTGAAAGACATACCGTATACTCTGTGTATATGGAAGTGTAATGTAATTAGACCACAGTTTATCAAAGGAATTTGTCAGTCACAGACCCAGTCGTAGTTTATCATAGAGATGACGCTAATCCGTATCAGGCTGGGATTAGAGGGGACACACCCGATCCTGTAACGGGGTAACGTGCTCGTATCCTCATACCGGCTTGAGTTTCTTGTGAAGTTTTAATGAGACAACTCGTTTTTTTTCTCTCTCCTTGTTCAGCTTACCTTAACATTTTCTTCTCTTTACATGTCAATGTTATTATATTTGACACAAAAAAGTATTATACTGGAATTACAGACTTTTTGTCCCCAAACTGTCCAATGCGTTGGACACATGCGTTCACTGTGATATTGATACTTTGGGTTATTATAATTTTTTTTAATGCAGTTTTATAACATTAATGTTGATGTCCATGCATTTCTTGCTGTAAGGTAGCAGTGTGTTTGAGCCTTCTTAGGTGAAGTGTTCAATCATATTAATAAAGTTTTATAATCATCAGCCAGGTCTCAAGGTTTCAATATCAGTTTGGAGATAAGCACCACATCGTGAGGTTATTAATATTTGCTCTTGTATTTTGAGCTCACAGGCCAGACGTGTTGGATATAAAATGTGTGTTTTACAGGATTTGGGAAACGCTGTTGGCCTGAGCACAACTACGTATAACGTTATTACGTGAAAGTCAACGATTTGAGTAAATGTGAAGACTTTGCCTTCCCTAATCATGTCCATGCTCAGTTCTAGTTTTTGCTCCTTGTTGTCCTTGATTTTCCCAGCAAAGTGAATTCTTTCCCACTCGTCTCCTCCTCTGCTGTATGGAAATGTTTGTCCCTTTGAATGCTTCGACTTTGCAAAGCCTCGTGAATAAGAGGCTGCTGTGCATTTTTTATTTTTTTTTGCCCATGCATTGGTGCCATCACAAAGAGCTCTTTTCTCATCCTTCACGTCCTGGTCCAGCATAAAGCTGCCTTGTTCCCAGAGCCGCGTTGCATTTAAGCAGACAGCATGTCCTGGAATTACGACAAGGGAATGCAGTTCCACATCAGCACTTTGGAGGCCTTCATGAATGCAGCCTCATAACTGCACCGCAGTCCAGTACCAGCTGTGTCAAGTCTGTCTGCCTTTCCACCACGAGTCTAGCCGAAAGCTATAACCTTCTGTAGACGTTTTGCCGAGCACAGACTAATTCTCTCATTTCGGCAGCGGGGCCTTGTTGAAGGCCTCGTTCTGTTTGAGTCCCGTCTCTCTGTAATGTTCTACAGATGCTGAGGTAGAGTTCCTGCCGCCAGCATCTGTGCTCGTAAACCCAAGGTGTTCAGAGTGCTGCAAATGCTCGGAAATTGACTTGCCTGACGGTCTCTTTGTCCTCGCCGTTCTGCCCCCCCCCCCCCCCAGATTTCGAATGTGCAGGATTATCAGCTTATCAGAGTTTACTTCCTCACTCACTCTTTAAATCTTTGTTTTTGTGGACCGTACCAGAAGTGCTTGTGAACTCTGATTTTATGCAATAGGAGGATATATTTGTTTATTAAATAATTCAAATGCACCAAATTTGCTTGGAGTTTAAACCTTTCAAGAAATGTTTAGTTTAGTTTCATTAATATTTGACCAGACACTGAATCGCTTATATATCGATTATATTTTGTATTCTTTGGTAGATATGTGAGCAACTTTGTTCAGAATCTTGAGTCAAGAAGAACTTTTTATTTTAAAAAGGTTATGTATAAATCAGCCTGCTAGATTTTTTAAATAATTTTATATCATCTTTACCCACCAATTGTTTTATTGGTCTTTTACGTTTTCTGTGCGTGAAAAGATAAGCGAGTAAAAGTTGACCTGGTTTCCAAAGGCATAAAATTAAAGATGACGCACGTCTTTTAATATTTTAAGCGAGAGTAATTTTTTATTTATGTCTTGTACATTTTCAAAGTAACAAAAAAAAGAAAAGACTCCTGCACGGTCAGCTTATAGTAACAACCACTTTGGCTTGTAAACGCTTTTTCTTTTGTAGCCGGTTAAGATTCTTTCAGCTCTTCTTTGGGCATTTTTCACTCACTCATCCACTCACTCAGTCTCCTTGTTTTGAAAACGCATTGCTGTCATCTTGGATCTCCTGCTTTGTGGGCGTCTGATTTAAATTTTCATAGTGATAGGCAGCTGGTTAGAGAAGCACATGAGAAGGTTAGATAAGCACTGGTTTTGAAGTTTGCATCGGTTGGCCATTACTAATAATGACCGTGTGAACAAGCAATAGATTTAATGAGCTAATTACAGTCTGAGACCGTGGCAAACCGTATCTGAGAGCCTAAATCTCTTAGGAAGCCAAAACTTTTTACATGGTACTCCATTCCTTTTAAAACTGTGCAAAAAAAATTATATATATATATATATATATATATATATATATATATATATATATATATATATATATATATGAAATCTTTCTTAACATGTTTATAAGAATGTGTCACTTTTGACTTCATGCCGTTTGGAGACTGGTTCGTTATTTAGGCTGAATCCCAATTCTACCCCTTACCCCTACACATAGCCCTACCCCTCCGTTTGGCGGGTTCACGTGAAGGGGTAGGGGTGTCTCATTTCTCTTTTGGTTGGAGGAGGAGGGGGAAGGGCCAGAGCCCTCCAAACGAAGATTTTTCGGGACCTCACTTCAAACGAAGGGCTAAGCGAAATTTTCAACATGGCTGCTCACTCGAGCAAGCAGACCCATAAATGTTAATTTTTGCCATTAATAAAGATTTTTATGACAAGTTTTCATTATATGTATATCACCTCTAGTCTTGTGTTTGTGTTTATGGTGATGTTCTGTAAAGAAACGTTTGCAAAAAAATCGCTAAAGTTTCCTAGCGGATAGCACCGATTGCACGATATTACAAATATATATTTTTATGTCACATACACTTTACTGCATGCTACAAACAAATATGAAAGTTCAGTAGCACGGCAGTTTGCAGAGCATTTGATAACGCATTGTTTGTTTTGCTTACGGCCATATGTGTACATGTAAATGAACGGTGCTTACACTATTCTTACTTATTGCAACGTGACCACAGTTTTGTAATTTATATTCTGTATAGGAACGGCTGAGGAAACCCGAAGGCTCATCCGTGTTCGTGGTGAAAATGAGCAACTTTTTCTTAAATCGAAATACGGCGCAAAAAAACTTTGGGAGTGAGTAATCTCTCTCTTATTGGAATGTGTGATAAACATTGGCACATGTCCTCTGACGTAACATTAGGAACCAGCGACAACGTATGATGACGTATAACAGTGTTGTAGTGGTGTCCCATTTCTTAGGGGAAAAATTTAAACCCTTCCCCTTTCCACTTCGTTTAAAGGGACAAGGGGAAGGGGCGAGGGGTAGGGGAAGGGGTAGAAAATAGAATTGGGATTCAGCCTTACTCACTTCACTGTTCATAATAACATACTCTTCTACTGCGGTGCTTAAACTTTTGCATGCCTGTGCGTGTGTGTGCTGTTCTTCATTCATAGACCTAACAGAGACTTAGAGTAGGTATATACTGTAAGCACACACACTCGTGTAACTGAATCACACAGGTAGTCGTCCCTGCTCCCTCGGTCCTGCACTCTGAGTCGAACCGCAGGTGATCCTGGCCTCCAGTGTTTCCCCTCAGTGCCAGCAAGACTCCTCTCTCACACAGAGACTACTTCTGACACACATTACTTTTATCTTGCTCCTTTTAGTTATTTTTTTTTATTTGCTTATTAATGCAAAATGCTATTAAGCCTGGAAAAAAATTTAATGAGACAAAGAAATTCAAGCACAGTTTGTCATGTGACTGAGAAATCCCAAACTCAAAGCTCTCCCCTGTTACAAAACCCTGACACTGGAGACTCCTACTAAAAATGTGAGAGAAACTTTTATTGCAGAAACCTGGCCGTATCAATAATTACATAAATGTAATCCATTACTTTGAGTATCTGGCGTACAAGTCTGTGTGTAAATTGTTGCTAAAGAAGTGATAACATTCAGTCAAACAAACCGAAGTGAAATAAAACATAAAACCATATAAATAATATCTAAAGGTAGCAACGGTTTCTGCGGTTCGCAAATCTGCAATACCATTGATTGATTGATTGAAATCTTTTTCCCTTAAGCAGGAAGTCAAAAGTCATGATTGTGTTTGGTTTTCACTTTCGCTCTGCTGTAATTTCATGAGTCTGTTAGCAGTATACAGTAGAAGACAGGGGTCTAATCTACCAGCAGATGGGAGGGGAAATGAGGTTGCTGCTGAGGTTGATCCCTTTTTTGAATTGTATCTTTATGCACTTTTCAGCCTGTCACAGTAAAGCATTTGTTCTCTTTAGCTTTAATAATATCTACATAATTTCATTTAATATGAAGAAATGAGCTACGTACGGTATAATGAAATCGTATCAGTCATCCAGCAATGAAACAACACATCTCATCCTTCACCTGATGCAATACCCATAATCCCCTAATCTCCAAAAAGAAAAGACTGATTGCATAGTTATTGCTCTGTGATGAAAGTGATGAAAGCTGTTTTCATTGCTGTGTAGTTGCTGTCTGTGCAAATGTAGAGATGATGGATTACGTATAAAGTATTAAATGCTTTAAAGAAGAGGAGGGAAAGAAGCCCAGGCTGAGGATATGATATGAAATATATAATCCATATAACTCTCCCTTTACACGGTCACTTCAGTGCAGTAGACCAAGCATGCAGTGTGTGTGTGTGCTCGGTTGCCTATGTTACTCAATCCCAACTTAAGTGGCATGTTGATTAGATTTTTTTAACTTGTTCATTTCACAGTAACAGTGCAGCCTGTATGATGTGATAATTATAAGTCAAAACTTCGTGTTTTACTGTAATGCAAATATTCGATCTACAGTGTGTTTGTCAGGCCACGCCCACTTTATGTTGAAAAGTCATGTGAATCAGTTATTAGTTTCCAAGGTGGTGGTGTGTTTGTCTCTGTTGTTCTTTCCTCTCGTCCTCATACCTTCTCCTTCTCTGCTGTGCTTTACTTATTTTGCTTCTCTCACCTCTTCTCCTGTCCTCTTCTGTGCTCTGTCTTGATTCTCTCTCCTTTACTGTCCTCCTCTACTTTCCTCTTCCCCCCCTTTTTGTTGTCCCTTACTGTTCTCTGCTCTCCTCTTCTGAGGCGGAAAATCTGGCAACAATGGTATGAAATTTAAACTGTAAAATTGTTCTCTTTTGGGGATGGAATGTCTCTTGCCATTAACATCACTGGTCTCTCCAAAGATTCGGGGCTCTGCTAAAGACATTAGTGAAGTCGTGTTTCTCTGCAAGCTCTACACCATCACGTCATATTGGAGCCAAAGAGCCAAACTGGGCCTGGACCACGAGTCCCTCGTCCCTTTACCCCTCAGTAACATGTTGTAAAGTTCAGCTTCTTATTTAAAAAAAAAAGCATGAATTTAAAAATAATAGAAAAGCATAGCAAGAAAAATATGTCTCAGATGAAATCTTCAGCATCGTAAAGCTGGTTAATTAGTGAAGATTTTGCGGATCAGACAATGAGCTGGTTGAAGAATCGCTCCGGCGCTCTGCTCATTAATCCATGTTAATATGATTAACATGAAGACTATACATATTATTAATTATTATTATTTACAGTACAACAACGGCAGGTTTGCAGGAACTCCAAACTGCACATGACTGATTTAAAGGGAGACAAAAAGCAAACTGGATAAAGGTTTTAAATTGTACATGGCATATATATATATATAAAAAGACAAATCAGAAAACCACCACCATTATTTCCCCACTGACTAACTCCTGTTTTAAATTATCTTTTAGTGTACATGTTTGTGTTATGTGCGTATTGTCATAAGCTTTTGTGTGGTGTTAATTCTCTACCACATTATAACATGTTTTTCTAACCGTAGGTTTATATCGGTCTTGGTTATCGTTACTGATTTGTCTGAACTGTTAGCGTTGTTAGCTATACGTGTGCCAGTGTCTTGTGCCAGCGTCATCTGTTTACGGTGACCCGTACGATGATAGTTTAACAATAACAACACTGGTGTCTGTCATTTCCCTTGTTACACTTGGATTATGCTGAACAACAAGGGACGCAGCAATGTTCAGAGTCTTTCTTCTTCTCTTGTTTTTGACAACTTGTATTCTGTTTTTTTGTTAAAAAAAAAAAAAAAAAAAGCTCTTTTGCTAGATAACTACTCAAAGTAAACAACTAGACCCGGAGTGGCCGAGCAGTATTCTCTGTAGTCGGTACACTACAGTACGAGTCAAAAGTTTTGATTTATTTTTAAGAACAATAGAGAATTTATTTTCAAGACTACGAATGAACACGTATGGAATAATGTAATTAAATAACAACAACAGTCAGTTTTATTTTAAGACACAAAGGTCCGCTCTTTCTTGAATAGTTCTTGCAAGAACAGTATTGTGTTAAGTGCATTTGCGAAACCCATCAAGCACCGTGTGATGAAACTGGCTCTCATGAGGACAATCCCAGGAAGGCAAGACCAAAAACATACCCCTTCTGCAGAGGAGAACTTCGTTTAGAGTAACTTCGTTTATATTTTATATATTTCAGCCTCAAGAAATCCGTTATTAAGACTTTACAGAGAAGAAGTAGCCGATACATCTTAATATCAAGCGTTTAAAGGAGATGCCTTCAGCATTGTTTTACAATCTAGAAAAGAAAAACATTTTGGGATTAACCCTACTTTCCGTCCAAAGTTTTGTGTAGTGCACATCACAAAGAGATGTCGGATTTAATTGTACGAACCGAAGAAATCTAATGAAATGCACTAAATCAGTAGACAGAGACACCATGCATTACTGTATACACACAGAATCTGTCTTCACAGAACAACACGGCCAGGTAGACTCGTAACGTGTGAATCAATCATATCCAGGTAATGCGGTACATGTAATGTGTGTGTGTGTCAGGACACAAAAGGCTTACCAAATATAAACTACTAAATTAATGCTACTGATGCTAAATCTGTATTATTAACAGGAATAATGTGTGTTTTCTTATAAAAATATTTGGTATAGGGAATACATTTGTAGGGGAAGGTTTGCCTCAGTGTGTGCTTTGTGACGGACTGGTGTCTCGTTAATATTTCTGTTAGATCTACATGTTTCTGGAGATAATTTATTAATACGTTTAAAGATATATGTATGTTGTTCGGTTTTTCTTTAAAAAAATAAATAGAATAAAAATCTCCATTGCCCAACTGGTGTAATACTGTGCGCACAAAGAGCCACAGTACTGCAGTGTTTAGCATTCTTACTCCTTCAACTCATCAGCCGAATAATTAAGGCCTTTCATGGGGTTTGTGAGGTCTGAAGGGAGAGGGCGGAAATCATTTAGCTTTGTGCTGGCTTTTCACTAACTAACCGAAATTACACAGCACCGCTTGAACCGAGCTGCATTCGCCGTAATGTATGTATTCGGTCTCTTCCTGTGACTCGAAAGCACCAGCCAGAAACACAAATCACCAGAAGGAGTGGACGATACAGCTGTGAGATTAATGACAGCGAGTAAGAAAGTAGTGCTGGGCTGCGGCTGTGTTTTCACCTTGCAAGGAAGCAGACACTCAGTCTGAGGCAGGTCTCATTGTGCCTCCATGCCTCTAACAGACTGCCGCTTTCATTTTCAACTAAACAAACAAAGAGATTTAACTCAGGCGTGAAATTTCTCCTCTCTGGGTTTCAGCTGGGCTTATCTTTCTCTCTACCCCTGGATCAGATAAAATAGTTTTGGCAGTTTCTCTTGAAACTCTACTTTGAAAGCCGTGACCTCGTGTCGGTTTTGACCATCCTCACAGACTGTGTGTGAAACCACTTCCTCTAGTTAATCTCAATTTTTTTTTCTGTGGAGGTGTATCGTGGGAATCGATCTCAGCTGCGCGTTGTAGCCGGCCATCTCTTCGACCGCTTGTGCTTTCTGTCCGTTGGTGGGTGTCGAGGGACGTCCCTTCACGGATGCTGGGAATGGAGGAGGGGGGCGGGGGATGAAGGGGGGAGGGGAAGAGATCATGATTGCTTCAGTCCTTGTTTTACTCAAACTGGAGCCGAAATTAAATTCCTCGTAACTCCGTTGTGTTTTAATGAAGCTTTATTTGGTGTTTCCTCATATGCTTACAGCCCACACAGGTGTCCGCACGCTGAGGCTCAGTCTATTTGACCATGTTACTTACTTAAAGTCTACCAGCTTTCGTTATAATAACCCTTCAGCTGATGATTGCGAAGATAAAAAAAAAAAAAACATCCATGCGAGTCATGATTGTGGAGGTAGGTTAAAAAAAAAAAGTATAAGAAGGAAAGATTGAATCTCATGCACCACTTACACTCGTTCAGTTATCTGTGCTGTCACATGTATATGTACGTATGAGGTGTAAGTCACAACACATTACAGTTACATACCAAAGGAATGTTCTCTCTCTCTCTCTCTTTAATCTTTGGCACTTTTAAGCAGCACTTAGGTACTTCCCTGAGAACGTACTTCCACTCAGCCCCCATGCTTTTCTGACGTAACGGCAATCCGGTGCAGATAAGCGTCTGTCTCGAGTCACACGTGACCACGGACATTCAGGATATTCACCCCACGCTAATGAATGACAGAGGGTGGGACTGAGGTGCTTTTAACATGGAGAACTGGAAGAGGAAGCAGATATGAGATTAGCTCCTGTGTTCCAATAACATTCATATACTTCCCCCCCCCCTCTCTCTCTCTCTCTCTCTCTCTCTCATTGGGTGTTTTGTTTATAGAAGAGCAATGCTGCCAGAGCATGTGTAACCTATAAGAGTAGGACTTCTAACACGGCCAGAAGCACAAGCTGTGGAAGGTGGGAATCAGAACAAGAGACAGAGAAGGAGGTGCGCATTCCACTGAGGGACACCTCAGTCTGTTCCTGAAATGGACAATACCAGAGCAAATGGCTAATCGAAAAAAAATAAACGGCCAATTTCAGCAAGGTCATGCATCCTAGAACAAACTGGAATTGTATGGAGGCAAATATTACGTTATACTTTTAATTCTTTTACTTTGAGAGACTTTTTTTCTGGGTAAGGGGGAAACGTAGCTGCTCTCGTTAGACATACTGTGGCTTGAATAAAGCTACCAGAGGTCACCCGCAGAGGACAGACCTCTCGTGGAGGGGGCAAAAAAAAAGCACAGACCCAGTTTCCATTCGAAGCTTGGTTATGAACAGTTTTAATGAGCTGGGAAAGTTTTGGCCTCCCTCGCCCAGCTCTCTCACGCCCCCACATTCTTGCTGATGTTGCACAGCCTGAAGTGGACAGCAACATCACTAACCTCACAGCCTGTAGCCCAGAAAACTGTGAGAACCCGTTTCCCCACCATTCTCTGCGTGAGAGACAGCAAGAGCATTAAAAAAAAACTTTTACAGTAGATGTTTGTCCTTTTAAAGGTATCATATTTAGCTTTTTCTTCAACATGTTAATATAGGCCTCAGATGTCAACCAAGGTGCGTCAATTAATGCTCCAGCTGCAAGACCCCTCATATTCGAATACATCGTTACCGTGTCTGTATTAACGAGCTTCTACAGGGCGACACTCAGCAGAGAATAACGGAGAAGAGCAACAAGCTGAGAAAAGAGTATCTTCATAGATGAGGTCATAATAGAGTAAAATATAATCGGACAGTTTAAAACCCAAAAGCCAATACAAAAAAGGAAGAAGAACAAAAATGAGGAGGGAGTATTTGTTTTTTACTCATGATTTTCAAATTGTACTCCGAATGTCTAAAATTGCAAAAAAAAGATAAGTTGTGTAATAGGTTCCCTTTAATAGTTTTGTGATTTACTGGTCCAGTGACATGTTCAAGATGATGAAAGGATGAATGGCAGTACACAAATACTGCAAGTACATTACAAGACGTTTAAAAGGTAAATTATACCTTTTACATAATCGCTCATTCAAAGGCTGTAGAACAAGATTCAGCTTTAAGGTATCAGTCTTTGATATTTGATTTAAGACATAAAGATCAGCTCTTTCTGGAAGAGTTCTTGCATGAACAGTGTTGTTTTAATGTTCTTTATACTTCACTAGTAAGATAGCACCCAACACTCGCTCTTTACATCAGTCCTCCACTGGAAGTGTCATGATGCACGTAACGTCATTGCTTCAGTGTCGGTGCAGAGCACAACGTGATTAATTTTATATGAATAAATGACTTCAGTTCAAATCAGTATTTATGGCAGCCAGTTGCTAAGTAACTCTATACATTCATCCTGTCTACAGTCACTCCGTAATTCATAGTGACTCAACAAGCAGATTTACTTGAAGAGTTAACGGAAATCCTAATATAATATGATTTACCATCGTCACATCATCTTCATTCAGCTAACGGACGAACAAATGTAGTGCTGTGTTCAGGTACTGGAAAACTTAATGGTTTTTAATAAACATTTGTGCATCGCAATATAATGGTTTTAATGCTTAAAGTAAAAAATTAACAATAAAACTCGAGTTAGTCCACATAAACCATTAGGAGCATATACACTGTGATAGGAACGGGTATGAAATCACATAGTACTACTACAACAATCCATTACGAAATGTAAGAACGTAAGAAAGGGTGCAGCATTCTCACTTTCTACGTCATCTCTTTATGATAAATGCGGGTGTCTGAGAAATAAAGGCAATGCATGTAAAGTTGTCTCAGCAAGGTGGCAAGGCGCCAAAAGGAGCTTCAGTGTGCACTGGCATACTTTCGGAAAGGCACTGGAACGATGTTCTTCCAATTGAGATTTTTTGTTTTTGATGATGAAGACCATACGTTTGAGTAATTTATTAAATTTTTTAATTTCATTTTTATAATTCTATAACTTTCAACTTTGAACTACGTGTGCACATGTCTGGATAGAAACATTTCATTATATGAAGGTTAAGGGTCAGAACAACGTTGTGTAACAAGGTGTCAAAGTCTGCCTCATTTCATGTGGACTACCTACTATACTTTCACACCGTCTAGAATTCACAGCAGACTCGGTCTGCCTTATATCGCTAGTGTGTTTGAAAGTTGAAATATTACATAATTGACGATTCTTTCCACTTTCCTGAGAGTCAACACCTCCCACAAAAGCTACTAGGGCTGTGTGTCTAACCTTAAGTCGTTGCAACCCCAATTATTTTTTAATTAAACTTTAATAATTGTAACAGGTAACATGTCATCATGTGGTAATGAATACAGCTGAGCAGGTTCTGTTAGCCGTATTCTGTTCCCTTTTAAAATCATGGTGAGATGATTCAGTCAACTGATGTTGATCAATACGGATGAGCGTGAAACTAGTTTTAGTTCGTGGGGTCTGAAATTACTGACGTGACCTGAGCGGAGTTTGAGTTGAGCGGAGTCAAGTGGACAAAAAGCGTACAATTTGTCCCATATCCTCATCTATCGTGTGTTTTATTTACAGAAATTAGCGCACAATCATACTGGTGGAGACGAAATGGCTCAAATGGCTACAGTGGTTTAAAATACAGTGTATACAACTTAAAGTTGCAAAATGGTAAAAAACATTTTGGGGGGGGGGGGGGTTTGTTTCTTGTATTCACTTTTCACCACTTTTGTAAAAAAAAAAAAATTTCCTCCCTCTTTCTAATCTAAACTTGGAGAAAGTCTCCTGTTTGTCAATTCATGCAGTTTTGGCATGGTCTACGGCTCATGCTCTCAGCGAGGAACACGGAAACACACACAGAGGCTTCTGTCTTCTCCCCCAGACACCACTCAAGTCTGCCGTTGCTATGACGACGCTGCACTTGGGATTGGCTGAAGTCCAGTTAAAACCAAAAATTTTTTTAGAACTCCGAAACTGTCATGTTGTCACTGTAGGTTGAACACGTTGGTCAGGTTATTATTAAATCAGGTTCATGTCTCTGATCCCCCTCATGCCTCAGTCCACACTTGCGGGCTCTTATGATGCTTTTCTATCATCCTGATTGACCAAATGAGCGTAACCACAATCCTCCTAGAACTGATCGAGTAAGAGTGCGTGGCTGTGCGCCTGCTGTGTGTGGGCAAGCATGCGCTTGCAGCAAGTATGTAGGCCATCGTGCACTGCAGAGCAACGTGAGAATGCACCCCCCCCCCCTCACGGCCAGTAAAATCTGATTTACGGCGCAGTCCAGCAGGTTCAAGCCATCGTATTTCCTTTTCTCTGGGAGCGTCTTTGTCATCGTCAACCCGCTTCTTATAAGCTTACGATCATTTATCAGGAGCGTTATATCTAACAATTGAGAACATTGAGTGAAAAAGCTTTGATGACATTTTTTTTTCCTCGCCAAGTTTATTTGTATGCCCATAAGAAGGGAAAAAAAGAATATCTGCTGATTTACTATTCTGCAAGGATGCACTTGGAGGGAATAGGCTTGTAGGTATATTTAGCTCAGCGTTATAAAGACAAGATGACAAGATGTCATGGATAACAGTGACGAAATCGGCATTCGATATCGTCGAAGAAAAAATACGAGACTAAAATGTGGTTTAAAACGATTAAACTAATGAAACATCTGTCTTTATTTCCGTCAACATATAATCTTTGTCACAATCCGCTGCGATATGGTGTTCATTCATTATGGCACGAGCAGCAGTGTTTCCCGCGTCACGGTGTGCAGCATATCAGGACTAGTTTGCATGTGCAGTGACGGGCCATTACAAGCTCGGTCATCTTTAACTTTCCGTCATCACAGCAGTATTACTCGGGCCAAGAGAAGAGCCGGTATTCAGGCCCGCTTTCTGTGCATTGAACCAGAGAAAAAAGCCGATGTGTAGAATATCGGAGGGGAAACAGTGTGGGCACAAAATTTCTGGGAAAAACACCACAAACCTGAAGAGACCCATCAAGGCGCATACCATAAAAATCTCAGTAGTTTTACAATCTTTTTTTGATAAGTGTTTTGTTATAGGTGAGGTATTTTATTTCATAGCTGTTTTTACAACAGTCCAAGTGCATATTTAAAAAAAAAAAAAAAAGTTTCAAAACAATGTTCGTACTGTTCCTTTTGTTTTGTCGTTAGAAAAGAGAGTATTGGACATGCATCAGTTGTAATTATTTAAATAAATATAATTAGCCGAACATATCAGCTGAAAAGATACATTTTAAATGTTAAGATAATTATTTTGTTATAAAAGGGATTTGTCTAGACTAGATTGACTGTATGGTTAATTAATAATATTATTGCTAAAATGTTACGTTTTCATTGACTAAAACTAGACTAAAATGTCCAGACTTTTTGCCGACTAAAACTTGATGAAACAAAAATAGGATAAGATTGACGAAATATGATAAAAACTAACGGGGACATTTATCCCTGTACTAAGACTAAAATTTTAAATATCTGACAATATTAAGACTAATCTACTATAACTGAAATCGCCTTCCTGCTGGTCTTTTTCACTCACTCTTCCACATACTCACTCCCTCTCCCCTCCTCATAGTCTCCCTTCCTATGACTTCACTCCTTCTTTATTTATTGTATACATCCTCCTCCTCCTCCTCCTCTCTGTGACGAGACAGTGTGAGGAAGTTGACGGTGGGGGAGCGGCGCAGTGTGAGACAGGCGGTGACTCCTTAATGCCAGAGCCAACCACAGGTTGAGGTTCAAAATCAAGCAGGATGGACCCTCTCTTGGTGCCAGCACCGCACTAATGTCTCTGTTCTCTTGTCACATGTCAAGGTGCACCTGTGTGTGTGTGTGGGTCATTAGAAGTAGACATGTAGAAGAAGGAAGTAACAAACCTCCTTTCGAAATGAGTTTTTTTCTCTTTTAATGCAAGCGTTTGTGCCAGCTTGGTGGGCTTGGTACTTCCCATGAAAGTGCCTGGGGTTTAACAGTCCATGCGTATTTAAAAAAAAAAAAAGTCCTAGTAGTGTTTGTTGGATCACGAACAGTTTGTACCCTTTGAAACGATACATGTACACACATACATACCAACCTTTGTCCAGCTCAAGGTCCCTGTCATGACTGTGGCTTGTGGTTGTCTATGACTGGATTTCGCCTCTGTCCACTTCCCTTCGCAGCGTTAAATTGCTCACTTACACCCGCATACATTCATAGTCTGTCTGAGTCGCCAGCTTTCAGGCTCCGTTCCTTAATATAGCTTTTTCTGAGGTAAAAAAGAAATAGAAAAGAAAAAATCTAAAATTTTAACTACAGGATATATATGTGACCACAAAAACCAAAATATGCATTTCTAAACTTTTTTTGTTGGGCGGTTTTCTTTGAAACTAAACTACTAGCCATTGGGGTCACCTCAGATAGAGCTCGTTATTACTGGCATCGGATGGGCTTTTCCCCTGTTTCGACCAATCAGGATGCATATCCCAAGGAAACCAGCCAATGAGAGCGAGCTCTCCCACAATCTCAGTACATATGGAACCATCAGATGGTGCGAGCGCATTGCCAGACCGGCTAGTGAGAGAATAGTGCCCAGTTTCACACCGTGAGGAGTGACAGACTGCGAGCCGAGGGGTTTGGGATTCGATCATGTGAGAAACGACACAACAGACGGAGCTCATTCAGAACGGACTCGAACGGTGTAGAATTCACACTTAATCTACACGCAGCGCTTAAGCCTGACATCTTTTGCTAACCAGTGTCTGTTGCATCTACAGTACAATGAATCATTGTATTGTATTGATCGTTCTGTTGATTAGTTTCAACAAATAAAGGGAAAGCAGTACATCCTACTTCTATACCGCTTTATCCTCTATTCAGGGTCGCGGGGGACCTGAAGCCTATCCCAGGAGGTTTAGGGCACAAGGCGGGGTACACCCTGGACAGGGTGCCAATCCATGCAGAACATCCTGTTTGATTTAACTAGTATTTACTTGGTAATTCCTCTGCCCAGACTGCACACTGGTTACTGCACACCCGCAAAGCCCCCCCCCCCCCCTCGCACGAATAGAAAACAAACTTTCTGAGGTCATCTTGCCTCAATATTACAAAATCCTATCCTGCTTCCCAGATTCATGTTCCCAACCGTTAAACCGTGAAAACGATCTTGGCTCTGTCTTGACGTTTAAAAAGGCACTCGTCCTGTATGCCAGTACTCTGATTTACTGCTGAACCCCAGCCGCGCCTTATCCCTTCTGATTTTTGGGTGGAGAAGTCTTTTCTCTTAGGAACAAAAAAAAAGAGGGGGAAAAAATTGCATTTCATCTTTCTCACCTGTTCCTGCCCCCAACATGCACAAGCACAGAGTCTGTGAATAATTAATTTAAGAAACAAACTACAGGCCAGCGTTGTTAAAGCCTCTCTCAGGGGCCATGTGTGTGGTGCAACTGGCATTTGCACAGAGAGAGAGAGAGAGAGAGATGCCTTCCAGATGTTTAAGCGATGAGGTGGCATTCACTGAAACATTACACATTCCCAGGGAAGTTTGTGGAGGGGAAAAAATCATCTTCATAATCTGTCAAAAAAGTGAGTATGTACATCTCTGCAATACAGGCTTTCCTCCTTTCTCTTCACATCTTCTCCAGAGGATCCTAATGTTCTTTCCTGCCAAATGTCTTAAAATGTTTAGCATTTTAAACTGTGTACAGCAGCGACTGGGAAGCCACACAGAGGTGGTGTGTAGGTGGGTAGTTGGACAGATAGTTCACGCGCTGACAGCGTGTTCGCATTTACAGCTTCCATTCTGAATCCGAGTTGAGGCCGAACGTCATCATTCCATTCAGATCTTCAGCTTGTTCAGTGCTCATCTCTTCACCCGGCACGACGAAGGATAACAGTCGGCGTGTACAGCAGTACGGACTCTGTGATGGAGGATGCAGTTCGTCAGGCTCAAACAAACAAACAAACAGTCTAGCCAAAGTCTGATTTTTGGGACCACCAGACCCACCGCTTGAACGGTTCCCTGAGATGATTTTTCAATTGCAGCACCTCTTAATATTTTCAAACGTTTCTATTTTCTCAGTGATTTTGATGAATCGTGTCGTGTGAAACCTTCTGCATTAGTCGTGCTGCGAAACAGTCAGTGAATGAGAGTCCAAGAGGAAATCATGTGCAGCCCGCAATAATAATAATAATAATAAAGCCTTTCTAAAATAATTTTTCACAATATATCAGTTTTCGTTGCATAACACACATTTTTCAGAACTCACTGATTTTTACAGCTTTTTTTTTTTTTTTGGACCTGACAGTTTTGCCTGTGTCCAGCATAGGCTGAATGCTGTGACATGCTTTATTCCAGACAGGAACTATCTGAAGCATCTTTTCAAGCTGCTGGAAAAGAGCTTTTCCCGAGCTGTGCGTGATCAGCCTAATCTTACTTCGATTGATGTGAGAGTGCGAGTATGCCACTCCTCGCCTCGAGAGAGCACACCCAATCTGCTCCCTACAATCCAGACCACGGATGTCTGTAACATTAGCTGTTATTCTAACTCTTGATCTACAGATGATAGCTTTTACTTCGGGCCACTCGGCAGCTCGTGCATGACTGGCACAGAATCTGTTACATCTGAAGCTGATTCCAGTTACTGGCTGATCGATTGGTGTAGATTTGCCTTTTTTCCCTCTTGTTTCTGCTAAAAAAAAAAAAAACTCATGACATCAAAACACGATGGACGGAAAATGACTTTCATCTCGGAGTGCTCGTGCCTCACCCTTACATGCATCAAACCAGCCGCTAAAATCATGTAGCTAAAATCATGTAACAATGCTGTGTTATTTGAACATAATATTCTCTGCTGCATGGACTTTTTAAAAAAGCTTAGTTCTCTTCACTGAAGTCCATCTCAAATGCTCCTGGCTGAATAGTAGAAAGAGTGTAGGGGCCTCATTAAGGGTACTTCACTGAAGGACTCTTAACCTCATATCTCATTTGCTATGAAGTGTAGTCCCAGTCGAAGTGAAACTTCAAATCATTTAGTGTTTCTTACACAAGTGCATTAAAGGAGCTCTGAAGTGTTTCTTGACACGCTAAGACTCAACGAGCAGGCTCTTTTTAAACAACCGAGGCATTACCCTCTTCAGTCTCTTGGTGCCGACGGATAAAACAGTCTCGTTTGTATCACAGTTAAACGTTTATTTCTTGTGTGGCTCATGAACGGAAGAATCAGGAACAAGTAAGGAGATGAAAAACACGATTGAATAAATCGCTCCTCACAGAGATGAAACAATACTGAAACGTCAAGTTTGACGATTTTTTGACATATAATGTCATATTTGTCATATATTTTGACAATAATTCAGTCAAGGTTACGTCATTTGACAGTGAAACAGATTTTTATTCGTGTGATTCCTTGATGCACTCTTTTTGATTTTATGGTTGTTTCTACTCTGCGTAAATGTCTGAACAAAATGTTCGTCTGTTTTAGCTTGATCTGTTTAATGATCAGCATTTTTTTTTTTACTCTTTCTTCTTCTTCTTCCAGTCAACATCTTGGCTATAAACAGGAATTAAATTTTTTCTGAAACGATGGTGTGCGGTAGACATGCTTTAGGAGTTTGGCAGAATGGAGACCAGCTGCAGGCTCTCAGGATGCGTTTTTAAAACTTTCCTGCTTGATCTGAGCACTTTGAGCTCAGTGTGAGTCTAAGCATAAATCTGAGCGTCTTCTGACCCGTTTCTGCATCCCGTAACTACACCCCGCTGACTAAAGATTTCTTACTGACCCTCTTCTTTGAGTTAATTGTGTGTGTTTTTTTTTTTTTTTTAAGAATGTTCGAATGATCTGCTGTCTAAAAATGTTCATAATAATGTTTGGAGAGTTGATTAAACGATGTGCTTTTGTTTCTCTTTTGTTTTGCAGTGCTGTGTGCGAAGAACCTGGCGAAGAAAGACTTCTTTCGTAAGTAACCCATAAGACCGGAGAGTTGTGCTCCATTTCTGTAGCTTCATATAAATCTCCTCAGCGCTTGAGTCATTCTGTGTGTTTGAAGTGCGACGAGCGAGATGAGTATCCTTTCCCTCACGAGACGACAGAAATGTGGGTCGGTTTGTAGATAAAGCAACCCTGACTGCATAGCGCATCATACAAAAAACATTAACGCGTCTCTCTTTCCTGCGTCTCTGTCATGCTCAATCACACGACATGGTGCACAACGGATGATAACAAAAAGAACGATCTCATAACCTAATAAGCAAAATCAGGAAGAATCAAGAGTGAAAAAGGGGGAAAAAAACAGTAGCGTGTCTGCTGTTGGTCTGCAGATTGCACGGGTGTGCAGTGTTATAATAACACACAGACGAACAAAGTAGAGGTGTGTGTGCCCCGCGACTACTCCCTGACACAGCCATACATGGGACAGCAGGGAAAATGAAAGAGTTTGTGTGTGTCTGTGGGTGTGTGTTTGGAGTTGTTTGGGTTCTGGGTGTCGGAGTAACAGGTTGTCAGGGTCAGCCACCCAATTGCCAGCTCCTGACCTCATGACCGCGACGTTTACAATTCTGTATATGTTTCAGGGCTGTCGAATTTCGAACGATTGGAAAAACGTCTAGTATTTAAATATGTATTCAAAGCTGAGTTCTGCAGAAGTGCAACGTTAGAGCCTGTTTTCAACTGCCACACATTCAAGGTACTAGTGTAGCGGGGCGGAGCTTGAACTAATACTTTTTAAAGTACTTTTTAGTTCTCATTCTATTTTTTCTATTTTGTTCTATAGCTAAACTTATTCTTATTTTATTCCACTATTTATTCCTAATTGTTTTTACATTTTTAAGGTCACGGGCGGTTGTTTGAGCATTTCACTTCATATCGTACTGTGTATGACCTGTGTATGTGACAAATAAAATTTTTATTTGAAGACCGTTTTGGGGAAAAAGGGGTAGCAACCTTCTTAGATTATTTTTTATTTTTTTTGTATCCCAAAGTTGAAAATAAATCGACTTGTAGTTGAACGCAGCACAAGTTTGCTAAGTGAAGATTTTACACAGGAAAGTAAAGTGTGTTTACTTATGTGATTTATGAATTTTTTTTGTGAGTTGTATGAATAAGAGTGGAACATGAAGTGTGTAATCTCTATTCCAGGCCTGCCTGACCCCTTTGCCAAGGTGGTGGTGGACGGTTCAGGACAGTGTCATTCCACAGACACTGTGAGAAACACTCTTGACCCCAAATGGAACCAACACTATGACCTGTAAGTACCACACACACACACACTCTAGATAGATCACTTGTACACAAGTGCACATTCTTTTCCCATCCATCTGAGCACACATGCATACACACACCATCCCCGTCACATTATTAACTGAGTTCATGGATACTGTATCCTACACAATCTATTTCTGTCTCACACACTCTGATCCAGTTGCTGCTGTATACACACACCTTCGCTGGAAACTTGCGAACTGCGTAGTGGTGGCAGTGCATCAGATCAAAGTAATCCTGAATACGTCAACCCTCGAAACACAATCTGTGTTTAACAGTAGTCATAGACACTCCTCATAATCGGAGAAGGTTTTTATCAGTGGAACGAATTCCTTTATTGCTGTGGTAACAAATAAGACAAATTTTTATTATTATTATTTTTTTTTTAATGTACTAATTTTAAGTGTTTTCATCCCCATGTTGTAGTGTGCACATTTTAGTTGAAGTATTTCTTGCATTGTTTGGGTTATTGCTCCACAGCCTCGCCTGTCCGTCTCTTAGTATGAGTGAATGACTCAGCTGTAATTACTCAAAGACCTTCTTTATCATCACACATACACTCACTCATAACACTATATTACATAGTACTAGCTAGGACCTCGTAATGCTCTCAAAGCAAATGAAAAAACCCATCTGTTGTAGTCCGTATGCCTCAAGGGTCTACATATTGCTTTTCTGTTCACTTCATGGTTATCTGAGTCACCTAAAACCAGACTGGCTGTTCTCTGTTGGCGGCTCTAATCAACAAGGTGCTTCTGTCTGTAACCGCAGATCACTGAGTGTGTTTTTTTTTTTTTTTTGTGTGTGTGTGTGTGTGTGTGTTTTTTTTCCTCACCATACTGAGTAAACTCTAGAGAGAGAAAAAGAGAGAGAGGGGTGTGTGTGCGTCTGTGTCGGTGTGTGAGTGAATATCTCAGGGGAGTCTTGTGCCACCAACAGTCATTCAACTGGAATCACATTTTCCCCCCTAATTCTGATGGTTGATATCAACATTTTCCTACAAAAATGCTCTGTAAGTGTGGATGTCCTATGGTGATTTAGATCACCTCCAACTCGTCTGAATCAAGTTAGCAGAGGTCATGCCACTTTAAATATTTACTAAAGAAGCTTAAATGTTAGCAACTGTGTCACCATAAGTACATTCAACACACGCTCGCACATGCATACATTTACACACACACACACACACACTCACACACACCTTACTCAGTCTGCTGACGGTAAGCTGAGGTTTCAAATAAAAATAGCAACTTTTCCGCCAGTCGTGTCACTTTTCCCAGAGTCCTAATTGAGAGTGTGTATGCAAGGGAAAAAACGAAGGAGAAAGTTTCCAGCGATTTCTCAAAGTGGACCAACAGCAAGAGGAAGTCCATGTCTCCGTTTGTTTGGTTGTCGGGGTAACCGGACACTTCCTCCCCAGTTCCCCATCCCAGGGTTGCAGGGGAAAGTGTCGCTGCAGACAACCCAAATGAAAATGAGAGAGAAATGGGAGCTTCATATAAATACGGTAGCATCATTTTAGAGTGGGATTCTAATTAAGCAATATTGTGATGTTGCTTTCATACAAGAGGTCCATAAACACCATTTGTTTTTAGCGGATTATGATTTGTTTGTCTAACACGTATTCTTGTGAAACGCAGAATGTTGAGCTAGCATTTGACAGTTAGTGTATTTAACAAGGGTAAGAGTAGTTTTAAATTCTTGCCGGTACTATGTAGACAAAAGTTGATGAGAATCAACCATAGAGGTGGTGGACAGTCCTGAGAAGCTTATGAAATTTGCTTTATATTTTTCACTTATTCTGCTTGAGAGCAGCTTCCTAACTTCCAGGTTTGATTGAATCCCAAATAGCGTAAAATGGAAAGCTAGTGTGCTATGTAGGGTGTATAATCCCTTGTCCTACACAGCATGTAGTGCTCTTAGTCAGGAGTTAGAGAGAGATTTGTGGTTCAGTTTTGTATTAGAAGCTAGTCTACATACATACTGGCTATAGTTCCAGTAATGAAAATATTACAGTGTAGCTAAGGACATATTGTAATACACAGAATGAGCGGCTCAACCGGTCCGAATCGTTTGTTCCTTTGTCACGTGACTCAAATTTTCAAATAAAAATTTTTATTTGTCACATACACAGTCATACACAGTATGATATGCAGTGAAATGCTTACATGACCGCCAGTGACCTTAAAAAGAGAATTAAAGCTTATAGTAAGAAATGAATATGAATAAAAGAAATATGATAGAAAAATTAAATTTAACTAGGATAAAAATAGAAATAAAAATACACTAGGATAAAAATAGAAGTGTATACTGTACATAAAATAGAAATATACTGTACAATAGAATTTTTTTTTTTTTTTTTTTTTGGTGGAAGAGTTATGGTGTGCAAGTATGCATAAAAAAGTGTCTTATTAAGGTGCTTATTAAAGTGTCTTTGTGCAAGATCCAGAATGTAAACATAAACATGTAAGTTTAGATGTAAGGATTGATGTGCATGAATGTGTCCATAGTGTCCATTGATGTTAACAGGTTGTATTAGTACTGTGTGGTGTTGTGGTTGAGAGCCCTTCTCACCTGCGGGAAGAAGCTCCTCCTCAGTCTCTCTGTGTTGGCCTTCAGGGAGCGGAATCGCTTCCCAGACCGCAACAGAGAAAACAGTCCATTGTTGGGATGGCTAAGGTCCTTCACGATCTTCCTGGCTTTGGTCCAGCACCGCTTGGTGTAGATTGAGTGTAGGTCAGGGAGCTCGGTGCGGATGATACGCTCAGCTGAATGCGCCACTCTCTGTAGAGCTCGTCTGTCCTGCATGGTGCTGTTCCCGAACCATGACGTGATGTTTCCCGTCAGGATGCTCTCTATGGTGCAGGAGTAGAAATTCCTGAGCACTTTGGAGGGCAATCTGAAGTCTCTCAAGCGTCTGAGGTGGTACAGATGCTGCCGTGCCTTTTTTACCACGCTGTTGATGTGACAGGACCATGCCAGGTCCTGCATGATGTGAACACCGAGGTATCTGAAGCTGTCCACTCTCTCCACTGGGCTCCTGTTGATGACGGGGGTCTGGTAGTTCCTCTCCTGCTTTGTACTGAAGTCCACTATCAGCTCCTTTGTCTTGCTGACGTTCAGGAGGAGATTGTTCCTCTGGCACCTGTTCTCCAGATTTCCAATCTCCTCCAGGTAGGCCGACTCATCGTTGTTCGTGATCAGGCCAACCACGACAGTGTCGTCAGCAAACTTGATGACGGCGGTGAAGTTGGTAGTGGCCACGCAGTCATAGGTGTACAAAGAGTACAGCAGGGGGTTCAGAACACAACCCTGGGTGGGCTCCAGTGCTGAGAGTGAGGGAGGCTGAGACATGACTGCCCATCTTTACTGCCTGTGGTCTGCCAGTTAGGAAGTTGGAGATCCACTGACACATAGATGAGCTGAGTCCCAGATAGGGTTGTGTACCGAAACCCGGTGCCAATATGGCACCGGTACCTATAGAACCGGTATGTACCGGACCGAAACAGAATGAGAATTTCGGTGCCTCATTTCGGTGCCACTTAAGTGCCTGAACTGTCGATTGAAATATTTGTTCTCTATATTCATATATTTTTGTAGATTAATCGTTTATTAGATTAAATAAAAAAAAATTTAAAGCACAAATCATCCGGAAATGAGAGACCATCCGACATGCGCGTGAATGCAGTTACACTCGCTCTGACGGCAGCAGGCGGTCTACCGATAGCTTAGCATGCTAAAGTAAACAACTCTCGTTAAAATGCCTAAAACTAAACCGTCGAAAGTGTGGCTGCATTTCACAAGAAAGGATTCCGACACCGCGACGTGCAGCGAATGTCTTACAGCAGTTGCGTGTAAAGGCGGAAACACGTTAAATATAATGAAACATTCGAGGGCAGACGGAATAAAGTTAAAAGCATACGGAGGCACCGTGTTTAACAGCTTGTGGACAACAGCGTTCATGCTAACAAATAGTCAAACGATTTGTAAAAAACTAATGTAACATGGATTCTGTTTATAATTATGGCTTTCCAGCCTGTACTAGTAGTACTACAACAGTGACCCCATTTACTATTGTAAAGAAGGCTATGCATGTCCTGTGCAGGGCAATAAGTCAGGAAAGGTGTCGTATTTTGACAGAAAAGGCAAATATAGTGAAATTTCTGCAAAAGAATTGCTAAAATTTGAAGCTTACATATTCATATATACTTTAAACTTTTAATATATTATTAAATTTTAAGCATAACATTTTTTGTTCAATAAAAATTCATTCTTGAGTCATCCACTATAATTTTTTGGCTTAAAAGTACCGGTTCAGGCACCGTTTTGGCACCGGTACCGTTTTCAAAGTATCGATTTGGCACCGGTATCGAAAAAAACCCAAACGATACCCAACCCTAGTCCCAGATGCTCCAGCTTGGTGGTGAGTGTGGAGGGAATTATGGTATTAAATGCAGAGCTGTAGTCGATGAAGAGCATTTTCACATAATCCCCCCCCCCCCTCCCCGAGTGTCCAGGTGAGTAAGTGATGTGTGGAGGAGATGTGAGACTGCATTGTCTGTGGAACGGTTTGGACTGTAGTGGATCCAGTGTGTCCGGTAGTGAAGAAATTATGAAGTCTCTGACCAGGCGTTCAAAGCACTTCGTCACTACTGATGTGAGGGCTTCAGGGCGATAATTGTTGAGGGAAGCAGGATGGGGTTTCTTCGGGACAGGAACAATGATGGACTCTTTGAAGCATGTGGGGATCACCGACTGAGATAAAGAGATGTTGAATATCTCCGTGAACACAGGTGCTAGCTGGTCAGCGCAGGCTCTGAGGATACGGCCTGTGATGCCGTCTGGTCCTGCTGCTTTCCTGGTGTTCACTCACCTGAAGGCTCTCCTCACGTCGTGCTCGGTGATAATGAACGCGCTTCCGGTGCTGGCAGTGTCTTCCTGTCTGCAGCCGTTAGCGCCGCTAGCATTAGTGCCGCTAGCGTCTTTGGCTGCAGTGTCGAAGCGAGCATAGAAAGTGTTGAGCTCGTCTGCCAGAGTCGTGTCCGCGTTCATCATACCGGATGTTGGTGCTTTATAGTCCGTTATTGTTCTTAGTCCCTGCCACAGGCTCCTAGAGTCACTCTGTTGAAGCTGTGACTCTAGTTTTCTTCCGTAGCGCTGCTTCGCCTCTTTCACCGCCTTTCGGACGTTGTATGCCGCAGCCTTGTATGGTTCCATGTCCCCCGACGCAAGTGCCATGTTGTAGGCAGCGGTGCGAGATCTCAGAGCGTCGCGGATGGTTTTATCCACCCACGGCTTCTGGTTGGGAAACGTTCTGATAGACTTTTTTTCCACGGTATCATCCGCTAGCTTCCCAATGAATCCCACAACCGCTTCCGTAAACACGCTGACGTCATCGGAGCTGTTTCTGAACATGTCCCGGTCTTCGTCATCGAGTGCATCCTGTAACGCGGCCACCGATTGGTCCGTCCAGCGCGTGACCTCCCTCTGAACCGGAACTTCCTGTTTCAGCCTTTGTTTGTATTTTGCCATGAGGAAGATGGCGGCGTGGTCAGATTTACCAAACGCTGGACAAGACTGCGCCTTGTAGCCGTCTTTGATTGTTGTATAACAATGATCTAGTGTCCTTTCACCCCTGGTGGGGCAGGTGATGTGCTGATAAAAGTTCGGCGCTCGCGTTTGAGGTTGGCACTATTAAAGTCCCCCGCCACAATGAGCGCAGCGTCCCGGTGCTGTGTCTGGTGCTGAGTGAGTGCCTCATGCAGCTCGGATAAGGCAGTGTCCGTGTCCGCTTGTGGTGGAATATAAACGGCGCTGATTATGACCGATGTGAACTCCCGGGGTAGATAAAAAAAGACAGCACATGGACAGTAGTTCCAGATTTGGTGTGCAGGAGTGTGTAAGAGGAACAACGCTCGCGCTGTTGCACCAGCTGTTGTTCATCATCAAACACACGCCGCCTCCCCTTGACTTCCCCAAGTCCTGCGTCCTGTCCATGCGGTGAACCGAGAAGAACTCGGCCGGCTGTATGGCGTGGTCCGGTACCGCTGGGTTCAGCCATGTCTCGGTGAAGCAGAGGAGATTGCAGTCCCGAATGTCTCTCTGGAACTTTATCCTGGCCCTGAGGTCATCGAGTTTGTTCTCCAGTGACTGGCGTTGGCGAGCAGGATGCTAGGCAGAGGTGTGCGGTGTGCACGAGCTCTCAGCCTGTTCCTGACGCCGGCTCGTTTCCCTCGGGGCCGCCGCTTCGCGTCGTGTCCTTTGTTCTCCTTCAGGATCTCACTCGGCCAGCTCAGATACGGAGCTAAAAACGTCGAATTATGAGTACGTTGTATATCAATAGAAACAAGAGTGTATCTATCATACCTAATGTACTCAATGGTGGTGATCTTGCCGATTTTAAAACGCTGAAAACTAACTTCAAAAACAAAATCAAAGAAAAGGTGGTTGGAGCAGTCGTGACGGCAGCCGACCTCACCGGCGCCATCTTGCCGTACTTGGAGTACTCCCATAGACACCATACAGTGCAGTACACCGGAAACAGAATTGAGCTATTCTTTTCATGAGTCTTCTAGTCAGAGTCGTTTGTTCTTTTGAATCTACTGCACTGCTTAGTGTTTATGGGAGTCGTGTGAGGAAAATGAACAAAAGGTAACGATTCGGACCAAAAGACTCGAGCGGTAACTACTCAATTCTGTTTCCTGTACAGAACCTACGGAGGTTTTGCAATACTTTGTGCATGTGCGCCCAGTGGAAAATTAATGAGTCACTCTCTGGGACTATTCGAAAAGAACGAATCATTCATGAACGACCCATCACAAGAAAAAAAAACAACACGGATGTTTCAGAGGCAAATTTGGAATGACTTAGAAGCAATTACTAAGGTGAAACAGTTTTGTTTAAGATTACATAATGTTATTAGATTCATTTTTTTTTTTTTGATGAAAGTGCTTCTGTGACTGGTTTAGAGTCCCTGATTTGACAGGAATTTGGCAGGCAGCTTACCCCTCTTTCTAGTACTACGTACCATATCGACCTAATTTTACCCGTGCTATAGTTAAATGTCCCAGTGCTGATATGGTCTATATCAGCACTCATGGAAAGGCTCCCATCCAATCAAAGTACTCTGTTAGAACTAACTGTAGTATAAAAAGTAATATCAGTGTGATGGTGCTTGTCTAAGTACTGAAATGAGAGGAATGTCAGCTGGTCATCTCTGTTCACATGTTCTCTTCAGCCTGAGATATTGTTAATAAGGAATATCACACGTGCTCTGAGATGAAGTTTTATATATACAGTATGTATGTGTATATGTTAAAGGGTGTTATATATGCTCCTGTGAATAGCTGAGTTTCTTCATTAAATGTCAGTGTTCTTTCTTTATCAGTGTCTCCTTTGCTCTGTAACTGGGGGAAGCAGGTGGACTCTGTGTTCCCGGGGCGCAGCTGGCCCTCTCATTGAGGATCTTTTGGCTCAGTGAAAGTCATGCAGTTCATGCCAAACACTCGTGAGCTTCTCTCACTATCCTCAGTACACCCAGCCCATGTCCATCTCAGCTCTCACTGCCCAGCACCTGCTTACTCCAGCTGAACTCAGAACAGCATTTAAAGAGCTCCACACATATACTGGCTGTCTGCTTACTGTAAACACCTGCATGTTTTGAGATCTTTCATTAACTAGTGCAATAATTTTTGACAGTTACACCATTAGAAGATGATGTTGGTTTAGGAAAAAAAATAAACCTAATTGTATAATAATAATAATAATAATAATAATTGTTTAGCATTTATCTGGACAAATAGCTTTTGCAAACTAGCAATAATTCTCCAAGGTTCTCATGACTCATGCACAGTGAAATGACCATTTAGGCAGGTTATCAGTCCTTTTTTACATTCTGGTCAGGTTTTGGCATGCATTCTGTTCGTGGTTCTTTTACAAGCTGTTGTAATGTCTGGAAATAAGCATAGTTTGGCATGCTCGAGCATTCCACATAATTTGGATCACTCCCGATTCGTAGACCTTTATTAAATCTCTGGTGCTGCGAAAATGATAAATGTTTGTTTCTAGAAAAGCAGCGATGTGTTTGGGCTTCCTTGGCCCATTCACTGGCACGCCTGGCTTTGGCTGAACGTCTAGACGCGCTTTCCATCGCCCCTTTAGTTTAGTCTCCTTTCATCCTCCCACCTCTTCCTTTTTCTCTCTTTTGTCTAACAGAGGATTCTTTCATGTTGGCCTCCTCGAACAAACCCATGACATTTCAGACATGTTTGGAAGTCTTGCAGACGAGGGGTTGTGAGCTTTGAGCATCTGGTTAAACGGAATATTTAGGGTTTAATTATTATCAGGAAGTGCAAAGCGTGAGTGTAAGATTCATAAATCCTGGAGGCGAAGATCAACCATTTCATATAACAAAGTACAAAGAGTGTAAATTGTTTGATTTATCCCCATGTTGTGTCTCTTTACAGATACATAGGGAAGTTGGACTCCATCACTATTAGTGTGTGGAACCATAAGAAAATCCACAAAAAGCAGGGAGCTGGCTTTCTGGGCTGTGTACGTCTCCTGTCCAACTCCATTAACCGCCTCAAAGACACAGGCTGTAAGTATCTGTGTGTGTGTGTGTGTGTGTGTGTGTGTGTGTGTGTGTGTGTGTGTGTGTGTGTGTGTACGTCTGTGTGAGTGTGTGCATACTTGCACTCGTGTGTTTTGCTTACGTGAATTTTTAAGGGACTAGAACTGACCTCGGCTCTCAGAAAGCGTTTACTCAGAATAATATGCACGTCGGAGCCCAGAAGACTCTTATGTCTATGTCTGGATGTAAATGGCACCGTCCATGCCTGGGTTGTCTGCTTCAGTTTCTCCTGATTTTGAAATCGGAGGTCAAATTTTTTGGGAGTTTCACAATCCAGACTGCACAGACGGAGCTGTTTCCTGTCGTCGAGTCTCTCGTCCAACATCACGGCCATGGTCGTGGAGACTCCATGGATTGATTGTTGTGTGCAGGAGCAGGCTCTTTAGGGTGCCAGAGTGGCACAGTTCAGTCTGGGGAGACTTTTAAAACAACCCATTTCCTAGAAAACCCTCAGGCTCATTTCCTGAAGAAGTACAGGAAACCACGGGCCTCTCCCTCTGCTGGGAGGGATTCCTCTCTCTCTGCCCTGCATTTCCTGCTGTCTGTCTGCCTTTCTTTCTTATGTCTGTTTCTCTTTGTTTCTTTCAGTGCCTCTTTTGTCTTTCTTTTCTTTAGAACACTTTTCTTGGTAATTTCTGTTTCTTTCTTCATGACTCTTCATAAAGCTTTTTTTTTTTTTTTTTTTTTTTTAGATCTTTAATTAGTTTAAGTATGTGGTTGTATTTCTGTGTGTCGTTTTGCCCTCACAATTTCGGCCCATGTTAAAGTCACTCAAATCCAAACGCTTGCCAATTTCTTTTTTCTGCCTCTAAACCAAAAAAAAAAGTTTAGCTTTCTGCCTAGTATATCCCACCCACTTCCAAGTGCCATTATTCGTACATGTTATAATTGTAACTACTGTGGCGATGGCCAAATTGCGATGGCTAGATGATTGGGTCAGAGCATCTCCAAATTATGGTCCTAAGGAAGGAAAACTGCTGAACCCGAAACATGGTCATCAAATTTCACTGAAGCACGTGAGGAGCGAAGGCTGGCCTGAGATGATCAGATCTAATAGAAGGTCTACTGCAGCTCAACAGGCCCAATACAGCAAAAAGTATATATACACTTTGTCAGAAAAGATGGATATATTTTTTCATGTTAGTCACATGTCAGTGACTTTTTTAGAGATTTTAGAGTTGGCAGAAAAATGGCATAGATTACAACTGTATATACATAGTTGTATACTTAGATTACAAATGTGTGTACATTTCTTTGCATTGTTTTATATATAAATACTACGTATGCTCTGTAAAGGCCCTTCATAACAGCTCTGATCTGAGCTGCTGTTTGTTAGTTGGTGATTTCTGAGGCTGGTAGCTCTAAATTAACTTCTCCTCTGCAGCAAAGGTATGTTTTGGTCTTACTTTCCTGAGATCATCTTCATGAGAGACAGTTTCATCACGGTGCTGCAAGAACTATTCCAGAGCAGCTGACCTTCATGTCTTAAAATAACATTTACCTAATGTCAAATGCCATCTTTTACACTAATTACCTAATGACATGTGTTATTTCATTTGGAAAAAATCCAGTATTGATCTAAAATTTATAAAATATCTCCAAACTTGTGTCCAAACTTTTGACTGGTACTGTATGGAGAGAGAGAGCGAGAGTTACGGAAAAAACATTCACTGTCAGAGAGGCTGTTTTAGGAACGTGATCAGTGGTAAGGCCATGTGATGTGATGTCAGAAAGTACAAGTGATTTTGCTATTTTTCCTTGTAACCTATAAGTTTTTTTTTTTTCCCTTTATGTTAAACAGTCTCCTAACAGACATGAATAGTACATATACAGTGGTGTGAAAAACTATTTGCCCCTTCCTGATTTCTTATTCTTTTGCATGTTTGTCACACTTAAATGTTTCTGCTCATCAAAAACCATTAACTATTAGTCAAGGATAACATAATTGAACACAAAATGCAGTTTTTAAATGAAGGTTTACGTTATTAAGGGAGAAAAAAAACTCCACATCTACATGGCCCTGTGTGAAAAAGTGATTGCCCCCCTTGTTAAAAAATAACTTAACTGTGGTTTATCACACCTGAGTTCAATTTCTATAGTCACCCCCAGGCCTGATTACTGCCACACCTGTTTCAGTCAAGAAATCACTTAAATAGGAGCTACCTGACACAGAGAAGTAGACCAAAAGCACCTCAAAAGCTAGACATCATGCCAAGATCCAAAGAAATTCAGGAACAAATGAGAACAAAAGTAATTGAGATCTATCAGTCTGGTAAAGGTTATAAAGCCATTTCTAAAGCTTTGGGACTCCAGCGAACCACAGTGAGAGCCATTATCCACAAATGGCAAAAACATGGAACAGTGGTGAACCTTCCCAGGAGTGGCCGGCCGCCCAAAATTACCCCAAGAGCGCAGAGACGACTCATCCGAGAGGCCACAAAAGACCCCAGGACAACATCTAAAGAACTGCAGGCCTCACTTGCCTCAATTAAGGTCAGTGTTCACGACTCCACCATAAGAAAGAGACTGGGCAAAAACGGCCTGCATGGCAGATTTCCAAGGCGCAAACCACTTTTAAGCAAAAAGAACATTAAGGCTCGTCTCAATTTTGCTAAAAAACATCTCAATGATTGCCAAGACTTTTGGGAAAATACCTTGTGGACCGACGAGACAAAAGTTGAACTTTTTGGAAGGTGCGTGTCCCGTTACATCTGGCATAAAAGTAACACAGCATTTCAGAAAAAGAACACCATACCAACAGTAAAATATGGTGGTGGTAGTGTGATGGTCTGGGGTTGTTTTGCTGCTTCAGGACCTGGAAGGCTTGCTGTGATAGATGGAACCATGAATTCTACTGTCTACCAAAAAATCCTGAAGGAGAATGTCCGGCCATCTGTTCGTCAACTCAAGCTGAAGTGATCTTGGGTGCTGCAGCAGGACAATGACCCAGAACACACCAGCAAATCCACCTCTGAATGGCTGAAGAAAAACAAAATGAAGACTTTGGAGTGGCCTAGTCAAAGTCCTGACCTGAATCCTATTGAGATGTTGTGGCATGACCTTAAAAAGGCGGTTCATGCTAGAAAACCCTCAAATAAAGCTGAATTACAACAATTCTGCAAAGATGAGCGGGCCAAAATTCCTCCAGAGCGCTGTAAAAGACTCGTTGCAAGTTATCGCAAACGCTTGATTGCAGTTATTGCTGCTAAGGGTGGCCCAACCAGTTATTAGGTTCAGGGGGCAATTACTTTTTCACACAGGGCCATGTAGGTTTGGATTTTTTTTCTCCCTAAATAATAAAACCCCTCATTTAAAAACTGCATTTTGTGTTTACTTGTGTTATCTTTGACTAATAGTTAAATGTGTTTGATGATCAGAAACATTTTGTGTGACAAACATGCAAAAGAATAAGAAATCAGGAGGGGGGCAAATAGTTTTTCACACCACTGTACATATACGTATATTATATCATCACTATAGGCCTAACTTGAACCAACCGTTTAGTCTAGTCATACATCTTGTGTGTCCTACTTGTTATTCCTGTCCCTCTCTTCCTGTCCTGCAGCACAGAACCAGAGATCTCGCATCTCTCCTTTTAAAGACTACAAAGAATAAAGCAGGCTTTGTGTACATGCGCGCGCGCACACACACACACACACACACACGCGCGCGCGCGCATGCATATGCACCGTAGGCTGTCAGACTGGATCAGAGTCAAGGGAATTACCACACAAGTATAAGTTGGGCACGCACTCTTCTAGGTGACTCATCTTTTATTGTTATGATGAGCTTCAGGCTCATTACTGTACTTCATTCATTTTAATAGTCTTTGCGTCTGATCAAAGCTGGGTGTTTAATAGGTGAGCTATATTTATGTTGTTGGTGCTTCATTCTCTCTCTCTCTCTCTCTCTCTCTCTCTCTATTTGACTTTCAGATCAGAGATTAGATCTAAACAAGTTGGGACCCAATGACAGTGACACTGTGAGGGGTCAGATAGTAGGTATGTATCATTTATGTTCTATTAATGTCTTTTTTTACTGTGTCTGGTCCGAGTGTATCAAATATCACTACTAGCAAACTCCATGTGATGAATGATTATCCAAAAGAGATTGAGTGAATTATTTGAGTCTTGTTCCTTTAAAAAAAAAAAAAAAAAAGGTAAAAAGACAATTTGCACAGCATTCCTGTCTTCCTACTCGATTATGCCTTTCTGTGAGTCAGCTCAGAGGTTCTCTGTAATGACAGTTCACCCACCATTCGCTGGAATCATGATGAGGCGCATACCTGTGTAGGCTGACTAACAGGCTGGAGATATTCAGATAGATAGATAGAGATAGAGATTCACATAGAGAACCTGTCATATGTACGTATTAGAGCGGTGCTGAAAATTTATTTTAATTAACAATAGTTTCCAAATGTTGCAGTATATAACATTTACATGGAAAATTTGAAAACAACAAATTTCAGTTAAACTTGGTCGATATGCCTAAATTCAGACATCTAAGCATCTTTATCTCCCTCATCATTGATTCATTAACCTGTCACCTAGTAGTCTGGGTGTATTTTTATTTATTTTTTAATCCTTAAATATGCGAGTATGGAGAAACAAACCCAAGACTACAGTGTTTTTATGTAGATCTGTACTATGGTAAGCACCACAAAGGCAGTTTCTGTTTCTATAGTTTAAGTGAGAAATTGGTCTCTGCCTATTAAATTGTTTGCATGACCCAGAATGCAGGCATGGGTTCAACACCCAGCTTTATGTGCAGGTCTTTCATGGCCGCGCATGCGTTTTTTTTTTTTTCTTTTTCTTTTTTTCCCTGAAGCATGTGGAGCTGCAAATCTTCCACGTTTATGTCGACTTTGGTAGTACATTTTAATTATAGGAGAAGAGCCTGACTGTAAAGTTAGACTATAAGTGTCACCCTAATATGTTTGGCCTTGTCCATGTCCCTCAACCCAGAGTCCCAGCTCCTATAAAAAAGACCTCTCCTAAGGCAGAATGGTCCACCCAGGCTTTCATGTGGTGACTCTTATATACCCATAATCTAAAATGTAAAGCTAAAATGTTAGCTAAGCCCTTAAAAATGCCAATGTGAGTATTTTGGATTCTGTATGTGACTTTTTTTTTTCTTTTTCTTTTTTTTTTTTATGCATGCAGTGAGTCTTCAGTCCAGAGACAGGATTGGCAGTGGTGGGCCTGTGGTGGACTGCAGCCGTCTGTTTGACAACGATCTACCCGATGGGTAAAGTTACTGCAGCAGAGCCTAGCCTTAGACCGTTGCTGTGTTTTCACTGCACATAAATATTCATTTTATAGTGCCAGACTCTTAATAGTGTGTATGTGTGGTGCAGCTGGGAGGAAAGGAGAACAGCGTCTGGTCGGATTCAGTACCTAAACCATATCACACGCAGCACGCAGTGGGAGAGACCAACCAGGTGAGTGATCTGGACATGAGGCCATGTTTATGAAGTGGAACCTCCTCGTTTAGTAACTCAAATAGAAACTACACAATAAAGCTTGGTGTATTAATAACAATGCTTCTAATTCTCAATGTTTGAACTGCCAGGTTAGAAAAGTAATAAGTCATAAGGATTTCTGTCCTATTCTAATGTAACTTACACACTCTAAACTAGGTAACTTTATTTTATATATATATATATATATATATATATATATATATATATATATATATATATATATATATATATATATAAAACTATGACATGTTACACACAGTGCGTGAGTCTGGTGTCTTTGGCACATCTCAGCAGTATTCTCACAGTCTGTTTTCAATTTATTTTTATTTTATTAATGAATTTTATACATTTTCACCTCTAGTGCTTTTCAGGACACAGATCAGGTGTCGTCTTTAAGTGAAGTCCTGTGCCTTTACTTGAAAAGTTAAACCAGTAACCCAGTAAAGGGGAGAGAAAATGCTTTATGAAAGCCAAAATAAGATGTTATTTAGCAATCGTGGAGTTTTGAGATTAAAGCTGAGAAATCAGATTTGATTCAGATTGTCAGTTTTTAAAATGCACTCCTACCCATCTGGATCACTTCTAAGACCGTTGCAGCAATTTGAATATGGCAATGATGAAAGAGTCTTAAGTGATCCCTTGTATACACCAAATATGTCTGGTCTACAGCACAGTCTGAGCATTTAAACCTTTGAATATAGGGCCAAGATAAAGTCCTTTTTTTGTGGGGTGATGCATTTTATGGAACTATCTCTGTGAATTAATGCCTGTGTATTTAACATTGTTTTATTTAATTTCCTTACCCATTTCATATTTTCAAAAAATCCAGACTTTTCCTAACTTTTTTTTCCCCTTTGTTTGTGTCCCTCATTATGTCTCTCTCTCTCTCTCTCGTGCTCTCTCTCCCTCAGGCCGGCGTCAGAGTACTCTAGTCCCGGTCGTCCCCTTAGTTGTTTGGTCGACGAGAACACACCCATCATGACACCCAACGGGGCAGCTGGCGCGCAGACAGGCGAGATCCGGGTGCAGGAGCGGCGCGTGCGGTCTCAGAGACACAGAAATTACATGAGCCGGACTCACCTGCACACACCGCCGGACCTCCCTGAGGGCTACGGTCAGCTCACAAGACATGCACATGGCGGGGGGGATTGACTGCTGTCTGGCTCACGGATTACATAAATTGTCTGAATAACGGATTGCATTTTTGAAAAAGTAACGAAATAACTGAGCACTTAAATGGCGGACCTAACGCATTAGATTACTCGTTACATCAAAAAAGTAATCCAAGTACTCTAATGCATAACATATTACACACAACCCTGGATACATCAGTGTTAGTGAGGTTAGTTTGTTGCACGCATGGACAAAGGAAAATGTTGGTCATAGCATCTGCTCGCCAGAGGAATGAAACAGCAGATGAAGTGTACATACAGGTGCAGGATGATGCAGTACGCTTTCAGCTGTTTGGGAAGTCAGCATTGCTGAGGTAATTAGGGCTGTAGAGAGCGGCGTGTCTGAAATGTCTCTGTGACTGTGACTGCTGTCATCAGCACTACAGGTTAGGCAAGTGTGCAAGTAAGTGTGTGTGTGTGTGCTCAGATACTGTGGAACTAGGGTGTGGTTTAAGTACACAGATGCAGTAGTGCGTTCATTACATGAGAGTAATGCAGAGAGTCATAACAGGAGGATGTCATTTCAGACCCATAAATACCTGGTAATAATTATGAATAAAAAAAATTTTTGTTTCACTTAACATGCATTAAAATTCAACTCAATTAAAAGCAATCAAAAGCAAACGGTTTGCTGTCACACATACTCGTATGCTTCCAGTCCCTAATGCAAGTGTGTTTGCTTTTTACTTATTTATATTTTACATTTTCCAGTTAGGCACTCGTATGTGGTTTCCTGTTTCACTGGAGATTAACACATCAACAAATATAAGTAGTTTTTTTTCGTAAGAAGTATAAGTATACTTTTCATCTAACCAGAAACAAAAGTCTCCTGAGTTCACTAGGCACTACTGGAGCTTTATCTGTGCTGTTTTATAAAGAGGGTTGGTTATACAGAAAGGAGACACTCTTGGTGAGCGATTCGAGGTGATTATGAGTTACATGGTATCACAGACTTCATAAAGTATCAGGAGTTTCCACATGACAGTCTAGAAGTTTCCGCCAATAACTTACAACCTGGATCTTTCAACAGCACAGTGATCTAAACCATATACACCAGTCTAAAAACAAATGGTTCAGTGAACATATAATCAAGCTACAATATGGCGATGCTCAACCTCTGAATGAAAGAGCTTTGAAAAATTGAGGTGAGATCCATTAAGACTCTGGGGCTCATCAAGCATGAGCAGAGAAGACTCGCTGCTTTTATGTAAAAGGGAGGTTGCACAAAGGTTACGAAGGCAGATGTGCCAATAGTTGTGAGACACATGGTTTTTGATAGAGTTTTATTTACTAAGAGTCTTCATTTAAAGAGTAGTTTAATTTGATGATATGTTTATAAGCTTTTTTAAGCCAAGAGTGGTGTCAATAATTCCAGAACTGACCGAAAAATGTTATGTGTTATGAATATAAATGATCAGCCACATCTAACCCTCATCCTTCATCCCTGATCCGTCCACAGAGCAGCGGACCACGCAGCAAGGCCAGGTGTACTTCCTGCACACTCAGACGGGTGTCAGTACGTGGCATGACCCCAGAGTGCCGAGGTAACCCCTCACTCTCTCACTACTGAAATTTACTCTTTTATTACATAATTTCTGGTACTACTTTATTTAATACCCCATGGAATTCCAGTGTATTCGCAGAAAGAAATGTAGTTGGGTATTTATACATTAATTAAAAGTTGGCATTGAAGATATTTGTGAAAAAAAATAATTTGGGAGGATGTAAGATATGCTTTTGAATTTTTGTCGGCCTGCTTGAGGCTCACAGGATGAAAAGATATGCTTAAAAATTGCACTTATGAGTGTGCAATTTAAATCTACTTAATAGATTTAAACGCAGTCTCGTACTTTTATTCCGCTCACTTCATGGAGACATGCAAAAAATTTTAGCTCATTCCAAAATTCAACAGATGGTGTTGTACATTTTTAAAAACGTGATTGAGTGTGCAGTTAAAGTTGTACATCGACTTTGAGCATGTAATAGTGTAGCACATCACTGAAAGCTGTATTAGACAACATTGCACAGTGAAGTATGTGTTAACTTAAAGTTAAATAAGATGATCAGTTTGTCATGCTTTTTAATTCTTTGGCTTTACAATGGTCAGTGTCATTTCTCACCTGTGTGTTTTGAAAATTGTAATTAAGGCTTAAAGTCTCATTCGCAAGATAAATCCTTCAGTGCAGGAATTGGAGAGACAGCACAGACACGGTTTTCACCCTGTGTACTTAATACACTTATTACCATCTGCTCTAAAGAGCAGATTTCATAATTGAGAGAGAGAGATAAAGAGAGATTTTAGTAGATAGGAAAGGAAATAGACAGATTGCATATTCTGTCCCAAAACATATGGAATTTGCATTGAGATGTCTTCATGTCTCTGTAGGGATCTCAGTAATGTGAATTGTGAGGAGCTCGGGCCTCTGCCTCCAGGGTGGGAGATTCGGAACACAGCCACTGGCCGCGTCTACTTTGTCGACCACAACAACCGAACGACACAGTTCACGGACCCGCGGCTCTCTGCCAACCTGCACCTCGTCCTCAAGTGAGTGTTGTTCGTGTCTCGATATCTGAAAGAATTCTGTCTGCAGTCTGATGGTGTTAATTTAATAGCAGCAGCTCTGACTGTAGTTCTGACTGCAAGACCGATTGCAGGTTTATATTAACGTGCAATACAATTACAGTGTCTATAGTTCTAGACATTTTCGCAGGGGTGTGTATAGTGATTGTTCATGTTATGTTGGTGTAAAAAAATGCATTTTAACAAATGTTGATTAACCAAAATTTGCTTAATTAATAAATGAATTTATAATTGTCGTTAAGCTGCTGGGGTAAAAAAAAAAAAAAAAAAAAAGAGTTGAACATTTTGGCAAGTGTCGTCACTGAAAATTAAATAACTCCAGGGTGTAGCAGTTGAAAACATTTTAATTATTTACCTATAACTGTACAAATGATATTTGTTTGTTAATTATTACATGTTAAAGACATTCCACTTGAATCCGAACATCTAATAATAATAATGTTGCATATTCTCTTATCATTCTACACTTTCAGTCCCAGTCCTAATGGTTCAAGAGGTGCTGTTGAGGCTCCAAATAGGTAAAACAATCTTCCACAATAATTTGTTTATTAAAGAAGATTGAGGTGTGTGTCTGTGTTTGCCATGTAAAATTTAATTAAAACGTTGGGGAAAAAGAAACAGCTACAATGTACAGATGGATCGGTTATTGAGTTTAAACAATATTTATCTTTTCCCTGAAATCTCCTCTCATGAAATCTGTGTGTCTTCGCTTATGTTATGTGAGCGCACATGCATGTCTGAAGAATGCAGTGATGAAGAGATCAGGTTTCCTTTTTCCTGTTCAGACAGATCAAAGAGCCCCCTTTTCTCCAAGTTAAGAGAGAATATTGTATCCGCTCACTACTACACACTACACACTCTGACAAACTCTGTAGCTCCAACACTTTTAAAACCAACAGAATAACTTGCATTGAGGACCGGTGACCTCCCGAATGAATTGGCATGTTAACTTTTAAGCTTTCAGGTTATAAATATTATAAGTGGCTTTTTAAAGTACATTTTAGGTGCATTAAGAACATTACCAAAGTAGCAGACAACGCCACTGAAAGGATTGTACACTGCATGGTTGCATAACAGTCCATGCAGACTCCATTTTGTGATCTGAGGTAGGAGGGAGAAAGGCATGAGATGTTTCCATTCAATTCCTTGGCTGTGCTGGCTATCTAAAAGCTCTCCAGCTGGACATTCCAAGTGGCGGACATGCTCTGGTAAAAACATTAGAGGAATCTCATTCAGTGGGTGCACACCTCCCTCACAAAGGCACATTGCATAAAAGTGCTTTTCCAGGGGACAGTGCAGTATTGGGGGGGGGGGGGGGTTGAAGGGACAAACTAATTTTGATCCTACATTTTGGTGGTGGGGTTTTTTTTTTTTTTTTTTTTTTTTTTTTTGCTGAGCGACCCATACCATACAAAGAGGACAAAGAAGGAAATATGGGAAAGATACCGGAAATAATGTAGACTATTGATTGTTCTAGCGCCGTCCGAACAAATCGGCATGAATCATGACTCAGGTTTCTATCAGACCATGTGGCACAGCAGTCTTCACTAATAGTATCTGATAACATTTTCATCGATTACAGTAGAAAAAAAATAGGGCCATAATTTTAGCTCATTTAATATCAGCTCCTCCATTTTTGCTAATGATGATATTTTTTTTTGTGTGTGTGTTTGATCGGAAATTGTCACAAAAATACTTTTGTGGTCATGTTTTGTGTTTCTTTTTTTCCCTATAAAATTAAAGATGTTTGTCTTCCCCCACTTGCTGTATTTCTTGTCATAGAGCACATATCATTCACTCTCCGATAAATATTTGACACTTTTCGAAATCAGGAAATGAAAACTGCATGGTTCAGAAGAGCGAGAGAGTCTCAACCATATGTTCTGTCTGGGCAGTAAAACCTCAACATTACATATTTAAGGAATCCACTCTTGAGATGCAAACACTCCGGTTTGTAGAAAGTACAACCCACTGGAAACTCACTCCTCCTGGGGTCATTTTGCTGCTATCCAGAGGCAAGAGTTTCATCATTTCGAAGATAACTAATAAAAAAAAGATTATCGATGCCCCTAAATACATCCAATAACACAAATAGGGTGAATAATGTTTCCCTGTGAGACTTAAGTTACATATGACACACCTATGTTTGGAAACACTACTGTATAGTGATGAGTTATTTAAGATAGGGGGGAAAAATCCTTAAACATGCAGTATATAAAATGAGTTATGAGAAGGTTTGTAACTGCTAAGTGGAATTGATCTTCTGCGCCTAAACTTATTTAGGTGTCCCTTTGTAGCAGAGACCCCAGGTTCCTCAGATTTCACCCTCTTCCTCTCATTAAGACACCATCCATCTCTTTTTCTCTGTCTTCCTCTAACCTTGGTTACCTCACGTGTCCCTTCACACTAGCGTTTCCTGTTTGCCTCAGTCCCTCTGTTTAAATTCATCCTTCCATGTGCTGCTGCTTCTTTGCTATGTCTCCTTTCCTTTCACTCCATTTTCTGTCTGTCTTTTACATCCCCTGTCCTGCCCCCTTCGCTCCCTGGGGTGGTGTATTGTCGGTGTTTGCAAGGCTGTGTGTGTGTGTGTGTGTGTGTGTGTGTGTGCGTGTGCGTGCAAGGCAGCTCAGCTCTCTGCTCAGCTGGGCGATGCTTTGCAGACACCACAGAGTAGCAGGCAGCCAGAGAGATGGAGACCACACTGTGTTACCACTACATGCACACACACTTATCCGTATCCTACAGAGGCAAATGCAGAGACACAGCTGCTAAAAGACAAATGAAAGACAAATTCTTTTTTTTTTTTTTTTTTTGCTTTACAGGAGTAAGGTACAAAAAAAAAAGTTTACCAAATAACTGTACAATCAGTCAACATTTTCCAGCTAATGGAAAACTTTATCAGAATATCTAGGACTGGTTAGACTATTAATGAATTGATCTGAAAGGCAAATAGATGATTCACCCACAGTTTAAGATGAGCGCATACTGTTGCTAGGAAACTGGTAAATATGGATGGTGTGCATAATCTAGCTAGTAACTGATGCTAGCAATTGATCCGAAAGAGTATGCTCCGAATTCTGATGAGTCATGTTTAGTCTCAGCTCAGAAACTGTTGAGATGTCGCAGGAAAAACACCACCGCCTCCTGCTCACACAATGCATATGGATGGTATGTGAGATGATTGCCACAGTTTGCAATTTGGGTGTGAATCACTGACATTGAGAGCCTGATTGTTTGCAGAGCCATATTTGCAGTCACATGCCTTGAAATGTTCAAAGCACTGTATTGTGTGTATGTTGTTATTAAGTAGGTATAAATCCCAAAAACATCTGTTTTTAACCACAGACATTTCCCTTTGTGTGTGTGTGTGTGTGTGTGTGTGTGCATGCAGTCGTGTGAGTCAGCTAAAAGAACAGGCCCAGTCCGTGCTGTCTCCAGGAAATCTGCCCGATGATGCCGAGTGTCTCACCGTGCCCAAGTACAAAAGAGATCTGGTGCAGAAGCTGAAGATTCTCCGGCAGGAGCTTTCTCAGCAGCAGCCCCAGGCAGGACACTGCCGCATCGAGGTGTCCCGCGAGGAGATCTTCGAGGTAGGGCACCTCAAAACAGCACAAATATAAATACATTTTAGCCATCTGCATGTAATGACGACAACCCGAGCAAGACTAGGACATGCCATTTTATCAGCCTGTCACCGCATGATTTTTGAGAAATAGATATTATAATTAGACCTCAATAATGCACAATGAGACTGGAGACGGCTCTCACAAGAGTGATGGAGTTGGTGAAGCCAGACACTGTCAGCTTTAAATGCAATGAGAGACGTCTGTGTTTCTCTCATTTCATTTTATTTAGGTTTGTACAATAAACCAATTTACTTCCCTTTTTCCCCACCTGTCTCTGCTGTCCCGCACTCCCTACTTGCAAACCTCTAGATTAAGACAAAATAGAGGTATAGCAGCTCTTTTAGTCCCCAATAAACAAGCCTGGACACTTGCCACGTTATTAATCCTTTCATCCACTTGTCCTCACTGCGCCGGGTGAATTTTATTTTTTGTGGTAAGGACACACTAAACCGGAAGCCATTAGCTGTAACCTAATGTAAGCTGTTCCATGGAAATCTTGTCCCCTAATCATAAAGATGCTGTGGTATGGTTTTTGAGCTCCATGGACGTGCACATTCGCCTTCACAGCTTGAAATAATTTTGCCCGAGTTTGCGCTCATCCGTCTTCATGGGTGTGTGCGGCCGTTTCTGTTGCAGCATTCCTGCATTCCTTTGCATTCCCTCCAGAGCTAGAAAGGCATGCAGGGCTGCAGGAGACACATTATTGACCCCTAGAGCGAAGTCTGTCTGCATGTCCGCATTTACGTGTCCATGTGTTTTCCTTTCTTGTTTTTTTTTCTTCTTCTTCTATTTTGTATTTGCATAAATTCCAGGTTCAGTTAACTTGTCTGTGCACAGATTTCCCCAAAAGTTGATACTAAGAAATATAGGATTTAAAAAACTCCACTGTACATTTGCAATTTTTCCTCTACCCCTACAGGAGTCTTATAGGCAGGTGATGAAGATGAGGCCAAAAGACTTGTGGAAGAGACTGATGGTGAAGTTCAGAGGAGAAGAAGGGCTGGATTATGGAGGCGTAGCAAGGTATCATAACCTGAAACTTGTTTATTCAGTTCATCAGATCGTAACAGTGCTCTTTTAGGACTGTATTTGTATTCCAGATTATTTAAAATTCTTAGTGGCTACACTGATGCATTTAATCCATCTCATTCCCCTGCATAGAATTCATTTGCACATAGGCCCTCTGCTGGTGAAACACCGATATTACATAATGAGGTCACAGCGCTAGCAGAATATACTGTATGTTGTGTAGTGAACTGCAGAGCATTTTACTCTCCATATTGGGGGAAGTGGAAACTGGTGCCAGTGTTCAGAATGCCGCAGATTTACGTTGTCTGCTTTTGTGTTTGTGTCTTCATAGAGAGTGGTTATACCTTCTGTCTCATGAGATGCTGAACCCATACTATGGACTCTTCCAGTACTCACGTGATGACATCTACACGCTGCAGATCAACCCAGACTCTGCCGTCAACCCGGTACATAGTCCACTGTAAAGGTTCACATGAGGTTAAAGCTTGATAATAGAGATAAATGCAGGTTGTTAAGCTAAAATGATAACAGAACACTAAAAAAAAAGTGAGCAACCTTGAAGTCTTGAAAGAGTCTAAGAATTTTATCTTCAAATTCATGAAATTGGCTCCATATCAATTGATGATAAAATTTAGTCAATGTATTTTTAAAAAAACTATTAAATGGTTGTTTTCAGTAACTAATAATTTATTTTGTTAACTGTTTTGCTTTGTATCCTGTTATGTATCTGTGCTGAGCAAAATGTTGACACAACAGTGTTACTTGATTATAGCTTCCATTGTTGATCAAAATGAAGATGTCTGATGCAGTAATATAAACATTTACAAAATACTGCCAGGACCGGAACTGTAACTATACATCATCATCATATAATGTAAACACTGACATGAAACAGAATAGGAAACTCATTCAAGTGTAAATTCATAAAACTGTATAATGAGTGTGTTCAGTCTAAAGCATACTTTACAGTATACTATTATTATGCGTATACATCATAAGCACTATAAATACCACTTATTGATTGCAGAACTGTTTTCCATTTTAGGAGCACTTGTCCTATTTTCACTTTGTGGGCCGCATAATGGGTATGGCAGTGTTCCACGGTCACTACATTGACGGCGGCTTCACTCTACCCTTCTACAAGCAGCTGCTGGGAAAACCCATCACTCTGGATGACATGGAGTCTGTGGATCCTGATCTCCACAATAGCCTTGTCTGGATCCTGTAAGTGCCTGTACAAGCTGGACACCGGTTCAGTTAAATAAATAGCTTGTGATATTAAAATATGACTGATTTCTAAGCTTTTAGAATAAATTAAAAAATTATTTATGTGAAGCCGTTACAGGCTTCACATAATTTCTGCATGGTTACTCTGGTGGATATTCATTGGGGAGTGGAGGCTGGTAGTAGTGACTGGTAGGTTGTTGATTTGAGGATCTGGGTTCGATCCCTGCTGTTGGTGGGTTGCCACACCCCATACTACCCTGCTACTGCATGCAATGCCGGTCCCAAGACCAGTTAGAAAAATGGGTGGTCATGAAGGGCATCCAGCGTAAAACCTGGGACAAGTTCAGAACGGCTCCAGGACGTAGGTGCAACTTGGCCGGTGTTTCGTTCATTCGAATGCCAAAAATGCTTCATATGCTGATGCATATTTCTTGCAAGATTTTAATTCTTAAGGCGAAAATTTGTGAGGGGTGGGCTTTACTTTGTAACTTTACTACAGGTTGACAATAATTTTGGAGCTGGGTATTTAAATGTATTTCATTTGTGGAGAAACTTGGCAGACCAAAGAGCACGATGATATTTAATGCAAAATATGGATCAAGCAATAGATTATCTTGATTTGATTAGCTTTAAATAAAACAAAAAAAAGTTTTTTTTTTAATGACAAATGGCTTTTGTTCATTGTTTTTAGTGACAACGACATCACAGGGGTGTTAGACCACACGTTCTGTGTAGAACACAACGCATATGGAGAGATAATTCAGCATGAGCTCAAACCCAATGGCAAGAGCATTCCGGTCACTCAGGACACCAAGAAGGAATATGTCAGGTATGTTTTATCAGTTCAAACAGCTTGTGTATGTAAACTAAGCTCCTGAAGCACAGCAGGCAAGGTGAATGTCCCTTACACATTATACACACTTGGCCACACCGCAGTGTGATGCTGATGTCATGTCTCTTGTCATCATTCAGGCTTTATGTGAACTGGCGCTTCCTGAGAGGCATTGAAGCACAGTTCCTAGCCCTGCAGAAAGGCTTTAATGAAGTCATTCCGCAACATCTGCTCAAAGCCTTTGACGAGAAAGAGCTAGAGGTACTGGAATGATAAACTAATTTCCTCCTTTATTTCAGTAAAATTGTAAGTAATACGATACACGTTTAGGATTTATCTACAAGTCTTCTGTGTATTCAGCCTCATTCAGCTGGTACTTAACCATGACTTTTTCCTTGCCCTTCTTCCAGCTCATCGTGTGTGGCTTGGGAAAGATCGATGTTAATGACTGGAAGTCCAACACACGGTTGAAGCACTGCACCCCTGACAGCAACATTGTGAAGTGGTTCTGGCGTGCTGTCGAATCGTTCGATGAGGAGCGCAGAGCTAGACTGTTACAGTTTGTCACTGGCTCGTCCAGAGTGCCGCTGCAGGGTTTCAAAGCCCTACAAGGTAGATCATAAACTAACAGTTTAACAGAGCATATTCTGGAGAGAGATGAACAGATGCTAGTGGCAATCACAAGGTGCTTGATATTTACATTTAAGCACTGATCTGGTAAGAGCAGGACCAGCATGTTAATTGTACACAGAATTATGGACATGCTTAAATGGGGAGTTGTATGCTCTTTATCGTGGTGTGCATGTTTATTTTCATATTCACCATGGGAAATATTAAAATTGGCCATTTACATGTTTCATTTGTTTGTTGAAGCATGACGGGATGTGCCGTTTTAGGAAAGTAATCAGCAATAGGATGGTTTGATGCCAAAAATTTCCATATATTTTATTATTTTTATATCACAGCAATCTTAAAATGACAATAATGATAATGATTCTGTGTATGAATTCTAACCGCTGTAATGGGCCGGGTTACTACTGTTTTCAGCTGAAGTAGAGAAACGGTATTGTTGATCAGATTCCTGACAACCATGAATTCAAATTCAAAATTCTAATTCTAATTTTATTTGTCACATACACAGTCATACGACCATTTCACTGCATATCGTACTGTGTATGACTGTGTATAGACTAAATGGCCATCACTTGTATCCTGTAGTCATTTCGCATGCTGCGTTTGCACATCAGAAGAAAATAACGTGTCGTGTCCGCATGGTATGCTATCAACAGAAAGAGTAATGGCAGTATAGCACTGTGACACCGTGTCCAAATGAATAAACTATCTGAAAGTGTGTCTAAAATCCCACACATGTTGACTATTCTAGACTGTTATCGAGTATGAACGTATTTTCTATTTACGGTTTGTGTTTGAATCTTACGAACTTCTTAAACCTGCTGAAGGTCTTTTTTTTTAGCAACATGCTTCTTGGATTATTAAATATGTTCAAGTGTAAATTGAGGGTTTCAAAGCAAGAGCAAAAAGGTTCAAAGGAAGTAGAGTGCTTAACAATGGTATACTTGAAATCATTAAAAATTACAGTTCACTTTGGAAACAAGATGGAGAGAGATGTATGGCTGTAACATGCCACATGTACATTTATTTGAAGTCCTCCAGATGTACATAAGATGCACAAGCGAGAATATGAGCAAAGATAAAAGTGTGAAACAAGTGACCAGACTGGCAAAAAAATAATAATAGTATAGTGTCCATGTGTAAAAATCCTCATGCTCCCCGAACCACTCGCTGTTTAAATCCTAAAATATGCCGGTTCCATCGAGGAAGAAAAAACTCCATTGATGTGATAACCTGGTCATTCAGTGCATTTGGGTAGTGCGCTAACTAAATTTTATTGTCACATACTGTAGTGTTGCTGAGTCTAGACCTGACCAAATGAAGCAATCCCAGACCATAATCCGGCCTCCAGGGGCTTGTACAGTGGTCACTATGCATGATGGGTGCATCACTTCTTGTGCTTCCCTTACAGTGCCTGGCAAAAGTATTCATACCGGTTGACCTTTTCCACATTTTGTCACGTTACAAACACAAACATATTTTATGTGATAGACCACCACAAAGATGTTTATTTGTCAAAAAAAAATGTTTTAATAATTTATCATTTTCCACTATGTCTACATTAGTCTCTGTAACTGTGATTCTACTGGCAGTTTTTAACCATTTATCTTCACTAAGCGTTTAACTGATTCCCAGTCATGATTTAAATTTTTCTGACCACAGTTATAAAGGTTCAGTGCAGTCCTTACAGCACCGCCTTGTGGTCAATCTAAGTGAGACACATCAGCCAGTCAACACTATAACAGCCAATGTTTTAAAATATTAAGCAAAACCATCTGACCAGTCAGCGAGAATTGAATAGTGCTGTGGTATAAAGGTGATGAAATAATTACAGATTATGTTAACAATTAGTGGTATCAAAATTGTATAACAGCAAAAGATGCTAATGATTTTTACCAAAATCTTAGTTAAATTGTTTTGTTTAACAGAAATTAACTTCATTTATTTACATTGTGTTGTATCTTGGAAAACCTCTTCAAATACACTATAGAGCCAAATGTTTGTGGAACATCCCATTTCAGATTTGATCCCATACCACTTATCTATTATAATCATCTCCACTCACTCCTCTGGGGTGATGTTTTTGTGCGGGGAAAAAAAGTGATTTTAGTGTTTAGGCTACAGTAACTACTCTGTGCAACTGTGGTGAACAGAATAGCATCTCAGAATGCACAACATGTTGAGCCATGGGCTTCAAGACCAGAACATCTCAATTTTTCCTGAGGTGACACAATCTGCCTTGTGACATCGATGCAGGCTGGTGGAGGTGGTGTGATGGTGTGGGGAATGTTTTCTTGGCACACTTTGGGCCTCAACCATCGCTTGAATGCCATAGGCTATTTGAGACATCTTCTAATGTCCACTTCCAGCATGATAATGTCTCAAAGCATAAGTCATCTCCAGCCGATTCAAGTTTGTTGTTCTTCAATGACCTTTCCAACCACTAGAACAGAATCCAGTGGGGCTGAGATTAGATCTCTGTGAAGAATTTAAAACCTTCAGAGACATTCTAAACAATTGTGGGTTTTCAGCCTTGTGGCGGATTTTGGGCAAAGCTCACAAATAGGTGCCATGGTCAGGTATCCATAAATTTGTGTCCAAATCATTTTGAGCAGTATCTCAGCTATCTTAATAATATTGCTCCCTATTTTTTTTGTTTGTTTGTTTTTTTCTTCCTCTTGTATGGGGGCTCAGGAGCTGCAGGTCCACGTCTGTTCACCATTCATCAGATTGATGCCAGCACTGATAACCTGCCCAAGGCTCACACATGGTGAGTGAAAAATTCTAAACCTTGACTTTCTGCTTTTATTTCAAATGAATTATTTCACAGTATAAACGTATTATTTACCCCAGTAAAATAATCTGTTATAATTCTCTCTGCTCTACAGCTTCAACCGCATTGACATTCCTCCATATGAACACTACGACAAGCTTTATGACAAACTCCTGACGGCCATAGAAGAGACTTGTGGCTTTGCTGTCGAGTGATTCCAGCCACTAGAGGGCATGCAACAGGAGGAAAGCCGTTTTTGTGGAAGGAGTATGCCGGTCATTCTACACCACCAGGGCGTGGCGTATGGGCCAGTAGCATTGCCCCTGTTATCAGAACTGGGGACAGAACTAGGAACATGTTGTTAAGAATGAAACATTTTGGTTTCTCTGCTTCCCTGCATTATTTTTTTACTTTTCTTTATTTTATTTTTTTATTGAAGAATGGACTTCGTTTTTTCAGCTGCTAGTAACTCTCTGACTTTATACCTTTTTGGAACATGCTAAAATATTGGCTCTTCCTCTTTTTTTAAGCATTAAGGGGGAAAAAAGACACAGACAGTATTTCATGTAGCGTCTGTACCAGCTGACTGAGGAAAAGAGAGACACCGGTGGTGTAACAACAGAACATTGCTGCATAAGCATACAGAGCATACTGCCTGCCGGGAAAATGCCAGTGGCAGCTACATCTGTAGTTCAAGGTGTTGTGTTTAAATGTTGTTGCACAATGGACATTTAAGGCTCTGTGAAGAAGGCAGTCAGAATACGTGTCCTTCTGGCCACTTTTAACCCCGTGACATATATATATATTTTAATTGCCTGTGCTTAGTTTTTTAAACCATTCTCAGCAGCAGTCCTACACAGCTACAAGCTTCTTTAAACGAACAAACAAATGATTTGATTAGGTCGGCAGTCTGGTTCTATTTTTATATGATGCAGTCTAGGAAAATAAAGCAGTACAAAAAAAAAAGCAAAAATATGTCCAGACAAGTGATGAAGGAATAAAGAACAGTGTATTTGCCCACATGTTTCTGGAGGCATGAATAGATTTTTTTTTTTTTTTATATGAAAACTGTTTTTTTTTTTTTTTTTCTACTGGTGTATTGGTGATTGAGATGGAGTGCCATCTGACACACTCATATAGGTGTTACAGTGTGTGATTATAATTTAGTAATTATAAATACCACAGCATATTATTTACATAATCTTCATCTTCTTGAAGTCATTCATTATCCTCTTATGCACTGTGGAGGGGGCGGGGTCATCCTGGAAGAGAAAAGTTCCCATCAGGATAGACGTTTCATTAATGGATAAAGTGAATCAGTCTGTTTATTGCTTTGTTGTAATGCGTCCCTCGCAAACCATGCCAGGAAAATGTCCTCCAGTATATCACAGCCTGTGTTTTTTTTTTCTTTGTCACTTGCCTGTAAATTTCTCATTTATTAACAAATACTTTTGAAACAGCTGCTGTTGCAATGAAGTGGAATATGTGCATTGCATTGTCATCAATAACTACCAGGTGACTTTTGGCTGTTTAAAAAAAAAAACAGTTTTTACAGAACTTATTTTTAGCAGCATTAAGTTTTTGACATGATTTTACCATCAAACATTGATCTCCTATGGCCTAACCAAATGTGTATGTATGCAGATGCATATGTAGGAGCATGCTGACAAGGTGGTAGAGGTATTTTATTTAGTTTTCTTCAGTCATGAATACCTAATTATATATGTTTTGACAAAGCCCACCCAAAAAAAAAAATATATAGGATAGACAGACTGAATACTAACACTAACTTTGCCTATTTTGGCACATGATGTTAACCCGTGTAGTTATAAATCCTAAATCAAATTCCGATCACATGTTCTTCTGAATACGATTAGAAATTTGAGCTGCAAGTGGACAATTAATGATGCTTAATGGTGATGAGAAATGAAGTATTTTCAAATCATATAGTTAAAAAGTTAGGGTTGATGTGTACATTTTGGAAGCGAAATAAAGTCAGTGATTTTTTTTTTTTTCTTTTTTTTTTTATATAAAAGATGTTGACATGTTAACAGTATACTGGAATGCATCGAAAGCACGTCCCTTGAACCGGTCGTATTCTTTTAAATATTTAACTTCAAATATAGTGAAACGCTTTTATTCCAAAGTCATTATAGGATTCCCAAGTAACATTTTTAATTCTTATATAACAGGTTACATTTTTATTCTTTAACTAAACATCATATTTATTTTATTTTATAAGCTCGTATAGATGGTTGAATGAAATGCTCCTTGTCTATAGCAATCCTCTATGACCATGGACTGTTGTTAAAAATTTGCATATACCGAAAATTATTTACACTTCTTCTTGTATTTCTTTTTTTTTTTTTATAAACTTTGTGTGTGTGCGCACAGGTGTGTGTGTGTGTGTTGGGGGCTAAGAAAGAAAATAAGCCTCTGGGTAAATCATTTAAAATATCCTGAGACGGTGCTTTGTACAGCTATAGAATATTGTCCTTATACAGCTATGTGGATCACAAAATGTCTCATATCTTTAACTTAAATAGAAAGATGTAAAAGAAAACACATTGGGGGGGGGGAAGGAACATTTTGCACACATGCAGACTGTAATTGCTGTAAATAATAGGCAAAATCTATTTACCAAATTCTCTATGAATGGACTGATTTTTTTTTTTTTTAAGAATTAGTTTACTCTTGAGTCCAGTGCACACTTACAAATACTCTCCTTGTATTCTTTCCTCTCTCTCTTTCTCTTCCCGTCACTCTTTTGTTGTACAGCTGCCTCCGGGATGTTGGATTGGACGTCATATTGCTCTGATAAAATGTGAGAGGCATCTCTGGTTTATTTCAGCATGACTTTCTAGCAGGACTATATCTCATAGTTGACAGGTGCAATTTGTTTAATGTAACATCTTTTTGTAAGAGTATTTTATTTTTGTGTGTAATTAGTTCTGATTAAAAACTGGCCTTTGGCACCAAGAATTGTCTCAATTGTGTGTGTATGTGTGTAGGGTTTCAGTAACAGTCCAAAAATATCACAACCTTAAAGGTCTTTGAGTATCATCTGTAAAGTGCAGTGAACTTCTGATGATCTCTCATCAGGATTGGCTATTGTAATTCAGATCAGGGTGATTAAATGTGTCAGGAGGCTGAGAGAAAGAAAGCAATTGCCTTTGTTTGAATGATAAAGGGGTTTTCATTTGTTTTGAAAGAGAAGGACAGGGGTGTGAATAGTTCACGATGAAAAGTTACAGAGACAGGTGGCAGGCAGTTTTCAAAATATCTCTCTAATGACCATTTAATACACAGTTAGACAGTAAGACTGGTGCAGTAGCAATAGGAATGAAGATCAGTGCATAGATGTAGTTGGTAGGCATTAAGGTAATGATCAACAGAGGGATGGATAAATAGACATATTTTTGATCTCCAAAGGAAATTTAAAAGCTGAAGAATAAAAGAGAAAATACTGCTTAATTCCACATAGTATGATGTAAGGGGTCACCAATGATAATGTTTTAAATAAACTAATTTTACTGAAAAATTGGTAGACGGTCACTTTGTTTATGTAATACTTAAATAATAGCTATAACTTTGAAAATACATTTGGCTGAAATAAGGTGGCACAGTGGCCTTGCACCTCCAGAGTCGAGGGTTTGATTCCTACCTCGGGTCTGTGTGCGTGGAGTTTGCATGTTCTTCCTGTGCTTGGTGGGTTTCCTCCAGGTACTTTGGTTTCCTCCCACAGTCCAAAAACATGCAGATTAGGCTCAATGGTGCTCCCAGAATTGCCTGTAGTGTGTGAATGAGCTTGTGGTATGTGCATGTCCGCTATGCAAAGGATTGGCACCATGCGTACCGTGCTTTGCTTATTTACATATGCTTATTTACATAAAGTATGATATAAAAAATACAGAAACATGTTAAACATGTAGATGACAAAAAGACACAAAGCTATTCTGATAGATTATAATCTAACTTGGACAAAATGCACACTAAAGTTAAAGACTATAGTGTCCATAGTAAACATTCTTTCAGCACACATAGTACTGTTTCATTTTATAGTATATGGCTTTAAAAGAGTAATGATTTATAATCCCACTATCCAATGACACCCAAAAAAGGTGAGCTTGGTCACTCTCACGGTTTCTATAATTTCAAAAATTCTCCTTGCCACGGTCAGCTTGCTAGCATCTAAATCTGTATTTCAGTAGAGCTATCTTGTAAATGTCCCCTGTTAAAAGTGCTGCTTAATTACTATTCAATTGAATGAAATGTGTTCAAATACAGAACAAAAGGTCAAATATTTCAACCAGCATTACAGAATTAAGTTAGTTGGTAATGTGGTCTAATACATGTTCGTTGTTTGTTTATTACATTTCTGGAGGTTTACCTGTGGCTATGCCCAGGTACATTAACCTAATGATGATTTGGTAATCAAATTAATTTATGTTATTATCTCACACCACAGGTAGTTCCGTCACAGGCCTTATTCACTAAATGTGTGAGGAACACCTGTGTCATGCTCACAGTATGACAAAAAAAGACACTTGTGGCAGAACTACCTGTGCAAACAGCAGCCAAATAGAATTTCTTTGCTACCATTACCAGCGAATGGACTGTGCAATCAACTCGCTGCTGCTGCTCGTGTCTGTTGTATGTGCCATCGCTGTAGACATTCTGCAGTCTGTGCAGTGGTAGGTTTCTTGCCTGCCATGCGGAAGGCCCATGTGCAGTTCGCATCCAATGCCCCAGCTAGATGCAGTGCTGGTCCCAAGCCTGGATAAAATGGGAGAGTTGCATCAGGAATACATCCGATGTAAAAACCTGTGCAAAGTTATGTGCGGATTGGATGGTTTGCTGCTGTGACTCCTCAATGGGAGCAACTGAAAGATTAACAAACATGCACACACACACACACACACACACACACATACAGAGTCAGACAAAAAAATGTATACGCACTTCAGAAAAGAAAAACTTGTATAAATACTTTAATACAAATTTTTTGGTCATAAAGTATATAGCATAATACTATTTAAAAATATATAACATTTATAATACAATCTTGAAATATTTTTAAAGTTTTTCTTTTCCTTTAAGTGTGTAAATAATATATATATTACTGCTTAACACTATACAATCATCATGCATGTGTACATAGAAGAGGTATTTTCATAATATATTCATATATTATTTGATAGTATTTCTCTACCTCTTTAATGCACCTTAAACTTGACACTAATTGAAATTATTTATAAATATGCATATATGTATAAATGAAGAGTTTCATGCAAAAACATGCATCAATCAGATTGCTTCAAATGTCGGACAGGGTGGGGTTTAGTGAAACCGGAAAGCGTCCGCAGCACGTGCATGCCAGTGACGTATTTTCCAGGACGTCATTTCCTGTTGGTATATAAGCCCAGTGAGGGTTCTTCATTGCCGGCATTGAAGACACCGTCACAGCCAGTACGGGAAGAACTGGGGCCTAATTATCGTTATAAACAGTCGTTTAGTTTTTCTTTTTATTTATTTGGCAAATTCGTTTGTAAGTTTCGTTAAGATTACAAAATGCCCGGTTATTCCGACAGAGACCGCAGTCGCGACAGAAGGTAACGGACTTTCCCCCCATTTTCCTTTCTCTTTTTCTCGTCTTCGCTCGGATAATGTGTAAATACTTCGGTTACACGATTTAATCTAATCTGACTTTGTTTATATTATTTTAAGTCTATATTTTGAACAATATTTAAACAACTAAATAGGATAATATACATTTAAAAAACAATTGTTTTACGTTAGCTTGTGACTTGGCCTTTTAGCCGTCATAGCTCGCTGGATTCATGAATCATTCACTTATTTATATATATTTGGTATAGACGACGAAATGGTAAACTTTCTTATTAAACCGTTAATTCGAGTATATTTCTTGTCGTTCTTGCGTTTTTACTACAAATATTTTGTAGGCCTCACCATGTGGCCGAAACTGCTCCTCGTACAAAATGCCGGCCGGCGTTTCTTTGTTTCTGTGCGGGGTGTTCTGTCGCAGCATGCTCCTTCATCGAAATGTGCTGTACAGCGTTTCTGCGCATGCGTCGCAACAACACAGTTCGCCATAACAATCTTTTTAACACATTTTTGACTTTTAAACTTGTAAATAGTTACTGGTACACTCGGATTTTGCTTTAAAACCTTGTTGTAGCCTAATTTCCATAATATACGGTCCTTAACTTTTACAATTATTTCATGTTAACATTGCGTGCGTCGTTTTTGGACAAGGCCGCAGAGCTCGCCAGAAAACCGGAAATAACTAAAATGGCAGCGTCTCAAAGCCTCAGGCCTGACTCGATCCTCACCGCGGATTACACACTCGTGCTACTTTTAGTAACACTTTGATCGATTTAATTTCATTAGTGTTGATAGTGAGACATAATAAATGGTTAATGAATGTCGTGTCTTTATAAACTACAGTAACAACTTGTTTGTGTGTTTTGAGCAGTTATGGCGGCAGTTACAGCAGCGGGCCTCCGCGGTTTGGTGGGAGTCGAAATGGTCCCTCTTCCGGGAAGAAGTTCGGTAGTCCAGGAGACAGACTGCGCAAGAAACACTGGAACCTGGATGAGCTGCCCAAATTCGAGAAGAACTTTTACCAGGAGCACCCGGAAGTAGCGCACAGGTCCACGGTACGGATCCTGTTAGAATTCAGATTTTTGTTTATAAACACCAGAGGGGGGCAAATAATTTAATCGGGTGTTGGAGTGGTCCTGGATGGATGCCAAAAATAAAATATAAAGATTCATTCGAGGTGGTAAAGTGGGCCGTCCACAACTAGTTTGTTTAGAATTTTAACAATCTGAAAATCATGTGTTCAGAATTACAATACAAATTGAATCAGCACCCCAGGTATTGTGAAATCATACAGAGTGATCCCTGGTGATTCCCATTGACGTGCATATCTATAGACAAGTCACTGGTCTAGAGGTTCCTACTTGTGTGTACATCAGTGGTAAATGTAACATTCAGATTTCCTACATGTTTGACAGTAACTACAGCATTTTTTTTGTACAAGAACTAACTGACTTTAGTCTAATTAATCATTTAAGTCCTTATGATCATTGGGACTTGTTTTGACTTCTTTATATTCTCTCTTGCAGCAAGAAGTTGAGCAGTACAGGAGGAGCAAAGAGATTACAGTCAGAGGGAGAGACTGTCCCAAACCTACAATTAATTTCCATGAAGCCAGTTTTCCCTGTAAGTTGAACACAATAGTGTTGAAACTCCACTCCCTTAAACCTTTAGGCACCTGGTGGTTACTTGGATTTGTTCCTTTTCTCTGCAGCCTATGTCATGGATGTGATCAATAAACAGAACTGGACTGACCCGACTCCAATCCAAGCTCAGGGTTGGCCCCTGGCACTTAGCGGCAAAGACATGGTTGGCATTGCACAGACTGGATCTGGAAAAACACTTTCAGTAAGAACCTTCTAAATCTACCTTTGCTTATATTTACTAGAAATGCATTGTGCATATGAATAACTTTATTTTTTTTATTTATATTTTTTAGTATTTGCTTCCTGCTATCGTGCACATAAACCACCAACCATTCCTGGAGCGTGGAGATGGACCTATTGTAAGTGACGGGTTGATTCTTTAAATGCTTTGCCTTGAGTTTGATGTCGATAGTAATTTTTGCTTTGTTCCTCAGTGCCTGGTGTTGGCTCCCACTCGTGAGTTGGCACAACAAGTCCAGCAGGTTGCAGTGGAGTATGGCAAGTCATCTCGCCTCAAGTCCACTTGCATCTATGGAGGAGCCCCTAAAGGACCACAGATTCGTGACCTAGAGAGAGGTATATTTGCTTTAAGTTTTTTTTTTTTTTTTTTTTTTTTTTTTTCTTCCCTCCTCCTCTAATTCTTAACTGTCATAACTTTCTGCTCACCTCCTGTGTAATGTTTTTTCTTTTAGGGGTTGAAATCTGCATTGCTACTCCTGGAAGACTTATTGACTTCCTGGAAGCTGGAAAGACAAATCTGCGCAGGTGCACCTACCTGGTGCTGGATGAGGCTGACAGAATGTTGGACATGGGTTTTGAACCCCAAATCCGAAAAATTGTTGACCAGATCAGGGTACGAAATTACTGTTTTGAGCTTCATCTTAGAATCTGGAGTGGGAGTGATATAGGACATGGTGCTTTGTGTGTAGTTGATTTTAACTACAGTATCAGTCATTATTTGAGGCAATTTTAATGCACTTTTAGCATAATGTATGTCTCAGCTTTAGCACTAATGTAGTAATCCCTGATTTTATTTTTAAATGTGGATTGACTGACATACAAATTGAACCGTTATTCTACGATGTTAAATGTTCTCTTTACAGCCGGACAGACAGACTCTGATGTGGAGCGCTACCTGGCCCAAAGAGGTGCGTCAGTTGGCTGAGGACTTCTTGAAAGATTATGTCCAGATCAATGTTGGAGCTTTGCAGCTCAGTGCCAACCACAATATCCTGCAGATAGTGGATGTATGCAATGATGGAGAAAAGGAGGACAAGTGAGTGGGCCAATTTAGTGATTATCAAGATCTGTTTTGGTGTAGCTTTAAGCATAGTTTGGATGCTCTGTAGTTTTAAGTTGTACAGATGTTTTACTCTCTGCTCTTGCTTTTCCAGGTTGCTGCGTTTGCTTGAGGAGATTATGAGTGAAAAGGAGAACAAGACTATCATCTTTGTAGAAACTAAGAGGAAGTGTGATGACCTCACAAGAAGGATGCGCAGAGATGGGTGAGTGTCTTTAACATTCGGTTAAGCTGCAGTGTGTACTGTATAGCACTGAACATCTAAATCTTGTTACAGGTGGCCTGCAATGGGTATCCATGGAGATAAAAGTCAGCAGGAGAGAGACTGGGTGCTCAATGGTACAGGAACATAATGATTTTCTTATTGATTGAGTACATGACTCTTTAGTCATTAGGCTAGTTCCTTAATTTATTTATATACATTGTTTTCTCTCCCTACAGAATTCAAGTTTGGCAAAGCACCCATTCTCATTGCTACAGATGTGGCATCAAGAGGTCTAGGTATGTACATTTCTGTGCTGCTCCGTTTTTCTGAGTGCTGTATTGTTTGTAGTTTTTATATAGCATTTTTTAAACTGCTGTCCCTCTCTCTGAGTTGTCCCTCACCTTAGGGTGCAGTCTTGGAGGCAGGACCTTGGCATGATGTGTCCAGAGTCTCCGAAGGGGTTTGGAGCTCCTTTGCTGGAGTTCAGCATTTTCTGCCAGCCAATCAAATCGTGTACAGAGGTGTCGAGAGTTCTTGTGGCCCTGGTGCGATGGCCAGCCGCTGAGGAGCCTGGCCTTATGGGATAGGTGCGATGGCTCCTGCTCTTGCACAGCTTCAGCTGCGATTGTGGAAAGTTTTTTGAGGCCTCACTTGATGGGGCTGCTTCCACATTTATTTGGCCTTTTGAATTGAGAGCAGCTGTGCATACCTCTGTACTGAATGCGATTCCCAGGCTAGCCGAAGAGTTCCCTCCTGTTCTGGCTTTGATCATGTCGAGTCCTGCCAAAGAGACCCTGTCAAGTGCACACTGGTTGGCTTGTCTTGACTAATGTCGTAAAAATTCGTGCCATCCTTTAGTGGCTCATTTCAAGCTCATTCCAAAGGTGCAACACTTGGGCTTCAGAAGTCTGTTCCGAAGTCCGTATGTTGTCTTTGCATCTGTGTGATGAAGCAAAATCTACTTTAAGGTCTATTGATGGGACGCTTGTCAGTTAAACCCGTGCCGAGATCAGTGTAGTTGCTTCAAGACTCAGCTGGAGAGATCTATGGGACATTAATTTAGAATTTCAGCCCTCTTTTCACCTTGCATACATACCTTTCTGTTAAATTGCTGTGTATTGACGTCTCTTTGCTGCTGTGGTGGTGTGCATTCGTTGCTCCCTTTCCACTGCGCAATTATCCCACAGATGTCGAGGATATCAAGTTTGTAATAAATTTCGATTATCCCAACAACTCCGAGGACTACATCCACCGCATTGGTCGCACAGCCCGCAGCCAGAAAACAGGAACGGCCTACACTTTCTTCACACCTAACAACTTCAAGCAGGCACACGAACTGGTCTCTGTCCTCCGTGAAGCAAACCAGGCAATCAACCCCAAACTCATCCAGATGGCAGAAGACAGAGGAGGTAAATCCAATTGGTGAGATACAATAACTGTGGCTTGTATGCAGCCACTTTTCTTTTATAATGGTGTAGAAGAATTTCTCCAATCTTATACAAGTTTTAGAAGACTCTTCCTACCTTTTAGTGTTTCTAGTTATATTCTTACATTTAACATGTGTGTTTTGTTTGTAGGTCGTTCAAGGGGCGGTCGAGGTGGCGGGTATAGAGATGATCGGCGGGATCGTTACTCTGGAGGTAGACGGGACTATAATAACTACAGCCAAGACAGTCGCAGCAGTGATCGCGGTTATGACAACGGACCAAAGAAAGCCTTCAGTACGAAGACACAAAACGGGGCAGCGTACAGTAATGGGACCAACGCTTACAATGGGAACAGTAATGGTGGCTTTAATGGGCCTTATAATGGACAGTCCAACTTTAATGGTGCTCAGACTTCTAGTTTTGGAAACCAGAGTTTCCAGAACAAGCAGTTTAGTGCCAACCAGGGGGCTGCTCAGAACAGTGCAAATCACAACGCACAGTTTCCCTTCAACCCTCAGCAGCAGCCAGCACAGCCCATGATGCCCTTTTCCATGCCCCCACCTAACTTTCCCTAGATAAACTTTCGCACCCATCTGTATACGCACAGTATAATTTATTGCCTTGTGTAACTTTTATATCACTGTTAATGTTCAACCTTACAGGATTTAAAATTAATTGTTTCCGTCTGCAGTGCAGCAGTTAATGATGGGTTATTTTTTATTCCATTCCTCAATTTTCACTCTTTTTGTACTAGTTTCATTTATTAATTTACAACTGTAAAGTTTCAGATATTATACTGGGCCATTACATGGCTCTTAAATAAAACACAAACTCTCAGTTGTCTTGATTCTTTCTCTTGTATTAATAGTTCTAATAATGGACATGTTTGGGGGAAAAATATAGGACCTTTGCATACAAATTTATTCTACTTTACCTTTTTATTAAAAAAAAGAGCAAATGATCAACAGCTTAGTTAATCATTGTGGTAACCTATATGGTACTCGCTGCCTAGTGTTCATTAGAACTGACTGGTGTAAAGGGAAGTCACTGGTTTCTAAATGCACACTTTAGTGGTCAGCACTTTTCAGTTGTGTTCATACTGAAATGCTCGGTCTTATAAAAAGACTTTGCATAGTCTATGTTGGAATTCCCTACTTCCCACTACAGGCATTTCACATACTGTAGCTTCAGCAGTTTTAGGTTTTGAGGAGGCGTGTAGAAAATTAGTGCTCGTGAAAATGAAATAATTTGCATTGAAAAGTGCACAATTGGAATTTGTTAGTTTGGTCCACTTTGCAAATCTTTTTGCCCTTACTGCAATTCCTGTAACTATACATCCAGAATACAAACTATTTTTAGTTATTTGTTCACCTTAATCGCTACAACTTGGAAATGACTGCTTTTACAAATACGGCTAGGAGCATGTAGTTTTCCAAAACATTTTTGTCTTGTATTACAAATTTCTCCGGCCATAGATGCATGTTTCCACATGACTATTAGCTATTGGTCCTGCTTGGTGGAACAATTTTGAGCAATTTTTTATTTTTTTTTAATTCATTGTTCATTCAAGTACTCCAGTTCTTATACTTTGTCCTTTTGATCCTGAACTGCTCAGAGTTCTTGTACGTACATGTGTAACAAGCGACTGTTTACTCTCTCCTCAAACATGCAATGCTGTGGCAATGAAAAATGACCATAGAATTTACATCCTGTAATTTACTGACTGGTTAATGATTACCCACTGTGGTGTTCGTATCAGAAATAAATGTTGCTGCCTGTGTTAGGCTGTGCAGAAGACTTTAGGTGTTTTTGTGTAAAATTGATAAATAAACATTAAAGATGGGACCTTGAATGTTTAAGCTGGAAGGGCCCATATTGCACATGTCATTTTCCCATGATTCAACTGACAAGAATAGGTTTCAAACGGACAGTTTATCAGAATATTCTCTTATGTAACAGGATATCAAGGGGATGTGGATATAAAAGCCAGCATATTTTGCATGTGCTGTCTTGTTCCTTATTTTTAACACGGGTTGTGTTCGAAGAGGTTCGCACACATGGATTTACGATACAGATGGATGATTTTTCTGTATGTGCTGGTGGTCCAGTGTTTCACAGATGGTAAGTAACATGCCGTTGTTTTATTTTTAATAAACCCGAAGGCAGGTAGTAGTCCTGAAACATCACAGAAAAAAAAAATGCAAAAATGACAATTAAATGTGAAATGTGTTTTAAAAACACAATTCCTTTAGGAATTGTGTTAGGAACAGGACACTAATACTTACCCATTTTTTTTTTTGTATTATTATTTATTACCTTTATTACCTTCCGTAGTTAACAACTGTGAGCACCTTTAACCGAGCATAAGCAATTTCCCTTTGGGATTAATAAAGTTCTTTGAATCTTGAATGAATCTTGAATCTTATACAGTGTGTTAATCAAGAAGATATAGACATCTTAAGTTCAAATCAATTCAGTATTCTTTGGGTGGAGTATCTTTTGAAATAATTTTCTAAAAAAGAAAAACTTGTATAAATACTTTAATATAAAATGTATTGCTATATGTGATATATATGATAATATTATGGTAATATATTATAAATATATTAATTTACTATACATCATACTATATTTCTTTTCCTAAAATGTGTATACACTTTGGCTGACTATAATAATAATAATAGTAATAATAAAAACTTGAGCAGAACCCAAATTATGTCTATTCCCTTTATATTATAATTATAATTATTTAAAAAATGTACATAATATATATGAGAATCATAATGTTGAACATATGCTAATCAGCTACAATGTTAAAACCACTAGTCATGGGATGGTATATCTTAGTCAGCAAGAGAACAATCAGAACAGTCAGTTCTCAAAATTCTTGTGTTGTGATGGGCAAGTGTAAGAACCTTTGACATGGGCCAAGTTCTGCTGTACACAACTATGTCAGAGCATCTCTGAATGGCAGGTGTCTTGGGGTGTTCCCAACATGCAGTGATTAGCACCTGTCAAAAGAGGTCCAAGGAAAGACAACCAGCGATAAGTGGAGCAAAGGCTAGCTTGTCTGGTCCAGTCCCACAGAAGAGCTACTGTGGCACAAAATTGCCTTGACAGTTGCCTAGGGCACCAAATCTTAGGTGGCACAACGCACATTTTTTGGGGTGGTTTGGGGATGGGGGCGCATCAATGCAGCAAACCCACCTACGGGCGCCAACGGACCCAGGTCCGACCCTGTCTTCTGTGTGGCACAGGTCAAACCTGTATTGGCAGCTCAAGTGTACTATGTTCACTTTTTATGATTTTATTTCCACAGGCATACTCTGGTTTAGGCTGTACTGGTGTCATATGGTTAATCTTTAGATTTGATTCTTAGATTTTAGACTTAAATTAGTTTTCTGCCCTTTTCTCATCAGAGTTTTAATCGATTAAGAGTGACGTTATATTAAAAAATCAATGATTAAGTGGTTTGAATGGTCATTATCACCCTGAAGTTAATTATTTTCCAATAATATCAATCATTTCCTCAGCAGTTTCTAATTTATTAATGAACAACACTTTTATCCATTTATTCTTCCACTTAATGTTATAGGATGGAGCAGAATTCATGCCAAATCACTAATGTGATTTTTTTTTCTTCAATCTTGAGTCCAATAAGCATTTCATAAGTAGAGATTTTATTGCATTCCGAGCTCAGCTTTCATGACTAATCTCTAGTTATTTGCCCAGGCCTGAGTTAGAAGTAGATATGTAAATGCATGAAAACAAATATTTATAAAACAGGAGGAGACCGAACATTACCAAAGTAATTTACCATCCTCTATTTTTGAAATCTTCGTTTATTAGTCATATTGTTATTTTGCCGTACAGTCAGTAGGTTATAAATTAAGTTGATCATCTTGTCGACATGATTATTATACCGATTTATAACCTGTTGTTTTTCCTGGTTAGACATCAACACAAAGCACATGAACAACTTCATTAAAGCAGTGGAGAATATCGAGTCTGAGAACCCTGGGCTCCAGCCTCTAGCGGTGCTGAGGGGTTTGCGTAAAGCTGCTGGCATTGACACGCCATTTATCCAGTATTATCTCGGCCCCCTCACTGACGAAGAGAGTCTTGTAATAAAGTCACCACTCGATGAGTATATCTCCAACGTTCTTAAACACCAAGTGGTGCAGGAATTCGAGGAAGGTGTCGTACTCACAGAAGATGGAACGACTGTGGCTCTGATTCCTCTTCTGTTGGGCCTTGAAGCCGGTCTGAAATCCACCTCCTGGCCACGTGTGCCTGGTCTCTACCCTCTTGCTCTCACCAAGAACCTAGCTGTCTCATTCCTTCAGCTTTCCAAAACTCAATCCTCCACCTCATTACATCTAGGTCCTAATGGATGTTGGGACAATGTGAGAAACCCTCAGGTCTTCACTCTTTCTGGTGGGCCCTCCTTGGTCACAGAAGCTCTAATAAATGGAGGCATGGATGGAATGATTTTAGGGAAGCATGTTGCTAAACCTAACAGGAACCTGCCAACTTTGAGTAGCCTCCTTACACAGTACTACAACTATCGGCTGAATAGCGGAGGGCTTGACGCAGCACCTGCGCTGATCAGCCGGCTTCGCAGAAGCAACTTCAGGAAGCTGGTCAACCTTGATTCACTGAGAAAGCAAGTAACTAAGGCTCTGAATATATATCGAAGGCTGGATAAATATGAGAAAAAATCTAACAAAAGAAACAAACAAATGGATATGGATGAAGGGCTGAAGACGTTTGTTCACAAGTACATAGGTATGTTGCTTTTCCATTAACTTTTGCATTCTGACATTGTCAAAAATTTTGATCCCTAATGAGAAAGCTAGCACAATGAAATTTTTATTTATTTATTTATTTTTGCTGAAATGAGATGAAGAAGGAAACTTGAGATGAACCAAACTTAAATGGAAACCAATTCTTGTTTAGGTGACTTTGGATCATTTAAATCCCTCAAAGCATTTTAACCATTATTTTCTTTTGCTGTGTTTTTTAATGAACATATATAGGGCTCAGAATTGTGCAATATAGAGTGACATATAATTTTTTTCCAGCACAATATAGACAATATAATTAGAATTTTAAGCCTGGTTCACGAAGGCAAGGAAATAGCACAAATACACATAATCACAAGTTTCTATGGTTGTTTTCAGTTGTTTCTATGACCAAAAATAATAATAATAATAATATGCTCATTTTTAGATTAACTTAATTCCCATATTCTGTAGTGGTAAAATTCACCATTCATAAAAGTAATGAAAACTTTTGTTCTACCTGACATATTCAAAAATACACAGTTTGCCGTCTGAAGCTTTCCTATTAACACACTCCAGAGAGGCTTTTATATAAACACATATATATATATTTTTTATTGTGATTGACCTACTGTATGCTGACCTGTGTCGCTTGGGCTTTAAGGGTTAAAGGGATTATAACCTATTTGTGAAACAGAAATGTCAGCTAGTACCTGGATGAATGTCCAGTATGAGCATTTTGTGGGGATGAGTAAAGGACAGACTGGTTTCTGCAGCAATTAACAGCATTCGGGTGAGATTATCCACGGAAGTAAGAGACAGGCTTGAACACAGACTGGTATGTTATAAGACGGGCTTGTAGCAAACATAAGCTTTTAAATGTACTCTTGCTGGTCTCCTGATGTCACTTTGACTAGGCTACAAGAAGATTAACCTCTGCATTTCTACCTTATCCTCAGACTGTCCAGCCATCATTCCACGTTGCATGTGGCAAGCTCAGCCCTACCGTGGGACTCCCATTTTGCTGTCCCTTCCTTTATCCTTCCTATATATCCATCATACTTATGAGCCGTCCCAGCCATGTCTGTCTTTCCAGCAGTGCTCGCAAGATATGAGGGCTATGCAGAGGTTCCATCAGGATGACCGTGGCTGGGACGACATTGGATACAGGTGTGAACAGGAAACACTGATATTTCTCCATTTTAACTTTTATCAAATGAACCACCTACAGTGGTGGCCAAAAGTATTAAAATAAAAGTTGAAATGTTTTATTAACTTTTTTACTTTTAGAAAATATTGACAATCAAGATAAGAATGATTTGTAATTTTATGCAAGACATCTGCAGTACTCTGGTGTCACATGGTTGAATTGTTTCCTGAAGATCGTATACAGAAATTTGCCACAGAAAGTTAGCTATTCACTTGAGAATTCCAAAGTTTTTGCTATTTTCGTGCAGAAGTGGACACTCCGGCTTCAAAAAGTAAAAGTCTTGCCACGTATTTGTTCCATCCAAGAATTTGTGCATGTTTGAACACCTGCACCTGGGCCTCTCCCAAAAAGTTGCCACAAGGATAAAAGCACACTACTGTATAGGATGTCTTTGTATGCTGTACATCCTATAACATTACACTTTCCATTTACTGGAGCTAAGAGGCCCAAACCTGTTCCAGCATGACAATGGCCCTGTGCATTAGATCTGGTTTGCCATGGCTGCAGTATAAGAACTCAAATGCTCTCCACAGAACCCTGACACAAAAACCCACTGAACACCTTTAGGATGGCGTGGAATGCCAACTGTGGGCCAGGCCTCCTTGCTTGAAATTAGTTCCTGTCCTCTAAAGTTCTTGTAGCGGAATGACCAAAAATAGCCACAAATATCCCTACTGACAGGTAAAAAAAATCTATTGGAAAGCCTTTCCAGAAGAATGAGAATGGTGAGGTGTCCACAAACCTTTGGCCATATAGGGATTATATATAAATAAAACATATACTCCGCAAAAAAAGAAACGTCCTCTGACTTTCAACTGTTTTTACTTTCAGTAAACTTAATGTGTAAATATTTGTATGAACACTAAAAGAGTCAACACTATGAGACATAAACTAAAAATGTTTCACAATGTGTCCCTGAATGAAGGGAGGCTCAAAATCAGTCAGTACCAGTCAGTATCTGGTGGCCACCAGCTGCTTGAAGTACTGCAGTGCATCTCCTCCTCATGGACTGGACCAGATTTGTCAGTTCTTGCTGTGAGATGGAGGGATTGTGTGTTCCTGGTGTGACTCGGGCAGTTGTTGTGGCCATCCTGTACCTGTCACGCAGGTGTGATATTCGGATGTACCCATTCTGTGGGTGTTGTTACACGTGGTCTTCCACTGCGAGGATGATCAGCTGTCCTTCCTGTCTCCCTGTAGCGCGGTCTTAGGCGTCTCACAGTGCGGACATGGCGATTTATTGCCCTAGCCACATCAGCAGTCCTCATGCCTCCCTGCAGCATGCCTAATGCACGTTCACGCAGATGAGCAGGGACCCTGGGCATCTTTCTTTGGGTGTTTTTCACAGTCGGTAGACAAGTCTCTTTAGTGTCCTGCGTTTTTAGAACTGTGACCTTAAATGCCTACTTTCTGTAAGCTGTTAAGGTCTTAACAACCATTCCACAGGTGCATGTTAATTAATTGATTATGGTTAATTGAACATGCATGGAAAACATTGTTTAAACCCTTTACAATGAAGATCTGTAAAGTTATTTGGATTTTTACAACATTATTGTTGAAATACACAGTCCTGAAAAAGGGGCGTTTCTTTTTTTGCTGAGTATATATTGATTATATATTATATAACCTTTGGCCATATAGGGACTAACATCATTAAACAAAGAACTAACTAAATAATAATAATAATAATAATGGTAATAATAATAATAATAATAATAATAATAATAATAATAATGGTGGGTTTTAAATGAAAATGCACTTCATCAACTACATTTTGGATAAAGATCCAAAGATCATGAGTCTTCTTTTCCATTATGGATATATATATATTATCCAATATTTTTGAAATTCAGTTGTTGTGTTATTGGTCTTTCGGCCGCTCCCGGCAAGGGGTCGCCACAGCAGAATATCCAGTCCGCACAACAACTTGGCACAGGTTTTACGCCGGATGCCCTTCCTGACGCAACCCTCCCATTTTATCCGGGCTTGGGACCGGCACTGCATCTAGTGGCAGGGGGGTTTGGGCACTGGCTGGGAATCGAACCCGGGCCTTCCGCATGGCAGGCGAAACACCTACCACTGAGCCACCAGTGCCCCCTTTTGACATTCAGTAATACACGAAAAATGTTGTTCATAAAAAGTTAAACGAGATTATTATTTCTTATGGGAAAATTAAATTTGGTTTACGATTGTTTTGTAATACGAGCCCGCTTCCGGAACGAATTATTCTTGTAATCCAAGATTCCACTGTATTTATTTTAACACATTCTTCAATCCAACATTGAAATTAAATTGACAAAACTAGCACGGCTGCCTTATCTTTTCTCAGATTGGCAAAATGATATTTGGAATGTCAGGATACTATGTTTCTAATATCATTACAACATATTTTGTGAAAAATATAAAATTGTAAAATAAATGTAATTGATGTTAAAACACCAGTCAATACTTACCGCAACATAGTTTTAGATGCCATGCTTCATTCAAGTTTGTGGTTTATCATAATCTCAAATGTACATACTCTCATGCTTTTTTTCCTCATCTACTCTGTTTGTCCCTGTCCAGCTATGTTGCTGGTTCTGATGGCTATGTTTATGAAGGGCGTGGCTGGCACTGGCAGGGTGCCCACACCAAAGGCCAAAACTCTAAAGGCTACGGCGTCTCCTTCATAGGAGACTACATGACCAGCATCCCTTCCCAGAGCACCATGGATCTAGTTAGGAACCAGTTGGCAAAGTGTGCCACAGAGGGAGGGAGGCTGATTTCAAACTTCACCATACATGGGCATAGACAGCTGGTGAACACATCCTGTCCTGGTGATGCCCTTTACGAGGAAATAAAAGGATGGGAGCACTTTGGGGTAAGAGATAAAGCTACAGAACGCAGGCTATATGTTTATTATATTAGATTAATCTATGTATGTTTGTGTGTCTTTGTTTTACAGGAGGTTAAGAAGTAAAGAGGACATGAAATGCCAAGCCAAAAACCATGGCATCTTGCAGAATAAACAGAATAAATCTGCACAATAAATACACCACCCTGGTCCAATGTGTCATCATTAGTCATCATCAAACTCTCTTTACATTTTTTTTTTAAATCTAGAGAATTTTTAGTAAATCTTTGTTATTATTTTTTTATATTAGTTATTTAAACATCAACAATGTCTGAAAATGCCTTTAAAATGATGGAAAAATTATTAATATTGATTTTATTCATTATTCATTGTTCAGGTGTCTTGTATGTGATTATCCTACACAGTAAGAATCCTAAATAAATCCCAAACAGGCCAGAAATTCAAAATAGTAAAAAGTCACAGAATGTTCCATTTAGTTTCCTGTGTCCTAGATTGAATGTTTTATGCACTGTTGTGCTGTAGACTGTGCATGGCAGTCTTTGTACTGCCATAATGTTACATTGTTATTAAGGGTTTTAAAATTTGTACAAATATTCTAATGCTTACACAGTACATGCATTTAAATGTGATCTATAAATCCACTTTTAAATAGTCAGTATTAATGATGGGAAGTTTGGATCATTTTAGTGACTCAGTTCTTTGAATCTCGTTCATCAAAATGAACAAATCTATTTTTTAAATCATTTAGTTCTTTCGTTCTTTTGATCAGAAATAAAATGTTACATTTTCAATAAACTGACCCCCAACACGTCTTCATACACAAATTTTGGCTTTAGTTCCAGGAATGAAAGGATTACAATGCAGCTAAGGACATATTATTATGAACAGAATGAGCAGCTCACCTCTCGTATCTTCTGGTTTGAATCGTTCGTTCTTTTGTCACATGACTCTCATAGACGCTATGCAGTGCAATAGATTCGATAGAATGAACATCTTTGACTAGAAGACTCATGAAAAAAAATACTCAATTCTGTTTCCTGTGTACTGCACTGCATAGCGTCTATGGGAGTCATGTGACAAAAGAACGAACGTTTCAGACTTTGAAGACTCAAAGGCAACTACTCATTTATGTTTTCTGTACATAACCTAACGGAGGTTTTGTAATGCATTGTGCATGTGTGCCCAGTAGAAAATGAATAAATAACTCTCTGAGACTACTCATTCTTCTGAGTCACGTTAAAGATTCATTCAAAAAGAATGAATCGTTCATGAACGTTCCATCACTAGTCAGTAGCTACAACCTCAGCTGCTGAGGAGGCATGGCACACCTAAAACAGAAGGTGCAGTATTGAGGTTAATAATGTGTTTAGTCACTGGTTAACATTTAACAGGGGTAAGCGGTTTTAGGCTAAGAAGCTTTCTCACCACTGATAGTTTTAATAGTTGAAGATGCTACTGTAGGTCTTTCAAGCAAGGTGGAGGTGTGAAACTTGCCTGGGGAACCAAACGTGCAAGAACCAACCCTGGTCTATTTTGAAACACAAAACACACATATTTTAAATATTGTGGATTTTTTTAAAGAACAAATCTTTTAGGATACACCTTTTTAGGATAAATATATTTTAAAAAAATGTTCAAGATTCAGGCACCGGTCTGAGATTTTTTTGTGTGTGTGTGTTTTTTATGTGAATTGTTACTAAGTGGATCATATTAAACTGCATTTCTTAATTTTTTATTTAGATTCAGCATTTAGTTTAGAAATTGCATTGGTGGCTCAGTGGTAGGTCTCTGGTCTGGTGTGCGGAAAGCCCAGGTTCAATTCTCAGCCAATGCTCTAAATAAAACCCCAGCAACTGGATGCAGTGCCGGTCCTCTGGATAAAATGGGAGGGTTGCGTCAGAAAGAGCATTCGGTGTAAAATCTGTGCCAAGTAGTTGGCAGGATTGAATGGTCTGCTTTGGTGACCGCTCTACGAGAGCAGCCAAAATGTTACTTTTACAACTATTAATATAATGAATTTATATTTTTAAACATCTTCAAATGTTTAGATATTACATCACAAAAAGTATTTTAGGTGTTTAGTCTCCCACAAGCTCTAGACAGGACAAGACCATGGCTATGACCTTCTATCATGCATCAAATGTATTAAGAAACATTTTTCTTACATTTTGGTTTGTGTAAATATGCATACCCATTTATATTTTTATCAGATAAAAAGAAACACATTTGCTAAAAACAATTTCAAGGCCTTTTTGCAATGTAACCTGGTAACTTTTCTTGGTAACTTTTTTGAATTCAGATGAAACTTGAAACTATAAGACTACAAACTATAAGTCTATGCAATATCACAAAGCTTTAAACTACAGTCGGTCAGTTTGTGAGCTTGTTTAGTTTGACTTTTTTGTTAATTGTATGTAATAAACCCTGAGGTTCACGAATGTGAGTTTGTTTATATGGATATATTTTTGCTAAAACTTAATTAGTGTTAAATTTCTAATAAATCTAACTGGCAGGTAGCAGAAGGATGGCAAAAAACTCTTTAACTCCTGTTAATCGACCGTATGGTACCATGTTGTAACACGTTTTTGACGAGAACGTGAATGAGGAGTAACGCTGCTGTTATTCCAACTTCAAAGAATTTATTATTTCTTTTTTATATATATAAAAGCGCCCCCTTGTGGACATATTAATGTTCTCATTCATTCGTTAGCTCTTGAAAATGCTGATGTTATAAATGTGTGTAACCGTCTGTAAAGGATTAAAGGACCTATAAAAATCAACAAAGCAGTTTAGAGAAATCTATGGATTTTCTGTTGACAGTGTATTTATACTTCAGATCCGTGATCAGGAAATATTTATGAAAATCAACAAAAGTGTATCATATAAAACAGAAAGGATTTATTTAGGCTTTTGTATTGCACCACTTCATATTGAAACTCAAAATAGACATATTTTAAAATGTCTAATGTGGTAATGTGTATAGAGTATGGTTTCATTATATGTATGTAACCTGTTAATTACAGTGGTGTGAAAAACTATTTGCCCCCTTCCTGATTTCTTATTCTTTTGCATGTTTGTCACACAAAATGTTTCTGATCATCAAACACATTTAACTATTAGTCAAAGATAACACAAGTAAACACAAAATGCAGTTTTTAAATGAGGGGTTTTATTATTTAGGAGAAAAAAAAATCCAAACCTACATGGCCCTGTGTGAAAAAGTAATTGCCCCCTGAACCTAATAACTGGTTGGGCCACCCTTAGCAGCAATAACTGCAATCAAGCGTTTGCGATAACTTGCAACGAGTCTTTTACAGCGCTCTGGAGGAATTTTGGCCCACTCATCTTTGCAGAATTGTTGTAATTCAGCTTTATTTGAGGGTTTTCTAGCATGAACCGCCTTTTTAAGGTCATGCCACAACATCTCAATAGGATTCAGGTCAGGACTTTGACTAGGCCACTCCAAAGTCTTCATTTTGTTTTTCTTCAGCCATTCAGAGGTGGATTTGCTGGTGTGTTTTGGGTCATTGTCCTGCTGCAGCACCCAAGATCGCTTCAGCTTGAGTTGACGAACAGATGGCCGGACATTCTCCTTCAGGATTTTTTGGTAGACAGTAGAATTCATGGTTCCATCTATCACAGCAAGCCTTCCAGGTCCTGAAGCAGCAAAACAACCCCAGACCATCACACTACCACCACCATATTTTACTGTTGGTATGATGTTCTTTTTCTGAAATGCTGTGTTACTTTTACGCCAGATGTAACGGGACACGCACCTTCCAAAAAGTTCAACTTTTGTCTCGTCGGTCCACAAGGTATTTTCCCAAAAGTCTTGGCAATCATTGAGATGTTTTTTTAGCAAAATTGAGACGAACCTTAATGTTCTTTTTGCTTAAAAGTGGTTTGCGCCTTGGAAATCTGCCATGCAGGCCGTTTTTGCCCCGTCTCTTTCTTATGGTGGAGTCGTGAACACTGACCTTAATTGAGGCAAGTGAGGGCTGCAGTCCTTTAGATGTTGTCCTGGGGTCTTTTGTGGCCTCTCGGATGAGTTGTCTCTGCGCTCTTGGGGTAATTTTGGTCGGCCGGCCACTCCTGGGAAGGTTCACTACTGTTCCATGTTTTTGCCATTTGTGGATAATGGCTCTCACTGTGGTTCGCTGGAGTCCCAAAGCTTTAGAAATGGCTTTATAACCTTTACCAGACTGATAGATCTCAATTACTTTTGTTCTCATTTGTTCCTGAATTTCTTTGGATCTTGGCATGATGTCTAGCTTTTGAGGTGCTTTTGGTCTACTTCTCTGTGTCAGGTAGCTCCTATTTAAGTGATTTCTTGATTGAAACAGGTGTGGCAGTAATCAGGCCTGGGGGTGACTACAGAAATTGAACTCAGGTGTGATAAACCACAGTTAAGTTATTTTTTAACAAGGGGGGCAATCACTTTTTCACACAGGGCCATGTAGATTTGGAGTTTTTTTTCTCCCTTAATAACGTAAACCTTCATTTAAAAACTGCATTTTGTGTTCAATTGTGTTATCTTTGACTAATAGTTAACGGTTTTTGATGAGCAGAAACATTTAAGTGTGACAAACATGCAAAAGAATAAGAAATCAGGAAGGGGGCAAATAGTTTTTCACACCACTGTAAGTACCACAATGTGTGTCAAAACTCTTAAAATTACATACAATCTTAGGGATATATGTGACTCCATTTTTGGTATAAAAATCACATCATATAAATATACCATTATATTAAATATTAAGTCACCTGATATAAATATACAAATTTTATGTTATATGTGACTCAATACCATACCAGTAGTATGTACTAATATATCTAATATGGTACAGTATGCACAAACATGCCATATTAGATAGCTGCTGAACTTTGGTAGCCACTGTGGCACCCAATAAGTACTGTGGTATTCACAAAGTACACACCATAGTATTACCACAGTACCCACTGAAATGTCACAGTACCTACCATGGTATTCATCCCAATTATGGTGGTACATAGTACTACCTCGTTACCTACTGAAGTGCTACCTTGGTACTTTGTGCAAGTCCTACGGTGCCTACTATTGTAATGTCTAAAGTAGCATATTAATACTATGGTATATTCATAATGGTATGTACTATAGTTTACATTGGTATAATACATACCATAATAAAATATTTAAAATTGTTCTAAAATTTCTTATGAGTTGGCATCCCACCCGGTGTGTCCTCTCAGTCTTTTGGGGCCCTAGACAAAAATCTTCACTGTGACTTCCCACCTTGGGGTCTGTGTGTATAAAGTTTGCATGTTCTCCCTGTGCTTGGTGGGTTCCTCCGTGTACAACGATTTTCTGTCCTTTCACAGTCATAGAAATGGGAATAGATACAATGATCATCATTGGCCTGGACATTAGACTACAGAGATTTGTGGATGGATGGGTAGAAATTGTCACTGCTTTAGTTTAAAGTTTGTCATCCTGAGGGGGCCCCCTACTGGCCTGGGGCCCCATGCAGTGCCTATTGCCTCTTTTCCACTGCATAGTATGGCACAGCACGGTTCAGTACAGCTCACTTCGGTTCGGCTCAGTTCGGCTCGGTTTGCGCTTCCACTGCAGTTTGTAACGCTTTAGAGTGGGCGGGATTATTCACGTGTTTTTTTAGTTATATATTTTAGTAATTATATATTAGTATTAGTATTACTATAGTATTATATTATATTTAGTAATTAATATAATTATAGTTGCGGCGCCTCTACTGCCGTGACATCATCGTAAACGCGCCACAAACAAACACACAACAATGCACCATATTGACGGAATGGTGTTCTTCATACTCGGCATGTGGATGTTTTTAACAGCGAGACGAAGGAGTTTGTTTCAAAAGAGGCTGACGGCAGCCAAAGAAAATTTTTGGTTAATACAAAAAGGTGCGTCCGATCCTTCTCTGGCTGTTCTAAATATAGCGGTTCTGTTGTGTCTCGTGTCGCAAGTTCAGTGATGCAGTAATGATGATTTTCTCCGGCCAATCAGTGACCAGCGGAGTTTACACATCACGTTTTGGTAACGGTTCGGCACGCTTGGAACCTCGGCTGAGGTGGTACTAAAAAAAGGACCAGGTACCAGGTACTGTTCCCAGTGGAAAACCCCCCAAAAGTGTGCTGAACTGAACCGTGTCGTGCCGTACTATGCAGTGGAAAAGCGCCAATTGTGACCCCAGGTTCTTGGTAAAGGCTCCAAGCCCTCGTAATGATGCTTTCTTTTTAATGTAATGTAATTCTGGAAAAGTGATCTTGCTAATATTAATATTAGTGAACAAAAGAAGTTCAGATACACATTTTGCTTTACACAGATGCAGACATTCTGAATAGAAAGCAATAAAGGCATATATATATATATATATATATATATATATATATATATATATATATAAAATGTATATATATATATATATATATATATATATATATATATATATATACATATATGTGTGTGTGTGTGTGTGTGTGTGTACTGTATATAAAACAGATTGCAACCTATATTACATATATATTTGGACTATGGGAGTGTGCTTTTACACTGAACATTTTATTATTGAATTATTGATTATTAATATCGGAACTGTCAAAGGGACAATGAATATATTTTTGTGACAGCTCTTTTTTTTTTTTTGAATAATAATAATAGAAAAAAATTGCTTAGAGCAGCTTTAACAGCAGATCCTCTTCTCCTCCCCGCTAACGTCACCCGCGCAGCCGTGGCGTCCCTCTGGAGCCAACAACATGGAGTCCGCTCGACTGCACCGCTAGAGCCCAGCGCCTGGGCTTTCTCACTGAGCTTGCAACAAACAACAACAAAAAAGCAAACAAACGCGGCGTATTGATGCAGTAAAGCGGCCGCGTGTACAGACTTCGCACGGGACTCGACATGGAGAGCGCGGCGTGCGGCTTTCCGTAGTGCAGCGGGGCGGGCAGGCCGTTACGGTGAGCGGGACGCGATTTTTTCTGCTTCCCCCAAAGCGGTATTTAACATTCCCAGGATGTTCTGTTTTTCCTGCGCTGCCACAGAGACCCTGCCACAAGTAAGTAGCAGAGGCTAATCCTGCTGTGGCTGGGCGTCAGAGCTCCGCAGACCTTCATCACTACTGTTAGCGAGAACAGAACAGAAGAAGAAGAAGGGGGAAAAAAACCCGTTGTCTTCTCGATGTTCGTCATGACAAGGACGGGGCTAAATTTACCCAAACCAGACATGTTGAAATAGGTCAGACGGTACAGGATTGCAGCGGGCAGGTGGGGCGAATGAGCAAAGGAATTCAGCACTTGGGGTTTTTTAACAACTTCTTTTCAAGTACCCCTTATAATATGACGCGGGTTACACTCCTTTTAAGTTGCTTTAACCGTGCCTCTGAAGTGCTGCTGTGTTTCTAGACGTTTACTGTCACTGCAGGTCATTGTATCCCCTCATTCCCTTTTTATCAGTTCTCTTTTAGAAATGCTAATGACATGAAATGAGCATTTACATGTGCATGTTGTTGTATCTTCATCTGTCCATGTCTGTGTCCATCTGTGCGAGCAGAAGAGGACAGCATGTAGGTGAGTTCAGCAGATTACACGGTGCACCACCGGACCATGGAACCTGATGTAGGTCCTCTTCCCAGTATGGATCCCCATGATCCAACATCCGTCGGGGAGCTCTCGGAATCCCCCTTGCTACTCACGAACAGCTTGATGGTGAGAGGTTAAAAACACACACCAGCCCAGGGGTTCTCAACCTGTAATTTCTCCTGGGAATTAATAGAAATTATAGCTCTACCAGTTATTACACATCAAAGAGGGAAAGACCGCATGTGGGATCTTTATACAGTAGTTACACATTTAACAATGCTTTTATGAAACACTGTATTTAAGAGCCCACAAGTGCAGCCATTCCACGTATAATGAAAGGGCTTGTGTGTCGCACTGCAAGTCGGGAGACGTAGTCATAAATTGCGTCTCTCGTCCTGACTGCATCCAAACGTCCAAACCTACTCCTTATGCAAATTGAATCTGTTATATTCATTATGTCAGTGTAACTACATTATAAAAAGCCCTAGAAGACCCAATGTCCAGTTGAAGTATGAGATGCTATGTTCTAGCCTTTAACTTTTACATTTGATCAGTTGTTAATTCAATTATTACTAATTTGTCTTATTTTCTACAGCGTAAGCAACCCTTTTAAATTCTGAAATTAACCCACACGCATACACACAGGCAGGATTGTCCCAATGTGATGATTTGGAAAGGGATGATGAAGATGAAAACCTCCTCCATAGAAGTGCATTTTACAACGAGAAAAAACACAGATCCTCAACCTTCTCCTCATCTCTAACATGGGACTCTGATTCTGAGAAAGAAATATTTGATGGTATTTTTTAATTACTTTTATTTTTTTTATTTTTCTATTGTATAAATGTTCATCATTAAGCAACTATACTTTGCATATTTATATGCATTGCTTGCAAGATTATTGGCACCGTTGAGCAAAAAAAAAAAGAAATAGGGGCATAAGTGAAGATCTGTAGGTTCCAAGAACTCTTTGTGAATATCGCTCTATTGGTCATTTCAGAACAAAAAAGGAACTATAATTCACCATTTAAGTCAATGCCTAGTCATCATTAAAAATCGACTTTTATATTAACACATTACATTATTTAAGCACAAGTTTTTCCCTGATTGATGTCCGCACCCTAAACTGCTTGGTTCCAGAACGTTGTACTAAGTATGCATTTCAAGATGTGTGTAAATCCATGCAGCCAGTGCTGAGTTGCAGCTGTTTGAGCAAATCAAGCTCTACTCTTACTATAATTGACTGGGATATGGATGGCATATATATATATATATACACATACAATTTTTCTTTTTTACAGATGTCAATGTATGTCTGATAACTATTGAAAAGACTGAAGAGAAATTTGTAAAGCAAAAAAAATTCTAGGACTAGTATGCAAAACTTGCATTTTCGTATTATGCAAATTTTTATAAATTTAAAGTGGACAGTGCCAAATAATCGATGAGGCAAATTACAATGATTTCATTGCATATTTTATTTTACTATAGAGCTAACCAATTATAAATTGCAGCTGTTTGGCTCATCTTGCTGAAATAGATTTCTGTGGTATGACTATATATATATATATATATATTTTTTTTTTTACAGATATATTATTTCTATTAGATTTCATGCCAAAGAATTGTGTCTCTAGGTCTCACAGTTCTCACTTGCCTAAACAGCAGAGTATGAACCTTTGATAAAATTTAATGCTTCCATGACCTAAGGTTTTTTTTTATTTTTATTCCTATTTAAGGAACAAAAATATGAATAAGAAAAATGCAAGCTTACAGCACATGTGGTACTTGGGGCCCTAAAAAGAACAACACAAGCAAAAAATAAAAATACTATATTTTAAGCTCAGCTGGGACTTTGTATAGTTTTATCTAACTTATTTTTAATTTCCCAAAGTTGCACATTTTTCTACAAAGTACTGGTTTACATTTGTCAACAACTGATATTTTTAGACCTGCTTATGTTTAACAAGATTGTCAAATCTTGTAGAGGGATTTTAAACACAGGCTTTTAGTAGGTTTCAAATCTAGGAATATTAGGGATATCTGTCCAACCTCATATTTACACGCTTGGTCAAAGGTAACAATGAGGAATTAGTGTATATATAGTAGAGTATATATAGGTTATCACAATTTATTTACATTTATTTAAATATATTCCTTAAAGATTTTAGTAATTTTGCCACATATATTTTGTCAGGCAAAATTATTGTATATAAAAATAAGATATAATACAGTATAACGTACTATATAAAATACTGTTTTTATTTGGTAGTGGATAAATAGTTTCTAATTTGAATGGAAAATTCAGTGTGTGGGTGCCAGTAATTCTAAAGAAAGTTATGCATATATTACCTTCTGTGCGAGCCACCCCTAATTTCTTCATATGAAATTAAATTATATGTAGATTACACTAAAGAAACAGCCACAAATGTTTTACTGTGCCTAAAGTGCCTACAGATAATTCAAATTTCAAATCACTTCGCAGCAATCTTATTTCTTCTCTTATCTGTTTGAACTACTCAGCTTTCAGCATCATATAGTATAGTAATTAGTATACTAATCACTGGCCTGATCATCTGTCATTATCTGCACATCTTCTTCACTGGTTCTTGCCTTAAGTAGGATAGGATTCTTTTTGTGTTTGAATGATTCATAGGTTACTGTGTGGCTTAAGAAACAAAAAAAACACACATTCCTCTCACATTCCTCTCAGACTGGTCAGGAAAATGACCTTGCCGAACTTGCCAAAACTTTCCAAAAATGAGAGGAAAAAAGTCTTTCAGGATGCCTGGAGAACTATTCTTCAAGAGTACATTAAAAATAAACAAGAAAGTCTGTCTCTTTGGAAGCAAAATATGAAGAAATGAATGGCTCAAAAGTTTTGAAGAGTACTGTGTATATATGTGTATATATACACACACAGTGTTAAGTTGATTGTCTCTTTGTCTGCGTTCATATGTGTGTATGTAAGAAGAGGAACTCGAGCACTTTTCTAATCCTCATGGCCTTGCTGCTCACAGTCCAGGAAGTCTCACCTGTGAAGAAGAGCAAGAAAAGTGAGTGAGAGATTTAGTTTGATGCATTTTTACAGAAGACATTTTGCCTGAATGTAATATACATAACCTGAGTTTACCCTGGTTTGTACTGTATGCCCTTTTCAATGCCATTGCATGCAGACTTGACTGTGGAGTTTACCCAACACCTGAAAAGTCCAAAACAATAATGTTAGACAAAAACTTGTCTAGTTCTTTGGATGCACAAAGTCAAGACAGAGGTGCGTGCAGAGATCCAGGGACGGTACAATCCAGCACTCAACAATGTGGTTTGTGAAAATGCATTATTTTGCAGAGAGAAATATATGTTTTTAATAAATATAATTTCAGTACATGGAACTGAATAATGTGTGTTCTTATTTATTTGCAGCGGAAAAAGATAACGTTGAACATCAAGAGTTAAGTGGGACAATAAAAGAGGAAGAGGAGGAGACAGACTTTGATCAAAAGAAGAAGGAAATAAAGAGTGTTCCTGAACGAGATGTATATACATTTCCTGGTGATTCAGACCCAGAAAGTCCACCACCAGGTCCATGGGCACACTGCACCTTCATCCAGCGTCGGAGAAAGAAGAGAGCCTTACTGAGACCTTTTTCTGGGCTAAATGCCTGGCAGTGCACACCGGGTACAGGAAGGAAGACTAGAATAAGTTCCTCCAGGGCAAAAGAGTGCAGTAAATTCATAAACGATAAAGAAGGAGTGTTCGAGTTTACAGAGGAAGAGGAGGAGAAGATTAAAGTTAAGAATGAGCCACAAGAACTCCAAGGAGAACTTTCCCAAGAGATTTTCACCTGTGTCGAATGTAGCTCATACTTTAAAAAAGCAGCACATCTGAGGGAACACATGCAAGAACATGGCCTAGACAGTGGGAGAAAGGAACATGGTGGAGAAGATAATGCAAGGAGGAGGCGAGCCAAGAAAAATGTCTTTGAGTGTATGGAATGCGGACAGAATTTCACTGATAGGCCAGCGCTGTTGGACCATCACAGACAGCATGAGGAGTTTCGGCACAAGATCTTGGAGGAGATGGGAAAGGTGAAGGAGGAAGGCAAGAGAGCAAGCCGCAGAAATTCCAAGAAGCCAGTCACTAAAGAGTCTTTGGCTAATTTTGGTCAGTTTGTTTGTCTCAAGTGCAACTATAGCTCTGATGTGCCTCAAGAACTTGCAGAGCATGCCAAGACACACACAACTCGAACAAGAGCTGGTGGGCCTCGTGTCTCACCACGTTTTCAGAAAAAAACCTGCAGAAAAGGATGGACACAGTTTTCTGGTAATGCCAGATTGACCACAGGGGTTAGTGATAGGTACCCCACCAGAGCTTCTGTGCAAATAGGGGGAATTAAGCCTGAGGTTGATGATTTGCAGGCCAAAGACTGCGATCCACAGAGTGAGAATAAGACTGATCCTATACCAGGACCCAGCCAGAATCACACAGTAACTGCAAGTCCAGCAGAACCCACAGACAAGCCAGAATTAGAAAGTGCTCAGACTGAAGCTGCTCTCCTTGCAAGTCCAAGCCTACAGGAGGAGTCAGGGTCTGCTGAGGTTGGGCTTGGAGAGGAGAATGTCTCAAACACAAAGGCTGAAACACAGCAAAAGGATGTTGGTTTCAAGGGCACAGGAAATCGACGCTCGAAACGAGTTGTTAGGCGTATTTTAGGACGCACACGAGCAAGTAGCAGACTGGATACCCAGTCTACTGATACTAGTGATTTAAAACTCCATATGCAAAACACTGAGGAGACCACAAAGCTGAGCCAACAAGCACCTGGATTACCAGATGCAGAGGGTGATCTAATGCTGGCCAACAAAACAGGTAAGGCAAGACAGCATAATAACCGTTATAGGGTTTATTATTTCAATATATAGGTATTATTTGTTTCCCAGTTGTATTGTTTTTGTGCTTTGTAAGCATTGGTTTTTAAAAGTTTTCATGAATTTAAAAGTGTAATATAGTCTGTAAGAGCCTGAAACACAGAAAAACCAATTCAAATGAACATTTGGTGTGGTAGCCTTTTGTGTTTAAAACTGCATGTTGTGCATTTCTATAAGGAAATTAGCTGGCAGGCGTTTTCAGACATCTTGGAAAACTTGGCTGCCTACCATTATTCTGTTCCTGCAAGGTCCCAGACACTTCTGATGTTGAGATCAAGGATGTATTGTACTGACTAATATTACTTTCTTGACCAACATACAATTATTTCTCTGCACCATTTAATTAGTTTTTGTGTTTGCAAATCTAAAAATCTAAAATGTGATCTTTTTTTTCTTATAACAGACTGATGTAAAGGCAAGAAAAATCTTTGAGAAAGTTTTTTGAAAGGGTATGGTGCCTAAAACCTGGTCTCCTGTAGAGACATTGTCTTTGGTTCTGTGCAGATTGTTAAGAAGCATCTGGCTTGGTGTTGCAGCTGCAGCATAGTTTGCTGTGCTCAATTTTGTGGGGCAAAAGAGAGGATAGTTTTGGCTGAAGGACAACAGACTCAGCTTAGACACAAGTTATGCCTTGTCCACAAAAATGCCCACAGCTCTGGCCTCCAATCCCCCCCCCCAATATGCAGGCCTTTAAAATATCAAGAGTAGTCTCATTTTCATTGATTTCGGTCATTATTTCATTATTTTATTTAGATACTGTAAATACTGCCTAATGTTCCTGTGTGAGGGTCTGCTTAAGGCAGATCTCGTTCGTCAGTGTTACTGTTTTTATTGCAACCTTTAATTTTGTACTCATTTATTTTTTTATTCCAGTAAAACAATCCTGGGCACATGATGTTTGTGAGTTTTGAAAAAAACATATAGAACCTGGGACAGATCATATAGGGACCACAAAAATTTAAAAAATAAATGTAAAACACAAAATTTACATTTGTTACTCTATGTTCTAACAAAAAAATCCATTCCATTTATTTATATTAATTTAATTTGATATACTGCATTTCACAGTTGCACTCAAAATTATTCAATCCCTATTGGAAAAAATATATATATTTTTTTGGCCAACTTGCAGCTGTTTGTAATAAATCGGTGAAACAAGAGCAATTTAAATAGCTCAACACAACTAATAACAATTGGTTTCTCGAAAGCCAACCAAAAATGCTACTTTTAATGACTACAACAGTATTAAAATTATTCAACCCCTTGATGAGAAACATCTTCGGGAGGGTCAGGCCCCCTTTAGCTTTTATTAGCAGAGCCCCTTTAGCTATAATGACCTGATGCTAGCTTCTGGCATTGTTTCTGAAGGATCTTAGCCCGTTCCTAAGGGCAATGGCCCCGTTTTCAGTAAGATTATTGGGTGTGTGCGCTGCAACTGCTTTTCTTTCTTTCTTTCTTTTTTTTTTCAAAATTTTCAATTGGATTCAAGTCAGATGATTGTTATGGCCACTTTAGAACCTTCCAGGACTGAAAGCAGGACTTGATGGACTTTAAAGTATGCTTGTGGTCATTGTCTTGTTGGAAGGACAGATGACACCGAAGTTTCAGTTTCCTCACAAATGGCATGACGTTTTCTTTAAGGATAATTGATTGAATCCAGTCAGCTGAATTTTCTTGTGTTTTAGGGTCAGTATCGGTGTATGTCTTGGGGTGACCTACAGTGTTTAATATGTGCCTTATAGTGCAGAGTGAAACAAATATTTCTGTATGGCAATCGAGTGTTTTTCAACACTTACCTCCTCAGGAATCTGGTAGAGGCATGTAATAGCCACTGTTACCTTAACTTTGAACTCGCCAAAAAGGATTTCTACTGTATTTTTAGGAACATTTAGTACCTTTAGTATTTTTTTAAAATATCCTTGTCCTTGTTTGTGCAAGGCAGTGATCTCTTTTCTTAACTTTATGGACAACTCTCTTGACTTTCTGACATGAGCATTTCTGACATGCAGTGAAACATTCTAATTTAATCATAATCCAAATGAGTTCTCAATGAAGTGCGCAACTGTGTTTCCACGCAATATATCTTTGAGTCTTCTAGTTATGGGTCGTTCATGAACGATTCGTTCTTTTTGAACGAATCTTTAACGTGACAAAAGAACGAGTCGTCTCAGAGAGTGATTTGTTCATTTTCTACTGAGCGCGCATGTGCAAATCATCGCAAAACCTCCGTAGGCTACAGTGGTGTGAAAAACTATTTGCCCCCCTCCTGATTTCTTATTCTTTTGCATGTTTGTCACACAAAATGTTTCTGATCATCAAACACATTTAACTATTAGTCAAAGATAACACAAGTAAACACAAAATGCAGTTTTTAAATGAAGGGTTTTATTATTTAGGGAGAAAAACAATCCAAACCTACATGGCCCCGTGTGAAAAAGTAATTGCCCCCTGAACCTAATAACTGGTTGGGCCACCCTTAGCAGCAATAACTGCAATCAAGCGTTTGCGATAACTTGCAACGAGTCTTTTACAGCGCTCTGGAGGAATTTTGGCCCACTCATCTTTGCAGAATTGTTGTAATTCACCTTTATTTGAGGGTTTTCTAGCATGAACTGCCTTTTTAAGGTCATGCCACAACATCTCAATAGGATTCAGGTCAGGACTTTGACTAGGCCACTCCAAAGTCTTCATTTTGTTTTTCTTCAGCCATTCAGAGGTGGATTTGCTGGTGTGTTTTGGGTTATTGTCCTGCTACAGCACCCAAGCTCGCTTCAGCTTGAGTTGACGAACAGATGGCCGGACATTCTCCTTCAGGATTTTTTGGTAGACAGTAGAATTCATGGTTCCATCTATCACAGCAAGCCTTCCAGGTCCTGAAGCAGCAAAACAACCCCAGACCATCACACTACCACCACCATATTTTACTGTTGGTATGATGTTCTTTTTCTGAAATGCTGTATTACTTTTACGCCAGATGTAACGGGACACGCACCTTCCAAAAAGTTAAACTTTTGTCTCGTCGGTCCACAAGGTATTTTCCCAAAAGTCTTGGCAATCATTGAGATGTTTTTTAGCAAAATTGAGACGAGCCTTAATGTTCTTTTTGCTTAAAAGTGGTTTGCGCCTTGGAAATCTGCCATGCAGGCCGTTTTTGCCCAGTCTCTTTCTTATGGTGGAGTCGTGAACACTGACCTTAATTGAGGCAAGTGAGGCCTGCAGTTCTTTAGATGTTGTCCTGGGGTCTTTTGTGGCCTCTCGGATGAGTTGTCTCTGCGCTCTTGGGGTAATTTTGGTCGGCCGGCCACTCCTGGGAAGGTTCACCACTGTTCCATGATTTTACCATTTGTGGATAATGGCTCTCACTGTGGTTCGCTGGAGTCCCAAAGCTTTAGAAATGGCTTTATAACCTTTACCAGACTGATAGATCTCAATTACTTTTGTTCTCATTTGTTCCTGAATTTCTTTGGATCTTGGCATGATGTCTAGCTTTTGAGGTGCTTTTGGTCTACTTCTCTGTGTCAGGTAGCTCCTATTTAAGTGATTTCTTGATTGAAACAGGTGTGGCAGTAATCAGGCCTGGGGGTGACTACAGAAATTGAACTCAGGTGTGATGAACCACAGTTAAGTTATTTTTTAACAAGGGGGGCAATAACTTTTTCACACAGGGCCATGTAGATTTGGAGTTTTTTTTCTCCCTTAATAACGTAAACCTTCATTTAAAAACTTCATTTTGTGTTCAATTATGTTATCTTTGACTAATAGTTAACGGTTTTTGATGAGCAGAAACATTTAAGTGTGACAAACATGCAAAAGAATAAGAAATCAGGAAGGGGGCAAATAGTTTTTCACACCACTGTATGTACAGGAAACAGTTCTCAACGAATCGTCAAGTCCCGAGTTGTTCGTTCTTTTGTCACGTGACTCAAAAATGGTCACCTTCTCACCTTCTGGACAAAGATGGTTACTGTAGCAGGTGTTCCTGTCCTGCAGAAAATGGCCCTTCAAATTCTCACAATGTTTTCCTCAACGTACTGCTATGAATCTGCCATTTCAACTATGAGCACAGTGAAAAACACAGCTGCCTAACCAATGAACATTTGCATCAGTGCCTCCACCTGGTCCTCACACCTTTTATGCCCAAGTTCAAACAACTGGTGTTACAAAGATGATGTCACTTTTCACACTAAAAAGACTACCATGTCATTTTTGGGTATTGTTAGAAAATTTTTCCGGACCTCGGACTGAATAGAAATTTGGTAAGTGGACCTTTCAAATTTATATTTGAGTACCCCTGCTGAATACTATATACAGTGGGGCAAAAACGTATTTAGTCAGCCACTTGTGCAAGTTCTCCCATTTAAAAAGATGAGAGAAGGCTGTAATTTTCATCATAGGTATACCTCAACTATGAGAGACAAAATAAGAAAAAAAAAATCCAGAAAGTCACACTGTAGGATTTAAACAAACATATTTGCAAATTATGGTGGAAAATAAGTATTTGGTCAATAACAAAATTTCATCTCAATACTTTGTTATATACCCTTTGTTGGCAATGACAGTGGTCAAACGTTTTCTGTAGGTCTTCACAAGGTTTTTACACACTGTTGCAGGTATTTTGGCCCATTCCTCCATACAGATCTCCTCTAGAGCAGTGGTGTTTTGGGGTTGTCACTGGGCAACAGCAGGGGGACACGTCTGGCACTGCAGGATTTGAGTCACTGGCGGCGAAGTGTGTTACTGATGGTAGCCTTTGTTACTTTGGTCCCAGCTCTCTGCAGGTCATTCACAAGTTCCCCCGTGTGGTTCTGGGATTTTTGATCACAGTTCTTGTGATCATTTTGACCCCGCAGGGTGAGATCTTGGTCAGCTCCCAGAGCAAGGGAGATTATCAGTGGTCTTGTATGTCTTCCATTTTCTAATAATTGCTCCCACAGTTGATTTCTTCAGACCATGCTGCTTTACAAGTGTTTTACATTTCTTTTCTTACATTTATTTAATAAAAAAAACAAATGAGGACAAAATTAAAGGTTGCAATTAAACCAGAAACACTGACGAGATTGTGTTTAATCTGCCTTAAGCAGACTCTCCCACAGGAACATTAAGCAGCAATTTACAGTATCTGCATACATTTTATATAGATATATAGATAGATACACACACACACACACACACACACACACACACACACACACACACACACACACACACTACCAGGCAAAAGTTTGGACTCACCTTCTTATTCTATGGTTTTTATTGTCTTCAACATTTTATATTATTTATAATATTTTATATTGATTTATACAGAAGACATTAAAATGATGACATCTCCCAGAGGTAGGGTTGTTCGCACTGTCGTGTAGTGGTTAGCACTGTCGCTTTGCACCTCCAGGGTCCGGGTTCGATTCCCGGCCAGACTTGATTCCCGTCTCTGTGTGCATGAGTTTGCATGTTCTCCCCGTGTTTGGTGGGTTTCCTCTGGGTACTCTGGTTTCTTCCCACAGTCCAAAGACCTGCAGATTTGGCTAATTGGCGTTCTGAAATTGCCCATAGTGTGTGTGTATGTGCCCAGTGATGGATTGGCACGCTGTCTAGGCTGTACCTTGCCTCGTTCCCTAAACCTCCTGGGATAGGCCCCCCACAACCCTGAATACACCCCTGAATCCTTCTCTCTCCAGTAAAAACCATCTCAATTGGATTTAGATTATGTGATTCTTATGGTCCCATTAATTGCAAACCAGATGGGATGGCATGCCACTGCAAAATACTGTGATGGCCATGTTGGATATTGTTCCATCAATTTTGAAAAAGTCAACAACACTGTCACCAGCAAAGCACCCCACATCATCCACACACCTCCTCCTCCATGCTTCACAATGGGAACCTCGATGACACAGCAGTTAGATCCAAAGGTCTCAAATTTTGACTCATCAGACCAAAGGACAGTTTTCCACTGATCTAATGTAATTCGACCATAAAGACCTGACACATGCAGTCTCCTCTGAACATTGAATGTTGAAATATATCTGCTGCTTGGTGGTTTCTGAAGCTGGTAATTCTAATAAACGTTTCCTCTGCAGCAGAGGTAGCTCTTGGTCTTTCTTTTCTGAGACAGTCCTCAAAACAGAAGTTTCCTAGCGTTTGAAGGTTTTAGTGATGGCACTTGGGGATACTTGGGGAAGTTATTGAGATGTTTTGGATTCGATTATTACTTACCCTATTTTCTAACAGTGAAGATGGACTGTATTTTCTCTTAACTCTTGCCATCATGTGGATTTGTGCAGTAGGGGTAGAAGCACTAATGGGGCTGTTGACTCTGTACCCACCCTTCCTCTGCACAAGGGCAAGAAATGTCACAAATTAACTGCTGACAATTCACATTTGTGAATTGAAAAGAATTTTAGATGACTAACTCATGAATCTTATAAGAGAATGTTATGTGAGCCAAGCTGTCATCAAAGCTAAATGTACATTGCTGTAAAAAAGTATTTGCCTGTTTTTTTTGCATATTTGTCACACTTAAATGACTGAGATCATGAAACAAATTTTAATATTTCATAAAGATAATCCAAGTTTTTAAGTCATTTAATTTATTAAAGGAAAATAACTGTCCAAAGCTAAAGGGTCCAATGTGAAAAAGTAATTGCCCTTTGAATGAACTGTGGTTAACCACATTACAGTGGAACCTTGGATTGTGAACATAATTTGTTCCAGGAGTGGGCTCATATTTCAAAAGACTCGTAAATCAAAGTGAATTTCCCCATAAGAAATAATGGAAATGCAAATTTTTTGTTCCACAGCCCAAAAAAATAAATACATAAATGACGAGCGCACACAAAGAGCGGGCTGATACAGAGAGAGAGAGAGAGAGAGAGAGAGAAAATGGATTTTTAACCTCTCTAATGAGACTTGCTTTTGCTTTACACACACCCATACAGACACAAAATAAAACCTTTTTTTTACGCGCACACATGTGGTCACAGTGTTATAGCAATCAGTGCAGGCATACAAGATGTTGATTATACCAGTGAGAGACGCGCACTAAAGAGAAAATTACCCACAGCAGGGGAGACGATTACCCACAATTCCGCAGCGCAAGAGAGAGAAAACCCATTGGCTCAGTTGTGATCACGTGACGCTTGGCATCAAAACAAGAAGCGCATGCATGCTACATGATACTACACGATGATAAAAAATCTTTGCTCGTCTTGTGGAACACTTGTAAACTGCGTTACTCCGAGGTTCCACTGTATTTGGAAAGCTGAGGCCACACCAGGCCTGCCAGACCTGTTAAATCAAGAAATCACTTAAAATTATCCTCTCTGGCAAAGTGGAGGACACTAAAATATTTCATGCCATGATTAACTGATCTAAAGAAAGATGATCTAAGGAAGAGATGAGATGAGAAATTGACATGTATCAGTCTGGAAATGGTTATAAAGCTTGAAGGCTTTGGGTCTCTAGCAAACCACCAGAAAACAAGTCAGAACCAGTCAGAAAACTTGGAACAGTGGTGACCCTTCTCAGGAGTGGCCGGCATACCAAAATTATTCCAAGAGCACAACTTTGACTCGTCCAGAAGCTTATAAAAGAACCAAGAACAATATCTAAAGAACTACAGGCCTCACTTGCCTCAGTTAAGGTCAGTGTTCATGATTCAACAGTAAGAAAGAGCCTGGGCAAAATGGCATTCATGAGGGAGTTCCAAGAAGAAAGCCACTAGTGACCAAAAAGAACCAACATGTTTGCTGGAACCAGTGAATTCTGCACTCTAACAGACATTGCTCAAGGAATGTCAACCCATCATTTTGTGACCTCAAGTTCAAGCATAGGGATTATACAGAAGGACAATGATGCAAAACACACCAGCAAGTTCACCTCTGAATCCAACCACCCACCACCCGATTAGAAGGCCTAGTCAAAGTGCTAGTCAAACAGGAATAATAAAAAAATTGTGATCATCTAAGAAGACCTTGAATTAAAAAATTGTAATAACTTATGAGGTTTTGCAAAAAAGGTTGGTTGCAATAAAAGCAGGTATTTATGAGAGGTATGCCACTACTGAGCTATAAGAACAGTGCTTTAGTAATTCTGCTCTTCACGTAACTGACCACTTTCTCTCTTTTAGGAGAGGAAACATCTGCTCTAGCATTAGACCTCAACAACTCTGCTTCACAAAAGACCAGTGAGGAGTTAAAAGAAGATACAAAAGAAGAGACACCACCTGATGAAAAGGATGAATGTAGCAAAAACACCACTGATGAAAATGGTAATGATGATAATGAACCTAATGATTACGATGACAATGACGAAGATCACAACAATGACGAAGATGATGAAAGGATGAATGATCAAAAGGATAATTCCAGTGACAAAGAAGAGGATGAGGATAGTATCAACCATCTTCTTGATATTTTAACTGAAGAGGAGGATGAGGAAGATGATGAGGGCATTTTGTTGAAGACTGTAGAAAAGAAATGTCCCTACTGCCAAGACTGTTTTGATAACGGAATTGGACTAGCCAATCATATTAGGGGGCACCTGAACAGAGTTGGAGTCAGTTACAAAGTTAGACATTTCATATCCCCGGAAGAGGTCAATGCCATTGAGAAGAAATTCTCCTACCAAAAGAAGAAGAAAAAAGGTAAGGTTAACCAGTTACCAATGTTCAATTATTTGTTTTTATTATGTGGGTGGTACGAGGAGTGGGGATGTGGGAGGACGGCATCTGAGTGACACAGGTTACTTCATTTACAATCATAAGATTTTGAGCAATGTTTTATTTCACTAAAATGCACAAAGACAGCATTTCCACTGTTTACATTCCATACACAGTCTAGGTCATTGGATCTTGTTCATCTGGGATTTTTATCTTCCTTCTCCCAACTACAACACAGAATATACATTGTTCTCTTTAATTGAGCACAGGTGTAGACACTCACTTGTTACCTGCTTGTTCTCTATGACTCCTTCCCTTCCTTATACTCCACACTCACTCATGCCCTCTCTGCCACTTTCTGACAATTATATTTAAAATATAATGAATGTAATTTATTGCGTTTGTATTATTTGATGCCAGAAATTCATAGTATCGAAGTCCTGATCTTTAAAAAGGCATAATGATAGAGTTGATGCACTTTGATTTCTGCCACTACGTACAGGGTGTCTGAAAACAATCTTTACAATTTTTATGCTACATAAAATGACAGCCAGGAACTGTAGAAATACTGGGATTGTTCCTCTGATCCTGTCACACTGGTCCTTGGTTATCTCTGAATTCTATCTTATCTAATTCTATCTAATAAATCTAAGCTCTGAATTAGACATTCCCAAACAGGCAGCTGGATTGGCCATAGAGGTGGCATTCTTTACTTTTTTTTGCAATTGCAATGACTTTTTTTGGGGTGATGGCATTGGTGTGACAGACAGTGATGATCTCAAGGCAAGAACCACAGCTGTTGAAAGGATTGCTGTGGATATGTTTCAGTGTACATGGCAGCACTTGGAATATCACCTTCATGTTCTTGAGCTTCACTAATGGTGTTCATATTTAAACAGGTTTTGATTTTGTTTGTATACATTTTTTAAATACAAATTAATATACAATATATTTTATATGTTTTTCACGAATTATCAAAGTTGTAAAGATAATTTTCAGACACCTTATATTTAGGTGAGCTTTTTCTTTTTTTTTTTTTTTTTTTGAGGTTTGGTTTTAGTTTTTGCTTCTGTATCCTTCTGTTTCTGGCCCTGTTCTTCTGATTGCCCCATGACCAGTTGCTAACTTTGACCCAGCGACCTTCAGTGTGATGCACTGTGAGTTCTGCAATGCTGGCTTTGACACCAGGGCCGGCCTTTCCAGTCATGCTCGTGCACACCTACGAGACTTCGGCATCACCAACTGGGAGGTCACTGCTTCACCCATTAATGTCCTTCGTGAGCTCTTCTCTAAGCGGCCCGACCTTGCTTTATCCATTACCCCTGCTTTAAACTCTGAGGACAAGAAACCATGTAAAGAAGAAGAGGAGTCCATGTTAGTAAATGATGTAGAAATTGGAACTTCAGAACCAGTGCTGAAGATACATACATCTCCAACTCAGCCTTGGAGAGAGAGCCAGAATGATGGTGGAGCTGAGGGTGAGTGTACTGGATCTTTACACATAGTAAAGCCACATGTGCTTCTGTACTTTGTTTAAGCTAAGATCTTACTCTAAAAGCAACACAGACTATCTCATCCTGGGTTTATTTGGCACCAAGTTTGAGTGTCCTTTCTCCACAATAAGACTCAGTTCATATAATTGATGTCATGTGTTTAATAGTGCTCTCTGCTTTTACTCAAATCTTCATGCTTTGACATGGACACAAAAAGTAGTGGAAAGCACCAACTACAGATCTTCTTGCTGCCTTTATACCACTACAGGGTGTTTTTAGAGATAACTTTGATAGTAGAATTATCAAAAATATAAACCTTTAAAACACAAGTGTTGCCTTGTTTTGTAGCAGGTAACATTTCCCCCCTATGGCTCATGGGGCTTGGGGTTTGATCTTGAGCTCATGTTGCTTTGCGTGTGGATTTTCACAGGAGTTCTCCTTCTTGTAGCATTTAGTACTTTCTTCACACCTCCCAGAGCAGGTGGATTGACGACATGTGTGAATGAGTGTGCGAATGTGTGTGTACTTGATGTCCGCAAGTCCCATCCATGGTGTATTCCTGCCTCACCCACAGTGACCATGATAAAATATTTTTAGCAAATGAAAGAATTAATTAAACGTGAATGATCTGGTCCAGGGATCAATATTTGAATATTTGACTAATGGCTTTGATGTAATACTAGGTGCTTCCTTTATGCCTAACAACTTCAGAGACTTTTATAGAGAGATCTTTGTCCACCATTCTTAACTTGATCCACCATACAGCTCCTTTTTATTCCTAGAATAGTACATTAGGGTTAGAATTTGGAAATGGCTGCCAGGAAACAACTAATTTCTTCAGCAACAATTTAATGGCAGATCTGTACTACAGTCCATATACATTTAAGCATTTGGCAGACACTCTTATCCAGAGTGACTTACAAAAAAGTGCTTTGAACTTTCCGTCATTGGATAGATACTTATCTGTATCTATGGTATGTTTCATTATCTTGATGAAAGTTGCATTATGTGGGATGCAAAACCTCCAAACGGCTTGTTGATGGTAATATTTTAAGATTTAAATATGTCTGGCCATAAAACGGTCACACACTAAGAATTTGTTCAATGGGTGCTAGCTTTGATTGTGGTGGACAGTTCATGTGTGAAAATGATTCATTTGCGTCCTGGAATATGACCATGTCATCAGGGAAGAAAAAAATCCATTGATGTGGATTCAAGTAATCAGCTGACTTCATTTTATTACCACCTGATATTGAGACTGAATCAATCTGACCAAGTGAATCAACCTCAGATCATAACACTGCCTCCATCGCTTCAAGCACTTCTCTTCTTACCCTGACATGTGCATCACTCTGGAATAGAATCAATCTGTACTCATCAGACCACATGACCAAATATTTCCATTGCTCCAAAGTCCAACATTTATGTGAACCAAATGTTATTATTTCAAAAGTGGCTTCCTTTAAGTTATTACAAAAAAAATCCATCCTTGCTTTTCACCTAAAAAGGTAAAGTAGTAATTAATTAATTTAATTATTATTTAACTAATTAATTCTAGAATTAAATTTTTCTTTTACACGTATGTTAAGAAATGTAATATTTACTAGACATACTCCAAATATCGGAGAAAAAATACATAAACACCAAAAATTCCTACCTGATGGTGTTAACACACATCTGATGATGATGACATCTATACATAAAATTGTATTTTATGATTGCGTGGCGTAGCTTTGATGTCATTCTATGGGCGTGTCACTGGCCATTACCAACGTTTACATCATACTATGATTGTGTCACCGGTGTTCCTTATCATATGTAACAGTGGGCAGCATTGTCTGTGGCAAAACCTGGTACATCAGGCTGATTTCACAGCAACTGAAAGTGTTTACGGCAAAAGCACATACGAAGTAGGGACTGCTGAAACATTGAAGCAGCGTGAGGAGTGGCAGCAAGTTTACCGCACACTCAATTCGCAGGTAATGGTAGCACAAAGGCATCAGGATCTGCGGGTAAACCTCATGTTTGTGGACAGAGCTGCAGGGAAAAACAAGCCTAAAACTCTTTTCGAATCCAGCTTTCATATTTTTAAAATACATTTGCTTAGTGTTTAGCATTGTCGACCTTACACCTCCAGGGTCCATGTTCGATACCCACCTCGGCTTTGTGTGAATGAAGTTTGCATGTTCTCCCCGTGCTTGGTGGGTTTCCTCTGGATACTCCGCTTTTGTCCCGGAGTCCAAAGACATGTATATTATGCTAATTCCCAAATTGCCCATAGTGTGTCAATGTGTGTGTGCCCTGCGATGGATTGGCACCCCGTCCAGGATGTGCCCCATTAAATCTTTACAGGATAAAGCAGTATAAACAATAAGTGAATGACAGTGAGTAAATTGTGATTTAAGATGCAGAATAAAAATAGAACTATTAAATTTTATACATAAATTGCTTCAACATTACAACTTAATGTACTTCTGGAAAAAAATTGTGAAATAATATTTTATCTAGAGAAACAGGTCATGGTGAATTCAAAATAATTTTTTAACACAACAGAACTTTGTTAGTGATTGTAATGTTCAGCATATTTTCCTTCTTTTACCTGATTATTCCATCTTTCCCCTCACTTTTTCTCAACAATACATAACTTTGTTCAGAGTCGCTATAAATTCTTTCTCTTCTTATTGTTTTTCTTGTTTTTACTGTTAAGGGTTTTAAAATTACAGGTTGCTATTTTTAGCTGTTTTATTCTGTACATGATAAATGACTTAACAGTTTTCACTAATACAAAATAAACCTCATTTAATACAATGAAACAAATTTTTTGTTTGCACAATGATAAGGTGTGGGTTACTTATTAACATCGGTAGTAAACATTAGCAGATTGTGCACTTTAATTTTACATTTGAATAATTCATGCTTTACAATGATGTAATACTAAGAGGGAATTAACAAAAATGAATATTTAGTTGTATGGAAATAAAACACAATTTGGATGTATTTAGCCCGATTCGGATGGGCCATTAGAGAAATTTCTGTTCCACAGCCGTACTTTGTGATTTTAATCCCCTCCGAATCTGCCATGTCTGTCTTTCTCTCACACGACCTCTGTAAAAATTCCATAGCAAATTACCTACTGTTTTTCAGCAAACTCGGAGGTCCTCTGAGAAATCTAATCCTGTCTGAATGCGAATGTCTGTGATTGCCGAATATTTTTTTTCCAAAACGCGTTTTCTTTTGTGTTTTGGTCAACGTGAGCTACCGTACTATCACTAGCGCGCCGGTATTCAAGTTTGCGCACCAATAATGGATGTAGATGTGGACATGTGGTCTTGTGCAACGCCCACATGTAAAACATAGACACTCCTACCTCACAGATGGTCACAATGTTATAGTAAAGAGTACACGCACGCACGGATGTTGACTCAATGAGTGGCGCACGTGCACTGAGACTGAGCAAGGGAGACGATTACCAATAATCCCTTTTTGCGTGAGAGAGAAGAACCATTGGCTCAGTTGTGATCACGTGGTGCTCGGCAGACACAGCGCATGCGTACTTGTATGTCAAGACCTCACTTGTGTATCAAGTTAAAATGTATAAAAAAAATTTATCGTCTTGTAAAACGCTTGCAGTCCAGGTTACTCGCAGTCCAAGGTTCCACTGTAGTTAAAAGGTTAATGCTAAATATAATCTGATCAGCTTTAATGGAATCAGTGATGTTATTATTTCAGGTTGAAGCCCATGTACATGTGTTTGTCTATGGTCGAGGTAGGAATATATAAATATTGCAAAAGATTCATTAAATATTGTCCAGAGGTCGATTTAAGTACCATAATTATCCCTTTAAACTCTCAGGATTTACATTACTACCTATTACTTTCAAAGTGGTTCAAATAATGTTTTGTAGTGGCATAGTTTAAGATAATGTAATATTACTATTTTATAAGTAGTTGTATATGATGTCATTAATTAATCCCTCAATAGTAGGGCAGCTGAATTATTTCGACTAATTTATCATCAGTAATTGTACTTCACGTAGTAAAAGTAGGCTGGTGTGCAGTCCTTCTGTTGGTTGGCTAAATTAATTTTCTTAATGCCTTTTTGCTTCAGGATAATTATTGAGCCATTATCCATGATGTGTACAGCATCTCATTGGGTTTATTTTTTAAAAACCTTTGTGTATGTTAATTTGTAGGTGGAAATAAGAAGAGGGAAGAAGATAAAAAAATGCAACTTCAGGATGAGTTTAGCTCCAGCCCAAACAGCTCAGCTGCTGAAGATGAGACTGAGCCAAAAGGTGTGATTACCTCAGCCTACTTCTTCAGTGTGATGTTTACATTAATAGGAAATTAACATTAGCAGTTATGACATAAAAATATTTGTATAAGTCTGTTTAATTATCATCTAAGATATAATGTATTTTGTCTTTCCTTATGTATCCATTTTGCATGTTCTAAACAAGAAAATCTTGACATTACTCATTTGTTTGACTATCATAATTTTCTCCAGGTTCCAGTTTGCTGAAGTGTAAGGTCTGCTGTGCCCTGTTTGAGACACGGAGAGCTCTGGCTAGCCACACTCGCTCTCATCTGTTCCACTTAGGTGCGAGCGTATCTGAAGGCAGTGGTGCACCTAGAGATCTCCTCTACAAGATAACCAAGGAGGCCACTGACTCCCATTTACCTGCCTCATCCCCATCACGGTCACCAACACCATCACCATCACCCAAAAGCACTCCCAGTCATGCTTTCTGTGTTGCTTTGCCAAGCCCCAGCAGGAACACAGAGTTTGAAGATGAGCCACAAGACATTAAACCACTCTCACTTCTGTGTACTGTAGCAAAATCTCCGCCTTCCCGAAGCAGCCCCTCACCATCTGGCTTGCAGCCATCATCTCCATTTGGGAGGTCTCCATCCCCCTCACACTCTCTGTCTGCTTCCCCGTCCCCAGTGCTAAGGAAGGCGCCAATCTCCTCCTTGCTGCCCGTGTCTTCCCCACTGCGCTCCCATGAGCACAGAACTATGTCAAGGGCTCACAATTCAGCCTTGTCCACCAGCTCATCCAGACAACTCTGGGCACCACAAGAAACCGAGGCTCCTCTTAATCTCAGTAAGAAAACGGGGTATTTAACTATGCATGGGTATATAACAATTTACATTATAAAGGAAGTAAGGGAAAATTAGTCAGCTATATAAGCAGTTTGCATGTAGAAATACAAATGTTAACACTATAAAATTAAACAATGCAGAGTAGAGTAGTCTGATGAGTCTGTAATTTTTCTTAAAAGTCAAAGAAAGTATTCAAGCTGCATGGTCATCACTCAAATCTGACCAGAGAAGAGATTTCGATCAATCCATGTATAGATTAGAGTTTCATACATCTTAAGATATCTTTTTTTTTTTTTTTTTTTAATGAATGACTTTTTATGGCCAATAAAATTAGCAATTTAATTGTTTAAAATAAAAAATTTGAAAATGCTATTTTCCCCTCTGCTCCTAGCAATGGATATGGATTCTAACACAGACATCATATGCAAGCTATGCGGTGCCTGGTTTGAAACGCGCAAGGGCCTGTCAAGTCATGCACGAGCTCACCTGCGTCATTTTGGCGTTGAATACTCCGAGTCCAAGGGGTCACCTATTGACCTGCTCAATACACTCATCCTCACTGATGACTTCAAGCGCAGAATTACTTCCTTCCGCTCTGACAGCCCGGAGGACCTGAGAGTCCATGGACACAACGCAGCTCCTCCCTCTCCTGCCACATCCACACCTACTTCTGCTTCCAAGAGGCCCTTCCTCTCTAACCCTGTCCTATTAAAGAATGCATCATTACAAAGTGGTGTTGGCTCCAAAGCTACCTCCTCGTTTACTTCTTCCTCCACCCACACCTTGCACAGTCCACCCATTAAGAAGCTAAAACATTCTTCACAGCAGGTCTTCCGTCTGAGTAGCAGGGAGATGATGTCCATTCCTCTAGGTGACTTGATACATTATATTGTGTTTTTATTTTTCTGTATATGAAAGTACTCTTGTAAAAGACAGTTTCTGTTTGGAAATGTTCAGCTTTTCATAAACTTGAAATCTTGAATCTTTAATAATCTCAGAAAATTATGAGAGTAAATAGACAGTTGGAATTGAGGGTCGTTTGGCACTGAAACTGGGGAACTTCATAACAGGCTATTAAAATGTCTTCATAAATACCTTTGTAATTGTTAATTTAGGTAGAAAGACTGGTCTTGCTTGTATTAATGTCAGCTTCCTTTTTTATCTTTATAATTCTAGCTGAACCAATGAAAGATGTATGTTGTGAGTTTTGCGGTGAGCTTTTTGAGAACCGCAAAGGCCTCTCCAGTCATGCCCGTTCTCACTTGCGTCAGCTGGGCATTACTGAATGGTCTGTGAACGGCTCGCCCATCGACACACTACGTGACCTCATAACTCGCCGAGGTTTGCCATGCGTCATGCCCCTGAAACCCTTGAAAACTTGCTCATCCTCTCCAAGCCCAGGACCCCGGACATTACACCGGTATTCTACTGCACAAAGAGGGGTCCTAGGCCATCAGACATTCTCTTTCAATCAACACCAGCCAGCCAAGATGGCTGTATCAGCACCTGTCACCAGTACCTCCTCAACAGTATTAATGGTCAAGCCCAAACCCGAACCAGAGCAGGTGGAAGTTACTGTGACTGGAGAGGGGCATGAAGGATATAGCTCTGAGTCACTGCATCCGAGCTGGATGAGCTCAGATAATGGGCGTCCCGTCAACTTATGTAAGTAATAGATTTGTGATGTATTTACCTTTTTGAATAGTATAAAATATGAAATGACATAATGAAATAAATATGTCGCACAGTGGAGATGTGGCACGGCAGCATTCTTAATTAATAAGTGCTGCTGTCTATTTTAAACATATTGCTATGTTATTGTGTATTCTTGTCATTAATTTTTGCAGTAATGACCCAGGAGAGAGAACCGCCTCGTGATATCCGTTGCGAGTACTGTGGCGAGTATTTTGAGAACCGCAAAGGCCTCTCTAGTCATGCCCGCTCACATTTACGCCACATGGGTATCACCGAATGGTCTGTCAATGGCTCACCTATTGATACACTGTGGGAGATAATGAGGAATCAGGGTACCATGCCGGCATCTGCTGGGTTAGGTGTGAAAGAGGAACCATACCAAGACAGCAGCTTTCCCTGGGACAGTCAAGGGTATCAGTCATCCAGAGTCTCACCAAAAGCACCTATTAACCTGCCCCATTCCAGCTCACGCCTCCCAAAGCATGGATTTGGGCCCACTGGGCTATCAACTACCCCTTTAGTAGGGAAATTTCTTGGTATGAAACCTATTGGGAAGAGATTGCTGGGAACTGAAGGCCACCTTGGCCGAAGGTCACCACCAACCCAGTCAAAAACGTTCTCGCCCCCACCACAGGACTTTTCATTTAAAGGAAGAACCTCCACAGACAAGTATGGGGTAGGGCGCATGGGTAAGAATGTTTTTATTTATTTATTTATTTTTTAATTGGCATTTGATTGCTCAAAATGTTCTTCTTTATATTACGCTTCTACAGTATTTAAAATTTTATATTAAACAAAGGATTCATGCATATATTTATGGAGCTTTACAATCTTCAGATTCATGTCCTTAAATACTCTCGGGTTTATGATTTTTCTATGTCTTTGCTTAGATGCTAGCTGTGAGTTGTGTGGTTTTGCCTTTGAGAACCGGAAGGCATTGGCCAGCCATGCTCGGGCTCATTTGCGACAATTTGGTGTGACAGAGTGGTCTGTGAACGGTTCACCCATTGAGACATTGAGTGCCTGGATGCGCAGCCGGCCCCAAACAGTGGCTGAGCTGCACCGTAGCTACCTATCACATGGGCATGTTGCCCAAAAGAAGGTAATATGATGCATGAATAAAAACAGTATTGATGAATGTGTTATCCTTGTTTCTTCGCTGGGAATGTCAATAATTGTCCACTAATATTCTGTTAATCTGGCAAGGTCTTGTGAAGATTCTGAATAAGTGGATTAGGGAAATTTAGTGGCACATTGCTGCATCATTTAAAAACTTTTGTTTGACTTAATCCAGCATCATAGTGAGCATTTAAAATGAATCTGCACTACAGGCTTCGCCGCAGCCCATTTGTTCGCTATAATTATTTTGCAAAGAAAAGGTATTCTTTCTCATATTTATCTGATTCAGACTTTGTGTCCGCTGTATAACAGAAGCAGCCAGCAGCCCAGTGGGCATCTTTAACACTGTCCCATGGAAAGACTGTTGAACGACAGATCATGAACAGTTCATGGAGTTCATTATCACAGGCAGTAGAGGTAAAAAAACGAAACGGCGCCTCATTTCACCATGGCATCAGTACCCAGGATAGGGGACATCAGTCTAGCAGTGCACTTCCACATGGTCAAGTGGCTCGGAGTGAACTTAATGTCCGGGTGACACGAGGTAAGAAAACTTGAGTGATACAGTATACTGTTACAGATGTTCTCTTCTGTTTAGTAGAAAAACAAATTGCATTTGACAATGCATTGTTTTTTGTTCTTAGACCAAATTGGAAAAAAGGAACAGCAATGATTTTTTGGCATTGCACTTCGCTTCCACAAGTTCAATCCTATTTTAATATTTCATATTATAATATTTTAATTCAATAAAATTTTATTTGAAAAAGTCTCATCAATTTTTTTCATACACATTCACATTTCATACAAACTTTAATAATTCTTGTTTGTGTAAAGCTGCTTTGCGACAATGTCAATTGTTAAAAGCGCTATACAAATAAAATTGAATTGATTTGAATAATAATTTTAACAATGGACATTGACACATAAATTCACAGAAGTAAATAAATTTCAGCTATACATTTTAAGTGTGTCTCTAATGAACATGCCAGAGGTGATGATGGAAAGAAAAAAACTCCCTGACGATATGAGGAGGAAACATTTAGAGGAACCAGACTTGGAAAGTAATCTGTTCTTACAGTATCTTGGCAGATATAGTGATTTTTAATCATTTCCCTTTCATATCTGTGTACTACAGTATACATTAAAAATTGCAGTAGTGCAACCAGGAATGTTCAGCCATAACATTAAAACCATTAAAATTAAAACCACCTAGGTTTTGGGTTTCATTTACAACAGATCAGCTATGTCTTTATTTTTTACATTTGAAACACATTTGCTTGTACGTGTACATACAGTATGGAGTTGATAATAGGAGGACAAGATATTTAAAAATACCTCTACTGCCTGTGCCTGAACCATGCTGTAGTGCTTTTTAACTAATATTCTCATTTCTACTCATTTTTTTCTAGCCATTGAGCGACGACCTCTGAAACATCCTTCACATGTTGATGGTGGGGAGAGAGAAAGCTGTCCTCCCAAACCACCTCGCTCTAGTACTGTTCCTGCCCTTGTGCCAAAGCCCCCTTCCACCTCTCTGGTCAAACTTGTGGGTAAAATCTACTCTCTCAAGTGCCGGTGAGTTGTAGCTACAATATCCTTAGGTCTCTGCCACTAGGTGGTGGAGGCATTTTGTTTGCAGTTTGTCCATGTCTACAGAGCACCTCGAAAACAAGTCACAATATGGAATTCTTTATTTTATTTTTATTTTTGATGATTAGGTCATGCATCTAATGAAAATCCCATGAAGATATTTTTCTTTCTAAAAGGATTTCTACATTTTTTGACTTTATTTCCTGTAGCGATAACCTTTACGTGTCTAAAAGTAAGGATGACATTTAATTTGTTGATGTTCTATATGACCCATCTGTATACATACGTACACCTAGCATACAATTTGACCTCTCAGGCTTCCTCTGTCAGCAAAGGACTTCCATATAAGCTTTGACCAATGATGACCAAGTCATTGACTTCCCCGCATAATCATATTTCTGACTAAACAAATAAAACTGAGATTCATCTCATTCTCAGGTTTTGTGATGTGGAGTTTCATGGCCCTCTGTCAGTGCAGGAGGACTGGATCAGGCACCTGCAGCAGCACATTCTGAAACTTGACTACAACAAGCCAGCTCCCACCGCAAATAACACTCCAGCCAAATCTGGCATGGCTGTTCCTGAAAAGCAAACCTCAGCTACTACCTCCATTTCTATTACTACTACAGCTACTAAAGCTCCTACCCCCACCTCAGCCTTGAGTCTTAACCCTGCATCTGTACCTATACCATGCCCAGCAGTGTCTACTCCTACTTCAACGCCGACCTTCACAGCTCACACACTGACCAGCCCAGGAATCCCAACCAAGGCTGAACAAGAAGTTGATACTCCTCCCACATAATGCTTTCGTCTTTTGTATTTCTCTTCCTTCATTCTGTTTGTGCTTATTGTTATTAAAAAAGAAAACAACAAGGGTTAGTAAGAGCATAGCTTACTACCCGTTTATTCTGGCCAACAAAAGATGTTTTAATTCTTATACTATTGATTAAATATGTTTGGGTAATAAGGTATTAACAGGTCAGTGGTGCTTATGGAGGTATGTAATGTAACTCACTTGCTGACTAGGTCCTTCTTTTAACTCTTTTAACGTTGAATTTTAAAAGCATATGGAACAAGTTCTTTATTTGTACTAGACATGGAGTATCTACGTAGTTGTTGCTAATGAAAGGCACAAAGATATAAAAAAAAAGTTTTTGTCCATCCAAAATTGTTGTAGCACTTTCTTTTCCCCCAAAGCACTTATACACTAAGCCCTTAGTATTTTATTTTTACGTATTTTTTATTTTTTTTTACTAAATGATAAAAATCAGATAATTACTTTCTGTTCATAAGGGTTTAAATAAGCTAATAAATACTGTACATTAATTTGTGTTCAATATAACCGTGATTAGAAGAAGAAAAATAGCATCCTTCCATGTCTCTTTAAATGTTCTGACTACTATTTGTTGTCTGGGTTCTTAAAGGCCGGAACATTACTGTTGGTACTGTAGAAAGTTGGCAAGGTACCTGCACAAGCAAGAACGTAATTATTAAAAAAATTCAGTGTGCTTAAATGTTAAGTGAAGCCTAGTTTGCTATTTGCACATTAGCTTACTGCACCCACTCTTAATGTGTCTCTTCCATTCTCTTAGAACATTTTTTCAAGGAACTGCCCTCTATTCACAGAATGGAAAGTTGGCCTAAAATAAGGTAATTCATGTTTTTGGTGCCTGCTTTGACTAAAACCCAAATCCCTGTGCTAATGTATTGCACTTTTGAATGTGCCCTTTTTTGGATAGATGACAAGAATTTGAATGTTTGGCATATGAGCAATGAGTTGATGCACTTTTACTCGAATAGCGGAGTGTATGTATTTGTGCGTATACGTGCATGCACTTAAAAAGTCACGCGTGTCTTTGCCATATAGCCGCAAATCTAGTTTTAAAATAGTTTTCTATAGCACATTTGTTTCCCTGCCAAGAACTTCAATGCACTGCGCCCATCAGTGTGAGGCAGAACGTGCCAAAGAATCAGTGTGACATGGGACAGTCTCCTAGACTACAGCTGTAATGCGCCAGCTCCTGACGGAATGGAGAGAACAGATTTTGTCTTCTCAAATGGTGGAAATTATGGACTGTGGTGACTCAAAGTCCCTTCTTTGGATTGTATACTACGAACTACATCTGAGAAACACCACAAATCTTTGGTATGCTGGATATTAATCTTGGGACATTTATGGTTATTGCTTGATCCAAGAAAGGTCTACTTGGATAAGTTATGGACTGACAGAACTATGTAGCTTCACATGACTTTAGATGGTAATCCATTTCTACACAGTGAAGCAATAACAGTATGGTCACATGACGCAAACTATGGAGGTTCGTTTCACTACTCGTCGCATTTCTGTGACTGTTAGACTTGCAGCATTCCTGTGGATTATGTACCTATATATATTAAAACTAGTTCCAGTCTTGAGATATGATCCTGATCAATTTATCATGAGTTTATTCCAACTATTCTGTGTATTTTTTATTGCCATTTGTCTATCTGTACTTGCAGTTCAAAATAAGTGAAATAGAACAAGTGTTATTTTTTAATTATTGGTGCTCATGAGTTAAAGTAGATATGAATGGTTTTATAATGTTCAGTGCTTAGATCATGAAAATGCCCTTACATCAAAGGACCTCAAAGATTTGAGTCTTGGTGGAGACTGACCCCGAGATGAGCTCATATGGAATGTGCCAGACAGTTGGTCTCCTGTAAGACTTTCCTCAGCTAGATTGGACTGGTTTAGGACGTGTGTTTGTGTGTGTGTATGTGTGTGTGTGTGTGTGTGGAGAGAGAGCAATGTAAGACAGAAAAATGAGAATGCTAAGCTGCCATGGATTAATCATACTGTGCACAAGCATTAGAATGATTCATGTGAATCAACAAATCATTAAATGTGGTCTGAATCATACAGTAGTGAAGTCACATTATTTCTTAATTCTGTTGTATTAACTCTCTGGGTACTAGGATCGCAAAATCTGCAATTTTACAGCACATTTTAAAATTTTGCTTATAATTTAAAGTATTTTTTACATCATTTATTACTTTTATAATGCCCTGCCCCTATATATATATTTAATACACTATAATACTATAATTATATACTCTGATTAGCCATAACATTATGATTACTGACAGGTGACGTGAATAACATTCATCATCTCATTACAATGGCACCTGGAAGCGGGTGGGATATACAGGCTATATAAAAGGCTTTTACTCTACTAGAGAGCAAGTGTACATATTGTTCTTGAATTTGATGTGTTGTAAGCAGGAAAAAAAATGGGAGCACATGTAAGTATATGAGTGACTCTGACAAGGGCCAATTTGCCATGGCTAGATGATTGGGTCTAAGCAACTCCAAGGCTCCAGCTCTTGTGGGATGGTCAGGACCTACCAAGGAAGGAAAACTGGTGAACCGGCAACAGGGTTATGGTCTGATTCTATAGAAAAGATACTTTAGCTCAAATTGCTAAAAAACAAAAAAAGTTAATGCTGGTTCTTACAGAAGGGAGTGAGAGCATCTAGAGCATCACAGTCAGTGCCCATGCTGACCAGTGTCCAAAACTGCCTACAATGGGCACATGAGCATCAGAACTGGACCACGGGGCAATAGAAGAAGGTGGCCTGGTCTGATTCATTCTATTTTCATTAACATTCTGTAAATAGTCAGGTGCGTGTGCATCACTTACCTGGGGAAGAGAAGGCACCAGGATGCAAGACTGATGGTAAGAAGCCAAGCCGGCAGAGGCAGATCAAGATTTATGGAAATGGTATTCCCTGAGGGCAACAACTTCTTTCAGCAAGGTAATGCACACTGCAAAAATGCTTTATGAATAACTCAAGGATCACAACAATGAGTCCACCCCGAAATTTACAGCACTTAAAGGATCAGGTACTGATGGCTTGGTGCCAGATGCTACAGTATACCCTCAGAGGTCTAGTGGAGTACATGTCTCAATTGGTCTAGGTTGTTTTGGTGGCACAAGTGCGTTTTACTCAATAATATGCGAATAGTAATAAAGGTGTGGCTGATTGGGGTACTTCTGAATATACTTTTTGCTTTTATACAGTAAATCTGCTTTGACAGGATAAGAACAGGACCAGCATTTTTCTTAGCCATATTGCTTTATAAGCAGACACCAGATGAGGGTGCTCTTGACTAATGAAAACACAAACTCGATCATCTTTCTTTCTTTCTCCATCTAGAAACCTTTGTAGGCAAACTAGGGACTGTGGAAGTCAATGGCGACCATTTTATTTATTTCCATTTTGACGACCGTTGTAGGAGCGCTGGTCAACATTCACACACGCATTCACACACTACTGGAAATTTGGGAATGGGAATTATCCTAATCTGCATGTCCTTGGACGGTGGTGGAAAATAATGAATTACAATTACTCTTATTTCAGTACTTGACAATATGGCTCATATGGTCCAATTTATCAGTTCGGTTTTAAACGCTTCAGATAAAATAGCATAGTAACGATCTGTAAATTATGCTAGGGAAATTATATCAAAGCTATTAGTATTTGTAACAGAGAGAGTGTAACATCCAATCTGTGGAAATCCTTAGCTACCTGATTAAGCCAGATCTGTTGAAGTTTAACAGAATATAAGCTCTGTATTAAACTTCCACCGTCTTAGGATGAATCTTAACAGTTGCTTGTTGTGTTTACTACAGTATGTCCCAGTGTGTCCGCAGACTATAACACTCAGGATGACGTGTAAAGAAATGTATGAATTAACCTGCTGTAGCTACAGTAGTTAATGAACATAACAAGTAACTGAAACCCACAACAGCATATGGCTTAAATTAGCTAGCCAGCTAACGGCAGATGATTTACTTACTCTTTCTTGAGTAATTCCCTTCTTCTTAATCTAATTATTACTACAGTACCATTACTTTACTTAAGTCACTGTGACTTGTACTTTTTCCATAAATATTGAGAAACACATAAATTGAAGGCTGAGTTTAATTACAGCTAAATAGACACTGGCAAGAAGCTTTCCTTTAGAAAAGCGAATGTACAGTAGTGTTTACCTTGGGGCACAGAGGAAGACAAAAACGTAGTATAAAGGTCAATACCAGTAATCTGGTTACTAGCAAACGACCAATAAACTTTAATCAGATAATAATATAGCTGGTAGCTTTGTTTGATTCTGTTGATTTTTAATTTGCATCATAGTGATACTGCTATCAGTGGAAAAACAGCAATTAAACTGATTACTTCACCTGGTTATGTAGCTATTTTGGAGCACATATGCTCCGCATTTTAGAAATGAAGGAAACATAATTGAGTCAAATTCTTCTTTGTAAATGCAAATGAATTTAGTGCTTAAATAAGATGCTTTAATTACTGGAAATTGAATTTTTTTGTATAGAAAGCTGTTAGCAAGGTAGCTAGCTACAAAGTCAATTGCTAAAAAATAATTAGTTATTGAGTTAGCCACTCCTTTCTTTCACGTAGCCATTCTTTCTTGCATGTTCTTCGTCATGTCTTGCGTTGCTGGAGGCCATAACCAGCAGCACAAAAATATGATTAGCATACGGTATACAGTATGAATAGCAATTTAAATTACAAATTAAATATTTAATTTTTTAAGTTGTAAGACATAATTAAAAATTACTACAATATTTTAATATTTCAGTTGATGTGTAATTATTTTAGAATATATGAGAACTTCACTTTTTAGATAGAGTACTTTATTAAGCAAAAAGATAAATAATATAAAAATTTTGAATAAAATTGCGAAAAAAAATTCCTGGACATTTCACTGTATACATTTCCCCCCAAATTTTCCATTTTAAATAAGCATTTAAAATGAAATGTTGCATATGTAATTCTCAGGAAAAAACACATAATAAATCACAATTGGTTTAGTGGTGAGCGCTGTTGCCTTGCACCTCGAGGGTCCGGGTTTGATTCCCGGCCAGGTTCGATTCCCGCCTTCTTGTGCATGGAGTTTGCATGTTCTCCTCGTGCTTGGTGTGTTTCCTTCGGGTACTCCAGTTTCCTCCCACAGTCCAAAGAAACGCAGATTGGTTTAATTGGCATTTCCGAATTGCCCATAGTGTGTGCATGTGTGTGTGAGTGTGTGAGTGTGCCGATGGATCGGCACCCTGTCCAGGGTGACACTGCCGACAGGATAAAGCGGTGACAACGATGAGTGAGTGAGTGAGTAGGAGTGAAATCACATTCATTAACTACTAATTAATTATATAATTACAGTCATTATTCTCTCTCTCTCTCTCTCTCTCTCTCTCTCTCTGAACACTGCTTGAATTGCAAATGTTTAAAGTCAGTGTTATCTTGCAGTTTACACAGACTCTTTACTATAAAAGGACATTTTCATCATTTTAGTAAATAGTCTTTGTTTTTTTGATAAACATAAGGAGACCGACCTACAATGAGTACAACAATGTGCAAACTGTAACATAGTGTTTATCTAAAAAAAACAACACAAGTCTTTTCTGACTGTCTTTTCTTCAGTAAAGGAAATTAATGATGCCTGTTCGGATGTCGAGGACTTACACTTCTACTGAATTCTTATTTTAGCTCCAAAAACAGCTCATTTCAGTTACCTTAGAAAATGGAAGAATGACTGCATAAGAAAAAAAAAACTAAAAATATTATAGCAAATTATTTGAACATGTGTCACCCCTCATACAACGCCGTTCATTTACAGGAAATAACTTGTTTCTTTTCTGCATTTTGCTCCAATTATAAAACTAACTTTTCTCATAAGAATGTGAGGTTCTTAAGGCCAAGTGCACCATGCACAAAAACAAATACAGACTTAACCTTTGAAAATGACCTATTAATGATAATAGAGGTATTGTTCCTGTATGGGTTTTTTTCAAAAGCTAGGTGATTAATAAGATGCATTAATAAGCATTTATGATATAAAGTATGTAAACTTTAAAGGATGCATTAAATGGTTGATGCTCTATTGGATCTTTGATAAACACATTGCCATTGTGAAAGGTTAGGGTTAACGTAAAATGCAGGATTTAAAAAAAGCTTTTTTTTTAATGTACCTGTACAATCGCAGTTACTCTAACATTTTTACAACAGTTACTGTGTAGGATTGAGTGGTATTTCAGCAGTAGCAGCGAATTGGACGCACGGTTCTCGGGTGACCTCATTATGAACTTTAACCAAATAAAAAATGTATTGCATGATCAATAAAAATGCCTCTATTTTAGAAACAGCTGCATTACATGGTCTAGAGCCTGAGATTTAACTTCCTTTTATTTAATCAATACACTCTAAGTGATCAATATTTTGGTTTGAAAATTGACAGTAATTCCTACCTTCGATACAGCTTGGCTAAACACTTGAACATTCCAGAAAGATGAGCTAGATATTGTTCCATTAAAAAAAGACTGTTAAGAATAGTGAACAATTGTAATGCTGAGTAAGACTTTAATTATTAACTAATAACCTTCACATTGTTTTGTTTCACATTTGCTCAGGTGCAATACTTAGATTTAATTGTAATTGTTTCACCCGAACAGTATATATCGCAATGTAATCTGTAACACTTTATTTTGTTTAGAATAACATTGCAATCTCTTCTTCCTTTAGCCAAAAGTCTTGGAATATGTTTCTGTAGATGATCTCATACAATTACGCAGAGAAAGCAGACTTTCTCGTGGACATTTGGTCAAAAGGTGGTGGGAGCCATTTATACAGTGCATGCTCCTTGTTAGGCAGCTGTACTCTGTTGTATCTCTTTATGATTACGGTGCTGAAAGATGAACTGATGGGTTTAGTGATAGCAAACAACTTAGTAGACCAAGAAACATACAATTAGATTGTATATAGCATGTACAACTTTCACATAGCACCAGAATTTCTAGTGTACAGGAAAACCACTGTGTGCATATGTGTATTTTTATGCTTTTACTGTATGTGTTTGTCTGATGGTGTTTGTCTTTCTTTGTCATCTATTTGTTTTCGTCAACACTCTGCCGTTCCGTCTGTTTACACAGATGCTTAGCTTTAACCTTTTTCAAATGTGATTAAAGCTTTGTGTGTCTTCTGTCAAAGCCCTTGGAAGCAAAACAGCATTCTTAAATCCAGCTGTGGTCTGTCCAAATTTTTATGTGGATAAAATGTCGAAAACAATTAATTCAACATGATAACAAAACATTGTACTTCATGTAGCAGTGTCACTGCCGATAGAGTTCAAGAATTTTAACATGATTATGAAAAAAATGCAGTAATATGGTAGATAATAAATAATAAATTAGGCTTTTATACACACATTCTTGCCATTTCATTTAAGTTTATTTGAGTTCAATTTTGTTCCATTTAGATAACATGTCTTGAGTAAATGTACATTAGTTACAAAGAATGGTCTCCATATAAAATCCCAGGCTTGTATAAATGGTATATACAGTATTAGATATCATACATTTTAAAAAATTTCAGCATTTTCAGTAGGAATGATTTATACCACCCCCGGAAAAGTGATGCAAAAAAAAGAGTATAACAAATTTTGGCATCAAAATGTCACTACAGTAAAATAGTTTTATTACTTTAAACTTACTATATCGCACTGCATTAAGCATAACCAGAAAAGCATAAATATAAAAGAATATGTCATTCTTTATTAAGTAAGAAAATGTAATTGTTTGAGACATGTCCACTCCATTGTATTTTATTCCTTATGCAACAGAATGGAAACTATTACAATTCATCACAATTTTCACACATACACTGATCCAGGATCTGGCTGGTATCCAATGGTAATATGCTTCATTCTGAACACACGTTTTCAACCCGACCTTCTTCATCCAAACCTCACTGGAAATTCATCATGCCAAGTCATGCACTTTAAACAAATCCAACCAAAAACTCAGCAAGGTTGACTAAACTCGCGATGACCCTTCACTAGCGTTTAAATGGGGCCAGGGGTAGCTCAGTGGTTAAGGCATTGGACTACGGTTCGGAAGATCCCAGGTTCAAACCCCACAACCACTAAGTTGCCACTGTTGGGCCCTTGAGCAAGGCCCTTAACCCTCAACTGCTCAGATGTGTAATTAGATTTAAAAAAAAAAGTAAGTCGCTCTGGATAAGAACGTCTGCCAAATGCCTAAATGTAAATGTAATTATGAACAACAGGATGGACATTTGTTTGAGCATGAGTTGAAAATGTGGATAGAGTGCAGGCATCAAACACAACATTCTCTCCTCTTCCTATTCTCGTAGATTAAGATAAAGCTGTTGCTTTGCACAGATAGCTGACAAGATTATTTTACTCTCTGAATCTGATTACTCTCAAAGATTGTGATGTTTCTTAAAGGTCAAATCGAGGTCTTTAGATTACCTAAAAAAATAGTGGAAAACCTAGATTTTTTTTTTTGTCCCAACACAAACTGATTTCATGAAAAATATTTACATTCACCCACCACTTTATTAGGATCTGAGGCTACAGTGGGTAAACACTCACCCAAACTATACGGTCAAAGGTTGGAAAAAGATGTGGAATGTTTCGCCACTCTTCAAGCGTCAGGTTTTGAGTCAATCCAGCAATCCAGTGTCAAAGTAACTAAGATAATGTTTTCCTTTCTCTGTTGTTTGATATGAACATTAACTATTATGCTTGATCGGAATGAATTTATTCATTGTGCTGCTGCTACATTAGATATAAGAAAATAATTGTATTGATAATTGTAGGGAAGTGTTTTAATAAAATGGTCTAAAAATTACATTTTGTTTTACAACATACTTTATTATGATCATGCAGGAAATTGCAGAAAATAATATAAAAACTCAACTGGTAATTAAAAGACAGACTCTACATGCAGCACTTAGAAAAAAGAACAAACATATAGTCTGGTTTAGCAAACCTATTATATTTTATTATCTCAACTATATTTTAATTTGCTATGTGCAATAAACTAGATGTATACAACTGCTCATGTTAGCTGACTGGGCAAGCTAAACTAATTATGTCATGTCTCCCCAGGCTAATGTGAACATTAGAGAAGCCAGTATGCTAAAAGCCCCCATTAGTTTATTACATGGTTGTAAATACATGGTAAAGTAATCTACTACAATACATTTTTTTGTGGGCTTAGACTGCAGGAGAGGACCAATAAACTTCGACCTTGGTTCAGCTCTAGTGATATAATATAAAAACTCATCAGTGTGGAATTGATCTAGTTTTCCAATCTTTAATCAAGAGCATGCTCTAAAAATGTATACAACACACCTTTATTAAATCTTTATTGTGCTTATACAGTGGTATGAAAAACTATTTGCCCCCTTCCTGATTTCTTATTCTTTTGCATGTTTGTCACACTTAAATGTTTCTGCTCATCAAAAACCGTTAACTATTAGTCAAAGATAGCATAATTGAACACAAAATGCAGTTTTTAAATGAAGGTTTACGTTATTAAGGAGGAAAAAAAACTCCAAATCTACATGGCCCTTTGTGAAAAAGTGATTGCCCCCCTTGTTAAAAAATAACTTAACTGTGGTTTATCACACCTGAGTTCAATTTCTGTAGTCACCCCCAGGCCTGATTACTGCCACACCTGTTTCAATCAAGAAATCACTTAAATAGGAGCTACCTGACACAGAGAAGTAGACCAAAAGCACCTCAAAAGCTAGACATCATGCCAAGATCCAAAGAAATTCAGGAACAAATGAGAACAAAAGTAATTGAGATCTATCAGTCTGCTAAAGGTTATAAAGCCATTTCTAAAGCTTTGGGACTCCAGCGAACCACAGTGAGAGCCATTATCCACAAATGGCAAAAACATGGAACAGTGGTGAACCTTCCCAGGAGTGGCCGGCCGACCAAAATTACCCCAAGAGCGCAGAGACAACTCATCCGAGAGGCCACAAAAGACCCCAGGACAACATCTAAAGAACTGTAGGCCTCACTTTCCTCAGTTAAGGTCAGTGTTCACGACTCCACCATAAGAAAGAGACTGGGCAAAAACGGCCTGCATTGCAGAGTTCCAAGGCGCAAACCACTTTTAAGCAAAAAGAACATTAAGGCTCGTCTCAATTTTGCTAAAAAACATCTCAATGATTGCCAAGACTTTTGGGAAAATACCTTGTGGACCGACGAGACAAAAGTTGAACTTTTTGAAAGGTGCGTGTCCCACTACATCTGGTGCAAAAGTAACACAGCATTTCAGAAAAAGAACATCATACCAACAGTAAAATATGGTGGTGGTAGTGTGATGGTCTGGGGTTGTTTTGCTGCTTCAGGACCTGGAAGGCTTGCTGTGATAGATGGAACCATGAATTCTACTGTCTACCAAAAAATCCTGAAGGAGAATGTCCGGCCATCTGTTCGTCAACTCAAGCTGAAGCGATCTTGGGTGCTGCAGCAGGACAATGACCCAAAACACACCAGCAAATCCACCTCTGAATGGCTGAAGCAAAACAAAATGAAGACTTTGGAGTGGCCTAGTCAAAGTCCTGACCTGAATCCTATTGAGATGTTGTGGCATGACCTTAAAAAGGCGGTTCATGCTAGAAAACCCTAAAATAAAGCTGAACTACAACAATTCTGCAAAGATGAGTGGGCCAAAATTCCTCCAGAGCGCTGTAAAAGACTCGTTGCAAGTTATCGCAAACGCTTGATTGCAGTTATTGCTGCTAAGGGTGGCCCAACCAGTTATTAGGTTCAGGGGGCAATGACTTTTTCACACAGGGCCATGTAGGTTTGGATTTTTTTTCTCCGTAAATAATAAAACCCCTCATTTAAAAACTGCATTTTGTGTTTACTTGTGTTATATTTGACTAATAGTTAAATGTGTTTGATGATCAGAAACATTTTGTGTGACAAACATGCAAAAGAATAAATCAGGAGGGGGGCAAATATTTTTTCACACCACTGTATATTGTTTATTTCCTATGTATTGGGTATTTTTTTTTAGAAACATTATGCAGATTGTCTGTGTTTTTTGATAGTCACCAACAGCCAGAAACAGGTTACTAGTGTGTCTTAACATACTTGGCCAGTAAATCTGGTTCCAATTATGATCATGTAAGCTTTCCACAGCCTTTTGGGTTCTGATTTATTTTTATTTTGTTACTTTTTTTGGGTTGTTTTTTTAAATGTAGTTTGTATTTATCTGTTTGAAACATACAGGTACAGTATCACAAAAGTCATATTCCATACATTAAAATTGTAAAAAAAAAAGCAGAACCTCAAGACCTTCCCTTCCCTCCTTTAGCAGACTTCTCCAACTTGTCATCTGATGAGATTCAGCAGATCATCTCGTCATCTAACCCCACCACCTGTTCATTAGACCCAATCCCCTCCACAATGCTCCAGACAATCTCACAAGACCTCCTTCCCTTCACCACAACCATCATCAACCATTCCATATCATCTGGTCATGTTCCTGCTGCTTTTAAGAAGGCAAGGGTTATTCCCATCCTCAAGAAACCCTGCCTGGACCCATCAGAAGTTAACAACTATCGCCCGGTATCACTTCTCTCTTTTATTTCCAAAATTCTTGAAAGAACTGTTTATAACCAAATGTCTCTTTATCTCTCACAGAACAACCTTAATGATCCCAACCAATCTGTCAGCTGCATTTGACACAGTGAACCACAAGATTCTATTATCTATTCTTACAAGCCTTGGAATTTGTGGAACAGCGTGGCAATGGTTTGCTTCTTACCTAGAAGATAGGTCATATGAGGTAACATGGAGGGGATCTACGTCTGCCCCACGTAGACTCTCTACTGGTGTCCCACAGGGCTCAGTACTTGGTCCTCTTCTGTTCTCCCTCTATACCCGGTCTCTTGGTAAAGTCATATCATCGCATGGATTTTCATACCATTGTTATGCAGATGACACCCAACTTACTCTCTCCTTTCCTCCCTCTGACACTCAGGTTTCCACTCGGATCTCAGCATGTCTGGCAGACATCTCATCCTGGGGTGCGTTTCCCGTACAACTATGTAGCTCTTTGCTTAACCACCATAGTACGATGCAACGTTGAAGAAAATAACTAACTAGTCACAAGTGTTTCCCAAAACCATAGCACCTGTGTCGCACTTCCATGGTTAGAACTTTGTTGGTTTGAACCGTCGTTCTTCTTCTTCTTCTTCTTCGATACAATGGCGGAGTAGTGCCATAGGCACATATCGCCCCCTACTGTATAGTATGTTTCTTTTTTCTCTCTCTCTCTTCGGCTCGCATTCAATGCGCTTTCGCAGTGACGTAACGTAGAAGTGGTGTAATAATGTCACAAACGCAACATTTTTCATTTTTCAATATTTCATTTGAACTCATTTTTTATTTGGTATTGATACAGCAGTACAATTAAAATAAAAAGAAATGATGGGTTTTGAAAACGCTGGGATTGTGTTGTGAACACCTGTTACCCATTTTGCTCAATATTATTTCCTATATAGGTCCCTTTACATACAGCCATGGTTTAATGAGAGTTGACGTGAAAAAAATGACACGAAAACCACAATTTACTAAAAAAAAAGAGCTTGCAGTTACAAATTCGGACAAAAAATTGGAATGAAATCGCACAAAAAATTTATGCTTCTGGGAATGGGTATGAGAGAAGCCCAGAGGAAGTCAGAAACAAGTGGAGGGACTTTGCAGGTGTGACCAACTGGTGGCTCAGCGGTAGCTGTTCTGCTTACCGTGTGGACGGCCCAGGTTTGATTCCCAGCCAGTGCCCAAACCCCAGTTTGTTGATTTATTTGGGTACATTCATTGAATATATATTGAGTAATATTTTAAATAGGCTTACACTATGGTAGTGCATAAATTTTACAATTTCTTAGTGCTTAACACTTTGTGCACTGTATAACATTCAGATAACATTCATTATAAGTGAAAACCTCTAACATAATACTACAAATATTGTTGAGACATTTCTCTTTGGGTATGTTTAAAGATACTCAGTTAAAAACTCACCTTTTCTTCGCACAAACGAAACCAAGGCTGTGTTCCAACCGGCATAAATAATGCTTCTGTAGGGCACTTCGAAGGGAGAATAATTGCGATGGTACTGCTGTTATATCGTTTAAAGTGAATTTGTAATAAAAATAACCGAAAAATTAATAACCTAATATCTGAGCACCAAAACATTAAGTTTTCCAAATCGCTCAAAGTGGTTGGAATTTTTTTGTAGAAACGAATAGGGCGTAGGGTCGTTAACTGTGAATAGAACACACCCAGCCACGGCAAGGAACTCTGCTTCTAACCACAGGTCGAAGGCTGTAGTTCCAACCACGTAAGTTTGCGACGCTGTTTGCGAATTTTCGTTTGAACTATGGTTTCGGGAAACACCTAGTTGTTGAACTATGTTGGTAACGACGGAATTTGCGACCATGGTTGGCTAACGATGCTTTTGGGAAACGTACCCCTGGATGGCTGTACATCAGCTAAAGCTCAATCTGAGTAAAACTGAACTGTTGTTCATCCCTTGTGACTCATCCCCAGGTCAAAACCTTGTGATATCCCTGGACAACAACCAAATCACTCCTTCAGCCACTGCCCGCAATCTTGGGGTAACCGTGGACAATCATCTGTCATTTTCCCCACACATCGCTAACCTTACTCGCTCTTGTAGATTTCTTCTTTACAATATCAGAAGAATTCGCCCATTTCTTTCTTCACAGGCTACTCAGGTGCTTGTTCAGTCCCTTGTTATTTCAAGACTGGACTACTGCAACTCACTCCTTGCAGGTCTGCCTCTGTCCACGATTCGTCCTCTGCAACTGATCCAGAATGCAGCAGCACGTCTCGTTTTTAACCTCCCCAAGTTCTCCCACACCACCCCACTCCTCCGATCCCTGCACTGGCTTCCTGTAGCTGCCCACATCAAATTCAAAACGCTGATGCTTGCCTACAAAGCTAAAAATGGCTCTGCATCCACTTACCTCTCTGCTCTAATCACACCACGCACTGACCACGTTCCCTCCGATCCTCCAGCACTGCTCGCCTCATCCCACCATCTCTCAGGGATCAAGGGCGGCATTCATCCAGGCTCTTTTCTGTTCTGGCACCTAGGTGGTGGAACGAACTTCCTCTAGATGTCCGTACAGCAGAGACTTTGACTATCTTTAAACGACGACTCAAGGTGCATCTGTATCTCCAGTACTTGGACTACAAAAAAAAAAAATCCCTCTTCCCAATTGTGTTGGACTAATGGGACTTAGTTATTAACCTAGTTAACCCAGTGTAAGTATGTATCCAGTGATGTAAACTTTAAAGCACTTTTTGTAAGTCGCTCTGGATAAGAGCGTCTGCCAAATGCCTAAATGTAAATGTAAATGTATATGACCTGCCCCCAAAGGGTCAGGTTCTATTTGATCTTGACTTTTGAGACACCTTGTATACGTTTTAAATGACTTACATTTAGGCAAATGGACTTACTTTTAAATGAAAAAGTTTACACAGTATCAGTGTTTTTAACTTTTTTTTATCATTAATATAATGGAAATAAATCAGAATATCACACACCTGTCACCACACTCCCTGAAATTAGCTGTGAATGAATGTGTTTTTGGTGGTACAGTGGCATAGTGGTTAGCGCTGTTGCCTCGTTTGATGGTTTGAGGGGTCAAGTCGCGCCTTGGGTATGTACTTGGAGTTTTCATGTTCTCCCTGTAGGTTTCCTCTGGGTACTATTGGCTCCTCTCACAGTCCAAAGACTTGCAGATTAGGCTAATTGTTTTTTTCCCCCAAATTACCCATAGCGTGTGAGTGGGGCATCCGGTGTAAAAAACTTGTAGCTGATCAGATGGTCCGTCCATAATGTGTGCGTGTGTGTATGTGTTTGTGCTTGTGCCCTGCGATGGACTGGCACCCTTTCTAGCGCCTAGTGCTTTGAGTCCCCTGGGATAGACTCCAGGCTTCCTGCAACCCTTTACAGGATAAGTGGTATAGAGTAGGAGTGAGTGAAGGACTGAATGTGAATTTTCATAAGCAAGATGTATCTAAGCATTGCATATTAATTGTGGCTCTACTCATCATTTTGTCTTATCTGGAACTTATAGGATGGTCCTTTTACCTCAATCTGTATGTATGGATGCACTGTCTACTCCTTCTGACCAACTACTACTGTCTTACAGAACCATTTCACTGTAAAAAAAAAATAATAATAAAAAAAATAAATAAAAACATTAATTAAACAACTGCTGACTGTGAGCAGAGATTACAGCAGCCAGCTCACTATTGGCTCACTCTACTACTGTGCTGCCAAATGTGAGGCCAGTGCTGTGGATTTAGTGAACATTAGATAACATATTACGGTAACTGTTTTAATCTTATTCTCATTAGTCACTTGGAACTTGGCTGGAATATTAGGAAATGGAGCTAATAGTGTGAAACTAGTCTTAGAAGCGTAAAAATAACTATAATGCAGTATGTTTGAATAGATATTATTTTGATCTATTTAAAGTATTAGTCATGGTTTAAATTAGGCAAAGCAGCTGGACCATAAGAACTGCTAGACGTCTAACTACAATATTTAGAGTGTGCTTATAATTCATGTCCATTTAACCTCTGAAGTATGTCAATGAGATGAGATACAAGAATCTCAGTCGAGTTGAGTCGAGTGTCCTGTCAGAGCATTTCTAAAGTGCTGACTTATCAAAGAAGAATTCCAGCTTTGTGCTCAGTATCTGGCAGTTATTATATTTTTTTTGAAGATTAGATGGATTGTGTGTCTTTGAAGTGTTCAACTATGCTTACGGTTAGTGGATATACTTTGGTCAGACCATCCACCAATAATTTCTATTTTTGGTCATCTTGACTTGCTTCTAACTGGAAAAACTTTCCATAGTCAATTCAATTACAATGCCTGTTAACCTATAATAAGTGGTGAAATGAGTACAAATATCAATGACTTCAGTAACTGCTAATTAGCTTAAGGAAATGTAGCCATCATCATCAATAACGACAACAACAAAAATAAGCTCTAAATAGTTAGTCTGGCTCACACAGCTGGCCACTTGTACTGTATACCCATACACTCTTCCCCCGTTAGATGTTGAGTTCAAATTCAATCACATACACGAGGCTACACAGTCCGATACACACTGAAATGCTTAAATGACTTAAGGGTAGAATTTACAATAAAATAAAAATTTAAGATGGACATTAAGCTACAAAATAAAATAGAATTAAAATATTAAATTAACTTCAATTTTATTTGTATAGCACTTTTAAAAATTGTCATTGTCGCAAAGCAGCTTTACACAATCAAAAGAATTATTTAAATATGAAAATATAAATATATAAGAAGAGGAATTACCAAAAGATTGATAAACTGTGATAAAAAGTATAAAATGTGAAGTATAAAAATATAGAAATGTAAAAATATGTGTGAGGTTGTCCATGTCCTTAGGTTTCCTTAAGTTAGTTCTCATTTTATGTGCAAACAGGAAAGTTTGATTAAAGCTTGATTAAATGAGATTTAATTAGAGCTGTTAAATGTCGAGTTTAGGCCAAGTTTAGGTTTGCAAAATATGCAGCTCATGATCCTCATAGATTCCTCCCATCTCAGATACTAAAAAAATCATTTAGTGCTTGAATTGTAGACTTTCCACGGGAAAAAAAACTTTGATTAGATTTGCTTAAATTATTCATTTATATATTTACAAATTTGCACAAATCGTCTTTTAATTAGCTTACAATCCTACAGCGGCAAGTGCATTTATTACTATGTATTACTACAATTCTTACTCTTGCTCAGCTATTTTATAATAAAATTAAGTAAAAGTAAAAATATGATCATTTAATTACAATAAACCAATACCATTAAAGCCAACCAGGTCATTAAGTCTTGCCCTAGTTGCAATTTTCTAAAGAGCAGACATAAGTGAAGAAAAACATTATTAATTTGAAACCCTTTTAAAATATCCCAATCAGTTTTCCTACTAAAGCATTTACAAAGATACATCAGATTACAAAAATACTATTTGCAATCAGGTATTCACTTGCTACTTACACAGAATAGTAACAGATGTGTGTTCCCTTAAAAAATTACAGTGTGATTTGAAACTAATGATTTCTTACCAAACACAGATTGATTTGGAAAGTGTAAGAAGCACTGCACAGCAAGAGCACACACAGGACTTTGTGTATGCAAGAATCAATACACTCAGTCTAGTGTAGTACATTTATTATAGTCCTGAAGTTTTGCATCAAGAAGGGGAACGGTTTTGACCTGTTGAAAATGGGGATTAATATGCCTGAAAATGTTTAAAATGTGTCTTCCTTAAGAGATGGTTTCAGGTTATATGGACCTGGTACTTTCATTTTAGTTTAGTTGCTTGGAGTTAGTTTGGGTCAAGTCCTGTTGGAGCTGGAATGACCCAAGGCGAGCAGCAAGGAAATACTTACACTAAGCATAAAACTATTTGAGTCTGAGATTTTAGAGATGATGAATTTCCATGTTCTTGTAGAATTGCAGGGATATTTAACATTTCGTAAAAGTAATAACTTTTTTTATTTAAATAGCACTTTTAGCAATGGTCATTGTCACACAGCAGCTTTACAGAATACACAGAGGTGGAAAGTAATGAATTACATTTACTCGCGTTACTGTAATTGAGTAGATTTTTTATGTATTTCTACTTTTTAAAGTAGTTTCAAAAATCTGTAATTTTACTTTTACTTAAGTACGTTTTGTTTGAAGTATTGTAATTCGCTACATTTTAAATCATATTCGCTACTGAGTAAAAAATAAATGAATGAAAATGCTAAAATAATAAAAATATTATGCTTTGTATAAATGCTCCGTTGCGCCGCGTGTGTGTGTATCATGTCCTGGTCGCGCGCCGCTCCAGACTCCACTCCAGGTTTTCTGACATCGGCATCTTCCTGACCTTCCACACGGTCGCTTCCGCCCTGAGAGTGACGTCATCGTCTAGTACGACCATATATAAACCGGAGAGAGAAAGATGAAAGAGGTTGTGATTTTGGCCTTTTGATATTTGGTTGTGAATTCCGGTTTGACTTTTTACCTCCAATTGACTTTGATTATTGCTTTGTCCCTTTGGTTTGGTTGGTCTTTGTATATATTTGTAGATAATTTCACTGTTTTTGGTTTAGGGAGTCCGGGAAGGTACCTGTATTTTTGTTTGTGTTTTTTTTTTGCATATAATCTAGCTACTAAATATAAATAGCATTTTGTTTATTATTTTGGCCTGGGTCCATCCTGAATCTGATCCTCCTCCTGGAATGTGTGTGTCTGTGTGTGTGTGTGTGTGTGTGTGTGTGTTTGTGTATGTGTACAAACCTCATTATTTCATCAGTTAAAAGATTGGATCTAGTTCTTTCTGCCATATAACACCATTTCCATACAGTTTAAAATAGAACCCTGAACCATTCTTTTGCTGTATGGCTCTAGACTGGGACGAAACATCATATTTAAGTGACCACTTTGATTTTCAAGCAGAAAAAGACAACAGCTTTATTATGCAAATGTGTTCCTTCAGTTAAAAACAACTAGTTTGAGATTTATATCTGCTCATCTTTTTTGAACTACGCTAGAATGCCTCATCCCACCCCGCTGTTAAAAAAAATTAAATAAAAAAGTAACTCAGTAACTTTTACTCTGAGTAAATTTTTTAATGAGCAACTTTTTACTTTTACTTGAGTAGATTTTTATAATGGTAACTTTACTTGTACTTAAGTAAAATTTCACTGAAGTAACAGTACTTGTACTTGAGTACAAATTTTATTACTCTTTCTGCTCTGTATATATATATATATACTCAGCAAAAAAAGAAACGTCCTCTGACTTTCAACTGTTTTTACTTTCAGTAAACTTAATGTGTAAATATTTGTATGAACACTAAAAGAGTCAACACCATAAGACATGAACTAAAAATGTTTCACAATGTGTCCCTGAATGAAGGGAGGCTCAAAATCAGTCAGTACCAGTCAGTATCTGGTGGCCACTAGCTGCTTGAAGTACTGCAGTGCATCTCCTCCTCATGGACTGGACCAGATTTGTCAGTTCTTGCTGTGAGATGGAGGGATTGTGTGTTCCTGGTGTGACTCGGGCAGTTGTTGTGGCCATCCTGTACCTGTCACGCAGGTGTGATATTCGGATGTACCCATCCTGTGCAGGTGTTGTTACACGTGGTCTTCCACTGCGAGGATGATCAGCTGTCCTTCCTGTCTCCCTGTAGCGCGGTCTTAGGCGTCTCACAGTGCGGACATGGCGATTTATTGCCCTAGCCACATCAGCAGTCCTCATGCCTCCCTGCAGCATGCCTAATGCACGTTCACGCAGATGAGCAGGGACCCTGGGCATCTTTCTTTGGGTGTTTTTCACAGTCGGTAGACAAGTCTCTTTAGTGTCCTGCGTTTTTAGAACTGTGACCTTAAATGCCTACTTTCTGTAAGCTGTTAAGGTCTTAACGACCATTCCACAGGTGCATGTTAATTAATTGATTATGGTTAATTGAACATGCATGGAAAACATTGTTTAAACCCTTTACAATGAAGATCTGTAAAGTTATTTGGATTTTTACAACATTATTATTGAAATACACAGTCCTGAAAAAGGGACGTTTCTTTTTTTGCTGAGTATATATATATTAATAATTTTATGAAAATACTCACTCTGTATCAATATATATATATATATATACACATACAGAGTGCGCCAAGAATTATTAATTATATTAATATAATACTATTATAATAATTATTATAAAATTATCATATAGAACAATATATAATGTATAGAAATATATTTTGCATTAAAATATTTATAAGTTTTATTTGTACGTTTTTTTTTTCCTGAAGTGTGTATGCATTTTTTGGCTTATTCTCTCTTTCTCTGTATGTATAAACTATAATTATCGAAAAAAGAAAATGAAAAAGTTCTTCAATAATTATTAACTGCAACTGTTTCCTGGAAGGTATTTTCTAGTACATTGTGCTTGATGATAGTTATTAATAATAGAATTCTAAAGAACCCTATTTTTTTCACTACATTAAAGATTTTGGGATTTTTTAAACTCTAGCACATCCTACTTAAGATTCACCGTGACGTAAATTAAACCTGTTGTGAAGCAGGATGTACTCTGCTTTTTATCCACTGCTATTTTCGGCCCTAAGCCTATTGTTGCTAACTTTGGAGACTTTTTCCTTGGCTTCCTGTAAACTCCTCCATGCATTCCGCTCTACTTGTTTCTTGTTCCTTTTTTGTCTGAGACCATGTTTCAGCACACAGTCCCAGCATGCAGCCCAGATGTTTATTCTCACAGCAAAATAAAACCAAACAGTTTATTTGATTGTTCAATATTATTTATTTGATTATTCACTTGTTGTTGTTATTTTTCTTGTAGAGAAAATCTAATTTCTAGGTGATGCTCGGTGAAGTGCTTGCCTCATTATGAACAGTTTACAGTACAATTTATGACATCTAGTTTGAAATATTTTTAGACAAAATACATTTAGCCTGCTTTCCTTACTCTCTCACAGTTTTTTTCTATAGTTCAGACTTATTGACACCCCAAAAGCAGCATTTTATTCAACCACTGCTACACTAATGCACATATCCCAGCATTCCACTAGTGCTTGGACACCAAGGCAGAATGTTTTCTCAGTACACCGTAGCCATAATCGTACTGGCTGTTTCACATCTGATACACTGGCCTCCCAGGAACTCCTTTAATGGCCCAAAGATTTTAAAATTGGTTAACAGGTTGGTGACAAGTTATCTGATGATTAAGGATTAAGGAGCAGGAGTTCCACAGGCTGAATGCTCCAAGCCCCCTCAGCCAGGATCGTCAAACCGCCTACTTTACAACGTTTGCACCATTAATTCTTTTTACGGTGTCTAAGAGTCTCATTACCTCACTGTGCTTGAAATCTTCTGTAAATGTCAATCAGTTTGACTTGAACACCCCTCGTAGACATAATAACATTAAGTATGCACTTACTTCATATCCATGTTTTCCATTTGGTTTAGGCAGCTGTGCGAAATCATAATTTTTCTAGCTGTATTATGACAGCTTACGCTGGTTGTTGTATCTTTTCCAGCTGAATTTCATGTATTAGTCATTAATTAGTAGTCTGTGTGTATGTTTTTTTGTTGTTGTTTTTTTACATATGTGTGATGCAAGTATGTAACAAATGTGTTTGTTATTTGGCTTAAAGAAAACGATTTTATGTTTCCCATCAGAAGAACAGACTCTGTTATTCAGAAAATTCCACCAACGCTGCCATGACTTTTGCCTAGTAGCGCAAACCAACACAGCTGTGCAGTAAGAACTGAGTGCTGATGGGAAAATTTGTGACGAGCTCTTGTTCCAGCAGGTCTACTCTCTCCATTTCACTGTAAGGTTCAATATGCAGATGCTTGTCAGAGGGATTTTTTCCAAGAGTATGTCAAGGAGAAATTTTTTTTCCTAAGGATTTTCTTTGATGTCTTCTATGACTAGCGCACACAGGAGTGCACACACACACACACATTTCTGTTTTGTGTCATGTTAACCTACCCCTGTGAAATCTTTATTAATATTTATTCTGTATTAAATAAAACTGAAAACCCGAGCACGCTGGCTGAAGATTTTTTTCATCACATACTTTCGGCTAAAATTTTTTTTTAAATGCATATGAACACCCTAATGAATAAATATTACACAGCAATTCGCTAAGTAGGTTATATGTCTACACCGCTTTATCCTGTATACAGGCCTGGAGTCTATCCATGAGTCTTAATTGGGGCAATGTAGTATTCTTTGGGTTCAAAATGCTCAAATGCTGCTGTTCAAATTCACTCTAGTGCCCAGAATTAGCATGTATGGTGAAAGAATGGACCACAGCAAAAAAGGCATACTACAGTCACTGGGAAAATTACTTGTGATATCACTGGAGCTGTTTTTCTTTTAGTTTTTTCTTTTTTAAAAAACAGAAATATTTTAGGCCTAAACACTGCATCAGTAGATTAGGACTTGTCTGTAGATGTACCCTCAGAAATGGCAATGATGCCAATCATTCATCCAAATCAATCAAGAGTCAAAATCAGTGTTTTGCTACATTATAAATGTCTCAGTTTCCAGATTTGAATCTAGCTAAAAGTCTGTGGTCTGGAGAACAGAGGGAACTTTATGTTTGGAAAAACATTCTGCATGGCGGATGTTCCAAGATCCTTCTATAAGCGTTTCCAATCTTTTAAAGCATTGCAGTAAACAGTTTCACCAAGTAAAATTTGAAATGTTGATCATTTAAATAATAACGATAATTAATGCAACACTCAAAAACTGCACATATACACAGTATATTTTTTGCTCATGAACAAATTCAATATTTTAATAATTCTGTGAATTAACTGTCTAATGGAAGCATGCTCAATGTAAGTCTTAGAGGAACGCCATGACAGGAGGCTGTAAGGAAAGTAAGCCTGCATGTGCTAAGTTTAAACAATAGAAATGAAGCAAAAGAGAGTCGTAGGACTCTGACCTGAGTCGGTCTCTCTTTCTCACTCACACTCACACATATACACACACACACTCTTGAGCTCATTATATGTGTCCTCCCCTGTTTTTCGAGTCTGGCTTATTTGGGAAATGTTTATGTTGGCCACATGCTGAGGTTCTGACTTTTCCTCAAAATGCCGCTGTTTGTTTGGAGAAAAAAACAACAAGGAATATGTTAAGCTTTTCTCTCACACAAAAACCACCTCTGTTTAAAGGAGAATTGCCAGTATCTAAACAAATATGACAGGGAGGCAGCATGCTTCTCAGCGTCACTGTTTTTCAGCTTCCTTGGTTATTCAGGCCTTGCGAGGACCGTATGTCTCTCTGTTTAGTGTTTTTTTTATTCCAATCTCTTTCACTTTCTCTCTATTTCTTCTAAGCATTCAACAAATATGGTTATTGTGATCACTGGTCAAAAACGTGCGTTAGATATCGAACCTGAAAACAACTGTAAATGCACGGACTCTCATTGCTAATCATACACTACAGCTGAGATTGTAGTCACTCTCTAAACTCCTTATGACCTACAGTATGATTATGATTATGATGTTGCCTTGATCTCTGTTGAGTAAAGACCAAGTCTAGAACTCTATTGTATAATAGCCTGTACTTTGATGTCACTCCATGATAAGACATGATAAGTGTTTTCGGTGACACTTTTGAGCAGGGGTCTTCAATCTTATCTGAAAAGGGCTGGTGTGGCTGCAGGCTTTCATTCCAGCCAAATAGGAGACACAGTTGAAAGTTGTTTGGAGCCCAAGATGATTAAACTGATTAAACAAGTGGAAACAGGTGTGAGTCCTGACTGGTTGGATTTAAAACCTGCAGCCGCACCAGTTCTTCAGGCAAGACTACGGACCTCTGCTCTAGAGCCATACACATACATTATATACATCATGATATTCATTTTATTCATTCATCTTAATTAACTGCTTTGTCCTGATCAGAGTAACAGTGGATCTGGGGTCTATCCCAGAACATAAGGAGCGGTAGAATACACCTCGTTCATGCAAGGACACACGTACATGTTTTTGCAAGGAAACTAGGGAACCCTACATGAAGATAACTTGCCAAACTCCACACTGATGGTTGCTCGTGACGTCACACTCTTCTGGCATCACCTCAAAGCTCCTTCACCTTTGTTAGACATGGATTTAAATCCAGACAGCCGTCATGCTTCTGGAGGAATAAAAAAAAGCAGAATGTGTCATACGGAGTTTTCTTGCATTGTTAGACCACAAGCTCCTAATAGCATGTGCAGCTAATGTCTGGTGGACAGATGCATCTTGTTCTGTGTGTATCTGTGCCAAGATTACAATTCACTCGGGTGTAACTTAAGCAGAATGCATTACTCTGTGAATACGTGCTTTTATTGGGCTATTATCGTCACTTCCACAGATGCTCCCTTGAGTGAACCAGTTTTTACATTCAGGGTAGAAGACAGTTATTCTTAATTATTAATAACCGTTTCTAATAACCGAAGCTACGCAAAACCTTATATTGGCCTATTCTAACATTTACCTTTAACATATATATTTTTTTGGTTTAATTGTAGGCGGTAAGGAGTGACAGAAAGTCTCAGATAAGGTAGAGACTGTACCCTGTTTCGTATGCAGTATATAAAACCATGTAAAATGTTATCCACGTCACACAAGATTCCTAGTTCTTTCTGGCCAATAGCCAAACAGCTTTCTTCTAGCTGGTTAGCTACAGTTGACTTGATATGAAGTCAAAATTAAGGTGTAAAAAGGTTTTTCTTTATTTGAGAAGACCATTAGCAAGCTAATGAATACTAATGATAATGGGAAGTTGAAAGTCTGCTTGATTAGTTTTCATGACATCAGAATTGCTTGTGAGTTGCACTTGGAGAAAAACTACATTTCTGCATGAATTTATTAATAGAAACATACAGGCTAATATAAAGACCTTGCAAAACGTTTTTCTCATAAGCACACAGTAGTAATATACAAAACATCTTATTCATTTCCTCTGCAGTGACAGGCATTGTTGGTAGAGGTGCTTTTGCAATGTGTGGCAACCAAATCATGGGCCAGTTCTGGTCAACACTTATTTCTTGCCAATATAATGTCACGAACTGACAGCATGCATCTCTATAATTTTTGGATAAACACATGGAATCCTGATTGATATAGTTTATGATAAATCAGTCTACATATTATGAGACATTTGTCTTTTTTGGCTTTGGCACTTAGGTGAAAGTCTATGATGCATTTTGTTACTGATCACTAGCTTGTGAAGGGCATTGGTGTAAATCATTAGCCTACACAAAGACAGCCTGGGGATTTCAGGCATATATATGATTACCTGTATACTGTATACAGTTGGGAGAAATTATGGTTTGGTAAAAGCAGTAAAAAAGTACTGTAAATATGTTTAACTGATGGAATTATGTAATGCTATATTTTTATTTTAAAAATACATTTTACACCCTTTTGCCTGAAAACATAATAATGTATAAATAAGTCAAATTACTGAAGGATTTTCTACACAAATTCTACACAGTGCATGACAGTTTGTTGCATATGGGGATGCATAGTTGCAAATTGGTCAGGGTGTCCATGATGACCAGTGTCCACTGTTAAAAACAGCTACATCAGAACTGGACCACGGAGCAATAGAAGAAGTTGGCCTGGTCAGAAGATTTTTTTTTTCTGATCCTGTTAAGCTGCTTTCTGACAATGACATTGTTAATAGCGCTATTTAAATAAAACTGAATTTAATTGAATAGAAATGTACCACCTACTTAAACTCTGTTGGTGTCCAAATGCCCCTTTCATGGAAATAATATTCCCTGATGGCAGTGGCCTCTTTTAGCAGGATAATGCCCCCGGCCACACTGCAAAAATGGCTCAAAAAAACACAACAAATTGAGGTGTTGACTGGCCCTCCAAATTCTCCAAATTCTCCAGGTCTCATTCAAGTAAAACATTTGTAGGATGAGTTCTGGGCAAAAAACCTGATCCATGGATTCCCCATCTTGAAATTTACAGGACATAAAGGAGCTGTTATTGATGGCTTGGTGAAAGATACTACAGCATACCTTCAGAGGGCAGTGGTGCCACAACTGGTGAAGGCGCTGGGTTACTAATTGAAAGGTCAGGGGTTCAAGCCAAACCAAGTTCACTGCCAAACTGCCACTGTTTGGCCCTTGAGCAAACCCTTGCTTATAACCCTATCCGTTCCTGGGGGGGGGGGGGGGGGGGGGGGGTCGATTACTGTGCTATAAGCAGTGGTGTCAAAAGTATTCACATTCATTACTTGAGTAGAAGTATAGATACTAGGGTTCAAAAATACTTCTTTAGAAGTTGAAGTATCAACCCAAGCTTTTTACTTAAGTAAAAGTTTAAAAGTACTGGTTTCAAAACTACTTAAAGTATTAAAGTAAAATTATCGTGAGGGGCGACAAAAGCATTAAGGTCTCGCTTTGCGACGGGGGGAGGGGGGGGTCCTATCAAAGTAATTGCAACTTTCAAAAGCAACCTGTTCCAATGTGTGCAACATTCCAAAAGTAGTTTAATTAATTTTTATTTATGTAGCACTTTTAACAATGGTCATTGTCCCCAAGCGGCAAAATGTTATGACAAAAAATTCCTGCTGGTTGTTTTTTTTTATTGTGATGCTATGTAATAACATTATATAAGTAATGAACTTCATTGATCAGTAATTTCAACTTGTTACTAGGTATTTAACTTTCTAGAAACATTTTTTATAGCACAAACATGGCTATTTCAATGAGTTATAAGTATTATATACTATATATTTCCTGGCCAAAAGTGCCACAAGTTCCTGGCCTTCTTGCCTTAAACATCAGACACCTTACCATCACAGTTCTTCACTTGTGCCAAGAACAAAGTTTATTTTCCAACCTCAGATCAGAACACTGCCTCCATAACAATTGCTTCAAACACTTCCCTTCTTACCCTGACACGCCCATTACTCTTGAATAGACTGAATCTGACCTCATCAGATCACATGACTATTTTCCTTTGCTCCAAAGTCTAATCTTTAGGCTCTCTAGCAAATTGACATAGTTTTTTTTCTAATTAGTCTCACTAACAACTGTTTTTTTTTATGGCCACACAGCTGTTTAGTCCAAACCCTGTGAGTTCTCTTCACATTATGTACATATGGAAATGATCTTAGTTGAAATGATGAAATGTTTTTTATGGTTTTATTTTTTACTATGTAAGTTCAGCACTATCCTTCCAGACTTTGACAATGCGTTGAAGAGTAAGTTCCAGTAGTTCCAAACGTTTTTTTTGCCAGCCAGTATATTTTATAGCCTGAACACATAACTCATTCAGTGGTTAATGTTTGTGCTTGTTAGCTAGTTGGGTAGCAAGCTACATTACTGTTAGACTATGCGTAGTATAAATAATTTCTTGGACATCTGCAAAGGTACTATTATGTTGTAAAGGGGTGGGTTACTAACCAATCAATCTTATTCTCTCTTGGACGCAGAGTTACCTTTAGGAAGATAGATTTGGACATGAGCCTTACAGTATGTTATTGTCTTCACTAATGCAAGTAGACTAAAGGGACAAACAGTGTTAACATAAGAGTGTGTAGAGAAAGCATTCCTTTAAGTAGCTATTGATTTACAATTATGCTCAATCATGATTTGATTATATGAACATAGTGTCTGTCGTATACAATACCAATATGCAAATTAACTTTACAGATTTAATATGGGACACTTGTTGAAGAGGAATGTGCAAAGGGATGTGTTTTTAGTCTTCATCATATTTTGTAGCATGTTATTAATTGTAATTTAAATATATTTATTTGACATATTGACATTTTAGGATAATAATATTAATATTCAGTGTAATATTACATGCAGTCAGAGCATAATTTTTAAATCATTCACCCTGGACTGAGACTGAGAGGAGGATTAGTGTTTTTACAGATGTGGGCTGATTTCCATTGTATGTGTCCTTTGGGAAGTATCTCATCACAACTGATGTATGAATTACACCAGACTGAAGATGATTTACTGCTAATGGTGCATTTTTAAGCCCACAAAGTTCAATAGCGACAAGAGAATTTCTAGGCTTAGACAAAATGTTTGACCTATTGTGCTGAAAATCAGTTTTTTGACCACCATGAATTTCTCTTATTATTATTCTTATTATATAAAGATAAATTCTCTTTGTTATTATCATTAATTATGAAATTTGTAATTATGTAATTAAATTATGTCCATAATATGGAGAAATGTCTTCCGACATATTTTATAGTTTCATAGTTTTATTAAGTAAGTTCATTTTCACATTTCTTCATAAGGTAAATTTCACGTTCAATTTTCACATTAACCGAATACAGTGGCACCTTGGATTACGAGTATAATTCATCCCGGAAAGCAGGCTCGTATTCAAAAACACTTGTAAACCAAATCGAAGAATTCCCATAAGAAATAATGGAAACTTAAATTATTTGTTCCACAACCCAAAAAAAGTAAATACATAAAAATAATTAACACAAAATATTAAGTAAAAATAAAACAAATTAACCTACTACTTTACTCTACTTTCCCCTCTCCCACTTCTTGTCTTACACAGTTACCCTTCCTCCACTCTTTTCACACGTGCGCACACAACAGAAACGCTGTTTTATCTGACACATCTCTCTAATAACACTCAATTGAGCGACACACTAACTGAATCACTGCTGTAAAGTAAAAATAAAACAAATTAACCTGCACTTTACCTTTGAAAACAATCGCGACAGAGCAGTGTTTCTGTGTGTGTGTCTGTGTGTCTGTGAAGGTGAAAGTAGGAGGGGTCTGTGTGTGTGTATGTGTGTGTGGCACGGAGTCCAATGATGCGCGCACACACAGACACAAAGAGCAGGATGATCCTTGAGCAGAGAGAGAAAATGGATTTTTAACCTCTCTAATGAGACTTGCTTTTGCTTTACACACACGGATACAGACACAAAATAAAATATGTTTTACGCACACATACATTGTCACAATGTTATTGTAAACAGTGCACGCATGAACGGATGTTGATTATAAGAGACACGCAAAATAAAATATGTTTTACGCACACATACAATGTCACAATGTTATTGTAAACAGTGCACGCATGAAGGGATGTTGATTATAAGAGACACGCAGGGGAGACGATTACCCACAATTCCGCAGCAAAAGAGAGAGAAAAATCGTTGGCTCAGTTGTGACCACGTGATGTTTGGCGTCAAAACAAGAAGCGCATGCGTGATGCATGATACTCGGTGCTCGTAAACCAAGACTTGTTCGTTTTCCAGGTCAAAATGTATTAAAAATCTTTGCTCGTCTTGCGGAACACTCGTAACCCGAGGTTTCACAAACATTATATATATATATATATATATACTTGTAACGCTCAGATTTTATTTTAGAGCTAATTACACTAAATCGGGGTCTAATATCTATATACGGGTTAATCTCACTTACTTCCGGTATTGCGCAACCTTCGCGGAGCAAGGAAAGACGGACACAACAACAGATTCCAAAACCAAACCCAAGTGTATTATATACAAAAGACAAACAAATGAAGTGCAACAAAAAAACCAATATATACAAAATATAAACAAATATATACAATGTCAGTAGTGTGTGCGAGTGTGTGAGTGCGTATGTATGAATGTCCAAATCCAGGTTATAGTGAGAGTATGTAAAAGTGGAATGGAGAGATGGCTCGATCTCACCGGTGAAAAATTAGACGTTTGATTTGGGATACATGAAAGGTTGGGTTGATGCGACGCATGGTGGAAGGTAAACTTAATCTTACAGAAGAGGGGTTGATGATCTTAGTTATGGTGAAGGGTCCGATGAACCTGGGTGAGAGTTTACGAGAGATCGTCTTTATGGGAACATCCCTTGTGGATAACATGACCCTCTGGCCGATGTGATACCTTGGAGCTGTGGAGCGACGTCGATCCGCTTGTTTCTTATAGTTTTTGACAGATTGGAGGAGTTGTCTTCTGGCTTGTAGCCAGGTTCTTTTGCACCGGCGGACAAATGCCTGGGCAGAAGGAACTGTTACCTCCTCCTCCTGGGAAGGAAACAAAGGTGGCTGATAGCCCAGGCAGCAGTGGAATGGGGACAAACCCGTGGAGGAAGTTGGGAGAGAGTTGTGGGCGTATTCGGCCCACGGGAGAAATCTGCTCCAAGAGGTTGGGTTCTGAGAGGTCATGCACCGAAGAGTTGCCTCCAACTCTTGATTCATTCTCTCGGTTTGGCCGTTTGTCTGTGGATGATAGCCTGAGGATAGACTTGTGGTGGCTCCAATGAGTTTACAGAAAGCTCTCCAAAACCTTGCTGTGAACTGTGGACCTCGATCCGAGACAATGTCCGTGGGGAGACCATGGAGGCGAAAAACGTGGAGAATGAGTAACTCAGCCGTCTGTTTGGCAGAAGGGAGTCCAGGGAGCGGCACGAAGTGGGCAGCTTTGGAAAAGCGGTCGACGATAGTTAAGATGCAAGTATGGTTACTGGAGTTGGGTAGTCCAGTAACAAAGTCGATGGCGATATGTGACCAAGGGCGGTGAGGGACTGGGAGTGGTCTAAGGAGGCCTGCCGGGGGCCTATTGCTGCTTTTGTTCCTGGTACAGGAGTCACATGCCGCCACATACTTGATAACATCCTCCTTCAACGTGGGCCACCAGAAACGTTGTTGGATCAAAAACTGGGTACGTTTGCCCCCGGGGTGGCAAGCAAGCTTGGAGTTGTGTCCCCATTCCAGGACCTGAGTGCGCATGGTTGCAGGAACAAAGAGACGACCCTGGGGAACATTACTTGGGGTAGGACCTTGGGCATGGGCTTGTTTTACCTGTCTTTCAATGTGTAGTAATGTGGCTGCCACTAAACAGCGAGGGTGAAGAATGGTCTCGTGGGGCAAGAAGACCTGGTCCGAGGAAAACTGCCGGGACAGAGCATCTGGCTTTGAGTTCTTGGCTCCAGGGCGGTAAGATAGGGTGAAATTAAACCTGTAGAAAAACAAGGACCACCTGGCCTGTCGGGCGTTAAGTCTCTTAGCTGTTTTCAAATACTCCAGGTTTTTGTGGTCTGTCCAGACGAGAAAGGGATGTTCAGTTCCCTCTAGCCAATGTCTCCACTCCTCTAAGGCTAATTTCACTGCTAGCAATTCTCGGTCTCCAATGTCATAATTTCTCTCAGCGGGTGAAAGGCAATGAGAAAAAAAAGAACAGGGGTGCAGCTTGTTATCCTTGGGAGTTCTCTGAGACAGTACTGCCCCCACCCCTGTTTCAGAGGCGTCCACTTCCACAACAAATTGTATGGAGGGATCCGGGATAGTAAGGATAGGGGCCGATGTAAACTTGGTCTTGAGCCTTTGGAAGGCCTCCTCTGCCTGTTCGTTCCACTGGAACCGGAGTCTTGAGGAGGTTAGTGTTGTGAGTGGGGCAGAAATGGTGCTGTAGTTCCTTATGAATCGTCGGTAAAAATTAGCAAATCCCAGAAACCGTTGGAGATCACGTCTAGAAGTGGGAGCCGGCCAATCAGTGACAGCTTCTACCTTGGTGGGGTCCATCTGGATCATGGATGGTGAAATAATGAAACCAAGGAAAGCGATAGAATCCTGATGAAATTCACACTTCTCGGCTTTGATGAATAATTTATTCTCAAGGAGTCTTCGCAATACTAGGCGCACATGGTTCTTATGCTCTTCGAGAGAACGTGAAAAAATCTAAATATCGTCAAGGTAGACGAAAAACAAAAGAGTTCAGAAAATCCCTGAGGACATCATTAACTAAGGCCTGAAACACTGCCGGGGCATTGGTAAGGCCGAAAGGGACAACGCGGTACTCGTAGTGCCCTGTAGGGGTGTTAAAGGCCGTCTTCCATTCATCCCCCTCCCTTATCCGAACAAGATGGTAAGCATTTCTGAGATCCAGCTTGGTGAATACTTTGGCCCCTTGAAGGAGTTCAAAGGCTGTGGTCATGAGTGGGAGCGGGTAACGGTTCTTGACAGTAATTTCGTTAAGGCCTCTAATCAATGCAGGGCCGAAGGGAATTATCTTTTTTTTTGACAAAGAAAAACCCAGCGCCTGCGGGGGAGGAGGAGGGGCGAATGATGCCTGTGGCAAGAGACTCTGTGATATAATGGTTCATGGCTTCTCTCTCTGGTGGGCTAAGTGAATAAAGGCGTCCCTTGGGGGGTGTGGTACCTGGGAGGAGGTTTATTGCACAATCATAAGGTCGGTGAGGGGGAAGTGAGAGTGCTTCTGCTTTGCTAAAGGCAAGTTTGAGATCAGAGTACTCTGGTGGAACATTAGAAAGGTCAAGATGTTCGTCGATCATGATGGGAGGTGGAGAGTGAGTAGCAGCTGAGCGGAGGCAGGAGGCGAGGCATGAGGGGCTCCAACCCAGGATAATGTTCTTAACCCAGTCGATGTGGGGGTTGTGAACAGCAAGCCAGGGGCGGCCAAGAACGATCGGAGAATAGGGGCTGTTGACGACAAAGAGGAAGATGTCCTCCACGTGGTTGCCAGAAATGCGAAGAGTAATTGGAGTTGTCTGGTGTGTAATGGGAGGGAGGTTACTACCATCTAGGGCTCGCACAGAGAAAGAGGGGTTCAGACGATGTACAGGAATTCCCAAGTTTCTGACTGTGTTAAGGCTAATTAGGTTCCGATCGGCCCCGGAGTCAATCAGGGCTTGCATGGCATGGGACTTGTTGTCATGGACGAGGGAGACAGTGAAACATGAATGTGTGTTAGGGAGGTTTTTGTGAGTGGAGCCCTCCAGAACTCCCAGTTTAACTGGAGGGCTTACTTTTTTAGCGGGCAGTCCTTGAGAAAATGACCTGCTTGCCCACAATAAAAGCATGCTCTCTCTGTTCGTCGCCGCTGCCGTTCCTCTGAGGAGATGTGGGTTCGACCTATCTGCATGGGTTCCTCAGGAGAAGAGTGAGGGCATGGGCGAGCGGGTGGGCATGGAGGAGTAGGTGGACATGGAGAAGCAGGTGAGCGTGGAAGGGTGAGAGGAGAGAGAGACCTCCTGACTGTCTGAGGTCGATTACGTCGGAGATGAATACGAGCATCGACCCGCCCAGCGAGGTCCATGAGTTCGTCCAGATCAGATGGTAGCTCACGGGAGATAAGCTCGTCCTTGAGGGTTTCGGAAAGTCCCTCCAAAAAGGCATCAAACAAAGCCTGTTCGTCCCAATTGCAGGAGGCCGCCAGGGTGCGAAACTCAATCGCATAGTCGTAAGCTGAACGAGGTCCTTGGCGAAGCCTTAATATCTTCCCAGCCGCCTCTCGACCAGAGGATGAGCGGTCGAAGACTCTCCTCATCTCCTGAGTGAATCTGTCGAAGCTAAAGCAGCAGGCATCCTGAGCGTCCCATACTGCCGTTCCCCACTCCCTTGCTCTCCCGGTCAGCAGTGTAATGACATATGCCACCTTTGAACGTTCTGTGGGAAAGGTCGAGGCCTGCAATTCCAGCACCAGCGAGCACTGGGAGAGGAAGGAGCCTGGTTCACCATCATAAGCCTGAGGCGGAGGAAGGCGTGGTTCCGGTGGTGGGGTGGCAGTGGCGGCCGGAGAGGAGGTCGTGTGGAGCTGTTGTACTTGGATCGTGAGCTTAGCAAGAGATTCAGAGACAGATACCAGGGTCTGAGTGACTGACTGGATATCCTGCTGGTGTGAGCCAAGGAGAGTGCCCTGACTCTCCAGTGCGGTCCTCAGACGGCTCAGTTCTGCTGGGTCCATTCTTCTGGCCGAATTATTCTGTCACGGCGCTGTGCGAGGTCAGGCAGGCTGATAGGACCCAAGAGCAGACACCACTCTGGGATGATATTCTTAAAAGGGCTTTAATGGTGAAAAGGTAGGAGATAGGGTTGGTAGTGCTTGGTGTTACTTTCTCACGGAATACAGGTGTATAATGAACACGGGACTGTAATGGAGGACAGAGGTGCAGCTCTGAAGCGGTTCTCTGACGTTTAATGAAGTGAGATTCTGTAGTTCACCTTGACGTGGAGGATGGCTGCTGGGTGCCTTTATGTAGTGGAAAAAACAGACGTGGATGCAGAGATTGAGAGGAGCAGAGGCGTTTCACCTGTTGGTGTCTCGAAGGATGTGGAATCCGGAAGTGAGAAACAATCGCGAAGTCAAGGGGCGAAGCGTGAGTCAGTGTCCGTGAGAGCAGTCAAGGCCAGGTCAAACAATCCGAAGCGGAAGACGATAGCGAAGTCGAGGGGCGAGGCGTGGGTCGATGTCCGTGAAGCAAAAATCAGGTCTAACAAATCCGTAGGGACGAGCGAAAAGCGAAAGCCGTTAAACAAAGCACTTGGTCAAAAAACGCATGAATCATAGGAAAAATAACCGCGAGGAAACTGGGCTGTGGAGCACGCAATAATTCGGCAGCGAGAAAGCGCGCTGCGCTTCCTTAAATGTCGGGAGAAATTATTTGTGAATGGGGAGCCGGTGTGTGTGGGAGGGGCGGTACGAAGGCGTGGGAAAAGACGTGACAGTCTACAGACAACGTGACCGCGAGTAGAGAAATCTGACAGCGTGGGAACAAAAACAACAACAAACGAGAGGAGTGACAGGAGTTCGTGACAATGACTGTGTATGTGACAAATAAAATTTGAATTAGAATATTTTTATTATATCTTTTTTTCCTAATTTAATTTTGGTTAGTTGAAAATGAAAAACACAACAGGGCTTGCCTATTATATGTAATGTTGTACACAAAAAAAAGTATAGGATTGGCTTAAATTTTTAGATTGTGGTTAACTGGTGGTTAAAAATTATATGATGATATTTCAAGCGTAGTTTTGCATCATAGCAGCCCAGCTCAATTTTCTGGAAAATCCCTAACACTTTCTTTTCGTTCCCTATCCTTGCTTGCTCATTTTGATCAAGTCTAAATTGCCATCTGAGGCAAATGCAAATGGATGTCATCTTTTATTTAAAGGCTGCATCTCTTCCTGGCTATGACAGGCAATCAATGTGGTAAAGACCATCAGTGCAATATGACTCTCAGTGATTCACACAGCATCATATCATTTTCAAGACTCATTACAGCTTTTTACTCATTTTATTCAACATTGCTTACACTGTGTTTCGAACATGTTGAGTCATTTCTTGACTGGTCTGTGAAGGTAACGCCGGTAAGGCTGTAACTGTTATACAGTAATCACACACACAAAGGAGGTTGTGTTGAACTCATATAAAGTGGATCCAAAGCAAGAAGACATTTATCAAATAAATAAAGTAAAAAGCCAGCTAAACACTTGATGTCTGTTTATTCATTCATCTTTAAATACTGGTTTATTCTGTTTAGAGTTGTGGAGGTTATAATGTTATAACCAAGAATTTGAGAAACTTTAATTTGAGAATTGTTTTAGCCACCCTACTAGTGTGTTGATTTTTCTCATTTATTTATTTATTTATTCTCATATCTCTAAGCAGTTGTCCCAGGAAATTACATAAACATTACTAACTGACACATATTAGATTTCTTGTCCTAGTGAACAAAATTGTACTCCACATGCTAACATAATACTAAGATGCAATTATTACATTATAGATTTGTACAGTCTCAGTACTGGATCTGGAGACCTATTGTCCTGCACAAAGCATCAAACTGACTTACCTCTCAGTTCAATCAGAAAACTGCTGCAAGCATGAAATCTCCTTTATTTAATAATTAAACTAGATATGCAAAATGATCATAAACTAGAACAAAAAAAAATGAATGAAGTAGTTTGAGACATTCTAATATGAAAATGCAGTAATGCAAAAACTGACCCTAACTCTAAACTCAACTTTTGTAACTTTATTTTAACAACCTGAATTGTGTACATTGGTATAATTTTGCAAGTGTGTCACCATGTTGGACTGAGACAAATCATTTTGAACTTGATATTTGAATTGTATAAAAGAACTTAAACCTCTCGTATAATAGATAGTAAATGCTTCTGTAGTCTCACTGTTTCAATCTACACATTTTTTTTGTGCTCAAACTGTGCTCACCTCATCTTTAGAGGAAAACCATCTTCTTAAGTCCCACAGTGTCCTTACGACCCACTTCAGCCTAGACGTGTGCACGTTCACAGCTGGCTAATATCAGTCCTAATTACTCCACTGAGGCTGCCTGAAATTTAGCTCTCTTTCACACACACACACACACACACACTGACACACAAATAACAGACAATATGCAAATAGAGAAATGGGAGGGAGTAACTACACCATTACAGGTCATTACAGGTCAAGATTAAATACTTTTTGACCTGACAAATACAGTTGTAGTTAATCTGTATATCCAAACATCTCCTGCTCTCTGTTAAAAAAAAAAAAAAAGAAAGAAATTCTCATCAGAACTATACAACCTCACATCTCTAAGCACTATTTGACCCAGAGCTTTTGTACAATCAATAATTCAATCAAGCATGGCTGAGTGAATGCTCTAAAGGCTATTTAAATGTCTGTAGAGGAAAACAGCCATTAGACTCAATATGACATTCTGGCATACGATAAATCCAGCATTCAAAACTTTATAGGTAATTTTATACATAACCTATAAATCATGTATGGCAGCATTTCTCTCTCTGTCTGAATCCAATGAATGAGTATTATTGCAATGTTTGTGGCAAGCAGTTTACTGTAACATTCCAAAAATACATTATGGAATAATTTAAAATCTCTAATACAGACATATAGTCCCTGTTTTTCACTGTTTCCCAAATTAACCCCTTAATCAAGTGAAGGAAAATATTTGTTAACTTCCATTATTATAACATATTTTTGTATAAATTTTTGTAAATTGCTTTTTTTATTTTTGTACAAAATTTATGTTTAAATAAATGTGCATTTAATTTTATCCGTGTTATAAAAATATTTTTACATATTCACATTTTGGAAATTTTTTTACCCTGGATGGGTAAGAAATCATAACCATTTATAGGGCACTTATATAATACTTTAATAATCAACAAAAAAAAATTTTGTTTTTCTTTTCCAAAATGTTTAATTGTTGTAATTTTTATGTTGCAAATTAAGATTGGTGAAGTTACTGCATATGGTTCCTCACACAGTAATAAGTTCTAAGGTAATTTTTTTTCCTCGTCCCATGTGCATAGCCCTCTTTATTTTATCTTCCACGGGTCAGGTGTTTAGATTTGAGCTCTGATTTGCCCATTTGGATGTTCATATTCTTCTTCTGAATCAATTGCTTAATTGACTTGGTGCTTTGTTGGTGCTGTCATGTAATATTTCTTCAGGCCTGAAGGTTTATTGCCAAAATAAATTAGGATTTGAAACTATCTATGCTCCCTTCTAGCGTGATGCTGTCACCAGCATGTTTCTCCCTTGTTTGTAGTTTTTTTTGTTGTTGTTGTTGTTAATAGGCTTTCTTGTTTTTGTACCAAATACTGTAGATGTTTGTGATCTTTTAGAATTATGCCCCAAAGGGTTTACATTGGTCTCATTACACCTAAACAAATTTGTCACATGGTAGTTTGGGTGGACTTTTTGGTAATTCTTTTTTTTTTTTGGCATAAGAATGTGCTTCTGTCTAGACATATTGCTATCACATGCAGGGAGTGACCAATCCTTGCCAGTATTTGTGCTGCTCCATTAATGTTTGCAGTATTCTTGGCAGTTGACCTGATACGTTTGATTATTGTTCTTCCATCAATTTTAGAGGAATGTCCTGTTTTTGTTTAAATGTTTCTGTGGTGCATTCAACACAATTTTCTCCACTTTTCGATAAAGTCTTTCATGGTCTTTTAGAAACTCATCTTTTAGAAACTCCTAAATATTTTGTTATTCATTTATGTCATTGTAAGATTTTGGGGTACATTCCATGCTCATACCCATACCCATGCCCATGACGTCACTAGTTTGATGAAATGAAAAAATTACTGTTAAAGAGTCTAATCCGAAAGCATTCTTTCATTCATTACTTTTGAATTTAGTGTGGTTGCATCATTCTGAGCTTAGTCCATTATTAAAGTGTGCACACATATGCAATTAAGTTATTAGAAATTACTTTTTTTTCCCTCTAATACCTTTCACTAGATTTTTTTGGTTGCTATATCACATTAAAGGTAGATGAGTTTTCTTGGCTTCATAATGTAACAACTTGCAATTCATAAGAGTGTAAACATTTAATATATACTTTAACATTTATGCTTTGTTTAAGGTCATCAGATACTGTATTCACCCTGATGTGCATGACATTACAGTCTGGTTACATTTATTTAATGGGTTGCAATGCGTCATATTTTCCATTGTTCTCAATTATTCCCGTAAGTCGAAGTCTCTTCCCATTTGGACACACTGTCAAATGTGAGCACACACTTTTAACAACAGTGTTACAGACAAAACAACAGGTCAATTGTAGACAAAGAAACTGACAAGAAATAGTATTGCTAAGAATTCTTGTAAATGGGCAGCATCTGGTCGAAATTGACTAGAATTTCATGTTCTTTTCAATTTGGGGCCAGGTCTAAGTGGGCCTCAACTGATCAGTCCAAATCTCACAACAACATAAAAAACTATGAACTATGTATAGACATGTCAGTGTATGTGAATGCATTTCTGTTCGATTTAATTTTTCTTGTTTTGTATTTTTAATCTATTTTCCCTATTTGGGCACATGTGTACCTGTGATTTGTTAGTGTTGCACTTCACAACAGTGGATACAAAACTTGGAGATTTAGGTAGGCTACTGTAATTTCGTGATTAATACTGCATAAGTCTTATTACAAAAGAAAGAAATCATATTCAGTTTTTTAGAGTAAACACCTTTTAGAGACATAAAGAGTTTTAGAGACATAATAAACATCATATTCTCCTGGGATTTTTAGATTTTTGTTTATTTAAAAAAAAATAAATTCTCTGTTTGTAATATTGAGGCCAAGTTTAATGTCATAGAGTAGATATTTACGCTCACTTGGGCTATGTCTAATTATGCAATCTGATGCAATGCCTTGTTTTGGGTAATGTGTTAGTGCTTGAACTAAGATGAAGACTATTTTCCCCTTTGGACACTCAGTAAGCATTGACATAATGAAATAAAATCTGAGCACAATCTGAGAAACTGTTATCTGTTTTAATGATAATGTAAGAGGTCAAGATCAAGCGCAGGTAAAAAAAAAAAATGGACTTGCTCATTGTCATTGTCTACACACTGTTTTTGAAATTTAAGGCAGGTGTAACTGTGAAATACAATAGAAGAAGAAGCTTCAAATTTGTCACATATAAAATACAGATGCATTACAAATGCTTTTTTGTTCTTCATGTATCCCCGCTTGTTAGGAAGCCGGGGTCAGAGGATACAGCACCTGGAACAGAATCTTGCTCTAGGGCTCAACAGTGGCAGCTTGGCGATACTGTGGCTTGAAGCCCTAACCTTCTTATCAATAGCTGTGAGCCATTACTGCCCTAAGCAACAGCAGGAAACAGGGAAAATACATTGGACAACATCCAGCATATTTTCACTTCAGCCACATTGCGACTGCTATCTGAGCTTGTCTTAAAAAGTGGAGAACAGAATTACATGTGGGTCATATATCTGACAAGATGAGAGCTATAAGCAAACAGTTGAACCCACAGCGGCTACAGAGTAGGATCTGTTTTTAAATGGAAGAATAAGCTGTGGAATGTTTTCCTGGAAAGTGAGGAAAGTGAAAAGAAACAGAGAGTGATATAAAGTTCTAAAGATCATCAAAAGACAGGCAAGTAGTGTGAACCTCATTCATCAAATCTAAAGCTTCTTTTCAAACAAATATGAGAAGAAATAAACTTGCAGCAATCCACATGTTTATGTACGATGTGATCTTCTTTCAGAGCTGAGAATCAACACAATGGCCAAAGAAACGCTCAGTGCTTATGTATGGCTGTGAGATGTCTTGGCACTTACCTAGAAAAACTTTCCATCCAAGACAGAACAACAATGACTTCATTTTTTTGGTTTGATCCAGATCATTTTGAAACGTTCTCTGCTCCATGGGAGGTCTAAGTCCTGGATAAAAATTTAAATACAAATAATTTGCCTCAGTAAAAGAGAAATCCTTAATTAAGATCTTTAATTATAAAGATAATCAAGAGGAAAATAACAATCACTTGATTTACTTATGGTTTTCACACAAATAATAAACAACTCAATGATGTATAAGAATCATGAATATGCTTCTGTTTAACCTTTTAAGCCTTGGCGAGGTAACCACCATTCAAAGAGCCAGAAATAGAAAATATTAAAACGGTGTCGTTTTTCCTGTAGTTTCCTCAGACCTCACAGAAACATGGCAATACACAGAATGCTTATGGTAAATTTTTCATGGGTGGGTTTGAGCGTGTACTGTAAATCAAATTACACAAAGAGCTTCATTCAATCATCACCATACTGAAGTTATCTGTTTTCTTGAAAAGGGTTCAATTTAAACTTACCATACCTACCATCTACAATGGATTTACTTGTTTAATACCACAAAAATAGAATCCACAGGTTCTTATATGAGGGGAAACTACAGTTGACCAAATTATGCTCGAAAACTTCAGTAGGAAAAAAATCAATGCCCCAGTGCACCAAATGAGGTCCATAAAGATGTGGTTTGGAGTGGAAGTGGCCTGCACAGAGGCCTGACCTCATCCGCATTGAACACTTTTGGGATGAATGTATTTTCTGACTGAGTGCCAGGCCCTCTTGTTCAACATTAGTGTCCCACAAATGCTCGTGTGGCTGAATCCCCAAGCGACACTCCAAAATGTAGCAGAAAGCCTTCTCAGAATAGCAGAGGCTGCAACTGATCATACAAAATGGCTGCAAAATATGTCACATTCTGAAGAACAGTTTTATTAACAAAATATAAGCTTAATTAAATCAACTTGGAGCCATCACAACAAAACATATGCATTTAAACATGTAACTGTCAAAACTTTCATTTGAACCTTTCATGGCTTTCATCTGGGAAAGTGTACAAGAGTAGAATAAAAATCCACATAAACATTAGTGATTAGTGATAATAATTTTATTTAATAGTACTGAAGTTTTTATATGACTCTCTCACGCACACACACACACACACACACACACACACACACACACACACACAAATAATCAAATCACTATTATGTCATTTAAAAAGATTTTTTTGACCATTTTGTACTCAAGCATGTAGGTGAAGCCACAAAATCTAATGAAAAAACAAAACCTCTTGTTTAAATTGAGAATGAAATTACAGAAACTTACTCGTCTTTTATAATTATTAAAGCTGTCAGTCATTTCAAAAACTCCCGTATTAAACTGAATGCTTTGTTTTTATCGTATCTCTGCTAAGAAGAGTTGTGCTTATGTATCATACATTGAGATGGAGCCCTGCTTATACACACACATTTTGTCATGTATTTTATGTGATAGACCAACACACAGCACAAGTACATAATTTTGAAGTGGAAGGAAGATTAGAAATGGTTTAAAATTTTTATAAATAAATATCTGAAAAGTGTGGTGTGCATTTGTATTCTGCTCTCCTGAGATAATAATTTGGACAACCACCTTTCACTGTAATTACAGCTGCATGTTTTTTGTGGTATGTCTCTACCAGCTTTCCGCATCTACAGAGTGAAAAAAGCCCATATTTCTTTTCAAAATAGCTCAAGCTCAGTCAGATTGGATGTAGCACGTCTGAACGTCTTCTTCTTCTATACCGCTTAATCCTGTGTTCAGGGTCGCGGGGGACCTGGAGCCTATCTCAGGGTACACCCTGGACAGGGTGCCAATCCATCGCAGGGCACACACACATACACACACTCACACACTACGGGCAATTTAGGAACGCCAATTAGCCTAACCTGCATATCTTTGGACTGTGGGAGGAAACCGGAGTACCCGGAGGAAACCCACCAAGCACGGGGAGAACATGCAAACTCCATGCACACACAGACGGGAATCGAGCCTGGCCGGGGAATTGAACCCAGACCCTGAAGGTGCAAGGCGACAGTGCTAACCACTACACCACTGTGCAGCCTGTAGCACGTCTGTGAAAAGCAATTTTCAAGCGTTCATTGGATTTAGGTCTGTATTTTGACTGGACCATTCTAACACATGAATATGCTCTGATCTAAACTATTCCACTGTAACTCAGGTTGTATGTTTAGGGTCGTTGTTCTTTTGGGATGTGCACATCCGTTCCAGTCTCAAGTCTGGAGCAGCGGTCCTCTCTGACAACATCTCCAGGACACTACGAACCATCTGACTGGCGGTAAGTCATACTGTAGATTCCAAACATATTAGCCACATCACAACTCACCATAGTGATAGACGCACACACATAGCTTGTCCTATAGAAACTGTGTCTGTTCCCCGAATAGTGAGAAAAAAGAATAAATTTGTTAAATTTGCCCGAAACAATCTGATAACCATAAAACCAGAAAAAGGCAAAATAAGTAGTCAAAATCCACCTCTAAAGTTTGGACTACTCAACATTAGATCCCTTGCGCCTAAAGCACTTATTGTTAATGAAATTATCTCAGATTATTGCCTTGACGCACTCTGTCTCACCGAAACCTGGCTTAAACCAAATTAATATTTTGGTCTGAATGAGTCTACTCCGTCAGGATATTTCTATAAGCACGAGCCCCGTCTAATTGGTCACGGTGGTGGTGTCGCCACTATCTACAATGATGTACTCACTGTTACTCAGAAAATAAGGCCCAGGTTTAATTCATTTGAAGTGCTTATCATTAATGTTGCACTCAATGAAATACGTAATAAACCCTTGCTATATTTTACCCTGGCCACCGTGTACAGACCCCCGGGGCCATATGGCGATTTTCTAAAAGAATTTGGACATCTGCTATCAGACCTATTGGTTAACTCTGACAAAGTGTTGATAGTAGGAGATTTTAACATTCATGTAGATGATGCTAACGACGCTTTAGCACTCACATTTATGGATCTACTAAATTCCTTTGGGGTTAAACAAAATATAATTGGAGCAACTCACTGCTTTAATCATACGCTAGATTTAATTATATCCCATGGTATAGATGTCTCTAATATAGAGATCATACCTCAAAGTGATGATATCACAGATCATCACCTCCTGACATATACTCTACCCGTAGAATAGATTAGCTGTGTCTCCCCACGTTATCAATTTGTTAGAAATATGAATCCCACTACTAAAGACAGATTCACAAGTAATCTGCCAGATCTGTCCCAATTTCTTATTAGACCCCTAAATGCAGATGATCTAGATGAAGTGACTAGCAGCATGGGCACTATTTTTACCAGTACATTAGACACTGTTGCTCCCATCAGATTAAAAAAAGTCAGAGATAAAACACTTGCACCGTGGTACAACAGTCATACTCGCGCCCTAAAGAGAGCAACCCGTAACCTCGAGCGAAAATGGAGGAAAACTAAATTAGAAGTTTTTCGAATTGCGTATAAAGACAGTATGTGCAGCTATAGACAGGCTCTAAAAACTGCTAGGACTGAGCATCTTAGCCAACTGATAGCAAGAAGCCAAAACAATCCCAGGTTCTTATTTAGTACAGTGGCTCGCCTAACAAAACCTAAGATGCCCGCAGAGAGTATCCCATCACAGTTTAGAAGTGAAGACTTTATGGACTTCTTTAATGAAAAAATCAATAATATCAGGAAGAAAATAATGGAGGTTCAACCTCTAATAGTATCTCACGATCCAGTTCAGCCTATAGCTTCACATTTAGATTTTCACTGCTTTACAGGTATAGGACAGGAAGAGCTGTATAAACTTATCACCTCGGCTAAATCAACAACGTGCCTGTTAGACCCAATCCCAACCAGATTTTTAAAAGAAGTGATGCTTACGGTTGGAGAGCCACTTCTAAACATTATTAATTCTTCATTACATCTAGGTCACATCCCTAAACCTTTCAAGTTAGCAGTTATTAAGCCGCTTCTTAAAAAATCTAATTTGGACGCGAATGAAATAACAAATTACAGACCGATTTCAAACCTTCCGTTCATATAAAAAATACTAGAAAAAGTAGTATCAGCTCAAATTTGCACATTCTTGCAGGATAACAACATCCTTGAAGAATTTCAGTCAGGTTTCAGGCCCCATCATAGCACAGAAACTGCACTAGTTAAGATTACAAACGACTTGTTTTTAGCTTCAGACCAAGGCTGCATCTCATTGCTAGTCCTGCTCGATCTTAGTGCTGCATTCGACACTATAGATCATAATATTCTCATAGATCGCTTACAAAATTATATAGGTATTCAGGGACAGGCATTAAAATGGTTTAGATCTTACCTGTCTGATTGCTACCATTTTGTAGATCTAAATGGAGAACCGTCTGGTGTAATGCCAGTGAAATATGGGGTCCCACAAGGGTCAGTTTTAGGACCTCTGTTGTTCTCAATATACATGCTTCCCTTGGGTAAAATCATTAGAAGACATGGGATTAGTTTCCATTGTTATGCTGATGATACCCAATTATATTTATATTATATTATCTCAACTAAACCAGACGAAATACCTAAGTTGTCTAGATTAACTGAGTGTGTCCAGGACATAAAAGACTGGATGACCAATAACTTTCTTTTAGTAAATTCAGATAAGACAGAGATATTACTTATTGGCCCAAAAACCAGCACACAACAGCTTTCACAATTCAGCCTGCGCTTAGAAGGATGTACTGTTACTACCAGCTCAGCGGTAAAAGACCTGGGCGTGATATTAGACAGTAACTTGTCTTTTGAAAATCACATTTCAAATATCACAAAAACAGCCTTTTTCCATCTTCGAAATATTGCTAAACTTAGGAACATCTTATCCGTATCTGATGCAGAAAAACTAGTTCATGCATTCATGACCTCCAGACTGGACTATTGTAATGCATTACTAGGTGGTTGTCCTGCATCCTCAATAAACAAGCTTCAGTTAATCCAAAATGCAGCTGCCAGGGTTCTCACTAGATCCAGAAAATATGATCATATAACCCCAATATTATCATCCCTGCACTGGCTACCTGTTCAGTTTAGAATAAATTACAAAATAGTATTACTTACATACAGTACAAGGCCTTAAATGGTTTAGCTCCCACATACCTAACCAGTCTTCTGATACGCTACAATCCACCACGCGCCTTAAGATCACAAAGCTCCGGACTTCTGGTAGTTCCCAGAATTTCAAAATCTACAAAAGGGGGTAGGGCGTTTTCATATTTAGCTCCAAAGCTTTGGAATAGCCTTTCAGACAGTGTTTCTCAGTTCAAAAGTAGACTCAATACGCATCTTTTTAATCTGGCATACACATAACTCATCCCATAATTTCATACTCCAGTACACCTATCCCGAATGGCAACTACGCTAATTCTCCCCATCTGTTCTGTATTTCTCTACCCATCCCGAGGCATCAGGAGATTTTGCCAGCTTCAGTTGACAAAGGCCGACCCTGCGAGGTTCCTGAGGCATCCAGAGAAGGACCAGCTCCAGCTGGATTCAGCTTTATGATGGTTGGAGCTACACATGCTGCTCCTGTGCTTTCAGTGATCCAGACCTTATCTGCCCTCTGCACCTACCGACTCGTCCCTATGCTGAACTGCTGGTCTTCATGTCAATTTAAATAATTTCTGTCATATTGAGTTTTCACCTGCACAACACACAAGATGTTATATCATTTCTATCTGTTATCGCCCAAATGAGGATGGGTTCCCTGTTGAGTCTGGTTCCTCTCAAGGTTTCTCCCTAATGCCATCTCAGGGAGTTTTTCCTTGCCACCGTCGCCGTCACCCTTGGCTTGCTCATCAGAGAAATTTCATTCATTCGTCTCATTATTATTATCTGCACATTTTTCTCACACAGACACACTTCCAATTATTTTCTTTTCTATTATTATTATTATTTTATTTTTTTGCTAAATTTCTTTAATTTTTGTGAAGCTGCTTTGAGACAATGACCATTGTTAAAAGCGCTATATAAATAAAATTGAATTGAATTGAATTGAAAAAAGTCTAACAGGTTTACTTCTCAGATTTCCCTGTATTTGGTGCCATTCATCCTCTTATCACCTCATCCTTGTCCCTGCTGAAAAAAGCATTCACATTGGTGCAACTTGCCAAAAATGTTGGTCTGACCAGAGCACCTTCATGCACCACATGTTTGCTGTTGGACTTCTTTCAATAATTCCTTTCTCCTTGCCAATCCTTACTAAAGGCCAGATGTGTGGAGTGCATGACTAATAGTTGTTTTGTGGACAGATTATCCCACCTGAGCATGCTCTTTCCATTTTTAGTTTGAAGGATTGAACAATGCTTGATTAGATGTCCAAAGCTTGGGATATTTCTTATTACCTCAGCTTGCTTTAAACTTCTCCACAAGTTCTTGACCTGTCTGGTGTGTTCCTTGGGCTTCATGGTTTGTTTACTAATGTTCTCTAACAAACCTCTGAGGGCTTCACAGAACAGCTGCATTTACACTGAGATTAAATTAAACACTTGAGTTGACTTTATTTACTAATTCCACTGGAATTTAGTTTGGGGTATCAGAGTAAAGGGGCTGAATACTGTATAAATGCACGCCACACCTTTCAGATATTTATAAAAATTAAAAGAAAAGTTTGTTGTGAATATTTATTGCCGTTTATTGTGTTTGTTTAAAAGCATTTCCTCTTTTATTACTGTTTAAAAAAAAATTTTTTTTTACTATTCATAAAAACATAATAACAATCATTTAATCATCGCAGGTCAGTATTAGACAAATACAACCTCGGGTGTACAACATATAACCTGTTTATCAGTGTTTAGGTTGCACTGTTAACTTGCTGCCTACTACAGTATATCCAACCACCTGACAAGTGCTAATTTATCAAGATGATTACTGTAGGTATCTGCAAATTATTGTTTACACATTGAAATGTATAAACAAAATATATTAGCAATGCATTACTGCCTCTGTCCTAAATACAGTGGGTTGCAAAAGTATTCGGCCCCCTTGAACTTTTCCACATTTTGTCACATTCATAAGAGTGTGGAGCAGCTGTATTTGTACTGACATTAGATTACACACAGGTGCACTCTATTTAGTCATTAGCACTCATCAGGCAATGTCTATGGGCAACTGACTACACTCAGACCAAGGGGGCTGAATAATTACGCACACCCCACTTTTCAGTTATTTATTTGTAAAAAATGTTTGGAATCATGTATGATTTTCGTTCCACTTCTCACGTGTACACCACTTTGTATTGGTCTTTCACATGGAATTCCAATTAAATTGATTCATATTTGTGGCTGTAATGTGACAAAATGTGGAAAAGTTCAAGGGGCCGAATACTTTTGCAAGACACAGTACATAAAGGTCTGGTTGCACATTGTAAAGAAAATAATCTATTTGACTGCCATTTACTTTTCTGACACAGTCGCCTAAATTATGACAATATATAGTTCAGTGTTTTTTTTTCTTTTCCTTTTTTGATTCTTCCTGCAGCAGTTACAGGGAAATGCAAGATATTTTGACTCACCAAATTCAATTTGTTTTCTTCCCTCTTCATTTTATACCAGAATGTCTCTTGATTAATCTTCTGATTAAGCTGGGGTACAGAGTATGTATCACATATTTAAATAATTAGCTATTGTGAAACTATTTGCTTGTCTTTGTTGGCTAGTTCTAAATTTCTCTTCTTAATTTATGTGTCTCTGTTCCTTTGCTTATCTTACACCCTAAATTATTTAAGGCTTAACAATCCAAATTTGGATCTTCGGATGTTGGAATAAGGGGAGGGATAGCTGAGAAATGCTCTTGAGGTGACAGGAGATGATAGTGTGGGATTTGACTCTTCTGGCGCAAAGCAGGAGGGAAAAAAACTATGGCAAAACATAGAGAATGTCTTAAGCCTCACATGGCTGTACACAGGAAATAACATATTACCTCCTGGACTTTTGGCTCACCATTGTAGGAAGAACTAGGTCATGTCTGCCTCTACTACTACTACTACTACTATTACTACTACTGCTACTGCTACAACTACTGTTTATACTGTATGCTGGCTGATACTAAATTGTCAAACTAAATTGTTAGCAGGGGCGGACTGGCCATCGGGAGCACCGGGACATTTCCCGGTGGCCTGACGGTCGTTCTGGCCTGCCGGCTGCCGCTGTACAGACGATCAGCCTGGCATGTGATAGGCTGGTGTGCAACTACGAATTAATTGACGGAACTCTCAATCTACGAATCAGGCAATGGAAAGGGAAGGGAAAATTAGAAGATCAGGAGGGAAAATTCCACTCCCACATGACCCCCCACATGACCCAACGTCAGCGACGCACTGCCTGATATCTGGCTATATCCAGAGACAGGGTATATCTGACTAATCATCGTTCAAAAAATGGAGCGTAAACACAAAGGAGGAGCAGAGAGAGAGCGTATTGCCGCAGACGCAGCAAGCTGCTGCAAAATCCCAGCCATGTTCGCCAGTAAGGGAACAGGTCGGTCAAGATTTACATTATATTTATAATAATTTGGCAGACGAACACTTTCATCCAAATCACTTAGATAATCACAATAGTTAAAAATAAACCAACAAACGAGCAACAATATGTAAGTGCTGCTGTGCTGTGTCAAGTCTCGTTTCGGCTACATGTAGGATATTTTTCATATAATAAATAAAAATGAATAAAAAGTAGACAGAATAGTGTTAGTGGGTCAAATTGTTTTAAATAATAAATAAATCAAGTAGATGGTATGGAAAAGAATACAGTATTAGTTATTTAGATTTTTCATTTCTAGTCTACAATATGCAGCCTACAATGTTTGTTTGTTTATTTATTTTATTTAGAAAAGGTGAGGAAGGAAGCAGCAGTAGCACTAGTGCTGCAAATGCTCCTGCTGTTGAGCTACAGTAGAGGTGATGGACAGTTCAGCGTTAGAGTCAGAGCAGGAACCTTCTGGTAAAGTTTAAGATAAGCAAAACTAAACATGCAGGCAGCAGCCTATACTTTTTAAACAACATGTGCTTTTTATGATTTATAAGATCACAGGGATTAAAGTTCTCCGTCGTTACGACGGATTTCCGTCAATCACACTGTTCCGCCTGTCCTTAATGTTTAAAATTCACTTTTCATAATTTTAATGCTGTGTATATATAGGCTTACATGGGTGTTAAATTAAGAAAAGACAGTGTATTCAGCCTGCTGAGGAGGATGTGATCAAAGCCTGGAGTGGAGCGACTGCACGTTCCTCTCCACTCTAAGCGTTTTGTTATCACTCCGGTATGGATCCACTCCGGGTTTTGGTTTAGTTTTGAAGAACTACATGTCAGGCTGAGGTATAACTATATTTAAGATAGCATGGACACACTTAATGCAGGAAGGCTCCGATGTTTCGGAGATTGATAAAAGTGTAAAAAAAATAAATAAATGGAGATGGGCTTGGCTTAGCGAAATTGGGGAGAATGGCAAGCCTTTTAGTTTGTGGACTAAAAAAATCAAACATCCAGGTAGGTGTCTCTGCACAGTATGCCACAGGAAACTTCAATATGGCAATAATGGCAAAAAAAGGTGCGAGTTCGCCATCAGTCAGCAGCTCGTCACAATGCTGCGGTTCGTGCTCTACAGTACACATGCTCCCTGTCTGCTGCGACAAGAACCACAACGGAGATTCACACATCTGTGGCCGACCGTGTGCGCGATGTAAAAGTGCGCCTATGTTCTTTCATAGCGGAGCATGACCTGTCGCTCACAGTCTCACAACCACTAGTTAATTTAATGAAATCAGTTGTCAAAGACAAGACTGCACTTTCAAGATTGTCTACTCATATCCGATTCACGTGTTTACACTCGCCATACCATCTGAAATATCGCGCATACTTAAAGGTGAAGATGAAGGTGAAATATGCTTAACACTCTGCTATATACAGTATGCAAACTTCACGAACCGTCACCATGGTTTTAAAACGGTGGAGGAGGGAAAAAACAGCATAATTGCAGCCTGCACATATGCTTAATTCATCAAATACTGATTTAATTGGGGGGGGGGGGGGGGGGGGGGGGCGCTGTTCTTTTCCTTTTCCATGTCACCTGCGATGTTGTAATTCAACACGCGCTTCCACCGGAGAATAACATTATTATATTACTATATTATTATATACGTTATTCTCATTCACCTGGCAGTGTAAACGTAGCCTAACACTGCCAGGTGAATGCGACCCAATTCCGATTTTTTGCTCATATGTGACACATATCGGATATGTTCTGTGTCCGTGTAAACAGGAAAAAAACGCATGCATTCCGATATTTCGAGATCGATTTCAGGCCTCCTTCATATGTGGAAATAAATCGGATATAAATCAGATATGTGCTAATGTGATTGTCGTGTAAACAGACAGATCGGATTTCCTGAGGCATTGTGTTCTGTATGTCATTAAAACTGCGACTTCTTCGCGGTTTAATGACGTAATGTTATTCTCCGGTGGAAGCGCGTGTGGAATTATAACATCGCAGGTGACATGGAAAAGGAAAAGAACAACGCCCCCCCCCCCCCCCCCCAACACACACACGCCTTGTGTTAATGCTTATTTGGGCTAAATAACATTAAATCAGTATTTGGTGAATAAAGCATATGCGCAGGCTGCAATTATGCCGTTTTTTTTCTCCTCCTCCGTTTTAAAACCATGGTGCGCGAACTTTGCATATATAGCAGAGATAGCGTTAAGCATATTTCACCTTCTTCTATCTTGGCTAGTGTGTAGCGCAAGAAACTCCCTTTAAGTATGTGTGATGTTTCAGATGGTACGGCGAGTGTAAACACGTGAATCGGATATGAGTCACAGTTAAAAGAACGTGTAAACAGACGGTCAAAAAAATCAGATATAGGCAACAAATCGGAATTAAGCATCGAGACCTGGCAGCTATGTTTACACTGCCAGATAAATGTGACCCAATTCCGATTTTTTGCTCATATGTGACACATATCGGATATGTTCCATGTCCGTGTAAACAGGAAAAAAACGCATGCATTCCGATATTTCGAGATCGGTTTCAGGCCTCCTTCATATGTGGATATAAATCAGATATGTGCTAATGTGATTGTCGTGTAAACAGGCAGATCGGATTTCCTGAGGCATTGTGTTCTGTACGTCATTAAAACTGCGACTTCTTCGCGGTTTAATGACGTAATGTTATTCTCCAGTGGAAGCGCGTGTGGAATTACAACATCGCAGGTGACATGGAAGAGGAAAAGAACAACCCCCCCTCCAACACACACACGCCTTGTGTTAATGCTTATTTGGGCTAAATAACATTAAATCAGTATTTGATGAATAAAGCATATGTGCAGGCTGCAATTATGCCGTTTTTTTTCTCCCCCTCGGATTTAAAACCATGGTAACGTTTCGCGAACTTTGCATATATCGCAGAGCATTAAGCATATTTCACCTTCTTCTATCTTGGCTAGGTTGTAGCGCAAGAACCTCCCTTTAAGTATGCGCGATGTTTCAGATGGTATGGCGAGTGTAAACACGTGAATCGGACATGAGTCATAGTGGAAATAACGTGTAAACAGACGGTCAAAAATATCAGATATAGGCAACAAATCCGAATTAAGCATCGAGACCTGGCAGTGTAAACGTAGCCGCTTACTGGAAATCCGAATTGTCATCTAAGCTGAAAACGAAGATGTTTTCTTTGGCTACGTTTATACTGTGGTATATGGTTGATTATTTGTCAAGGTATATATTTTCTTTCAAAGATTACAAATAGCTTTTAAAATATGCAAACTGGCAATATTAAAGCAGTTTAATCTCCCCTAACGCTATTGGTCTCGACTATTTAAATAAAGTGTTTGTTAAAGTAATATGGCTTGGCCTGAAAAAAGTTCAGTCAGAAGATTTTTTTTCACTTTAATCCCTGAGATCAGTAGTAGGACTGTGATTTTGGGGACCTACAACTGATGTCTGCACAATTATAAATACAGATTATTGAACACGCTTATTTCATATTGCAGAGCAACTAGATGTGCAGAGTGAGAGAGAGAAGGATTCAGGGAAAGATGAAGGAGACAGTGAAAGCCGGTGCACTAGTAGTGCTAATTACTTACTGTTTACGCTTACTGGTCTGTTCCACATAATGCCATAATTGAGTAAACATTATCTGTTACTTACGCTGTCATATGTTTTGTTAAGTTTATTTGTGTTTGTGTTTCTGATACATTTGGTATACTAGAGTTGAGCACTGAAAATACATAAAATGTAAAATTTCAACATGTGAATGTGTCTCTTATTATCTCTTTTAAAAAGCCAATTTTCTATTTGCCATTGGTAGTATAAATGGTGTATTCCTAGTGAGTTGTTAAGGGTTTTTTTTTTTTATTCATTTATATTCCACCTGGTAGTCTACCTGTTACAATAATAGGGTTAGCCTACAAGTTTATCAGTCCAGTAGATTACATGAATAGGGTGGTGGTGACTGCAGCAGCAGAGGTGGCCTGGGAGTGGAGTCAAATTCCCGGCCTGAATTATTGTCCCAGTCCGCCACTGATTGTTAGTATTTCAAATAGCATGGAAGGAGAGCATCCTGAATTATACAAAAGCTCTTAGTGTAGCTAGATCAACGTATCTCGCCACTCTTATAGAAAATAACAAAAATAATCCTAGATTTTTATTTAATAGCATAGCCAAATTAGCTAGAAATAAGACCACTGCAGAACTCTCCACAACAACATCATGCAATAGTGAGGATTTTATGAACTTTTTTAATAATAAAATTGTAAATATCAGGCATAAAATTGAGGCTTTGAAACAGGATAATGCAATTGATGCAGATGTTAAATTAATGTCAGATCGGAACATAGAATATGTTACTCCCCTTGAAGAGAATGAACTAATTTCACTCCTCTCTTCTGCAAATTCATCAACCTGTATATTAGATCCTATACCGACACATTTTCTTAAACAGATAGTACCAGCAATAACAGAACCTCTGTTGAGAATAATTCATTCCTCACTCAATTCAATTCAATTCAATTCAGTTTTATTTGTATAGCGCTTTTAACAATTGACATTGTCTCAAAACAGCTTTACACAATCAAAAGAATTATTTAAGTTTGTATGGAATGTGAATGTGTATGAATCAAAATGTTCAGATATTCCCTGGCGAGCAAGCCCGAGGGCGACAGTGGCAAGGAAAAACTCCCTGAGACGGTAATAGGAAGAAACCTTGAGAGGAACCAGACTCGACAGGGAACCCATCCTCATCTGGGTGAAACAGATAGCAGGAAATGATCAGCTATAATAGTTGATGTTAATTGATGTTATAATACTTGATGTAAAATGGAGTCCAGTAGTTATTCAAGACTCAGATAGACTTGTAGAAAGTTCCAGTCCTGAACTATCGAATTGTCAAGTCCTCAGAGAAACAGCTGACCACATCCCCAATCATCCCCAGACACCAGACGCATTCTAAAGAGACACACGGGGCATCCATGCGACGAGACCTCCAACCAGAAACCGGGCACCAGGATGGATCAGATAGGTCCGGAGGGCAGAGGGAGTCTGGATCACTGGCAGCTCAGGAACCACATGTGTAGCTCGACAGAGAGAGAGAGAGAAAGAGTGAAAGGGGGAGACAGGGGGAGAGAGGAAAGAGAAAGAGGGGGAGGAAGAGAAGAGGAGGAGAGATTGCAATTAGGTATGGTCACAGTCACAATGTCTAATGTGAATGTATATTTACTGTAGAGTGCAAGCAGGGACTCCGGCAGGACTAACTATGACAGCATAACTAAAAGGGAGAGCCAGAAGGAAACACAAACATGAGGGCTCCCTGAGATGTAAAGCAAACAATCACCTCACCGTCAACAAACCTGAGTGATCAAATGAGACTGAGGAAGACAGCATCTAAACATACCAGTTCACCATAATACTCTACGTCCATGAGTCCCCCAGATCTGCTCCTTTACCTTATGGCAAATCTATTTATAAAATGCTTGGTTAAATAAATAGGTTTTTAGCCTAGACTTAAACACTGAGACTGTGTCTGAGTCCCGAACACTATTTGGAAGACTATTCCATAATTTTGGGGCTTTGTAAGAAAAAGCTCTGCCCCCAGCTGTAGTTTTCATAATACGTTTTTAGTTTAATTAGTTTACATAACATAATTAGTTTTTGTAGTTTTCAAAGACTCAGCATTGGGTATGTTCCAAAATCTTTTAAATTAGCAGTTATTAAACCGATAATAAAGAAACCTGACCTCGACCCCTGTAAGCTGTCCAATTACAGGCCAATATCAAATCTCCCCTTCATGTCTAAGATTCTCGAAAAGATAGTAGCGGAGCAGCTATGCTCATGTCTATAGAGAAATAGCATACATGAACTGTATTAGTCAGGATTTAGGCTCCATCACAGCACAGAAACAGCACTCGTTAAAGTAGTAAATGACCTCCAATTGGCCTCTGATCAGGGTTGTGTAACTATGCTTGTATTACTCGACCTCAGTGCAGCTTTTGACACCACTGATCATGGTATTCTTCTTCACAGATTAGAAAATGTAGTAGGAATTAAGGGTACAGCCCTCTCCTGACTCAGATCCTATTTGACCGATCGTTATCAGTACTGAAATGGTGATTATTCTGCATGCTCTCTAGTGGAGTTTGGTGTTCCACAAGGTTCAGTTTTAGGCCCACTGCTTTTTTCCCTATACATGCTTCCTCTGGGCAATATAATCCGTAAACATGGTATTAGTTTTCATTGTTATGCTGACGACACAGTTATATGTCACAGCAAAACCAGATGAAAAAAGCCAGCTTACTAAAGTTGAGCAATGTGTGCAGGACATAAGAGATTGGAAGCTAATTAACTTCCTTCTGCTTAATCCTGATCAAACAGAAGTTCTAGTCATAGGACCGCATTCAGCTAGAAGTAAGATGTTAGATCACACTGTAACTTTAGATGGCCTTTCTGTTCCATGAAGTGCAACAGTAAAAGTCCTCAGAGTGGACTAAAACTAAATGTTTAGTTTTTAAATTGAACTCATGGATGATATTGTGTCTCAGAGCTCTTTGGATCATTGAAATGAATCTCAGACACGTGTGATAATTAGTTTGCCAGGTAAGCCCAATTAAAGGAAAAGTACTGAAGAAGGTTGTTCCACATTATTAAGCAGGCCACAGATTTCAAGCAAATTGGGGAAAGAAAAAGGATCTCTGTGCTGCCGAAAAGCGTCAAATATTGCAATGCCTTGGACAAGGTATAAAAACATTAGATATTTCATGAAAACTTAAGCATGATCATCGTACTGTGAAGACATTTGTGGCTGATTCAGCGCACAGACAGGTTCGTGCAGATAAAGGCAGAATAAAGAAGGTTTCTGCAAGACAAATTCATCAGATTAAGAGAGCAGCTGCTGAAATGCCATTACAAAGCAGCAAACAGGTATTTGAAGCAGCTGATGCCTCTGGAGTCCCGCTAACCTCAAGGTGTAGGATCCTTTAGAGGCTTGCAGTTGTGCATAAACCTACTATTCGGCCACCCCTAATCAATGCTCACAAGCAGAAACGGTTGCAGTGGGCCCAAGTGGGACAAGTTTTTAAACAGTCTTATTTACTGATGAGTGTCGTGCAACTCTGGATGGTCCAGATGGATGGAGTAGTGGATGGTTGGTGGGTGGCCACCATGTCCCAAAAAGGCTGCGATGTCAACAAGGAGGTGCCGGAGTCATGTTTTGGGCCAGAATCATGGGGAGAGAGCTGGTAGGGCCCCTGAAGGTGTTAAAATTACCTCTGCAAAGTATATTGACTGACCACTTTCTTCCATCGTACAAAAAGAAGGACCGTGGCTTCCATAGCAAAATCATCTTCATGCATGACAATGCACCATCTCATGCTGTAAAGAATACCTCTGTGTCACTGGCTGCTATGGGCATAAAAAATGAGAAGGCCACCATCCTCCCCTGACCTCAACCCCATTGAGAACCTCTTAGGGTGGGAGGCATTTTGATTCAAAACAGCAGCTCTGGGAGGCTATTCTGACATCCCGCAAAGAAATTCAAGCAGAAACTGTCCAAAAACTCACAAGTTCAATGGATGCAAGAATTGTGAAGGTGATATCAAAGAAGGGGTCCTATGTTAAGGTGTAACATGCCCTGTTAGGATGTTTTTGATTGAAATAGTTTTTGATTTCTTTAAATATGACTTCCTAATGCTGCAAATTCAACAAAAGCCTATTTTCAGTTAGTTACAACCTATAAAATGTTTTAACTCTGTTGTGCATAATAATTTGGAACAGTTCATTTTCAGTTTTTCATTCATTCATTCATTTTCTATACCGCTTAATCCTGTGTTCAGGGTCGCGGGGGACCTGGAGCCTATCCCAGGAGACTTCGGGCACTAGGCGGGGTACACCCTGGACAGGGTGCCAAATCCATCGCAGGTTTGTTCAATAAAATTAAAATTATACCCTAATAGTTGATGACTAGAAAATTATACGGACTGTCATTTGCATTTACTAATTATGAAAATCAGAGAAAGAGATCATTTGCATAATAATTTAGGACACAGTGTAGATTCCAGCCTTTCATTTGAAGCTCATGTAGATAATATCACCAGGATAGCATTCTTTCTCCTCAGAAATATTGCCAAGATAAGAAATATACTGCCGCTAAACGATGCAAAAAAACTAGTTCATGCTTTTATCACCGCTAGGTTGGACTATTGTAATGCCTTACTGTCTGGTTGTTCAACAAGATGCATAAACAAGCTTCAGCTAGTCCAGAATGCAGCAACGAGAGTCCTCACTAGAACCAGATGATACGAGCACATCACACCTACCTTTGCTTCACTTCATTGGCTCCCCGTGAAATTTCGCATTGATTTTAAAATACTACTCTTGACATATAAAGCATTAAATGGTCTCGCGCCGCAGAATCTGAGCGAACTGCTAGTGTCTTACGATCCGCCATGCCTACTTCGATCAAAGGATGCATCCTGCTTGTCAGTACCACGTATTCTGAAAACTACAGCAGTTCTGGCCTCGACTGGTGTTGACAGCTGTTTCTCTGAGGACTTGACTTGGCTGCAGGTGCTCGATAGTTCAAGACTGCAATTGTGTCCAATAACTACCTGGACTCCATATTAACATCAATTATCAACTATTATAGCTGAACTGCGTGCCACCTAACACACTGTATAAATGCAGATAATTTCTTGCTTTCTGTTTCACCCAGATGAGGATGGGTTCCCTGTTGAGTCTGGTTCCTCTCAAGGTTTCTTCCTATCACCATCTCAGGGAGTTTTTCCTTGCCACTGTCGCCCGCGGCTTGCTCACCAGGGACTATCTGACCATTTTGATTCATGCACACTCACATTCCATACAGACTTAAATAATTATTTTGATTGTGTAAAGCTGCTTTGCGGCAATGGCAATTGTTAAAAGCGCTATACAAATAAAATTTAATTTAATTTAATTGATACCCCATTCCACGGCTATGATCATTTATAGGCAGTTTGTCCCCTCTTTTAGCTACAATAGACACAATTCTATACAAGTGTGTGCTTCCAAATTTGTGACTTCATATGGATATGATATGATTTCATAGTCTTTTATTTTAAGGTCACGAGCAGTAGTCTAAGCATTTCACTGCATATCGTACTGTGTACTGTATGTGTATGTGACGAATAAAATTTGAATTTGAATTTGATGCCCAGGAGTCTACATACATTTAACAGTTTAAGATTCCAATATATCCAGCGAGAAACACTACAAAAAAGTTATTTTGTAACATTTCTTGCAAAGCAAAACATTTATTTAAAACAAAGAACAAAGATAAGCAACATTTAAAAAGACTTGTCGTAGAAGCAATGGTTATGGGTGTTAGGGAATCCCTACTGTATTTATTTAATTCCTAATTACTGAATTCCTCATACTGAAATATTGCATATACACACAAATCATGGGCATGCAACCCATAATTTCATAAAATTTTAACCCAGAATTGCTAGTGCAACCAAATAGTCAACAAGTTGTTGTAATGACTGTGCGATCATGGAGAAAGAATGTACACCCTCCATTAATTTGATGTTTTTCATATTTATCTTAAATAACAACTGCACCATAAACTATGTGATAAATATTGTGCATTCCATTAGTAACACTTGGCTGATAATTATTCTTTTAATACGTGTGCAAGTAGGAAGTTTATACTTATGTTATTCCATGTAGTTTCTGGATGTTGGTTTACTTTTTGCAGAAACAGTCGACATGCAGAACAGTGTTGTACTTGGCTGTTTTTCCATAGCACTGGATAAGGAGCACAAAATCACTTTTTAGACCTTGATTAAAAGAAGAAGAAACTTAAAATGGTACTTACTTGTAAGCTAACACCACGGCACATTGGTAAATAAACCTAGCTTACTTTAGAAATCCTTACATACAGTAGGCTTATTCATTAATAATAGTAATTTGTGTTGGTTTTTTAGTGCACTTTTATTTTATATTATCGCATTTATGTTGAATTCTCTCTGAGTTTGTTCAGAATTTGCTCTTAAATAGATACTGGGTTGCTATGCTTATTGTGAAGTTCTTCAGAAATATCCAGGAATTTCTTCAAATCCACTAGGACTGCTTATGCACGTATCCACTGCTCATGTGAATAAAAATTGATGTGCATTTTTACATTGATGTAAGCATAAAACTACTACTGACATTTACAGTTTTGAAGAGTTTTGAATGGTGCAGACATTATAAAGAAGGTTGTACGCAGTATGCAGTACATGTTTGGTGCAGTACGTTAATGTTTGGTGAGAGGAAAAAATCAACCATTTTGATTGCTAAGGATGTTCTGTTTTTGCAGAACAATTTACAACCTCATACTGCCTACCACACCCCCTGCATATCCTGCATGTACTTCATAGGAGGCCAGCATTCCAGACGTAAAACAGGCAGTCAGGTCTGGCGTACTGAGAAATCTTTCTAACTTGATGGTATTCAAGCACCAGTTGGATAAATGCATTAGTGTAGCAAGGGATTATATAGAGACATATACAGTGGTGTGAAAAACTATTTGCCCCCTTCCAGATTTCTTATTCTTTTGCATGTTTGTCACAATTAAATGTTTCTGCTCATCAAAAACCGTTAACTATTAGTCAAAGATAACATAATTGAACACAAAATGCAGTTTTTAAATGAGGGGTTTTATTATTTAGGGAGAAAAAAATCCAAACCTACATGGCCCTGTGTGAAAAAGTAATTGCCCCCTGAACCTAATAACTGGTTGGGCCACCCTTAGCAGCAATAACTGCAATCAAGCGTTTGTGATAACTTGCAACGTGTCTTTTACAGCGCTCTGGAGGAATTTTGGCCCACTCATCTTTTCAGAATTGTTGTAATTCAGCTTTATTTGAGGGTTTTCTAGCATGAACCACCTTTTAAGGTCATGCCACAACATCTCAATAGGATTCAGGTCAGGACTTTGACTAGGCCACTCCAAAGTCTTCATTTTGTTTTTCTACAGCCATTCAGAGGTGGATTTGCTGGTGTGTTTTGGGTCATTGTCCTGCTGCAGCACCCAAGATCGCTTCAGCTTGAGTTGACGAACAGATGGCCGGACATTCTCCTTCAGGATTTTTTGGTAGACAGTATAATTCATGGTTCCATCTATCACAGCAAGCCTTCCAGGTCCTGAAGCAGCAAAACAACCCCAGACCATCACACTACCACCACCATATTTTACTGTTGGTATGATGTTCTTTTTCTGAAATGCTGTGTTACTTTTACGCCAGATGTAACGGGACACGCACCTTCCAAAAAGTTAAACTTTTGTCTCGTCGGTCCACAAGGTATTTTCCCAAAAGTCTTGGCAATCATTGAGATGTTTTTTAGCAAAATTGAGACGAGCCTTAATGTTCTTTTTGCTTAAAAGTGGTTTGCGCCTTGGAAATCTGCCATGCCGGCCATTTTTGCCCAGTCTCTTTCTTATGGTGGAGTTGTGAACACTGACCTTAATTGAGGCAAGTGAGGCCTGCAGTTCTTTAGATGTTGTCCTGTGGTCTTTTGTGGCCTCTCGGATGAGTTGTCTCTGCGCTCTTGGGGTAATTTTGGTCGGCCGGCCACTCCTGGGAAGGTTCACCACTGTTCCATGTTTTTGCCATTTGTGGATAATGGCTCTCACTGTGGTTCGCTGGAGTCCCAAAGCTTTAGAAATGGCTTTATAACCTTTACCAGACTGATAGATCTCAATTACTTTTGTTCTCATTTGTTCCTGAATTTCTTTGGATCTTGGCATGATGTCTAGCTTTTGAGGTGCTTTTGGTCTAATTCTCTGTGTCAGGTAGCTCCTATTTAAGTGATTTCTTGATTGAAACAGGTGTGACAGTAATCAGGCCTGGGGTGACTACAGAAATTGAACTCAGGTGTGATAAACCACAGTTAAGTTATTTTTTAACAAGGGGGGCAATCACTTTTTCACACAGGGCCATGTAGATTTGGAGTTTTTTTTCTCCCTTAATAACGTAAACCTTCATTTAAAAACTGCATTTTGTGTTCAATGATGTTATCTTTGACTAATAGTTAACGGTTTTTGATGATCAGAAACATTTAAGTGTGACAAACATGCAAAAGAATAAGAAATCAGGAAGGGGGCAAATAGTTTTTCACACCACTGTAGGTCATTTTTCTTCTGTTTCCTCATTTTATGTACAATCAAATGGTCTGGTTTGACTTGAATGCTGCTCGTAGTAAATTGCATAAAATAAGCATTTTTTTAATTGTGTGTGGCATGCAGCGGTTATAGTTAATGGATTGGATAGGCTAGATAATGGATCCAAGGATAGGACGTAGATTAACCAAGAACATGAAATGGTGTGTGTGTGTGTGTGTGTGTGCGTTTCTAAAGGTTAGACATACATGTATGCAAGTTCATATCATGTCAAAGTTGTTTCCAAGGAGAAGTAAACAAAATGACTCCACTGAGTAAAGAATGGGGCAACCGGACAACTCCCTCAGTGTGTGATGGTATCATAAGAGCAGAACTTTTCTTTAAATCCTACTACTCTACTATCAGTATTATGACAAACTTTTGTTTTCTTTATCACAAGATTGGTGCTGTAACATGTGCTGGGGATGTCATGGGGATGACATTTCCCCAAATACTTACATAATTTCAACCTTTGAACTTTCTAAACGGTTGTCACACTGTATAAATGGTTCTGAGAAATATATATAGCATATGTTGGGAACTTTTTCAGAGACCAGGAGACGTTGGGATATCATTCAAGCAGAAGTTACTCTTTATTGAGAACTCGCTGAGCATCGCTGTAGTCATCCAAGTCTTTTTTACAACTCAGCTCTGGAGAGTTTATACTTTACAAGAGGGAGGGATACAAAGGGGTGGAGACAATCTAAACAAAGCATAGTGTAGTACAGGAATCAGCCTGGTAACGGAAGTTCCCCAGCCCTGATCTCATCAGCATAATAGTGGCTTTCAAATGCATAGGTGTTCATCTAATCAGCCTGACAGTATCATCCGAACCTTTACATTATCATAGAGACAAAGGCATGGCCTGGCCTTGAGATTAGCAAACACATTGACTTTGGGACCCTACCCAGCGGTCAGGAAGTAAACACAAAAGGTACGTAAGTAAAGACAAAAAGTAAGTAAAGACAAAAGGTTAATGTCTCTGACACCTGGGCTACCAGACTTGATCTTCTTAGAATGTCAACATCTTTACCTTAAAATGTAAAACCCAATGTACATAACTTGTTCAGTTTATATACTATTACACTGGAAGCTAGATTTAAGATTTTATAAATTTGTAATCCTACACATACAATCATTTACACAAATAAACACATAAAACATTGGTCATAGCTCATCCTGGACCTCCATCAAAAGGAGAAGAAAACAGACCGGTTTGTTTGGAGTTCATATTTTCTCCCCCTTTAGTGACATGCTACTTAAGGTTGCTTAAGTCTGTTTTTTCCCCCAGTTTTGTTATTGCCCAAGAGGAACTCCGGAATAAATAAAGCATTAACACGATCACAAATAAATGGGCTTAACATTAAAAAAAATAATAAAGTTTGTCAGTGAGCACTGACGTTCCTGGTGACCTCTTTGTGTAAAGGAAGGAAAAGTCAAGGGTAATTTGTAAAGTTGGTCATTAAACTCGCTTGTCTCATGTAGGAGACACACAACAGAGCCCTTTCACCTGTCATTTGCACAGTGTCTCTCTGAAACCTTGCGTCTTGCATTATTTTTAAAGTGTTGCCCTGTGTATATTCTATGGCTCACGACACAGTATAATGTGAATTTTTTATGTATGCAAACATGCATACATAGTTTATCATATCAGACTCAAGACAAATGTAAAGTCACATTTTGATATCTGGATGCTGTAAAGTGAAGTGAAAAAGTGGAAAAGATATTCAGGCTCTGTTTATACAAAACTGTAGTATGTACAAAGTTTAAATAATCAAATGTTACATGAAAAACTAGTTTTCCAAAAAAAAAATTACTGCATTTAGGTTGTTTTATTAAATATTGACCACAAATTTATACATCCAGTGACAACAACATTTAAATATAGCATATATTGTATTATCTTTAAACCTGGGTTCTCTTTGTACGCCTGCCAGAAGCATGACAGTACCATGATACATTGGCTAAAATCACTTATTAATTCTGCTCAGCACTTTTCTACCTCATGTACATTTTTTAAATAATTGTTATGAATATGCCAACATTTTAAGCATTTTAAGCTTTTTATTTGTTCTTGTATATAATACTAGCATATGTACCTTTAAAGAATTAGTAGAAATATTTAAAATGTTAAAGCTTTAAATAATCTGATACGCTTTAATGTAATCAGTGATGTAATGTTTTCAGGTAGAACTCTGTGCCAACTTATTAATACAAAGAAAAATTAATTTGTAACATTAAGTATTTTATGCCTTGTTTACACTATGTTGTACTTCTTCCATTGGTGCTGTAACATGTGCTGGGGATCATTGTTAGCCAAATACACTTCCCGTTCGGTAATCGAAGAGTGAATCACACATGAGAAATCTAAAAAGTAGAACAGATAAAGATTAAGTTTTACCTCAAAACTACTCCAGTGTGTTAAAATTTACTACTACCACTTCAGTGCTGTTATTTCATCAGTAAAGATATTCATTACAGCATTCATATAATTAATATCTATTGGTGCAGGTGTTTTTTTTTTTTAACTTAAGTAGGGCTTATTTTGAAGTAGATTATTAAATCTGGCACATAACTGTTCATAACATCGCTTTTATTCAACATTTTGATTTTACTTATGGTGCAGGTTAAACTTCAGACAGATATCTACTGTACACAACACCACAAAAGTATAATTAATTTCTGCCAAGCGGTTGATTTAAGACTTGCTCAAAACTGGCACATAACTGCTCATAACATCACCTCTACTCAACAATTTGCATACATTTATTGCTCAGGTTTAACTTCAGGCAAATACCTAAGGACTGGCAAAGCGTCATTAGATTCTGTCCTGCAAGTTTTGTGTGATATTGTGACAAAATATGACTGGACAGACATACAGTACAGACAGCCATAGAGACACAAAGACATACAAATATAGAGCCAGAAATGTTTCTGAGACTGGTTTCGGGTCCTCCAGTATATGAAACGTAAAGATATCATTAAAAGTGTAAGTACTGATGAATGTACACACAAAACTTAGATAACCTTAGATCAATAAAGGTTCAAAAATCATGAGCAGTGCAAGTGTTTGTGATCAACTGTATTATAGCGTTAAAATCTTTCTACTTTTTAAATTTTTCTATAAAACATCCATGAAAACCAGTCATAGAAAGCATGTTGATTTTGCACAGTGCAAGCTGACATTAAAATATGGCACCAGATGGGAAGTACTGTACTTCAAAGAAAACCAGACAGAAATTATGCCTGAATGATTATTATTTAGTAGGACTACCTCATAAATAAATCAGTGGTATAATTCCTGAACTTTTTAATCCAGACAATCATAAATTTGGATTAATTCAAACCCAGTGGCTACTGGACATTTGGAAAACTAACAATTTTCTCAGGTTACAGTTTTTTTTTACTACTCTATGTATACCACAATCATACACTTAAAAATAATCGCCAAACTCAGCAAGTGCAAAGAGATCAACACAAGAATTACAATACTCAAATAGAGTATTTTATTATTATTATTATTATTATTATTATTATTATTATTATTATCCCATAATGATTTTGACTCTTAATGCACTACATTCTAGCTTCTTAATAAAGGTATAGACCTGGGCATTCATGGATAAACCTTATTATGAACAAGTGGCTAGGCTCCAGTATCCCATTGTAGCCTTATGTTTACTCAGAGGCTTTCTCTTAGAACTTCTGAGGACCACGCTTGCACTATAAATACAATACATTACTTAGCTACTTTAATAAGAACATCTGTAAGCCTGCTCATGCATGCAATTATCCAATCAGCTAATCATGTAGAAGCATAGCAATGCACAAAATCATGCAGATATACTGTAGGTCAAGAGCTTCAGTTAAATTTCAAAGATCAGAGTGGGGCAAAACGTGATCTCCATGTTATGGATGTTGGTTTCCAGATAATTGGTTTAAGTATTTCTGAAACTGCTGATCTCCTGGGATTTTCAAAAACAGCAGTCACTAAAGTTCACACAGAATGGTGGGTAGGGGGGAGACAAAACAAAAACGAAAAAACAGAGCTGACCTGCTCTGTACACTCCCTTAGTATAACGTGTATATCTATAGGCTATAACTGCAAACTAAGTAAAATGTGGATTCAGAGTATGTACATAAGGTGGAGTACAACTAAAAGTCAGACCTAAAAGACATACAGTAGGGTGGATCTACAGATAATGTAATTGCGAAAGCATACAGAGTGATCTCATATATCTAACCAATATACTGTATATATATGGAAGTTCAGTTTAACAGTACATGGAAGTTCCATATAACAGTTGATGTCTAGAAGTTAATATGGAGTCCAGTTCATTATTGGAGGCTCAGGTACGTAGACTGTAGTTGACTATCGAGCAAACCGCAGTCACAAATCCTCAGAGAACAGCTTTCTGCATCAGCCAAGGCCAGGCAGAAATATGTGTATATAGACAAATGTTATTGTCTGCTTCTATTGGGTAAATCCTTGTGCCACCAACACACTTTTGACCCACTGAGGTATGGACTCCACAAAACCTCTGAAGACATGCTGTGGTATCTAGCACTATAATATTAGCTGCAGATCCCTTTAATCCTGTAAGTTGCAAGGTTGGGCCTTCATGGGTCAAACTTTGTCCACCACACCTCACAGATGAGATTGAGATCTAGGATGTTGAAGGCCACCATTTTAAAGTCAACATAAATTCTTTGCCTCTCATATTATTCATTAATAATTTTGGATGTGTCTTGGTGCATTACCCTGCTGAAAGAGGTCACTGTCATTAGGGAATACTCTTCCCCCAGGTAAGCTACTCATGGACCATCAGACAAGGTTATGTTCTTCCATTTTTCCACAGTGAAGTTCAGATGTGCCCATTCCCTACAGCCTTATTTTTCTCTCTTTTTAAGTGCAATTTTTATATATGCACTTAAATACAAACTGCATTTTATTGTCTTGTTGAATCTAATCTAATCTTATTCTAATTTCATTGTAGATGTTTTCTCAGGGGAATATGGTCAGCATGGGCACTTTGTGTAATAGTGCTGCTACACTGTGTTACCTGACACCTTTCCACAAAAGCCATTATTATTATTATTATTATTATTATTATTATTATTATTATTATTATTATTGCCAAGATAAAAAAAGCCAATACAAGCTGTAGTAAGGGCTGTTAAGATACTAGTACATATTGGAACAAAGGCCTTAGATTTAAAGGCCTTAGGTCACAGATAAGAAGGTTAGGAGTTCGAGCCTAAGTATTGCCATATTGCCACTTCTGAACCTGTGGCTATACTGCCACGACTGCACTGAGTGATCTGGCACCTTTCCATCATGACCAGCATTGACTTTTTTCATGTTGCATTGGCTTTTCTGTGTGATCAGACAGGACATGCTGGCCTTGGTCGGGCATGGGTAAGCTTTAGGTGCCCATGATCCTTTGACCAGTTTGCTGGTGGTCACTGTTGCTCATTGATACATTTTATGGCTGGTCAGTTTATACAAGAAAGCAGTAGTGGAGAGGAGACATAGGCCTAAGTGTGGTCTTGATTTGTCATTTGATTTTAGACTTTTTAAAATTTTAGAAGCATGAAAATTTGGCCTAAACATCCTCACAAACTTTTACTGCTGCATCACTTTATGATATGGCAGTTGCTCCACCCACAACCACAAGGCTTTCCAGGGAGTAGTGAGAAAAGTAAAACTCATCACAGACATCCAGCTTTACAGGACATCCGAGAATTCCTGTGCCTCAGGAAATCCCACTAACTCAATCGTCAGTTACATAGTAAACATTCTGTTCTGCAGATTGTCATCTGGCTGGCATTATCAGAGCATCCAATGATGGACAAACAGGATAAAGAACTGTTTTAGATTTCTAAACAGTCTCTAGTGTCGTTCATTTTTCATATATTTTCACAGTCCTTAAACCACTTTACACCATAAAGCCATACAGTAACAGCATTGTGCTCTCAGTTCAGACATTTTACACGCCCTCACCACAGACTGCTGCGGATATATTTGCTCTAACAACCCGTGTGTTATCTCATAGTAGCGCTTCACATTTGTTAATTAATTAGCACCATTGTTTAAGGACATATGAGACAAACTGGTTTTAAACTTCCTTCAGGAAGAATAAACATACAATGATCTGTGCATACAGTACATCTTAGAAGGTTCAGTTTTCATAGTCTACTTGGCTTTTTGGAGTAAGCCATGTTGTGTTGCGTATTCATTTGTATTTCGTGAGGATTTGGGTGACTGGTAGGTGGATTTTCATTTCTGTGTCTTCTGCATAATCTGTGTGTATACATGGTAAACTATCGTGTTGGCTTTGTTGAGGGACGTGTATAGCCATACCAACCTTGAGGGGACCTCCAATGTATGAAACATAAAGATATCATTGAAAGAGCGAGTTCTGACCGATGTACAGACAAAACCTTTCTTTTATTTATATAGATTATATATAATTTAAGTCTTTATTGTTTTTATTTTAATGGTTACAGCTTACAGCTCATGAAAATTCAGGATCTTATAACATTAGAATATTTAATTTCAAGCTTGAGTAAACTACTATTCATACAGTGTTTCTCTCGGTCTAGTTGAGTAGTCCTCTTTTCAGATGAAAGTGAATTTTGCATTTCATATGAAATTTAAGGTCTCAGGGTCTGGAGGAAAAGTGAAGAGGCACAGAATCCGAGTTCCTTGAAGTCCAGTGTTGATGATTTGATGAAATTTAAAGTCAATGCATCCATCTACCTGGAGATTTTAGGTGCTTGTCATGATTTCGTCTGGTGACAAGCTTTATTAATTTATCTTTACAACATGACTTAGCACCTGCCCACCTGACCATGGTAGTACTGTGCTTGATTGGCCAACCAATTCACTTGACCAGAACAACATTTACATTTTACATTTGGCAGACACTCTTATAGAGAGTTACTTGCATTTTTATCTATTTATTCATCTGATTTATACATTTGAGTGTTAAGAGGAAGATGAGAAAAATCTCAGCAGTGCCACAGTAATTCTAAAGGAGCAATGACCAAATATTTCCCTAGAAATTAGCATATTTTTTTCTGAATTTCTGCATTGTATTTTTTTTTATTTTTTAATAATTGATCTTAGAAAGTATTCTAATATTTTTAGATACTGGATTTTTAATTTTCATGAACTGTCATCTAAATTAAAATAAAAAAGGTTTAGAATATTGTAATAAAGCTACAATATATAAGAGTTTCATTTTTTATTCAATTATGAGAAAATTTACAAATTATTGTATGTATTATGGCTTCAGGTAGTACAATTTTTTTTAAATTCAACAAACAACATTCTAACTACCTTAAGATTAGATTAGATTTAACTTATCTTTAGATTAAATTTATCTTTAGGTTTTTAGAAGTGTTATAAGAATAAAAGCTTAGTTTTATTGATGTTAGGTCAACACCAGAATATGGGTTGAATTTTGATTCCCAGAAAACCTTGTGCCCAACAAACATGGCCCATCTAGAATACAACAAATTCCCATTCACCACATTACTGATTACACTCACTTTGCTCTCACCATCCACTACCACAGACCTTGGATAATCATTTAGCTTCAAAATAATAATCAGTGTCTTTTGCCTGACTTATCAAGCTTTTTTTTAATTATTTGTTTAGATATATTGCTTTTTGTTCACATTTTTGGGTTCCTGGATTTTTATTTATTTATGTTTAACATTGATTCTGGTTTTGTCCTTACTGCTTTGTTTGCTGATCTCCTAACTTGCTGTTGATTTTATTTTTTTTAAATTAATACCCTAAACAAGCGGCACAGTTGTGTAGTGGTTAGCACTGTTGCAGGGTCCGGGTTCGATTCCTGGCCAGTCTTGATTCCTGTCTCTGTGTGCATGTTCTCCCTGTGCTTGGTGGGTTTCCTCCGGGTACTCTGGTTTCCTCCCACAGTCCAAAGATATGCAGATTAGGCTAATTGGCGTTCCTAAAAAGAAATTGCCCGTAGTGTGTGATTGGGTGTGTGAGTGTGTGTATGTGTGTGTGCCCTGCGATGGATTGGCACCCTGTCCAGGGTGTACCCCGCCAAGTGCCCGAAGTCTCCTGGGATAGGCTCCAGGTCCCCTGCGACCCTGAACACAGGATTAAGCGGTATAGAAAATGAATGAATGAATGCTTTGTTTGCTGATCTCCTAACTTGCTGTTGATTTATTATTTTTTTTTAATTAATACCCTAAACAAGCGGCACAGTTGTGTAGTGGTTAGCACTGTTGCAGGGTCCGGGTTCGATTCCTGGCCAGGCTTGATTCCTGTCTCTGTGTGCATGTTCTCCCTGTGCTTGTGGGTTTTCTTTGAGTACTCTGGTTCTCTTGTTCAGTCCAAAAACTTCAGATTAAGCACGTCGCTCCTGCAATGGAGATTTTTTTTGAAACCCATTCAAAATTAAAGAGAAACCCCTACAGTACATTTAGCCCCTGCATGCTTCATTAACAATATTTGACAGTGGAGAGAGATTAATCTAAGTTTTTCAGTTTTTTTATGTATAAAAAGCAACAATATGACAAGCTGTTGGTTTGGTAAGGCAAATACTTGTGGAGATATTTGCATTTCATGAAGAAACATACCGGTAAATCATTAGCTAGCCGAATGAGCTAGCCAAACTAGCGAAAGGTTTGGTAGTTTGAATGATCTCTGGATATTTAAATGACCATAGTGATTGAATAGATTTTTTTTAATGAAGCAGAAGCATTGTAAACTGATATGACAATATGACAATATTTTGTGCATGTTTTCCTTGAGTCATAATGCTGTTTAAAAAAATCAAGATTATTTTGGTTATATCAGTCTGAATTTTGTCTTCTTTTGTTGTTTGTTTTTTTACTAAAAGCTTCAACTCCATTTCCCACAATTTTGTCAAAAGGGACTAATCAGCTTGCAGTTGTATTTAGGTTAATTTATGTATGTAATTGGTTGGTTTAGATTAAATGAAAACATCACCCCACCTCGTTCTTTGATTGTCATTTTGTAGTGAGTCACAGCAAATACTGGCAGCACATTATATCAGGGAGTAAAGTGCACACAAATTCTCTTCAATTCAAATGATTTTGATGTGCATGAGAATTTTAAGAAACAATACACAAACTTCAGTTTCAGCATCATAAGCCTTCTCCTATACAAGTTTCAGTTTCACTGTCATAGTACAGGTACTGCCATATCACATAATGTCCTATTTCTCATAATGTTTAGCGTCACACACCTGTAATTCATTACTTGTGGAATGACTGCAATACCTGTAGCTAAGTGTAAAAAAATATATATATATATATTGTCTGCTTTTACTAAAAAAAAAAACCTGGCCCTTTTTTTTTGTTTTGCTTTGCTCAAAACATGGAAACTTCTAAAAGTAGGTTATATAGTGGAATAGGAGTCGGGGGTAGTTCAGTGGCTGAGGTGGTTGGGCTACTGACCGAGAAGTCCTTGGTTCAAACTCCAGTGCCACCAAGTTGCCACAGTTGGACCCTTGAGCAAGACACTTAACCCTCAACTGCTCAGATGTAAAATGAGATAAAAATATAAGTCGCTCTCTATGTGGGCATCTACGGAATGCCATAAAGTTAAATAGTTTCAAGTTTGTCTATTTAGTCAATCTTGTATGTTAGAGAACAATAATTTGCCAAAATCAGTAAAGGTCTATTTTTCATATTCCGCAGGCAAACCATTCATATTTAGGTACTAGTACAGTCTTCAATTAATGCTTAGGATAATGGGGAACTATGTCGATGTATCTTTGTAGCTAGAAACATAACATTTCATCATAATGTTGATATTTGAGTTGGTGATCACTTGAGCCTAGCTCACTTGCTCACTCCTGTTCAGTCTGGTCCCTGGCAATAAAGTTTTCAAATAAATTACCTGTCTGCTATTGGGTTCACTCCTGTTCAGTCTGGTCCCTGAGAGTATACATTGGCCATGACAAACCCAGCGGACTTGGATTAGTTAAGGCAGGTGCTTTCACAACAGTGGCCCTTACTGGGCTCTCACCAGCAAAGTATCCAGCAGGTGACCCAGACTCTTTCATCTATCACCTCTCAACTTCAGCAACTACTAGCCAGTACTCATTCAGTCCCAGTACACATTCCACATCATGAACCCCAGCTCCCTAACCCACAGCCTTACAACAGTGAACCGAGAACCTGCCGGTCACAATGTTCTCTGTTGTTGAAGCTCCAAGAATCCTCTTTGCTGCTCTTCTTTTAAATCGTTCACCGATAAGATGAGGAGGGTGTCCGACCGCTCCCACTCTGGCCGAGAGGCAGTCAGGATGTCCTTTTTGGTCATGCAGAACGCCCATTCACCTTTGATACTCAGATGCCCATGGTTGACTCGTCACAACCCTCACATTTACTGGTCCAAGAACACCATTCTGGAATGGAGTCCTCTGTGTTTGTCTTCTTGTCTAAAGTCAGCTCACTGTTCATCAGCCACGTTCTCTGACAATGAGGAGTTTCCCAACCTCTCAGCTGTCCCATCTGATTATGCTGACCTCAAGCAGGTCTTCAGCAAGTCACGGACCCTCTCTCTACCACCCCACAGACCTTATGACTGTGATATTAACCTCCTTCCGGGCACAACTCCTCCCAGCGGGAGACTATATTCGCTGTGTTCACATGAGAGAGAGGCTATGGACTGATACTCTCAGAATTCCTATCTGGCGGAATCAGCCACCCTTCACCATCCCCTGACAGGGCTGGGTTCTTCTTTGTGGCTAAAAAAGACAAGATGCTATGGCTGTGCATTGATTACAGAGTTCTGAATGAGATAACAATCTAGAATCTTTACCCTCTTTCCCTAATGTCGACTGCCTTCGACCTCCTTCAGGGAGCCAATGTTTTTACTCAACTTGACCTCTGTAATGCCTACCATCTAGTCAGGATCAAGGAAGGGGATGAGTGGAAAACTGCTTTTAACACCCCATCAGAACACTATGAGTACCTGGTGGTGCTTTGACAACGCCCTGGCTGTTTTCAGTCATTGGTCAACAGCGTTCTCAGGGATTTCTTGAACATTTTTGTATTTGTCTATCCGAGCACCTCTGCTGCTATTTCTCTCACCCCCTTTCGATCACAGAGAGAAACTATGGAATCGGTGTCCGGCAGCTACTCACAATAAACCTTAGCACTGGAGGAATGGAGACACTGGCTCATGGGGACAGAGGTCCTGTTTCTCATTTGGACGGACCACAAGGCCAAACGTCTAAATGCTCGCCAAGCCAGATGGTGCTTGTTCTTTTCCCAATTTAACTTCTCTCTATCTTTTTTCCCAGGAAGCAAGAACACCAAGCCCGATTCCCTCTCCCATCAGTTCACTTCAGTCACAGACGACACTCCAGTTTCCACCATTCTGACGTCACAATATCTTATTGGGGCTACCTCTCTCGACATTAAAGCTCTGGTTAAGCGGGGGCTGAAACAAGAGCCTGGCGCCCCAGAGGCACTACCGGATAAACTCTTTGTACCGCTGGTAGCTCGCCCCCAAGTCCTCAAATGGGGTCATAACTCGCGACTAGCCTTTCACAATGGTGGTGCTCGCACCCTTGCCTCTGGTACAGCAACGCTTTTGGTGGCCTTCAATCAGAAAGGACACTCACCAATTTGTTGCCGCCTGCAACGTCTGCCCTTGCAATAAGACCAGCAATAAACCATCAGCAGGTCTCCTCCCAGTGCCCCACAGATGTGCCCCTGGTCCCACATTGCCCTAGACTTCATCACAGGGCTCCCAGATTCAGATGGTTACACCTGCGTATTTTTATTTTTTTTGGGGGTTTTTTCCAATTTTCTCCCTAATTTAGTCGTGGGCAATTCCTCCCCGTCACTAGGGGGCTCCCACATTAAGGCTCCCACGACCACTCAGTCGGGAGGACGAAGACTATCACGTGTCTTCCATTCACGTGTCACCATTAGGGGCGGAGTAACACACTCGGAGGAAAGCACTATCCGCTCCTTCCGCGTGCGCAAGCTCAAAGACGCCCTTGATTGGCTGTAGAGCCGTGATTAATGTGGGAGCGCAAGTACCTCTCATCCCTCCCCCCTGAGAGAGCTCAGCCAATCAGCTCTCTCTATGCCTCCGGCTGTGAAAGGAAAACAGCATCACCTGGGGTTCAAACCAGCGATCTCCAGATGATAGGGTGAGTGCTTTACCACTGCGCCACTCAGAGGCCTACACCTGCCTTTTAACCATTGTCGACCACTTCTTCAAAGCCGCTCACTTTGTTCCCCTGGTTAACATTCCCTCAGCCAAAGAGATGGCTGAGTCGCTCATTCTACATGTCTTCCACCTTCATGGTATCCCAGTTGACATGGTATCCCTGTTGACATCGTCTCCGATCGCAGACCCCAGTTCCCTGCCCAGTTCCCTCCCAGCCTATCCTCTGGTTATCACCCTCAGAACAACAGGCAGACCAAGAGAGCCAATAAGGATCTTGAGACAGCAATTTGGTGCATGACCTCCAAGGACCCAAACTCGTGGTGCGCGAATGCTACCATGGGTAGAGTATGTACACAATTCCCTACTCAGAGCATCTACAGGTCTCTCCCCATTCCAGTGTTGTCTGGGCTACCAGCCTCACTTATTTCCATCCCAAGAGAAAAAGGTAGCAGTTCCCTCTGCCCAAGCTTTCATGCGCCACTGCAAAAGGACCTGACTGCAGGCGAGAACTAGGCTTCGCAATTCAATATCATTGTTCAACCATCAGGCTGATCGCCACCGTTCCACCACCCCTGCCTACTGTGTTGGACAGAGGGTCATGCTCGCCAACCGCAAAATCCCCATTAAGAAGACACTCTCCCGCAAGGTCTCTCCAAGATTCAATGGCCCATTCACCATAGTTAAGATCATCAACCATTGCACAGTCAGACTGCTCTTACCGTCCACCATGCGACGCATCAACCCTTTATTCCATGTCTCCCAGATAAAACCCATAGTACCCTGTCCACTAAGATTATCCCCCTTTCTTTGGATAAATCAACGTTTGTGACCTCGACTGTTTTAGACACTGCCTTTGGCTGTGTGGGATTCCCCCACACAGCCTGGTAATACCCTCTTTCACAAGTACAGCTTCTCTGCTCCTGCTGCGCCTGCAAGCTAAACTCCTTAGGCCAGTAATAAAGTTTTTAAATAAATTACCTGTCTGCTACTGGGTTCACTCCTGTTCAGTCTTGTCCCTTGGTTTTTGCTCTGACATGCACTGTTAACTGTGGAACCTTATATAGACAGGTGTGCCAAAATCATGTCCAATCAACTGAATTTACCACTGGTGGACTCCAATCTAGTAGAAACATCTCAAGGAACATCAGTGGAAAGAGGATGGACCTGAGGAAAGGGTGTGAATACTTGGCTTTTTCTTTCTTTTTTTTTTTTTTTTTAATAAATTTGCAAAGATTTCAAACAAACCTCTTTCATGTTGTCATTGTGGGGTATTGTTTGTAAAATTTTGAGAAAACTAATGTATTTAGTCCATTTTGAAATAAGGCTGTAACATAGTGTGGAAATGGAAATGTGGAGAAAGTGAAGGGCTGTGAATACTTTCCGGATGCACTGTATGAAAAATTCATCCATCAATTCATCCATCGTCCATACCTCTTATCCCGTCTAGGGTTGCTGGGAGGCCAGGAGCCTATCCCAGGGAACCTAGGACCTAAGGCAGCGTGCACCCTCCCTGCATGGGGTGCCAACCAATCACAGAGCATAAGCACTGACACACAGTCATACCCTACTGGCAATTTGTAAATATCAATCAGCTTGCACTGTATTAAATTATTGCAATTGTATTGTAAATTATCTCTCTTTCTCCATCTTTCTTTCAGACATGTCAGACACTTACATGTTTCAAGCCATAGTTCCTACAACCAAATTATAAATATAAATTATAAACATTAATGTATAATATTCGGAGGTGTCAAGTAACGAATCACAAATACTTCGTTACCTTACTTAAGTAGAAATTTTGGGTATCTATACTTTACTGGAGTAATTATTTTTCGGCCGACTTTTTACTTCTACTCCTTACATTTTTAAGCAATTATCTGTACTTTCTACTCCTTACATTTTAAAAATAGCCTCGTTACTCTATTTTTATGATCAGAACGCGCAACCCCCCCCCACCCCCGGTCGCATGATAAGAACGCGCACAACGCCCGCCAAAACCAGTACTTTTAAACTTTTACTTAAGTAAAAAGCTTGGGTTGATACTTCAACTTCTAAAGAAGTATTTTTTAACCCTAGTATCTATACTTCTACTCAAGTAATGAATGTGAATACTTTTGACACCACTGATAATATTTCATTCCGATCTGAATTTGTTCCACCATTAATGCTGCGGATTATGCTTGTCCACTTGGTCTTGTCAGTATGAAGTGCTCCAAGGCATAATTTTTGACAAATAGGAAACTGGCCTGACACCATTCTTACCCAGGCCGTGTTTAATGGCTTAGCACTGGATAGCATTGTGGTGAACCCATCTGGTGTGGGCTTGCTCTGTATATTTGACAGTACAGCATAGCAATACTTTGGCATTTGTTGAACAGAACTATTATTTGAAAGCTAAATCATGTTCAGCAAAAGAGTCCAAACAGAGCACATGAGATCAACATCTACACATTAACCTTGTTGCTTGTGGTGTTCCTGGTCAAGCATTCATAAATGAAATTGTAATGGTAATAAAAAAAAAAGCACTGATTCCATCTAAACATTATCTAATAGACAAATCAGATAAGCATAAAATTACAATTTATTAACGCCAGTAACATGGTTGCATTACAAGCTATGCCAGGTGATGGTGTGTGTGTGTGTGCGTGCGTGTAAGTGGAGAGAGAGAGAGAGAGAGAGAGAGAGAGAGAGAGAGAGCGATTTGACACCGAAGCAAAAGGCAAAACTTTTCTTCAGTAATTCACTCACAACAGGAACAAAGTTTTATCTATCATACAACTTGACTTGGGAGAATAACATGATTATGTAATGCAAATTTGTTTTAAAAACTTCTAATATCAGTAAATGTATTAAATGTTACCTTTCAATACTGTACAATAATTTTGCCTCAATTATATTTTTGACTGTCCATGTTTAATTGAGCTTTTTCTTCTACAGATTCCTTAGTCCAATTCAGTTCAGTTTTATTTGTATAGCACTTTTAGCAATGCCCATTGTTGCAAAGCAAGGAAAATTCTGAAAATGTGTATGAAATGTGAGAAAATATGTATGAATCTAAGTGGATTTTTCCGTTTATTTTTCCAAATTTGATTCTTCTGTATAAGCAGAGGGAGAATAAGGGAGAAAAGGTATTTGGAGATTGAAGTGTCCTCTAATCCTTAATCAATATATTGAAATAATATTGAAAGAAAGTAACCACATTTACGAAATAAGATTACAGTCTTCAACAATGAAGTCACTGAGACAGGTTATTCCTATGTCCTTATTTGTTCCTTATTGAGTAGTAAATTATTTTCCTAAGTCAGATATGCAATTCCCTTGGGAACTAATTCACTTTCACTCATTACCCCAGTGAAAACAAAATGTGCCCATTTTAAGGGTTGGTGTTTATGCTCGGGGGGGGGGGGGGGGGGGGGGTGATGAAACAAAAACAATGATAAAATCTAATTTATACTTCTTATGTTTGTAAAATATGACTTTTAAAAAAAATCATAAAAAAGATAAAATCTTTAGAAAAAGATATTTAAAGCTTGTGCTTCTTTGGAATCACATTTATTTAAAAAATAAAAAAAATGCACATATTGTACTGTATAAACAGGAAACTCCAATCTATTTCTTCATATAACATTAAGGAAAACTGGGGTTTTCCTTCTTGTCATTGATCTCTTCAGTAGCCATGAGTGCTTCATACTTCATATCTCTCTCTCTCTCTCTCTCTCTCTATATATATATATATATATATATATATATATATCGTGCTCTGTGTTTTTTCTGAGTATTGTTTTCGAATAACCTTTGTGCTATTTTCGAAGCCAATGCATTTTTATCCCTAAACTGCATCATAGTAGAACTTTATATGTTACAATAAAAATTAAATGTAAGACATACTTGTGCAGTAGTGAACTGCGACAGTTTTGACTTCTCATGTTACTAACTTTTTATATTACGTCATGTATTACTGCACTTGTTCACACAAATCCAGATTCTATTTTAAACAGAACCATACTCCACTATGGCCAAATATTCTTTACACTGTTCTTTCAAAATGTAATCTATTGTTTCCTGATTTGGCTTTCGATACCAGAGACACTTTGACGTAATTGTGTTTTTAGTGATGATAGATGCACTCTAAGTAATTACCTTCTTTCCCCTTTGATAAACTGAAAGAGAGCATGTAGTGTGTGTGTGTGTGTGTGTGTGTGTGTGTGTGTGTGTGTGTGTGTGTGTGTGTGTGTGTGTGTGCGCGTGTGGCTCTCAGACTACTCTCAGGGGGGACTGGGATCCAGCAAAAAACAGCTTCTAGCACCATTGCACAACACTGAGCTTGCACTCACAATCCCTAACTGACCCAAGTTTCTCTATAGCTCTCTGTGCAAACTTGAGCCTCACCCACTTTAATTGAAAAACATTTTCCTTTTTAAAAGACAACCTGTTTGTGTTTTCTTCTACTAAATTTCACTGCTTCATGTGCATATTGTGAAAGTCTATCACGGAACACTAAGGATTTAAATAAATACGTATTTCTGGACAACTTTATGATTGTAAAAGATGTTCAGTCCTCTTAAACTCCAGCCCGTTTGGAAAGGCGAGTGGTTTTGTAAAAGTGTAAATATTGTTGTATATTTAACCTGTAAACTTTTAACTATAGTGACAGATTTAGCTACAGTTAATAAAGAGTTAAGCTTATGTCTGTGAATGTGATTAGCTTTGCCTGAATAACTGGCTTGCATGTATAAGGGCCAGCCAAAGCGGGGGGGGACACACATTCACTGCACTTCAAACTGGTCAACATGTATACAAGAGAAGAGAAAGACATACACTTGTTCTTTCTCAATCCCATTACTATTCATTTTAAGGCCATTACAGGTCATGTTGGAATGCCACTCTTCAAATAGTACCGGGATAAAGATATAATGAAAAGGAAATTATTTTAGGAAACTTATAAAGGAAGCAACAAGCTGGAATCAGACAAAAATAAGCACTATTGGGTTGCCAAAGCATCTCTAAGTAGTGACTGTCATTAGCCTTCTCTGGTTTAGTGCAAATTATTTGAAACAACTATAAATAACCCCTAAAGGAGTTTGGAGCAGAATTGCAATCTGCAATAGGAAATGGTAAAAAGGGTGTATCTGAACTCCAAATCTGGACATGGACAGGAAAGTAGATCATTATCACACAGACCTGTTTTGTTCATGTTGTGCCTGTCCTTCCCCTGAGATTCTGCATCTGCATTTGTATTGAACTCATTTCACATTTTTCACATTCACATTTTGTTGAATACAAACACATTCTGATCTACCATGTATGTGTTCTGAAGCCCACTGGTTTCCCCGCACTCAGCAGGAACGCTTCAAAAATTGGTGTATTGGCATGCTATCAGCCCATATTAGACTTTGCCCCGTGTTTGAGGGTTTACTTCCCTGCAGAGTTTCACGCCAGACTTAATCTTACACTCTGGAGTCTGGATCTTCTGTACTATCTGATTATTATTGCCAGGTGTGTTGAAGCTACAGTAAACTCAGCAGGACAGACAATCTTCGGAATAATGTTAGTCATCCGAGTGGCGGCTTCTCTGTGTGGAACGGTTTACTCCATGCGAGACACAAATCTTCAGTGACAGAAGGCAATTATTCCTGCTACTTTAAGGAGAATCATAAGTTTACTCCATACTGAGAGGCTAAATTATCGAAATAAATAACCGTCCCCCAATCTTATCGCTTGTCTTGATTCATTATCATAACCTAGATATGTTGGAATTCCCACATTTAAACTTGTAGATTAATTTCCAATAACAGCACAGGACTACTGACTCGTAGTTCAGCTATTATTCAAATCACAGTTTATATTAATGCACTTATCCTAATATCTTATTGTTTCTATAATAGCTCACTGGCAGCAACTTGTATGTTGGATTTCCCCCTCAATCTAATCCTAATATTAAACAGATTAAAACCATTGTGTTTTTTTATCAAAGAAAAAATATCCTTATTTATTTGGAGATGGTTTCTGTAAGAAGATTTACACTTTAGGGAAGGAGTCTCCAGTTTCAATTCTTTATAATGCTTAAGAATATTTCTACCACAGTAGAAGTTATGTAGAGTCTTGTTTGTTTTATTAACTTCGAAAAAGAGCAAAAGACAGAATTGAGAGGGAACTAATTCTTGCATATGTGACACAACATTAATGCATTAAGTTTATCACATACATGTGTATTCCTTTAAATCTGTATAATATAACAAATAATATATCAAAAGTACTGTGTAATAACAGGAATAAAACATTTTGGGTCATTTTTCTATTAGCTTTAATCATACCAGACACCAAATTTACCTCAGATTTTTTCATTCTGACTGTTAAGTATTAGTGCTGTCTTTAAGCAGTTCTCAGGCGTTGCTGTTTTTTATATAAAGATCTCCACCATAATGTGCTTTATACTATACTGTATGTTTGTGCTATATTGTTTTAATTGTTTTGTCACTCTATACTGTATGTTCTCTACAGGTGCATTAGTTCTCTGTTACATGGCAAAATAAATCAGATCACTTTTCAGTTGATGATATGATGGAATACGTTAAACTTTCAAACTAAAATTTGAAAACTAAAAACTCCATTAAAGTAGGAATTTATCCTTTTTTGGGGGGGTCCGATTTAACACATTAATTAATAACAAAATAATTTTTAAGTTCAGCCCAAGACAGGTCAAAGTTGCAGCTCTGTTTATGTCACATAATTGGGTCTATAAAATCTCTGGAGCATCTCAAAAAGAAACCTCAACTTCCTGTGTGGAAAAAAGCAGTCACAGATTGACACAGATCTCTGAAAATGCACTTTCATGATAGTGTATATAAGTGATTTAATGCACTAAATACTTTACAGAATTGCTATTCTACTTTAAGAATACTTTTCTACTATTTATGTGTTATCTACACATTTACATATAATATTTATAATGATAATAATTTCTACTAATAATTTGTGGGGTGGCACAAATCCAATCCACTATATATTGTATATCATATCATTCGAAGTGTGTTGGAAAAAAAATTAAGAAATGCATCTCAAGAACTCTGGTGTTTTAATTCTCAAATTGTTTAAACATGCAATTATATGTAATTGTGTTATGCAATATTCAGTCAATATTCAGTCCTTTAAGACATCTGCAGTACTCTGGTGTCACTTGCTCAAACCATGCCTGCCTGATTGTTTCCTGAAAATCTTGTACAGAAATTTGAACCAGAAGTTGCAGGTTACTTGAGAGTTCCCTATTTTTCACCTTTTCTGTGCAGAAGTGGACAGGTCCTGCAACATATTTCTTCCATCTATTAACTAAACCAGCTGATTAACTATATACAATTACATCTTTTTTTTTTACTTTTAAATAACACATACTGTATGGCATTAGATAATTAAGTAACAACAGTCAGTTGTTATTTGCTGCAGAGAAGTTCATTTAGAGTTACCAGCCTCAAAAATCACAGATTAACAGCACCTCTGTTATGCACAAATAGCAGACACATCTTAATATCAACTGCCGTGAGCACTGTTCAATATTTATGCAGCACCTCTGCAGCAGAGGTAAGTTTTGGTCTTGCTTTCCTGGCAAGGTCTTCATGAGAACCAGTTTCATCATGGTGCTTGATGGGTTTTGCAAATGCAGTTAACAATACTGTTCTTGCAAGGACTATTCCAGAAAGGCTGACCTTCGTGTCTTAAAATAACAACTGTCTGTTGTTGTTACATAATTATCTAATTCCATATGGGATATTTCTTAGTTTTGAAATCCCCAATATTGTTGTAGATTGTAGAAAATAAATCACTAAACAAAAACAAAGACATTTGCAAGTGATCCTAAACTTTTGAGCAGTTGTGTATATACAGTACTGTATATATACATAAAAGATCTAATAGACCAGAGTTTCTATTGCACTTTCTGGTTATAAATTTATTGTCCAGCCAGCCAGATGTTGTAATAAAATTTTAGTTGATTTAATAACACCAGACTACTGCTTTGGCCCACTAAGCAAAAAATGCACATCCTTTAGACCGCTTGTTTGTATTTCAATGGTGACAAATTTCATAGTTTAAACTTAAGTTAGCTTTCAGCTGGCTACCTCAGAAATGTTACATAATTAATAGAATTATACTGGGCCTTGAATAATATTTTGCAGCTGGAACCAGTTTTACTGTGCTTATAGTGTAGCTTAATATGTCAAATTTTCCTCTCTATTGCTTTCCCCCAAAAAAGAGTTGTTTGACAAGAAGCCTTCAAAATTTTTAAACAGTGCACAGTTCTTTCTCTGAGTTGCTACCTTATATGTCAAGTGTGCATATTTTACCCAATTACCCGCACAGCCCTGCTCCTAAGACATTGATGTTGGATACTTTTAAAACTGTGTTTTATGTTTCCAGGTGTTTATAATATCTGGGGGGGAAAATCCAATATGATTTACTTACATTTATGCAAAAGTAGGTTCAGATCGAGTAATTCGATATGACAAGAGGCATCCCAAGAGTGGTGATATAGAGCATAAGAGAACTGGGATGTTTAAGTATTATGCCACTTCACAGGTGCTCTAACAATCATTAATTATGATAACTGTCAGTTGCAGCATAGGTCAAAGTAGGCTGGAAAGAGGTGAGAGCAGCTACCTGCCAAAACACACATTCATGGAAGCACTTTCAACAAGAACATGTCTGATACCATTATACACATTTCACACAACACTTGTGTCCTTAATAGTTGTTCTGAATTGCCTCTGAACCATCCAGTTTGTTCAGGTCATGGCTTACATGAACTGCAAAGCTAACTAGCATCTAGTTAACAGAAGGCTGAATCCCAAAACCCTCTCTAACTGAGAGGTTAACGTAGTTGATAATCTAAAGTGGAAATGTATGACATTTACAGGACTGCCCACCACCGCCATGTTTTATTTTTCTCAACTTTTGGCTACATACTGTAGTGGCGTTAAAAATTTTAAACTACTTTCACCTCTGTTAATTACACTTACTCTCAGTGACCAACCGCTGGATGTGGAAGGATATGTATTGAAAGGGCAAAATAACTGGTTAAACAAGCACGTAAATCATAATTGTTGAACATAAATAGTGTTTGTGGAACTGTTATATAAAAGCAATATCATACTTGAGACCATGTTGTTGTACTAAATATTAACACACCTGTGATATCTGTAACCGTAATACAGCCTTGCTGCTTCATTCTATGTGACTGGGCTGAGGTCAACAACATGACTTTGAGTGTGATATTGCTTAATTATGTCCATTAAGCTATAATCTACAATATTTTTTATCATTTAGAACTGTCACAGTACATCATGACATATATTCCACATAATGTAAAAAAAAAAAAAGGATGTTTATTTCAGGTACATTGTGCATAGAGGAAGTACATAGAGGAACATAGTGTGCTGCTAACAGGAAGGATGAAGAAGAATGCTTTTAGACCTTGAGAACTGGGAAATCCATTAAAGCAGTTGAGGCAGTCCCATACTAATCTTATCATTAATTGTGAATGTCAATATGAGATATTTCTGTGGAAAAACTATTGTGTAGAGAAAGGAAACATACCAAGGAAACACAGAGAGCATTTGCATAGGCATTTTTTATAGTGTAACTGATTAAACGGTTAACTGAAATGTTTCAATAAACCTAGAGCGGGCCAAACTCAATTTTACAACTTAGTGTAGATACTGAATGAGGCCATATAAAATCTAATCAACCACAAAAAGAGTGCTGCTCATTTTAAGTATGTTCAACTTTTGGCACAAGGATCTGTGAAGTCACAAAATTGCAATTTATATCCATAATGATTACTCTTAGCCAAATAAAGTTACACTGCAGTTCAGCCAATTGACAAGCCAGGAAAATTATGACTAGCTCTATCCGTGTGCCAGCTGGCCAAATATTTCATGCTTATGGCCTCTGGAATGATTGTCTCTGTCCTCTGTAGATGTCATTTCATTGAGATCACCCATTGTTTCTCATAATTGTCAAAAGAGACCCATAAGTTCAGTGGGTGGCATGATTGCAGTCTAAGCATGGGCTGTTTATCAAGGACCTACAGTGGTGTGATTTATCTGCCTCATACGCACCAGGAGCCTGGAGATAAGAAAAGGGATTTAGCGATGAGTGTTTGTAGCCATGTCTTTTCCCCTCACATACTTCTGTGCTTGTAGGGAGAAACAGGGATGGTGATACTTGAACTGTGGAACACCCTTGTTATTGTTGAGGTGCCACTTTGGCACAGCAGGTAATTGCTGCCTTGTAGCTCCACAGTACAGTATGTGTAACTGAAGGTGTGAAGCTAATAGATGCAGCACAGCAAAACTGGACAGGAGTGTGGTGAAAGAAGTACTCACCTCCTTCAATCCTTGAGTGCACTTGCTAGTAAAAACGCCATGACGTCAGCAAGTAGGTAACTAATGATAACAAAGTGGGTCTGTCTGTCTGTCCGTTAACTGATTGGATGGAGTTCTTGCACTCGTCCTAGGTTTTGTTTCAAATTATCTTATAAAATGAATGATGTTTTAAAAAATTATGAATCTCATCTCAAACCAGGCCAAACTTTTTCCCCCAGCTAACACCAATCAATACGAAAACTGCCCAATTAGGTGTTAACTCAGCCAGTTTGGCAACACAAAAGGGGCAGCATACAGTATTAAGAACTAAAGACATGGAACCTTTTGGTGGGAACTATCTAACTATATTCTTTATTGTCATGTTTTTTTTTTAATTTGTTAAAAAACAAAAAAATTGTGTAGGGCGCGATGCCTAGTGTAATTTAATTGTAGTTACCAGGATGTCAGATGTTGCTTGAACAGGCTTGTGATTGTCAGAGTCATGTTGGAGCATCAGCAAGCAAATTGTATTGATGATTGTATTTTAGAACACAATTAAATGAAGGTGGGATTTGGGCTTAACACATTTGGAGAAAAATTGGAGTAAAATTTTTACTGCCTAAATAATTATTTTCATATTCTGTATAATATATATTCTGTAAAAATATATATATTTATATAACATTGATTTTGGGGTTTTCTTAGACTTGCCATCTATTTTAACCTGCATAGTAACTGGTTTATAAAACATCTATTGGACAAATTATTAATACATTTGTGAGATCATAACTATGTATATAGTCAACTAGATAGTCTATTGCTTTTTACGCAGTACTCAAAGTGTTTTCAACAAGTAGAAGTTTGTTCCAGCTGTGATTAATAGTTGTTGCTTCAGTCCAGGTGACTGGACTGAGGCATCATGGACGATTTTAAATATTTGAACTAGCGCCATTATATGAGGTCTTGCAAAAGAGTCTTTGATCTCTGTATTTGTTTGCTGAATTTCTGTTGAATCTCTGCGCCGTAAAAAAAAAAAAAAAAAGTTATTATTTATACCTATTTCTCAAGAATACAACCGCAAGAGACCTGCTTGTAAAGCTATGCTTTGCTTTACATACTAAAGTCAAATTTGTTACATTTACATTAACTCATTTGGCAGATGAAGGCTAAGAGACTCGCTGAACAGTGAGCTTATTGATCCGGGGATGAGCAACTTTCTTAGATCAGGAGTTGTGAGGGACCACTTTTGAAAAATGTTTTCATTAAACCAGAATTCAAAATGTATGAGCTGATACAAGCCTAGTTTTTTAACCATCTAGTTGAATCTAGTATGTTGCTGAGGACTCAATCTTCTTGCAACCTACAGGGGACAACACACCAAGCACAGGGGAATGTACACTTCACACAGTGTTATACACTCACTCACTCATCGTTTATAGCGCTTTATCCTGTATACAGGCCAATTAGCCTAATTTACATATCTTTGGACTGTGAGAAGAAACTGGAGTAACCACCTAGCATGTGCAAACTCCATGCACACAGAAGTATAAATCAAACCTGAGAAGTGCAAGGTTTAATGCAGATTTTTCTGTCCCGCTCCCGCAAAAATATACATAATTTTATACATTATTTTACATCCCGCAAAAATATACATTATTGCGCTCCTGCCCGCATTATTCAAGTTTTGTCCCGCTCCCGCCCGCAAAATCCCGCAGTTAAACATATAAGTAGTTTTATTTTTACTGCTTCTTCCCGCTGCTCTGTTATTTGTTTCAATTGCTTCCCTTTTGAGTGTATATACAGTATATAAAAAGAAACGGAAAATAAATATGTTTCGTTTTATTTGAGTTTGAATAAACGAAATGATGAACATGGACAATTCAATTAAATTTTATTTGTATAGCGCTTTTAACAATTGACATTGTCTCAAAACAGCTTTACACAATCAAAAGAATTGTGGACACGAATTGTGGAATTGTGGAATTGTGGACACGAATGAGGAGCTTTTCAGAACATAGAAATACAATCAGAAGGGTTAGAAATAGGCTAATAATTTTGCAATGAAACAAAATAATAATAAACGTTGATTTCTCAAGTGGTCAAACAGAAAAGCATTTGGCCTAATACTGCTTCAAAACGTTAGGCTTTTTTGCCTTCAGCAATGTCCAAACATTGAACATAAGTTATCCTTATTTCTCAATAAATAAAAATAAGTTCTGACCTTGCGCCTGTAAATTGCTTTTATTTTAATTTAGTCGTTCTTGTTGCTTTTGTGCAGTAGATAAATAATACAGTATAGTATTTGTTTTCAATAAATACATTTTAAGTTAATTCCATTTTGTGGGAGTCCCGCAATTAATTTTATTCTCCCGCAACCCGCACATGACCTTGCATGACCTTACCGCCCGCACCCGCATTCACCCATCAAATCTTGCAGGTCTCTAGTGCAAGGCGACAGTGCTAACCACTATGCAGCTTTACAGTGTTACACAATACTGTAAAAAAAAAACGAAAGACACTCATCATTTTAATAAAATTGTTATTTAGTTCTTATTTTTAATTGCTTGGTGGCGAACAGTAATGATTGTTCGCCCTATCATCCGGAGATCGCTGGATTGTTTCCCGGGTGATGCTGTAACCTCTCACAGCCGGAGGTCTAGAGAGAGCTGATTGGCCGAGCTCTCTCAGAGGGGAGGGATGAGAGGTAGTGCTCCCACATCAATCACAGCTCTACAGCCAATCAGGGGCGTCTGTGAAAAGATGCGGTGGCTGGCGTCATGTGGTTCGGAGGAAACACGTGATAGTCTTCGGCCCTCCCGGCTGAATGGTAGTAGAAGCCTTAATGTGGAAGCCCCCTAGTGACGGGGAGGAATTGGACATGACTAAACTGTTTATTTGTGAATATAGGAATATTTGCTAATTTAGTATTGCATCTAATTTTTTTTCTATTAGGCTGTTCTTTTATTTACTTCAAATTTTATGGCGTAAAAGGCAAATTACTGTATACTCATAAACAGTATTATTTCAACCATTGTGTTAATCCACCATAGTTATCCAACTCCATTAATGTAATTCTACTAGATAAGTCTTCTAAACTTTTGACCTCTATATCTGTATGTGCATATTGATACAGCCAGGTTTCTAGTATATCTTCCCAACAATTTATCAACATTGTGACAGCCCTCCATTTCCGTACTCTTTGATTTTTGCTTCAGACCTCAGGAACAAAATGTACAGAAGAAGGGACAGACAGATATTTTCACTTGTATGTGGTTGACCACATGTGGCTTAGTAGGCTCCTGTACAGCTGCTTCAAATCATGTGGTCGAGTGAAAACTAAAAGCATTCAAAGGCTGTCTCATCCATTATGCATCACTGAACAGTCCTATCTATTATTTAATAGTGATTTCTTTCAAATTTATTTAAGGTCACAGCAAATCAGAATGATAAGCTAAATGTGCCTCTTTCTGTACTACTGTCCTTAAAAAGAGAGAAAGGGGAAAGTAGGGTGCAAAAGTTCTTAAAATATTGCTGCTTAACCTGAGGTTCATGTTTCCATGTCATATAGAAATGGGTTTTAAAGACACTCAGTGTATTAATATTTTTTGTTCCCCTATAATAGTAGCTCGTGATATGTAACTAAGGAGAAAAGACTTTTAATAAGTTTAAAGAATTATGGAAATATTTCAAAGATAGTGACTAAGCTTGTAAAAAATAACGTGTGTGTGTGTGTGTGTGCGTGTGTGTGTGTGTGTATTTGTTTTGTAATTGATCAATCACAGATGGCTTATCTATCTTCTATGTAGAACTTTTAACTTACAGTAAGATGAGCATAAGAAGACAAAACAATGTCTCCCCCAGTTTACTGTAAAAATGAGTCCAAGCTCCTCCTAGGGGAATACAGAAGCTTAAGGTCCATGTTCTGCAACTCAGAGGATAAAATTATTGTAAGTTACCCAGGATAAAGGCAAGAAATTTTGTATGTTTGAATATTCTGCTCATATAAGAGTAATGAGGTAAATTAGGAAAGAGGTGGGAATGAAAATGAATCATATGGCCATGAGCAATAAAAAATTTATATATAGCACACAGATACACCAGAGACTGATTTATTGACATACTACACAATATGTGCAATTTGGAAGCTCCAATTAGTGTACTATTAGTGTACTCTGCATGTATTTTGGACTGTGGGAGAAACCCAGAGTACCTGGTGGTTACCCACTATGTACAGGGAGACATACAAACTCCACACACACACCCAAAGATGGGACTTAATCCAAACTCGAACCAGTGCCACTATAATACTATGAATTGAATAAATTGAATTATAATAAATTAAAGAATCCTGCTCATTCAAAAAACTGGAGGGAATGGCATTTCTCAAGATCTTTACAAACACAGGGAAATACTCACCTTTTGCACAGTTTAATATGTAGTCTGTAAATGCCCCTGACTGTGTTAGGGTCTTTGGGATTAATTGACAGGTTGATAACACCTTGAGTTATTAATTTCCACCTGAACTATAAGTCTTAACCTTAAGAGCTGGGTACTGTATACTGCCAAAGTGAAGGGAGGAAGAGACAAGGGCAACTCCAACGCAGCCTCTGTAGAGGGGAAAGTGCTGAAAACACTCAAAGTTCATTCATTCTTTAGTTTTTTTTTTTACAATTTCATTCATTCATTCATCTTCTATACCGCTTTATCCTGTATTTAGGGTCGCGGGGTCCTGGAGCCTATCCCAGGAGACTCAGGGCACGAGGCAGGGTACACCCTGGACAGCGTGCCAATCCATCACAGAGCACACACACACACACACATTCACACACTATGGTCAATTTAGGAACGCCAATTAGCCTAATCTGCATGTCTTTGGACTGTGGGAGGAAACCGGAGTACCCGGAGGAAACCCACCAAGCACGGGGAGAACATGCAAACTCCATGCACACAGAGACGAGAATCGAGCCTGGCCGGGAATCGAACCCGGACCCTGGAGGTACAAGGCAACAGTGCTAACCACTTAACCACCAATTTGTAAAAAATTTGTAAAAAAAAAAAAAAAAAACATTTTATACAAACATTGGGTCTCCAGTGCCTGCCTTCAGTTCCCATGGAATTAGGGAATTGAACCCTTTATTAATGTTTCAGAGCTAGAACTATGATTTAGTTTGTTATTAAGCCATTTAAATTTACATATTACAAATTTACAACTGAAACAACATTTAAAGTTCTTACGTAAATAGCTTTAAATGTCAAAAAAGTAAAACAAAAATAATTAAATCTTTACATTTGGATCCTCATAAATGATTGAAAGAAATGTTTTTTAAAAAGTGTCTATCTGAGAGAGTATTAATTCTATATAATAATGCTTGAGGCAAGTAGACGTCTGAGTCAATAAGTCAACCAAAAGTCAACCAGCCTCATCCCTGCATGCATATATATATTTAAAAAAAAAAACTTGGATCTACATAAAAGATTATGCCTTTTTATGTAGCTTAAGTTTGGGGCTACTACATATATCAAGGACTGAAAGGTTTATTGACTCCTCTAATTACAGCTTTTAAAGTTGTCTCTAAAAGCGAGGTTTTACTATTCAGTAATCATTAAATGATCATTAACAATTATTCTGGTCAACTAATAAACCCAATTAAATTACCACTGTATGCCATCTTGAACCAGATGGCAAGTTCAGATCAAGGCTAAGTGGAGGATGATAAGATTTAACTGCAGCAGAACAACAAGTTGTTGCAACAAAGACCTTATCTAAGAATGATCACTTTCACACAGTTAACCTTTGAAAAGTCCAAAAGCTGATGAAATTCACATTCGTAACCCAACATGCTTGGAATCCTATTGGTCCAGTTAATGAATTTAGGGTACTTTCTCATTTAAAGCAGAGAAACAGTGTTTATTAAAATAAATGATAACATTTTGTTCTGACAATATCATACCACTTGATTTGACAACTTTATCAGTTCTTGGTGTCATAACATATTCCATGTTATTAATGTTTTTAGACTTTCCTTAATGCAGATAATACAAAAAGCTGTCCATATATGACACATGCATTTATACTCTTTACACTATTAGATTATACTCCCCTGCTAGATGTCCAGGCAGGTCCTGTGATCTTCAATAAAAAAACTCAGTAGTCAGGACAGTTAAGTTCTATATTGAGTATAAAATCTTTCTCCGATATTTTAAATCTTATACACAGCATGGTTCCTGATTTACAACCAATACTAGAAATAGTACAACAGTTTAAGTAAGTGGAAGATACTATACCAGTCCTATAGCTTTGAGTGGCCCTCCAGACATAATTTCAGATTTTTTATTTAAGCCTGAAACCTGTTTTTAAGGCATATCTGACCTCCCATGGCCAAGCAGATAGAAGCGGTGAATGTTGCTGGACTGAAAATGTTGGTGCTGACCCTATTCTATGTATGTTCACTCCCTGCTATCCCTTAACACCAAAATGAGGTTGGGTTTCATGTCAAGTCTGTGTCCTCTTAAGGTTTCTTCAAATTGCCATCGCAGGGAGTTTTTCCTTGCTACCGTCACCCTTGGATTGATCATTAGGGACAACCTGATCATTCTGATTTATACAAACTTTCTTATACATTTCATAGTCATTTCCATATTTTTCTTTTGATTCTGTAAAGCTGCTATGGGATAATGACCATTGCTATAAGTGCTATATAAATAGAATTGAATTGAATTGTTGAGGTGTTCCAAGATGGCGCCGGTGAGGTCGGCTGCCGTCACGACTGCTCCGACCACCTTATCTTTGTTTTTGTTATTTAAGTTAGTTTTCAGTGTTTTAAAATCAGCAAAATCATCACCATTGAGTACATTAGGTATGATAGAGACACTCTTGTTTCTATTGGTATACAATGTACTCACAATTCGACGTTTTTAACTCCGGATCCAAGCTGGCCGAGTGAGATCCTGAGGGAGAACAATGGACGCGAAGCGGAGGCCTCGAGACCACGCCATACAACCAGCCGAGTTTTTCTCGGTTCACCGCATGGACAGGACGCGGGACTCGGGGAAGTCAAGGGGAGGCGGCGTGTGCTTAATGGTGAACAACAGCTGGTGCAACAGCGCGAGCGTTGTTCCTCTTACACGCTCCTGCACACCAAACCTGGAACTACTGTCCATCATGTGTCGTCCTTTTTATCTTCCACGGGACTTCACATCGGTCATAATCAGTGCCGTTTACATACCACCACAAGCGGACACTGAAACTGCCTTATGCGAGCTGCATGAGGCACTCACACAGCACCAGACACAACACCGGGACGCTGCGCTCATTGTGGCGGGGGACTTTAATAGTGCCAACCTCAAACGCGCAGCGCCGAACTTTTATCAGCACATCACCTGCCCCACCAGGGGCGAAAGGACACTGGACCATTGTTATACCATGGTCAAAGACGGTTACAAGGCACAATCTCGTCCAGCGTTTGGTAAGTCCGACCACGCCGCCATCTCCCTCATGCCAAAATATAAACAAAGGCTGAAACAGGAAGTTCCGGTTCAGAGGGAGGTCGCGCGCTGGACGGACCAATCAGTGGCCGCGTTACAGGACGCACTCGATGACGCAGACTGGGACATGTTCAGAAACAGCTCCGATGATGACGTCAGCGCGTTTACGGAAGCGGTTGTGGGATTTATTGGGAAGCTAGTAGACGATACGGTGGAGAAAAAGACTATCAGAACGTTTCCCAACCAGAAGCCGTGGGTGGATAAAACCATCCGCGACGCTCTGAGATCTCGCACCGCTGCCTACAACACGGGACTTGCGTCGGGGGACATGGAACCGTACAAGGCTGCGTCATACAACGTGCGGAAGGCGGTGAAAGAGGCGAAGCAGCACTACGGGAGAAAACTAGAGTCACAGCTTCAACAGAGTGACTCTAGGAGCCTGTGGCAGGGACTAAGGACAATAACGGACTATAAAGCACCAACATCCGGTATGACGAACGCGGACGCGACTCTGGCAGACGAGCTCAACATCTTCTATGCTCGCTTCGAGGCTGCAGCTAAAGACGCTAGCGATGCTAATGCTAACGGCGCTAATGCTAACGGCTCTAATGCTAGCGGCGCTAACGGCTGCAGACAGGAAGACACTGCCAGCACCGGGAACGCGCTCATCATCTCCGAGCACGACGTGAGGAGAGCCTTCAAGAGAGTGAACACCAGGAAAGCAGCAGGACCAGACGGCATCTCAGGTCGTATCCTCAGATCCTGCGCAGACCAGCTAGCACCTGTGTTCACTGAGATATTCAACATCTCCTTATCTCAGTCGGTGATCCCCACGTGCTTCAAAGAGTCCATCATTGTTCCTGTCCCGAAGAAACCACATCCTGCTTCCCTCAATGACTATCGCCCTGTAGCCCTCACCTCAGTAATGATGAAGTGCTTTGAACGCCTTATCAGAGACTTCATCATTTCTTCACTACCCGACACACTGGACCCGCTACAGTTTGCATACCGTCAGAACCGCTCCACAGACGATGCAATCTCTCATCTCCTCCACACATCACTCACTCACCTGGACACTAGGAAAGGGAATTATGTTAAAATGCTCTTCATCGACTACAGCTCTGCTTTTATACCATAATTCCCTCCACACTCACCACCAAGCTGGAGCACCTGGGACTGAGCTCATCTATATGTCAATGGATCTCCAATTTTCTGACTGGCAGACCACAGGCAGTAAGGATGGGTGGACATGTCTCAGCTACACTCACTCTCAGCACTGGAGCCCCCCAGGGTTGTGTTCTGAGCCCCCTGCTGTACTCTTTGTACACCCACGACTGCGTGGCCACTACCAACTCCACCTCCATCATCAAGTTTGCTGACGACACCGTCGTGGTCGGACTGATCACCAACAATGATGAGTCGGACTACCTAGAGGAGATTGGAAATCTGGAGAACTGGTGCCAGAGGAACAATCTCCTCCTGAACGTCAGTAAGACAAAGGAGCTGATAGTGGACTTTAGTACAAAGCAGGAGAGGAACTACCAGACCCCCGTCATCAACAGGAGCCCAGTGGAGAGAGTGGAGAGATACCTCGGTGTTCACATCACGCAGGACCTGTCATGGTCCTGTCACATCAACACCATGGTGAAAAAAGCCCGGCAGCGTCTCTACCACCTCAGACGCTTGAGAGACTTTAGACTGCCCTCCAGGGTGCTCAGGAACTTCTACTCCTGCACCATAGAGAGCATCCTGACGGGAAACATCACGACCTGGTTCGGGAACAGCACCATGCAGGACAGACGAGCTCTACAGAGGGTGGTGCGATCAGCCGAGCGCATCATCCGCACTGAGCTCCCTGACCTGCACTCGATCTACAGCAAGCGGTGCTGGACTAAGGCCAGGAAGATCATGAAGGACCTCAGTCACCCCAGTAATGGACTGTTCCCTTTGTTGCGGTCTGGGAAGCGATTCCGCTCCCTAAAGGCCAACACAGAGAGGCTGAGGAGGAGCTTCTTCCCACAGGCGATAAGGTCTCTCAATCACACCTCCACACAGGACTAATAACATCTTTTTAAGCTCACAACACTGACTGGACAATCATGGACACATTCATACACACTTGCACTAAATATTTATACATCTGGACAATTGCACATGTCACTTTCATTAGTCACCTTTCATGCATATTTGCACAACCACTGACACTTTAAATTCTATATACATATACCCTATATTTCTATATTTTGCAATATTTTATTATGCCCTTATTGTACAGTTAATTTTACTAGTTAAATTTATTTCTTTAGTATTTCCTTTTTATTGATTATTTATTTTACGTACAAGCTTTTATTTTCTTTTTAAGGTCACTGGCGGTCGTGTAAGCATTTCACTGCATATTATACTGTGTATGACTGTGTATGTGACAAATAAAATTTGAATTTGAATTTGAATTGAATTGAATTGAACTTAACCATGCTAATAATAGTGAGTCGAAGTCATCCCTGAGATCTGTGACAACTCTGTGTCCTCATTCTTCTATTCTTTGCAATTGCTTGGACTCCATTTAAAATAAGTTGTGCATCCTTATTTCACTCTAGCAAGAATCTCTGGCTAAACCCTATAACCTCCTGCCCCTCTTTAGGTAACAAACCCCTAATCCCAAAAAATTTACTCCTGACATCTGAAGCCATGAAAACTCTTGTACCATCCAGATTCTGTGCCAGTTGACTGGTTGAGGATGAGGTACTCTTGCTAAGACTTGTTTCCTCTAAGTGATCCCAATGTTGCCTTGACATGCAAGGTGATAGTGCCTTCTCCACTATTCATATAGCTGTTTATATTCATATAAACATAAGGCATGTGCATATTTCCCTTATTATTTATTTAAATGCAATTTCTCTAATTGTGTTTACTGATTTGTTTATACTAATATGGATTAATATATTCAAACTAAATCTATATTAAATACAATTTAGAAAATGTGTGTAATCAAACTCATGGTTGCGGCAGTTGATCCATCGTGCAGGCTCGCTTCAGAGCCATTGTTAGTATGTCCTGTTTTTCTTTCGACACTTTAGAACTGTTGGACATAAGCTGAACGCAACTGATATGTTTCTTTTGTCCACAGTGATTTAGCAACTCACTGGAACATTTCATCACAGTGTGTTTCAGAAATGCAATGCAAGATCTTCAGTTGGTTGGTAATACCTTAAATAATATCAACTGCAAAGCATAAAACTCAATCACTCAGTCCTTCCTTTGTCCTTCCTCAGTCAACTTGGGGAATATGAAAAAGACCTATATTGACTGTTGAAATGACATTATGTCAGGTTTCCTTCTCTAGTGTTGTTTCATTTGCCTCTTATTGGTAATACGTCTCCAGCTCTCATGCTCCAAGACTGGGTCCTTTGTGAAGGATCGCTGTGCTTGGATGTTGTCCATTAGTGTGTACACATCTCAGCCTCTTAACTCAACCTTGTGGCAAATGCTTTGAAAATTGTGAGCTTTCAAAACTGAATTTAATTTAGATTTATTTTGTGTATATTAAGCCCTAATAACCAAACCAAATCTGTAGACACATAAACAATCATCTTTGTAGATTTAAATAAAGGATAAGGGGAATGTATAAGTCATATGTTGTGGAGCACTGTTTGTAAGACAAAAGAACTCAGCTATATAATACAGAGAGAAGGCAGCGATTTGTGAATTTGCACCCTCTCATCATCTCACATCCTCTATACCGCTTAATCCTGTATTCAGGGTCGTGGTGGTCCTGGAGACTATCCTAGGAGACTTAGGGCACATGTGGGGGTACACCCAGGACACACTCATTCACATACTAAAGAGATTTGGGAACACCAGTTAGCCTAATCTGCAGGTCTATGGACTGGGGGAGGAAACCTGAGTACCCGGAGGAAATTCACCAAGTACGGGGAGAACAAGCAAACTCCATGCAGAGGGAGACAGGAATTAAACCCTGGAGGTACAAGGCGAACCGTGCCAACCACTACACCACCGTTCTGCCTTACTCCTGCACCCGTATAACATATTTACTTGTAACATTTGTTGTTGTTGTTGTTGGTACTTTGGCTGCTCCCGGCAAAGGGTCACCACAGCGGACCATCCACATAAGCTTGGCACAGGTTTTATGCTAGATGCCCTTCTTGATGCAATCCTCCCATTTTATCCAGGCTTGGGACCAGCGCTGCATCCAGTGGCTGGGGTTTGGGCATTGGCTGGGAATCTAACCTAGGCTTTCTGCATTTTTCTTATATTCTCAAAGTGTGGTTGTGGCATTTGGGCCAATAAATATGACCACCTATGAATATTGATCCTACTTTGTTACTTAATTTAAAGTAAATGGTTGTTTAGCATCCAAACACTTTCCAAATAGATGCCCTAAGCAGTATGTGGTACTCCAAATACTTATAATGTCAAATGAAAGAACAAAAAAATTTTACAGTCGCATGCCTAGTTTTTGTCTGTTCAACATGTAAAACAAAAAATCCTTCAAAGAATGTGCTTTTGATTTTTTTAACATGCTGGTTTCAGCTGTTCAAACAGAGTGCACTATAGAGGCCAGCTTCATGCGCAACTTGCTTGTGTTTATTTCATGCTTTTCTTCCTTGCATTGTCAAAACAGGATTTGGTAATACTCAGGGAGCTACTCTGGGGTGTGAACAGCAAAATGTGTCTCAGGGAAGCAATTACACAGCAGAAGAATTTGTTTTAGAAAAAGAAAGTTTCAGACAAACACTGGGTTGGAGTAACTTTGGGTTTAGGGTTCCAGATGGTTGAGGTTATTTCGCATTTGGAAAGTTATATTATATGAGATATGAATTGACGTTCAACGTCCTCAGAAGTACTAAAGTTAAATATTTTTGGAGGAAGCCTGCCATTTTTTTTCCTCCATGTTCTTGAAGGACAGAGTATCTAGACACAGAGGCTGCTGAAGTTATTATCTGAAAAAAGCAGAAGGTTAAAAAATAAAACTTTTTTACTCTTTTTATGTCGAAACACATATAAGAACTGTGATAAGTTACGGTTTGTTGGTGGCCATGGTGTCTGAGACAAAAGTGAAATCTGGTAGTAGTGCTTTCTTCCCTGGATGATTTGGCTTAAGGGGATTTCACACAAAAATATAACTCTAATGACTCCACATGTTTGCATGAGTAGATGGTTACACAGGGTTGGCGAACTTATGTTTTCTCAGAGCCTTTAAAACTAAGAAGATGTAGTATTACTTTTTATGAATATACAGGTTTGCATGAAAATGTTTCTCAAGCTGTGGAAACAGAAATCTTCACACTTACCAAGCACACGTGATGTCGAAACAGACGTATTTTTCTGCAATCCTGTTCAGGAGTCAGGACTGCAACCCACAAAGCCTCCATTCTTTCTTGTTACTTCTTTTTGTGACCACAGCTCATTTGGAACTTGTTGATCTTAGCTCTCATCCAGGTTTCACTCAGACCCCAGTCTGCTGGTAGGGTCAAGGACCTGTTTGGTCTGTACAAGTACATGGATACTTCTTTCCAGTGCTGCCCATTACATTTCCTGTTTATCTGTCCACATGAAGTTGCCTGCATTCTTCCTTTACTCTTTTGGACCAAGATTCAAGTAGAAATTACACCTTGTCAGCGATATAATTTTTTTGTTCTTGTACGCTAAAAGAACGGTGCTGTTGTGGAGTCATTTTCCTGTGTTGACACACATACAAATCTATGTTAAAATAACACAGGAAACAAGTTCACACAGACAGTAACCTGAGCTATACCTGCAATACCACTATGCCACCCAAGAGTTATTTGGAAACGTCTGCATGAATGATGTTCAAAATAACTGTTTAAAATAAGAGGGATGTTGCTGTGTGACTATCTGTCAAATCTACAGACATTGTACACATAAACTCATAATGCACTAAAATTTTTCCAATTTTCCATCCAGTCATATTTTGGTCAAAGTGCTTTTTTGATTCTATTTCTGCCATAATAATAATAATAATAATAATAATAATAATATGCTATTAACAACTATGGCAAGCAAACAAGCGGTGCCCTTTGGAAAGTGTACGGCAACAGGATCAGGAAAACTGTTTTTCACTCTTCAGTTGCCCCTTTTGTCCTTTGAATATAAATCTCTCTTTGGTGTAGTGACAGGTGACATCGGGATATTTTTGGAGCATATTTAGCATGTTTGGAAGAAATCTGATATGGAGCCATTATCAGTAATTAAAATTTTTTTTTTTTTTTTTTTTGTCAAAATGTTCAAGTCGTCGTAAAAAATCAGGCAGTGGAAATTCAGATCATGTAAATTTTAAGTTCAACATATTTTATATAACTTTATGTTTAAAGAAATGATGTGAAGTTTCAGGGAAACAGAGTATATAACACAGTGGAACCTTGGATTACGAGCATAATTTGTTCCGGAAGTGGGCTCGTATTCCAAAACACTCGTAAATCAAAGCAATATTTTCCCAAAAAAAATTTCCCATAAGAAATAATGGAAACTCAAATTATCCGTTCCACAGCCCAAAAAAAATTTACTTAAAAAAAAAGTAAAAATAAATCCTGACAGATAAGTGTTTCTGTTTATGCGCGCAGGTGCTGTGTGTGTATGTGTGTGTGTTTGTGTATGTGTGTGAAGTAAGAGGAGGAATCAGCCTCCCCCTTCTCATCTTACACAGTAAACCTTTCTCCTCTCTTATTTGAATTTCACACAAACACACATACACACATTAACGGAATGACTGTTTTGTTGTAAAAATGAACAATGAACATCGTTAATAACACTTGTGTGAGCGCATACTAATGGAATTACTTTGAAAAGAATCGCGACAACACAGTGTTTCTGTGTTGAGCAGAGGGAGTGTGTGTCTGAAGCCGAGGGGGGGTGGGGATTATGTAAAGGCGAGAGTGTATGTGTGAAGGGTCACGGTGTCAAATTCCGCGTGCGCACACACATAATGACAGAGAGGCAGAAAATGGATCTTTAACCTCTCTAATAAGACTTTCTTCTGCCTTACACGCGCGCTGTACACGTGTGTTATCAGAAACAGTACACGCTTACAAACACAAAATAAAATATGTTTTACACACACACATACGTTCTCACAGTGGGAGCAGGGGAGACGATTACCCACAATTCCGCAGCGCAAGAGAGAGGAAAATCATTGGCTTAGTTGTGATCACGTGACACTCGGCATCAAAACAAGAAGCGTATATGTGCTACATGATACTCGGGACTCGGGACATGATGCTTGTTTTTTCAAGTCAAAACTTATTTAAAGATCTTTGCTCGTCTTGCGGAACATAAAGTTTAGTTAATAACCTGTTAGCTAAAATAGTTAATGAAAAAGTAGACACCAAACATGAATACAAGGTAAGCATTAATGAACTGTTTCACACCAAAATGAGATAACTCTACCCCAGAACTTCTAAAGCTCTAAACAAAGAATTTATAGTGGTTTTCGAATTATTCTTTTTTGTTATAGACAACCTTGTGTGAAGAAGAATAATTTGTTAAAATGAGAAAATGAGGAAATGTTTAAAATGGAGTTTATTGCAATTTGCTGTCAAACAAATCAAATATAGCATTTCAAGAAATGGTTACAATACACTTATTTATATCATTACTTCTGCCATCCATTGAGCTTGTTCGTTTAGTGATCAGTGCACTTACAGCACTAAATTCAAGTTAACCTGTAGAACAAATACATCTCAGAGATAGCGGAGCAAAGGATAGTGATTTCTGGTTATAATTTAATAACCACACCAAGATACCTGACCTTAAAAAATACATTTACACTAATGGAACAAAAATTTTACGGGAGGTCTGGTTTACATTAACCCTTACCTGACTGACCCACCATGTTGAGAGAATACCATTTGACATCATATTTGCTTCCAGTTCACTCTTACTTACAACATTTACTTGCAGGCTTACTTACTATGCTGTAGGAGAACAAAAAAAAAACATATTTATTAGCCATTCCACTTTTATTTATGAAACCTATGCGGCCAGAGGTCTCTATGAACAAGTCAATTCTACCAGTATAACTGGATGTTTTTTTCTATAGATGGCTGTTCATGAAAATTCACTTCCAGGAGATCAGCACTTGAGACTAAATTTTTTTCTCCATATTTATGTTTGATGTGTACATACATATTGGTGGCATGGCGGCGTAGCGTTTATCACTGTGACCTCGCACCTCCACGGTCCGGTTTCGATTCCTGCCTTGGGTCTATATGCTTGGTGGGCTTTCTCCGTGTGCTCCTGTTTCCCCCCACAGTCATGCAGAGTAGGCTAAATGAGATTCCCAAATTGCCCATAGTGTGTGAATGAGTGTGTGAGTGTGATTGATTCAAAGATTGATACAAATACTTTTTTTTTCATATAGTGTATATCATATCACTCACCCTCTATACCACTTTATCCTGTGTACAGGGTCATGGGAGGCCTGGAGCCTATCCCAAGAGACAGGGCACGAGTCGGGGTATAACCTGGATGAGGTGCCAACCCATCGCAGGGCACACACATGCACACACTTACATGCTCATTCACACACTATGGGCCAATTGGAAACACCAGTTAGCCTAATCTGTGGGAGGAAACCGGCGCACCCAGAGGAAACCCACCAAGCTCGGGGAGAACATGCAAAATTCACCACACAGTGGCATGAACTGAAACCGGATCCACACACACACACACACACTACAGTACAGTACATAGTGGTAAGTGCTTCTTAGTACCCTATTCACTAGTTAAAGTCTTTCCGGTCCGAGAACGTTGATGAATTTCCACAATTATTCTAATAAATAATAAACTGAAGGAAAAAACGAATGTGAAATGTGAATCTAATGTGAAGCGCATAACATTAGTCTTTATGTAAGATGGCCGAAATAAAGTGCGGTGAGTGTGTCTAAAGCAGCAATGTTCAGCACTGAGCTACTGATCCGCTGCGTATAAAAGCGCTCGAGCTCCTGAAGCTGTAGCTCATTAGACAGCGCGCGCAGCTGCAGCACGAGCGCGACGGAGATCCTCCCGCAGGTTCGTTCGGTTCGAGCTGAAGAATCTCTTCTCCAAACATGAGGATCACTTTACCGCGGAGAGCGCTTCGTTTGTTTCCGAATGCCGTCTTCTCGAGAAATTGGATTTTATATAACAGACTAAAGAAAATTGGACATTAAGTATTCCGTATTTATTTTATATATTTATTTGTAATTATTAGAAGGAAGACGCTGGTGTTGTTTTAGGGTGTTTTTCTTTGCTAAGTGATTTCGGGTGGGATGAAGCTCTATGTGACCTGATGGTAAGTTAAGTTAGATTAACGTTAAATTATCAAAATGTTCTGACCATGGTATAAAACTTGTTTTCATCCAGTTGTTTTATGTTAAACGAGAAAATCAAAACAGTTTAAAGACTTATAAATTCTCGAGAAACGAAAAAACACGATTACTCTAATTAAAACAGTTTATTAGACTATTAATCATAACATTCTGCGTGCACTCAGGCTGTAAAGGGTTCATGTTGGTTAACCGCTGCTCAGTGTATGCATATAGCTGCTGGTTAAAAAAAAAAAAAAAAAACCGTTTTAACAAAGCTGACATCTGTTTGCAAAGACACAGCGAGCATTCAGATCTGTTATTGTAAATGTAATTTCAGAGATCTCTGGGTGTACTCCTCTGCAGCACACTGAGGTGTTGGAACTTGTTCAGCATTTTTGACTGATGGCCCAATGGTCTCCACTGGAAGTCACAGGAGAATCTTGATATATATTTCAAAAGACTGAGAAGTTATACTTTCAAGAAGTGGCATTAAAATGAATGAGTGTGCTTTAGTAAAACTTATTAAAGTCTAACCGCCTTCTGCTCACCCAACATCTCTTAAAACGTAGGCGCTTAAAACTTATAAAACTTAAATTTAGGAATTAAAACTTGAGATCTCTAAAGTCGCCTTAAATGGCTGTGTTTCAGTGAAATGCGCTCTTCCAATAAATGTTTTGCACAGAAGCTCATTAGACCCTTTGAATACTCTCACTTACACACAACTGTAGCCCTTTATATTAGTGATTTTTTAAAATAACAGATAAACATCTTCAAGGATAACATCTAAGTTTAATTATTTATTAATTATTCAACTAATTCAAGGTACTTGGATAAGGAGAAATATAATCCTTTAGGAAAATAACTTGGTTTTTATACTTAGTTGATGAAAATGCAATTTTCTGTTTAAGTGGAATATGAACTAAACTGCAGTACTTTAATCGACTCATTTTATTTAATCATGCCCATACATTTTTAAACTAATACAGATTTTACCAATAACTTCCCCAAAATGTATTACTATATAATGCATTACTATATATAATGTTTTGAAAAATGATTAAATCTAATCAACTAATTTTAGATTTAAATGTGATTTTCTAATGACTTTGATTATGTACTTTGACTTTGGAATTATGTATTGATTTTGTACCTTTCCTTTTGCTTCCTAGCTGTGTTTTTCCTTAAAGTTCATCTATACTCTCTCATTGTGGAGATGTTATCACTGCATCATTGCAACTTCTCAGGGCCCAGTGCCAAATCATCCTTCTCCAATCAGACCCAGGCTCTGGTTGAAGTAGCAGCTGTGGGTCTTAGAAAAAACCTGACAACCAGATCGCCCAACAACCCTGTGGTCGCTGGCCTTTCCATGACCTTGGGTGTCCTGTCCAACATCATAGCACTTTTCATCTTGGCCAAGTCATATGCACGACTGCGCAGACGCTCAAAAGCCACCTTCCTTCTCTTCGCCAGTTCACTGGTAGCCACAGACTTAGCTGGTCATATCATTCCTGGTGCTGTGGTGCTACACTTTTACTCAAACGGTGTGGGATCATGTCCTCCCTCCCATGCTGATGCTACCTGCCAGTTCCTAGGTGGCAGCATGGTCTTTTTTGGCCTGTGTCCACTTTTCCTGGGCAGCGCCATGGCAGCTGAGCGGTGCCTGGGTGTCACACAGCCACTTCTGCATGCTCGTCTTGTCTCTGGGACACGCACCAAGATAGCCTTGGTGCTAATCTGGCTTGCAGCACTTGCTGTGGCCTTGCTGCCTGCTGTCAGGCTGGGAGAATATACCTATCAGCACCCATGGACCTGGTGTTTTATGAGGGTATTAGGGGATATTACGGACACAGATGTTGCCTTCATTCTGTTATTCTCAGCACTTGGATTGGGCTCACTAGCCATGTCCTTGATGTGCAACACGGTTAGCGGCATCACCCTGGTACGTGCACGGCTGCGCAGAAGGAAATGCCACCGCAGGACAGCAAATTCGCATGACATAGAAATGGTGGCTCAGCTCCTGGGAATCATGATCACTTCCTGTATTTGCTGGAGCCCCCTGCTGGTAAGTCTTTCCCCATCCTTACATTTCTGAAAAGGACACATTATTCTGTTGTTGCACTGCAATCATTACCTTTAGCCTGTTTTTTTTTTTAATAAGATACCTTTATGCCGCCATCAGAGGCAGGAAAAAAACTCAACAGGGTTTTTTAACAGGAAATGTCCCTGAAAGACTAATTAGGCAATTTCCATTTTCAAAATTACCAGATATCTGATGTATTCCACATTTAGAAACTCACCCATAAAACAATACTGATTTTTGTCAACATTCACTGTAAGAAATGGTTTGCCATGTAATTGCAGCCTTAAATGCTTAAATGGAGAGCTATATCAAAAGGTAATGTCTTGACGATCACTTGGTGTTCCACACTATAAAAATATGTTCTGGTAAACAGATGGTGTTAAATAACACGAGGTGTACTTGGCATAAATATAAACAGCCTCCTTGGTTTACATGAATCTTGATCTGGAAATGTGATCATCTAGTTTAAAGGGTCCTGGAGTGTAAAACTTGGAAGTTAAATAAAGAGATGACAAGTACAAGTGCACATAAGGCTAATAACATTGTAATAATTATCTAGTACCTGCTAGAAATAATGCACAGTGCAGATAGATGGATTGGCTATGATGCTAAAATGCCCAGAGGTGTGAATGAATGCTTATATGTCTTGTCGAGGGGAGTTCTTCTGCCTTGTGCCCAGTTTTAACGCAGTAGACTTCTGATCCCCCATGACCTTCACTAGGGTAAGGTGATTATTGGAGAATGACTGACTGCCTAATTCCTGTTACTGACTACAACACACTCTGTTGGAATTCATATGACTCATCACAGAGAGTGTGCATAGGATTTGTAGGATTTGTTAGAGCAATAACAAGACACCTGGTTGGATTTTTATATGCTTGTAAGTGTTTGGTTCTGTTGCAATAGATGTGCTAAAAGGAATGCACTATTTATAATTTTCCAAAATCAGAGGCTAAATTTGTGACTATGACTAATATTAAATTATCCGCAGGCTGTTGTTGCCAAGTGACTTTAGATTCAAAAGTTGTAATTTCCCTTGAGAGAGTGTTTACGTATCCTAGTGCTCCAGTACCACTACACTGTACATTTTGTTGTTTGTTCTGCTGCCAAAACACCTCCAAAGTAACAAGACTTTCATTCATTTAAATGGCCTGTGCAAGAGCAGTGAAAACACTAGAATGTGGAGTGAGGGACCAGGACTGCAGGACTAGGTTCAGGAAATACTGACTCATAAGGGTTTTTTCCCCTCCCAAAACGTGTTTGTCTTTAAGACCTTGGTAGCATTTTACTTAATTTATTGCTGTGGTCATTTCTGTGAACACATTTAGTATGAATTTATAGTAATTGGATATTGAATCACATAGTACACTTTGTATCCATTTTTACAGTTTTAGGCTGAAATTAATAGTTTAAAAGCACAAAAAGAGACACTCTTACACTACATGCCCTAAGGTGTATGGAGACCTGACCATCACACCGATATATGTGAGCTTTCCTCAAACTGTTGCCACAAATGTGGAATCATGTAATTATATAGAATGTCCTCGTATGCTGTTGGGTTACAATTTTTTTTTAAAAGGCCCAAACATGTTCCACTATGACCATGGTGAGATCTATGAAGACCTGGTTTGTCAAGGTCAGAGTGGAAGAACATAAGTGGCCTTCACAGATCCATGACTTCAATCCCACTGAACATCTTTAAGGTGAACTGCAATGCAGACACAAATGTCTAGACCAGGGGTCTACAAATCCAGTCCTGAAGGGCCAGTCCAACACAGTTTGGTGATTCTTCTTCTCAAAAACAGCTGATTTAACTAATGTGTTAATTACTAGGTTCGGTGAGTGTGTTCAGATGTTGGTGAATTACAAACTGTGCTGGTCACTGGCCCTCCAGGACTGGATTTGTAGACCCCTGGTCTAGAGGAAGGTCTTCACAGGAGTGTGGAGATTATTTTAATACCATGGAGGGAACTAAATCTGGATTCTGGATTGGAATGTTCAACAAGCACATTGGGGCGGTGGTGGCTCAAATGGTTTCTGGTTGGAAGGTCAGGGGTTCAAGCCATGGAAACCACAAGGTTGCCAATGTTGAGCCCTTGAGTAAGGCCCTTAACTCTCTCAATTGCTGTATGCTGGCTCACCCCATATTCTGACCCCAGCTTCCTAACCGGGATATGCAAAAGAACAATTTCGCTATGCTGTAAGCTACATATGACAAATAATTGAATCTTAAGCACATATGGGTGTGATTGGCAAGTGTCTACAATCGTTGTCTATATAGTGTACTTTCTTCCTTTTTGTTTAATTACAGTTGGCATTTGTCATGGAATGATAATACCATACTGAGCAGAAAAGCATCTCAGAACACACTCATCTAATCAGGCCTTAAGGCAAATGGACCACAACAACCGAAGACGGCATTAGGTTTAATTTTTTGTCAACCTTGAACAGGAAATTCAAAGCTATAGATGGCCTAGGCTCACCAAACTGGACAACTGAAGATCAGAAAAACACCAGATGCCATTTTCCAGTCCTCAAATGTTCAATTTATCTTAACATAAAAAGTGATTATTTGAGTTACTGTACCTTTCCTGTCAGCTCAAACTAGTCAGACCATTCTCCTCTTTCCTTTTTCATCAGGGCATTTCTTCCCACAGAACTGGATATTTTCTGTATTTACACCATCTTGTATAAACTTTGGAGAGTGTTATGTGCAAAAATCCCAGAAGATCAGCAGTTTCTTAACTATTTAAGCCAGCCAGTCTGGCATCAAGAACCATGCCACAGTCACTGAGTTTATGTTCAGACAGTTTTGAAATTAATGAATTTAAAATTGTCTTGTAAATATGGAACAAAAGTTTGTTTGTTTTTGTGTGTGCGTGTGTGCGCGTGTGTGTGTGTGTGCGCGCGTGTGTGTGTGTGTGTGTGTGTGTGTGTGTAGCTGCTACTGCCTTCTCTTATTTGTTCAAAACAGAATCCAACAATGTATAGAAATCAGGATCCCTAAGTTTGGGTGTGTGATTTTGACTGTTTCTATAGTACAATAACTCATATAATTTAGCAGTATTGGGTATACCTAATTAATTTCTAAAATTGTTTTAAAAAGAGATTGGGTCAGTTGTCTATCAATTGCTATTCTACTGTCAAAGCAAACAAGCGAACTGTCTGTGATTTGAGTATTTGTGGATTTCCATTACAGTCTTTTAAGCACTATTATGTTCTGTGTCTTATGTCTACTTGTAGGTCTTTGGCTTGATGTCAATCACAAATCGCCACTATGGCTCAGAACGGGGTGACATGTATTATGAAAAACTGATGGTGGTGGGTGTACGTATGGCTTCATGTAACCAAATCCTGGACCCATGGGTTTACATCTTGCTGCGGCGAGCAGTCCTCAGAAAGATTTATCGGCTTACCACTGGACGCACCGACATGAGAGGCAGCACTTTCCGCCGCTGGGAAATCAACTCCTTACAGAGTTCTGAGAAAAACACCATCAAACGACTCTAACAGAGAGAATGGATCAAAGAGAGTGGATGTGATGGACAGCGTCTGGATAATTGTCCTGTGCTATATAATAGGGCATTGGAGAGTATGGGCTGTATACTGTAAACTACGACATATGAAGGAAAAATATACATAAGCTGAGGGTATCGCTCACCAGGAAGTATTAAAGAACTGAACTGATTAAAGAGCTATTCAAGAAAGACATGAACTGCAACATTAAATCACTTTGGATTAAATGCAAATGGTAATCCAAATTGTGCCAACATATTGAACATCTTCACCATGACTTTTAAATCCCTTTACTATAGAGGCCAAAGTTTGCCTTAACAAATGTGAAGAATTTTGATTTTATGGACTTGGATATGCTTCCCTACATGTTTTTGTGTGGACGAGGACATGCCAACGGATACTTATTAACTACTAACATTACAACAATGGAGGTTTGCAGAATGCCTGCCTTAAAGCTACTTAATTAATATCTTAATAACTTAATGTAAAGATAAGATCAAACATTTTTGATGAAATGACAGAATGAATGACACTTGACTGGATCTAGGGCACATCAAGTATAAAACAATCAAAACTCCTTAAAAAAAATCCACAGATTTCTAATTTTTTTTACCAAAACCTTTCCATTTATGTGGATATTGGTATGATTGGTTGATGCTATGTTGAAAGTTGCTTTTGTCTAACGAAGGTCTTAATATTGTAAATATTTTATTAGTGACTCAAAGTAGTAGCAGAGCTTTTACTTGAATTGTATTCATAGTGAGATGTTCTTATATCTGTATTTATTGCCTGTCTTGTTTCCCTAATTATGTGACCTGAAAAGTAATCTAAATTGTATAAATCTGTTGAATGTAATAAATTGTCACATACCAGTTTTTGTTTAGTTTTTTGGTAGATATATCTACTCACACATGCACAAACATAAGATAATATTTCCAACCAGTAAAATTAATGGAAAATATTTCGATGACACTGACATAGTTCTGGAGTTATCTAAGGTAGTCTGTACTGAGGATTTTGTTTTCTCAATCTCTTGAATAATTATATCATACCTTGCAAACTAATTATAAAAGAAATTATTTTATATTATAAAATCGTACACCACAAAAAGACATTTGGTACATTTAACCATGTACGTACATTTTCTACATTCATTTACCCCCCTTTATATATAATCATTCCTTTATGTGCATCATGCATCAGAAAAATTCCCGGTATGGCTTGCGACAGTAGATAAAACTGAGTCTGGTTTCATGGTTTTAACCTTAGCTCTCATGAAACATACTTTCATCTTTTATAGCTCAGGTTACTATCAGCTGATTTGTTCTTCTTGGGGTTTTTTTTTGGTTTCTGTGGTTTCGCTACACTCCCACCCCTCCAATACATACACGTACACACACATACCAAATAAGCTTAAGTGCATTAGGTGTGCTTACTTGCCCATAGGAATGAATGCATGTGCACAGGGCCAGGAGATAGACTGGAATACCATCTAGGGAAAATTCTTCCACCTTGTGCTGATTTTTGTCTGGTATTGGCTCTGAATCCTCTTCAGTCCTGACTGGAATACCTGTGAACAAACAATGTGAGGCTTACTTTATGAAATAAAATACCATGTTTACAAATCTTAAGCATTTTAAGTACAGTTTTTTTTTTATATTCCATTTGTATTTCATCCAGATTCAGATGTGTGTAAAATGTTTTTATAATTGTTATTCTTGTTATGAAGACTTCATGGAGATGCTTCATTCTGCACTGCCCTCTACTGTCTCTTTGTACCATAAGGATATCTCTTGGATCCAAAAACAACAAACAGTGGGACAAATAAAAATACTAAAGTGGATGTTAAATATTATCTCTTATCAAAAACCTCCAAAAGGGCACAAAGCTTAGAAAGTTCCTAATTTTCAATCATTCAGTATTTAGGATAACCAGATCCAATGTTAACTAACTACAAAAACACAAAATATCATGCAAGCTCATGAACATAAATCAGGCTACAGGTCATTAAAGTAATTTTTATTTGATTAGACTAAAATCAGTAATTATAAGATTACATAAAATGTATAAAATGTCTGGTGGATGACCAGCAGACACATGGAGGTGGTCTTTGAACCGCTCTTGTTAAGAGGTCGTCACAATAAACCCCTTCTATTTGTACCTTTAACTTACCTTTAAGTTTTACACCTGATGCTCTTCCTAATGCAACCCTTCTTATGGGATGTGGTCTATGGATACCCTGCATCCAGTACGATGTAGGAGGTTTGAGTATTGACTGGGAATTGAACCTGTGTCTTCTGCATTTCATGAATTATGAAGAATATAAGGCTGCTTCTTTTAATACTTGTATAATATCATTATATCACATGGATGTGTCTGATTTACACAGCAGATCCCAACATTTTATTTTTCACTAACTATTACTTGAAAAATAATGACACTAACCAATATATTCCTAGACAAATCGCACAATGGCCTGTAGTGTATAAGATTGGGCATGTAAGTGTCTGGCTGGTGCACTGCAATAATCTTTTATGCATCACTCTTCTATCTGACTCAGTAAGATATAGATAGGTGGGCTTCTTTATTGTTGCGGCAGTGTGCCTAACAGGTAAAACTCCTGTTTATCAAGAACACCTTGCTAGTACTGGGTTGGATAAAATTTGGTCTTCAGAACTGCCTTAATTCCTTAGGACATTGATTCAACAAGGTGCTAGAAACATTCCTCAGGGATTCTGACTTTCTTTAATGGCAGCCTTGAAGTCACTTGACTGTGGACATTTTTTTCCAGACCTTGGCCATGTGGCTACACTTGATAACCTGATTTTTTTTATTCACAATTATTTTTACTGATATTGGATTCTGCAACTGTTCAGGCTCCAAGAGACATTCTTGAATCTACAGTACAATCCTCTTTCTCGGATCTACACTGAGCTCCTTGGACAATAACATTGCACTGGAAGTTCAATCCAATGAGCATTAACAACGACATTTGTGAGAATTTCAGCACATATATTCGTTATCTGAATGAATATATCAGATAACCCTAAATAAATTAAAGCTTGTGCTCTAACTTATTGAAGTTTGTTTGGTTGTACAGTCTTCTCTGTACTTTTTTTTGGAAAGCCCAATATTGACAATGTTCATGATGAGTCTATGTAATGATCTGACCACAAGTATAACTGTTGAGTAAAGCAACATTACTACTATAGTGCTGAGTTACTGATTGAAAGGTCACCGCTTTGAGTACTGGCACAGTGTATACAGAGCTAATAAGTACATATTTACATACATATACACAGAAAAGTTTGAATGACAACTTCTGCTTAACCAAATAAATAAAACAAGTTACAGATGATCATTGCACCTCTCCGTCCGTATGCACTCACTTCAAACATCACAGAAGCTCAACTGCAGTTAATGTGGCATTAACCCAAACTGTCATACACAAATCAGCCCCAACACAAAACCACCTGTCTATTCCCACATGTGCCACCAAATCAGCCCTGACATCCATCAACAAGGATTCAAACTTATGAATCATGTATGGTGATTGCCACTGTGTGATTAATGTTTATGGAGCACATATAAGTCTATGAAAGAAACTAGCATTTAAAACTAATGACATGCAGTCACACAGAAAATACTCTCAAGGGGTTCAAGTTGAGCTCTATGGAACAACATATTACACAAACACCATCATAACATTTGCTGTAGCTTCTTGGACTGAAATTTATATATTTGTGTATCTAGAGGTCCGGGGTTTGGCTTAGACCATACGTACGAAGTGTTCCCTTAATGTTTTGATCAGTGTTAAACATGTATGTATCCATGGATGCAATGGTTTACGTATTAGGTAAGTGTACTCAGTCAGACATTAGTTTTAACAGGTACACTTTTTGTTTGTCTCAACACAAGCTAAAATTGATAGTTCCTTCAAGTCCGCACATTCTTTCGATTTTTTACATTTATGGGATTACATTAAAAGTTACAGATCTGTATTTGATTTGTGAGCTGTAACCACAAAGTTTTTCACCTACCGACATCAGGCACCAGCATGAAAATCCTTCCACTTTTTAAGGCAGTGCAATTTGACCGATTCTGCATTCTTCTGGAAAATCAGGATTATAGCTCATTACGAGCCGGCTTCAAAGTCATGACAAAGGAGATGAAAGTAAAAAAGTAAATTAAAAAAGTTACACAACACAATGAAGGTGGATATTTTTATTCAGGAAGCACCAGGCATCGATAACCCCAGTTATCTTAGTCCTGCAACCTGCTGCACAATAGGAAAAGCAGAACAGGAAAGAGAGCAGCAGAGGCAAAAGGGTTTTCTGACACTCAGGAAATTCAGCAGCTTCAATGCAACAGTTCCAGAATGATTTTTCTTCAATACGCATCTTTCACAAATAAATTAGCAGCCAGCACTGGGCAAATTCCAGGTACCATCTGTTGAAGAATATGCATTCCAGGGATTGATCTTTTAAATCACCAATAAAAATACAGTATTCTGGTCTTCCAAACTAACAGGAATCACAGATGATTCCATGCCTTAGCAAGAACCAGTGACTTCAGATTCTGTTCACACTGGGGATTTATTTTTTTTCATCCTCTCAGCAAATGTATTTGTTTTTTTCATTAAATTGTTTAAAATTTTCTTCACAACAGTTAAGCAAAAATGTGTATTTAAATAGCAATCTTGTAAACCTTTTTTCCTTCAGGGGACCTCAGCACAGCTGCTCAGAAAGAAACCTACTCACTGCACAAAGGCTGGACAGTACTGTCTCTAGTACTGCTGTGTGTGGGCTGGTTCTTTCACTACACTTGCAATAGCAGTATTTTAGTGCAAGAGAGACTGCTGAAGGTGAAATACAAATGACCTGCTAAAATTTATGAGAACAACACTTGCAGAGACCGTTTTGCAAGTTTGGGGGAGGGGAAGAACCCGCCAAACTGTATGCGTCCTCACACATCACAACTACAAAGGGAAGTTAGTTTATTAAAAACAAAACAGCATGTGGCCATCAGGCTATTGCAGGAATGAACGGGTACTGACTTACATAAATTAGATCTTAGCCCATAGTCACAGTTTCACCTGCTTTCTATTCGTGATGTACTATATTCCCCTTTGAAGGTTTCTCCCGCCTCTTGCTTTTTTTTCATACCATAGTCATTTCCTCATAGGGTAGCAGATGTTAGAAAAGAAATTAAAGCAATAATAGTTGGGAGGGAAAGAGTAAGATTATATTAAGGACACAAAAGTTAGACAATCCAGTGACATCAAGTTCTTTCCTTCCAAAATGAGGAGTACTTACAACATACATTGACAAATTGTTACTAAAAATAGAATTTCTCCAGCACACATGAACAGCTTCTGCGAGCGGAATTCACACTTCACATTTTCACAACTGTAATAAAAGAATATAATAAATGCCTACAATGACGGGGAAATAAACATGTATAATTGAAGGGCATTTTAGCTGTAGATGTAAAAGTGAAAAACTTTAAATAGTTTAAAACATGAGGAGAAAAATAATTAAAAAAAATAAAATAAAGATGTGTGCTAGTTTTCAATGCTCAACCAACCAGGTAAGAAATGGAATTGAAAAATGCAAATGTTGAGTCAAATTCAAAACACCACCTCTTAATCATGCATGTGATTGTGGTTGCTCTCTCCCCTCAGGAAATACTCTGAGAATTAAAAAAAAAAAAAAAAAACAGAACACATCACAATGAAATTTGACAACACAAGTACTTCTTTTCCTAAGAATGAAGATCTATTAAGGTGTCAGTAAGAACAGTTGAACAAATATAAATTTGTTGCTGCTACTTCAGAAAAGGTGTACAAGAAGAAAAAAACTGCAATGTTAGTGTGCAGGTGAGTGTCAGGTTCAGTCTATCTGTACTGGTAGTTCATGTTGCCCTCGCCTCGGCCATAGCCCGCTCCGGGATTATGGTATTGTCCAGGGTTCCCGCTATAACTCTGATTGGCTCCTTGTGAACTGTAGTTTGATGAGTTGCTATAACCTGAAAATGACAGACATTCTAATTAGCTCTGGGGAAAGGAAAAGGTCAGTATTTAAATAGCATCATCTCAAAAATCACAAGTTTATGATAATTATGGAACTAGGCACAAACTTGTGCTTGGCTGTCCAGTAGGTGGGTATGAATGCAGGGGTATAATATAAAGTGAGACTGCTGCTGGTGAACATATTTTTCACCATAGAGAATAAATAAATAAACAATAACTAACCTGACTCCACTAGTAACTTGACATGAATGAACAAAAATAATATACCTTCATAGCCATAGTCCTGTGATCCCGGACCTCCCGTCACCTGGGATGGGTAAGCTGTGCTGTAGTTGCCGTAACCTCCACCTGTGGCTCCACCTTGAGTTTGGCCAAAGTTCTTCTTGCCCTGGCCATAGCCCTGTCCATACTGGCCATAAGAACTTTGTCCCGGGCCTGTGGGATTCTGATAGGCTCCAGGAGCTCCTCCTGTTCCAGGAGGTTTTGTTCCCTGGTGCATTGGTGCCTTCTTCCCAGGAGTCTTGCCTGCTGCACCTGGGGTGGAGTAACCGCCATCATTCTGGTAATATGAAGTAAAGCCTCCGGATCCCGGAGGACCTCCTGCTGAGGTGCTGGCTGCTTGACCTGTTCCAGGGACCATTCCTGTAGATCCTCCATTAGCGCCACCATTATTGTAGTAATCTGAACAGGAATGAGCAGTGGATATTAAAAGTAGTCATCATACTATCTACTTCAGATACTTGCTTCTAGAACTACTCCTAAAATATAATCTGCAGCATGACTGAGTAGTATGTAAACAGATTCAAGTTAGAAACAAAAGTCCACCCTGTAAAAGAGACCAAAACAGGTACAGTGTTTTTAATTAAAAAAATGGAAATGCAACCACAATGCAGAAGGTAACCATATATTAAGCAATGCAGGTTGCTTCGATTCGAATTGTGACCATTCATATTTATTTCCAACAAGAAGATAGCAGGAGGTAGGTCCAGGACATTCCCAAAGTTTGTAAAAAAAATTTAACTGATTATGCAGTTCAATATCATTCTGTTCTGTAGTGGACAATAGGCTTGATTTTGTCAATGCAAATTAAGTGAACTACATGAGGGATAAGCAATGTTGGATAAAATTCCATTTGAAAATGAAAAAAACTGGTGTTTAAATAAAATTTAAATATAAAACAGTATAACAGCTTGTTTCCAAAATCACAATCAGTACAACCAAATGATAAAAAAATTGAAACATCTCAGTTATTAAATATATAAGCACATGGTGTCGTTTTTATTTGAAAATGATTAAGAAAAAAAACACAGTTAACAGCTTGCTTAGTATGATTTTACAGGATGGCACATTAAAAGTCTTTATAATACATCTTCAAATTGCAATTAAAATTCACATATTACAAAATCAGTGATCTGAACCGAGAGAGAAGTCTGTCCACATCATTCATCTTGGAATTATAAAATACAAGTAGCAGCAGCTCAGTCCCAGTGGAATCCAGTGTTGCTTACGGATTTTTAAGGTGTACAAGTTCATGCAACAAAATGACACTGAAGTTGCCTTGCAAAAGGATTTTCTTCACACCAACCCCCACCGCCCACCCCCAACCTTTTAGTGGCTTCTGGTTATGATGAAAATGACATGTTAGACATAGGCGTTTGAGGTGAGACAGAGCAGAGAAGCACAGGTACTTATCATACAAGTATTATAAAAAAAATAAAAAGTTTTAAACAGAGTCAACAGTTTTAATCCATATTTTTTTTTCAGATTTTCTTGTCCATCACCTCAGGTCTTTTGTTCAACAAAAATGCCACCATGATATTCAACACAAAAAAAAGAAAGATTTTGCAGTCATTGGCTTAGCAGAGAAATGCAAACTCAACTTTCAACCATGAAGTAAACATACACTTTACATTCCCATTTTTAGTGCAGACACTTTTGACAAGCTTAATATACAGTAACCTAAATTATAAAACACTGTTACAAACACTGCTGGAATCATCTGCCTAAACATCATAAATGTAAAAATAAAAAGACATATATATAAATAAAATAAAAAAAAAATACAAAGATGATTAATAATACCAGTAAACATAATATATTGATGACAAAAAGATGACAAACCCAAGACTGCAATGTGGGTCATGTGGTTCTCAAACACATTTAATTACAATAACAAAGGGAAGCGGGGGAAAATGGAAGGTCAATAAATCCAGGGTGAAACGGAGAAGTACTCACTGTAGCCAGAGTTAGCATTGTTCCCATATCCATAACTTCCATAGCCACCTGTAAAAGGTGAATTTAAAAACATAATTGAGACCTCTTGCACAATTGTATGTAATCTGTGTAAGAAGCATGTCTTCTGAAAATATGCGTATAATCACAATAGTTAACATGCTTAATTCCCAACCCTAATGTACACACATTCCAAATTACAGGCATATTGTCATCCATATTTACAAACCTTATACCCTCTCTCACCTATGCGGTTTAACTGGCGGTGTTAGGCACCGTGAGCCACCGCTCGACATTCCGCAAGGAATTTTTCGAACAGAAAGATGGAAACGTAATCACAGCGCCAAAATTCAAGATCGAGATTAAGCGTACTTGAGGCCACCGCGCAAAACCGCATAGTTGAGATAGGGATATTAAACTTCTAACTACATCCTGTTGAAACCACCAGTGAATTACTGTACCTTGATTATATCCTCCACCATTATTAAACCCCCTGCCCCGGCCTCTACCCCGACCTCGTCCCCGGCCTCTGGGATTGGCTGTTGGGTCAGCAGGGGGTCCACTCATCATTCCAAACCCAGGAGTATGCTAAAAGAAGTCAAGAAAAGAAAATCATGAGGATTGAAGCAAAAATATCACTACCACAACAGATGTTCAGACAGAGTAAAACAATGTATTTGTCTAAACTAATCATTAAAATGTCTAAGCAAATTTAATAGCTGATACTGAGTGACCCAAGTAATTGTATTTGCAATTTAACTCGAAACTGTGAAACCCCCAAATGGTTCTTTTGCAACACCAGACTCCAGTCAAAGCAGATGTAGAAAAGCCCCTCTCTGCCCTGATTAAAGCCTTGAGAGTTCACTAGTTGCACAGGGAACGAAGAGAGGAAAAAAGACAAGATTACATTACCAGTGATTTCTTCTTCTTGGCTGCCTCAGCGTTTGAGCCATCTGGGAAGAGTTTTTCCAGAGCATACAGAGCTGCATATGCCTTTGCCACCTTCTTATTGGAGCCTGTTCCCTGGAATTTCTGTCCATCTATCTCTACCTGCAGAATAAACATGAGAGGAATTTAAACACAACTACAAAAAATTAATACACATCTCCAAAAAAAGAACAGCTTTAACAATAGAAAGAACAGACAAAAGTCAGCAGATTTGTATATTATAGCTAGATTACTCTCTCACAGTGCTCTCCCAAATTACCAGTGTGTCCCGTCCTAAAGAAAATTTTTTTTTATTTATTTGCTATGTTCCAATGGAATACGAACTTACCTCCATGATAAAACGTTTATCATGGCTGCCACCTGTCTCAGAAATTAGTTCATATTTGAGGCCTCTACGTTTCTCATTGAGCTCCATCACTGGGTTCTTGCCATGTTTCGTCAAAATGGGCCCCTGATGTCGTGCACTCTGAAAGATGAAAAAGTAAATGTACTCTCAGTTACAACTAACCACATTTGCAAAACAAAAAGCCACAGTGTGTGTGTAATGGACATACAGTTGTGTCAGAAACCCTTATAAACATTTTAAAAAATTAAGCATTTTTATTTCACTCAATATTTCCCTACATTTTAGACCTGGTCACTGAACATTTCCACATTTCCAGTGATCATTACCTCAGTGCTCTCAGCAGCCTCTGTGTTTGTGGGCTCATTGGGTGAAGCCTCTGTTTCAGCTGGTGGGACTGAAGTCTTCACTTCTATCTCCACAGTGGGCGTCACCACCTCTGCTTTTACTGGTTCAGCAACCTTTTGCTCCACGCCCGTGGGAAGGCCCATGTCTTGCAAAACCTACCACAAAATTATCCGTGTGTTAATAATGTTTGTGCAGAGTCACGGCCCATTTGATTCCACCATATGCCGGTTTCAACAAGTAGTTTTTTCACAGCATTATTTACACACATCCTCAACTGTCAAACTCAATTATACTTGCTAACCACATCTATATTACGCAAGATGGCTAAAGCGCATATATGGCACATTGCTTATGCACATCTTCAGAAAAATTTTGTGAAATAATTAAATATAAACCATAAATAGTGGAGGCAGTAGAGTAGCAGTTCATGACAATGTAAACAAACTTATTTCATATCTCTAAAAGTATACCTGTGTACTATACTAAACAGTTACTCAGCACTATAGGTTTTATACTATTATGGTGAGTAATAGGAAGGACCACAATTTTTTTTTTTCATGTGAAACAGACCATTTCAGTCTGTTTAACACTGTTAAACGGTATGAATTGACTTTGAGACCAGACAAACAGGGACGCTTTCATCTCCGCTATGCCACCTAGGGGACATCACTTTCAATGCTCCTGATAAACAAGCATAAAAATTACCAATGCCATGTATGATCATGTTGTATACAGGTCCTTCTCAAAAAATTAGCATATTGTGATAAAGTTCATTATTTTCTGTAATGTACTGATAAACATTAGACTTTCATATAGTTTAGATTCATTACACACAACTGGAGTAGTTCAAGCCTTTTATTGTTTTAATATTGATGATTGTGGCATACTTATTGACAATTATTTGAAGGTTGACTTTTTTTGTATTAAAAACACCTTTTTTTTTTATTGGTCGGATGAAATATGCTAATTTTCTTACCCATGATTGCGGTTTTGAGTAATGAACCAGGCTGGGAGTTTTTAAAAGCCTGGAGTCAGGAATCTTTTGCAGGTTTTTAGAGTTAATTAGTTGATTCAGATGATTAGGTTAATAGCTCGTTTAGAGAACCTTTTCATGATGTGCTTATTTTTTGAGATGGGGATTTTCATGAGCTGTATGCCACAATCATCAATATTAAAAAAATAAAAGGCTTGAACTACTTCAGTTGTGTAATGAATCTAAAATATATGTAAGTCTAATGTTTATCAGTACATTACAGAAAATAATGAACTTTATCACAATATGCTAATTTTTTGAGAAGGACCTGTAAATGGTAGAATTTAAATATAATTTAATTGTTTTACTACAGAGCGACTGAATTCTCAATTTTGAATAGTCAGAAGGTGTTGTTAATTTAGATAATGTTTAGAGTTGCTCCGATCAGCAGTTTTGGGGCCGATCACCAAGATCATGATCTGCCGATTGCCAATCACAGAATGGCAGGGAATGGGAATCTTTTATTTATAAACTAGCAGAGTCTGCACCATTTGTAGAAATTAAACTAACTGTAAATTAACTAAATAAAAAATAAAAAAAAATAAAAAAAAAACTGTAGAAATCAAGATCTTGAAGAACCACCAAGTGTTTATTTTAGAAAATGAGAACTTACAGCTACTGTAGGTCATCTTTCCCAAATAAGGTAGAGTAACTTAAAATTGGCGGGTCGTATCGTGGATCAAGGCAGCTTAGCAGGCGACGGAAACCTTTATCCTCCACAACGGATAGAGGTTGTTCGTCGAGGCAAATGAATTCCATAATTCTGAACATGATGTCCTTCCACCTCGTACTATCCCTGCTGTATAGTTCACGTCGTTTAAATGCATCACTCACAGCCGGCTGGTTGAGGGATGGGGATGCTGTTGGCTTCGGCTGGTTTAGTTTCTCATACTCAGCATATTCAGTTGTATGGTGTGTTCTAAGATGCCTAATCATGTTAGTGGCGTTTAAACGCCGTTGCTTGCTTCCACCTCGAGGGATTTCATCACGACATACATTGCAAACGGCTAACTTTACGTCTTTATTGGACACTTTGAAAAACTTAGACGGGAGAACTCATGTTGCCACTGGTAAGCTCCGCTCTGCTGTTGTTTACCTGTGCGCCGTGCATGCACGTGTAAAAAAGTCGCGTGAGTAATTTCCGTCAAGTGATCAGCGCTTTTGGGGTTCGTCGATCAAGCTATTTTTAGCCAATATCGACCGATCATGATCGGTGGCCAATCAATCGGAGCATCACTAATAATTTTGACTGCAAGGTAAATTAATAACCATAATACCATATAATATAATAAGTCACAGACACATTTAGTTATTAAAATTTTTTTTTGCTGTTTATTATTTTGTCTAAACTATCTGAGCTTCATTCATTCACTTCACATAACTTTTTGGGATTGTGCCACTAGAACCAGTTACATAAAACTAAAACAAAAAAAATCCAAATGTTTAATTATTGATTAACCATCGGGTAAAAGAAAAAAATTTGAAATTTTGAAATCTGAATTTGTAATTAGCAAACTGCTAATTATAATTGATGCATATTCTCTCAATTTTTTTGAACTCCATAAAATGTTTAAATTCTGTACAACTGCTTTGCGACAATTACCATTGCTAAAATGACTATAAAAATAAAATAAACTTAAATATTTAACTATTCTGTTATGCTGCATCATGTTTAGGGTTGTTTTGATTTTTCCTGTAAGACCTCGCCTCGTGTCCGAGTTTCATGGTGTTGCCCGTGCACTTAGGGTCGAACCCGTTACACAGGGCTAGTAGTATTTTACTAAAAAAAACATATATATACATATACATACACACACACTGTACAGATACACACCCAGGTATCGGATCAGTACTCGGTATCGGCCGATACCCTGAGCCCAAGTATCAGAATCGGTATCGGGAGGGGAAAAATGGTATCGGAACATGTCTAATCATGTTTTACATTATCATTCATTCTGATGTTTAATCATGAACTTTAACTAATCCTCTATAATATTTTTAATCACAAAAAGAGGTAAATCACTTACCTTAACTGCTACATGAAGTTTAGCAGTGCGTTTAGAGGGACCAGAAGCCTCAAAAGCCTTGCCATCAACCTCCACAGCCATCGTGAAAACCGGCACATGAACAGGTCCAGTCTGAGACATGAGCTTATACTGGAGCCCTGGCTTTAGCTGGTTCAACCGCATCAAAGCATTCATGGCTTGAGGAGGCTCTGCCTTTTCATCTGGAGCTGCAAATTGGTGGCAAATTGGCATTTGATTCATGTATAGAAAAGCAGCTGCAACTTTATCTTTAAAACACGAGTTACTCCTGTAGGACAATTAAAACAAAATTACATTTCTTTTGAAGTTTCTTTTTCTTCTTGTTAGGACTCTTGTCTTCACCACCCTCTTCTTCCTCAATTGGCCGTTTCAAAGGAGGAGCATAGGTTGTGCTTGGAGGTATCTGGACTGTTTATAAAAATAAATAAATAAAAATAAAGTAAATCTATTGCAAATCTGACCAAATGAAACAACAGAACAGGATTTAATTATAAAGTACTAATTTCTGAGAACCATTAAGCAAACCTGTGTAGTCAATGGGGGTTTCAGTCTTGGGTTTCCTGGGCATTTTAGAAGGAAGAGGGTCCATGCCAAGTACTTTGTGAAGTTGCCCAAAAGCAGAAAGTCTCAGGGCATGCTGTAAATCCAAAACATGCCGAACTCAATCACTTTATTAACTAAATAATGAATAATAAAAATAAATAATGCAAAAGTACATTCTGCAAAGATACAACGAATAAATTACCTGAGCACTCTGGGAGATGTCCTCCCGTTGCTGGGTGTCCATGTGACCAATGGCATCAGTCGGCTCTTTCTCGCAGGGATCAGAGATACCAGAACCATCTATTAAGGTAACCAACATAGAGTTTAAAATTTATAAGAAATGTGGTCCCTTTATTCTGCAAGAGAAGGAAGCGTTCAGTCAGTCACCTGCCATCAGAATTCCAGAAGCCAAACACTCCAGAACTCTTCGTAGGGCTTCCCCTGCTCCCATTGGCCGATTCCCTGTGCCAATGGCTTTTTCGCACAAAAGTTCAAGGGGCTTTGAGAGAGGAGATTGTTGAAAACCAGGATTTAGTGTGGCATTTAAAAAAATTATAATTTTTTTTTTTTAAGTAAACCACAACTTTTTAGATAAAAACTAAAAAACATGCATCATCAACTTTGCCTGTACAATCAACACAAGTCAAGGTTCCTAGTCCTAGAAATTGTTGCCCAAGGAATTTCATACAGCATCATCTCACTTTGCCTTATTAGAACATCTCACATCTGCTACCAGCCTCAGATATCCAATATTATCTTAACTTCATGCCTCAAATAATTTTAATCATTTGAATTCATGGACGATTTATACATTATCCACGCATTAGATGTTTCTTGTTCATGAGGAGCAGGCTGCCATAATGACTCACCCATCCTTTAAGAGGGGCCCAAGTGGGAACACGGGTGCAGAGATCCCTCAGGATCCGGATGACAATCACACATGAGCGCAATCCATTGGCCCTGGCCTAGACACACAAGCAGGGGAATGGAGATTACACACTCTCATTATTCAAAACTATACCACAACACACAAGACCTCAAAGAGACATGATATATAGATGGCATTATTGTGTGAAGTAAAATTTGTTAAATACAAAATTATTAGGTGACTAAACAAACAAGCCACATATATGGGAAAATGATATTAAAATAGCAGATTATGCCATAGAGCTCAAACGGCAGGAGACAAGTATCCCTGCCGTTTTGAAAATTAGTTTGGGAATTAGAATAAAATTTTAACAAGTACAACAGGGGAAAAAATCCTTATTTCAGTATTCAGTCGAAAAAGTTTTCAAATTATGTCCAATTAGGCCTAAGATGCAATATTTCCTTTTCAAGTACAGGAAGGCTTAAGTTAGTGATGGGGCAAATAGGTGACTACAAAGAGGGATTACAAAGCTAAAGATATTAAACTGTACCCACATCTAAACAAATAATTTATGCTAGCAATAAAGTGACACTTTGACAAGCAACTTAATTTATTTAATTTGTATTAAAACAAAAAGCAGCTAGATTAAAAAAATTAATATGTTAAAAGAAATATTGCACCCACTACTTTGAAAATCGAAACAAAAAATTTGACAACTAAAATTTGACTTCTCTAAAGAAAAATACAAACCATTTGATGTTAAACTAAATGAGCTGCTATTCTGAGAACGCTCAAACATGAGACAGATAGGATGCAGCATCATACACCAATTATATGGACACTGACGCATCAATCAGTTAAATTGATTAGGTACCATGAAAGCGTCAAAGATTCTTTTTAAAAACCGTTTAGCAAAATGTATTAAATGGCAAAGAATGTAAGGGGAAAAGCCTGACAAATATCCACACCAAAAACAATGTTCACAGCATGAGAGAACGAACAAAAAATAATAACTCGACTAAAAGATAGAATACAAATAAAGACAAGATGCAAACCTGAAACCACTTGGCGTGGCGAAGAGACGCCAAGGCAGCCAGGCATTTCTGCCTGTCCAGTACATCCGGGGGATCGTTGACTGATAGCGTTTCTATTGGCGGGTGGGATAAGAAGACAAGGTACAGTTTGACCAAGGGGTTTTTTTTCTGTCTCACGGCCAAGGGGAGGAGGCAGCGAGGGGAGAAGGGGAGGGGAACCTCCCCCAGTGGAAACAACTAAAACAAAAGCCCTTCCAATGCAAGATAAAATACAACAGGCATGTACTATATGAAAAGATTATGAACTTGTTGTATTTCCCCAATCCAATGTGTTACTTCCTCCACATGACTCCCAGTGAGCAACAGAGTAATGCAGGGTGTACATGGGAGTATGTATGTGGTTAGAGGGTTTTGTGGTGTTTGGTTGAAAGCATAACGTAATGCCTCAATGGAGTTAAAGATGGCCGAGTGCATTTATGTACCATGGGGGGGTAGAACCCCTCCCCTCTATCCCCTTCTATTTTTTTCTGAGGTAGCTGCCTTGCCCCTTCCGAGACAGAGAGCGTCCAGTTGGTCAAAGGTCCAGCGTCCCTAAAATTGACAAACTAGAAGGCTTGACAGAGAGAATCAGATTTTGAACCACAGTGAGAAATAGTGAGATGCACAAAAAACGAGTCCACACTGCAGCAAAACTGATGGCTTCTCGGGCCTTAAAGCAGGCTTGGCTAAAAGTGGGATCATAGATAGGGCTAGGTTTTAAATTAGACTTAAGTTAGACCCTTTTCTTACTACCACAGGGATTTTAATCCCAGTTCTCACAGCTCATCATATGAACTAAAACAACAATTCTATGCAAACTCGATATTCTCACCAGCAGTTCAGATCTAGCAAGGTACTTTTATTACTGACTTCCAGAGTATATTCTGAAATTTCTCTGCTAAACTAAAGCCTATGTTTTGGAGATGGATGGCCCTAGCGTTATCTATAACCCCTTTTTCCCTTCTTCATTGAAAGAATGACACCGTCAACAGATCACTACTGGTTCTAGCAACCAGAGGCTTCAGTAATCCTCGCTGCTCATTTTTGCTGCAATGCAAACTGTTCCATATCTTTCTCAGTATATATACACATGCAAACAACAAGGTTTGTGATTTTTTTCTTCTTAATTCTCAGTAAGCCTTCATTGAACCCTTGTTTCACTTAAAAGGGAGTGGAGCAGTTTTTTTTTTCTTCTTAGTTTTTTTTTTGCCTCCTTCTGTCTTTCTTTGCTGTTTGTTCTACTTAAATTTATTTACTGTGTATTGGGCCATCAAAAAAATGTACATTGCATGGAACTACGAGGCTCTACGTAGATATAAACAAGAATTCATAACATGTCTGTGCCACACAACATCCCCTAGCTCCATTGAAGGCCCAATAAACAATAGCTAATTAGTCTCTCTGGATCTCTCTCTCTCTCAGACTAATACTACTTGTATTTCCTGGCTTGGTAGGGACTGTATTTCATTTTGATTTCTTGTCTCTGAAAGGGCAGAACCTACCTCCAGCAGCCTGCTTCTCAGCCTCCTCTCTTACAACAGGTGACGTCAGGTGAATGGTAAGATTAAGAGGGGGCTGCTTGGTGTTTTTGATCATGATGCAGGCATCACGGATAAACTGCATCACCTCATACTTATCCTCTGTGATAAACTGAAAGGAGATAAGTGGACAATTTGCACCATGAAGAACACAACGCACATTTATTCATATACATGACTAATTTATGACAGGCCCTACCTTGAGTTGCACGCTGAGATTGTCAGCGACTCTCTTCAGGAGTGTGTTTGTGGGTTTGTCCTTACAGAGTAGCACAAGCTCCAGATCCAGGTCACCCTTAAGCAGCAGGCCTTTGGCCACCAGACCCACCCTCATCACACCACGCAGGGAGCGCGTGGTCTGCTCTGATGATTTGGGCTCACTGCAACAAAAAGCAGTAAAACTTACAATAAAAAGCAACAGAGAAAGAAAAAAATAGAAAAAGGTTCACTATATAACAGGGAAGTAATGAAAAACACTATTCAGAATAAACTGATATCTTGTTACAAAACAATTGATAAATAGCTGAATAAAAGCTTTAAAAGATTTATTTAATGCATGTATATTCAATTTTATTTGTAGCGCTTTTAACAACTGTCATTGTCGCAAAGCAGCTTTACACTCTCAAAAGAATTATTTAAATATATATAATATACATGCATTAAATAAATATTTGTGTAAAAAAAAAAAAAAAAAAAAATTATATATATATATATATATATATATATATATGAAGAAAAACTGACAAGCATGCTACAGACAGCTGATATGTAAAGTCTACATTACCTTTTTAAATGTTTGGAGCTACATTAGATACAAATTCAGAATAAAGTCCTACAACCTTCCAGAAGCATCTCTCTCCTTTTCTCACCTCTCTTTATCTCCATCTTTTTCAGACTCTGTGGGATTGGATTTCACACACCCCCTTTCCTGCTCGTCCAGCCAATCAGAGACAGCCTTGAGGGCACGCTCTGTGTGAGAGACCATATTCTGCACAGCCTCGAGCTCCTCTTGAGTGGGGTAGATAGCGGAGTGCTTGGCCATTACATGGCGGTCATCGTTCATAAAGACACGCATGGAGCGAAGACGGATAGGAGGAGGCTGGATGGGAAAGAAACACGAGCAGAACAAAAAATTAAGAGAACTGGCAGCAATGTGAAAACAACTGTATAAATGTAGACAATTCCAATTCACCACCGAGCAAAAAAGAAGAATCAAAGCAGAATAGGTTTTTACCATATTTAAAATGACAGTGTTAATCTCGGTCCAGGCAGATAGGAATGTTGCTCGTCTGTGGGAAAAAAAGCAAAAAGATTAAATGTATTGTACCAACAATAATTCTCCTCCATAATGGGAGGTAAAACATAATGAAAAGATACTAATAAACTTAACCAAAAACTTATATGAGAATGACACACAAAAAACTCCTCATTTTCCGCCTTGAATCATCTGTTAGTATGCAGTCTCCCCACGAATACTTTACTGCCACCTCACAGACAGAAGCAGTTTCAGGAAAGCATGAAGACTCAGGAGAACAACTGGATCACTGAGTGACTCAGCCTGCATGGCACTATGCAGCACGTCTCTCTAGCAACGCCACATCGTCACCTCTTACATAGAGGCAGCCCAGCAATACTGGGTAAAAATAGCATGTAGTTCGTTTAATAAGCTGGTGAAGAATGTGCCTGTATCTTTGTTTTCCACTTGATTAAAACACCACCAAAAGGGACAATCTAAAAAAGAGAGAATTGTATTGGGCACTAACCTAACTATTAAAAAAAATCTCCTCTCACAACGCACACACGCAAACACACTTACATCTAGGGCTGCAACTAACGATTATTTTTGATAATCGATTAGTTGGCCAATAATTTTTCGATTAATCAGATAAAAACTATGCGCTTTCATTTAATTTTTTTGCTTAACTATATAAAACCATAAATTAGTGTATTATTTATGTATAAAAGTAAACTTTAAAAAAATGCAATAGCCACAGAGATTAATGATCTTTAATTTTGACATTTAAACCTTATATGTAAATCAACATTTTTGGTTTTAACAAGTTGCACATGGCAAGTTGACAGTGTGTGTATGCATACAATATATATATATATATATATATATATATATATATATATATAGTTTCAAAAAATACACTGACATTCAGTTTTTAAGAATGACCTCAATTTTAAATTCTCTTAAATTAATTCAACTTATTAAGAAGAATAATAGACTTCTAGATTATTATGATATTATTTTTAATTGAAGTGTCTCTTGCTACATCCTTTTCACGGTTTATACATTATTTCGATCCTCTCGTGTATTTTATCCTATTTTTTGTTGTCTCAATAAAAAATAACAATAAAATAAATAAACAGACCATTTTGCTATACTAGACATTCTCGTAACACGGCGACGTAGGGAGAGAAAAAATACTGTATTCACTCTCTTTATTTTAACCTTTTTCCGCATTTCCCTCTGTATAGTGTGTAGGATTATGGGATATATCCGGTCCTCCGAAGTGTAAAATGAACGTGAAGAAAACGCACTAGGAGTGTTTTCCTTGCGTTCGTTGGGATTTGAACACCAAGAAAAAGCTGGATGCAACGTTTTGTTTTTTTTTGACACCGTATAACCGCGCAGCCAGACAAACGCACGTCACCAAAGCCCGTGTGAACTCTCACTGACTCCTGTGTGTAGAAAACCCTCGGCACGTCATACGCGCTCACCGGACACTACGAACGGCAGAAAATGACTCGATAAGAGGTGTTTAATGTAAACTGCTCCCATACCTTGGAGGACTTGGGGCGCGCGCTTTTTCCTGCAAACGCTTCTGTAAACTCCATTGCACGAGCGACTGTGTATCTGTGTATTTGTGCATCTTGTGGTCGCGCTCCTCAATAACGTGAGCAGCCCAACTAATCGATAACGGCATTCATTGACAACGAATTTCATTATCGATAATTATCGATTAGTTGTTGCAGCCCTACTTACATCACAATGTTAACACTCTTAGACAGACACACGTATACACAAACACACTCATGTATATTACAAATCTCAAAATCTAACACTCACGTCTGTCTCGCACGCCCGCGTGCAGAAACACACACCCACCAACAAGTCACATGTCTCACACACATCACTAATGTTAACACAGAGTAACACATCCACACATCACACACCTCTCTCTCCCTCACACAAACGCACTCAAATATTTAGGGCCCAAACTCACATCAGCCCTGTATAGTGTGTAGGGCTGCATGATATATCGAAAAAATATCGTTATCGTGATAACGGGATGAGCGATAACCATATCGCAAAGAGTTGCGATAAATACTTTATTTGCCAAGCATTTATGTGTCCAAATTTGACCAATCAGATGGGCCCTTACTATGTTTATACCCGCTTATATCTTATTATGTATATCTTTATACTTCATTCTGTCGCGAACTAAGCCCGGATGATCAGAAGACTTAGCGATTAGCCGTTAGCCCTTTGCAGCATGGACGGTAAACCCAAACGCGGAAGCAAGCGAGTAGGCAGAATAACCACGCGAATTAGTCACAGAAGGGGAGCAAGGGAAAAACACACATTTAACCCGCGTCCTATAAACACACACTCAGATCAGAAAGTAAACAATCTGCACCGACATGCGTGAACACAACTCAACTCAACTCATATTTATTTGTATAGCACTTTAACAAACAAGAATGTCCCAGTGACTAAGCTCTATGCGATGGTTTGTTTACTCCTCTTATACTTCCGGGTCCTAGTGCCGGTCGCGGAGCGAGTGTGTGCGTGCGTGTATGTATGTGTGTGCGTGACAAATAGTTTTTTTTTTTGTTTAATAATATTTATTTTTATTTAAAAAAAAACAGGCAAGCCAAAGAGAATATTTTGTTTAAAAGATGCTCTTGTTTTAAGACACTATTGATGAGTGTATGGTTACATGTAAATATAAAGTAATGTTTGAAAGTAATTCATATTGTGTTGGCAGGTTTATAGTAACAGCAAACCAGAAGTCAGAATATCTGCTGAGGGTTTTAAGTCATTCATAGTGTTTTGAAGTCTAAATATTTGCAACTTTCCTGACATATAATTTTTTAGCCTGAATTAGATTTAATTACATTAGACGAATATCTATTACCTGTTTATTTTAGTATGATTACATATAAATAAATTATAAAAAAATAGGCAATAATAATAAAAATGCATTTCTCTAGGGAAATGTTATATTGCAAGAAATATCGTTATCGCAGTATTCAACAATATCGCATATTTTCCTAATATCGTGCAGCCCTAATAGTGTGTGATGTGTGCAAGTTGTAACCGGGTGGCGATGGCTTTTTCGAGGTCTTCACATACTCAAATAACACAGGTTGTGCAGTGCCCCGGGGTGGCACAGAGTGCTTGGGCCCATCATCGTTGCTTGCGACTATATTTTTATTTTATTCTGACTTGAATCAAAATTGAGATGAATAACTTAGGTCCTGGCGGCTACAAATACAACATAAGTAATCAGGATCAAATTCCACAACCCTTTTGATGATTAACCATACTAGTTCTGGGGAGAGGAAACTTTGAAAGCTAACAACTTGATTTGGTTCAGAGGGACTGTAGGAGCCTCAGCTGTACTTTGGAATGCATTTTTGCATGGAACAAGGGATGTGCAATTTGACCCCGTGACTACTTATATTGTACTCGCTCCCTGGGTGGCAAACGTTGTGGCCTGTTGTGCAGAGCAGGAAATTTGAGATTGCTCCTTCAGTTTTAATCAACAACTATAACAGATCGATAAAAAAAAAAAAAAATATATATATATATATATATATATATATATATATATATATATATATATATATATAACAGGCCTTCTTGCGCTGACAAAGTAGGTTTTCTACAGATATAGACTGGAGCACCCCTAGTCATCATAGAGAGAAATAAATGCACATTGCAGCCATGTTGCATGTGCTTTCTTCCTGGCCTGTGAAGGCGTCTAAGCACGAGGTACAACACTCAATTTGTATTGTAGTTTACACCACTGATAACGCTGCGCTGAATATTTTACACAATATTTTCCATGCTACATTTTGACAAAATCTGGTACTTTTAGCATCTTCAACAAGGCAGCAAATGTTGTACACAGGATTTTATATTCAGAGCAAGAATTGGGCAGGGCCATGTGGAGACAGAGGTAGGGGGCGGTGCTATTCAGGGACAGATGATTTGTGGCCGGGGCAACGTGGAGACACAGCAGAAGAGTGGGCGGGGCAACGTGGAGACAGTAGAAGAGTGGGCGGGGCAACGTGGAGACAGTAGAAGAGTGGGCGGGGCAACGTGGAGACAGTAGAAGAGTGGGCGGGGCAACGTGGAGACAGTAGAAGAGTGGGCGGGGCAATGTGGAGACGAAGAAGAGAATAGTTTTACTGCTATTGGTGCCAGGACCGATTGTTTAATTCCACATTGACAATATGCACGTTTTAAATCGCGGCTATAAAAATACATAAAGCATTTCTATAGAGAAGTAATGTACCGACATTCCCGCTATTTTAAGTACAGAAAATCATCTATACAACCTAGGAAACGGCAAAGCTAGGTCATGTATGTTAAACCCCTTTAATGCCCTGCAGGCTGAACCGTGACACGAGCGGCCATTTTCACACCGTTAATCTGCACCGCGGGACAAAACTGAAGAGCACCGGAACCTCACACGTATCCTAATAATCCCATCATGCCGGCACCATCTCGGGTAATAATGAGGAATATTACACGCGTTAACCTCGTACACTGTGATTAATGTATTTAACAGAAGAGCGTTGCTAAACGAACGTTTCCGGCTGAGCTGCTAAATCGCCGGAAACCGAAATCCCAAACATACACCGGTTTTAGGTTAAATAAATTTTCTAATAAAAAATAAATACTACCCGAAGCCAGTTATAAATATTCTGAGTAAATAATCAGAAGCTAGCTAAGCTACAATGCTAACAGCATGCACAAGCTTAAACAAAGGCAGGCCGAGAGGTACCTGCGCAGCGCGTGCTAGCTAGCGTTAGCGTCTAGCGGTTTGGTTAGCATTACCGCTTTCCGGAAGGAGGGGTCGAAGAAAGAGAAACGCAACGATGGAACTGGGCTATTTCTAAAATGTACCTGTTTATATTTACTACTAAATAAATAACAGAAAACCATCTCACCGGTACGGCAGTGTGTGTGTAATTCTTCTGCTCGGTTTAGTGGACTCACTGGCCTGCACCTCTCTCCCAGAGACCAGACGCTCCAAAGCAGAGAACGCGATTAGCCGAAAACGGGTCACGTGATCGCGGCTTAGCCAATCATTAGCGCTCCCTCTACCGCGATGCAGATGGAGCTCGTGCAGAGCTTTTTTTTATTATTCCACAAGGGGCCAAAATAGAGCAATAAACGCATCCCCACAAAATCTACTGACAAATCATGTAACGCTCTCATTTATTTACTCTTACTGTATGTGTAGACTCAGGCCCTATAATGCAGTGTATCACTAATCCAATCTTTTACAAAACCAAATAAATTTCTATTATACTCTTTTTCAATATCTTGCCATCTATTCCACCTGTTTTTTTATGCTGTATTGTCACACAATTCACTCCCTTGATGTGTTAAATTCCAATACATTGCTGACATGTGTTATTGGTCTGATAAACTGGCTTTTGTTTGGTGTATTCCCCTGGACTAAGTGGCCCTAAAAGTTTGACACCCAAATGTGTGGGTATTGAGAGTAGTCTGTGACAAAACACAAATACACACACATAACCAGAAACGACAAAAAAATGCAGAAATACATACCACTGCAAAGTAAACCCTTCATTACACTGACCTTTCATTGCACATTTGTTTTGGACATGTGATTATTCAGGGGGAAAAAAGGGTCAGACATCGTTGTTTTTAATCTAAAAAATGTTTCCAGAGTCTTTTTTCAAAACCATTTATTTTGCTTCTTTGAATACGAGTAGTAGGAGGAAGAGGATAAATATTCCATTATATACTAGTATTGCTATAGTAATAGTCATTGACAGGAAAATATTTTTAGAAATACTATTATTTAGAAATATTAATAAAAAAATAATCATACCAGTTTTAATGTAATCAGTAATGTTATTATTTTAAGTTGAAGCATGGCTGTCCTTCTGTACAGCAGAACTCTCTGCCTAACGTATTAATACAAAGAAATCAACAGACAGAAATCGAAAAGTAGCTCAGATAAAGATTCTTTTTGTCTTAAATCGACTCCAGAGCATTAAAATTTACTAATAACACTTCAGCTCTGTTATTGAAAAAAAGCAGTGAAAATATTTTCTCATCCCATTAAAAATATTAAGCTTAGCTTTTCTATTTAATATCTATTGGCAGGTGTTTTTTTTTACATTGAGCTTATTAGCTCATTAGTAACTTATTTCAAAGTAAATGATTAAATCTGAGTATGAGTGTTTTTGTGTATAGTGTCTGTGTGAGTGTGAGAGTGTTAACATTGTGCACAGCAAGTGTGTATGTGTGCATGTGTGTGCATCGTGGGAGAGGTGTGTGTGTTTGTGTGTGTGAGTGTGTGCGTGTGTGTGTTAACATTTGTAATATGTGTGTATGTATGTGTGCATATGTGTGATGTATGAGTGTGTTTGTGTGTGTGAGATGTGTTTGTGTGTGTGAGTGTTAACATTTGTAATGTATATGTGTGTTCAATAGGCCACAGATGCTGGAAATAAGCCTCACACTATGTTCCTCAATGTGATGTCACTGAACGTTTCACTGAATATAATGTCACTTAATATAATGCCACACAGAAAGTTATTAATAATTTTTTCGGTGTAAGTTTAAGGCATCGTCATGGCTGACCCTTTTGAGATATCAAAAATCCCTCCGGCCCAGTTTGGTGACGATCATATACAGTGGTGTGAAAAACTATTTGCCCCCTTCCTGATTTCTTATTCTTTTGCATGTTTGTCACACGTAAATGTTTCTGCTCATCAAAAACCGTTAACTATTAGTCAAAGATAACATAATTGAACACAAAATGCAGTTTTTAAATGAAAGTTTACGTTATTAAGGGAGAATAAAAACTCCAAATCAACATGGCCCTGTGTGAAAAAGTGATTGCCCCCCTTGTTAAAAAATAACGTAACTGTGGTTTATCACACCTGAGTTCAATTTCTGTAGTCACCCCCAGGCCTGATTACTGCCACACCTGTTTCAATAAAGAAATCACTTAAATAGGAGCTACCTGACACAGAGAAGTAGACCAAAAGCATCTCAAAAGCTAGACATCATGCCAAGATCCAAAGAAATTCAAGAACAAATGAGAACAAAAGTAATTGAGATCTATCAGTCTGGTAAAGGTTATAAAGCCATTTCTAAAGCTTTGGGACTCCAGCGAACCACAGTGAGAGCCATTATCCACAAATGGCAAAAACATGGAACAGTGGTGAACCTTCCCAGGAGTGGCCGGCCGACCAAAATTACCCCAAGAGCGCAACGACAACTCATCTGAGAAGCCACAAAAGACCCCAGGACAACATCTAAAGACCTGCAGGCCTCACTTGCCTCAATTAAGGTCAGTGTTCACGACTCCACCATAAGAAAGAGACTGGGCAAAAACGGCCTGCATGGCAGATTTCCAAGGCGCAAACCACTTTTAAGCAAAAAGAACATTAAGGCTCGTCTCAATTTTGCTAAAAAACATCTCAATGATTGCCAAGACTTTTGGGAAAATACCTTGTGGACCGACGAGACAAAAGTTGAACTTTTTGGAAGATGCGTGTCCCGTTACATCTGGCGTAAAAGTAACACAGCATTTCAGAAAAAGAACATCATACAAACAGTAAAATATGGTGGTGGTAGTGTGATGGTCTGGGGTTGTTCTGCTGCTTCAGGACCTGGAAGGCTTGCTGTGATAGATGGAACCATGAATTCTACTGTCTACCAAAAAATCCTGAAGGAGAATGTCCGGCCATCTGTTCGTCAACTCAAGCTGAAGCGATCTTGGGTGCTGCAGCAGGACAATGACCCAAAACACACCAGCAAATCCACCTCTGAATGGCTGAAGAAAAACAAAATGAAGACTTTGGAGTGGCCTAGTCAAAGTCCTGACCTGAATCCTATTGAGATGTTGTGGCATGACCTTAAAAAGGTGGTTCATGCTAGAAAACCCTCAAATAAAGCTGAATTACAACAATTCTGCAAAGATGAGTGGGCCAAAATTCTTCCAGAGCGCTGTAAAAGACTCGTTGCAAGTTATCGCAAACGCTTGAATGCAGTTATTGCTGCTAAGGGTGGCCCAACCAGTTATTAGGTTCAGGGGGCAATTACTTTTTCACACAGGGCCATGTAGGTTTGGATTTTTTTTCTCCCTAAATAATAAAACCCCTCATTTAAAAACTGCATTTTGTGTTTACTTGTGTTATCTTTGACTAATAGTTAAATGTGTTTGATGATCAGAAACATTTTGTGTGACAAACATGCAAAAGAATAAGAAATCAGGAGGGGGGCAAATAGTTTTTCACACCACTGTAAAATCCCTAGGAGGAGAAGATCAAAATCCATTGGGTGCGTTTTTGCGAACGACCCAAAATAACCGGTCTCTTGTTGAGTTGAGCCCAGGACATGCAGTGCGAAAGTTGTTCAGCTCAATGACCTCTAAATGTGTACCAAGTTTCATGTGCCTACATGAAAGTGTGTATGAGCTATTCAGCAAAATCTTGTGTGGGGGCCCCGGGCCACGTGACACTCAGGCGTCCTAATAGCAGCAGATTCCAAACTGTCTGCCAATTTTCATGAGTTTTTGGGCATGTTAAGATCCCCAAAAAGAGTGTGTGGGGGGATCATATATATAATTTATCATTCATTCATTCATCTTCTATACCACTTTATCCTGTAGACATGGAGCCTATACCAGGAGACTCGGGGCACAAGGCAGGGTACAGCCTGGACAGCGCGTGCCAATCCATTGCAGAGCACACACACACACACTATGGTCAATTTAGGAACGCCAATTAGCCTAATCTGCATATCTTTGGACTGTGGGAGGAAACCGGAGTACCCGGAGGAAACCCACCAAGCACGGGGAGAACATGCAAACTCCATGCACACAGAGACGGGACTCGAACCCGGACCCTGGAGGTGCAAGGCGACAGTGCTAACCACTACACCACCGTGCCGCCTATATAATCTTATTTTAAAATATTATTATATTTATTTATTAAGAAGTAGAAGAAGGAAACGTGTTAGGGAAGTGTGCGCCGTTGACGTCACATCCGGTCTCTCCCTCTCATACAGCAGCAGAGGCTTTAAGCATGGCGGACACCGGTGTATTAGAATCGCTCTTGCGGCTCCTAGAAAAGGCTGACGGCGGTATTGACAGTCAGGATGTGGCCAGCAGTCTTTCAGTGGACCACCAGGTTGTTGTTGGGGCCGTAAAGAGTCTCCAGGCTCTTGGAGAGGTGAGTTTTTAAAGCAGCTCTCAGGGGACGCTAAGCTAACTTAGCATGCTCTCATTCACTCTACATAGACTGACGCAATCGCTGCGCAAATGTCCGGATTCATGTACTCAGTTTATATGGAAAGAACTGCACGCGCGTCATTAAAAAAAAAATAAGTAAAAACATAAACCGTGTCTATGACTGTGAACTTATACACTGGATCCAAACTGTCTAATGTCTATCTGCTGTCAGATTGTGGTCTGGTCAGGTTTACACTGTGTCTCAGGCAGTTTTCCTTCTCCAGCTTGAGTATTAATACACTAACACATCAGTTTATTTTCATCTGCCAGCCAGCCTGCTGTAGTGTATGATGGTTTTACTAGTGTCGTTCTCCTCATGCCTGGTGTATTGTGTGGAAATGTGTTTACAGGTGATTGATGCAGAGCAGCGCTCCTCCAAGCACTGGGAGCTGACCGGTGAGGGATCTGAGATAGCTGAGCACGGAAGTCATGAAGCCCGGGTGTTTAACGCCATCCCTGAAGAGGGAATGCCTCAGAACCAGCTCATGGTGAGCAAAGTGGGACGTACTGTACATTATTGATCATGTAGAAGCATGAGCAGGAAGAAACACTCAAACTTTATTTATACTGTGTGGTCGAAAGTTTGTGGACACTTCATCACACCCACCTGTGCTTGGGTCATCCCATTCCAGATTTAGTCCCTCCACTCTTCTGGGGAGGCCTTCCACTAGATTTTAAAATGTGACATTAATGCGGTCAGGCTCTGGGGTCTGTGGTGATGTCCATTCCGATCTTGGTAAATCATGTCTTCATGCACAAGGACGTTGTCATGCTGGAAGCCTGGAACATATTTATCTTCAGTGAAAGTAAATTGTAAAGCTACAGAATACAAAGGCATTTTTGAATTCTACACTTGTTGCATCAGTTAAAGGAAGACACTTCATCTATCGAAAGGCTTAATAACAAATAAAACAATTATACAACAAGTTCTTAATAAAGAAAAAATACAATAATTCATAAAGAATTTTAGCTATGTGATGTTTAAAGTAGAAGTTTTGGGTGCCTTGTAACTGTCAGTAAGTTCCCACTGCAGGGATGTCTGAAAACTATCCAGTTTTGCATTACTTTACTTTTTGTCTTATTCATTTTTAAGAACAAGAGAGTAAAAGTCTGGTGAAAGAATGACTGTCTATAGCTGCTGTAACAGAGATACCATACACAATGTGAAACATGTCATGGTTTCAACATCAATTATAAATATAAATGTTTAAAAGTAGAACATGTCATGCATTTAATTACTAATTGTAACACTTGTGAAATTGCTGCGGTGTGTGCAAAAAACAAGGGAATAAAACACTATACTGTTGTAGGAACCTAATCTGCTAGTCCACATCAGGCCACCAAATGGTTGTTTGTTATATTTGTTTCATCTTCCATTATTCATGTGTATTGTCTTTGCTACAGAAACTGGCCAGTGGGAAGGTGGGCTTTAGTAAGGCCATGTCCAACAAATGGATCCGTGTGGATAAAGGTCATGAAGGAGGCCCCAGAGTGTTCAGGACGGTGGGTTTGTTTTAAAGCTAAGATAAACTTCTGTTTACATGACAGCAATTACTTACAATTCTGGATGAGTAGAGAAAGGAAGGTGATTTATAGTCTCAATTGTAATTGTTCATGTTACAGGTTGAAAGCATCGCGGACACGGTGAGAGAGAAGCTGCAGCTCGTGCAGAAAGGACAGTCTTCTCACCTGGAGGAGAAAGAGAAGAACGAGCTGAAGAAACGGAAGTTGCTCACAGAAGTGTAAGTGTGGAAAGAACCATACAATAATGTTATACCTAATAAATTGTGCAGTATAAAAGGTTGGATTTTTAGATTCAGTTGTTAATTACAACAATATTCAAAGTGTTGAATTGGGTATACAACAGTATCCAATGATGGAAACTTGAAAGCACTTTTGTAAGTTGCTCTGGATAAGAGCATCTGCCAGATGCCTGTAAATGTTTGAATCTCATGTTTTTGAGCCAGCAGATGGTGCTACTTCTCTGAAGCAGCTAGTCAGCTGAAAGGGGAGTTTATATTAATTAAACGTACCACTGTAACACAAAAGCCCCAAAAAATCAAATCTTATGTTAAGATTTAAAATTGGAACTGTCATTGGCATATGTCATTTTAAATCCACTGATGTATCCTAACATATGAGTATGTGCACGAAGGGTATGTCTGTCTGTGTGTGCATGCGTGCGCATTGCGTGTGTGTGTATTTTAAATATAGTCAGTTAAATCTACTTTATAAATGGGCTTGTGGTTTAGGGAAGTTGAATTCTTCTCATAATGTGTATCTTTTATTTATGACAACATTTATAAGTGACTTATACAAGATGCAGGATAGGACACACTCATTTTTACTGTCAAGAGAAAATCCACCACAATGTTCATCATGCAGAACCCAGTTGTGCATCAAACATATTTTATTTGACTGCAACTCTTTTACTCCTTTAAGGAACTTGTTTTTTTCTGTTGATACTTTTAAAGTTTTTGGACAAGAAAATCCAAATATGGTTTTAAAATTCTTAGAAAAAATTAATCTTAAACATCTTATCTAGTTTTTAAATAACAAAATTACTTTTCGCCATGAATATAGCCATAGATGCTGCTGGCATGGCGTTAGGAAAGAAAGAAAGAAAAAATGAAGGGGAACTCTTTTTGTACCAAGTTGACTTGAACACACCTCGTATGTCTTTGTATGGTTCAAGTCAAACCAAGTTTTCACCTTATTTTTTGAACATTTATAAAATAAAAAAAAAAGAAGGAATGTGCTGGTTAGCTTAGCAACACCAAAAGGTCTGAAGGGTTACGGAAGACAATCAAAGTGGAACATCAAGATATTCTTTCCTTTATGGGGAAAAAACCTTGACAAGTTATGAACACTAGCAGATTATTGTCAATGTCTTCTATCTAAAGGCACCTTCTTGATTTTAAACACAGAGGATTTACCTCAAGATTTAAACCATCAGTAACTCTTAAAGAACAGAAAGGCCAGTTAAAAAAGGCCTGCCCATTTCTGACCAAACATGAACTCATACCAGAATGATTGGAAGAGAAGAACATGGAGATGGAAAGGAAGGGCTCATGTCCCAACGTACCACATCATCTGTCTAACGGGGTTAAAGGCTTGTGGGACTGAATTACTAGTGATTATTGGTGATTTGAGTGCTGATATACAGTGGTGTGAAAAACTATTTGCCCCCTTCCTGATTTCTTATTCTTTTGCATGTTTGTCACACTTAAATGTTTCTGCTCATCAAAAACCGTTAACTATTAGTCAAAGATAACATAATTGAACACAAAATGCAGTTTTTAAATGAAGGTTTACGTTATTAAGGGAGAAAAAAAACTCCAAATCTACATGGCCCTGTGTGAAAAAGTGATTGCCCCCCTTGTTAAAAAATAACTTAATTGTGGTTTATCACACCTGAGTTCAATTTCTATAGTCACCCCCAGGCCTGATTACTGCCACACCTGTTTCAATCAAGAAATCATTTAAATAGGAGCTACCTGACACAGAGAAGTAGACCAAAAGCACCTCAAAAGCTAGACATCATGCCAAGATCCAAAGAAATTCAGGAACAAATGAGAACAAAAGTAATTGAGCTCTATCAGTCTGGTAAAGGTTATAAAGCCATTTCTAAAGCTTTGGGACTCCAGCGAACCACAGTGAGAGCCATTATCCACAAATGGCAAAAACATGGAACAGTGGTGAACCTTCCCAGGAGTGGCCGGCCGACCAAAATTACCCCAAGAGCGCAGAGACAACTCATCCGAGAGGCCGCAAAAGACCCCAGGACAACATCTAAAGAACTGCAGGCCTCACGTGCCTCAATTAAGGTCAGTGTTCACGACTCCACCATAAGAAAGAGACTGGGCAAAAACAGCCTGCATGGCAGATTTCCAAGGCGCAAACCACTTTTAAGCAAAAAGAACATTAAGGCTCGTCTCAATTTTGCTAAAAAACATCTCAGTGATTGCCAAGACTTTTGGGAAAATACCTTGTGGACCGATGAGACAAAAGTTGAACTTTTAGGAAGGTGCGTGTCCCGTTACATCTGGCGTAAAAGTAACACAGCATTTCAGAAAAAGAACATCATACCAACAGTAGAATATGGTGGTTGTAGTGTGATGGTCTGGGGTTGTTTTGCTGCTTCAGGACCTGGAAGGCTTGCTGTGATAGATGGAACCATGAATTCTACTGTCTACCAAAAAATCCTGAAGGAGAATGTCCGGCCATCTTTTCGTCAACTCAAGCTGAAGCGATCTTGGGTGCTGCAGCAGGACAATGACCCAAAACACAGCAGCAAATCCACCTCTGAATGGCTGAAGAAAAACTAAATGAAGACTTTGGAGTGGCCTAGTCAAAGTCCTGACCTGAATCCTATTGAGATGTTGTGGCATGACCTTAAAAAAGGCGGTTCATGCTAGAAAACCCTCAAATAAAGCTGAATTACAACAATTCTGCAAAGATGAGTGGGCCAAAATTCCTCCAGAGCGCTGTAAAAGACTCGTTGCAAGTTATCGCAAACACTTGATTGCAGTTATTGCTGCTAAGGGTGGCCCAACCAGTTATTAGGTTCAGGGGCAATTACTTTTTCACACAGGGCCATGTAGGTTTGGATTTTTTTTCTCAATAAATAATAAAACCCCTCATTTAAAAACTGCATTTTGTGTTGACTTGTGTTATCTTTGACTAATAGTTAAATGTGTTTGATGAGAAACATTTTGTGTGACAAACATGCAAAAGAATAAGAAATCAGGAGGGGGGGGCAAATAGTTTTTCACACCACTGTAAGTAGCAGGGTGAATTCTGAAGTGTATAAAGCTGTACTTTCTAGTCAAATTCAGACAAAACTATAAAACTGATAGGACAGCCCTTTAAAGAACAAAGACATACAGTGAAAGCTACCTTAGAGCTTCTAAGGCAAAGAAATAAAATGTTCTTAAATGACTGAGCCAGTCACCTGACCTCAACCCAACTGAGCATGCTTCTTACTTACTAAAGAGAAACTAAGGGCAGAAAAACATACAAACAAGCGGGAGCTGAGAGTAGTTGCAATAAAGCAGATTATGTGTTTCAGGAAGTCATTTACTGCATAGTTTTATATTATCTTTGTTTGTTGCTACAGTTACCTTTGAGCATGTGCAAATGGAGGGACTTAAAGAATGTAAAAGAATGCTGTAATTTCTAAACAGTTAATGCAATATTTTGGTTAAACTTTGTATTGAAGCTGAAAATTAATCTTTACATCTTAATTGCTTTATTTCAAACCCATTGTGGTGGTGTACAGAGATAAAAAAAAATATGAAAAATGGGTAAATACTGTATTTTTTTTTGGGGGGGGGGGGGGGTAACTGGCTATGGTCTAGATGCACGGCTTTGCCTGACTCTGGTGAATTTAATATCACAAATGGATGTACCGCAGAGTGCAGATTGCTCTTTTGATTCAGTTTGTCTGTGGCATTACTGCTCAGTGTGTCTTGTCTGGTCTTTTAGCTAAAGTCCTCTCATAGTAATGAGGACTGAGCTTTATGTACATGCTTTGATGCACCGTAATTGGATTAGGAGATTTAGGACATTTTTTGATGTAGATGGGGAACATTTGCTTCAGAGGAAAATGTTCTTCATGCGTTTGTGTGCATACCTGATCAGTGTCTTTCAGAATAAAAATCTTCAACTACTTGTACCATCTGTCTAGTGTACCTAGTGCATAGAAGATTCCCTGATTCAGATACCTTGTCCAACATGAATATCTGCTGTCTTGTTCTTGATCTGTGAATATCTACATGAATTGGCCTCTACTGGCCTGGTTTGCATATTTATGTTTTAATTATTGTTGTTGTTTTTTCAGGACAGTTAAGTCCTACTGGATCACCAAAGGAAGCAACTTCAGCACCTCCATCACCAAACAGGAGACTGAACTCACTCCAGAGATGATTGCTAGGTGAGTCCTGTTTCCCCACCACATTACTGTTTACTACACTTGGATTTTTTTTGTACAGTTATTAAAAAAAAAAAAAAGACAGTGAATTCACATTTCCATTATATGTATATAATTCACATCCATTATATACAGTATGTATCCTAATTTTTTTTTTCTCCTGAAATTTTCTGATGTGGAATAAATTACTTATTATTAATGTCAAAATTCTTTGCAAGCCGTGGAAGAGGTACCGGAAAGAGATGATGGTGGGCACTAGGGCTGCAACAACTAATCGATAATTATTGAAAATGAAATTCGCTGTCAACGAATGCCATTATCGATTAGTTGGGCTGCTCACGTTACTGAGGAGCGCGACCACAAGATGCACAAATGCACAAAGACACACACAGATACACAGTCTCTCGCGCAATGGAGGTTACAGAAGCGTTTGCAGGAAAAAGCGCGCGCCCCAAGTCCTCTAAGGTATGGGAGCAATTTACATTAAACGCCTCTTATCGGGCGTTAAAATCGAGCGGTTTTTATTCGGCCGTTCGTAGTGTCCAGTGAGCGCGGATGAAGCGCAGAGGGTTTTCTACACATAGGAGTCAATGAGCGTGTTCATACGGGCTTTGGTGATGTGCATTTGCCCGGCTGCGTGTTGATACAGTGTCAAAAAAAAAACGTTGCATGCAGCTTTTCCTTGGCGCTCAAATCCCAACCATTTTACGCTTCAGAGGACCGGATATATCCCATGCTCCTACATGCTATACATGGGGAAATGCGGAAAACGGGCAAAATAAACAGTGAACCCAGTAGCTGCGATTTTTTTTTTTTTTTTTTTTTTTTTTTGAGACAACAAAAAAAGGAGATAAAATACACGAGAGGATCGAAATAATGTATAAACCGTGAAAAGGATGTAGCAAGAGACACTTCAATTAAAAATAATATCCTCATAATCTAGAAGTCTATTATTCTTCTTAAGTTGAATTAATTTAAGAGAATTTAAAATTGAGATCATTCTTAACAACTGAATATATATACACAGTGGTGTGAAAAACTATTTGCCCCCCTCCTGATTTCTTATTCTTTTGCATGTTTGTCACACAAAATGTTTCTGATCATCAAACACATTTAGCTATTAGTCAAAGATAACACAAGTAAACACAAAATGCAGTTTTTAAATGAGGGGTTTCATTATTTATGGAGTAAAAAAATCCAAACCTACATGGCCCTGTGTGAAAAAGTAATTGCCCCCTGAACCTAATAACTGCTTGGGCCACCCTTAGCAGCAATAACTGCAATCAAGCGTTTGCGTTAACTTGCAACGAGTCTTTTACAGCGCTCTGGAGGAATTTTGGCCCACTCATCTTTGCAGAATTGTTGTAATTCAGCTTTATTTGAGGGTTTTCTAGCATGAACCGCCTTTTTAAGGTCATGCCACAACATCTCAATAGGATTCAGGTCAGGATTTTGACTAGGCCACTCCAAAGTCTTCATTTTGTTTTTCTTCAGCCATTCAGAGGTGGATTTGCTGGTGTGTTTTGGGTCATTGTCCTGCTGCAGCACCCAAGATCGCTTCAGCTTGAGTTGACGAACAGATGGCCGGACATTCACCTTCAGGATTTTTTGGTAGACAGTAGAATTCATGGTTCCATCTATCACAGCAAGCCTTCCAGGTCCTGAAGCAGCAAAACAACCCCAGACCATCACACTACCACCACCATATTTTACTGTTGGTATGATGTTCTTTTTCTGAAATGCTGTGTTACTTTTACGCCAGATGTAACGGGACACGCACCTTCCAAAAAGTTAAACTTTTGTCTCGTCGGTCCACAAGGTATTTTCCCAAAAGTCTTGGCAATCATTGAGATGTTTTTTAGCAAAATTGAGACGAGCCTTAATGTTCTTTTTGCTTAAAAGTGGTTTGCGCCTTGGAAATCTGCCATGCAGGCCGTTTTTGCCCAGTCTCTTTCTTATGGTGGAGTCGTGAACACTGACCTTAATTGAGGCAAGTGAGGCCTACAGTTCTTTAGATGTTGTCCTGGGGTCTTTTGTGGCCTCTCGGATGAGTTGTCTCTGCGCTCTTGGGGTAATTTTGGTCGGCCGGCCACTCCTGGGAAGGTTCACCACTGTTCCATGTTTTTGCCATTTGTGGATAATGGCTCTCACTGTGGTTCGCTGGAGTCCCAAAGCTTTAGAAATGGCTTTATAACCTTTACCAGACTGATAGATCTCAATTACTTTTGTTCTCATTTGTTCCTGAATTTCTTTGGATCTTGGCATGATGTCTAGCTTTTGAGGTGCTTTTGGTCTACTTTTCTGTGTCAGGTAGCTCCTATTTAAGTGATTTCTTGATTGAAACAGGTGTGGCAGTAATCAGGCCTGGGGGTGACTACAGAAATTGAACTCAGGTGTGATAAACCACAGTTAAGTTATTTTTTTAACAAGGGGGGCAATCACTTTTTCACACAGGGCCATGTAGATTTTGAGTTTTTTTTTCTCCCTTAATAACGTAAACCTTCATTTAAAAACTGCATTTTGTGTTCAATTATGTTATCTTTGACTAATAGTTAACGGTTTTTGATGAGCAGAAACATTTATGTGTGACAAACATGCAAAAGAATAAGAAATCAGGAAGGGGGCAAATAGTTTTTCACACCACTGTGTGTGTATATTATATATATATATATTAGGGCTGCACGATATATCGAAAAAATATCGTTATCGCGATAATGGCATGCGCGATAACCATATCGTAAGGAGTAAGGATACTTTATTTGCCAAGCATTTGTGTGTCCAAATTTGACCAATCAGATGGGCCCTTACTATGTTTATACCCGCTTTTATTTTTATATATAATTTATATCTTTATACTTCATTCTGTCGCGAACTAACCCCAGATGATCAAAAGACTTAGCGATTAGCCATTAGCCGCGATTAGCCGTTAGCCCTTTATAGACGGTAAACCCAAACGCGGAAGCAAGCGAGTAGGCAGAATAACCACGTGAATTAGTTTAAGGACTCTTACAGAAGGGGAGGAAGGGAAAAACACACATTTAACCCGCATCCTATAAACAAACACTCGAATCAGAAAGTAAACAATCTTATACTTCCGGGTTCGCGCCCGCATTACTTCCAGGTCCTAGTGCCGGTCGCGGAGCGAGTGTGTGCGTGCGTGCGTGTGTGTGTGACAAATAGTATTTTTTTTTTATTTAATTTTTGTTTAATAATATTTATTTTTATTTTTAAAAAAAACAGGCAAGCCAAAGGGAATATTTTGTTTAAAAGATGCTCTTGTTTTAAGACACTATTGATGAGTGTATGGTTACATGTAAATATAAAGTAATGTTTGAAAGTAATTCTTATTGTGTTGGTATAGTGACAGCAAACCAGAAGTCAGAATATCTGCTGAGGGTTTTAAGTCATTCATAGTGTTTTGAAGTCTAAATATTTGCAACTTCCTTGACGTATAGTTTCTTTTTAGCCTGAATTAGATTTAATTACATCAGACGAATATCTATTACCTGTTTATTTTAGTATGATCGTTACATATAAATAAATAATAAAAAAAAATAGGCAGTAATAATCATAAAATGTATTTCTCTAGGGAAATGTTATATCGCCATCTTATTGTTAAACAAAAATGTTGATTCACATAAAATAAGGTTTAAATGTCAAAATTAAAGATCATTATAATAATGATCAAAATAATCGTTAGTTGCAGCCCTAGTGGGCACATGACCCGAGGATATTAAAATTATGTGTATTCTTAAAAGAAATTATGCCCATATTATGTTGACGTGATGGTAAGGGCTGAAACTCATGATGCAAGTAGGAAGTCCTCCTTAGACCAGACAGATCTGTTTAATTTCGGTTCATCCTTTGGGCTACTAGGTCAGCGAAGGGCACAAGCCTACTAAGACAGAGTAGACTGCCGATGCACAACGATTTTCCAATTTTCTCATCTTGAATTGGCTGTATGAATGGGGCTAATGACTAAAACAACAGTCAGTGACATCTCCAAAGACTTCAAAAGGGGCAGCAGTGAATGTATCTCAATTCACCTGTTGAAGACTTTAAATAAACAGTAAGAATCAGGAAGTTAGACTAGAATTCGCAATGAAATACAAAGATGAGAGACAAAAATTCTGGAACCGAAAATATCCTCTGGCAAAATGATGAAAAGACCAAAGTGTGGACAGGGGAAGCACCTGCTTATGACCTGAACATAAAAGCTCATGAGTCAAGCACATGGAGGTAGTGTCATGGCTTAGATCATGCAGTTATTGAAAGCAAGAAATATGCAAACCTCTATTAAGTGTTATTTACTTTAATTTAATCAGCAATTACTGTATGTGCACGTATACATTTGTTTACCCCAACATTTTAGTGTTTGCCATCAAAGGTGTCATTTTCTAAGTAGTCTAACACATCTAGAGATAAATATCAGGAAATTAAGGCATAATATCTGAACTGCTGTCTTGTTCCTGTCTTGTACTTTGATATCAAACCTTAAAGTCTTTAGTGTAGAAAGTCTTGTTCCAGCGATTCCCAATACTTTTAGAGGGAAGTGGGTAAAAATATCAGTGTTTCAAATGCACGCATTTTTATTACTTCCTCTGCCGCATTCACATTTGATTTTCCTATAAATATGGAACAGATGACACACTGTTCACTTATAGACGCGTAGAGATTTAAATGAACTGAATTTTGACAGTTCAGAACTCTTTGGTTTTATATTCAAGGTGCGTACTTGCATGTACATGTGCACTGTACCTAGCTGGCCATTAGCATGTCCAGGTCCTCCTCTTTCAGAACACACTGGTTGGACTGAAATATGAACATGTTATACAGTAGTAGGGGGGGGGGGGAAAGAGGTTTGTCAGCTTTTAGTTCCAGGCATCACTTAATTTTTATTAAAATTTTTAATATTTTGTTCTGATTTCAGTGGAAGTTGGAAGGAGAAGAAGTTCAAGCCTTATAACTTTGAGGCGATGGGTGCTGCTCCAGACTGTGGCCATTTGCACCCTCTGATGAAGGTGCGGACGCAGTTCAGGCAGATCTTCCTGGAAATGGGGTCAGTTCCACACAGGATTTAATTCTAAAATTTACAGTGATATTGATTTCTAGGAGTGGGAATCACCAGTGACACAGATTATAACGGTGTCGATTCTGTAATTATCGTTACTCTGTATCACAATTTTCTAATTATTTTAATTCAATATTACATTCTTTCTGACTTGAAACCTTTTAAAAGCAAAAAAATGTTTTAAGGTAAAAAAATACCTTAGCTTTCACTCAACAGCTTAACAACTGAATTGTACATGAGTAGTTATATCTTCCCTGTTGCTTATAGCGTTAGTTTTCTCAGCTAAAAACCAAGAGCAATATTTAAACATTGCAAACGTAACTTAAATTACAAGAGGTTAATAATTTGCTTAACAAAACAATAAATATTTACAGGGGACAACGTATCTTCGTTATCTTTGCTGCCTTGGCAAATAATTCACTCATACCACATGGGATGCCCATGTGTGAAAACTTTGCATTCGAGTGCACCATCTGTAGAAATTTAAAGAAACAGCTGTGTTTTTGTTTTTTTTGTTGCCCCCGCCTCGAATGCCTCCAATTTCTTGAGAGCGTGTTGAGCTTTTGTGAGCATGTGGGCAGCTTGTAACAAACACATGAGCGGCTTCTAATGAGGTAAATTAGCACACATGGTGCTCTGAGACTGGTGTAAGTGTGCGTAATGAGTGGGTTTGTGGGTCTCGACCTCCTGGGATGGCCTTCGAGAGCCAGTTTCATTATGGTGCTTGACGGATTTTGCAAATGCACTTGACAATACTGTTCTTGCAAGAACTATTACAGAAAGGCTGACCTCTGTTTCTTAAAATAACAACTAACTGTTGTTTTTGTTGTTGTTACGTAATTACCTAATTCCATATGTGTTATTTTATAGTTTTGAAATCCACAGTATTGTTGTAGAATGTAGAAAATAAATCACTAAACAAAAACAAAGAAATTTGCAAGTGATCTAAAACTTTTGAACGGTAGTGTATGATTGACTTAATATTTTCAGGTATTTTATATAATGAACTGCTGTTCACTGTGTGTAGGTTCACGGAGATGCCCACCAATAACTTTATTGAGAGCTCTTTTTGGAACTTTGACTCTCTGTTCCAGCCCCAGCAGCACCCAGCAAGAGATCAGCATGACACCTTCTTCCTGTCTGGTGCGATTCTTTAGTTCTTTTTCAGTGTAGATGAAGGTTGATGATGAAGATGATTATTAATTAAATAACTTTCTGTTTGTGTTTTTTAGACCCAGCAATAGCGCATAAATTTCCCCAAGACTACCTAGAGAGGGTGAAAAAGGTCCATTCTGAGGGAGGATATGGCTCACAGGGGTGAGATGTCTGTTCTTTATAAAGGAATTCCTTAACCTAACCTGTGGACACGAACCAAACCAGATCATTTTTGTTTTTTTACGCAGAATAACATGACATGTAAAGAATTATTCTGATTTATGTTTTACCTCCTTTTACTCTATGCCATTGTCTTTGTTTTTTGTTTTTTTTCTTAAGTGATGCTTTATTGTTCTGTTTGTATTACCTGTGCTAGGTACAAGTATGACTGGAAGATTGAGGAAGCTCAGAAGAACATTCTCCGTACACACACGACAGCTGTGAGCGCACGCATGCTCTACAAATTAGCACAGCAGGTAAATGCTCAGAGTCTTATTCTCACCACATGACTTTAGCATTTATATCGGTTCTCTAAAACACTTCCAGGATTAAGGTAAGGGTTGATGCACAGTAGGGAGTGTGTGAAATAAAAAAATTTGTGCCTCGTGCACTAAGTCTCCTGGGACAACCTACAGCTGTCCCGTCGTCCCTGTTTCCTGGATAAAGCGGTATGGATGTTGCGTGATTCAAAAACAGTGTTGGGTGTAACGCGTTACAAAGTTTGAGTACTTGGATTACCTTTTTGATGTAACGAGTTATCTAATGTGTTAGGTCCGCCATTTAAGTACTCAATTATTTAGTTCTTTTTTCATAAACGTAATCCATTATTTAGACAATTTATGTAATCCGTGAACCAGACAGCAGTCATTCCCAATCCGTTAGTGTGTGCAAAAGTTGTTCTACAAGCCCCGCCCCTGATAACCTGCCCCCTCTGTTATTTCTGCTGTTATTCCCCTATCTCACCTACTGTATGCGGTTTGACTTTGCGAAGACCGATAGAAAAAGAAAGATGAAAACCTAATCACAGCGTCAAAACCCGCGGTGAATCATGATGAACTGTACTTACGGCCACCACATGAAACCGCGTAGGTGTGAGAGGGGTATTAGTAGTTAACAGATTATAGGTCAAACATTTGCTGTGTGATGATGGTAGAATAATTATAAAGGTCTTGACTAAAACAACATGCATGAGGAATCACAAAGGAGTTTTCATTTTCTTCAATGGAAAATTACTCAAACTAGTTACTTTTATCAGAAAGTAACGCTGTAATGTAATGCAGTAATTTTGTAACGTAATTAGTCACTTTGATCACAATGATCTGCACTCCGATTATATTATAACCCTTGTTGGCCGTCTTATTAGAGCTTTCTGTTCAAAGCTACCGTCTCCCCAGTCACTGCTGTTGTAAACGTGGTGCATCAATGCATTTTTAACTGCAGTGCAAGCAGTCTTTTCTAGAAGTTAATTGTCTTTTCTAGAAGTTAATTGAAATAGGCAGAGTGCGTAACATTTTTGACTTGCCCTTGTACACTACATTAAAAACAGCATAGTTCTGATTGGTCAGATGTTGTTGATTTATCTGAACAGCTCTGACACTGGTGCAGTAAATACTAAAATTAAGTATTATCAGGCACTAGTTTAACCTTAGGCTATTTGAAATTACTGTATGATGTATTGTTGCTGTGGTTTTAACAAAAAAATTTTAATCTCTAACTGCGAAACATAAAATACAAAATAATATCTTCCAGATCGTGTGCTGTTCCTTAAATCTTTGTTAAATTATGATATCCATTTTGAAATGATGTATTTTTCGAATGGGATAATAAATTTTAAATACCTGGTTTGGAAAACTGTTTGAATTTTTTTTCTCTCAAGTTTACAGTGATTTCTGCTTTTTTAAGTTTTAAAATATTTTATGACATTATCTATACTGGTAAAAAAAAAATTATTGTGTTAACAATTTCAGTATAATGTTGCACTTCTCACTCAGATATTGTGTGTCTCTCCCTGTCTTTCAGGAGAAATTCACACCAGTGAAGTACTTCTCCATAGACCGCGTGTTTCGTAACGAGACGCTGGACGCCACTCACCTGGCTGAGTTCCATCAGATCGAGGGTGTGGTGGCTGATTACGGCCTGACGCTCGGTGACCTGATGGGGGTTCTACATCAGTTCTTCACCAAACTGGGTTAGTACAACTGTCAGTCTCGTCTCGTCAAAAATGTCAAAAATTAGAAGAGATTCCTAGAAATGTGTATGAACAAACTTTGATTAATTTTTTTTCTTAATCAGGAATAACTAAATTGCGTTTCAAGCCAGCTTATAATCCGTACACAGAGCCCAGCATGGAGGTGTTCAGTTATCATGAAGGTAAGCAAGACAGGAAACCTTTTTTTTTCCCCCTCCTTTCACACATGCAGTGTTTTAATCTGTCCTAATCAAATATTGGTTCTGACCAAGCCAACTGATCTGAGAGTGCAGAGGTTAAACATAACCGTTTCTAAGTATACTCCATCACATCAAGTGGACCAGGTGTGTTGGGTATTTTTGGGGTGTGGTTGACATTCTTTTCTTTATATACAACCCAAAAAAAACTAATGTTCAAGATGCAAATGCAGTGTTGTGGATTTGGTCTGAGAATTAATAAGGGGGGAAAAAAAAAGCAATACAATATGTGAAAAGGATAGTATATAATATATGATGCATGATACAGGAAGGAACGCTTTTTTTTCCTTCTTATTATTTTTTTTGTCAATTTTTTTGGAACACAAGTGTTTGTGTCCCTTGTGTCATTTTCCTGAACAAGGAATAAAAGTGTTTTTCAGTATGTTTTGGCTGCTTATGACATTCCATCTAACTCTATGGCTGTTAGCCCACGCCCAAGTTGTTTATTTACGTTTACAGCATTTTATAGATGCTTTATTCAGGGCAACTTAAAGAAATGCTGTGAAATCAGTTAGGGACGTAGCATTGTAAGAAAAGCCTGCATGATCTATTTAATGTAGTAAGTACTCCAGAGAGAACTCAGTCTTTAGACATTGTACGAAGACGTTGTTGGAGTAAATTTCCGGATCGTGTTTCTGCCCCATTGCAGGGTCTACTGAAGCAAACTGTGAGCAGATTCTGATGTATTTCATTGTGAGGTAGAAACAATATGGCAAACTGGAATACTTTGTTTAAAAAAAAAAAAAAAAAAACGTGATGTAAACATTTTAATCAGATGCGGGAAGCGCAAGCAATTTCACGCTTCAAGCCTTTGCTGATTGCTGTGAGCAGGGTGCCATTAAAAAGCATGTAAAAAAAAAACACTCCCTCAACAGATTTTTCTTGACACTCATGTAAAAATAAGACGTGCAGAAAAAAGCAAATTTGACCGTTGTGCTGTAATGCTGATGGAAAAACTTGCTTTTCTAATTGCTTGGTAGTTAGATGTGGGGTTTTGTAAATGATGGGTAGGAGGTCATTCTGTGAAGCTTGTTCCATCTCAGCAAGGCTTGTAGAAAACTAACACACATCTTTCTCTCTCTCTCTCCCTCCCTCCCACGATAGGACTGAAGAAATGGGTCGAGGTTGGAAACTCCGGGGTCTTCAGACCTGAGATGCTGCTGCCGATGGGTTTACCAGAGGGCGTGTCTGTTATCGCCTGGGGGCTGTCTTTAGAGCGGTGAGTCTCCCAACCTGTAACCAGATTCCCATCACTGCTGTAATAATTAAAGTTTTAAGTTGATATGGCACAGATTCAGTACCAATACCCAGTAACTGTGTCAGGCTGAAAGCAGCCAAAAAAAAAATCTGGATGAGAGATTTTGTTGCAAACAGCAGAGATTAGCATTGAATTTGGAAAATTTCGTCAATTAGTTTTGAAACGGGCATTAACGTGTTCCAGGTGATCGGATCATACGTGTTAAATGCATGCACTGTATTGCCAAAAGTTTTTGCTCGGCTGCCTTCACATACATATGACCTTGAGTAATATCCAATTCTTAATCCATAGGGATTAATATGATGTTGGCCCACCCATTGCAGCTATAACAGCTTCAACTCTTCTGAGAAGGCTTTTCACAAGGTTTAGGAATGTGTTTATGGGAATTTTCCATAGGTGCATTTGTGAGGTCAGACCCTGATGTTGGACGATGTCTCCGGTCTAAAGGTGTTCCATCAGGTTGAGGTCAGGACCCTTTCTATTCCAACATAACCGTGCACACGATGCACAAAGCAAGGTCCATAAAGACATGGATGTGCAAGTTTGGTGTAGAAGAACTTGACTGGCCTGCACAGAGTCCTGACCTCAACTTGATGGAACACCTTCGGTATGAATTGGAGCAGAGACTTCGAGCCAAACCATCCCGTCCAACATAAGTGTCTGACCTCTGCTCTTCTGGAAAAATTTCCCATAAACACATTCCTAAAACCTTTTGGAAGGACTTCCCAAAAGAGTTGAAGCTGCAAAGAGTGGACCAACAGCATATTAAACCCTATGGATTAAGAAATGGATGTTACTCAAGGTCATATGCGTTTGGCAGGGTCCAGTGCATCGCAAAAAATCATTATGGCTGGCAATCACTTTGAACAGTGCAGCTTTTTGCCACTTGGTTAATGCATAAAGCACAGTAAAGACACCTGTTATTACTAGGTGTGAACATTGAGAAAGAGCCTTTTGTTGAGGTACAGAGGAGCCCAAAAAATGTGTACACTTTTTTTTTTTTTTTTTTTTTTTTTCCCCCCCATTAAAAAATTTAATACAAAGTTGGATGGAATACACCAGTTATAAGTTTGATAAGCTTGGATAAACATCATTTGTAAATATGGAAGTGTGTGAGATTATGTAACTATTATAAAGGTGGACAAATCATTAGCCCAGGAGAAGAAGAATGTGTGTGTTTTTATTTTTTTTATATATATTCCTCCACCTCTCTAGGAACTCCAATAAATGTTTTGAATCCGTGTGATCAGTAAGCCTACTCCCAGGACAGTAACATAAGACTGGGCAAGACCAGTGGGCTGAACTATAAATTTATCATTTGTCCATCGCTTTGTTGCTGGAGGCGGGGAGGGTCCATAGATAACCCAAACATTGCACCACCTTATAATCAGGTTCTCCTTCAAACTCTGACCTGGTATCGTAGTGTGTATTTACCCCAGCGTGTGACTGGCAGCTTGGCAGGACCCAGCTGTTTTTGATTGCACAGCATGCACACCTTGTTTGCCCTAGTTTTTAAATTGCTTCAGACTGGGATCATTAGCCTACAGTTATCTTTAATCTTCTATATAGAAATTGAGTGTGTGCATAAATTCAAGTTGACAGATTGCATTCTTCCTTCCACAGGCCGACCATGATCAAGTACGGCATCAACAACATCCGTGAGCTCGTGGGCCACAAAGTAAACCTGCAGATGGTGTACGACAGCCCGGTGTGTCGTCTGGACTCTTAAATTGCACTCAGGAACAATCACAGGAAAGAAAAAGCCTGTGTGTTTAAAAGCCTCTCGTACACAATTCTCATGAATTCATTCAACTGTCCTGGATCAGTTCCCATTGCTCTGTGTAAATTACGCTGGCGACACTCTGACATGTACTGTGCTGAGGTCCACTGTCAGTATCTCAAGGAATAAGAGACTGTTCAGATGTTCAGCTGATATTTTTGATGGAGCGGAGAAAACAAAAGATTGCACATTTTAGGTAAAACTGCCGGCTATAAAATGTTTATGTTGTCCCCATACAGATGCACTACTCCAGTTAATTCTGCATGCACTCAGAGCCAATATTAGTACTGATTAGATAATTAGCATTCTGACTCGGCCCTACTGACTGTCAGCAGTTGATCTGTATGTCTTTTATTACTGACTTAGTGCTTATATGTAATGAAGTACAATTTCCTGTGGCCAATGTCTTGGAAAAATAATGTTACATGGATTCCTTCACAACTCACAATGCAAATACACCAGCTTAAAGGGAAGCATTCATATTGTAAAAAAAATGATATATTAAACATGTTTAAAAATTGAATCTCGTTGCTTTAAATCCATTGTCGTGTGTGAGAGAGGGAGGGGGGGGGATTCTACCTAAGGGTTATTTGTGTAATTAAGTAGCTTAAATCTTCATCTCTTAATCTGTCCATCAGTGTCTTAACGTCAAGCTTACGTGCATGTTTACACGTCTTCTCAGACTAGCAAGTCATAATGTGTGGCCTTTAACTTAAACATCCAAATACAACAATAATTTAAAAAAACAGACACAATTCTCATAGACAATGAAATACAAGACTGAGTTAAAAAATGTGTGTTATGTGTGGTATTGAAATACACTTCTCACTAGCTTAAAAAAAAAAAGTGAACAAAATCATGTTGTGTGGGGGTAGTTTCCCTGTCAGGCAGTGACGTTTATTACCAAGTTAATACTTCTTGGTAGTGCACCTCTAAAATGAACTTTAAACCAATTTTTTTTCTCTGCTTACTGACAATTACAAAAACACTTTGAAAGCTCATAAGCAATTTGAATTGAATCTGTGGCCCGGAGCCAAGGAAGCAAAATTGTTCTCTCTAGATAGGAGGGATAGCATATCTTCTGCCTTGTCATTGACCATGACCCTACATAGTTCCCAGCATCTGAGATCGTATGTACTGTATGAGAATAAAGTGGGCAAATATCCATTTCCCCAGAGTGAGTTATACAATGTCTTGATATGTCTCAGAATAAGCATATATTGGCTTTTTCCTTTGGTAGGTAAGAGAGCCAAGGGATGGATGATGAAATCAGAGGTGGTGGGTTCGGATTACAATTTTGAATTAAATTTGGATGAATTTCTATTATAATACAAAATCCATATGTTAACATGGTACAGGTATATCTGGTACAACAGGTGCTAGTTACTCTGTAGGTATGCGCTTGCACAAATCAATGCTGTATTTAATTTGGATAAAAGCACTCCATGCAGAAAAAAACAATGACATAACTTAGAATGTTAGTATTGAAATACTGGACAAGTTACAAACCAATTGCAGAACTGAATCAAATTATTATTTATGTAACATGACACACACTTGAGGTCTCTTCGTAAAATCAAACAAGGTTTCTTGGCATCCTTGTGCAAAAATTCCCACTTGAGAGTTTCAGTTATGTAAGAGTTCATGTTGTTCCAGATCTTCAAATGATACCAGTTTAAGACCTGCTCCATCTGTTTTAATTTCTGCTGGAAATGAAAGCTCAGACTTGGGATCGTGTCCTACACATCACCAACAGTACAAGAAAGTCATTTGGAGGAGATACCTTGAATTGGATTAGTTTGTTTCTCCTTTCTCATTGGGAGCATATGGATGTGTATCTTCTACATATTTACACAATAGAAAAAAAAACTGTTTTTGTGACAGTACCATGTCCCATAGCTGAACAGTGAAAACACTTGAATTGGTACATGTTTATGAAACAATCAATTTATTTAAACTTTTTTACGGTGATAGCTCTTTCTATTGGAACATTGTATTTTTGGCAACTTCATCACAATTTAGCCATTAATGTCCAATTTGTGCATTATTTAAATTATAGCCATCTCCATTCCTTAAACACATTAGTTTTAAGGGTTTTAAGTTTGTTGACGTTAACTCCATGAACTTTTACAAATCTTGTGGAATAGAGCAGGTACACCCAGGGCTGTAGGGCTGCTCATGGCTGTTGGTGGTACTGAAAGAGGAGGGGATCTGCGAGTGTCCTATATGAGGGAAGAAGGATGGGATGTAAGGGATAGCAGCCAGCACTAAGGGACTTGTCTGAGGGCTGTCCTCTGAAGGCAGTGGAATCACTACATCATCCTGGTCCCACAGGTGGAAGGCGTTGGTTTGGGAGAGAGACAGCGCCACAGGTTTAGGGCTAGTTCTTCTTACATCATTCTCTTTCTCCAGGTCATCCTCATTTGGGCCAAGTGCACAGTCTAGAGGGGAAAACAACAGATGTGTGTGGTTACTACTGTAAGTTTGCAAGTTAGTTAGTACTCAGTACTATGTATTAAAACATACAACCCGAGTCTTTCAGAGTCTCTTGATAATAATTGAATGTAATCAAATGTCAGTGCTAACAACGCTGGCATTACCTAATTTCGCTTAACAAATCAGTTTTGTCATTAGCAGTCACTTATTCCTATAAATTGATCATATTTGGAGTGTATGCATATCCATATATTTACTTTAAGATGGTGAACAGTATTTAATAATTATGTTTTTTTTTATTTTCTGTATGACAGCTCTTTCACTGTCTTTTGACACACCATGTGCTGTTTCAGGACATAATGTTGAAATGCACTTTTGCATCTTTTCTGCATTTGATTATAGATTACTCATATAATCATGTGAGAAATGGTGATTATATAATATCGTTTTTAAAATGTATTTACAGAAGATCAGTGCATAGCTCTAGGTGCATGGGAGCAGCGTGGCAGCTGCCAGCCTTGTAATACGGCTTGCCACCCAAACTGACCTCAAAACACCACCCAGGGATCTATTAGTCCTGCGGAAATTATGCAGATTAACGACTCATATTAACTGTCAATTATTTTTTATTTAAAATATGGGTATTTTGATTAGATTCCTGGAGGGTAAGGAGCTGCAAAAACTGCAAAAGTAACCCTGTTACTGTATGTACAGAGATTTGATCTTCCATGTGCTCTAGAAATCCCCCGGCCACTTCATGTCTACAAACCTCGACACGTTAACAGCACCATGTATCTTCCAGTGGCTTTCTTACCTACTACATCGCTGGCCAAGTCTTTAATCAGATGTCCCACTATGGCATAAGCTACTGCGACCACCACCAGAGCAGCCATTAACAAATAGAGCACAGCTTTGGGGAGAGGAATCAAGTCCCGGGCTTTTGCCTTGTACTCTTCATATAAAACCTCCTCAGCAGGAAAGGAGTACTGATAGGCATGTCCACCCTCACCCGTGATGTTGGAACTGGTCATGTTCAGGGACATCAGTCTTTTCTTCTTTTTTTCTTTCTTCCCTTCTTGTCCCACAAAAGCTGTTAAATTATTTATCCAAGAGCTTCTTTACTGCCTCCTTTCACTAATTCCCTCCTTCTGTATAGTCTGTAGATATATACAGATTTTTTTCAATTAAGAATTCACATTTGGACAGAAATTCCACTTTAATATACAGATTTTCAAAAGTCTCCATATGAAAGGGAAGTTATTATTATTATTTTATTTATTTATTTATTTATTTCAAAGTCAGCCAAAAAATGTATACACACCCAGAAAAGAAAAATAGCATTATGCATATTATATTAATATAATTTAAACAATATTAGTATATATATATATATATATATATATATATATATATATATATATATATAGATAGATAGATAGATAGATAGATAGATAGATAGATAGATAGATAAGTTTGTATTCTTGGCTGACTTTGTGGATATATATTGTTTATAAAGGACATTTAGATAAATGTCAGCTTTGATACAGATTTATATAAAAGAAAACAGGTCCAACTATTCTGTTTCCCCATATCTATTTCCACATATCAGTCATTTCCTCTGTGTATAGAGACTGTCTGGTGCACCAAGTAGAAAAACACTTTCATTCAGTTATCCTGATGAATTTATATAATAGCTTAATGAGATCAGTAATAAAACATACCTGTAATTATAATGGTCATGATGTCCGTCTCTTTTTTCTTTCTTTTTTTTTTTTTTTTTAATAAGCGACGATAAAAGCAGGTTTGCAGATAAATTAATTAATCTTCTATCACACAGCTGCGCAGGAGACGAGTTGCTGCCGCCGGACGCTGTTTGTCCTTTGGTGCGACTCTTGCGCGCAGACAGAGCGTCTCCCTACTGCGCATGTGCAGCGGGGAAGCACGCGCGCCCCTCGGTAATGAGCTAACAGCTAATTAGGCTGTGAGAGGTGTTTCTCTGACTTGGCGCTTCTTCTCACCCAGGCATCTGTTTACTCAGATAATCCGTTTAAAAGCTGTACTTGCTAAAGCTAATCATTTGACCATTTTTGAAGATATTATGTGAAAATGATTCTTAAACGGTCCTAATTTAATTTTTTGGAGAAAAAAAAGGAAGGAATAAAATAGATAACACGTGTTTAGGTGCTTCATTAAAACATTCAGTGCACTTGAGCCTGTTTAAAGTGTTCCACTCATTTAAATTACATTAACTGCCTTTATTTATTTATTTAAAGCAACGTTATGTCACATTCATAATTCGGATTTTTATTTTTATCATCTTTATCCTGTATACAGGGTCGTGTGGGGCCTGAAGCCTATTCCAGACTTAGGGTATACTGTGGCGTGGTACACCCTGGACGGGGTGCCAAACCATCGCAGAGCGTGCACACACACATACACACACTCATTTGCAAACTATGGGCAAATAAGACTATTCTGCATATCTTTGGAGTGTGGGAGGAAACTGAAGCACCCACCAAGCACAGGGAGAATATGCAAACTTCATGCACACAGATCCAAGGTGGGAATCAAACCTGGAGGTGACAGAACTAACCCCTAAGCCACAGTGCAGCCAAAACATTTTTTTCTCAGTCTAAAATAAGTGACACCTGGGTTCACAGTATGTCTCTTAAGAGAGCATTCTTGGTTGTTCCAGAACTGCAAAGGCTTGTGTGAAAGACTGTACAGTATGATTGATTTACTCACAAGATAAAGGATCTCTCTTAGACCACACTACTGGTCTGTTGGATTTCTCCTGTATTCCTGTACATCAGGCCACTTCAAAATCCCCTAGAGACTATATACTTGGGGTTACAGGCCTACAGGCTGGATGTGATTACTGAATCCTGCTGATTTTATTTGTGAGGAAGCCAGAATTCATTGTTGATAAGCCAGTCGTTCATATTATGAACAACTAAGAAAATGTATTTTTATTTAACAACAACAGCTAAACAATCAAGAAATAATCTATTATATACATAGATGTATAAATTTTCCAGGTAATACAAAGCAGCATCTATTGCAACAGAATTTAGACAGGGTAGAAAGACCTGTGGTTTGGGGGAACTTTGAAGGGCAGCATTTTGAGAATATAAATTGACAGAATTGCTGGTCTTTGCCCTACATAACTGGAGTTAAGTACCCCTGTTCCAAATATACTAATTCTGGCTGAGTATTACCTATAGTCAATTATCATGTTAGATTAAAGCTTGTAAATTAGATGTATTCTTGCACTCGACCGGTTGTCTGAGCACATGATTCTCCACGGTCTCTTTATCATAAACAAAAAGCATTGCCAACTCACAACTCCTGTCCTGGTTTCAGCCTCAGCATGGTTGTGCGGGTGTTCCACACAAAACAGCTGGTGTTTGAAGTATGTACTCCAAATGAACCTTACTTATGAAAGAGTGAGTGTGTATGTGTGTGTGTGTGTGTGTGTATTGGTCTGCTGACTGCGGAGTGCCAGGTTAAAATCTCAATGCCAAGTTGCCTCTTTTGGGCCTTTTCTGCTCAGATGTGTAATGAGATTAAACATAAGTTGCTCTGGATAAGGGCATCTGACAAATTCTTTAAATCTAAAGTACTACACAAACACATGTCTACACATTTCACAAACTTTTACTTCGTAATTATGTATCCACAGCTGCAAAAATCTGTACATACAGTAAGACAAAATAGATATCCAACAAACATTTCAGTCTTATTTCGATTTTAATTGTTAAATTTAACAATCATACCAGATCAAATTCATACTCTGTGTTACTGGGATATACTCCAGACATCCTGATTAGGATAATCCAGATATTGAAGATGAACGTATAAATGAATAAACAGTCCAATAATAAGCAGATGTGTTTCCCTCAGTATTGCAGGAATATGGGCACAAGTTGCAGTTCTGTTTTTGAGCGGTTAAAAAAAAAAAAAAAAAACAGCGACAGAGGCAACTTCAGGTACCTGGTGTTCAGAACTAAACCCCTGACACCCGGAGCTGTGAAGCACCAACACCAATTGCAATACTGTACCTGTCCTGGGCCCGACAGCAGTTTTTCTACATTGAGTTCAAACCACCGGATCTTGTTAACCATGACTTATATAAACACCTATCACATTCAGTGTGAAGCCAATTGTTCATTCCAGTGAGCATGTCTATCACCCTCCTAAACACCTTCCTCTAAGTGTTTATTAGAGATATTTTTGTTGCTAAGGCTTTGTTTCGTTGCTTCATCATCCTGTACTTTGTTTATTTGTTATATTAAATCTCTTGCATTTTTGCACAATTATTCTTTATTCCTGGAACTAGATAGTAAATTAAATTAATTACAATAAATTCATTTTTGAGTGTAACATTAGAAACCCACTGTCATGTCTCTCGCTAATGATGGACGCAAATGCAGGTCTTGAACAACAAATAGTCTTTTATTTTCAATAATCAAACTCAAAATTCACTCCCAAATTATAAAACGTAAACTTAACCAAATAATGTCCAAACACAAAAGGGAGTCCTTCTCCTTTTTCTGTGAGATAATGCCGGGTTTCCTTCGCCGGCCTTAGTCGTGAGAGCTCCAGGCTTTTTCAGTCCTGAACGAGAAACACAAAACACATAGACGAACGAACGGGTTGCGAGGCTTGTTTGCACAACGGTGGACAGACATGGGACTCCGGGGTCGGCTGGTATAAATAGAGAGAGAGACAAAAGGACGCACAGGTGATCTTAATAATTAGACAAGGGGAAAGACATACGCACGTAGACACACTAGGGGGAGACAAAGCGCCGGCTCAGTAATCCGGGGAACTGGATCTCACTCCCCGAGGCCGTGGTGGTCCAGGTGTTATAGTACCCCCCCCCTCCAGAACCGGCTTCTGAAGGAAGGCGAGGGCGTCCCCTACGTCTTGCCGGAGGGAGCGAGGACCCACCCGAGTGACGGGTTTGCCGGAGGGCGGGGCGACCCGGAGGACGGGGAGCCGGGCGATCCGGCCGGGCTCGGTGAAATTCTGCGATGAGTTCTGGACTCAGAATGTCTCGTGCCGGGACCCAGCTCCGTTCCTCCGGGCCGTAGCCCTCCCACTCGACCAGGTACTGCAGAGCCCCCGCTCTCCTCCGGGAGTCCAGCAGTTCTTTGACCCGGAACGCCGGGGCGCCCTCTATTTCCACAGCCCCGGGTTGCGACGGTTCCGCTGTTCCTTCATCCAGTGGTCCCCGAACTACCGGCCTGAGAAGAGAGACATGGAAGACAGGGTGAATACGTAGGTGTGATGGGAGTTTGAGTTTAAATGATACTGGGTTTACTTGTGCTGTGATGGGAAAAGGACCTATGAACCTGGGGGAAAGTTTTCTGCATGGGAGATTGAGGTGAAGGTCCCGTGTTGAGAGCCATACCCGATCGCCTACCTGGAGCGGACAACTCTCCCTTCGCCACCTATCGGCGTGTTTTTTAAAGCGCTGCACTGCTTGGGAGATCTTAGCGTGTGCGTTCTCCCATACTTTCTCCGCTTTTTTAAACCACTGATCCACCATGGGAACATCGGTGGGCGTGGCATCCCAAGGACATAGCGGCGGTTGATACCCAAGTACACACTGGAACGGCGTTAGGCCGGTAGAGGAGTGGCGCAGAGAGTTTTGTGCGTATTCCGCCCAGGTTAAACAGTCTGCCCATTCGTGTTGTCGGCTGCTACAGTATGCCCGAAGATATCTCCCGAGTTCTTGGACAGCCCGCTCTGCCTGCCCATTAGATTCGGGGTGATAGCCCGACGTTAGGCTAACAGTGGTCCCCAATTTCTGAAAAAATGCTTTCCAGACCCTGGCGATGAATTGGGGACCACGATCGGAAACAATATCTTCCGGTATGCCGTAGCAACGAAACACTGAAGTGAATAGGGTTTCTGCCACCTGGAGGGCTGACGGGAGGGAGCGAAACGGGATGAACTTGCATCCCTTAGAAAACCTGTCCACTACTACTAGTATTGTGGTGTACCCTTTAGATACCGGCAGATCTGTGACAAAGTCCACGGCGATGTGGGACCACGGTCTGTTTGGTATTGGTAAGGGATTTAATTTTCCAACAGGAAGAGTACGTGGGGTTTTTGTGGTCGCACATACTGCACAAGATAGAACTACTCTCTTCACGGTTTCCCGCAGTTTTGGCCACCAGAACTTTGGTTCTAGTACATGCTGTGTGCGTGAGACGCCGGGGTGACCTGATGCAAGGCTCGTATGAGCCGCGATCGTCACTCGTTCGCGTAGTGGCTCCGGCACGTAGGTTCGATTCGGAGGGCAGCCCCTAGGCACGGGGTTGGACCGTGCCCACTGAGCTATCTCCGATTCGATATCCCACGCGATCGGTGCCACCACGAGTGATGATGGCAGGATAGGCTCCGGAGTGGTAATGGGCTCCGGCGACGGATAATAGCGGGAAAGCGCGTCCGCTTTTAGATTTTTCGAGCCGGGGCGATATGTAATAGTAAATTGGAAACGCGTGAAGAAGAGCGCCCAGCGGGCTTGACGTGAGTTTAACCTTTTTGCTTGTTGGAGGTACTCTAAATTTCGATGATCAGTGAGCACCGTAAATGGGTGTGTCGCTCCCTCTAGCCAGTGTCTCCACTCCTCTAACGCCGCTTTTACTGCCAGCAGCTCTCTATTACCGATATCATAATTCCGCTCGGCAGGTGTTAGTTTCCTAGAAAAAAAAGCGCAGGGATAAAGTTTCTCAGGGTGGCCGTGGCGTTGTGACAGGACTGCCCCTATGCCTACTTCTGATGCATCGACCTCGACTATGAAGGGCTTTTCCGGGTTCGGTAGTTTTAACACAGGTGCGGTAGTAAAAGCTGTTTTTAGGCGTTGAAACGCGCTTCGCGCTTCCACTGGGAACTCGCAAAGGCGTTTCGGTTTCCCTTTTAACAGTGAAGTGAGGGGCGCTGCCACCATACTGTAGCCCCGAATAAACCGCCTATAAAAATTGGCAAACCCCAGGAATCTTTGTAGCTCCTTAACTGACTTCGGTTCCGGCCATTGTTGTACCGCCGCGACCTTGGTCGATTCCATCTCGACCCCCCGTGGCCCTATGCGATAGCCGAGAAATGCCACCTCCTTCTGATGAAAGGTGCATTTCTCCGCCTTCGCATAGAGCCCGTGTTTGCGCAGGCGACGAAGGACGGCAGTTACATGAAGAACGTGTTCCGAATATGACCGTGAATATATCAGGATATCATCCAGGTATATTATAATGAAACGGTTAAACATATCCCGAAACACGTCATTCATGAACCCCTGAAACACCGCAGGTGCGTTTACCAGTCCATATGCCATTACGTTGTATTGATAATGCCCAGATGTAGTGCTAAACGCCGTCTTCCATTCATCGCCCTTACGCACACGAACGAGGTTATATGCGCTGCGGAGGTCGAGTTTCGTGAATATGGAAGCACCTCGGAGTTGGTCGATAGCGGCCGGAACCAGGGGCAGCGGGTGCTTATATTTTACTGTTACTGCATTCAGCCCTCTATAATCAATGCAGGGGCGTAAGCCCCCCCCTTTTTTCTCTATGAAAAAAAAACCTGCCGAGGCGGGGGACGTGGACCTGCTGATGAGCCCCTGCTGAAGTGCCTCACTCACGTATTCCTCCATTGCCCTGGTTTCTGCCACTGACAATGGATAAACACGCGAGCAAGGAGGTGTCTTCCCCGGCAACAACTCAATCGCGCAGTCCCACGGGCGGCGAGGGGGTAGTCGTGCAGCTGCCCTAACACTAAACACATCCTGAAAACGCAGATACTCTGATGGTACGTTAGTGATTACTTGGGCTGTCGGGCTTTCTATGGTAGTGGTTTGGACCGCCAATGTCTGCGGTGTACAGAATTTCGCGCATCGCGGGGACCATGAAGTGATGCGAGAATTGATCCAATCGAAATTAGGGTTGTGAGTGTTAAGCCACGGGAGACCTAGTACGACGGAATGGTCAGACTGAGGTAGCACATAAAATTTCAGCTCCTCCGTGTGACCGGGGAATGTTAACCGAATGGGCGCAGTAATGACTTTAATAGGCGATTGATCCAGATCTCGACCATCTAGAGCTTTAATAGATATCGGATATGGAAGCTTCGACACGGGAGCTTGCAGCGAGGAAATGAGGGTGGAAGAGATGAAGTTTCCAGCCGCCCCGGAATCTATGAGGGGAAACACAGACATAACATGATCATGGAAATTAATTTGGGCTTTCACACAAAAAGGGTAATGTGTGCGAGGTGGTGTGTGTGTGTGTGTGTGTGTGGGTGTGAGTGTGTATGTGTGCCTGTATGTGTGGGTGTGTGTCTGGGTGTGTGTGTGGGTATGCTTGGGTGTGTGGGTGTGCGTGCATGCGTGGAAGTGTGGGTGGGTGTGTGTGCAGGTGTTACTTTGCGCAACGGGCAGTCTCGGATGCGATGGTCAGACCCCCCACAGTAAAAACACAGTCCTGATGTCAACCGTCTTCTCCTTTCGGCGGGGGAGAGCCGGGACGCACCCACATCCATGGGTTCCGGCTGGTTCGTTGCAGGCGCTACGGGAGGAGGTCGTCGCGGTGGTTCACTGGTTCGTGTCGGGGCTGATCTAACCCCTAGCCGGGAGCGCTGGCTGCGCAGGTGCTGGTCCAGTTGGATCGCCAGGTTGATGGTTTGGTTAAGTGAGAGGTCCGCATCCCGGCACGCTAGCTCGAGTTGAACCTCGGGCTGAAGACCGTCCCTGAACCTGGCGAGCAGACTCTTCTCACACCAGCCACTCTCCGCAGCCATTACCCGGAACCGGATGGCGTATTCCGCGACGGGCAGATTACCTTGCCGCAACCTCATGAGACGTTGTTCTCCCGAGCGCCCCTGGTCTGGATGATCGAACACAGCCTTCATCGCGCCGATAAAGCTGTCATAACAGTGTGCGAGCTCCCCACCTGTGCTCCAGACCGCCGCCGCCCAATCCATGGCTGGTCCTGTGAGCTGCTGGATGACGAACCGAATCCTTTGTTGGTCCGTCATGTCAGGATAGTCCGTCAAATACAGCTCACAGGCCATGACGAAACGCCTACATCCCTCGGGATCGCCGGCATACCTCTCCGGAGGAGCGGCGCGAGGTGGTGAAGGGGCGGAGCGCCTCGAGGGTCCGGCGGGGGGCTGGTCTGGTCGAGCGAGTTCCTTCACGCAGTGGGCGAGGTTGCTCACCGCCCGTGCCATGCTGTCAATTTCCCGTTGTTGCATCTTCACGTACTGTAGCATGGGGTCGTCCTCCGGAAGGGGGACACCTGCTGCGTCCGGGAGGGTCTGTCCATCTGTCATGTCTCTCGCTAATGATGGACGCAAATGCAGGTCTTGAACAACAAATAGTCTTTTATTTTCAATAATCAAACTCAAAATTCACTCCCAAATTATAAAACGTAAACTTAACCAAATAATGTCCAAACACAAAAGGGAGTCCTTCTCCTTTTTCTGTGAGATAATGCCGGGTTTCCTTCGCCGGCCTTAGTCGTGAGAGCTCCAGGCTTTTTCAGTCCTGAACGAGAAACACAAAACACATAGACGAACGAACGGGTTGCGAGGCTTGTTTGCACAACGGTGGACAGACATGGGACTCCGGGGTCGGCTGGTATAAATAGAGAGAGAGACAAAAGGACGCACAGGTGATCTTAATAATTAGACAAGGGGAAAGACATACGCACGTAGACACACTAGGGGGAGACAAAGCGCCGGCTCAGTAATCCGGGGAACTGGATCTCACTCCCCGAGGCCGTGGTGGTCCAGGTGTTATACCCACCAAGAAAAACTTGAACACAAAAAATTACACGAGATTACACATATTAGAAACATGCTTTTCTTTGAATTGGTAAAGCACAGTAAGGTGATCCCTAAATGAGGATCGCAATCGACGTGTCTCAAAGACCACTGCAGTCTTTTCTGTAAACACCTGATCCTTAAAAATTTGTTGGATAACGTATCACAAATTGGTTAACTGATTTTCACATCTTTGGGCCATTAAAGGTGTTCCAGGAGGCCAGCACCTTAGACATGAAACAGGCAGCCAGTCATGGTTTTGGCATACTGAGAAAATGTACTATCTTGATGGTATCCAAGCACTAATAAAAACTTGTGTATTTATTAGTGTAACAGGGAATTACAGTATATATATAGAAATAAACAAACTCTTATAAATAAGTTCTGTAATTCTGTGCATTCAAAAGTCCCTGTTTGACTTGAACACCATAATTATTTGAATGGATCTGATGTGTGCCAGCAGTGATGTTTAAACTGTTATGTAAATCTCAGGTTTTGGCTATTTAGACATCAATTCTGTGTCATCCTATCCCTATTGTGTCCTGTCCTCCTCTATTCCTGGACCTCTTGTTGCTTTCTATTTGCAGTCTGATGAAATTTGGTCTCTGGTATGACTTTGTCTGTCATTTATATTCTTACAACAAAGTCTTTTCACCTGTCTGTTGCAAGCAGTCTAAATCTTGTTATATATGCCTCATCAGTTAACTTTATAATTTGAAAACTGTAGCAAATCCCGGTTTTCATAGTAACCTGATTAACCACCATTACAATGTGAATTTCTACTTGAATAAACAAATGTTTGCTTGTATGGCTAAAGCTGAGTGATCATCTTCATTAGATTAATATGAGACTACAGGGGATAGATTCAATTTGTATAGCGCTTTTAACAATTGACATTGTCTCAAAGCAGAGCATAGATCACTGTAGTTCGCTTGAACAGCAGGGAGGATTATCTGTCTTTTGCAGAATCTCTCTCACTCTGTGATTATTAGTGCTGTGCATTAACATGAACACAGCAGCACAGGGCTGTGCCATTTAGGGAATATTGCTTACTGTATAAAATGCACAGCAGCACATGAAGTGCTTTTAATAAGGGGTTGGCTATTCATCTAGAAATGTGCACTCTTTTGTGGATTGTATGTTTTTCAAATATAGTAAAATATCTTAATGCAATTATATAACACCAGCATGCTTCCAACCATCACTGCCCAAAAACAGCATTTGAAGGCAGCTAGCTTGTTAAATGCAATGAAAAAGTATTCATTCATTTTCAATAGTAATGAGCTAAAGTTTTTACATACTGTTCTTGTAGCACATCCACCTTAAGGTGTGATTTGTTGTATGATCTGTGTTGCTTTCTGTTTACCTTGGATGTAAAGAGTGATGGTTTGATTTACTGTAGACCTTCCTTTTTCATTGTTCTGTGTGAAAATCCTATGAAGTCAGGAGTTTCTGAAATACTCAGACCAGCCCATCTGGCCCCAACAACCAAGCCATGTATAGAGTCGTAGATCACAGGTTGAATTACAGCTCTTGCTCTGTATCTAAATTATTCTTTTCCATACTTGGGAATAAACTATAAAATCTTACAAATAAAATTTATTTGGCCTTTTAATACACATTTTCCTTCATTATGCACGTATGGTATACACTTACTGTATTTAACTGTTTTTATTTAGACCAGCTTAAGAAATATGTTACATATTCGACTCACCTAGGGGACCTACACTGGCGATTTGCATTCACTCTGCCATGTAGCTGTATAAGAGGCCCAACTCCTGCTGCAGAAAACATGCCCCAAACCATGACACTTCCTCTTCCACTTTTCACTGACTTCTTTACACACTTTGGGGTCAGTCTTTCTCCAGTTTGTCGCCGAACATAATGTTTCTCATCAGACCCAAATAAATTAAACTTGCTTTCATCACTGAAGTGAACTTTGGACCAGTTCTCCTCTGTCCACAGAGCTCCTCAGCAAACCTTAGTCTAGCCTTTTGATTCTTTCTGCTAATGAGAGGTTTGGTCACTGCAGAGTGGGCTTAATGTCTTAAATGTCTCATCACAGTATGATGAGACAGATCCTTACCCTGTTCAGCGCTGAACTGGTGAGCAATTTCAGCTGCGGTGTGGAAACGATTGCCCATTGAGATCTTCCGCCGTATCCTGTCCTCTCTTGTATTTGTCTTCCGTGGACGACCAGCCTTATTGGGGGAATTGAATGAGTTTGTGATGTTGTAAAGATTCATTCATCTTCTATACCGCTTAATCGTGTGTTCAGGGTCGCGGGGGACCTGGAGCCTATCCCAGGAGACTTCGGGCACTAGGCTGGGTACACCCTGGACAGGGTGCCAATCCATCGCAGGGCCCACACACATACACACACTCACACACCCAATCACACACTACGGGCAATTTAGGAACGCTTTGGACATGTTCAGAGGAGAGATTGTGAATATATCGGTAGAAGGATGCTGAGGTTGGAACTGCCAGGCAGGAGGTCTAGAGGAAGACCAAAGAGGAGATTCATGGATGCAGTGAGAGAGGACATGAAGTTAGTTGGTGTGAGAGAAGAGGATGCAGAGGATAGGGTTAGATGGAGGCAGATGATTCGCTGTGGCGACCCCTGAAAGGGAACAGCTGAAAGACAAAGAAGAAGAAGAATTAGCATAACCTGCATATCTTTGGACTGTGGGAGGTAACCGGAGTACCCGGAGGAAACCCACCAAGCACGGGGAGAACATGCAAACTCCATGCACACAGAGACGGGAATCGAGCCTGGCCGGGGAATCGAACCCAGACCCTGGAGGTGCAAGGCGACAGTGCTAACCACTACACCACCGCGCCGCCACTGTAAAGATTCAATATTTTTAAAATCACAAATTTGAAACGACCAACTTGTCTTATGGCTGATAGGGTCATCCCTTTGTCCTTCATCTGGACAACCTGCTGCCGGAGGCTTTCAGTCATTTTAGAACGGCCCACCATCTTACAGAGTCAGTGAAACTGGAAGTTATGCTGCCAGTTAAATAGGGGTTGACAGGTAATCAAGGAAATTAGCACCATGTGCCAGATTAACACCAATAACTGGGTGGTATCTGAAAGTGTTCTCTAATTTTGATCAGCGTGTTTTCTGCAAAATAATGTTTTTGTTGAAATGCCTTAGTTATTTTGTGTTATTTTAAAAGGTGCTCTGGTATCATGGTATAGACAGGACAAAAACTCCTTCAACTGTTAAGCAGTGAAGATGACATTATTTCAGAATTGTTCAATTGTTTATAAATTGTTCTCTAATTTTGATCGCCAGTGTATATGCCTACCAGCAGCACTGTAAAGAATGAATCTTTAACGAATGAATCGTTTAGCTAGTGATTTAGTGCAGTACTAATACAAATTATTGGGAAAAAGAGTCGGTTCGTCGCAGATGACTCATTAATAAAGAATCGATTCTGTAGCGGGATGCTGCGCGCGTGCGGATTTTTCGAGGCTGTTGGGAAATGTTTAATTTAACGCCAGCTGTTTGCAAACGCAGTTGAACTACAATTTCAAGCCATAAACACCGCGGAGATCTAATTATCTGGGTATACCAAGTGTTAAAAAATATTCTTAAGGTGCTGAATTAAGATTTTAAGTCATCTGGTGTGATTTACCTTGAGTTTTTAATCCAGCTAGTTAACCATAGCTAATTGTTAGCATGTGTGTGTGCAGGTTACCAAGTGTAAATAGTTAAAGTTAACTCATTTAGAAAATACATTTTAATTAAAAATGCGGGAAACTTTAGTTACTGTTTGGTGCCTTTGGATATGAAAATAGCTACAGTGTTTATAATATATATCTAGGTTAACTAGTTAAATTTAGCTAACTAAGCATATTACTAGTTTAACTGTATTAGTGCATTACTGTGTAGAACTGTGTATTGTGTTCTTTGAGCTACTTTGCTTTCCTCTGGGTCTAACAGGTATGGCTCAGCACTTTTTTGGACATCCTGGTTCTGCGACACCCCAGTCAACACAAGTCTCTCATCATCGTGTTTCAACAAAGGTGGACATTTGCCAAAAATTACACACACACACACACTGCTTGGCCAATAAAAAAAAAAGGCCACAGACTCCAATTGGATTATGTCTGTGCCATCAGGGAAGATAAACTCCATTGATGTGATAACCTAGTTATTCAGTACATTCTGGCCCAGACCTGGCCTCAGTGGAAGAAGCCCTAGATCATAACACCGCCTCCAGAGGCTTGTACAGTGGACACTATGCATGATGGGAACATTGCTTCATGCCCTTCCCTTCTTACCCTGATGCAACTATCAATCTGTAATAGTCAGTCTGAACTCATCAGACCACATGACATTTTTCCATTGCTCCAAGTTCAATCTTTATGCTTCCTATCAAATTCAAGATTTTTTTCCTTTTAGTCTGACTAACAAATGATTTTCTTATGACCACACACACAGCTGTGTAGTCCTGATCTTTTGAGCTCTTGTCACACTGTGCATGTGGATGCTGTTAAAATAAAACAATTTTTTAAGATGCGCCATATGTCACCAAGCATTTAATTGATCTCTAATCCAATAGATTGTTTTTGATCATATTTCTTTCGCAAAGTTGACAGTTCAGCACTATTCTTCTAGGTTTTATAATGCACTGGAAAATTTTTTAACCCATTTCAGCAATTTCCTTAGTTGTTTTCTTTGCTTGCTTAAGGCAGATAATTAGATTCTCCTGTGAGGCAACTTAGTTTTGGCCAGACAGTGTAAATGTAACCCCAAAACATACTGTATGTTGACATGAGAAAGGCAAATGCTCCATTTTCATATTCACTGTGTCCTAGGTCTCAGAAGAGGGTCGTGGGCATGGTTTAGATCGTGACTCAGCTGGTGAAACTCTGTCATTTGCAACCCTGGATGATAGCCATGAGCTGCAGAGGTGAGTGTGATCATGCTGAAAAAGTGCAGAGTAAATCGGTGCTCGTGAGCACCACTGGGACAGGGACAAAGTTAACTCTCAGTCCATGTTCACTTTGAGAAATTCCCATAGCAATAATGACAGAGAAATGTGTAAAAGTTGCCTTTTTTCTGATTAATTTGTCTTTATATCTGCTGTAACGCAACTTGTGTTGGGGATGTTTCACAGCATTGAATGTAAGTATGAATATGAAAGGCACTCATGTTAAACCAGGTATACACACAGAACACAGTTATGAGAGTAAAAACTACCTTTATTTCTCTACATGACTGGAGTTCCTACGACGGTTGTAAAAATGGGAATAAATACAGTGGTCATTGTAGGCCATTGACCTCCACAGTTCCTAGTTGAACTACAGAGATTCCTAGATGGATGGATTTCTCTGTATAATCCCTTTCTATTCTAATTCACTTATCCCATTTTTAATACCATCAGTCAGAAAGGTTTTCCAGTAAGCTGAAGTTATGATTGGGCTTTTTGCTTCATGTCTGAAATGATGGCCTTACAGGAACTCCTTTAATGAAGTTAATTTATCTGTCAAATTTTCAAGGATCTGGTGTTACTCAGTGATTGTTCACGACTGTAGGGGGCCATCTTAGCTGGGATCGATGTTCATGGATGTATCGCCTTCTTTGAAACATTTGCAACATTCAAGTGTTTTATTACAGCTGCGTCTCATCACCATACTGTGCTTGATGTCTTCTGTAAATCAGTTTGTGCCTTCATTCATGATACAGTCCTGGGTTGACATGAATGCCACTCATATGAAAATAGTTTTTTTTAACAAATAAATATCATATATTATCTTATCTTAAGCATGATGCATTATTTTCCTATAATTACTGATGTTTTATCCATTGTATTTTCATTTTATGTTTAACATTGCATGGTAAATGTTCCCTTCTTTTTTCTTTCTCTTTCTTAAAAAAAACAAAAAAATAATTCAAAGTGAGGATTCAGGCATAAATATCTCATACAGAAGTTCACCAATAAGTGAGGTGGATGAGGGTGTCGTCCCAACTCCTAGTAACACAAGAATAGATGAAATTGGGAAGAAAGCACAAGACCTTATAGAGAGGATCAACCAGAGTCGAGCAATGGACCAGAAACTTATGAACAGCTTTGAGGAAAAGTTAATGAAGAAGGTATTGGCTTTTATGTAGAGTCTGCGAAAGTCTATAAAAGAACATCCTAAAATAACATCTACATGTTTGATGCTAAGGAATGAAATTTCTTTGCTACCCTCAAGCAATTATGACTTGCTACAAAGATCTTTATCATTGTACAAAAGATTACACAAGGGCTTGCCTTGCTTCATTGGAATTTAAAGTCTTTTCACCCCATGTATTTTGGCAAAATACAGGTGGCTTTAAAATTTAACATAGATGAACATTCATTTATTTAAATTTAAATGCCCAAAAGGTGGCATGTTGGCTTAGTGGAGTAGAGTTGTCTTTGGTCTGTATGTTCTTAGCTCTAAATAATAATAATATTAAAAAGAGATGTCTATGGATACAGACTTTTAGGCCACCATGTCTATTAGTTTCAGATACATGTCCCTCAAGGAAGGCAGCCCTAGTGAAAAGCAAAGGTATATATCAAGGTTCTTTAGCATCTTGCCTTGAGTTGACATATAATCAATAACTAGGGCTACTAGATCCTTATTTGTTATGCTTTGTCAAATATTACAGTGAAGGACAAAGACATAATTTGAACTGGAGGCAGAAGGAATGCAAAGAAGTATTAGAAAGAGAATACCTTGAGTTGCCAAAAAAAGCTATTTATTCACTCATCTGTAACTTGCTTTATCCAGAATAAGGGGCAATATGTCCAGAGCAGATACAGAGATGCCAATTCATAGCAGGAATCAATATTTATTCACACATAGATATAACAATTTACCTACTGGAGGTACAATGTGTACAATGATTATGTATTAAACCAAAGCTGTCAGGGAAATATAATTCCACACAGACAGTAAAACGAGCTCAAGCCTTTGGAGAATCCTTTTTTAGCAAAGCAGCATATAAATAAACAAGCCACATAATAAGGCCAAGAACCACTTGAGATTTTAAATTATTGAGATAAAGGTTCTTGAGCAATCTTATAATCTCAAGTGTGTAAGCCCATTCATTGCTCTTCAGTAAGCACTTTATTCTGGTCAGGACTGCAATAGTGACAGATCCGTTCCTGGCAACACTATTCAGGAAACACTTGCCTTTATTGGCCACATCTGGAGGGGAATTGAGAGAATTGTCCCCAGATGGGATGCCAGTCCATTCGAGGGCACCATGCATACTCATACACTCACGCCTAGGAGTTTTCTGGAGGCAATCCACCACCCTTTATGACAGTAGGAGAAAACTGGAGAACCTGAAAAACCCACACAAACATCGGAAGAATCTGACAAACTTTGGAATTGTGAACTGTGAGGCAGGAAATGCTACGCATTCACCACTGTCCTGAAAGCACATTTAAGATAAATGTACAGTTAATTCTTTTAAAAACTTAAGTATATTCACTAATATGCATTCTAGCGTGTAACATTGCTCTGTGTAAAAGCATCTGTCAAATTAACCAAGAGTCCTTTTGTCGAGGGTTAGTCTGTGTCTAGTCAAATAGGACTGATTTCTATGTTAATTTTGACACCTCAAGTTTGTGTTTGTGTGTGATGTTGGAGGTGAGTGAGATGTGCCAGCAGGTGAAGGAGCAGATGTTTGAGTATTATGAGAAACACAGCCAAGAGATGGAGATGAAGCTCACAGATCTTACAGAAGTGTTGGAGCGCAGCAGTCAGCTCGGCATGGAGCTCCAAAGAGCCAGTCAGACACTGGCAGCCATTAACAAGGGTCTGCAGCAAACCCCGGGCCAGTAGATACACATCGCACACACCAGATAGTTCCTAAAATACTTCCACAGCACCAGACGTGTGTTATGACAGTCAGAACAAAATAGTAAAAATTGTTTTTCAAGCATCCAGCTTACAAAGAATGTAGAGTGCGATACTTTTTTTTTTTTTTTAATGGAGGAGTTCATGAACTCCATCGGTGGAGCAACATAAATATTTATAATAAACATGTTCTTCAGGTGAGTGAGTGAAGAATGTATTATTCATAAAAACATATATCTTTTGAACCTTGTTTTTATTAAAGTTATATCTATGTAGACTATAACCTGTTTGTTTCCTTTTGATTTTTATCGGTTTTTGTTAAAGCACAACAAGCTATTCTCCAAATATAGACAGTCAGACATCCATAAAGTGAGCACAAGATATGTAAATCCTCAAAATCCCAGAGCAATGCACCTTCAGGAAATGAGATTTTTCCCTCAGTACACCCAGCCATCACAAAAGTAATCTCAGAAACTAATAGAAAAACAGCGATCTCATATCCAAATTAAATAAAGATCTCTCAACACCATATTAATTTAATCTGCAAAATTAAGCATTTTACTTTGCTGAATTATGATTTAGCAAAGCAAATTCACAGCTTATTGAAGTTCAGTCAATAATTTACATTCAGTCTCAATAAATCCGATAGACATATAAAAAAAAGCTTTACTATTTGTTTTTAGCATAGGATTACAATTCCTTATGCGATCATGGAGTTTCATGGGCTTATGAGATACACATGAACCTGTGTTTTCATACATAATATTCAAGTGGACTTCACTTTGTTTTCAAGCCATCGTTCATGTAGTACACGTGTACAAATAAGCTTAGGAAAAAGTAAACGCTTCATGATAGGGAGGTGATCTAAAAAATATCTAATTAGCCAGAATCTCTTCACAACACAGTGATGAAAAAAAATGTATCTCTTGGTTTTCATTTTTGTTTTTGGCACAATTCATCTTAAGTGCTAAGTTGTGTGAATGTGGTGTGAAAATCCCAGGAATCAGCAGAATATGAAATCCTCACATCACCCTGTCTGACACATAATCAAGTGGACAGTGTATGTACTGTATAAATGAACTAAGTTCATAGAAACACAAGGCCTTAAATTCCTTACGGGGGAATTTAACACGCACTATATAGCCGAAAATTTGGAGAAACCTCTCGGTATCTCAGTAATATGTTCCAGATTTAGTCCTTTTTTGCTATAATATCCACAGTTGGGGGGAAACCCCATATGTATGTGCTGGTCATGTGTCCACAAATTTTAGGAATTTAAGAAAATGGGGAAAAAAATTGATTGGACTCTCTAATCAAATTCTTGACAAATGGGTATACATATGTGGTGCACATCAAGACAGATCTGAACACATGACTCTTATTATAATGTAGGTCTGGGATACATGTTATGTTTTGGGAGGCATTTTTTGTGTCCACGTGCCCCCTTTGAAAGAAGGGACCCTCAAGTTCAATATAAACGTCTAATCTTATTCTTTCGGCTATTCTCTTTCAGGAGTCGAATCCTGAAATCATCTGCCTCCATCTAACCCTATCCTCTGCATCCTCTTCTCTCACCCCAACTAACTTCTAATATATAAACTATAAAGTTCTCATCTCTACCATGATCAAGTATTTATATCCTAAATAGAAGGTGTATGATCCAGGAAGGTGAAGGCTCACTGAATGTTTTAATAATTGTGAAAAATAGGAAAGGTTAGAAATGTTTAGTTTAGCACTTCTCTGTGTTTATATACACATGACTTAAAAATGGACAAAAGTTTAGAATTTCATTCAGACATTCTGTCCAGTTTAGTGAGTCAATGATTACCAAAGTTAGTGTGACAGCAAGCACATGGCTTTTCAAAGAAGCCAAAATAAAATACTTTGTTTAGAGCAATGTTTAATTCTTCTTTACAAACCAAACAATTGTGATACAACATCAGCTTTAACTTAAGAAAGTACTGGATTCCATGGTAAGCTGCACTGCAAGTAATGGCTAAAATTTACAGGAATTTGAAAACAAAATACAGTTTAACTGTGCCTGACTAACTGAAATATGCTAATTTAATAAACCATTGTAACAGCATAATCTTTTACTTAAAACAACGACATAATTAGTGTCAAAACACCTGCACACTCTAGCTTAAGTTCACTGGATTCAGTTTTTTAATATTCGAACAGATTATAACATTTTAAAACTTCCTGAATTTATTGTGTATTCAGAATGATCATGTCCTCTTCCTCACTGCTTTTAAACTGGTGTTATACACTGCTTGGCCAAAGAAAAAAGTTGTAAGGGTTAAATTATCGGGCTGTATCAAGCAAAGACGGAGATTTGAATCCTTCAACACATTATATAAATCTGGAAGGATAGTGCTGAACCGTCAGCTTTGTGGAAATGTGGAAAAATAAGAAAACCATAGAACTCAAATTGTGAAAGAGTGGTTCTGGGAGCATGAGGAAACGTATTTAAACATCAGCTAGCCACCACATTGTGCGCTGTAATCAAAGCTAAAGGTGGCTGAATGAAATCTTAGCATGTGCAACTTTTTTTTTTTTTTGTCCAGGCAGTGTACTATACATACAGTATCAAGTCGTTATTGATTTATGTTCCAAGTAGAAAAATAAATTTCTTCTTAAAATAAAGATGAACTTAAAATAAGTTCAGTTTGACAAAGCCAATTAATTAAATAGACGATTAACACAGAATGAAAAACACCTATTCTCACTTTAACCATCAATTCTACACAGTATTTTCTTCTTTCTTACACAAGCCAGCAGCCTTCAATGTACGAGGGGCGTTCAAGTCGGTTCAGAACTTGTGATAACATTTTTTGTGAATGAAGATGTGAGGCCAGCGTATCAGATGGGAATCAGGTAGTCGTGGCTCGGCATACTGAGAAACTTTTCTACCTTGATGCATTAATGTAGCAGGGAATTATATATAGAAATTAAAGTAGTTTTTACTCCCGTAACTGTGTTCTGCACAATCAAAAGTCCCGGTGTGACTTGAATGTCCCTCATAATACTAATGCTGCACTGTTTTGGGTAGTGGATTAGTATTTACTTCTCCACAGTGAATGCCTGCAGTCCTGTGATGGCTCTGCCCAGGATCAGAGCATGGATATCATGAGTACCTGCAAAATCAGTTAATACAGTACATCAATTATATAAATCAAAGTAGTAGTAATGCTGAAAAAATTTAAATATGGACCTGGATAGAGGAAGAGACATACAGTATACCTGGGCTTACATGTAAGGAATAAAAGGTGATGAAGTGCTTTGATAGGAAAACCATCAACAACACAGAGATGTGTTGCTTTGTTGACTCCTTTTTTTTTTTTTTTTAACAGTTTTACATTTATAATACTTGGTGTTTGGGAGAAAAAGCCATTGCTTGACAGTTTTAGTTTAAATGTAGACACTGGACAGGCTTACATGCATAATTTATTTCTTGCGAATTCCAGAACACAATGTTCATTTTCGTTCCGCATTTCAGATACAGTGTTATGTATTAAAATTTACTATTGTGTAATAATTAAAACAGATGAGTGAAAGCTTTCCAACTTCAAGCACCTTTATAATCGCTTTTACCTTCAAGAACATAAGATTCAACTTCCTACGTCATTCAATTATTTATTTTTATCCACTGCATCCATAGACATAGTAGCCATGTTTTAAGTATAATCCAAGCCTACTGTGATGGTAGAATAGGATTTAAAGAGCTTTTCAAATAACAGTTTTTTTTAAGTGGCATGAAGCTTAGCAGATGCCCACAGTTTGATCAAGGAATCAAGAAATATCCACTGACCTTCATACGTGTTGACGGCCTCCAAGTTCATGACGTGGCGGATGATGTGGTACTCGTCAGCGATGCCGTTGCCACCCAGCATATCCCGCGCCTGTCTGGCGATGTCCAGGGCCTTACCACAGCTATTCCTTTTCAGTATGGAGATCATCTCTGGACTTGCCCTTTAGAGGATTAAACAGGACATCCAACAGGACAAACATTGATGGCGTCCAAGATTTATTTTGAGTTGACTTTAAACTTCTTTTATTGACATAGTGAACTAGCTGTTTCCTACACAATGCTGTTCAACTACTTTCTGATAATGGTGCCTCTGAGATTTGGCCCTTGCTTTGATGTAAAAAGATTGATGCAGCATTAATACTCCTTTAGTCTGTCCACCTTTTTCATCTCCTCATGTGTACACTTTGCTCTAACAGATCAGCTGCCAATGTTTATTCTACTAACTAGCTAATGTCATAATGCAGGATTTTTCGTTAGAATAATACTGTACGTTACTGGAAAATATTGAGCAAGAAAACAGGTTTTTGGTCTTTTGCTTGTAAGTGCAAAACCCAATACAAAACATGTTTCAGGTTGTGTAAAATTATCCTCCTACTGAACAATTACGTAAAATCTGTTGTTTGGCATGTTCTCCTGCAATCTCAAAGTAACGGACAACCACAATCTTCCAAAAAAGATCCAAAGCGGCAACCAATATTTTAGCACCAGAATCTCAATATTTCAGTGAGAAAATATGCTTAATGCTCTTTAAGTTCTACTTTTCATTTACACATCCTCAAAGAGCGTTTTGAACTGCTTTAAAAAAAATCTGACACATAGACATACTTCTTCTGATCAATGAGCCTGCCCAGCTGCAGACAGGAGTGCAGGCCGAGCGTTATCTCCGTTAGCATGTCCGCCATCTTCTTCTGTATCAGCTGGTTTCTGGCCAGTGGAACCCCAAACTGGATCCTTGTAAATATGAACACATGAGATTTAGGATGTTTATACAAATCAAACCTGAAAATCAAACCTGAACAGCAACACAATCAGCAACACAATCAGTAAAACAGTAATATTTTTTATCCCAGACTGCAGTGATGCTCCTACTGTACCTGTCCATTGTGTACTGACGTGCTGCGTGAAAGCAGAACTCTGCTGCTCCTAGCGCTCCCCAGGCGATCCCATAGCGAGCATTGTTCAAGCAGCCAAATGGACCCTTCGTAATAATAAAAATGAGACAGAATGACTTTACAGCAATTTATTCATAGAAGCATAGAAAGACCTTAGGAGTATGATTTATTAAGTACAAATAAATATGTGAAATTTCTCTACATTCCTGTAATCCTGTAAGACTAACAGATTTGATGATTAGATAGGTAGCAAGACTCAATAATTTCGATACACAGTAAAGCAGATTTGATCTGATGTGTAGAACAGACAATCTAGAGAGCTTGAAATTTAGAGAGCTCTCGTCCAGAGTGTCGTATGCTCACCGCGAGTCCAGACACGTTGGGCAGCAGGTTCTCCTCTGGCACCTCTATGTCGTCCATGATGATCATGCCGGTGGAGGAGGCACGCAGCGAGAATTTGCCCTCGATTTTGGGAGTGCTGAGACCTTTCATGCCTCTTTCCAGAATAAAACCACGTATCTTACCATCGTCACACTTGGCCCACACCACACAAATATCAGCCAAAGGAGAGCTTGTGATCCTGACAAGACAGAGGGAGAGACTTTTATAAACATATACTACGGTGTTGTCCTGAATCCTCAGCACATCAATAAAGGTCATTCCAGGAGTGCTGGGGGGTATTCTTCGTACGTCGCTTGAAACATCCGGGATGAATTGACACATCTAAGATGAGATCATCGTGCTAATTACGCTCTGGCTAAATCGGTTCTTCCAGCACACCTGTTGTTGATGATTAGTATGGCCGGATTGAGTTGTCTAGGATTATTGCGCGTTCGTGCGTTGGTTTAAAAGGCGATATGCATCGACAGTAGAAACACTGATCACAAGCCCTTTGATTGGTTGACGAAATGACAAAAAGAACAAGCTAATTTTTTTTGTAACACCTGCGCTGAAATGCCCCCCCCCCCCCCCCCACGTGTTATGCGCTGAAATGCTTCCCTGCCATGGATCCCCCCTCCCACCACACACACATAATCACTATCAAATATTATATTAGAACATAATATGCACATATGTTTTACAAATTACATGAGACAATAAAATAAGAAATATGAAAAAAATATGTTGTATATGGAAAAATTGAAATATGAATATTTAAAAAAAAAAACATGTATACTTTTATATTGTTTACTTTATAATAAAATTAGTTTTGTCCAATTTTTCATTATAAAAAAATATTTTTATTATACATATCTCTCTCTCTCTCTCTCTCTCTCTCTCTCTCTCTCTCTCTCTCTCTCTCTATATATATATATATATATATATATATATATATATATATATATATATATATATATATATATATTTGCATATTTATAACGAACCCCTGAAAAATAAATGTGTTACAAAATAAACATTATACAAGAATTTTAATTAATGGTCTTGAGGGCTGTCTCGTGCCTAGAGTTTATTATAATAATAGAAAACCTATGAATTTATGTTCTAATATAATATTTGATATCAATTATATATATATATATATATATATATATATATATACAGTATATATATATATATATATATATATATATATATATATATATATATATATATTATGGCAAGACGTATATATGCATGCAAGATACTTTTCTTTCCCCACGTGAGTCAGTCCACGTCAGTCGTGCACTTTAACCAATCAGATGTGACCTCACCATTTCAACCAATCATAACCCGGCAGGAGCGCAGCCTTAATCCTGTTTACATGAAATAAACCTGCTACCGAGCAGGTTCAAGCTTACGGACATGTTGCTATGACAACAAGTGCGAGATGAGCATCGGAGAACGAAACAATCCAAGATCAGGACAAATCCACAACAATCAAATCCAGCTAACTGAGTTAGCGACGTACGAAGAACACCCCCCTGTTCTCACATAAGCTCAGACAGGGAAATCAGTCATAAAACAGTTAGAAAATACTGCCCTCTCATGGACAAATGGAATAAACATACCTACGGTATTTGTGGTGACATACGGTTTCAAATTGTGTTTTTCGTAAGTAAGGATTCCAATCAATCACTGATTTCATTTATACAAAAACATTACTCTGCAAAGCCAGCTAGCTTACACTAAAAAAAAGCTTTGGTCCTTAGTGTCTGTAATGTGCAGTAATATGATCCTCTGCCTATATATATATATATATATATATATCCTGAAAAAAAGTCATGGTATAATGATTTACTGCAGATGGATTACTCATCACATATCGGTTTAACTTAACCTATTAACAGACCTCACCACAGACTTTGCTCACTACTGAATCTTTATAGCACCAAACAATGAAACCAGGGTTTAGATTATAAATATGGTACAAGTGGTGGAGTTAAACTTTATACTCACCATGTTTTGGATCCTGTGAGGGTGAAGGTTCGGCTGGATGCGTTATACTTGGCTCTGGTCTCCATGCTGCCAGGGTCGCTGCCGTGGTTGGGCTCAGTCAGGCCAAAGCAGCCCAAAATCTCTCCTCGTGCTGTCGTGTCAACACACAGTCACTCATGTGTATGGTAATTAATGACATGAGACAATAAAAGAGGACTATAATTTGGGATGTTGTTTTAATGTAAATGTACAGTAGTGTGTAAAAATCTTGAGCCACCCCTCATTTCTTCATATTTTACTTTCAAAGAACCAGACCTTGTATTTTTTATGTAGTTCTTGAGGAACAGTTCTACAGGCTTCCTGAAGGACCTTTTTGGCTCTTTTTTGTCATGTTTTTGGGTCTCATTTTCTGTTCAGTCCCTGTACACTGAGCAGTTTCAGAGGAATGGTTCTGTTTCATAAGCAACACAGTGATCTATGAATCATTCAAGTATTAAAAACATCTAACTTAAGGCATGAATAAGAAAACAGGTGCAGATGATCACAGATGATCAGGCCGGTGATTAGTATACTGGTTTTGCTGAATGGTTGGAAAAGATGAGAGGGGTAATGAGCTGAAGTAGTTACATAAACATGTCTAAATTCTATGTTTAGGTACTTCAAAGCCTATCGCGGTAAAACATTTGTTCCCATTTCTTTAATCTATAGCATTTAATTTCATATGAAGAAATGAGAGGTGGCTCAAGACGTTTTCCACAGTATTGTACCTTAATTTTCCTACATAGCATTTGTTTCTAATTAATATTTACACAGTTTATTGCACACACCTTATCTTATTTTATCCGTGTCCTTGTAATTTTGTTTTATGTATCAGTAGCTCACTCTCTCTCTTGCTCAATTTTGTACAATTCCAAAAGGATTATGCATTTAATTGGCTTTGCACATGATACAATAAAGTTAAACATACTGTAAATCAGAGTGAGAATTTTCTTTCTATGTAGATTTTTATTCTTATTTTTTGTATTAATGTTATGGGGGTTGGGAGTTAAAACTATCCAGGCTTGGGACCGGAATTAAGGATGCCCTACATCCAGTGGCAGGGATTGTGGCACTGAAAAGAGATTGAACCAGGACCTAGTCCTGAGCCACAAATGCACAAACATCATGCATTTATTTATGCCGCTTTTTTAAATGTGTTTTTTAACAGTGTACTTTCTTTCTTAAATTTATTTCTGAGAAATAAATAAACTAAAAAGTCACTTTAAATCCCACAGCCTGGCTGAGAGCGAGTCTGATTATAAAGCAAATTGATACTCTGAATTACTTTCTACAAGCTTCTGTTGTTAAATAATGTGTGAAACATTAGAGGCTCTATAGTAATTAGCAGCTTATAAACAGTGTAAGATTTGCGGTGTCAAATCCTAATTGAAACCAATCCAGTGCTTCAAGTCAGTGTCTACTCGAAATTTGATTGGTGCAGCTGTAGTCAGTGTTTGGCGTTGCAGTGTTACCCAGTCTGGGGAGGTATTTCTCCTTCTGCTCTTCTGTGCCGTAGGCATTGATTGGGTGCATGACCAGGGAAGACTGCACACTCATCACTGAGCGATAGCCGCTGTCCACTCTCTCAACCTCACGCGCAATCAGTCCGTACGCCACGTAACTCGTTCCAGCGCACCCGTAGCCTGGACCACAAAAATGCACAGAACAAAAGAGTTAAACTGAAGCGAAGTGCACACAATGTAAACCTAAAATGCGATATAACATTTTATTTGTTTATTTGAGCGGATATGAGGACAAAGTCAAAGAGTCAGGATTTTATATGAAATATTATTGTTTTATGGAGTGTGTATTTTATATTGGACTTTACCCTACCTTTAATGGTTGGCCCCAGAACTCCTAGCTCACCCATTTCGTTCAAAATCTCACGATTGAAAACTAGATTAAAAAAAAAAAAAAAAAAAAAAAAAGACATTTTGGATGATTAAATGCAGATATGCAAAATGGGAGGATGAACTGAACACTTATTCTTCGTGCTTTCACCTTCATTTCTGTTCGCCATCAGGATGCGTGGCATGAGTTTCTCTTGACAGTAGGTGCGGAATGTGTCTCGGATCATGATCTCCTCCTCCGTCAGCAGACTCTCCAGGTTGAGGGCATCACGCCAGTTAAACTGTGCTTTCACTGAGAAGGGATGAGGAGGAGAAGCCGAATGTCAGGAGCACAAACACAGAGCTATTAGGAACTCATCAACTTATTTATTGTGTATAAATATAACACACTAAATACACACTATAACACACTAAATAAGTTGATGTTACACAAACTGGAATTTAATAGTAATTTCTTTGAAGAATTAATCCTGTACAGTGGTGGCCTAACGTACAGCGTAAGGACAACATATGTCATTATTATTATATAGTATTTTATATATAGTATTCTACTTCTCCAAATGCAACAGAACAAAACAGACTAGCTCACTAGGTCAGGGACTAAGAATGAGAACATTTTGTACAAACCTGTCATTGTACATAAACATTTAGATAACTCTGCATATCAGAGTTTGACATTGGCACCCGCCCACCCGCCAAATGCGGGTAAAATTCGGCTGTGGCGGGTAATAACTTTAGTCTCACTAGCCACTTTGGCGGGTAGTTTATTCTTTGGTATGACAACATATTTTTGTTGTAGTTTTCTCTAAAGTCATCCGATATAATAAATGCATTGCAACGTAATATTACGCGCATAAAACGTGCATGAATGTAATGAAGACATTTAATACCTCTGTCTACACATGTTCACACATGCATTGCGCACACACACACACACACACACACACACACACACACACACACACACACTTTTACTTCCTGTTTGGTGTGTGTATCATTTCCTTAAAGGGCTATTGCTTCTCAACAGGATGAGAATGTTTGCCCCTTTCGCATGAGTTATTTACTGATTATATAAAAAAGTTATCACTATTAAAATCTATTTAGATTTCATGTTGAATGATAGAAAATTCATCAATTGATTGAATTACCTCACACTATAAAGAGTCAACACAACAAAATAGACCAGAGTCCATTGTCTTAACTCATAATCCTGATATAATAATACATAATGAATAATAATACCTGATAATAGTACACATAATAACACACTAAAATGATAAATGTTCTGAGTTGCTGTATTTTTAATATCAGAATGAGTTCAGTTGTACTGAATCTGTTATTTTTCAATTTCATGTGGTAAGAGGCTTGAATTTTATGTTCAATAAGCAGAATATACTGTTCATGTTTGCATGTTTTTATATTGGGAGCTATCTTAACAGTACTGAATACTTGACTACTACTATAGTGATACAGTGTATGCTGTCATTTATAAGTAAATCTAGATATAATGTATCATGTGACAATATAGACATAATGTATCATGGTGAAGAAAAAACTGCGATTTTCTGGTAACAAAATTGTGGCTAGTAAAAAGGCTGAATGGCTAGAGACTCCGGAAACATTGCCACATTGGCCAGTGAGCAAAAAAGTTAATGTCAACCCCTGCTGCATATAACATAAATAATAGAATGAAACTTACATGCTTTGACTTGCTTATTCTCGCCACTCTTCTCTGCCTCTGAAAAGCATTATGAGTATTATGAAATACATGGATGTCTGAATGCTGTCCTGATTAAATACATTTATGAAAGATATTATTAATGTACCATCCGTAGCTGAACCACAATAATAGACATTGCAAAATCAAAGCCTATTTCAAAATACCTAATGGACCCAATAAGCTTTTATACCGAATATGAGAAAAATACACTACCAGACCTTCCAAGGTCCTTCCTGTCTTTATTTCTTTCTACATTGTAAAACAATGATAAAGGCATCCAAAATATGCAACAATCTCCTTTTGAACAGTTGATATTGAGATGTGTCTGCTAGTTACACTCTATAAAGCTTCATAACGGCTCTAATCTGAGGTGCTGTTAATTGGTGATTTCCGAACCTGGTAACTGTAACTGAACTTCTCCTTTGCAGCAGAGGTAAGTGTTTGGTCTTGCTTTCCTGGGATGGTCTTCATGAGAGCCAGTTTCATCAATGTGCATGATGGGCTTTGCAAATACATTTGACAATACTGTTCTTGCAAGAACCATTCCAGAACAGCTGACCTTTATGCCTTAAAATAACAACTGACTGTTGTTGTTGCTGTTGTAACGTAATTACCTAATGCCATATGTATTATTTCATAGTTTAAAAAAATCCAGTATTGTTCAAGAATATAGAAAATAAATCCAAACTTGTGTTCAAACTTATATGTTTCATGAATCAAGCTAAGGTTAAGAAAACAAAAATGTTTCAATACTTTCCATATAATAGAGGACCTTATCTGGGCTAATCACTTGGTTTCCACCTGGTGTGTCTTAAAGCATTTATACACTGCTATATTATTTTGATTTAAATTTTTGTACTTGCATATCTCGCTATTGTGTTTGGTAGATTTTTTTTTCAGTAATACATTCACATCCCTTTGGTGTCTTTTTAAGCGTGTTATGCAGCACTTCGAGCACTCACATTTGCCAGAATATACTTAAATACGGTATATGAAACCATCTGAGTCTTGTCACACACACCTCTCTGAGTCTGGGCTACAGTGCTCTGTGCTCTCAACCCTGAAGACAACATACATCTCTGTGGTCTGCCAAGTAGACAACACACTCTCCTTAACGCCATAGTGGACAGTTTGCTCTGTAAAGGAAAAACAAAACATGTATGTGTGGTTACAGTTTCAAATCAAATGCACATAGAATAACATGCTCAAGTTTTTCATGGTGGCTTAGGGGTCGCCTTGCACCTCCAGGGTCTGAGGGTCTGGGTTCGATTCCCGTCTTGGGGTGCATGTTCTCCTTGTGCTTGGTGGGTTTTCTTCGGGGTACTCCGGTTTCCTCCCACAGTCCAAAGACATGCAGTTTGGGCTAATTGTCGTTCCCAAATTGCCCGTAGTGTGTGAATGACAATCGGGGGTCAAGCTGGCAACCCGAACCCTTAATATTTCTAGGGTGTCAGGAGTATCTGTCACCTGATGTTCCAGATAGCATGTAGATGTAAATACCAAAATATCAAATACCAAAGTCTGCTTGCAGGGGTTTTAGGGTGATTTTTTGTAAAGAACGATACACACAACGTTAGGAAACAAGCAAACACTTCTTACATAACTACAGTACACACACTGCAGACTGACTGAGGGGTTATAAAGAAGTCATTCAGCACTATAACACTGCTGTGTGAATTTACAAGGGGATAACCATGCTTCCTGTTCATAAGGTTTAAACTGAACAGTTAAAAATTACACTTGATTTGAAACATTCTGGTTAGATGCACCTTCAAGCTGGAAACAAATGAAACTGTGTATAAATAGTTTGGCTGAGCAGTTACACAATACATATGATATTCAGCTAGACAAGTTTAGCTAATTATTTTCATTATATTCATACGAGCACACGAACATAATAATAATAATAATAATAAAAAAGAGTTCATGTTAAATGTGGATTCTGCATCCTGGTATCTAGGACAATTGAGCTTAGCAAGCCAGCTAACTAGATGTAAAGCCAACTTACAACTTCAGGCAATCTAGCGCGCGCGACGTACAGTACGCAAAGGAAACAATCCAGACGTAATATTAAATAAGGAAACTAACCTTAAGCGTAGCTGAGAGACTCGCACGGCACTCCAAGCCTGACCCAAGAACGGGGCAACGTCAGGACGTCAGGACGTTAGTTGCGTCAGTGGGGTCAAAGTGGGTCACGCGGCGCAGTGAGTCAGCCATCTTGAAAGCGTCTTGGTTTCATAACGCTGGGTTACAAACTAACCCTGGCGCTCGGCACACTGATAGCCTTAGATAGAGGAGTTACACATCACGAGTTTGACCAAACACAAACATAATTTTATTACTTCACGTGATGTTTCATTGATTCAGAGGGTTAATATTGCTATGGCGCATGTGCAGACATCACTGCACTGGTGAGGTCTTTCACTGTTCCTATTAGCGGTGGGTGTGCAGGCAGCCAGCCAATCAGAGAAACCCTGTGAGTAACTGCAGTCTGACTAGTGTACAGTGCATATTTTGTGGTTTTTTAAAAGTCCCTATGCGTATGGGAATTAACCCCCCCCCCCCTTTTTTTTTTTTTTTTTTTACAAAATTTTTATTAAAGTAAGCTAGCATTAATTATACTGTGCTTGCACTTTGAATGCATTCCTTTAAACAATGTTTGTGCTGTATCTTTAACTGGTACATGGCAGTCATCCCCCCCCCCCCCCACGTGGTGAAAATTCCAAAAGTTCCAAAAAGTTGGAATGGGTATGAGGATGACAGGCCATGCCACAGGATCCAAGAACAACTGTTGGTCTAACCATGCCCCATGTGTGGAGACTTTTGGGACACCAAATACAGCTGGCCCAGTAGTATTGGCCAATCCTACGAAAACATTTCACTTGGTCAGACAGACACATGGACAGGTCAAGCATCCAGCTTAAACCAAAGTTTATTATGCTGATCATCATAATCATAGTTTGGCACATTGTCCTCATGTTTAATAGATTGATGGAGTACTTTATTAATCCCAAAAGGAAGTTGTAACTTAAATTGTAAAATAAGTTGAGGAAAATGCACTACATTTTATCTTGTTTACCTTTTTGCATATACACTCTTGCAAATCAGAGTTTATTATTATTATTATTATTATTATTATTATTATTATTATTATGTTTACATTTTGTACTTTTTTGTAATTTTTGAAATTGTTTTTATTTTTATTTAATAGATTATTATATCTTTTGTTTCTTCTGTCATTTGCACAAAGTAGGAGCGGTTCAGGATACCTTTCACTGCGTGCTGTACTTGTATAACTATGCATGTGACAAATAAAAAATTTTGAATCTTGACACTGTACTTTTCATCATTATTCATTCATTCATTCATTTTCTATACCGCTTAATCCTGTGTTCAGGGTCGCGGGGGAGCCCAGGAGACTTCGGGCACTAGGCGGGGTACACCCTGGACAGGGTGCCAATCCATCGCAGGGCACACACACATACACACACTCACACACCCAATCACACACTACGGGCAATTTAGAAACGCTAATTAGCCTAACCTGCATATCTTTGGACTGTGGGAGGAAACCGGAGTACCCGGAGGAAACCCACCAAGCACGGGGAGAACATGCAAACTATTTTCATCATTATGTCAAATATGTTTTAATTGAATTGAATAAATAATATCCATGCAAACATAGCTAATGTAGTTAATGTCAGTTATCAGTGTGCATCTGAATCGAAGGTGAGGATGTGTATCTGAATCTCTGACGTGGGAATATTTTATAACACTATTGTAACATTATTCTGTTTGCACTCTGTAGATTGACCACTAGATGTCACTGTAGTGCGGCGATTCGAGTGGATGTGTTTCATGTCTATGCGTGTAAACACACTTCAACATGAAAAGTATATGATTCTCTTCTGACAGACACATGATAGCCTCAGCCTTCGACTACTGACATCTTTAGACGAAACATAATACAACACATAATTCAATTCTAGTTTTGAAAAAGGCCATAAATAACTCTTGAAGTGTGAATACATTTTAGGCTCATCTGTATATATAAACAGTACTCTCTCTCTCTCTCTCTCTCTGAAGGAGTGGCTTCACAACAACTCTGTGACTGTTCTTGAATGGCCCAGCCAGAGCCCTGACTTAAACCCAATTGAGCATCTCTGGAGAGACCTAAAAATGGCTGTCCACCATTGTTTACCATCCAACCTGCCAGAACTGGAGAGGATCTGCAAGGAGGAATGACTAGTTGTATCTTTCCCAAAAAGACTTATGGCTGTATTAGATCAAAAAAAGAGTGCTTTTGTGGGTCTGAATACTTAGGACCATGTGATATTTCAGTTTTTCTTTTTTTTTAATAAATTTGCAAAAATGTTAACAATTCTGTGTTTTTCTGTCAATATGGGATGCTGTGTGTACAATAATGAGAAAAAAAATGAACTTAAATGATTTTAGCAAATGGCTGCAATATAACAAAGAGTGAAAAATTTAAGGGGGTCTGAATACTTTCCGTACCCACTGTACTGTACTGACCAGTTGAGAGTTAAGGGCCTTGCTCAAGGGCTCAACAGGGACAACTTGGTGGTCATGGAATTTGAACATGGGATCTCCCAAACTGTAGTCCAATGCCTTAACCACTGAGCTACCCCTGAAATGAATAAATAACATTACATAATATATATAAAGAAAGTAACATGTTATAGAACAGACCAGTTTTCAGATGTTTTATCCAGATGTTTTACTTATAAAACTGCACAAAGCTGTATCTACTGTAGCATCCTTCCACTTGAATAAAAGAGAATGCCTGGCCAGGCGTGTCACAAAAGATAATAAACGCTGTTTAGCTGGAGTTAGACTTATCTAGAGCTTATCTTCCTCTCCAGTGATACCAAAAAGAGCAATCAGAGGGTCTTAAAAACAAGGTTTTAAAAACATCCCTCCAGAATTTTTAAAAATTCGGGCATGTCCAGTACATATGAATAAGAGACGCCTCTCTGCTTTTATTCATAATTGTTTTTTTTTGTTTTGTTTGTATGTTCCCAAGACTTTTGCACAATACTGTACGTAAATCAACTGTACACACACACACACACACACACACATTAAAGTAGGATATCATCAAAAAAAAAATATTTTAGTAATTCAATTCAAAAAGTGTAACTCATATTATAATATATATTCATTACGCACAGGGTGATAGATTTTAAGTTGTTGTTAGCCTTTTGGCTGCTCCAGTCAAGGGATCAAAACCATCAATCCACACAACAACTTGGCACAGGTTTTACACCAGATGCCCTTCCTGACGCAAACCTTCCCAGACGGGGAAGCACATCGGCTGCTGGTCATCTAAGGGACATATAAGGATGGTATGATAACATCGCTCTTAATATTCAGGATGGATTAGTGGATGGGGAGTGGTACCTCAGGTGGTGGTACCTCAGAAAAATGTAATACTTTATTATTTAAGACCAATAAAAAAAAAGATTTTTAACACAGAAATGTTGGCCTGCTGAAAAGTATGACAACAGCACAGAAGAGCAGAAGCTCTTAATCCTTGACCCTAAACAACATCCTTGAAGAATTTCAGTCAGGTTTCAGGCCTCATCATAGCACAGAAACTGCACTAGTTAAGATTACAAATGACTTGTTTTTAGCTTCAGACCAAGGCTGCATCTCATTGCTAGTCCTGCTTGATCTTAGTGCTGCATTCGACACTATAGATCATAATATTCTCATAGATCGCTTACAAAATTATATAGGTATTCAGGGACAGGCACTAAAATGGTTTAGATCTTACCTGTCTGATCGCTACCATTTTGTAGATCTAAATGGAGAACCGTCTGGTATAATGCCAGTGAAATATGGGGTCCCACAAGGGTCAGTTTTAGGACCTCTGTTGTTCTCAATATACATGCTTCCCTTGGGTAACATCATTAGAAGACATGGGATTAGTTTCCATTGTTATGCTGATGATACCCAATTATATATCTCAACTAAACCAGACGAAATACCTAAGTTCTCTAGATTAACTGAGTGTGTCCAGGACATAAAAGATTGGATGACCAATAACTTTCTTTTATTAAATTCAGATAAGACAGAGATATTACTTATTGGCCCAAAAACCAGCACACAACAGCTTTCACAATTCAGCTTGCGCTTAGAAGGATGTACTGTTATTACCAGCTCAGCAGTAAAAGATCTGGGAGTAATATTAGACAGTAACTTGTCTTTTGAAAATCACATTTCAAATATCACAAAAACAGCCTTTTTCCATCTTCGAAATATTGCTAAACTTAGGAACATCTTATCCGTATCTGATGCAGAAAAACTAGTTCATGCATTCATGACCTCCAGACTGGACTATTGTAATGCATTACTAGGTGGCTGTCCTGCATCCTCAATAAACAAGCTTCAGTTAATCCAAAATGCAGCTGCCAGGGTTCTCACTAGATCCAGAAAATATGATCATATAACCCCAATATTATCATCCCTGCACTGGCTACCTGTTCAGTTTAGAATAAATTACAAAATAGTATTACTTACATACAAGGCCTTAAATGGTTTAGCTCCCACATACCTAACCAGTCTTCTGATACGCTACAATCCACCACGCGCCTTAAGATCACAAAACTCCGGACTTCTGGTAGTTCCCAGAATTTCAAAATCTACAAAAGGGGGTAGGGCTTTTTCATATTTAGCTCCAAAGCTTTGGAATAGCCTTCCAGACAGTGTTCGGGGAGCAGACACGGTTTCTCAGTTCAAAAGTAGACTCAAGACGCATCTTTTTAATCTGGCATACACATAGCTCATCCCAGTACTCATACTCCAGTACACCTATACCGAATGGCAACTACGCTAATTCTCCCCATCTGTTCTGTATTTCTCTACCCATCCCGAGGCATCGGGAGATTTTGCCAGCTTCAGTAGACAAAGGCCGACCCTGCGAGGTTCCTGAGGCATCCAGAGAAGGACCAGCTCCAACTGGATTCAGCTTTATGATGGTTGGAGCTACACATGCTGCTCCTGTGCTTCCAGTGATCCAGACCTCATCTGCCCTCTGCACCTACTGACTCGTCCCTATGCTGAACTGGTCTTCATGTCAATTTAAATAATTTCTGTCATATTGAATTTTCACCTGCACAACACACAAGATGTTATATCATTTCTATCTGTTATCGCCCAAATGAGGATGGGTTCCCTGTTGAGTCTGGTTCCTCTCAAGGTTTCTTCCTAATGCCATCTCAGGGAGTTTTTCCTTGCCACCGTCGCCGTCACCCTTGGCTTGCTCATCAGAGAAATTTCATTCATTATTATCTGCACATTTTTCTCACACATCCACACTTCCAATTCTTTTCTTTTCTATAATTATTATTATTATTTGTTTTTATTTATTTATTTTCTATTATAATTTTATTTATTGATTTATTATTTTATATATAATTATTCTATATAATATATATATTATATAGAATATATATATAATATAGATATATATATATATATACAGTGGTGTGAAAAACTATTTGCCCCCCTCCTGATTTCTTATTCTTTTGCATGTTTGTCACACAAAATGTTTCTGATCATCAAACACATTTAACTATTAGTCAAAGATAACACAAGTAAACACAAAATGCAGTTTTTAAATGAGGGGTTTTATTATTTAGGGAGAAAAAAAATCCAAACCTACATGGCCCTGTGTGAAAAAGTAATTGCCCCCTGAACCTAATAACTGGTTGGGCCACCGTTAGCAGTAATAACTGCAATCAAGCGTTTGCGATAACTTGCAACGAGTCTTTTACAGCGCTCTGGAGGAATTTTGGCCCACTCATCTTTGCAGAATTGTTGTAATTCAGCTTTATTTGAGTGTTTTCTAGCATGAACCGCCTTTTTAAGGTCATGCCACAACATCTCAATAGGATTCAGGTCAGGACTTTGACTAGGCCACTCCAAAGTCTTCATTTTGTTTTTCTTCAGCCATTCAGAGGTGGATTTGCTTTGTTTTGGGTCATTGTCCTGATGCAGCACCCAAGATCGCTTCAGCTTGAGTTGACGAACAGATGGCCGGACATTCTCCTTCAGGATTTTTTGGTAGACAGTAGAATTCATGGTTCCATCTATCACAGCAAGCCTTCCAGGTCCTGAAGCAGCAAAACAACCCCAGACCATCACACTACCACCACCATATTTTACTGTTGGTATGATGTTCTTTTTCTGAAATGCTGTGTTACTTTTACGCCAGATGTAATGGGACACACACCTTCCAAAAAATTCAACTTTTGTCTCGTCGGTCCACAAGGTATTTTCCCAAAAGTCTTGGCAATCATTGAGATGTTTTTTAGCAAAATTGAGACGAGCCTTAATGTTCTTTTTGCTTAAAAGTGGTTTGCGCCTTGGAAATCTGCCATGCAGGTGTTTTTGCCCAGTCTCTTTCTTATGGTGGAGTCGTGAACACTGACCTTAATTGAGGCAAGTGAGGCCTGCAGTTCTTTAGATGTTGTCCTGGGGTCTTTTGTGGCCTCTCGGATGAGTCGTCTCTGCGCTCTTGGGGTAATTTTGGTCGGCCGGCCACTCCTGGGAAGGTTCACCACTGTTCCATGTTTTTGCCATTTGTGGATAATGGCTCTCACTGTGGTTCGCTGGAGTCCCAAAGCTTTAGAAATGGCTTTATAACCTTTACCAGACTGATAGATCTCAATTACTTTTGTTCTCATTTGTTCCTGAATTTCTTTGGATCTTGACATGATGTCTAGCTTTTGAGGTGCTTTTAGTCTACTTCTCTGTGTCAGGTAGCTCCTATTTAAGTGATTTCTTGATTGAAACAGGTGTGGCAGTAATCAGGCCTGGGGGTGACTACAGAAATTGAACTCAGGTGTGATAAACCACAGTTAAGTTATTTTTTAACAAGGGGGGCAATCACTTTTTCACACAGGGCGATGTAGATTTGGAGGTTTTTTTTCTCCCTTAATAACGTAAACCTTCATTTAAAAACTGCATTTTGTGTTCAATTATGTTATCTTTGACTAATAGTTAATGGTTTTTGATAAGCAGAAACATTTAAGTGTGACAAACATGCAAAAGAATAAGAAATCAGGAAGGGGGCAAATAGTTTTTCACACCACTGTATATATATATATATTTTTTTTTTTTTTTGTGTGTGTGTTTGTTAAATTTCCTTAATTTCTGTGAAGCTGCTTTGAGACAATGACCATTGTTAAAAGCGCTATATAAATAAAATTGAATTGAATTGAATTGAAAGCCCAGGTTGCTCTGATAGCAGACATCAGCTCTTCTGCGAGACACCAGACCAAACAACACAGAAACCAGACTTGTCTTTAGGTAGGGCAAGTTTGCTGGCCAATCAAGCACAGGGATACCATGGTCCTTATACCTGATGGTCTTTATACCATGTATTAGTACTTTTGCCAGGGTGGGCAGATGCCAAGTCCTGCTGGAAAATAGACTCAGCTTTTCCATAAAGCTGGTCAGCGGAGGGAAGTATGAAATGCTCTAAAACTTCCCTTATAGACGACTGTGCTGTCCTTGGACCTGATAAAAGACAAAAATTTTGCCTGATAAAAGGCAAAATTTAAAAGGCTGCAGTTATTTCCTCCCATTTAATTAATTCCATGAACAGCCAGCTTCTTTAGACGATAACAACCTCTCCTTCAACACAGACTAGACAAAGGAGATGATAGTGGACATGAGAAAGGAGAAAGGACCTCATAGAGAACTGTTCATCCAGGAGCTCCAAGTGGAGAGGGTGAGCAGATTTAAATATCTCGGCGTCTACATCAGTGACGACCTCACTTGGGCACTTAACAAATTCAAACGCCTGCAGTGAGTGGTGAAGACATCACATGGACGTTGCTGCTGTCCCTGCAGAGCATTTACTATGGCAAAATCCGCTGGAGAACTGCATTGCCATCAGACTCCTAAACAGCTGACAGGAGTTTTCATGGTCTATATCCTGTATCCCTGACTGTTGACACTGATTTTGGAATTTGCACAATCATTTGCACAATAACCATCATTTGAACAATCATTTGCACAATTTGCACTCCACTGCAGCCTTGCATACTCACTGTGGACTTGCTCAAACATATCGCTGACTTTTTCACATACTCCGTGGACTGTTTACAGTATATATATACTTTTTATGTTGTCATATTTTAATATTTTCATATTATGCCTTTCAACTGTGTTTAATATATATTTGTTATCTATTCTTTTCATACCTATATTTCTTTTCTTTTTTTATATTTTAGTATTTTATTTAAATGTTTTCGTGGCATTCATTGGGGACAGCAAAGAAAGAATTTCATTGTACTTGGGGAACATGTTTTATTTTACCGTGCATACGACAATAAAACTTGAACCATAAGCAGTGAACATTTGTGTCATTTGCAGGGGTTTAAAGTTAATTAGCCGATTAAAGTGTGACACTGTGAGTCTCCAATTTTGAACACAATATGAAAATTTTCTGAGATGAGCTGTAAGCCAGAATCATCACAATAAAATAAATAAATTCTTGAAATATACAAGTTGTTATTACACTGTAAAAAATAAAAAGTTGACTTAACTTAAAAAGTTACGGCAACCGGCTGCAAAGCAATTTTAAGTTCACTCAACTTCAGTGGTTGAAGTTGTGCCAAATCATTTAAAAAAGTTAATTGAAACTGCGGTTTTAAGTTAGTTATACCTTCCCAAAAAAGTACATCTAACTAATCATTATGAGTTTGTTTTAAGCCGAAAAAGGGGTTGAGTGAATTCTTATCTAGAGCAACTTACATTTTTATCTCATTATACATCTGAGGGTTAAGGGCCTTGCTCAAGGGACCAACAGAGGCAACTTGGTGGTTGTGGGGGTTTGAACTTGGGATCTTCTGAACTGTAGTCCTATGCCTTAACCACTGAGCTACCTACTTGTTTCTTAAAAAACAAACTCATAATGATTAGTTAGATGTAATTTTTTAGGAAGGTATAACTAACTTAAAACAGCAGTTTCAATTAACTTTTTTAAATTATTTGGCACAACTTCAACCACTGAAGTTGAGTGAACTCAAAATTGCTTTGCAACCGGTTGTCTTAACTTTTGAAGTCAAGGCAACTTTTTATTTTTTATAGTGCAGGATGTGAAACCATTGAATAAAGAAATCAAAATATTAAGTTTCCTCAACTTGATTGTTTATATTTGTTGGACAATATAGTAGTAAAATCCAGTTAAATAGATTTTATAAGTAAATTCAACACTGTGCTCAAAAATATGTCCACCTAACTTGGAATTTTAAATTGAGTTAACAATTTGCAAGTTGGATTTTTTACAGTGTATATATGATATGAGTTTCACTTTTTGAATTGAATTACTGAAATTCTGTAAATTAACTTTTTGATGATATTCCAATAAATTGAGATTCACCAATCATAGTTTATATGGTATTGTATTATTTTTGTGTGTATATATGATTTGATAAAAAAAAAAAAAAAAAAACAGCATTATTCATATTTTTGTTTTTGTGTGAATAAGAAAAGATTCACATTTCAGGAAAATAAAAATAATATGATGTATATTATAATCATATTATTATAATATATAATAATATATAATTATAATAATAATAATATAATTTAAAAGTCAGCCAAAATTGTATACACACAAGAAAAACTTGTGTATATACATAAATATTCAATTCAATTTTCCAATTCAATTTTATTTATATAGCGCTTTTAACAATGGTCATTGTCTCAAAGCAGCTTCACAAAAATGAAAGAAATTTAACAAAAAAAAAAAAAAAAAAAAAAAAAAAAAAATATATATATATATATATATATATATATATATATATATATATATATATATATATATATTATAATAATTATAGAAAAGAAAATAATTGGAAGTGTGGATGTGTGAGAAAAATGTGCAGATAATAATAATGAGACGAATAAATGAAATTTCTCTGATGAGCAAGCCAAGGGTGATGGTGACGGTGGCAAGGAAAAACTCCCTGAGATGGCATTAGGAAGAAACCTTGAGAGGAACCAGACTCAACAGGGAACCCATCCTCATTTGGGCGATAACAGATAGAAATGATATAACATCTTGTGTGTTGTGCAGGTGAAAATTCAATATGACAGAAATTATTTAAATTGACATGAAGACCAGTTCAGCATAGGGACGAGTCAGTAGGTGCAGAGGGCAGATGAGGTCTGGATCACTGGAAGCACAGGAGCAGCATGTGTAGCTCCAACCATCATAAAGCTGAATCCAGCTGGAGCTGGTCCTTCTCTGGATGTCTCAGGAACCTCGCAGGGTCGGCCTTTGTCTACTGAAGCTGGCAAAATCTCCCGATGCCTCGGGATGGGTAGAGAAATACAGAACAGATGGGGAGAATTAGCGTAGTTGCCATTCGGTATAGGTGTACTGGAGTATGAGATTATGGGATGAGTTATGTGTATGCCAGATTAAAAAGATGCGTCTTGAGTCTACTTTTGAACTGAGAAACCGTGTCTGCTCCCCGAACACTGTCTGGAAGGCTATTCCAAAGCTTTGGAGCTAAGCATGAAAAAGCCCTACCCCCTTTTGTAGATTTTGAAATTCTGGGAATTACCAGAAGTCCGGAGCTTTGTGATCTTAAGGCGCGTGGTGGATTGTAGCGCATCAGAAGACTGGTTAGGTATGTGGGAGCTAAACCATTTAAGGCCTTTTATGTAAGTAATACTATTTTGTAATTTATTCTAAACTGAACAGGTAGCCAGTGCCGGGATGATAATATTGGCGTTATATGATCATATTTTCTGGATCTAGTGAGAACCCTGGCAGCTGCATTTTGGATTAACTGAAGCTTGTTTATTGAGGATGCAGGACAACCACCTAGTAATGCATTACAATAGTCCAGTCTGGAGGTCATGAATGCATGAACTAGTTTTTCTGCATCAGATACGGATAAGATGTTCCTAAGTTTAGCAATATTTCGAAGATGGAAAAAGGCTGTTTTTGTGATATTTGAAATGTGATTTTCAAAAGACAAGTTACTGTCTAATATTACGCCCAGGTCTTTTACTGCTGAGCTGGTAGTAACAGTACATCCTTCTAAGCGCAGGCTGAATTGTGAAAGCTGTTGTGTGCTGGTTTTTGGGCCAATAAGTAATATCTCTGTCTTATCTGAATTTAATAAAAGAACGTTATTGGTCATCCAATCTTTTATGTCCTGGAAACACTCAGTTAATCTAGAGAACTTAGGTATTTCGTCTGGTTTAGTTGAGATATATAATTGGGTATCATCAGCATAACAATGGAAACTAATCCCATGTCTTCTAATGATGTTACCCAAGGGAAGCATGTATATTGAGAACAACAGAGGTCCTAAAACTGACCCTTGTGGGACCCCATATTTCACTGGCATTACACCAGACGGTTCTCCATTTAGATCTACAAAATGGTAGCGATCAGACAGGTAAGATCTAAACCATTTTAATGCCTGTCCCTGAATACCTATATAATTTTGTAAGCGATCTATGAGAATATTATGATCTATAGTGTTGAATGCAGCACTAAGATCGAGCAGGACTAGCATTGAGATGCAGCCTTGGTCTGAAGCTAAAAACAAGTCGTTTGTAATCTTAACTAGTGCAGTTTCTGTGCTATGATGGGGCCTGAAGCCTGACTGAAATTCTTCAAGGATGTTGTTATCCTGCAAGAATGTCATATTTGAGCTGATACTACTTTTTCTAGTATTTTTGATATGAACAGAAGATTTGAAATCGGTCTGTAATTTGTTATTTCATTCGCGTCCAAATTAGATTTTTTAAGAAGCGGCTTAATAACTGCTAACTTGAAAGGTTTAGGGACGTGACCTAGATGTAATGAAGAATTAATAATGTTTAGAAGTGGCTCTCCAACCGTAAGCATCACTTCTTTTAAAAATCTGGTTGGGATTGGGTCTAACAGGCACGTTGTTGATTTAGCCGAGGTGATGAGTTTATACAGCTCTTCCTGTCCTATACCTGTAAAGCAGTGAAAATCTAAATGTGAAGCTATAGGCTGAACTGGATTGTGAGATACTATTAGAGGTTGAACCTCCATTATTTTCTTCCTGATATTATTGATTTTTTCATTAAAGAAGTCCATAAAGTCTTCACTTCTAAACTGTGATGGGATACTCTCTGCGGGCATCTTAGGTTTTGTTAGGCGAGCCACTGTACTAAATAAGAACCTAAAATATAAAAGAATAAAAAATACCAAGGATTGTCTCATAGTATTTCTGTTTTTTGACAATACAAAAGAATACAGAAACTTGTTAAATACAATTAAGAATAACAATTGCAGCAATAATAACACAAAAAATTAATTAGAACAAATAAAATATAATCATAGTATTTTTGTAGATATATGATCTCACTTCATTCTGATGTCATAAATAGCGGAATAAGTCAGCGCTACCGATTGGCTACCATGGCTATCAATCAACACTTCTTTCTCTCCTATTGGACGCTTAGGCGCTGCCGTTTATATCTGCTGAATAAGTGTTTGTGGCTGTACCGCAGTCTGCTGCTGCCTTTCTGTTACTCTACAACACTTCACTCCCGGGATTTTCACATTTTACAAGATGGATGTAGAAGGCGAGGAACGGAAATACGGTGAGTTAAAATCTACTTATATCCAAATAAAATAACATCATAAATATATATACTGGTCTGGGTTAGATTTGTTTTCAGTCGCAGTAAATCTACATTATATATGAGATCCTGCGGGTTGTTTGCGTGTGTAATTGAAGTTTTTTTTGGAAACTGTCAGTTTGTCTCTGACTGGAATAAAGCGGACCTGGTTTAAAAAGCCTGTAACAGTGACGTTGTTCCTCTACGTTTACAGCTGAGCGGTTGGTTTTATTCCTCACGTCCAGTAACGGAGGCTTCTAACCCCGGTGTTGTGCCCCTGCCCCCCCCCGTGATGTGCCCCTGCCCCCCCCCCTGTAGGCTTATTCTGATCTTCACTGATTTAAACCATGACCACTGCCTTAGTGTCAGAGTGAAACTAAACAAAACTAATCTTCACTTCACATATCTCTGTTAAGTTCCACTGATCGGACATAACAGTATGACCACTGACAGTGAAGTAAATGACACTAATTATCTCATTACAGTGGCACCTTGATATATTAGGCAGCAAGTGAAGTTGATGTGTTGAAAGCAGGAAAAATGGGCAAGTGCAATCAATGGTTTGAGTAACAGATTCTGATGGCTAGACGACTCATAAATTGCAGCTCTAGTGGCGGGTTCCCAGTGTGCAGTGCTCAGGACTGGGTAGGAAAACCATTTTCTTTTAATTTTGCTCTGTTACTGATACTTCCCACCCATCATTCATATGTATCTGTTATTTCCTCTGGCCCGCTTACTTAAGGGGTCGGGTTGCCATCTCGATGTCCGATTGTCAATTTAGGACCGACCATGTATTAGCCTAACCTGATTGTCTTTGTACTGTGGGAGGAAACTGGAGTGCCTGAAGGAAACCCACCAAGCACAGGGAGAACATGCAAACAGACCAGAGGCCGGAATCGATCCCCGACCCTGGAGGTGCAAGATGACAGTGCTAAAAACTAGATACAACCCAAGAACGTGCCCCCCTTACCATGCATACTATACACATTCCCCCAAAAATGTCACATTTCCCTGCTTTAGAGCTCCACCCATAAATCATGTTTGGTGTTTGAAGGTTATTTTTTAATCATTTGTGTGTTTTATTTCATTGCAAATTTCATTTATTTGCATGGTTAATGTAACAGTCAACTAATGGATTGATGGATAACCTTAAATCAACATGTCAGAAAGTGCTACCGGTGTTAAAGCTGATAAGGTTGAAAACATGCCACAAAGTCCTACCGTATGTCAGGAAATGCTACCTCAGATAAACCTGTACTATAATTTTTGCAGCACTAGGACTATTCAAAGTAGGAGATTCCGAAAAATTAGCACAGATTGATTTTATAACTATACATTTTTGCCAAAACATAATAGAATACTGGTATTCCGCCAATCCGTTCTACCTATCATTTTTTGCTGCTTAACAGTTCTGTGCATGCAAATACAGACAAGCTTGGGAACTGTTTCATTTATTTTGTTGATTATATTTTGGGAGCATTATTTGCTGGGACATCTATCAAAATGTGCTACCACTAAATTATATAATAAATATATGTTCTAATAAAGTAACATGTTCCAATAACATGTCCATTACATTTACCCATATAGGCAGCATAATTAGGCAGAACCCCGGCAACAGGGTCATGAACAGCCAAAACTCATTGATGTGCAGGGAGAGACTCGCCTGTGTTGTCTAATCCAATAGAGGAGCTACTGTAGTTCACAATGCTGATGAAGTTAATGTTGGTTCTGATAGAGAGGTGTCAGAATGCACATTGTATTTAGTTTGTTGTGTACGGGACTGTGTAGCCATTGTATCAAATTCAAAATTCTAATTCAAATTTTATTTGTCACATACACAATATATACAGTGAAATGCTTAATTGACCACCTGTGACCTTAAAAATTAAATGATTATTAAGGGGAAATAACAATGGAATAAAATAAGAAATAAAAATATAGAAAATAACCTTAGCTAAGGAAAGGAAATTATATATATAGAAGATAAGACAAAAATATACAATATAAGAAAAATATAAGAAAACCTAGCTGTACAAATAATCATGGTCCAGGTGAAAGAATATTTTCTCAAGCAGGGTGTAGTCTTCTCTGGATCCACCTCAACCTTGGCTAGGAAAACTCAGATCCTGAAGATAAAAGAGTAGATATACACCGTATGCTGTATTCAGGAGCTTTGAACTAAAACTTGTAAAGGTCCAATTACATACAATTTCTTGCTTTCTAAGGAACATTTAAGCGACTACCATGTCTGAATGATGACAACTAATACCTTCTAATTTTCTCATCAAACCATCAGAAAGGGTAAACAACGTCTGTGAAAATGAATCTGCTCAAATGCCTTTAGTTCAACTCTGCTGACTACAGCTAAATCACCTCCACGGTCGGGGGTTTGATTGCCGCCTCGTGTCTGTGTGTGGAGTTTGCACATTCTCCCTGTGCTTGGTGGGTTTCCTCTGGTTTCCTCCCACATTCCAAAGATGTACCTAACAGACATTTCCAAATTACTCATAGTGTGTAGGTGTGTGTGTGCTTGTGAGATGGATTGGCACCCTGTTCAGGGTGTATCCCGCCTCGTGCCCAGAGGATAGGTTCCAGGCTTCCCATGATCCTGTACAAGATAAGGCGTATAGAGAATGAGTGAGTGAGACAGTGAGTGAGCATGTGATGGGATAAACCATGTGATTTTACCACGTGATTTATCATAAAGTGCATCATGTACACTGATGAGAATAGGATGGCTGGTTTGCCCACATCTGTAACGGTAACAGTTCATGACTGTTTCATTAGTTGCTTTCTGTCAGCACTTAAAGCTCTTTAGCTGTGTTCGCTTATTTCAGTAGAACAGAAACAGCATTAACAAAGCAATTTACTTGCTCTGGATCTACCTGAGCAGTGTTTGCAGCATTTAAGCTGCAGGCTGAGAAATGAGCAGTTTTCATCCCCTTAGGCATTCCCAAGTCTTATTTTACAGTTTGATCATTAAGCCACTACCTGTATGTGAGCAAGAAAATCAGAGAGGAACAACATGTCTGCTTCTCAGAAAGAGGAAACAGTAAGTAGACAATATTGAGGGTGTATCCTATTTTCAGATACAAGTACAAGGGTTTGTACATTTTGCATTTCCCTTTAATGCAGTTTTTTGACATGGTACAGTATCTTTGCCCTGACATAACACTTTTGCCATATGATGTAAAGATCCAGAAAATGGTGTTACGTTTTGTCTAGTCCAGTGTTTCCCAAAGTGTAAGGGTACTGCGAGACATTTATAAAAAATATATATATTTACACTCTGGCTGTAGAATTAATTTAATTTTTTCATCAGAAATGAAGTTTCGTCCTTGTAGGGCTGCTTTCAGGGGACCGGAGAGGTGAAAGTCCAATCCAGCAAGATCAATCAGGACTATAGGGAGGATGCAATGTTGTCGTCAGCCATGGATGTGGACAAGCATCCCGCGCCTTTTTTGATGGCTAACACTTTCTCGAAATATTCCCTCCTTCTGTACACACTTATTCGCCAAAAAAACAGTGGCAACAGATACACCCTCAGACCAAAAAAAACGAATCGACTCGAGCTGCTCTTCTTTCGAGCAAAATTACATGTGGGACATGGAACGGAATGCACTGATAAGACGAATATTTGTGCGAATAATTTTTGACTCACCCTAACAGAATCATGATCTTAATTCTTGTGATGAAAATTTTTGTTTTTTCTTTCAGCCCCTAACCATAACCTTAACATTTCATATAGAAGCACAAGATGTGTTGTGTCAGTACTTCAGCTGTGACCAAAGCACTGACGCGGGTCAAAGTGAGAACATGTGATCGCTTAAAGCTGCATTCATTTTAGCAGATTAGTTTATTGGCCATCATGTTATTGCGTAGCAACTGAAAGACTAGAATAGCTCTGCAATGTACTTTTATCTGTGCGTAAGATACTCAGCTACACCCATTTTCATGTTACTGTAATAAGCATGCTGTGGTGAATGTCAGTGGAGGGTCTGGTCTTTATGCAGCCATCAAATCATAGGGATCTGCACTGCCGTCTGTAATTAAAGGGTAATGTAGAGTGTTTGGAAATTTGACTCAGGAGTCTTTTTTTTTTTTTTTAAAGGCCTGATCCCTAAAGTGTAGTTTGGTTCTATTTTCTGACATGGAAATTTCTGCTGCTGGTGCAGATGTTTTAGATTGGAAATGGTGGACATATTTTAGAGCCTCTTTGTGAGCAATAACAGTATAAAGTATCAATCTGACTTCTGAACAACAAGGAAATAATTAATTAAAAAATTTTTTTCCTGGTATAAATACAGAACCACAGCGGCTTCAGGCTCTGTTGCAGCTCTATGTTGGTTTCAGAATGTGATGAGGTTATAAATTATGGTTAGAACAATATTTTTATATCTTCTATAATGTTTTTTGGACTTGTTATCAACTTTCATAAATGAAGGCATAAAATTGATGGACATTTACAGAAGACTCCAAGCACTGATGAGGGAGGAGCCCTTAGCCGCCGAAAAAAACAATCAAATGGTGCAATGGTTTTAAAGAGGGTCATGCATCTGTGAATGATGATCTCTGCCGAGGTGGCTCAGAGCTCCCTGCAGTCCTTTCTGTGAACAGAGGGTGGAACGGATAAGCCTTGAACATCTGAAGATAACTCGTCACCAACTTGCAGAAGAGACGCATCTGTCTGTGAGAACTGTACACACAATCATTCTCCACCACTTCTTGTACATTACAGTGACTTGACTGGGAGTTATAGCCACATCCCACATACAGTGCTGAACTCGCTCTAGATCATTTTCATACATTGTATGTTTGTGCCGTTAAAGGAGTTCCTGGGAGGCCAGTCTTTAAGGGTTCTGATCATAGCTCCTTTTTACTTTCTTTCTTTCAAAAATCCTGGTTTGTCTGAACGCCTCTCAAAGTAATAGAATTTAAATTGTTTTATTGTTATTGTTCAATCATATCGGCATCCAGATGGTGACATTTGTTTCTGAAAAATTAGGAAATGCAACCAAGCGCTAAATATAAAACTAGCTTGATGTTTGTGATTGGCCAGTATTTTTGGATTTGGCTGTGAATTGGCAGCTGGAAGTCTCTTTCCTGTTTTCAGTGCAAGCTGGTTTTCCACTCAAAGACAGCTTCCATTTTCTTCCTTTTTTCTCTTTTTGGCTTGAGCTGAAGCCGTGACGTATACACGACCCACATCCCGCCTTTTCTCTGGTTACACTTCACTCCTCTTTCCCTACTGCCCATAAAAAGAGGAAGAAAACAAAGGCAGGACTAGAAAAGAGGTAACAGGAAGGAGGCAGTGGATTTCACACAGAAAGTGAAACGTGAGAGAAATGGTACTGTATATGTAATGTAGTGTTGCAAGAACAAAAGAAAATCTCTTCATGTAAAATATTAAATGTTCTAACTCACTTTGCACTCCATGTAACTTTTACATGAACTAAATGTAGATGAGAATCATACAAATGTACCGTACATGCAAGTTCAAAACTACAACATAACAGCAGGGATTAAATAAGGAGGGTGTCACTCTTTTGTGGTAAAGCAATTGCTGAGCTTGCTCCGATCATGTTTCCACACCATCAGCATACATATGGCACGTAATAATAAAAATTACAATGAAATATGTGCAGCTTAATTGTAATATGCAAATCTACAACTCACACTTAACTCCTAATGTCGAGGGTTGAGGGTTCGATTGGTGCATGTTTCACTGTTCTTGGTGGGTTTCATCCAGGTACTCTGGTTTCCTCCCGCAGTCCACAGACAAGGCATATTACGCTGATTGGTGTTCCCAAATTGTCCGTAGTGTGTTCGTGTGTGTGCTCTGCAGTGGATTGGCACTCTGTCCTGGACGTACACTGCTTTGTGCCATATGTCTCCTGGGATAGGCTTCAGATCTCCTTTTTCCCCCCTCATATCCCTTGAAATTACATTTCCACTAACCAGCCCCAGTAATCTACTTAATACCAAACAAAACAGTTAAACAAAATATAGTTTAATAGAATTTGTACAATTTAATCGATTGATTTTTAACAAAAAATGCAGAGTCAGATCAATATAAACACAAACATTTAAACACAAATTTTAATCTGTTATTATAAAAGTGTGATCATGGAAAAAACTAAATGGCAAAACAGTCCAGTAACAGAAAACCTAAGAAAAGAAAGAAACGAGGGAAAAGAAAGGTGGGCAGGACTAGGGTCATGATTGTTCAAGTAGATCTCAGAAAGGGGCCCATATGCACCAGAATTGTTCAGATTTTGTTCTGAAATTCAAATGTAAGTTTTATTGATCTTTTAATTCTCAGTTTTTGATTAAAAATTGATCCACAATTTAAAATAATTTTTAAAGGAAAACTTACATATAATAAATTGTCTAAAATTGATGAATTCTATAAAAATGCAGACAATTTGCAGCAAATACAAAACACTTCCATCCGTACCAAACATTCTTCTTTTGAGTTGATGTGTGGTTGGTGCATTAGTGCCACCCATCGGACTGGAGTGTGGTGCAGAATCTTACTCGCGACTTCATTGTCTATACCGCTTAATCCTGTACTCAGGGTCACGGGGAGGCCTGGAGCCTATCCCAGGAGATTTAGGGCACGAGGCGGGGTACACCCTGGACAGTGTGCCAATCCATCGCAGGGAACACATTCATACACACTCATTCACACACTACAGGCAATTTGGGAATCTGCAAGTCTCCGTACTGTGGGAGGAAACCAGAGAACTCGGAGGAAACCTACCACACAAGGGGAGAACATGCACACTCCATGCACACAGAGACGGGAATCGAACCCGGACCCTGGAGGTGTAAGGCAACAGTGATAAGGACTAAGCCACTGTGCTGTCTCTGGTGCAGAATATTGACAGGAAATAAAGACTCGCTTTGTACGAGCCATGACATTTCAATAATCAAAAACGTAGGTTATTCACCAAATCAGTGTTTATTAAATACTTTTAATACTTGTTTTTTATAAGTGTTTAATAAAAAACAAGCAGTTTTGAATACTTCAAACTAAGAATTAGAGATGTTTGGGACAAATCAGATAGTAAACACAAGTGCTGTTAAATGGAATCAAAAACTAACTGAATCGACAGTCTACTGTACCTGTGATTCACAGCTTGAAGGTTTAATGCCCTTCCAAGCCCGTCTGAGATTTTAAAGCCAGACATCAATTTTTGAAAATAATAATTAGTAACTTAATTCATTGTTTTTGGTGTTGTAGCAGTAAAGCATAGCGTTAATTTATTCTCCTTCACTAACTGCTTTATCCTGGGTAGAGATCCAGAGCCAACCAGGAAACACTGGATGCAATGTGAGAGAATTCCCCCATGATCACAGAGCACCACATGCACACACACACACACACACACACACACAAACACATTCACACAGAGTAAAAAAAAAATCTGTCAAATAAAAAGCAATTACTCTGAGAGAGAGAGAGAGAGAGAGTGACATGGGGTGACACGGGGGTGATTACAATTACAAACCAAAAACTGTAAATATTAAAAACATTAGCTATAGTTTGTCCACACCAGGTTATGGCACCAGACTTATGCATTTTCCACATATATAAATATTAAATAAGATATTTTATATATACTAATAATTTTTTATCTATACGAGTAAGAGAATATGTTATGAGGATGAGGAAAAAAGATAAGTGCAAAATGCATGAGCCTCAATAATTAGTTAATTTGAGGTTAAATTACAAATGCAGTTAAATGCACTACTGAACATGTAATTTAAAGTAAATTTAGTTTTTCATGTCAAAATTGAGGCACACCTAGCTGTGTGTCAACGAATACCTAGGAAGGCCTAGGACATGTTCTGATAAGTTTAGTATTTTTTTTTATATATTCATATGGAATATATCCATAAAAAATGTTCTTGGCAAATAATTGTCTAATATTACTTTGCATACTGTGCTGTTTGACTAGTTTAGTGCTCGCCACCTGCAGGATTATAGAAGAACATTATACAACCTCAAACATACAAAAAAAACCTCGCTTTTCGAGGCAGTGTGACGATACATGAATCGCCATGCAAAAGAACCAAGATACAAAACTGAATATAATTTTTCCCACCTCTCTATTAAAAACCCAAAACACAGGTAAATAAATAGTCTGGCTGGCCAGTTCAGTAGTAGTTTGGGAAAACTGTAAACCTGGCAACACATGGTGACTAGGATTTTTTTTTAGGTCATGACGGCACATTGCAGGTCCCTGTACGAATGTGCTCTGAGTGATTTGTGTTTGAGTAACATGATCGCAGGATGCATTTGACCCTATTTATACTCGTATGTAGGGCTGTCCACAGATCATACATACAGTACCACACGTCTAATTATAAGAATAATAAAAACCACCAGGTGTTGTGATGGCAAGCTAATACAAGGACACATTATACCAGCTATCTATATCTATCCTATTAGTTCTATATAACCATAAGTGCTAAATTATATTCATTTAAATTTAAGAAAATGGTAAAGGAAAGCCTGTTATTGCTGTTACAATGTATTAATGGAACTAATTAATAAATTAATGGAAATTTATTATTAAACTTGTAAGCATTAGGTATAAGGGGAATAAAAACAGTTATTGTAATTATTGAAATTATTATTAGGTTGTGCAATTATTGGAAAATAAATTTCATTGTGGCAGCAGATTTGGTATAAATGCAGGGTTGCAAGTGCAATTTAGTTTTTATGCAATAGGGCTTTGAACAAGAAATTCATATTTAGTGACTTCAAGGGCAAAATCCTCAGTTAGATGAGGGAGACAAATTGGAATAAAAAAATTTGTTTATTTTTTTCCAATGTGGGTGGGGAAAATGCCGAAGCATAACAGTGCTTGTTTAGATTAGTTTTTGTTAAAAGTAGGGCGTGTTCTGCATATGATAAGGAAAATGTACTAATAAACAATAGACATGACATCTGTTTTCACACAGAGTAAATAAAAGTACTAAGATTAATTTCATTAGAATTCAGGACAGTTAGAAAATATGGTTTTATTAGTCTTGTTTGTGCATTACACTATTCCATAAAGCTCACCTCTTTCACCCTGCTGAAAGTATTTTCTCTGCAGCTGAATGTTATTAGTAAAAACGCTAGATTCTTTCAGACTTGCACACTGGCACAAGGTCTCTTGCGCACATGACTGCAAAGATGTCATCTTTTGCTTTTGTTCATTTTCCCGCTGCTCCTGTGTAACACACTGAATGCTGCGCCGCACTGTACATGTGAAAGCGCTGTTTCATAAGTTTATATCTTGGTTAATGGGTGTTTACATTGGGAACGTCGACCGGTTCTCAGCCGTTACGCCCATAATTGACAAACATTTCAGATGCAGTATTGATAATGTTTGTTTTTTGCTCTACTAGACAAAACAGATCACGAAGAAGCTAGACTCACTTTACAGCCCCTGGCCTCATATCGATTTGGACATTACTGTTAAAGGTTAAATATTTTTCTGTCATATTTCAAGTCAAATGTTATATGTTACTGGAAAGCATCTCTTACCATGTGGTGGAACTCCTGGTGCATGGAGTTTGCTCTGTGTGTGATTGTTCTCCCTGTGCTTGAGGGGTTTCCTTTGTGTACTCCAGTTTCCTCCCACAGTCCAAAGACACACAGATTAGACTGATTGATCATACACGCACGCTTAGACAGCAGTGTAGGCAAGCAGAACGTGCCTGGAAAAAGGATAAACTTAAGATCTCGCAGCAGATTTTAGTAGATTTACGTAAGGGATATCAGAAGGTTGTGAAGGATGCTAAATCAGCCTTCTTTTCAAAAATTATATAGCAGCACTCAAATTCACCAAAAACCTTGTTTCAATTTATTAATAAGTTTTTGAACTCACACACTGTGTCAATACCGCCATCTATAGAATGTTGCGAAAAGTTTTTAAATCTATTCTCAGAAAAAGTTAATACAATCAGAGCTAGTTTTCGTGTTTTGAAGGGCTCGACAGGAGATATTTTAAAAAGTGTTAGAAATTTTGATCAATTTGATTTGGTTACTACTGAGGATATTAAACTGATCATTGATAAGTTGAAACGCCCCGCTGCTAGTTGGGATATTTTGCCTTTTGACTTGTTGTCCGCGACATTTGATTACACTGGATCTTGTATTACTGCTATTAATTAATTGTAGTCTTTATACAGGTACTTTTCCTCTAAGTTTTAAGCAGGCGGTTATTCAGCCCCTTCTTAAAAATCCTAACCGTGACCCTTTGATTTTAATAATTACTGGCCCATTTCAAAACTGCCTTGTATTTCCAAAGTACTGGAAAAGGTAGTTTTAACTCAGTTAAGCTCTTTTTTGGCCAATAATGAGGTGTTAGACGTTTTTCAGTCTGGCTTCAGGGTAGGACATAGCACTGAATCAGCTTTACTGCGAGTTTCAAATGACTTATTACTCATTGCAGACTCAGGTAATAGAGGAGCTTTAATTATGCTGGATCTTAGTGCAGCTTTTGATCTAATCAATCACGATATTCTTATTGATCGTTTGGAACATGTAGTGGGGCTGAGAGGGACGGTTTTAAAATGGTTTACCTGATGTTAGCTCATTTTCTGTCAGGGTTGGGGATTTTTCCTCCAAGTCAATTGCTTTGGAATGTGGAGTACCACAAGGTAAAATTTTGGGACCCATTCTTTTTTCCTTGTTTCTTTTGCCCCTGGGCCTCATTTTTAAGAAACATGGTATTTCATATCATTTATATGCAGATGACATTCAGATCTATTTAACAATCAGTGCTGGAGCCTCAAGCCCCAATCAATCCTTGGTACTCTGTCTAAGGAAGGTGATCAGCTGGTTAGTGCAAAATTGCCTGAAGTTAAATGCTAGTAAATCCGAAGTTCTGGTTTTTGGGATGAACAATGATGACAGGGATTTAACTGTTTTTCTTGACCCTTGGGAACCATATGTTCAACCCACAATAATAAATTTAGGGGTAATTTTTGACTCTGTCCTTATGTTCGATCATCAGGTAAAAAATGTGGTTAAAAATTGCTATTACCAGTTAAGGACCATTTGCGAAAATGAAGTCTTTTCTGTCTGTTCCCGACTTAGAAAAAGTGATTCATGCATTCATCTCTTCTCGTTTGGACTATTGTAACGCTCTTTATGTAGGTATCAGTCAATCACTTATATCGAAGCTGCAGATGGTTCAGAATGCTGCGGCGAGGCTCCTTACTGGTGTCAAGAAAAGGGAGCACATTTGTCCGGTTCTAGAAAGGCTTTATTGGCTTCCTGTGAAACATCGAATTCAGTACAAGGTGTTGTTGTACGTCTATAAAGCTGTTCATGAGTTGGCCCCGGAATATATTAAGGACTTGGTGCGTATGAACTCTTGTAGAGCACAAAGGTATTTCAGTTTTCAGCTGTTTGTACCGAGAACTCGCCTTAAAACAAAAGGGGATCGAAACTTTTCAGTTGTTGGTCCTTGACTATGGAATGCGCTCCCCCCTGATGTTAGATCTGCATCCTCAGTTGAGGTTTTTAAATCTTGTGTTAAAACGCATTTGTACTCTGTCGCTTTTAATTCTTGACTTTGCCATTGTATGTTATGTATGTTATGTATTTTATTTGATTTTATTCTATTTTATAGTGTCTTGGATGTTCAGTCCTTTGGTCTACGTTGTAGCATAAAGGGTTATATAAATAAATCAGACTTGAGACTTGATTGGCGAATATTATCAAAAAGTTTATTTATTTCAGTAATTCAATTTAAAATGTGAAAATTGTATCAGATTCATTACATATAGACTGATATATTTCACATGTTTATTTCTTTTAATTTTGATGATTATGACTTTTTAATCCATCCATCCGTCTATCCATTAATGTGCTTGGATACATCACTCTGTGAACAGCCACCTTCTTTAGCAATTGCGTAGCCTAACAAGACTGAGACCATTTTAAGGCCCAGGAAACCTTTGACCAGGATATTTTTGGTTTTCATTAGCTGTAAGCCATAATCATCAAAAATAAAAAAGAAATAAACATTTGAAATATATCAGTCTGTGTGTAATGAATCTATATACTATATTAGTTTAAATTTTTTAATGGAATTACTGAAATAAATTAACTTTCAACATTCTAATTTATTAAGATGCTCCTACACACACACATACACACACACACAGAGGGTCCAAAACATACTTCAACAATCATTATCAATGTGTAGTATTTATATTTCCTCCAAAGATGTCAGTAGTCACATATCACGCCATCATTGATGCAGTCATGTGACCGTCAGAAGAAGGGTATATATTGTTTCATGTTGTAGTGTGTGTATATTTTTTATACTGTACACCACACGCACACTGAGAGTGACACGCCCCTTGTGGTATTGACCAATTAGATTTGTGCACCGGAACTGACTGTTGTATATAAACCCTGGCTCACACACAAACTCTCTCTCATTTTAAAGTTTATATATATTTTGTCTGTGCGTGTCAACGATTTGCACTCGTACGCACTTTAGTTGGGGAGTCAGAAAACCCGTTTAAAGCTGGATATCGAAGGAATAAATGCAAACTAAGGGAAACTAGTGAGTGGGGAGCGCGTGGCGAGCGTGCGTGCGAGTGACTGAGTGAGTGTGTGAACGCGCTTAAGACCGGTAGAACCGGTTTGATAAAGCCTGGAGGGACGGACTGTGTTCATTAACGCTCGTTACAGCACTGAAGAACGAATGAAGGAGTGAGTGAGTGAGCGTGGTGCGGATTTAACACGATAGACGCGCATCCACACACACACACACACACAGCTGCAGCGAGCTGAACTCCAGTTCCAGAGGAGAGGAGAGTGCTGGAGCCGAGTGTGGAAAAACAGAAGCCGCAGAATGCCTGAGGAAGATCATTACGGAAAGAACGGTGAGGTTCATCGGAAAACCCTGTCGTGACTTGAGTTCCGCGCACGCGTTCTTCTTGTTGTTGCTTCTGTAGCGCTGCAGCTTTGTGGCGCGTTTCTCAGCTTTAGGAGCTCGTACATAGCGCCTCATCTTTTAGCCAAAACAATACTCTTATTATAGCTTTATCACCGAGTATATATATTTCCTCTCTATATAATGGCTTTGTGTGCGGTCTAGTGTAATTGAATCCGCTTTTCAGTGTTATTTACGCTGTCTGTACTTTTTGCGGTTTGTTTTTGTCACTCTGCAAAAGATTGTATCGTAAATATGACGTGCAAACGGAATCAGATACACGACCCGATACGCTGTAGTTATTACTACTGATTAATTGCTACCTCTGTCCTGGTTCCGTGTGTGTGTGTGAGCTCGATAATGGAGTGTGTACACCCGGGTCCCACCCTTTAATTCCCCCGTATTCCTGCTCACACACACACACACACACACCACACAGAGCTGTAGGAGGTTCAGTCTGTTATACATAAGAAGCCACGAAAAGGGCAATGAAGTTCTAGTTCATTCTAGAAATTTCCTCCAGTACCAGATCGGAATGACTTGATATTCTATGATCTAAATGCATGTTTATGTAGTATGGATGATCATAGGCATAGTCTCATAGGTCATAGACATAGTCACGTGACTAGATTAAAAAGAAAAAATTTTTTTTTAATGGTTGCCTGCTTCCCTGATCTCAAGAGATCCCCTGTAAACCAGATACTTGGGATAAAATTGTACAGAAATTACTTGTTAAATCGTTGAATGGATTTTTAAAACGGCCACACAGACTGCAGAGGTGCCGACAGGATTATACGAGAGTGAGGCAAAATGATCTCTGGCTTTATTAAATAATTTTTTTAGGAAAGCGTCACAGTAGCTTAGTGAATAGCACGGTCACTTTGCGCCTCCATGGTTTGGGTTTGATTCCCGCCTCGTGGTCTGTGTTCATGGAGTTTGCATGTGGGACATCTGTCGTTGCTTGCACTGCAGTTACAAATGTACTGATGTAAAACGTTCCCACCTGCAAAGCCGCCTCGAACACAAAGTGCTAATAACACCAACAGAGGTTTTAATATAATCTGAGTGCGGATAATTTGACTATTTCATAGTAGGTGAGTGAGGACAGTTGCAACAGGGGACATGCTAGATTTATGACCCTCACAATGCACATTGCTTTGTTGGAAACACTTACTTCAGAAGCATTTGAAAGTATTTTTTTTAATGAACAGTATTTTTCTGCTGCTGACTGCTCTGACCTCTTGTACGAATTCCTTAAACGTTACTTAGTTTGAATCGCTATTTTGTTGACCTCTAACGTTCTGATGTTGTTGTCATGGTCATTGTGTTTAGATAGCATGCAGTGTTCTGTCATGGCTGGTAGGGTGGGGGAACAGTTGCAACTATAGACAGCTATTCTCGATTGTGAGAAGTGTGGCTGCAGTGCAGTGTGTGCAAGTTCTGGGCACCCTGAGACTGCACAGCAACAGGGTTACTTTTATACATGCCCAATTGTGATTCAGACTTTCCCTCAAAAAATATCTTGGAATTGTTTTGCTGGCAGATTCGGTCTAGGAGCCAGTCTAATTGCAAGGCTTGTGTGCCATTTTAGGATGACTGTGTGGTAAAGTAATCCATTAAAGTGGTTAATATTATTATGTATTTAAAAAAACTAAAATTTTTAGTAAATACATATAATCAGAAATGTTTGTACATGTTTAAAGAAGGATAAAAGTTTGCTACTGCGCAAATCGATACATTCTTCTGGTCTCACACTGAAACAGAGAGGGATTGAATAGCAGCTGTAACATCTGGACATTGACTCAAGGTAAGTTTGTTCTACGGGTAAACGAGCAAAACTGCTTATTTCATAAGCATTACTAAAATCAGTAACTTCCTATTGTAAAACAGTGTTTTTTATGAATATTATGCATATTGAGTTATTAACTGAAGTTTTCATACTGAAGTGTATTTTTATTTATTTATATATATTGCACCACAAAACTCAGATTAAACTTCCCCATGTATTTCAAAGGCCGGACTCAGTGCTACTGTTGCTCTCAGCAGAATCTTCAGTGAGCAAAAAGGAAGTTTTCTGTTCTCAAAAGACTATATACAGTTTACTGTACAGTTGGCCTCTTTTGTTTTTCTATTTTACTCAATTGTCTGTTAACACGCATGATCAGCTAAATGTGGGGGAAAAAAGGTTATGGCTGCCGGTGGCTTCTGACAGTCAACAATGAACAATTTAATAAAGCCCCTGAACTTTCACTAAATGATAATCGAACAAACTAGGGCTGCAACTAACGATTATTTTGATAATCGATTAGTTGGTCGATTATTTTTCGATTAATCGGATAAAACTAAGAGATTTAATTTGATGTTTTGCTTAACTATAAAAAAAAACATAAATCCGGGTATTATGTATAAAAGTAAACTTTAAAAAATGCAATAGCCACATAGTTTAATGACCTTTAATTTTGACACTTAAACCTTATTTTATGTAAATCAACATTTTTGTTTTTAACAATAATTGCAGATTGCAAGTTGACAGAGCATATATATAATATATATAATGTATATTAGTTAAAAAAAATACACTGACCTATTCAGTTGTTAAGAATGACCTCACTTTTAAATTCTCTTAAATTAATTCAACTTAATAATAATAGACGTCTAGATTATGATATTATTTTTAACTGAAGTGTCTCTTGCTACATCCTTTTCACGGTTTATACATTATTCCTTTCGTGTATTTGATCCTTTTTTTTTTTTGTTGTCTCAATAAAAAAATAAAATATAATTATAAATATAATTATTTAATTAAAATTTAGTTTTTTACATACACACACACACACACCATTTTGCTATACTAGACATTCTCATAATACGGCGACGTAGGGAGAGAAAAAAAATCGCAGCTACTGGGTTCACTCTGTTTATTTTGCCCTTTTCCCGCATTTCCCTCTGTATAGCGTGTACAGTAGGATCATGGGATGTATCCGGTCCTCCGAAGTGTAAAATGAACGTGAAGACCACACACTAGAAGCGTTTTCCTTGCGTTCGTTGGGATTTGAGCACCAAGAAAAAGCTGCATGCAGCGTTATTTTTTTAATAAAAAAATTAAATAAAAAATTGACACTGTATAACCACGCAGCCGGATAAACGCATGTCACCGTGTGAACACTCACTGACTCCTATGTGTAGAAAACCCTTGGCACTTCATCCGCGCTCACCGGACACTACGAACGCCCGAATAAAAAAACACTCGATTTTAACGCCCGACTAAAGGTGTTTAATGTAAATTGCTCCCATACCTGGGAGGACTTGGGGCGTGCGGCTTTTTCCTGCAAAAGCTTCTGTAACCTCCATTGCGACTGTGTATCTGTGTGTATCTTTGTGTATTTGTGCATATTATGGTTGTGCTCCTCAGTAATGTGAGCAGCCCAACTAATTGTTAACGACATTCGTTGACAAAGTTCATTATCGATAATTAATTATCGATTTTATCGATTAGTTGTTGCAGGCCTAGAACAAACACTTTTTTTATTATAGAGGTAGGTGGAAGCTTTCTGGTCAGATCACACAGAACTATTGTAGCTGAAATTGTTAAAACCGATAACGCTAGAAATGATAAAATTGTGTCAGAACCAAGGACGAACTCCAGAGTCAGACAGTCGGGGGGGCAGGTTGGAGAGTTTGTGTTTGTTAGTTTGAGTGGGAATTTAAAAATTTGTTACTTTTTTCAGTGCTTCATTGTATTGAAATGCTGGTTAATTGATGGTTTGTTTTAGTTAAATTTCACCCTTTTGCAAATTGGGATGAACTGGTGTAGGGGTGGGCAATATAACCAAAATCGTCTATCACGGTAGAAGCAATTTTCTACCTCGATAACGATGTATATCACAATATAGCAATTTGTATCTGAAAATGTATAAATAAAAATTCAAACACAAAAACTGTTTTACATAATGTAATTTTATTTAAACTGTGAATTGCTGAGGCTTGCTGCCTTTTTATTTTTTATTTTTTTAATAATTTTTTTTTACTTTGGCCATATTTGTTTGGAGGCTTGGATTTCAGATGATAGAAAAGGTTTGACGTGTTTCCACCGCTTGCTAAAACAGTTCACTTGCGTACCTTCCAAATCACGTTCATCTCATTCGTATCACTTTTCTTATACCCTCCTCGTAACCTCCTCGTTGTTGGTTTTGTCACATGTAAGTAAACTCACTGCTGCTGCACCGTCTTCTTCCATTGTCGAAGTGTATGTGAAGCCAAACACATCAAAAGTGGGACGAAAACGTGGCACTCGATTGAACCAAATGCAACTATCTGGATAGCACAGAGATGATCTGGTTTATTCTCGCAGCTCAGTGGATCGCACAGCGCGGACCAACTTGAGCAGCGCCACTCGAATCACAAACCTGCGCGACCCACTGTTTTTTTTAATTTTTTTATTTTTTTATTTTATTTTTATTTAAAAACGATGTATTTAAATTGTCAGGACTGTTTAATATTGTTTCCGCCTTGCCATGCCTGGTTTGTACGTGCGCATCCCAGCGGGGTAAGATGTATTTTGATGGTCGGTGCGGTCTATTTCTGTCAGAGTCGCGCAGGTTTGTGATTCAAGCAGCGCTGCTCAAGTTGGTCCGCGCTGTGCGATCCACCGGGTCTGGATATTTGGTCTGCCCACGCCGGCTCAATCGGGTGTCACTTTAGATGTGTTTGGCTTCCCATAGAAGTGAATGTGTATTGCGTGTAGGGCTGCAACTAACGATTATTTTGATAATCGATTAGTTGGGCGATTATTTTTTCGATTAATCGGATAAAACTGAACGCTTTAATTTGATGTTTTGCTTAACTATATAAAACAATAAATCAGTGTATTTATGTAGAAAAGTAAACTTTAAAAAATGCAAAAGCCACATAGTTTAATGATCTATAACGTTGACATTTAAACCTTATGTTATGTAAATCAACATTTTTGTTAACAAAAATTGCAGACGGCAAGTTGATAGTTTGTGTATATATAGTGTATGTGTGTGTGTATATGTATGTGTGTGTGTGTATATATATATATATATATAGATAGATAGATAGATAGATAGATAGATAGATTACATTAAACACCTCAACTTAAGAAGAATAATAGACTTCGGTTTATACATTATTTCGATCCTCTCGTGTATTTTATCCTTTTTTTTGTTGTCTCAATAATAATAATAATAAAAAAGTGTATGTATGTGTATATATATATATATATAGATAGATAGATAGATAGAGAGACCATTTTGCTTACACTAGACATTAATCTTAATTGTTTTAAACATTCTCGTAATATGGCGACGTAGGGAGAGGAAAAAAAACGGCCTAATGGGTTCACTCTCTTTATTTTGCCTTTTTTCCGCATTTCCTTGTGTATAGCGTGTAGGATCATGGGACATATCCGGTCCTCCAAAGCATAAAATGAATGCGAAGAAAACTGACTAGAAGTGTCTTCCTTGCGTTCGTTGGGATCTTTTTACGCCGTATAACCGCGCAGCTGGACAAACGCATGTCACCAAAGCCCGTGTGAACTCTCACTGCCTCCTTTTTAAAATTTTTTTATTTAAGTCATGGCCAATTCCTCCCCGTTGCTAGGGGCTCCCACATGTGTAGAAAACTCTCGGCGCTTCATCCGCGCTCACCGGACACTACGAACGGCAGAAAACCGATCGAAAGCTCGATTTTAACGCCCGATAAGAGGTGTTTAATGTAAATTGCTCCCATACCTTGGAGGACTTGGGGCGCGCGCTTTTTCCTGCAAATGCTTCTGTAACCTCCACTGCACGAGCGACTGTGTGTATTTGTGCATCTTGTGGTCGCGCTTCTCAGTTGGGCTGCTCACGTTACTAATCGATAACTGCATTCGTTGACAACGAATTTCATTATCGATAATCATCGATTTTATCGATTAGTTGTTGCAGCCTTAATTGCGTGGTTACGTAACGTCACGTGATCTCAATCGCGATTAAGACGATAGACCGATATTTCTACCGGTTAATCATGTCTGCCGGTATATCGCCCACCCCTAGACTGGTGATTACACCCCTGGTCAGAACACAAATGCTACTTTTTTTTTTTGTCAGACAGATTACAAGTGCTTCCCTTTGGGTACTTCCCGATACCAAGTACTAATGAGTACTTGCTTTTGTCCCAGACTACAACAGACAGAACTTTTTGGTATGCCCCACATCTGCAACATATCTACTACATCTGCTGTTGCTGTATTTTTGTGAACACCAAAACTGCTTTGTGTAGAAAGATTCTCTGGAGTTGGAGTGCAGCGATTTAAATGAACTTGTTGACTAAAATATAATTTTAATCAAATAAGTTGACAGACCGGGTTCGATTCCCAGCCAGTGCCCAACCCCCCCCCCCCCCCCCCCCTCCCCGTGAAGGGTTTACGCCCGAAGAGAATGTGGATAATTACTGACTGTGTTTTGATGCAAGTTCGGTTTTTATCTTCAGTTCTTCGAAAATCATTTTTAATAGGAATTTGCAAATATAATGTGCATCACGGATAAACAAAGTCGTCAAAAGCCAAAGAGATTTCCTTGAGAATGTCACATAAAAGACAAAGTACAAGCTAGTGTGGAAGCAGGTCCGAGTGGGGTGGGTGTGGGCATGAGAAGGTGGGGGAAATACTGGATGGTCTGAAGTTATAGGAGGTGGAGCCACATTGGTGGAGAGTAAAAATGCAGTAACGGTGAATAATTTTGTTTACGTAGGAAATATGGGTTCAGTGGCAGGAAATGTTTACAGTCAAATGTAAAATGGCTGCGATAATGAGGGAAATCAGCCCAGCTAAAGAAAACATGCTCAGGATACCAGAGAACACTGTAGAGGAGAAGAATGGTAAGAAAAGAGAGAGAGAGAGAGAGAGAACACTGTAGATTACCTCAACGTATATAATTAACTATATAATTTTTTGCAAAAATTACAACAATGCAAAAAAAGAAGGAAAAATGATGACAAAGCTACAAAAAGAGAACAAAGAAAAAAAAAAACAATGGCAGTCATGTCACATGGGTCTTTTCTTTCTAGCTATAGCTCTCCTTATCTGCGGTTATGTCCTCTTTTAACCCCTTTTCTGTGCAAAAGTTGGAAAGGATTTTAAAAAAGGTACTGGTCAGTCTGAAGGTCATTCACTCTTTGGCCCGTGTGAAGGAGTCGAGGTGATCAGATCTACAGCCACCGGGGCAGTTGGAGGTCCCTGTATATAAACCCCTTGTGGAGAAGCGTTCAGCGGATCTGTAGTGGAGGATCACATGGCGCATAGTGACGCCACCATAGACTCAACATTCCCTTTCTGAGGGAGGAAACACTAGACCACCTCTTTAAATGTGGGATAGGTTAGGCTTAATGTTTAGCACTCTGCGAGAATGCATAGTGAAATTTGGCTTCTATAAGGTTTCGGGCCAAAGTCAGGTTTTATGTTTAAGAAATCATTCAACAAATCTTGGCTTTTTAACATAAGAACAAAATAGTTTTGTAGGCGGTTTCAAGACTAAGTTTTTCAAGAGACGTATTTATTTTATTTTATACTATATTTTTACTATATTCGCTGCATTTTTATTTATACATTTTCTGGTGTTAATTTATGACCTCTTACAGTAAAACCGATTTGCTATTGGTTTTAATCATTGCAAGATTGTACATACATCTGCCCTTTTTTATTTATTTTTTTCCTTGCATGATTTGCTTTTAAATTTTTTCAACTGTCTGGTTTAAATGTATTCATGTTTAAGGTAAAAAATACATTAATTTTGATGTTAGTCAGGTATATGCACCACAGATGGTTAAAATAAAAGCCTCTTAGTCTTTTACACACACAAACATGCTTTTGCATTTTTTACCAAACTGCATTACACACATACATTCCTTGTAGCCGGCTTTGAAACTCTGCATGCGCGTGCACCGTCTCTGTTTCATGTTGGGAGTTGGTGGGTGAGAATGGCGTGTAGAGGGTGTGAGTAGCATGTGGAGCGTGAGAATAAACTTTCTGTCTTGTGTATACACACAGCTACGCACACGTGTGTGAATTTATACATTGTGTGTGTACACGCACTAATTCATCGTATTCTCCTCAGGTTTGTCCTTTTTTCACTTGCTTCACTATCAGGTCCTTCATGCCTTGCTTGGCTTGACCCCGCCCCTGCCGCTTGACCACACCCCTTTACCACAGACTTGTATAATCAAACATTTAAACTTAATTACCATAACATCTGTCCACCATCTTTAAGCTTGAATTGTTAGATTTTAGACAATTTAGAGTTTAATCAAAGTTTTAGTAAGACATGTTTTAGTGAAGTATTCATTTTTAATAAAATAACAATATAACCCTCAAGCTCAATGTAAAGCTGATTGAAAAATTATTTAGGTATTGATTAAGTGCACTATTTGTAATTCAATCAATCGATTAATAGTTTAAATAATCGATAGATTATTGAAAAAATAAAATTGAAAAGAAAGTCGTTTGTTGAAACCAAAGCAAACCAACACTTTGCTTATTTAGTTGTTTAGACATGAAAATCAGTCAATGAAGATTTTTTTCCCCCTTTCTTCTAAAACACTTAAACTTTTTAATATTAAAAGGTGGAGCTGTTTAGGATTGCAATCAACAATTTTTTTTTTTTTTTTTTTTTTTTTTTTTGTCAAATATCTTTATTGAACATTTTCCAACTTTAACAAAACATAAAACAAAAGTACATCTAACCGGTCACAAAAAAAGGGGGACAAGTTATAAGATATTCAGAATACATAAATTAATAAAAAAGCATAATTAGATAAATGAAATAATTAAAATAAAATGGGTAAAGCATAATGGTAGCACAATACCAATTCAAAATCCTATGCACTCACTTGAGGTACTTGGGGAGGAAAACCTTTCCACAGAATAGTTGACAAATCAGTCTCTAGATTGCTAATATAAGGCTTCCAACCATTATAGAACTGATCTGGTCGGTCATTAACTAAACGTTAACTATTCCAGCGGTATTAGTTCCATTAAAATCTTGTGCCATCCCGAAATAGTCGGGGTCTTATCACTTATCCATCTCAATAATATATTCTTCCTGGCTGCAAACGTAAGAAGATTGTAAAGTCTCTTTTCATTGGATGAAATCAAAGATTGATCCGGTAAACCCAGGATCAAAAATACAGGATCCATAGCCAACTCCTTGTCAAAAAGAATACACATTTCAGATACAATCTTGGCCCAGTATATTTGTAACTGATTACATGACCAGAGACAATGAGTGAGAGTGCCAGTTTGTGTTTTGCACTTAAGGCATAGAGGTGAAAGGGCATTGTTAAATGTATGTCTACGGCATGGTGAGATATGCAACCTGTGCACAATTTTGAATTGTACTGCTTTGGCACGGTTACATACTGAGATAGATTTGGCATATTTCCAAATATCATCCCATTCTTCCTCACTTATAGCGACTGAAAGTTCCCTTTCCCAAGCAGATCTAGTATTCAAAACCACCTGTTTCTCAAATGTACCACTAAGTACCTTATATAACAAACTCACAGACTTCTTTCCAGGTGTTTGAAAAATAAACTTTTCTGTAGGAGACAGACTTCTATTAATACATAACAAGGTATCCTTCAAAATATAGCTCCTAACTTGTAAAAAACGAAAGAAGTCCTGTTGTGATTAGGGTTGTGTACCGAAACCCGGTGCCAATACGGCACCGGTACCTACAGAACCGGTATGTACCGGACCGAAACAGAACGCGAATTTCGGTGCCTCATTTCGGTGCCACTTAAATGCCTGAACTGTCGATTGAAATATTTGTTCTCTAGATTCATATATTTTTGTAGATTATTCGTTTATTAGATTAAATAAAAAAATTAAAAGCACAAATCATCCGTAAATGAGAGACCATCCGACATGCGCGTTAATGCAGTAACTAACGTTACACTCGCTCTGACGGCAGCTGACGGTCTACCGATAGCTTAGCATGCTAAATTAAACAACTCTCGTTAACATGCCTAAAACTAAACAGTCGAAAGTGTGGCTGTATTTCACAATAAAGTATTCCGGCACCGCGACGTGCAGCAAATGTTTTACAGCAGTTGCGTGTAAAGGCGGAAACACGTCAAATCTAATGAAACATTCGAGGGCAGACGGAATAAAGTTTAAAGCAGACGGAGGCACCGTGTTTAACAGCTTGTGGACAACAGCTGGCGCTATCAGTGTGGACGACTCCAGTCCCAGTCACACCAACTGTAGCAAAAAGGAGTCACTGATTATGATGACGTCAGCAGACTTTCCGCAGGTTAGTAGTAGGATAATGAAATGTTAATAGCAAAATGCAAATCTTGCATTCATGCTAACAAATAGTCGAACTATTTGTAAAAAACTAATGTAACATGGATTCTGTTTATAATTATGGCTTTCCAGCCTGTACTAGTAGCACTACAACAGTGACCCCATTTACTATTGTAAAGAAGGCTATGTATGTCCTGTGCAGAGGAATAAGTCAGGAAAGGAGTCGTATTTTGACAGAAAAGGCAAATATGGTGAAATTTCTGCAAAAGAATTGCTAAAATTTGAAGCTTACATATTCATATATACTATAAACTTTTAATATATTGTTAAATTTTAAGCATAATTTTTTGTTCAATAAAAATTCATTCTTGAGTCATCCACTATAATTTTTTGGCTTAAAAGTATCGGTTCAGGCACCGTTTTGGCACCGGTACCGTTTTCAAAGTATCGATTTGGCACCGGTATCGAAAAAAAATCCAATCGATACCCAACCCTAGTTGTGATGTCTTGAGAATTTGAGACAAAAATATCAACTATTAGGCCTTCTTCATCAAACACATCCTGAAGCCGAGAAATACCTTGGTTTTCCCAAAATCTAAACCCATCAGATCTGCCTGGAAGGAAGTTCGGATTATTCACAATTGGCGTGAGGTCAGAAGTCATTTTCTTTCTTCCCTCAAAATGATTAATAGCCCTCCATGCCCCAAGTGCATTCACAGTTACAGGGTTTTCAGTTCTCCAACAGAAACTTAGTTTTTTTTTTTTAAAAACTGTAGATCTTTTAGAGGGATTTTTGACAGCGATTGTTCAAGGTCCAACCAGGTAGAAGAACCATCGAGATTAACCCAGTCAGAGTTATATCTTAAATGTGCAGACCATTGATATAGCTTAATATTGGGTAAATCCAGTCCTCCGATTGAACCTGGTAATTGCAGTGCAGAAAACTTTAATCTTGGTCTGCGCTTGCTCCAAATAAAAGAGGAAAGCCAGCCATTTACATCTTTTAAAACTTTTTTAGAAAACAGAATAGGTATCATTTGAATTGGATACAAAAGCTTGGGAAGGACAGTAATTTTTATTAGAGCCACTCTACCCAACCACGAAATAGTGTGTGCCATCGATTTAAATCCTCTCTAATTTTACTAAATAATGGGGAGAAGTTATCTTTGAATACATTTTTACACATAGGGCTAACAAAAATACCCAAATATATAAATCCTCCCGGAGACCATCTAAATGGAAATGAGGGGTCAATATTTGGCATTTCCTTCATGGAACCAACAAGCATAGCCTCTGACTTACTAAGATTAATTTTGTATCCTGAGAAAGTGCTGAAGGTATTAATGATATTGAGAAGAGATGGTACTGAAGAGTCAGGTTTTGAAAGGAAAATGACCACATCATCTGCATAAAGTGCCAACTTATGGTGCCTTTATTTAGTTTGCAAGCCTTCAATTAAGGGCTCAGTTCTGATTGCTTCAGCTAGTGGCTCAATAGCCAGTGCAAAAAGCAGGGCTGAAAGTGGGCACCCTTGTCTAGTTCCTCTATATAATAAAACTTGCTGATCTGGAACCATTTGTGAGAAGGAAAGCTTTAGGCTCATCATATAATACTCTAACCCACCTAATGAAAACATCACCAAAATTAAATTTCTCCAAAACAAAAAATAAATATGACCACTCAATACGGTCAAACGCTTTCTCTGCATCGAGAGAAAGTATTAGCCCATCAATCTTACGCTGTTTATAGACTTGTTTAACATTAAGGAGACGCCTCATGTTATTGCATGAAGAGCTGCCTTTTATAAAACCAACTTGATCATCTTTAACATGTTATTATGTTCTCCAAACGTGAAGCTAAGATTTTGGCCAACACCTTCCTATCTACATTTAATAGAGATATAGGTCTATATGAGGAGCAGGCTTCGGGAGGTTTACCTTTTTTTAGTATAAGGGAAATATTAGCTTCTCTTAGAGATTCAGGGAGTTGCCCACTTCTATATGAATGATTAAACATATTAAGCATAGGTTCAAGTAACAGTTTGCCACTCTTTATAGAATTCACAACCTATGCCATCTGGACCTGGCACTTTTCCATTCTGCATTTGTGAAATCGCCTCAATTAACTCCTCTTTAGAAATAGGAGCATTTAACTTTGCTTTCTGATCTAGTGAGATAATTGGTAAACTAATTTTTGAAAAAAAAAAGCTTCTAATAGTATAGTACTGCTACTAGACACTTCAGTCTTATATAAGTTCTTATAGTAATCTCGAAATGTGTTGTTAATTGATTTGCTATCATAATGTAGTTTGTCATTTGTGTCTAGTATTGATATAATTGAGCGCGAATCGCTTTTCTTAGTGAGGTAAGCCAGAAATTTACCCGGCTTATCTCCGTGCTCATAAAATTTGTTTCACAAACCTCAATTTGTATTTTGCATCTTGGGTAAGCAGTGAGTCTATTGCGCTTCTCAGTGCTGATAGCAATCAACAATTTGCATGAAAACGTGCTATTACTTTTGCACTAACTTGGAATGTATTTTGAATCTTTCTGACACTTGAATGTAAGTTGAACAGTGGCTTTTTTTTCCTATTGGGTTTGAATGTATATTGTCTCAGACTGCCTTAAACAGGAATGTACGTTTCTTTTAAGTTAATAGCAAGTTTTGGTCTCACCAGAGCTGAACAAAGACTATGAAGTTATGCTTTTGGATGATGGGTGGGGGGGGGGGGGGAGGGGGAGGTTGAAGTGTTTTATGCATGAAAAATACACAATCTGAGAAAATGCATAAATCTGGCTGCATTTGCTGATCATCTGTGAAAATAAATCTTCTGATAGTCTTGGGACATTTCAGATGAGCACACCACAGACAAAGAACCTCATCCAGAATGCAATTAAAACATCCTTTCCAGCCACACCACCACACTTAAGACAGCACTATTGAATGATTCTGTAAAGTTTTGTTGGGAGACTTTTAATTTATTTTTTGTAGATGTCTCCAAATGATATCAACATGCAATTGAACCTATAGTTAATAAGCCTAATGAAACACTATTGCTTTTGCTGACACTTATGTTCCATCATGTGTTTTGTAAATGTCTATTAGAATTGATATCGGGGTTTGTTGTGTTTCCCACACAAATGGTGCAAAAACTACTTGGACATCTTGAGCTGGTGATACAAAAGCTTTTGCATCTAGTTTTCAAAACTGGTGGGAGTAGGACAGAGTGATACAGTATAAACATGTAGACGACTGTGGGAAGGATATGACTCAGTGGCTGAGCTGCAATATGATCCCATTGTAGAAGGCATCTTAGCCCCAGTCTGTCTAGTCATCAAGCTGGAATGTCCGTTGGTAGTTGTGTTGGTACAGTTCAGAGCGAGAGAGCTGATGTTTATAGCCTAATTTCTTTTATGCTCATTGTTGATTGTGCTCCAGATCCATTTATGTTCTATTCAGTGGTGTTCTGAATTAACTTAAAATTTAATTAAGCAAAAAGTGTGTTTTTAGGTTAGCGAGCGAGTTAATAATGTAAGCATGTGTGTGGAAATACCAGGAGTTTGTGTAAGAGGACTTCACAGTAACGGTTAAAACGGGCATGAGAATTATGGCAACACCAGGCGGTTGGTAACGAAATGAATGTTAAATCCATAGTAACAGCGGTGACATGACAAACATGTGGCAGTCCAGTAGCTCATCATGAGTTTAATCTGTGCACAGATCTCTTTTACTCGGGGGGCCTTCCCACATTCCTGAACTGTTTACAAGAGCATGTCAAACTGTCCCAAATTGAAATTCTTACTGGTTCTTGGTCGCTTAATGTTACATGTCGTAACTGCGGCAATTTCTTCTGAATCCCAGTAAGCTGTACTGAATTCTGACAAACATCCTAATGATCTCCCTAGGATTTCCTATGATCTTGAGATACTGGTTTGGATGAGGTTCAAGAATGTGGGAAAGGCCCCTTACTATTAGTAGATTGTAACAGCATTCCACATGGGACCTCACCGGCTGGTGTTATGAGACCAACAGCTGAAGTGACACTGTGCCGCCTATTATTTGGCCTAAATGCATTTTTAAAATCCAAGAGAATGAATAAATATCATATATTTAAAATATATTTATATATTTAAAATCCCGTAGTTTGCATTCCTCGAAGCAAAATGCTATTAAATATTAGATGTTTTCTTGTGTAGTGATTGCAAACCACTTGTGCAAGTGAAAATGTCTATGTAATGTTTAGTCGAATATTGTAGTTTCTTAATGTAGGATTACAACAGACCAACTAAGATTATTAAGCCTATTTCAAGTCATAATTTACACTTGATTATAAAAATATTTGTTCTATTGCAAGATAATTTTAGCAATTTTAAGCATTTATTTTTTTTTTTTAAAGAAGAGCTTAAAACGTAACACTTAATCTGTATGGATATTATATTTCCATTAAATTTGCTTTTTTAATCTTAAATTTAAAAATGTATATTTTTAACTATTATATATGTCAACTAAATTGGATATTTTCACTTATTTAGCCGAGCAGAGCTACGCTTGTGCTGTGATGTCTCCAGACACCAGGCTGAAATACATTAGAAGTTGGAAAATCCAGTTGACAGATTATACAGCCAGCAGGCTCAAGGCTATAACCGATGTTCTCACAAGCTATGTAGGGCAAATGAATGAATAGTCAACGAAGTCAGGTTGTCAATGATTAAAAAAAAAATGTTTTGTCAATTCTTATTACACAGATCACGATCAATCCTAATTTGCTTTTATAAAGGTCCATGTAATGGACAAACTTTATGCCACAAACTTAAAACGTAACAAATTCTTGCAAATGTAATAGCTGTTATGTTTATGGGAAATGGATTGTTTGTGGGTTGTTATTGCGTTAATGCCGTGGTTCTCAAAGTGTGGGGCGCGCCCCATTAGTGGGGAATGCAGACATGACAGGTGGGGCGCAATGAACGGAAGGAAATTAGTGGAAAATAATAGGAAAGTACCTATTCTAATTCATGCTTTTCTTTATTGACAATGAGTGTACTCTCAAAACTAAACAACCACACACAAATGGATCAGTAATACAAGTAAATTAAAATAACATCAGTTGGGGGCCGGGAGAAAAAGTGTACCATAGTGCAGCAATAACGGTTTAACGTCGGCATGTTAATTGCAGAGGAACAATATAAGGAAATTTTTGGTATAAAATTCCATTGCGTATGCTGATTTTTCTTTACGTTTAAAAATGGAAATTTTATCAGGCAGTACTAGTCTGGCATTTCTAGTTTCCAGTGTGGCAACAAAGTTGCTTTTTGATCCTTCAGGCGCTGAACAGAAGGTAAGATCCATATCGTTCTACGCTTTTTGTTGGTGTGTGGCATTTTGCGATGATCCCGAAATCATTGTTGCGCTGTAGAGAATAACGATGTTTATGCTTTCAAACATGTATAATTTAGGTGCTTAATCCAGAAAAAAAGGAGGGTGTAGCTTAAAGACAATGCAGAGAGGAAATGTATGCATCTTATTTGCTGATTTATTTACGCAGCTATTGAAGCCGGAGATGCGAATATAAAACTAACTTTACCGCGGACACAACCCGGGTCAGTAGCGTACATAGTGGGCATAATAACGTCTCTGAATACATTTCTTACATGGACCATAAAAAAGCAGGCGATTCAGCACGATCAGCCTAATCAACCAAAAAGCCAGCCGAAAAGAAAATATGATGAAGCCTATCTTGAGCTTGGTGGGGGCAGAGGAGAGGCCCATGTGTGTTTTGTGTCTTAAACCGCTGGCAGCAGACAGCATGAGGCCCAACAAATTAGGAAGACACTAATGCCTCTTTTCCACTGCATCGTACGGCACAGCACGGTTCAGTACAGCTCACTTTGGTTTGGCTCGGTTTGCGCTTCCACTGCAGTTTAGTACTGCTTTAGAGTGGGCGGGATTATTCACGTGTCGTTATAGTTGCGGCGCCTCTACTGCCGTGACATCATCGTAAACGCGCCACAAACACACAACAATGGAGCATATTGATGGAAATATGTTCTTCATTCTCGGCATGTGGATGTTTTTAACAGCAAGATGAAGGAGTTTGTTTCAAAAGAGGCTGATGGCAGCCAAGGAATTTTTGGTTAATACAAAATGGTTCGTCCGATCCTTCGCTGGCTGTTCTAAATGTTGTCTCGTGACGCAGTAATGACGATTTTCTCCGGCCAATCAGTGACCAGCAGAGTTTACACGTCACGTTTTGGTAACGGTTCGGTGCGCTTCGTACTTAAAAAAAGGACCAGGTACCAGGTACTGTTCCCAGTGGAAAACCCCCCAAAAGTGAGCCGAACTGAACCGTGTCGTGCCGTACTATGCAGTGGAAAAGCGCCATCACACCTCAGTCACGTGTAAGCCACTCGACTTCTTAGAAAGAAAGCTGGCAGAATACAGACAGCAGGATAATCGCATGGTAAAATCTGAATCAGTGAACAGCAAAGCACAAATGGCTTCATTCAAAGTTGCATACAGAATTGGCCAGTGCAAAAAAAAAAAAAATACAACCGATTGCTGAGCAGCTAATAAACATAGGGTCAATTATGCAAAGATAAGTGACAACGTAAGCCTTGTATAACAATTGCACGTGTATTTGATCTGTTTTTAACTTGGTGTTATTTTATCGTATTGGTTTAGAAATTGATATATCAATAAACAGTAAACTTGGCTGATTTCGTTATTATTTTGTTGACAAGTGGGGCTTGAAAATTCACTCACCCCCTTAAGTGGGGAATGACAGAAAATGTTTGAGAACCACTGCATTAATGGATGTTAGTAGGTCCATTCCATAAAACCTCAGAATTAATCACATAAAAATCTAAATCGCATACTAGACCTCTTTTATTTATATATATATATATATATATATATATATATATATATATATATATATATATATATATATATATATATATATATATATATATATATATATAATCAGCCAAAAAATGTATGATAATTATTATAATTAATATAATGATCATATGACGTCTATATATAATGTGTACTGTAGCAATATATTTAGTACTCACATATTTATACAAGTTTTTCTTTTCCTGAAGTGCGAGAGCTTTGTTTTTGCTTTATTTTTTATTTTTTTTGTTTAATATATAGAAACCTGCAACTGAGCCACCAATGTCAGGAATGTACTGTATGTAGAGTGTGTGGGTCATTTAAGCTTTTTTCTTTTTAACTCTAAAACAAAATCTGAGATTTGTGCCGTTAATTTGTAAATGGTACATTCAATAGTTAAATATCGCAATTTAAATTGCAACCACAATGTGTCAAAATAATCGCAGTTTGATTGATTGATTGATTTATTTTTTTTTTTTTTGTCCCCCTATCATCATGCAGCCCTAAATAACAAACATCAAATCCAAAATCCATTATAAACAAAGTGTCCTGCGGTTCTTGTTTATAGGTCTGTTTTAATATTGTATTATCGATTGGATAGCTTTTTATTTTGATTGGTTGAGACATATCTCTTAATGTACCTTTAACTGTCTTTACAGGTGAACCCAGAAGATATGACCCCAGCTTTAAAGGACCAATCCAAAATAGGTAAGAATCTCATTTTGTTCAAAGAGGACCAGTTATGATGGGCCTACAGTGTGTGTGTCTGCAAAAAAATGGGGCTAGGGTTTTTTTTTTTTTTTCTTTTCCCTTTTTATTTATAATTTTTTTTTTTTTATTGGCTGTGCAAATCAGATTGTGTCCTCATGTAAGACATATCTGTCCCCCTGCTTGTTTACTCACCTGTGCTGCTGAACCACACCCCACCAGAGAACTTCAGACACTTATGCTGTGTGTTTGTAGGAGGATAGAATAAAGGGAGATTGAGAAACAAAAAAATGCATTATCTGAGCGTTATTTCAGCTGAAGCATTAACCACACTTTGGAGGAGTGCTAAGCCCTGTGTTAACTTATTAAAGAAATAGTAAAATATGGGAGCTGTTTTTACAAGCAGTGCTAATAGTGTGTTATATTGGACTTTATCAACACAAACCTGATTCTTGATGCAGAACATCAGTTGCACATAAACCTTGGAAGCCATACAGCTTGATGTGATGTCTCACCAAACTACATCTTTGTCTCAGTGTTCTTGTATAGACAGTTTTCAGTTTACTGCTTGCCATGTGCACTTCTAACAAAACAGTTAAGTGCCTCCTGTGTACATTCCATCTTCTAAGAACTACTTTCCAATATGGCTTTTTAAAACACAGCTTGGAGCACCGAAAACTGTCTGTATTTCCTTGCCGTTTCCTGTCTGACATTTACAGCAGCCCAATATGCACCCTTGAATAAGGGAAATGTCTGACATTTTTACAGGCATGGTATCCTGGCCTTGCTTTCAATTTTGTGAACAATGCTGCTTGTATAGCATCTGAATGTGTAGTAGGAGTGTAACACAATGCCTGCATCTGTATTCTGTATAATGTGTCGGACCACACCCATTTTCGGTTTAAATATACAATCTAACAATAAAGGTATAAATGCCAAAATATTGGTAACAAATTTCGTTCCCAAAATGTCACACACTTTGACCTTGCTCAGGAAGCAACGAAGTGCCATTTAAAAAAAAAAAAAAAGTTAATGAACATGGCCATTACTTAAGCTTCATATCTGAATGACTGCTCATGTCCACATGAAAGGAACAAACTCCTGTTCATGCATCAAGCTGATCCCTTCTGGCAAACACGTTAATGTGTTCACAGTGCATATACTCAAGTGTTGTTGTGTCTGATATAACGCTCGTCTGAGCTGCACGTTGTCGTGTTCTTTGTCCTTCGTAAAAAGTTTGTATTAAATTGTGTTCTCCTTTTCAGAGGCTGCACAGACATTATTTGCTGTATTCTTTTCATCTTGGCCATAGTTGGATATGTTGCTGTGGGGATACTAGGTGAGTCCTTGCCATGTAAAAATGGCAAAAAAAAAACTGTTCATAATCTTTGCATTCTTGTATAGGTTAACGTAATTATGGGTTTAAACAGATAATGGGCCCATGTTCATACAAAAACTGAACGAGTATAGACCTGTATAATAGAACTACTTGGCAGTGAAAAACAGTGTGCAAATGGAAACAGTGCACCTTTTTACACAAGGAAAACCACATTGAGCTATCTGTGCCCTCATTGTGGTTATGATATCACAGCCGGCTAAGGAAATTTAAAATGCTTGCGATTTTCATAATATTTTTGTTTTTTATAAAACGTTTAAACTTGACAAATACTTTTCAGGTTTTATTAAAAATGTTAAAGAATAATTCCTGGGCTTCGTGATTAATTTCATGCAAAGGCTCGGTCTGCTTGTTGTGGAAACAGTCATATTTATTGGTTTGTGATGACTGAGGCTAACAGGCCTTGATGTGCGCTAAATGAGTCACTATGGTGCAAGTTAAAGGTGGTTTTGTTTTGCTTTTCCAGTCTACAGATTCCTGCCACACTTCTGAACGTAATCTTGTATATTTAAACATGTAAAGCGCATACTTTTTCTTGCCTTTTAAGTCTTATTCCATGCCTCACTTTGTGCCTCATATTTATCTTTATTGTGCTTCAACACTCGTGTAAGCTGGATTGTGTAAGCAGCAAAAACAAACATTACCTGATGCAGTCAATTCTAATATCTTTTCCTTCTCCTCTCCAGCATGGTCCCAGGGTGACCCTAGGAAGGTGATCTACCCCACAAATAGCAGAGGGGAATTCTGTGGTCAAGCTGGAACTCCTTGGGAGTAAGCTGAAATGCAAAACATAAACGTGTTCATGTTCAATGCTAACCTTGAATTCAGAACAAATAAGTTTATAAATATTATCATTATTATTATATACTTATTTATGATTATATATTAGATATTATGATTATGAATACAGAATCTATTTATTCACCCTGGCTCTTGTTTTTAGCGTCCCATTATGTGTATATGAATAATTTATGGATTATATGTTGTGTTTGTAAAAACAGGAAAAAGCCTTACCTGTTCTACTTTAACATCATGAAGTGTGCCAGTCCTGTAGTCCTTCTAGAGTTCCAGTGTCCCACCACTCAGGTACCTGTCTTTATCTGTTCTGTCCGACTTTATTCTTATCGAGCGAATATTTGATTTAAGTGATCTACTCGTAAATAAGTTGTGCATAAAAAGTAATGGTTAAGACCAAGTAAACGGTAGCTGCTGAAGCTGCACGTTCAGGGATAAGTTTCGTCAAGTTGTGCAGATTGTGACTTGAAGGGACAAAACAATCCTGGAAATTAAAATGTGCCCTTTTGTAAAGACTATTCAGCAACCGAGCTAGTAAATGATCTGTAGCATTTTAGCAGTGTGTGAGGTGTTAAAACAATTAAAATGGTTTCATGTCACTGCTCTAATTTATAAATGTTAGTTGGTCAGATGATTTTAATTGTGGCTATAGTATAATTTGGGGCTGTGAAACTATACTTGATATGTCAGGGTGGTGTGACAGCCTTAGTTAGGAGTAAGCACTATCATTAAACAGAAGACCAGGCCTAACTGTGCATTTCTGTTTTCATTTCTAGATTTGTGTGGCGAATTGTCCTGATCGATCCATGACTCTGTTAAATGCCAGAATGGGCGATTCCAACAGCTGGAATTACTATAAAGATTTCTGTGTAGAAGACCCTGGCAGCCAGGTAGGTGGAACATGAGCGGTGGGGAAAAAAAACAACAACCTAGAAAAATCTAAACACTTCTGTATACAGTATATTTTTGCCCGTCTACTCGGGCTGTCTGTTTTGGCCTGGTAGATATAAGGATTTTAAATGTCTTTTGCTTCACAGACACCTCAGGAGATTCTGAAACAAGGCATTTGTCCGGCAGTGATCATCCCTAGCAAACCATGTAAGATTTTATCTTTATTAGACCATTATTGTTTTAGTAGGGTGCACTAATACTACTCTTTGTTAGACATCGTACACGTGTACTTTATTTCAGAGTTGAAGAGAACTTTTCAGGATGCCTCAGGTGTAAAGCAGTTATCAAACTCACCTGATATAACTTTGCTAGGGAACTTTAAACTGCTTTAAATGTAAAAAGACTATTAGTGGAGTAAAAATCCTCATCCAAACACTGCTGTTTAACTGATGAGTCATTGGACTGACTTGACCAGTCCAAATATTGGTGGTAACACTGAAGGCAGAAATGTTTTGCAATAGCCATTGATTAAAATGCTGCCCTCCCAGATGTCAGGACATTACAGGCGACCCAGCGGTAACTCCCAACTGAGTTCCTGTAATGTGCAGTCTGAGGGTCATGTGTTGTCCTGCACAAACAAAGCTTTTGGTGATCAAACCAGGTTGTTTTTCCTACGAGTTTCCCGACTCATTGAATGTTCACGGGAACAACTGCAATGTGCGCAGAGCCACCTCGACCAGAACCGACATTCACGAATGTACGGCCTAATTTAAAATGTTTTCTTTGTTAAATATACCAGTGGAATGTTGAACATCAACTTAATATTACTGGTATTCGCTCACTTCACCCATCGAGAGAAGAGACAAGTTGGTTGGTCCTGGTTGCTTGGAGACTGATTGCTGGTCCGACAGTTCACTTTGACTGTTTTTTATTTTATTTTTCCCCTGTGACCAAGAGAATGAGGTCAAACTATACCTTTTGAAGTTGTTAACGTTGACAGCCGGAGGGGCTTTGTGTAATTTGTGAAGTTCTACGCAACTTGTGTAGTGAGAATTTGGTACATGTACATTAGCACAGTACTGGGTATTGGATATCAGTACATTCCCAATCTTTAGGAATGACAACGTATACTGTATTTGTGAGCTGTGAATGTGTTGCCCAGAGAACATCAGGTTTACAGTAAATAGAAAAAATTTTTGCAGTGCCTTTTAATTAAATTACATTTTTGTTTTCTTAGTCACGCGGAGATGTTTCCCTGCTCTCGGCCTAAAGGGGAATCAGATCACGGTAGGAAACGATACCAGTTATGAGGATGGACGGGGCGGAACTGTACAAGCCAGTGATCTATTGCCTGCTGTAAAGTGAGTATGAACACACATGCTTGTTTAAATGCATTCACTTACTGTACATATAAAATGCCTGCACAACTTGTTACAAAAATATATAAAATTTTGAAAGTAAAGAGCAGTGGTTCCTAAACCTTTTATATGGTGACATTACAAAAAATATTCAGTATTAAAAAAAACACAAAAAACATTTGTCCCAAAATGTAAACCAATGTTCAGAAATCAGATGGGGTGGGAATAAATACACCCTTCCAATTAGAAACCAATGCTGCAATGGCAACTTAGGATTGATAGCACTTTGGTGTGTTTGTACATCATGCCAAGAAGAAAGGATTTCTAATTTTTTTTTTTTTTTTTCCCCTTTAATTTTCATCTGATGCGCAAGTTATTAGCACAGGCAAATGTTTGGGCTGAGGGATGAAGGGCATCCAGCATAAAACCCAAGTTTGGGACAGGCACTAAGGATGCCCTGCAGCCCAGTGGCTGGGTATCCTATATGGATATAGGGGGGGTTTATGGGCTATGACCAAAGGCCAAACAGAGGCTTGAACCCAGAACCTCACCCATCTTGGTCACTCCTTTAGGGTCTGGAATGAACCTGTTAATTTCAGTGACCAGTTATGTAGTAGTGAGTAAACACAAAAAAAACTGTCCTACAGGAGCTTGTTCCTTACGTGGTGTGATTTCGCTTAATTGCCATTTCAGGGAAAATACAATTACTGTTATTAAATTTGTTTTTGCTGCTTGTAGGAATGCCACAATAGTTGCCGAAACTCGAATGGTGGTAATGAAGATCTTTGAGGATTTCACAGTGTCATGGGGTTGGATAATCCTGTAAGTAAATAATATAGATTTATATTAATTAAATGAAACCCATTATTGAAATATCTGTGGAATCTGATTATGCATGTCATGAAAGTTGATGTGTAATATTACACAGTTGTTCTTGTACATAAATCTGATGCGTCTCCATTCTGTGTCTCGGTTGTGTCTCCTCAGTGGTCTGGTCATAGCAACAATTCTGAGTCTGATCTTTATTGTACTGCTGAGGTTCTTGGCTGGCATCATGGTCTGGGTTATGATTGTCATGGTCATCCTCGTCATTGGATATGGTAATGTCTGTCAGAACAACTTAAGACACGTTTTGGGGCGGATGAGGAACGTGTGCATCACCATTCACAAGTGCAATCAGTGACCAGAATATCCACTCACTAGTCATTTTAACATGCATGTGCACATAGACTGATCTACACACAACAGTCTCTAGGTTTTACAAAGAATGCTGCACTTCTGAAAGTGGAAATGCCTTCTTAATGAGAGAGAGTAAGAGGTTGGAGTTGAATAGCTAGACAAGTCCAACCTGACAGCAAGGCTGTTGTAACACAGCCACTCTCGGCAGGCGTTTTAAGCAGAAAAGCATCTAATAATGTGAGTCATTTTAAACCTGAAGTTGTGGAAAGATGTCACCTGGTCCAGAACCAGTGAGGCTGTACATTAACACTCACCTTTATATGCATGATTTTCTGCATGTCACTGCCATCTCCCCATTTGTTCACATGCTCTGCGGTGTAAATGGCTGCAGCCTTTATTTTTACTCTTTGCTCACTCTTTTTTTACTTTCTTTTGTTCGGAGCAGGTATCTTCCACTGCACAGCAGAGTACATTCATCTGAAGAACACCCCTGGGGCCAACATCACCCTCCAGGAGCTGGGCTTCCAGATGGACTTGAACGTGTACCTGCATATCAGACAGACCTGGTTAGCCTTCAGTAAGTCACCTGAAGTCCCTACAGCTGCTCAGTCCAGATCACATTTTAGTTTAATTATTTATTTTTTTTGTCCCCCGTGGTCATTGGTTGGAATCGGGAGGCCAGGGTTTTTTGGAAAAGGTTAGCTGGTTCAAATGTGATGTGCTGAAGTACTACAAGATGTGTGGCATATGCTGATTGCTCTCATGTTCATCTCTGCAGTAATTATCCTGGCAATAGTGGAGCTCATCATCATCCTGCTGCTCATCTTCCTCAGAAAGAGAATATTAATCGCCATTGCTCTCATTAAAGAGGCCAGCAGGTATGTAAAGTGCATAATGTTCAGTCTTAGCATGAAGTGTCTAATGTCTAGTGTGTCTAGTGAAAATGATTAGCATGATGAGGCAAAGATTCTATAAACACTATTTGTATCATTTTCTGCTTTTAATATACAGGGCCTTATCAATAAATTAGCATATTGTGATAAAGTTCATTTTCTGTAATGTACTGAAACATTAGACTTTCATATATTTTAGATTCATTACACACAACTGAAGTAGTTCAAGCCTTTTATTGTTTTAATATTGATGATTGTGGCATACAGCTCATGAAAACCCAAAATCTCAAAAAATTAGCATATTTCATCCGACCAATAACAAGTGTTTTTAATACATAAAGTCAACCTTCAAATAATTGTTCAGTTATGCACTCAATATCCCACAGATTCTCTATGGGGTTCAGGTCAGGAGAGTTGGCAGGCCAATTGAGCACAGTAATACCATGGTCAGTAAACCATTTACCAGTGGTTTTGGCACTGTGAGCAGGTGCCAGGTGGTGCTGAAAAATGGAATCTTCATCTCCATAAAGCTTTTCAGCAGATGGAAGCATGAAGTGCTCCAAAATCTCCTGATAGCTAGCTGCATTGACCCTGCCCTTGATAAAACACAGTGGACCAACACCAGCAGCTGACATGGCACCCCAGACCATCACTGACTGTGGGTACTTGACACTGGACTTCAGGCATTTTGGCATTTCCCTCTCCCCAGTCTTCCTCCAGACTCTGGCACCTTGATTTCCGAATGACATGCAAAATTTGCAACCTGTAGCCCATTTCCTGCACACGCCTGTACGCGGTGGCTCTGGATGTTTCTACTCCAGACTCAATCCACTGCTTCCGCAGGTCCCCCAAGGTCACCTCTTTTCGTTGTGCAGCGTTTTCTGCCACACTTTTTCCTTCCCACAGACTTCCCACTGAGGTGCCTTGATACAGCACTCTGGGAACAGCCTATTCGTTCAGAAATTTGTTTGTGTCTTACCCTCTTGCTTGAGGGTGTCAATGATGGCCTTCTGGACAGCAGTCAGGTCGGCAGTCTTACCCATGATTGTGGTTTTGAGTAATGAACCAGGCTGGGAGTTTTTAAAAGCCTCAGGAATCTTTTGCAGGTGTTTAGAGTTAATTAGTTGATTCAGATGATTAGGTTAATAGCTCGTTTAGAGAAGCTTTTCATGATATGCTAATTTTTTGAGATGGGGATTTTGGGTTTTCCTGAGCTGTATGCCACGATAATCAATATTAAAACAATAAAAGGCTTGAACTACTTAAGTTGTATGTAATGAATCTAAAATATATTAAAGTCTAATGTTTCAGTACATTACAGAAAATACTAATCACTGCTTTTTTTTTTTCCCCTTCTTTTTTCCACCCCCTTGGTATAATTCTGTATTTAGTAAAAACATCAGTGTAATGTTGAATTAGTGTTATTCTGATAGTAAATGCACCTACTGCTTAAAAGAGGACGACCGTTCCCTTTCCAACACTTCTTTTTATAAGGATATATCTTGGTGTTATTGGGTGGAGTTGTTTTAAGCCCTTATCTAATCTCTTATGAATCACAACGCAATGAGTGACTTTGTTTAGATAATGAACCTACAGTCGAGATAGTAATAGTTGTACAGCTTCGATTTTATTGTGCACACCATTAACTAAGATCATAGCGCTTGTGTTTTACAGGGCCATCGGTCATGTAATGTCATCGCTGTTTTACCCTCTGTTGACCTTCCTTCTCCTCGGCATTGTCATTGCATACTGGGCCATCACAGCTATGTATCCTTCAGCTCTGCCTCAACTATACTCATGATTGTATGAATTTTGTGTCTTATGCAAGTCCCTATCGGGGAATTTTTTTTTTTGCTTCATGAGCACCAAGCTGGTTGACAGTATGTGAGAACAGTTTGGATTTTGTCAGTGCTGTCTTGGCATTACAAGCATAATTTGTTCTGGAAGCGGGCTCGTATTCCAAAACACCTGTAAACCAAATAAAATTTTCCCATGAGAAATGATAACTCAAATTATTCGTTCCACAACCCAAAAAAATAAATGCATAAAAATAACGCATACAAAATATAAAGTAAAAATAAATTAACCTGCACTTTACCTTAAAAAAAAAAAAAAAAGTAAAAATAAATCCAGGCGTGTGCTCAGCGTCAAAACAGGAAGCGCATGCGTGATACATGATACTCGGTACTCGTAAAGCAGTAACAAGACTTATTCGTTTTCCATGTCAAAATTTATTAAGTCTTTGCTCATCTTGTGGAACACTCGCAGACCGCATTACTTGCAATTCGAGGTTCCACCGTATTAGGGCAGATGATGAGGGTTGGGTCTAACCCTAAAATGAAGAGTAGTTAAGATTATGACGCCTGATGCGCATAAACATGCTTCATGTGTGGATTAACGCGTTTTCCCGCTTTGGCCTGGGCGATATGGGTAAAATATCCATCTTTCAATATGGATCAATATCTATCACGATTGATAATGCCAACAGATTGAAGAGTATCTTGGCGATGAATATAGCCTATAAAACTAGAGTAATGTTTTTTTCTAACTTTATCTGCCTTAACAAAACAATACAAGCTAGCTTGTTTTGTAACTGGTTAAAAATATATAGATAAACCTAAAAGCTAAAATTTCTTTGTTAGGATTGTAAACAACTCAAATGTTTTAGGAGGTATAAATGTGTGTAATAATTGCAACCAAAAAAGAACTTGGACACTTTTTTTCCCCTTTCAGATAAGGAGAAATAACTGCATAATCCGGTTGAAATTCAGGGGGGAAAAAGGCACTTGAACATCGAACTATAAATAAAGCATACTGTATATCATGCAAAAGAACTAATAAAACAAATGGAATGGTCTGTGTTTAAGGACCTAGTTTATACTTCTTCCTACTCCTTTGCGAACATATTCGACATATTTAATGTTCGAAGTAAAATATTCAAATTAGAACAATAATAAATAAATAACATGCAAAAATTATTCTACATTAAACATGCCAGTACTCTCAGCTGAGACAGCTACCATCTCTCTGCTGCTAAGATAATGCTACCTAACGTTAACTAATAAAAATGCATCAAAATATTTTTTTCATAATGGGTAAAAAGCAAAAACCTTCCAGTGATGTTGGTTAAGTAACAACAATAATACCATACCGATGCGCATCTCAAGCTAGCTAATTTGTTGGCTTTTACCAGTGATGGCTAGCTAACTAGCACATTACACTGATGACACAAGCCTGGTTCCCGTGCACACATGCTGTTAGATCCATTAGTATTGCATTAAAATGTACAAAGAACATCGTTTTCAATATAAATTATCTCAATAATTAGAATAATTTGTTTTTTTTTACATGCATTTAACATTGAATGCCCCCCTCCCCCCCCCCCTCCCCCCATGGTTTTTTGTTTTACCCATCATTGTACCATTCTAGTGCTACAAATAGACCTTGACCCCTTTGTTCAGCTTCCTGTCCACATCCAATGAGGCAGTGTACAAAGTGTTTAATCAGACTGATTGCATCTATGCAAGGAACACCTGTGACCCTGCGGTGAGTGTTTCAGTCCATGAATGGTGTTGGATGGCCTTAGGTTATCGATGCTGCATTTGATTTTAAATTAGCCCTTTGTAATACAAGGGATGTTCGAGTCAAACTGGGATTTGTGATAAAAATTTGTTGAAAATGAAGGCGTAAAACTGATTTTACATTTACAGAAGACAGCACAGAAGGGATGAGAATCACGAGTCACCTCTCGATACAATCTCAGTACCTAGATTTAAATACAAGAGTTTAACATTTAACTGAGCAGCATATATGTCACCTGCCACAAGTATTATTTCTAAACACACTTGACAGTGAGTGAGTGGTAGGAGTGAATTAATTGCCATCTTCTATACTGCTTTATCCTGGGTCACGGGGACCTGGAGCCTGTCCCAGGAAGGTTATGGCATGAGGCAGGGTACACCCTGGACAGGGTGCCAATACATCACACACACACATTCACTACGGTCAATTTGTCAATGTCGGTTAGCCTGACTTGCATATCTTTTGCACTGTGGGAGGAAACCGGAGTACCCCGAGGGAACCCACCAAGCACGGGCAGAACATGCAAACTCCATGCACACACAGACGGGAATCGAGCCTGGCTGGGAATCGAACCCGGACCCTGGAGGTGCAAGGCGACAGTGCTAACCAATACACCACCGTGCCGCCTCATTTAACCATACAAGAGAAAATGTGTAAATATTGTGTATAGTCTGCGGATAAAATCTCAAAAACTCAATTTGACAGAAAGCTTGTGGCTATTTGCCTTTAATGTTGAGTTTTGTGTGTGCGTGTGTAATGAGTAGGTGTGAAACTAATTTGCAAACTCTAAACTAGGGCTGGGCGATTTGGCCTAAATCAAAATCTCCATTAATTGACATTTTATCTCCATCCATCCATTTTCTTCCGCTTATCCGAGGTCGCGGGGGCAGCAGCTTCAGCAGGGATGCCCAGACTTCCCTCTCCCTGGCCACTTCTTCCAGCTCTTCCGGGGGGATCCCAAGGCGTTCCCAGGCCAGCCGAGAGACATAGTCCCTCCAGCGTGTCCTGGGTCTTCCCCAGGGTCTCTTTCCGGTGGGGCGTGTCCGGAACACCTCACAAGGGAGGCGTCCAGGGGGCATCCTTGGCTCCTCTCGATGCGGAGGAGCAGCGGCTCTACTCTGAGCCCCTCCCGGATGACTGAGCTTCTCACCCAATCTCTAAGGGAGAGCACAGATACCCTACGGAGGAAACTAATTTCGGCCGCTTGTATTCGCGATCTTGTTCTTTCGGTCACTACCCACAGCTCATGACCATAGGTGAGTGTAGGAACGTAGATCGACCGGTAAATTGAGAGCTTTGCCTTTTGGCTCAGCTCCTTCACCATGACGGACCGATACATAGGCCGCATCACTGCAGACGCTGTCCCGATCTGCCTGTCGATCTCCTGTTCCATTTTACCCGCACTCGTGAACAAGACCCCGAGATACTTAAACTCTTCCACTTGGGGCAGGATCTTACTCCCAACCCTGAGAGGGCACTTCACCCTTTTCCGGCTGAGGACCATGGCCTCAGATTTGGAGGTGCTGATTCTCATCCCAGCCACTTCACACTCGGCTGCGAACCGATCCAGTGAGAGCTGTAGGTTGCAGGATAATGAGGCCAACAGAACAACGTCATCTGCAAAAAGCAGTGACCCAATCCTTAGCCCACCAAACTGTACCCCCTCAACGCCCTGGCTGCGCCTAGAAATCCTGTCTATAAAAATTATGAACAGGATCGGTGACACAGGGCAGCCCTGTCGGAGTCCTACTCTCACCGGAAACAGGTCCGACTTACTACCGGCAATGCGGACCAAGCTCCGACACCGGTTGTACAGGGACCGGACAGCCCTTAACAGGGATTCTGATATCCCATACTCCCGGAGTACCCCCCACAGGACTCCCTGAGGGACAAGGTCGAATGCCTTCTCCAAGTCCACAAAGCACATGTAGACTGGTTGGGCAAACTCCCAGGACGCTGCTAAGGGTGTAGAGCTGGTCCACTGTTCCGCGACTTGGACGAAAACCACACTGCTCCTCCTGAATCCGAGGTTCGACTATCCGACGGACCCTCCTTTCCAGGACCCCTGAATAGACTTTCCCTGGGAGGCTGAGGAGTGTGATCCCTCTGTAGTTGGAACACACTCTCCGGTCCCCCTTCTTGAAGAGGGGGACCACCACCCCGGTTTGCCAGTCCAGATGTACTGTCCTCGATGTCCATGCAATGTTGCAGAGACGTGTCAACCATGACAGCCCTACAACATCCAGAGCCTTGAGGAACTCGGGGCGGATCTCATCCACCCCCGGGGCTCCGCCACCACGGAGCTTTTTGATCACCTCGGCCCCAGAGATGGAAGAGTCCACCTCTATGTCCCCAGACAGAATTAAGGAGGTCTTCGACGTACTCCCCCCAACCGACCCACAACGTTCCGAGTCGAGGTCAGCAGCGCACCATCTCCACTATACACTGTGTTGACCGTGCACTGCTTTCCCCTCCTGAGATGCCGGATGGTGGACCAGAATCTTTTTGAAGCTGTCTGGAGCCTCCCCAAACTCCTCCCACGCCCGGGTTTTTGCCTCAGAAACCACCGAAGCTGTATTCCGCTTGGCCTGCCGGTACCCATCAGCTGCCTCCGGAGTGCCACCAGCCAAAAAGGCCCGGTAAGTCTCCTTTAGCTTGATGGCATCCCTCACCGCTGGTGTCCACCACGGGTTGGCTTGGGTTGCCACCGCGACAGGCACCGACCACCTTACGGCCACAGCTCTGGTCGGCCGCCTCAACAATGGAGGCGCAGAACATAGTCCATTCGGACTCAATGTCCCCCACCTCCCCCAGGACGTGGTTGAAGCTTTGCCGGAGGTGAGAGTTGAAGCTCGTCCTGCCAGACGTTCCCAGCAGACCCTCACAATACGTTTGGGTCTACCAGGCCTGACCGGCATCCTACCCCGCCAACGAAGCCAACTCACCACCTGGTGATCAGTTGACAGCTCCGCCCCTCTCTTCACCCGAGTGTCCAAGACATGTGGCCGCAAGTCCGACGACACGACCACAAAGTTGATCATCGAACTACGGCCTAGGGTTGTACTGGTGCCAGGTGCACATATGGACACCCTTATGCCTGAACATGGTGTTTGTTATGGACAATCCGTGACGAGCACAGAAGTCCAATAACAAAACACCGCTCTGGTTCAGATCAGGGGGGCCGTTTATCCCAATCATGCCCTTCCAGGTCTCACTGTCATTGCACACGTGAGCATTGAAGTCCCCCAACAAGAACGGTGGAGTCCCCAGGAGGGACGTTCTCTATCGCCCCCTCCAGAGACCCCAAAAAGTGCAGGTACTCCCAACTGCTGTTCAGCGCATAACACCAATGTACACTTTACACTTTTATGTTTTACCGAAAAAAAATCACATAAAACGGATGTTCAATAGCATTTTAACTCGATTACGATTAATGAACGATTATTTATTTTTTTTGTTGTTTTTGCCCTCATAGTTCACTGACAAGTTTTGTACAGTAAATATGTTCACATAGGGCTGGGCGATATGGCAAAAAAGTAATATCGAAAATTTTTGGCCCATATTGAACGATAACGATATAAAGGTCCTTCTCAAAAAATTAGCATATTGTGATAAAGTTCATTATTTTCTGTAATGTACTGATAAACATTAGACTTTCATATGTTTTAGATTCATTATACACAACTGAAGTTGTTCAAGCCTTTTATTGTTTTAATATTGATGATTGTGGCATACAGCTCATGAAAACCCAAAATCCCTATCTCAAAAAATTTGCATATTTCATCCGACCAATAAAAGAAAAGTGTTTTTAATACAAAAAAAGTCAACCTTCAAATAATTGTTCAGTTATGCACTCAATATCCCACAGATTCTCTATGGGGTTCAGGTCAGGAGAGTTGGCAGGCCAATTGAGCACAGTAATACCATGGTCAGTAAACCATTTACCAGTGGTTTTGGCACTGTGAGCAGGTGCCAGGTCTTGCAGAAAAATTAAATCATCTCCATAAAGCTTTTCAGCAGATGGAAGCATGAAGTGCTCCAAAATCTCCTGATAGCTAGCTACATTGACCCTGCCCTTGATAAAACGCAGTGGACCAACACCAGCAGCTGACATGGCACCCCAGACCATCACTGACTGGGTACTTGACACTGGACTTCAGGCATTTTGGCATGAAGTCTCCCAAAATGCCTGAAGTCCAGTGTCAAGTACCCACAGTACTTTCCCTCTACCCCAGTCTTCCTCCAGACTCTGGCACCTTGATTTCCGAATGACATGCAAAATTTGCAACCTGTAGCCCATTTCCTGTACACTGTGGCTCTGGATGTTTCTACTCCAGACTCAGTCCACTGCTTCGCCTAAGGTCTGGAATCGGTCCTTCTCCACAATCTTCCTCAGGGCCCGGTCACCTCTTCTGGTTGTGCAGAGTTTTCTGCCACACTTTTTCCTTCCCACAGACTTCCCACTGAGGTGCCTTGATACAGCACTCTGGGAACCGCCTATTCGTTCAGAAATTTCTCTTACCCTCTTGCTTGAGGGTGTCAATGATGGCCTTCTGGACAGCAGTCAGGTCGGCAGTCTTACCCATGATTGCGGTTTTGAGTAATGAACCAGGCTGGGAGTTTTTAAAAGCCTCAGGAATCTTTTGCAGGTGTTTAAAGTTAATTAGTTGATTCAGATGATTAGGTTAATAGCTCATTTAGAGAACCTTTTCATGATATGAAAATATCGCGAAGGCGGAGGGAGGCCACCCTCTCGTCCACTGCGGTGAAACCCAATGTACAGGCCCCGAGCCGGGGGGCAATAAGTATGTCCACACCTGCTCATCGCCTCTCACCGGTGGCAACTCGAGTAGAAGAGAGTCCAGCCCCTCTCAAGGAGACTGGTTCCAGAGTCCAAGCTGTGCGTCGAGGTGAGTCCAACTATATCTAGCCGGAACTTCTCAACCTCACGCACTAGCTCAGGCTCCTTCCCAGTCAGAGAGGTGACATTCCACGTCCCTAGAGCCAGCTTCTGCAGCCGAGGATCAGACCGCCAAGGCCCCTGTCTTCGGCCACCACCCAGCTCACACTGCACCCGACCTCTTTTGGCCCCTCCTACAGGTGGTGAGCCCATGGGAAGGGGGACCCACGTTGCCTCTTCGGGCTGCGCCCGGCCGGGCCCCATGGGTGCAAGCCCGACCACCAGGCGCTCGCCATCGGGGCCCCACCTCCAGGCCTGGCTCAAGAGGGAGGCCCCGGTGACCCACGTCCGGGCGAGGGAAAACGTTTTCCAAGGGTTTTACTCGTCATATGAGGTCTTCTGAACCACTCTGTCTGTTCCCTCACCTAGGACCAGATTGCCATGGGTGACCCTGCCAGGGGAATGAAGCCCCAGACAACATAGCTCCCAGGATCATTGGGACAAGCAAACCCGTCCACCACGATAAGGTGGTGGTTCAAGTGTAAATCGCAATAAAAAAAATCACATAAAACCGGTGTGTTTGTATGTATGTATGTGTGTGTGTATATGTGTATGTGTATATATATATACACACCTGTATATTTCGATATAAGCTGTTAATGCGGCCAGCTTTAAGAGTATCCCAACAATGACTGAAGCCACAAAAATTTAAGGGTTCATTAAATTACATTTTAAAGTATAGTTTATTAACAAAAACCGATGACAGATTTGGCCTTAAAAGTTAAGATACTATAGGCACATGCTCAATCTTTACAAGCCAAATATTTTTATTAAAAAAAAAAATACTTGTGGTGATTAAAAATATCAAAACATAGTAATACATCACAAGATTCTTTTTAACAATAATGAGAAACATTTAGACCACACACACTAGGGCTGTCTTTTTATCCAACAATTCAGAGTTAAATGAAGGCTATTTCACACTGCCCCAGTAAACTGACATAGCTGCATAATTCATTCCATTTTTGTTGTCATTGCATGCTTAAGCCACTATCAATCTGGGCCAGGACAATTTCACTTTTAATATATAGTTGGGTACCTGCTAGGTGTTGTATAGTTCATATTTGCTTGGCCAGAATGGTTTAAGCCACAAAAATAACATTTTATTGATACTGCGCAGCTTTCGCCAGCGTGAACACTCCCGTTAGTACCAAGGCGAATAAGGAGCTAAACTTCAGCCGCAGAATGAGACGCTGCACAATAAGGAGCCAAACTAATTAGAAGCTGCGAAAAGGAGCTAACTTCAGCCTCGTGTGCTTAGGGGCATCATATCTTTCGCTAGAAAGTTAGAAACGGCCCTGGTTATATCCTTGCTCCTTTTGGAACACCTTTCATAAGGTGTAATGGCCACGAAAGACGACACGATCGATATCTGCTTTGGTACAGCCCCACTATAGCATCGGCCCGCATTTTCATGCTTTGTGTGGTCGTTTGGGTGATGCGTTCATATAACGGAGTTCGTGCTACCTTTTTTTGTCGACAATTTCAACATCTTTGGATAATAACTCGAAATTAGATTCACTTTCGTCGCTGCTTAGACTAATTTTTTTTTGTCGTCCTGGTGTCAAGTTTGCTTCACAAAGTGCGGTAGACTTTGACCTGCACCGCACGCGCAAGCTGCACACTGATTGGCTGTTGTCGTATTGTTCTGCTGTGTGATTGGCTCTTAGATGAATCCATATCGAGCAAAAAATGTCCAGCTTTTCATCGATATATCGAATCGCGATTTATTTGATTTCAAAAACGTTTATCGGCCCAGCCCTACTCTAAACGAAAGTTTAGAGTTTGAAGAAAAACGCTGATCAGAGCCTTTTAACATGTTGTTTATTTATAATGTAATTCCATAAAAATACATTTCTGTTTCGGCACTTCTGACTGATCAGCCGATCACGGTCATGGCCAATCAAACTGAAAACCAGTCAATTATGGTCACTAGCCGATCGACCGGTTCATCTCTATTATAAACGTGATTATTTTTTTTTTTATTTTGTAGTCAGTAATAAACCTCTTGTCCATAGTTGAACATATGAATGGTGCAAACATTTTAAAGAAGACCGTACGTCATTGAATGATCCCGGCTGAGTTAGCTTGGAGCCCACTGCAGGCGTTCCCATCGCCATTCAGGGAGTAGAACACCCAATTTTTAAAAATTGATGCATAACTTGTTGCCAGCTTGTGAAAGAGGCAGAATGCGTATCTGTCTGTGGAAACTGTACCAGTAACTGTACTGAACACCACTTGCACATTACAGGAACTTGGCTGGGAGTTATTGCCACATCCCCTGTATAGTCCTGACCTCGCTCCACATTTCCACGTTTTAACATGTTGGACCATTAAGAGTTCCTGGGTGTCCAGCATTTCAGATGTGAAGCCGGCAGTCCAGTCATGGGACTAGTTTCCTCAGGAAATTGCCTTGATGGTATACACTCACTGGTGAAATATAGAGAAGTTATTCTGCACAATCAAAAGTCTTGGTTTGACTTGAATATGGATATTTTTGTCACCAAATGTATGTCAATGTAATTTATTCTATTTATGACTTTGCTTTGAACATTGGTTTAATGCATTTATTGCTATCATATCAAAAATCAAACCTAAACAAACATGGACAAATAAATTGCTCATTTATCTTTTCCTGTTTGGGTGTGTTGGCAGGAAAGATCTGCAACATGTGCATGACTAAGTTAACAAGTTAACATTGTACAAATGGAGAGAAATCAAATAGAATCAGTTTAAGATTCCACCATTTACTATTTACAAGAGCTTGAGTTTCCCTAAATTGTTTAAGGTATTGCTTCAGCTAAGATGTCTCTCGGAGCTGAGCAACAAGCCTGGCGACGGTATCTTCTTATACGAGGTCACATAAGGGGGAAAATCTTAACAGCTAAAAATTGGTCAGAGGTCAAAAAGCATGGATTTTTTTTTTTGTTTGTTTGTTTTGTTTAGAAGGGATTCATCTAAATGTCTAAAAGTACCTGAAGATTTTTATATAATCTCCTTTATTAAGTCTTAATGCCATTTTTATTTATTTATTTTTTTTTTTTTCAGAACTACACAGTCTCTGACATGAAGAAAGCGTGTCAAGACTCTCAGTGCCTTTTTGCTTTCTATGGCGGCGAATCTGCCTACCACAAGTACCTTATCCTCCTACAGTTCTACAACGTCTTCCTCTTTTTCTGGTGTGCCAACTTTGTGATCGCCTTGGGTCAGATGACTCTGGCCGGTGCCTTTGCTTCCTATTACTGGGCGCTCAACAAATCTCGCGATATGCCTACCTGCCCAGTGTTTGCCTCACTTGGCAGAGCTCTCAGGTATGTGACTGAGTGTGAGAATGTCCTCCCCCAAGTCTATAAATAGTAATAAAATAAAACATTTACAGGATTCTGTTTGGTTTGCCTTGTAGTCCAGCTGGTATTCTGACTTGGGCACTAATGGCTTTGTTGGTCTTACACTTGTGAATCCTGATTTAAACAAATAGCAGACTACTTAAAAGAAAATCATTGGCTTTAATATACCGTGAGAAGTATTATCCAGGATCTGGCTCTACTTGTCCTGTTATAGCACTTTTTTTTTTTTTTTTTTTTTTTTTAAACTACAATATTAATCCGCTTCATCGTATGAGGAAATGAAGATCTCTATCAGGACATGAGGATTAATTTGGTCTCGTTTAATAATGGAAGTCATTTATATCATAGGTTATGAACTTTTGTAGTCATCAGTGCTCAACCCAGTTAAACACCTATAGGAGATTTTGGACTGAAATGTTAATCACTCTTTACCACAACCATTAACACAGCGTTTGATAATCTCTCTTGTGTAGAGTCTGTCATGCTTAGAGCTGGTTGGATGATGAACTTGAGCTAATTTTTTTTTTTTTTTAAATGGGCATGTATGTTTTTAGTAGGTTCTAGATAAATCACATGGATGCAAATGTCTTCTCTAGGAATATAATTAATCATATGTATTTAATTTAACTAGTATTAAATTATTAAACTTTGTTTTGCATAGTTTACTCATATATGTATTACATTGAATCATAAGGGGACACTGGCAGTTCGGGTGATGTGCAATATAGGACGGGTATTTTTTTTTTTGACACTGTTTTTGAATAAAGACAGACTAGAGCAGTATTTAACAGCCTTGGTTTTAATTAAAATTTGTTTAAACAATTTTTGGTTCTTTAATTGGTCTCTTGTAATAAATAGTTTGATAGTACTGCTTAACTAAAACTGAGGAGATATTAATTCATAATATGAATATTTGACGTTTAATTGATTTGTTAGTCTTCAAATAGCAATTGTAAGAAAATGTGTAAAATTTGCCACCGTGGTATTCAGTGTGCTTATGGTCATCACACCACACTACATAAAGGTTTAAAAAAAACTTTTTTTTTATTGTTTTTAAACAATTGTGGGGTGCCAGGCCCATTAATATGGTCACGTATAATTGGATGTACTGTATGTAGGCTTTCTCTGTACTAGTAACTCATTAGTGTATCTATAAAACTGACATTTTCTTCATAGAAATTTATGTAACAGGAAGTGTGCTTCATGGAGTGTTTCTATGCTGGAAAATATAGGGAAGTTCTTTCTCCACAGAACATAATCTTTTTCAATATGTGAATTTTGGCAATCCCTTTTTTCCTATTGACTAAAATTTCTGTGATACACTGGGAATAATTATATTCCTTGGGACTGGGCAGGGCTAGTGGGTCAGAGGTAGCAACCAGGAAGAAATGTTGTTTAATACAGTACAGCTACATTGATGTTTTTGTATGTATTTATATTTTGTGTGCATGTATCGGTGTCTATAGGTATCACACAGGGTCTCTTGCATTCGGTTCTCTCATTTTGGCAATCATCCAGGTCATCAGGGTTCTGTTGGAGTATCTGGACCACAAACTAAAAGGTTAAAACAAAAGCACTTTCAAATCCTTCATGATGTACCCTTCAGCCTTATCAGCATTTCATTCTGTTGTTTTTTAAATTAGTTTTTTTTATCTTATCAGTTTTATTCGTCATCATTTAAAAAGCAAACAATGTAGAGTTTCTTCAGAACTTTAATGAGTTGTGTGTTAGTCAGATTTTCTGGTTTGTCTTGACAGTGGCAGAGAATAAATTTGCCAAGTTCCTCCTCTGCTGTCTCAAGTGTTGCTTCTGGTGCCTGGAAAAATTTATCAAGTTCATCAACAGGAACGCTTACATCATGGTCTGTGGTGATCACCTTTTTTCAAGCCGGTGTTTTTATTGCATTTCAGCTGAACTAAATAATGCACCTCCCCCTAGCTATTAGTTTCATCTGACTTATGGTTTTATTCATTTACAGTTACAAACTAATAGAAATCACAGTAGTGATAACATATAGTGTCTCAAAGAGCTTATTATTCAAACATTAATTTAAACAGGTTGCAGTGTATTGAGTTTTGGGCACCTCATTTCAACACTAAGCCTGCTAGCTAACCAGCTTTTGTAATGAACAAACTTCGTGGTAAAGGTGCTTTTTTTTTTATTATTATTTTTTAAACGTCTTTGGCTACAGATAAATCGATCAATGTGAATTTGACCTAACAAACCATAAAATTTAGAAAATGAAATCCCAGTTACAGTAACTAGCCTGATTTAGATTTCTTTGCTAGTGTTAGTTTTATTAGGCTGAAAAATTGGATATCTTCAAATTTCAAAATCAGTTTTGAGGTGAGGTGTAAAGATGGTTATTTTAAATCGGTTTAATAGAAAATATATTATTCCGCATTATATATTTGTTTTAAACACTTGATGTGGTGTTCTGTTAATCCCAGAACAACATGTAAACAGAGTTTTGTGCTCCCTCAGGTGGCCATTTATGGTAAAAACTTCTGCACTTCAGCCCGAGATGCCTTCTTCCTTTTGATGAGAAATGTGATCCGGTGAGTAAATCAAGCATAATAAATTAATAAAAAGCCATCGTCATGGCTGATTTTTGTTTTTGAGCTTATTTTTTTTTTTTACTCTTTTGATCTTTTAGGGTGGCTGTCTTGGACAAGGTCACAGACTTCTTGTTGTTTTTGGGGAAGCTTCTTATTGTTGGCATTGTAGGCAAGTCGATAGCAGTAATATTAACAGTGATATTATTGTGCTGCCCTGTTTTCCTACAAGTGTACACTCTTTGATCCCCTCTCATTTTGACTCATGCTACCAGCAAGTTACAAACGTTTTTAATTTACTCTAATGGGCTTTTTTTTTAAATTAATTAATTTATTTTTTTGTCTTCTCTTTCATTCAGGTATTATTTCCTTCTTCTTCTTCTCTGGGAGAGCACAAAAAGTGGATTTTGCTCCCAATTTGCACTACTACTGGGTGCCCATTCTGGTAAGGGACTAGCACTTCTACCATGCTGAGTCATTTCTGTTTAGCCATTGTAATACAATAAAAGAAATTGTAGTAGTAAAAAAATCCAGTCTTTAGAATTGTAAGGGCAGTTTAACCTGTAGAACTTATCACAGTTATCAACAAAATAAAAATTACAGGAAAAAAAATAGTATGGTATTGGCAGTGATACCATAATTTGCACTCTGTGCAGTCATGTGACACAGTGCCTAAGATTGACTCTAGAAGGCTCTGGTTCAGCTTACAGAATATACAGTGGGCACACACCAGTCAAAAGTTTGGACATGTGATTTGATTCATTTTCTACATTCTAGAACAATGCCCCCAAACTTATGAAATGACACAGTATATACTAGCATTAGGTCATTAAGTAACAAAGTCAGTTGTTATAAGACATGAAGGTCAACTGTTCTGGAATAGGTTTTGCAAGAACAGTGTTGTCAAAATGCATTTGCAAAACCCACCAAGCATCATGATGAAACTGAGTCTCAAAAAGTCCATACCAGGAAAGCACGACCTCTGGGGCAAAATCACTTTATGAACTTGCCTCTGCTGCAAGAATCCCCGTTATGAAGGCATTATAGAGTGTAAATAGCAGACACATCTTAATACCGACTGTTCAAAGGAGATTGTTGCGTATTTTGGACTCCTTTAGCATCGTTTACATTGTAGACCGAAATAAAAATCAAGTAACACCATGGAATTATGTGGTGTGTCCAAACTTTTCTTTTGACTGGTAATGTACAGTGCTGCCACAACATGTTTTGCGCATGTTTACACATCACTACAGGTTACCCTGACACTTCAGTCTACCCACATCTCATCGCAATTGGCAATGACAAAAGTCATGAAACTTGGTTTAAATGTTTAGACAGTTTATTAAATCTTTAGTCAAAAAGAATCTACAGATTAAGATATAAATGTGTTTTCATCCTTTACCGTATGAGACCTTTTTCAGGGAGAAATATTCATTGTTAAGACTGTAGGAAAACGTGTATATATATGTCATTGCATTCCTTTCCATCTAATCCGTTGCGTTTATTCCACAAAATCCCTGCAAAAATAAGAGCAAGTTAACTGATCAAATCATTGATGTATAGAGCCAATGTTGAAAACAGCATTAGGGCTTTATTGAGCATTTCTCATGAAATTGAGGTTGAGGAGATTTTTAAACAAAGTGAATGTTTAGGACAGTGTTGTCTCTCTTTTTTTGTATAGACGATCGCGGTGGGCTCCTACCTTATTGCCCATGGCTTCTTCAGCGTGTATGCCATGTGTGTCGACACACTCTTCCTTTGCTTCTGTAAGTACTGGATAAAAACAAACATTTTATAGAATACATAGTTGCATTATGCTAAGCCTAATTTCTGGTACCAAATGATCCTGTCATACCATTGAGTGCATGGATTGATTCCTAACCGATTGATGGCGCTAAAGCCACGTTCACATTACCAGCCTGAAGTGAGTCAGTTCTGATTTATTATAATAAATTTTTTTTAGTCTAATGCCATACAGTCATGCAACTTGAATGAGTATGGGTAAATGGAAATTCATGTGACTTTCTCTGCACATGTGTGCTGTGCTCCCAGATGTCAGTCAGGACTGGCAGAGCGTGGGTTTCCTAGCAGTGCTAGTAATAGCTGCTCAAACAGATAAAGCGAGACATCTGGTTTTCTTCCTTCTTCAGGATTGAAACAAATACAGCACTTAATGGATGCGATTCCAGCAAAAATTACGCTTTGGATTGTTTGAAATGAGTGAGTGGTCGCAGAAACTCATGATTTGTTTTAGCGAGAGTCAAGACGTGTCGATGCTGTCATCTGAAACGGCACACAGTGACTTTTAATGTGAACGTGGCCTAAATGTAAAGAATTTACTCTAAATGTAATTTTACACCTGAAGTGGTTTAACTCTTTTTCACAATGTTTTCACAATTGAGCTGTGCTGTCTACCTAACTAACATGTTACTCTTCTGCCTTTTAAGCATGATTTTGACTTTTTTCTCTTCCTTGTCTGCCCTCTTCCCTTCACACCTTTTCCTTTTCCATCTAACATGACCTCACACTCCTTTCCTTTTAAAAAATTATTATATATTTTTTTAAAATTAACTCCTTGATGCACATACATAAATTTCACCCATGCACACATGCACTGTCCTATCTTCACATTCCGACTCCCACACGCTTGCACACACGTGTAAAAGGCGAGGACCTGGAGCGTAACGACGGCTCTGCGGCACGTCCATATTACATGTCGTCTACGCTGCATGAGATCCTGTTCAAGGAGACTGCGGAACCTCCTGTTAATTCTCCATCTTCACCTCAGGAGGAAGAGGTCCCGCTGAGAATTCAAAAGGCCTCCGTGGAACAAGACTAACATGCACAATCATTGAACCGTAACCTTTTGTTAAAATTGTTTTATTTTCAGAAATTCAGGTGACATCCTTACATTTGCAAAAAGTGCTGACTGTAGGTACGTCAGTGTGTCGTTTCTGTAGAATTTGACGCTTGATTCAGTGGCAGGATTTCATAGTCATTTTAAAGATAGGAATTGTGATGTTGATTTAAAGTGCATTTCAACAAAGCTGCTTGCAAGTGATACCGAATACGCCTGAGCAGGTGAGGGTTAAAGGCACTATATGGACCTCACAGCTGTGGTATGTCTTGAGTGGGAATTATGCATGTTGTATCAGTGTACATACCCAAAGTACTGTAATTTTCCCCAAAGAGGGAAAAGAAAACAATCCTATTATATGCTTAGGAGGATGATGCTCTATAACTTTAACCAAAGGCAGTTCCAGGTGTGGTGATTTATTATAGTCATTATAGACATTTCAGTTTATTAGGTGCCATTGGCTTTTACCTGCCCATTATTCACTAAATCTTCCTTGTTATTAGGGAGTGCAGCCCATAGCACAGTAAAGCTGTTTCACTGGCTCATAAGTTTAATGAATCCTGAAAATATCTGTAGTGTTAATTTTCCAACAAAGTTGCAATGTAGTATACCAACGTTCCACAGTAGGCATGTCCTAACTTTTACCTTGTCTGGCTAATACAGGTTACTATACTACTTCTACTTCACACTACATATACTCACTAGCTTTTTTAACAGGACCATCTGTACCTCTGCTCATTCATAAAGTTATTCAATCAGACAGTCATGTCAGAGCAGTGCAGTGTATGTAATATCTTGCACCAACAACTACACATTTTTTTTTTTTCCCCCATTCTGTTTGAAGTGAACATTAACCGAAGCTCTTGACCTGTATCTGCATGATTAGATACTGCACTCCTGCCATGATTGGATGGATGACTTCATGAATGACCATGTGTATAAGGTTTCTTAAAGCGTTTGAGTGTAGTATACAGAATGATGTAAAAGTACTAGACATGTCATAGATACACTGCCATACATCTTTTATAAGGAAATGGGTCTGTATGTTTTTTGGGCATCATGCAGACATTGCCACGATGCTTTTCTGGACTTTTACTGTCTCTCATGCTTCAATTTCTTCAGGTAAAAATCAGACCACAACTTTTAATCAAAAAAGTTAATATTTAAATGGTTCCATGATATGAAAGTGTGTGTAGGGGGAAATCAATTTAATGACGAGGCCTGTACTGCTGTGGTATATCCGGGGTTATGTTCTGTCTGTCATGTCGCGTTGTTGTTATCTGAAAGTTGAATGGACACGACACTTTGTGGGTTGTTTCAGTATTTAAATATGAACGGTCTTTCAACTTTGCACTTGTTCTGGTATTGGAATAATGCACTGCTATTATGCATTTACTCTGTAGATGCAAGTGCTTGTCTATTATTAATGAGATGCTGGATTTTCATTTAATCATTTCAGAATTTTAAAGTAAGGGCTGCTTGTTTTTATGTTTGATTGATTAAATATGCATGTTTCAGTGTTTAAGTTTGTTTAATTGATTTTGACAAACAAGTACTGTTTGGCTGATTTCAGTTTCAAAAGCTGCACTTTTAGACACCAAGTCTTATCTCTCCAAAGAAAGCACCACTTTGCCTTGACCTGTAACAACAATGAACATTCCCTGTTTCTTTGTTCCTCTTTAACTGTTCAGTAAGAGCTGTGCCTTTTAATGTTTATTAAAATGTATATATGCGAATTGCTTTCTTATTGTCCTTTTAAATGCTAATATGTGCTGTGGGTGTGTGTATGTATGTATGTTTATTTAAAATTTTGATCAAGTGTTTAACAGAGATGGACAAAGGTCACAAAACCTGCACTTGAGTAAAAGTAGATTCCTAGCTAAATATTACTCAATTAAAAGTGGAAGTCTTCCATTTACATGTGTAACTGAGTAAAAGTACAAAAATAATCGCCTTCAAATTTCTTAAGTGTTAAAATGTACAGGACTTTTGTATTACTTCATATAGCCTTTTGTCCCCCAGTTTTGTAAACGTGTGGTTTTGGTTGCTGCCTGCAGCCAGCTCTGCTTGTGACTTCAAACACACGTTATGTTGAGTATACTGTATATTGAAGGAAAGACAAGTCATAAAGTTGTGTAATAGTCCGCAAGTGGCAAAATTCCTGCTTTAAATCATATACACCACTGTGCTTAGATAACGCAGTGCCATGCAGAAATGTAGATTAAGTACAGATATTTACTAAGTATTGCCTAGTAAAACTTCTCAAGTAAAAAAAAAAAAAAAAAAAAAAAAATATATATATATATATATATATATATATATATATAAAATTTGTTACTGAACTTGACTAAAGTAAATGTACTGTTTCCTACCACCTCTGGTGAATTTCTCATCACATAATTTTTAATAAGTGGTTTAAAGTGAAACTATACTGTCTGCTCCTGTGATCTCATGCTTGTGTTCTGTATCTCGACCAGTGGAAGACCTGGAGAGGAACGACGGCAGTGCAGAGAGGCCCTACCTGATGCCAGAGTCCCTTCTTGAAGTCCTGAAAAAGAAGAATAAAGGCCAGGAAAATTGAGAGCTGACGTATGCTTACCAGATACAACAGTGCACTCCAAGGCCAAAATGTTTGTACATACCGTAGTTAAGTGCCTTAAATGCGTGCATGATTATGGACATGCTGTTCACCTGCCCTGAAATTCAGTCAAGACATCGCTTTATTCTATGCAAGTGTGGATAAACACAGCTGATATTTCTTTTCATTGTATTTTTGGAGTTTTGTTACAATGTCTCATTAGAAATAAAATATGTAATAAGAGCTCTTTTAATATGTTGCTTTATAATTGTACTTCAGTCATATTTAACCTCCATTTACTATGTTTATTTAAAGAGAATGAGTGCTACAGCTTTTAATAAGTAAAGCGTACACTATTTCTTTTGGTTATGGGTTAGTTTGCTTTAGTTAACTTTGTATTTGCTCTTGATCATGATGGTTAACTGCCTTTGTACCATTTCATATGTGTAATAAAGATGAAGTAAATTTTTTTTTCTTTGCCTTACTTATTTTGGTCAGGATAATGTCCTTCAGTCTCTTTGTGAGAATAAGTGATGCGCATTCCAACTATTCCATTTGTCAAGGCTGGACCGGTTCTCAAGGTTTTTCCTGTACTACAAACGTGCAGCTGTACTTCAGTTATTTAACGGTGTGGCCATGTGCCTAAAAATTTACGTGTGGAAATGCGTAATAAATTGTCATAAATAGAAATTGCACATCTGAATGTACAGTGAACCTTCAGTTACTGTTTTATCAGTAAATGTTTGTTTCCACTATTTCAAATATGATAAAGTATGATGAGCCCTATTGATTGTTTTTAAATTGGCTCTTTCCTGGTCCCTGACTGAGGTTTAAACTTGAAAGTAATTTTTGCAATTTGGATTTCCATCCTTTAAATTCTCTTACTAAATTAAATCAGGGCACAGGAGAACATAAAGCACAAGAATGCTAATTTCTACATTCAGCATCCAGTAGAATAGGAACACCTGAACGCTTGCTTATTTATGCAGTTATCCAATCATGAAATGATGGCACAATGCATAAGTTAATGTTTGATTCAAATTTCACTATGGGGAAAAGTGTAAGTCTGTGATTTTTACCCGTCGCATGGGTATTGGTGCCAAATGAGCTGGTTTCAGTATTTCAACTGCTAATGGTCTGGCATCACACATTATGAAGACCATGGAGCAGACACTGATGCATCACCTGAGGCCACAGGTCAGTCATGCTCTTGTCCACCTACAGTTTGCATACTGTACCAGGAGAAGGTGGGTATGGTGGATGCCATCACCTACATGATCCACAGATCTCTGTCTCACCTGGATTGGGACAGTGGTGCTGTGAGGATTACATTCCTGGACTTCTCCAGTGCCTTTAACACCATCTAGCTGCTGCTCCTCAAAGACAAACTGACAGAGATGGGAGTGAGCTCAGCTGGTGGCCTGGATCACAGACTAATTGACAGGCAGGCCTCCGTATGTGCGGCTGGGGGTCTGCTGGTCAGACAGTGATCAGCAGTACAGGAGCACTGCAATGGATTGTGCTTTCTCCAGTCCTGTTCACCCTGTACACGTCAGACTTTCAGTACAACTGAGTCCTGCCATGTGCAAATGTTTGCAGATGACACTGCGATCGTGGGCTGTATCAGGAATGGAAAGGAGGAGGAGTACAGATAACCGATCCAGTAACCTGAACAACCTGCACCTTAAACACCACTAAGACCCAGGAGATGGTGCTGGACTTCAGGCCTCAACCAGAAGCTGTGACTACAGTATCAATGGTGACTGTGTGGTAAAGTAACCAGCATGTTACGTTATAAAAACAGCTTTGTGGTAACACAGTAAAAGAGCCATTAACTTGTCCATCATGTTGTTCTGAACCTGTTAACTATTAACTATTTAGTTTATGCATCCTCTACAGGGAGGGTTACTTCCTCTTGCTCTGTCATAAAAAAAATCCCATCTTCTTTTCCTCTCCACTAGTGACTCGAGTGGAAAAGGAGGCTTCAGGAGCTTGGGCAACTCGAATAAATTAGATCACAAGCAATAATGCACTAGGAGCATGACTTGTGACTAAAGAGCAACCTCAACACTTTTCACACATTATCTCATTATTGTGTTCAGTGTATAGGCATATGCAATGGTATTGAAATATTTTCATCCCTTTTGTTTGACATGTAGTCAAGTATTTATTAATAATAATAATAATAATAATAATAATAAAAAAAAAAACAGTTTTCTACCACTACTTGTTACATATGTATTTAGTGCATTTGATTCAAACAGTGTATTTTGTTTGGTTGCTGTAATTATCATTAACCTTCATTAAGAAATCATTAATATGTAAAAAGCAAGTATTTATTTAAGCAATATTTAATATGTGAAAATAGATCATACCCAAGTTATCAATTTACATACAGCAGAAACAAAAAACAGACATAGAGACATTTTACAGCCTTTAGCTTTGTCATTTGGGTCTGAACTCTACAGAACTCAAGCTCTTATTTGTATCATAAAGCAAAAATTATTTTTATAATTTTGAAAAAATAAAATAAAATAATTGCATGACCTTTTAATGATTTTTATTCTTTTGAATACGTTTTTATTTATTTTATATTTAAATAAAATTTATAAATTGACAACTTTTTATAATATGTAAATTAAAAGTGTTAATTAAAGCATTTTATTATATAATTATAATTATATAATTATTAGTAAATTTGCTAAATTCAGTATTTGCTACAAGATTAAATGGCACTTTGAGCTACCATGTGCAAACTATCAAATGAAAGGGGCTATAAAATTAAAAAGTTATAAAGTTGTTTATTATTATTATTATTATTAGTAGTAGTAGTAGTAGTAGTATTAACAACAATAATAAACATTAAAATACTATATCCACTTTTAAAAAACATAAAACCATATACTTTAAGCAGCCTTAAAAAGCCCCTCCCACTGTTGTTAACTGATACTGGAAGGATATCCGCAGTCGCGTACTACAGTACTAAATAGTATGGAAAGAAGGTTACATCATTTCTGTACTTTGCGTGCTGTGTAGTGCGGTAGTACGCTGCATTAGACATAGCCGGTGTTCAATCGAAAAATGCTACCCATCGAGTTTTGCTAACTATCGGATCTGCGCATGCGCAGTCCCACAAGTTTGCACACTGTTTTCACGCCCATAAATCCATACTACCTTGGTGCTGAGACTTCGGTTGGCGGTGGGTTTAAACCGTTTTCTTTTGCTTAATTTGACGGAAACATTTGAGTTTCTGCATAAATTGTCGTGAATGAGCCTTAAGGTTGAGGAAAATAAAATATTGAAACTGGTTCAGTGTCTCAAATTTAAACACCTACGTTTAAACCTTTTTATATACTTGAATATCTTGTGGTTATCATAGGTGTGCAGCACTATTCAGTGCACAGAGTAGTCCATACATAAATGCTTACGCACGTGATGGCATGCGGTTTTTTATTTAATTTATGATAATGCTAATAAATACAATCAACTCTTCTAATAAGATTTAACGTCCACAGTGTAGTTGTAGTGATGCAGTAGCGTAAATCGACAGACTCTGCTATCGATTTGTGCTACGGTAGCATTTTTCGACAAGGCAGCAAAAATCGACAGAACACCGGAACACTGTCTCATAAAATATTAGCGCTCTACTAGATATTAGAGTCTCGCTGTGACCAATGAGAGAGAAGGAAACTCCTCAGGCCCCGCCCCCTTGATGGCAGGTACAGTGTGTTCGCGGCGCTGATGAGTGCACTAGCAGTGGGAGTTGGCGTTGGCAAGCGGCGCGCGCCAGGACAGACCGAGGCGCGTTAGAAGCGGCTGTGACACTACAAACAACACGACGCGTTACAAACCGGTTTATAAGGTCACATCTCTCGGCGGGATATTAAACTCGGGCAACTTTTAAATATATACCAGACTTGTTGAACACCATAATCTCCAGGAAAAATATAGCTTCAGCTCAGGTTTAATATGTCATATGGTAGTTAATACTGAGCGTTGTGTAGTTTGGTAATGCAGAGCTGCTCGGTTTCCTATAGTCGGAATATGAACATGGACACAGTTGCACCGTAGATCTCTGCTCGGACATTACTGTCAGAGATGGGAAAATGGGAGTTAACCATGGTAAGGTTGCATTTATTGTTGGGTTTGTTTCATATTTTTAATGCTCTAAACAGTCACTGCTATTCAATATAAACATTACTGCTTTTTCTGTCTGATTAGGACACACAATCTACTGCAGTCAAACGAGTGCTCTTGAAATAGTTCTCTCTCTGCGCACACCTGCCCTTCATATATCACTGTGTGTGTGTGTGAGAGAGAGAGAGAGCAACACAAGGAGCGCACTCAAAACTTTTGTGCCTTTTTTAAAGTTTGGCTTTGGGATAAAACTTTGAACTTTAGAAACTTTAGAAATTTGGGTTTGCGGATTGAACCTAAGTTTAGATTAGGGTTGAAGGGGTAGTTTGGGTTTGGGGATTGAAACTTAGTTAAAATTGGGATGGATGGAGATCGAAGGGATTTGGGGATTGAAGGGAAGTTTGGGTTGGGGGACTAAGAGAGAGAGTCTGGATTAGGATAAAAAGGTAATTTGGAATAGTGGATGATGTGATAGTTTGGGTTGGGGATTAAAACTTAGTTTGTGAAGGTGAAGTAAGGGTCGAGGGATTCAGAGGCGGTTTGGATTAGAGGATGAAAGGGAACATGGACTGAGGAATCAAGGTGAATTTAGGGTTGAGGGATTCAGATGTAGTTGAAGGGAAGTTGGATTTGGGAAATGAAGGTGAAGTTAGGCTTGGGGCATTCAGAGATATTTGGTGCTTGCTTGATGATCTTAGAGTTAGTGTTAGACCATAGCACAGGAAAATACTAGACGGCCACTAAAGCACACATTAGATTTTTGCCCAGACTGAATTCATTTGAGCTAAGCACAAAATTTGCATTCATTTGAATTTTTCTCTGCATATGTTCTCTAGGCTCCTAGTTGGCCTTTGTTTACCACAGCGTAGTTGTGTTCCATGTTTATTATTTGATATTATTTATTCACATAGCCACCTGATCTCTCATCCATGTTATTTCAGCTCCATAATTCTTGTAAGTATTGTTAAATAATGTAGCCTGTGCACTTTGCATTGTGTATAAGCATACACCATGTGCATTAAATGTTGTTTGTTATTTGACCTACTACAAAGATCCCCTGTGCTATCAATAGGTGAATCCATTAAAAAAAACCCTGCTGTTTTAATAGTGATAATGTTTCTGTGTAAATGACGCAGCACTGCTCTCTTTCTCTGTGTCATTGTCAAATGGTGACGCAAAGGCAATGCAAAACTGGCCCATAGTTGATTTGTCTTCAGGTATTATGTACCTTTGCTGGACCACTCTGTGTCTTTGTACCTCTGGGATAAATATAACCCATCAGTGTGTATAAAAGAAGTTTGTTTTGAAGCTATCATTGTGAAACTGTGCTTTGGCTTAAGGACGTAATTATTTGATTTGAACAGAAATGCACACATCTTTTGAGCCTCTAAAACAGCATTATCCAGTCTTACTATCCACCTTAGCAGTATCGTAACAGTACACAGAGATAAGGATCTAAATCATGCTACCCATTCTCTTACTCTCTTGACTCTCTTTGCTCCTGACCATTTCTTCAGCCATGACGGTCTGATCTTGTCTTAGACAATGACGTACAATTGAAGACGTGTGTTTGCATACCAGCCGAAAAACTGTTACTAGAACGTGTCAGATGACCATATGATCAATGTGTCATGTGAAAGAACTGAGATTCCTAAAGTGATAGAATTCAGAGAGTTATGTAGTACTTCATGCTGCTCTTTCCATACCTGCATGAGATGGAACCTGACACTGTTGACCCTGATTGTATCAAGCAATACACCTGACTTGACCTTGCAAAGTATGCTTGAATGTTCTAAGTGAAGGTTGCATTTTGAGATTGAAATGGTCTTTAAATATCAATTTCAGTCTTATTTATTTGTGGGATCACTTTTAAGAATATTTTGACAAAACAGCTTTACAGAAGTGTGGGTGTAGATTTACTGTAGACCCCGGTCACCTCACATCTCCAGGTTTGGGGCTTGAATCTGGTACTCTGGTTTCCTCACGCAGTCCAGACTGTGCCATGTGATGTGTTGGCACCTCATCTGGGGGTGGATCCTGCCCAGTGCACTGAAAGTTCCCTGGATTAGGCTCCAGGCCCTCTTTGACCCTACACAGAACAAACTTTTTTTTTTTTTATTAAAAAAAATCTAGCTTGGCAATGTTCTAAATACAGGGTGCAAGGAAAGGTTTGATGTTTAGCGTTATTACATGCTTATTCCTCTGCTTCTGATGCCACCCACCATGTCCTTGTGAGGTGTTGTGCTTCAGTTTTCCAGGTGTTTCTTTGAACTGTGCCAGCGTGTTTCCTAACGCTGCTCTTTTGGACTTGCTGGGTTAATTCATTTACATTAAACAAAGGACACACCTCTTGCATATTCATCAGAAACTATAATACACTCCAGTCATCTCTGGAGCTGGGGATCAATGGGTTGCACCTGAGATTTGAGAATCAAAAGAACAGAATAAAAAATTTTTTTAGAATATGTTACAATCTCATTGTCACTCTAGTGAGATAAAACATGATCGATGTTGTTTCCTATTGTGTTAAATTATAGCAAATACCACATGAATGAACCAAGCAAGTAACATCAAAATGACCTTAACAGAGTATTATTTGACATTTATTGTACTTAATTACCCATGCTTTATATCGCTTATGTTAACCCCCTATGAATCAGCACTTGGACCTGGTAAAATAATTTAAAGAGTTGAACCCTGAATCCACCCTCTAGTTTTATCTCTGTGTTTGTCTTATTGTTGTTTCTGTCTGTCTTAGTGTGACACTAAAAGACCATAAACAGTAGTCTAAAAGAGCACAAGTGCTAATTATGAGCTTTTCTGCTGGTGTGCACTTTGGTTACTCAGCAGAGATTTATGATTCATGTGTTGACCTGTACTGTACCATCTCTTTTGCTGACATCACTCGTTGGACTAGATCTTTGTGGGGGTTAGCGTGTGATGAGCATCTCTTTATGTGTTTGCTGTGGGTTACACTGCTCTTCTTTTAGCTGACTGCCCAGCCCTTGCTGTTGTTCCTGCAAACAAAGGAGCCCGGTAGCTGCAGGTAGCTGCAAGTTCGACTAAACAAAATGGTTGGAAACAGTTAGTCCTTATGAGAGAACGGTGCTGAAACGGTTTTTGCTGAAGGCTTCATGTACAAATGTGCATTCTAAATCTGTGCAACAGCAGTGGTGTTCAGTTTTCATTTAAGCTATTCATGATCGGATAAGCGGAAGAAAATGGATGGATGGATGGATGGATGATTGCAGTTTTTTGGAAAATCAAGTTTTCCAGAACAGTTTCTTATGTCTGGTACTACATTGTGAAGTTGTTTACTACCCAGAATTACAGTATGTGTAAAATAATGGTTCCTCTGGTCACAGCACAGTACTGTATAAGAAGGCCATTATTATCCTATTATTTGTTTATTATCCTACCTGGTTTTTATTAAAACATCATTTATTTCATACCAGTGACCAGAGGTGGAAAGTAATTAATTACATTTACTCGCATTACTGCAATTGAGTAGATTTTTTGTGTACGTCTACTTTTTAAAGTAGTTTTTAAAATCCCTTCCCTAAAAGTACTTCACTACATTTTAAATCATATTCATTACTGAGTAAAAAATAACTGAATGAAAATGAAAAATAATACAAATAATACAACGGGGAAGGAAAAAAATTGCACCCGGGAAACCACTGCACTGATTGATTGATGGAGAACAAACGCGCTAAATTCACAATAACGATGGAGACAAAACAGATGCCAGTGATGCAGACACAGCTGAAAGTGAAATACCAACAAATTCTTATGAAGCAAACCCCTGGTCATATTTAAGTGACCACTTTGATTTGAAGCACAACAAAGGGAACAGATTTATTATGCGAGTGTGTTCCATCCCCCATCCCACCCCCGCTGTTAAAAAAAAAGTAACTCAGTAACTTTTACTCTGAGTACATTTTTAATAAGCTACATTTTACTTTTACTTGAGTAGATTTTTATAAGGGTAACTTTACATGTACTTCAGTAAAAGTTCACTAAAGTAACAGTACTTTTACTTGAGTACAAAATTGTATTACTCTTTCCACCTCTGCCAGTGACAACAAAGATTATATATCACATCGAATCAGGCATTCAGTCACATTTTCAGTGATTATTATGTATATTTTCAGATTGCTGTTTCACTAAGCTTTATTTTTGTATACCAAGTTTCTGAGATATGGAAGTTTGTTTACAAGAAGGGACTCGAAGAGAAAAGTTAAAATGTTAAAATAAATATGTTTAGAATATATGAGGATTCCATGATGTACTAGGAAAGAGGAAAACCTCAGCCTGGTTTTTTGACACCAGGATTTCCCTTTTACCCCTAAACATAACAACACTAGCAGAATGGTTTTATAGACGTTTTCTATCAAAACTGGAGTAATCAGCTTGAATAGTGTTTATTAAAGTGCTATAAAACAATGTTAAGGATTAAAACGTTCTCAGCTCTGTTCCCAGCATTTACCATCCGATTTTTGGCAGAATAAAAAAATATACATTTCATCTACTGCACTGTACCTCAAACTCCCTGTACTGTACTCCATATACTGTACTCCATGTACAAACTTCCTTTAGTGTATCACTTGTCCTCCAAATGCACCATCACAGTGTCTACGTAAAAGTAGTGTTGGGACACGCCTCCCAAAAAACAACAGCACGGAGCACCAACCTGGGGAGGGAATATTTTTATATATATGAGGTCACAATAATGGAAAAATCTAATTGGCTTGTTTATAAACAGGAAACAAAAAGAAGTTATGTTTTTGTTTTCTGTTTGTACGTGTACACTGGAAACCCATCTGAATTACTAAAAATGACTAAAAAGTGAATCATTGGTCCCCTTTAAAGGGCGGTTAAAATCAGAGGCAGTTCAGAAATTTTATTAGTTTTACACACATGTGAGAAAGATACACATCTGCCTCACATGCAGCACCATCTTTTTATTATTATTATTATTATTATTATTATTATTTAAAATCACTCTGTAATGTGAATGCTCCCTATTGCATTTGTTCTAATCTCCACAAAATCCATAAAAATGCATTGAAAGTCTATATGTCCATTGTCTCACAGTTCTCGGTGTGGATCCTCCTCACAGCACGAGTCATGCACCAATCAGCCATAATTTTAAAATGCAAAATATTAAGTCCAATATTGTATATGTTCCCCTTGTGCCACCAGGGCAACTCTGGAAACTTGGGGCACAACTCCACAAAACCATGGGTGTGCTATTGTGTCTGGCACCGGACATTTGTGGCGGATCCTTTGGTGGGCTGTGGGTTGTGGGGTGAGACCTCTGTGGATTGGACTTGTTTGTCTGGTGCATTTCATAGATACTTGATTAGATTGAAATCTGGGGTATTTGGAAGCCTGATCAATAATTTTGAAATATTTAACTACTAAAGCCCCGTATGTGGCACGCTGTAATGGACTATGTATTAACAACTGTTTTTAAATATTTTCTGCTTAAGCAGTTATCTTGCTAATTTACCCATTTAAACTAGTATTATTCATTCATTCATTCATTCATCTTCTATACCGCTTAATCCTGTGTTCAGGGTCGCGGGGGACCTGGAGCCTATCCCAGGAGTAAACTAGTATTAATATAAACTAATTTCTTTGCAATATTTTGCCAACCAAATTAGATTTTTCTTCTTCTTCCTAATAAGCTGTAACATAGCAGAAAATATAGCATTTTTGAACAATGTCTTTACAATAAATTGTATTATGTATAAAATGTAAACAGTGAAAGGAGTGGAATTATGCTCAGATCTTGAAAAACCATGATTTGAATTTTCATCTTAAAAGGAATAGTCACAGCTTCATCACTTGGTGCATGTGTGCATGTGTGTCAAGATGAACTCAAATCTAAGGTTTGTTCTGTTTTATTTATTTAATTGTTTATTGTAAGGACCCAGTTCAGGAGTGGGGTGAGGAGTTTGAGGATGGAGCGGTATTCGGCATCACGCTGCGCAGGGAGCCGGTGCAGCAGTCAGAAGAGGCGGCCGAGGCCTCTGCCTGCTCTGCGTATGTTCAGTACCGTACATCTAAAGTCCGGAGGCTGAAGGCAGCCACGCTGAACCGTGTGGTGGACCACCTGCTTGATCCCTGCTGCCAAGAGCAGGACTATGGGAGGATACTTCTTTCTACATACCGCACGTTTATCAGCACCACCAAACTCATCGAGCTCCTTTTCCAAAGGTGTGTGTATGTGACAGAGAGTGCATGGATACTGAATGAGTGTTATTATGTGTAGGTTTAATGGTGTGCCTTGGGAACTGCAGCATAATATGTGTCTGTTTGTAAGACTGGATTATTGAGTGCATACAGTATGTACTTTTGTGTGTTTGTGTGTGTGTGTGGGGGGGTTGGTTCTGTTCCACCTGGTGTACCTGAAAATATTATGCTTATCTCATTATTCATTATGGTATTTCACTAGTAAACTGTTTCCTTAAAACCAGACTCCATGACCGATCTCCATGGGACTGTTTACAGCTTTCATTCTGTTACAGCAAGGACATTTCCTGGAGGATTTAGGAGCCAAAAGTAGTTGTTGTGATGTTGATAACATAGTCAGGGTTACCCAACACTCAATTTTGCATTGGAAAAGATCTTTGCAGGGGCAATACAGACGCCAGTTTTAAGTCTATAAATATGAATTATATCATTTGTGTAAATGTATGTATCCTGTGTTTCTGAAGGCAATTGGCTAATAGCTTCCTAGTACATGTGTTATGCTTTGGATCATTAGACCTAGATGGAGCCTGGTTTTACAGTATGTAAATAAATAGGAAAGTGTTTCTAGAAAGAGTTTAAGAATGAGTTTAAAGTGCATCTATTATGCCATTTTAAAAGTTGCTAATATTGCTTAATGAGTCTCTTAAAACAGGTTTACATGTATGCAAGGTCAAAAAACAGTTTAGTTTTCTCCAAAAATAGATTTAACTTTACCCCATTTCTAAATGATTTGTAAACGACTCGTGTGAAGCAGTTCGAAGATTCAGTCTGTTTAAACACCTCCTTTCCGTGAGCCCTCACTCCTCAGATGGCGCGGTCCTTTATGACTGGTCTACCGCTACAGCGTGTGTCTGAAAACGAAACGTCCATTACCATAACTGAATGACGGCTCTGGAGACTGAATGGTTATGACTATAACCTCGGTTCCCTGAGGGAGAGGAACGAGGTACAACACATATTGTATGGGATATCACGCCCTGGCTGAAGCCACCTTTATTCACGCTGTAAGGCAGGCAAACCTGTGGTGACTTAGGTGTAGCCCCGCCTACACCTATAAACCCTCATCGCCACGGTTGACCCTCAGTTCGACAGCCGCTCTTCGCCGAGTGTAACTGTGAGGCGGGGCAGCATTGTGTTGTACCTCGTTCCTCTCCCTCAGGGAACCGAGGTTATAGTCATAACCATTCGTTCCCTTTCAGTCGATTCACTCGGTACAACACATATTGTATGGGACATATATTCACGCCCCGCCGAGCATCTACCAAAGTCAGGCATAAGAACCCTGGTAGCTACTCTACTTCATCGTGGACCCCGCAGAGAGGACCGAATGGGCCACCGAGGGGGCCGTTATATCAAGTCGGTAGAACCGGACAAAAGTGTGCGGTGAGGACCAACTGGCTGCTGCGCAAATGTCACCCACGGACATCCCTTTGAACAGCGCCCATGATGTTGCCATAGCTCTCGTTGAGTGCGCTCTCACACCCTGAGGCAGTGGCACACTCTTACTGCTATAAGCTAATGAAGTAGCCTCCACAATCCAATGGGAAAGCCGCTGTTTAGACAGTGCTTTTCCCTTTACTGGACTGGCATAACAGACGAACAGTTGATCACATGAGCGCACATTCACCGTGCGATCCATGTAGACCCGTAGAGCACGTACTGGGCACAAATTATGCAATTTTCCCTGCTCCTCAGAAGCAAAAGGGGGGGGCAAAGGCGATGAAGGTCAAAGATCATAGAACTATAATCAGTGGAGACCACCTTGGGTACATAGGCCGCGTTCGGTCTTAGAGTAACCTTTAAACCATTAGCAGCAAACTGCGTACAAGATGGATGCACGGACAAAGCGTGGAGATCACCCACCCGTTTAGTAGACGCTAGAGCGAGAAGAAGTGCTGTCTTATATGAAAGAATTTTCATATCTATAGACTCAATTGGCTCAAAAGGAGGCCCACAGAGGGCCTCAAGTACTAGCAATAGGTCCCAAGACGGAACACTGGACCTCACAGTGGGTCGCAAACGTCGTACTCCTTTTAAAAATCGTACCGCCAGCGGATGAGCACCTGGTGACACTCCATCGAAACCAACATGACAGGCTGATATAGCCGCCAAGTACACTTTAATAGTAGAGAAGGAAAGGCCTTTTTCTAATAGTTCCTGTAGAAAAGACAGAACTTCCACCATGGAGCACTGAAATGGAAGAACCTTACGTTCTCGACACCATTGCTCAAAAGCTCGCCACTTGTAAGCATATAAGCCTCTCGTAGACGAAGCCCGAGCACTTTGAATTGTCTCAATCACATTCGGGGGAAGCCCTTTAGCTATCAGATTGGACCTTTCAACAGGTAAGCATGCAAGTTCCACAGCTCGGGACGCGGGTGCACTACCTCTCCCCCTGCCTGAGACAGAAGGTCCCTGAGGAGAGGAAGTTTCCATGGCTCTGCTGCTAGCAGGCTGACTATCTCTGCATACCACAACTTCGCCGGCCAACGAGGGGCCACCAGGATGAGTGACAGGCTCTGCTGGCGCACCCTCTCTGTGACAGGCAGAATCAGTTCTACTGGAGGAAAAGCATACAATAGAGCTGGGGGCCATGAGTGTGCCAGCGCATCGATCCCCAGAGGGGCATTGCGGTCCGTTATGGAGAAAAATAGCGGGCAGTGAGCGTTCTCCTTTGATGCAAAAAGATCCACTGCTGCCCTGCCGAAGCGCTCCCAGATCTGAGCTACCACCCATCGGTGTAACCTCCATTCCCTCACAAGCGGGCCCCCTCTGGATAGAAGGTCTGCCCCCAGATTCAGGCGCCCTGCAATGTGAGTGGCCCTGAGTGACAGAAGATGAACACTGGACCATAGCAATAGAGAATGAGATAGTTTTAGCAGTGGGAGTGAGCGAGTCCCCCCTTGTCTGTTTATATATGACACCACTGTTGTGTTGTCTGTCCTGATCAGGACATGATGGCCTGTCAGGGTCAGACGAAATTGCCTCAGGGCTGAAAACACTGCTAACAGCTCTAAACAGTTGATGTGAAGCCTGCGCTGTTCCTGTGACCACGCCCCCCTGACCGCGGAGCCGTCGCACAGAGCGCCCCAGCCGCTGAGCGAAGCATCTGTTGACACCACTTTGCGAAACGACACCCTGCCTATCGGAGAGCCCTGACGCAATAGCCTGGGTTCCCTCCAGGGCAGAAGAGCTGTCATGCATGACGGTGTCACTGTCAACCTCCTGTTGAGGTGGCGCACCGCACATAGGCGGTGAGAGCGCACCCAGCGCTGAAAAGCGCGCATGTTCAACAGCCCGAGAAACACCACAGCGATCATAGACGCCCTCATTCCCATAAACTGTAAAAACACTCGGAAACGAAGTTTGTGTTGCAACTGAAACAGAGCAAGGCAGCGCTGAAACACTTCTGTATTCTGTGCTCTGAGAGACGTGCTCGGCTGGTAACGGAGCATATCTCCAGACCCAGAAATGAAAACTGTTGACTCGGAGTCAATGAGCTTTTCTTCATGTTTATTGAGAACCCTAAAGTCTGAATGTGAGACACAACCAGCGCTGTTTGTTTCTCCGCCTGCTCGCCTGAGCTCGCTATCAGCGCCCAATCGTCTAAATAGGCCAGTATGCGCACGCCCCTCTCCCGAAGAGGAGACAGGGCTGCTTCGACGCACTTAGTGAATGTTCGAGGAGCGAGTGACAGGCCGAACGGGAGCACTAGGTACTCGTAGGCCACGCCCTCGAATGCAAACCTCAGAAACTTTCTGTGGCGCGGAAAGATCGCTATATGAAAGTAAGCGTCTGTGAGATCTATCGTAGTGAACCAATCCCCAGGGCCTATTGCATTTAGCAGTTGCCTTAGTGTAAGCATTTTGAACTTGTATGTTCTTAGAAACGTGTTCAATATTCTCAGGTCCAAAATAGGACGCAGCCCTCCCCCTTTCTTCGGAACGACCAAATAACGGCTGTACCAGCCTGAGTTCATTTCCGAAGGAGGAACCACTTCAATCGCCCCTTTGCTCAGAAGAGAATTTATCTCCTCCCGAAGCACCGCTGCTGCAGCTTCCAACACCACTGTGTTTACTACGGAAGAGAAGCGCGGTGGCCTTGTGCGAAACTGTAGTCGGTATCCCATAGCGACCGTGTTTTGCACCCATGTCGGGACTGCGCATGCGCGCCACTCGAGGATGTGGGAAGCCAGCCGGCTCACCCTGATCTCTGAAAGGGGTCTGCTGCCCCCTGGCGTTCTGCCAGAGTGCAGCCTCATCAATGGAACTGGTTTTTTTTGCTTTGCAACATTGCAAACAGGAAAACTATTTATTGGTTTTAATGAAACGTTTACATTGTTTACAAAAGGCACACTTTTTGAAGTAATCAACTGTAAACATTGGGGGCACTTGCTGTAAGTCCCTGAAAAATTTCTTAACACGCCCCAACCGGGGTTCATAACTTGAACACAAACACTTGTGTGTGAGGGGGGGGGATTGTGCTTGGGAGACTGTGTTAGGAAAGTGCAGCGCCGTTTGGGACTGATTCCCTGAACATAACTTAGCGGCCTTTTGGGCGGCATTGGGAGAGGAGAAACAGTGTCTCCCTGCTGCCAGAGCTCCCCTCCCTTTGAAATCTGAGCTAGGAGGAGTGAGGATTCTTCCTCCTAGTCGCTGCTTCCGTTTGAAGTCGAACCTTGCCTGAATGGCATCGAGTGACTGGCCGAACAAACCCTCAGCAGACACCGGTTCATCCAAATAGACAGCCCTGTCTCTATCCGGAAGGTCAGAAAGCGTGAGCCATAAATGCCTCTGTGCTACCACTGCGTTCGCCATACCTCTCCCGAGGGAAAGAGCCGCACAACGAGACATGCGCAGAATGTAGTCTGTCGCGGTCCTGACCTCATTAAGTAGTGCACATAGTGGGTTCTCCTGAGGCACCAGTGAACCGAGCTCCGCCAAACACATTGCCTGATATGTTTGGAGCAGCGCAACAGATTTGAGAAATTTTCTCCAGCTGGGCAGAGGAGAATCTGCAGTGTTTGGACGGAAGAACAGTAGGACCAGACACTCCGTGGTTTTGCGAGGGTGCCAAATAAGCAGCCAAAGATGGCTCCATCGGCGGTGGGCTCACTAGCCCTGCTTTTTCAGCTCCGTCCAATTCCAAAAACTGTCCGTAACCTGGTACTGATACGCGGGTCGACAGCGGCTTGCTCCATGACGACGTTAGCTCGCCGACAAAGTCGGGAAACATAGGCAAGCAGTTCTTAACTGTCGTCGGTTCAGGAGGGAGAAAAAATCCTGCGAACCTTGACGGTTTTTGAGCTTGCTGTGGGGAGGGCCACTCCACTTCCAGTTTTTCGGCCGCTCGCCGGTAGAGGGTGAAAAACGAAGTGTCGTCCCGTGCTGCTAGCGCAGTAGCTGCTCTGGGTGAGTGGCACGAGTTCATGCTCGTCCTCCGACAAACCATGCATCTCTAGGCCGATATCGAGCACGTCATCGTCCTCGAAAGGCCGCTGATCGGTGCCTGGCTGCTGGCCAGCGCTGTAGGAGAGCTCACGGTCCTCCGACCCCTCGAAATACTCCATTTGGTCTGCCCAGCTAAGCGCGGGGACTTCTGAAGAAAACTCCTCGTCAGCAGACGCAGGCGAAGCTGGGACTGCTAGTCCGGAAAGGAGGGGGTCTTGCTGAGCGATTGTATTTTTTCCCAGGGTTCTCTCCACGAACGTGACCCGTCTTTCCAGCGTTGAACGCCGGAGCTGGCGACAAAGCGCACATGACTCAGGCTCAGCTAGCGCTCTCCTAGCGTGGAGAATTCCCAGACAGACGGGGCACGCCTCATGCTGGTCCTTCTCGTGCAGGGAGAAGCCACACTCCTGAGGACAGGGGCGAACAGCGGACTTTCTCCTTGCCACATAAGCTTCCATGCTCATGACAGCTTACACTGTTAGCCCAGCTAAACAGGAGCCACCCGAACCGAAACGCCGCTAATGTTACGACTGACAGGAACTTAAAATCAGCGCTCCGCGGGTAGACGACTCACCAAATGAGTCTAGTAAATTAAATGTAGAGTTGACTAGCAGCACCTAGAAAACTCTACGGAAAGGTGTTCACAGCGAGGTGAAGAGCGAAAGAACTGAGGGTCAACCGTGGCGACGAGGGTTTATAGGTGTAGGCGGGGCTACACCTACGTCACCACAGGTTTGCCTGCCTTACGGCGTGAATAAAGGTGGCTTCAGCCAGGGCGTGATATCCCATACAATATGTGTTGTACCGAGTGAATCGACTGAAAGGGAACAGTCAATATATAGAAAAGATATCGTTACCATGTAACGACCAGCTAATTTTATATTAACTGTGGCTACGAAAATCAAGAGGTCTTTTATCTTTGTGTCAGTGTTGCGTTAAAAGGCCGGTGAGCAAAAAGGACAAACACAAACAAGTAAATAAAGCAAACGTGTATTATACAAAACTAAATAAAGTAAACGAAAAAGGTGCACCACAAGCAAACAAAGATATAAACAATATTTACCAACTACATATAATAAACGGTATGTGTACATGAACGCGAATGAGTGGAGAATGTCCGAAGTCCGTGTTTATTGTATGTGTGTTAGAGGAGTAAGTCCGGGAGGCCGATGACGGAGGGTGAGAAGTCCGGGGAATATGTCCAGTCAAAGATAATCTGAAAAGATGAAAAGAAAATGATCCACAACAATCTCTCCTTCTCTCGTCCAAACAAATAACGCCAGCGCTGGACCACCATTGCTACTCCCCAGCCCCCCCCCCCCGCTCTTTCCCGGCTGCCCCTCTGACCTCCTGCAACCAGGAAGTGTAATTCTACAAGGAGTGGGGAAGTGAAGCACCAAAACACAGTCCTTGGGACATGCATATGTGTGTGTGATGCATTTTTCCTCTCTGGGCTTGCCGTAGAAGGGCAAGGGGCGTGCGCACTTCACGAGTGTTAAGTTCAGTTTTAGTGAATGGTGGAGAATAAACAGTTAAAAAGGATTTTGTGTGCTCTCGTTTTTATTGTTTTTTTATATTACAAGGTGTTTAAGCGAACCCGGCATGAATGCTCGGTCACATTAACAAGAGTGTGGTAACGTTAATTGTAAGATGGCGGGCAAGTTGTTCGCGATGTAGAACGTGGGCGGACATTATGCAAATATGTTACTTAGCGACGTGGATCCATAACAGAGTAAAATTAGATTTGCTAACGACTCGTTTAGGCGAATTTGAGCCGACTGTTTTTTTTAATAGACAAAAACTTCAATTATCGTGCACAGATAGTTCATGTTCACATACAGCTACATGACACACTGCATGAAAGATCATATTTGAAAAAGCATAATAGGGGCACTTTAATCAATTGATTATTTAATGTGTATAACTGTATAACATATATAAATGTATATCTTTTATTCTCTTTCAAACAGATCCAGTCTTGACTCCGAACTCGACAACAGCAAGTGCGATAAGAGGTAAGACACATAGTATAAAAGTGCAGGTTTGCATCTCTGAAGGAAAACTCATCCTCTTTCTGAATAAGCTTATTCCACAATATAAAATATAGCTTTGATTTTAAGGAAAGAGTTTGGAGGTAGGTATTAAGTCAAATGATTGGGAAGTTATCAGAGACGTTTGTATGAATGAATAAATGAATCAGGGCTAAAGCTGTCACGGCCTTAGAGGAGTTCACTGTTTGTAGTTTCTCTGTTGTGTGACCAGCTGTTTTTCTTTTTTGTCTTTCTAATGTCGAAAGGGGAAAAAAAGAAGCTGGTTTATAGTTGTTTACGCTTGTTTATAGCTGTTTATAACGAAAGTCATAATGGGAACTAGTTACTTTCTTAGTGGTTTACAGGATCGAATGTAGCTATATACAGGTCCTTCTAAAAAAATTAGCATATTGTGATAAAGTTCATTATTTTCTGTAATGTACTGATAAACATTAGACTTTCATATGTTTTAGATTCATTACACACAACTGAAGTAGTTCAAGCCTTTTATTGTTTTAATATTGATGATTGTGGCATACAGCTCATGAAAACCCATATCATATCATGAAAAGGTTCTCTAAACGAGCTATTAACCTAATCATCTGAATGAACTATTTAACTCTAAACACCTGCAAAAGATTCCTGAGGCATTTAAAAACTCCCAGCCTGGTTCATTACTCAAAACCGCAATCATGGGTAAGACTGCAGACCTGACTGCTGTCCAGAAGGCCATCATTGACACCCTCAAGCAAGAGGGTAAGACACAGAAAGAAATTTCTGAACGAATAGGCTGTTCCCAGAGTGCTGTAGCAAGGCACCTCAGTGGGAAGTCTGTGGGAAGGAAAAAGTGTGGCAGAAAACGCTGCACAACGAGAAGAGGTGACCGGGCCCTGAGGAAGATTGTGGAGAAGGACCGATTCCAGACCTTGGGGGACCTGCGGAAGCAGTGGACTGAGTCTGGAGTAGAAACATCCAGAGCCACCGTGTACAGGCGTGTGCAGGAAATGGGCTACAGGTTGCAAATTTTGCATGTCATTCGGAAATCAAGGTGCCAGAGTCTGGAGGAAGGAAATGCAAAAATGCCTGAAGTCCAGTGTCAAGTACCCACAGTCAGTGATGGTCTGGGGTGCCATGTCAGCTGCTGGTGTTGGTCCACTGTGTTTTATCAAGGGCAGGGTCAATGCAGCTAGTTATCAGGAGATTTTGGAGCACTTCATGCTTCCATCTGCTGAAAAGCTTTATGGAGATGAAGATTTCATTTTTCCTGCTCACAGTGCCAAAACCACTGGTAAATGGTTTACTGAACATGGTATTACTGTGCTCATTTGGCCTGCCAACTCTCCTGACCTGAACCCCATAGAGAATCTGTGGGATATTGTGAAGAGAAAGTTGAGAGACACAAGACACAAGAATCTGCAAAAGGATTCCCGACCAAGTATTGAGTGCATAACTGAACATAATTATATGAAGGTTGACTTTTTTTTTATTAAAAACACTTTTCTTTTATTGGTCGGATGAAATATGCTAATTTTTTGAGATAGGGATTTTGGGTTTTCATGAGCTGTATGCCACAATCATCAATATTAAAACAATAAAAGGCTTGAACTACTTCAGTTGTGTGTAATGAATCTAAAATATATGAAAGTCCAATGTTTATCAGTACATTACAGAAAATATTGAACTTTATCACAATATGCTAATTTTTTGAGAAGGACCTGTACAGGTATGGATAAAAAAGTCATTATTTAATATATAAAAAAGATCATTATCAAATTGCTACAAGATAAAAGGAATTAAACATTTTGAAACATGCAGTAATTAGAAAATGATCCATGATTTCATTATGAAGGAAATTATCTGTTTCATTGTCTGAAAGAAATGAAAGATTTGCAGTCTGATTTTCTAAGCCAGTAGTGAGCATTGTTCTGTTGGTGTTGTTTTTAGCTCTCTACGCACACTTATCCAGACCTGGTTGGATGAGTTTGCTGAGGATTTCAGGGATCCTCCAATGCACTCATCGTTGCGTGCAATGTGCCTGCAGCTGAGGCAACACACGTCTCTTTCAGCCCTGGCAAAATGTTATGAGGCTCTCCTCAAGAAATTTCAAGCAGAAGGTCAGTAATTTTTTTAAACATTGTTTCAGTGGAGTCATATACGTCAATTATTTTATAAAGAGGTGCTATATCCTGACAAAATATATCAGCATACAGTAACAAGGCTGTCTCTTTTCCTTCCTTACAGATGTTGTGAATAAAGATGAACATGTTGTGAATAAAGATGAAGCCGATGGAGAACAGCAGCCAGACGTAGGTCAGGGAGAGAAGGACTTAGATGAGGAAAACAGTCAGGCAGACTTTATGGAGTTTTCTGTTACAGAACTCGCAGAACAGCTCACCAAACAGGATTCTGTGAGTGTTTATACAGTAGTTGCATTTACACGTAAAGCATATTAAGCCAATAATAGCATATTAATTAATACTTGCTCAGTAAAACTATTCCTTCATGTATAGATATTAATATGAATAACAGCCCTGTGATTTATTGGTATTCTCTGAAGGGTGCGTTCATGCCTCAAATAATAATAAAAAAAATGGTTACTGTATAAATGAATGAATTCATATCAGTCACATTTCTGTTTATTGAATAAAGCTTTGGACTGTTTCTGCATTAGGCCAATGCCAACCAACTTCAGCTGCAACCAGATTTAATAAAGCTTCTTGGCAGGGTAGTTTCGACACAAGTTTATTAAGTGTACATACACAGATCAGCCATAAACATTTACTATTAAAACGCAAAACAATAAGCCCAATATTGTGTGGGTTGTCTCTAAACTCCCTCAGGCATGGCTCCACAAGTTCTCTTGCATCAACAACATTGATCTTCCTGCCAAACCCCATACGCAGCAGACTGTGGTCCACTGTGTGTTTTGTGGTTTCCACCTTTCTGTGTTTGCCAGCATTTACTTTTTTTTTTTTTTTTTTAGAAATTTGTCCTACATTGGCTTTTTTGTGGGATAGGACCAGACAGGCTCCCTTTTGCTCTTTACAGGCACAGATGAGCCTTGGGTGCCCATGATCCTGTCACCAGGTTACTGGTATATAATTTATAATCGGTGTTACTCAAACCTTTACATTTGACTGTACGATCTTGTAGGAGCTGTTTGTGAAGGTGGTCCCCTTCCAGTGTCTTGGATGTGTGTGGTCTCAGAGAGACAAGAACGAAAACCTCTCAGCCACTATTCGTGCCACCATCTCCCAGTTCAACACTATTACCAACCGCGTCATCACATCACTGCTTTGCCCCTCCATCTCTCCTTCTTCCACTCTGTCATCCACTCCAAACCAAAGAGCCCGCGTCATTGAGAAGTGGATACGAGTTGCACAGGTTAGAACAAAGTAGTTTGATTATTCACTTACAGTAGTAACATACCTGATTTTATTACCCCTTGATGGGAACAAGACGGTTACTACAATCCATCACAGTCCAGGAAGCAGATGCTTAAATTTCTGTTTACTTGTGTAACAGTCTTCTTTTATTCCTTCCCAAAGGAGTGCAAGCAACTGAAGAACTTCTCCTCCCTGAGGGCCATTTTGTCTGCTCTCCAGTCCAACCCGATTTACAGGCTGAGGAAGACCTGGGCTGCAGTGAGCAGGTACACATTAAACCAGCACACGCTTACGGGGGTTTATTTAGCTGACTGGTATTTTATGGATCATATAATTTGCGTAACTATGAAATAACCACTTTCCTGGAATTGGGTCTTGATTTCTTTCTCAGCAATATTTTGTAAAGCCACTTTAGGACTTTGATGGAAAAAGACTTAGAGCCATTCTTAGGCAATGTTAATTCATTTAAACTATGTTGAAATCTGTTTTTTTTTTTTTTTCAGAGAAAGTGAGAGCACTTTTGAGAACCTGTGTGAAACTTTTCCAGATGAGAACTGTGTGTTGAGAAGCAGAGAAATCCTTGTGGAGGTTAGAAAACACACATACACAAGCTATGATTGCATGTTAACGGATAAAATATGTAAACTATCCTGTATTCTGTGTCCTGTATACTACACACCTTAAACCCATTAAAATTGTGAGTCAGGGCAGTTAAATGTAGCTTTAAATAGCGAAGACGTAGTTTTTTTTTTCATGTAGAGCCACACACCCACTTTTGATTCTCATTTACACAAGATTGTTATTGTAGTCCCAATCGCCACTGTATTGTTTCAGGCATTCACTGTATCTACAGGTTCAGCTTGTGTTTGATTGATGTAAGGTCTGTTAAAAGGCAGAAATTCTTTAAACAGAAATGTTTCCTCACTGTAATTGAGTCATGCTGGGGTTCACTGAGAAGTGAGCTGTATTCAAATAGTGCTTTTTAAAGATTTGATTAAAGCACTGTCACAGGAAAAAAACTTAAATTCTGTTGTATCTGCTGCTAACAGTTTGCAGATTTTGTTAATTCCTCTCCCTCATTCTGTAAATAAATGTCACTTATCAATACAGAAATAGTTTACATATTTGTAGCTACAGTTGCATTATGCCATCAGGCTGTCCCATACTACATTTTTTCTTCCCTTGTCAAGTAGACATGCATATACAGTGGGGCAAAAATGTATTTAGTCAGCCACCAATTGTGCAACTTCTCCCATTTAAAAAGATGAGAGAGGCCTGTAATTTTCATCATAGGTATACCTCATCTATGAGAGATCTATAAAAATCCAGAAAATCACATTGTAGGATTTTTAAATAATTTATTTGCAAATTATGGTGGAAAATAAGTATTTGGTCAATAAATACTATTATATTATTTGCTCATCTCAATACTTTGTTATATACCCTTTGTTGGCAATGACAGAGGTCAAATGTTTTCTGTAAGTCTTCACAAGATTTTCACACACTGTTGCTGGTATTTTGGCCCATTCCTCCATGCAGATCTCCTCTGAGCAGTGGTGTTTTAGGACTGTCGCTGGGCAACATGGACTTTCAACTCCCTCCAAAGATTTTCTATGGGGTTGAGATCTGGAGACTGGCTAGGTCACTCCAGGACCTTGAAATGCTTCTTACGGAGCCACTCCTTCGTTCCACGGGCGGTGCGTTTGTGATCATGGTCATGCTGAAAGACCAAACCACGTTTTATATTCAAAACCCTTGCTGATGGAAGGAGGTTTTCTCTCAAAATCTCATGATACATGGCCCCGTTCAATCTTTCCTTAACATGGATCAGTCGTCCTGGTCTCTTTGCAGAAATACAGCCCCAAAGCATGATGTTTCCACCCCCATGCTTCACAGTAGGTATGGTGTTCTTTAGATGCAACTCAGCATTCTTTCTCCACCAAACAAAAACAGTTCCATTTTGGTTTAATCTGACCATATGACATTCTCCCAATCCTCTTCTGGATCATCCAAATCCAAAGCTCTCTAGCAAACTTCAGACGGGCCTGGACATGTACTGGATTAAGCAGGGGGACATGTCTGGCACTGCAGGATTTGAGTCCCTGGTTGCGCTGTGTGTTACTGATAGTAGCCTTTGCTACTTTGGTCCTAGCTCTCTGCAGCCCATTCACTAGGTCCCCCCGTGTGGTTCTGGGATTTTTGCTCACAGTTCTTGTGATTGTTTTGACCCCAGGGGGTGAGATCTTGCGTGGAGCCTCAGATTGAGGGAGATTATCAGTGGTCTTGTATGTCTTCCATTTTCTAATAGTTGCTCCCAAGCTGCTTACCTATTGCAGATTCAGTGTTCACAGCCTGGGGCAGGTCTACAATTTTGTTTCTGGTGTCCTTTGACAGCTCTTTGGTCTTGGCCATAGTGGAGTTTGGAGTGTGACTGTTTGAGGTTTTGGACAGATGTCTTTTATACTGATGTCAAGTTCAAACAGATGCCATTAATGCAGGTAACGAGTGGAGGACAGAGGAGCCTCTTAAAGACGAAGTTACAGGTCTGTGAGAGCCAGAAATCTTGCTTGTTTGTAGGTGACCAAATACTTATTTTACAGAGGAATTTACCAATTAATTTATTTTTAAAAATCCTACAATGTGATTTTCTGGATTTTTTCTTATTTTGTCTCTCATAGTTGAGGTATACCTATGATGAAAATTACAAGATTCTCTCATCTTTTTAAGTGGGAGAACTTGCACAATTGGTGGCTGACTAAATACTTTTTTGCCCCACTGTATGTGGGTGTCTGTGTGTATATGTGAGTACGTGTGTGTTATCTGATAACTGTCTATGATGGTTTTAGGATGAGAGCCAGGCAACTATGGACAATATTTTACCCAAGACATCCAAGCAGTGTCCCCTGTCCAAACAGATGGTAAAGTTCTCAAATAATCATGCATGCACAACTTTCCTAACATAAAAATAAAGGAAATGGTAACCTCTAGCCACGTAAGAGCAATATCGTCAACATTTGGACTCCTGTATGACATTAAAGCAGATGTTTAGCAGGAAAAAATCTGTCTAGTTAGGCATTTTAGGAACTCTGTTTTCTGAAAGAAGTAATGTGTGGTTTAACCACACACACACACACCCCTCTCCTCCCACTTTGCTTATTCATTGCATTGTTGTCCTGTTATTTGTTTGAGTTATACACTATATGGCCAAAGGTTTGTGGACTATCACAACCTTTTACCACAAAGTTGGAAGGATACAGTTGTATTTGTATCCATTACAATCTCCATCACTTTCCTTTCCCTGATGCCTGACTTCACTAATGCTGATGAGCAAATCTCCACAGCCATGCTCCAAAATCTACTTCAAAGACTTTCCCCAGAAGAATGGAGGCTATTATAACAGCAATGGGGGGCTACAACTGGAATGGGATGTTCAAAAAGCACATGGCTGTGATTAGTCAGGTTTCCACAAACTTTTGGCTCTGTACTGCATGTTAACTGCCTGAGAACTGATACATGTTTTGCCATTTACTTACACAGAAATGCAAGAAGTAATTTGACCGCCCAAAGTTTTATGACAAAACATATTCACCATTAGATTATGATTACTCTGTTGGCTTTTCTTTATTGCAATGAGTTGCCTAGGCATAGAATCAGAGAGTTTTTCCTAACAGATTATTGGACAGCACAAGACCAGGGCCACCACGCTGTGACTATGCTGCTGTTTTCCACTTCACTTAAACTGGCCCATAAATCTATTACAAATAGAAAAGGGGAGTTCAAGATTCCCATCTCTTTGTCTAGGGGCTGTCAATTCTACAGTAAGACTGACAAACTATTTTGCCTCTTTCGAAATCTCTTTGAGATTTCTTTTTTGCAAATTTTGGTGGAAAATAAGTATTTGGTCAATAAATACTATTATATTATTTGCTCATCTCAATACTTTGTTATATACCCTTTGTTGGCAATGACAGAGGTCAAATGTTTTCTGTAAGTCTTCACAAGATTTTCACACACTGTTGCTGGTATTTTGGCCCATTCCTCCATGCAGATCTCCTCTGAGCAGTGGTGTTTTGGGACTGATTTCTTTTTTGGATTTTTGCTTCTAGGATTGCTTAAAGATATGTTTATTCATATGTCTGAAACGGAATATAAGGAATCAAATAATGTTTTTAATAATGAAAACAATTTTGTTGCAAACATGTGCATGTGCATTAAGGGATTGCCAGGGGTAGCTCAGTGGTTAAGTTGCCACTGTTGGGCCCTTGAGCAAGGCCCTTAACCCTCAGCTGCTCAGATGTATAATGAGATAAAAATAATAAGAGCGTCTGCCAAATGCATAAATGTAAGGGATTGTGTTGCTAAGGCCATTTTTTTCCTATAGTGCACCAACAGTGGAGTCGTGCCCTACCTGGGAACATACCTGACAGTACTCACCATGCTGGATACAGCACTGCCTGATACTGTGGAGGTAATGTCTCTGACGCTACAGTACATCAATTTTTCTGAGACTGAGAATTTGGAAGCTTTTTTACTTCTAGTGGGTGAACATTTTGCCTGATGGATAGGCTATTGTAGAATGTTATAATCACATAGCATTTTTATTTTTTTTGCATTCTCTGCTATTTAAGTATTTTTTAACTAAATTGAAACTAAATTGTGAAGTTTCCTATTTTGATAATGCTCATCTATTTATCTAATTGTCTTTTTTTTATTAAACAGCATGACTTCATAAATTTTGAGAAGCGCAGGAGGGTGAGTTTCTGGCTTTCTCTCATAATTGACTTGGGTGTTACATTGCATATGTTAAGATTACACACTTGGTGTGCTCTTAGAGATAAGACTGTTCTGAGGTCATGGAAAATCCTCCAGCAGGGGTGGGGGATGCAGGCAGAAGTTTTACAAGGGACGTTCATGTGACAATGGGACTTTTGGTTGTGCAGAACCCAGTTATGAGAGTACAAACTACTTTTATTTCTCAGTATTATCCCTGCTACACTATTACACTTATCCCAGGGGTCCACTAGTACTTGGAAACCATAAAGAAAGAATTTTAACTAGTACATTAGAGCCATTACCAGACTACTAGCTTCACGCTGGCCTCCCAGGAACTCCTTTAATGGCACAAAACCAAGCCATTTCCACATATTGGAGGAGTGTACAGTGGATGTGGCAATAATAATAAAGTTTTTAATGTTTTATTAAAGGGCCATGTCAATCATTTTATGCTAATGCTTTGTATTTTGTATTTTATTTTATTTTTTTGTATTTTGTGTATCAGTTTTCTTAGATGATTTTGCTGGACTTTAATAGAAATAACATTTAAAATTTTTTTGCTGTTTTACAAATTCAACTGCTGTCTTGTTGATACTGGTATATTCCACTTATATTAAAGCTCTAGGGAGGTTTCCAGCTTGGCTGTTGTTTGTGGAAGCAATATGGTACCTTGACCCCTACATGTTCCTCACCAATGCCATGTATTTTTTTTTGCAGGAGTATGAGATTCTGTCTCAAATCCGTCAGCTCCAAGCATCCTGCACTCAGTACACTTTACAAGACCATCCCCAGATTGCAAACTGGTTACAATCTCACAGGCTGCTCACGGATCAGGAAAGGTTAGACTTCTTGTCCCTGCAGGAGATTTAAAAAAATATATATTTTGTGCTTCTTGGTTAAATACAGTAGTTGGAGCCTCAGAGCATACACACACTCACATACACAGAGTAATTGACATTAAAACATTTAACGCATCCTAAAGTATGTTCTCCTTCAGTTATCTTTTCTTTTTATAGTCATAGCCAGATAATTTAGGTCTCTTAGACATGATGATAATGTATTGTTTACTTAAACTCACATTGGTATAACCTACCCAGACAACCACTGGCTCATGAGAGCTGGGGCAGGCGCCTAGGGAGGGAGAGTCTACTGTTATTGGTTACTCCATTTCTATTTTACTGACATTGCAGATGTCCTGCCTTAGGCAGTTGCCTAGTTCTCCTGTGTAGACATGCCTGTGCTCGGTCTAGGGAGGATATTTGGCATTGATCCCACTCGTGCTTAGAACCATCCATAATACATAATAAATGATAAATGCTCAAACCAGCTCATCAGACCAACAACCATGTCAGGGTTAACTCTGATATTTGCTGTCAACATTTTCTCTCTCTCTCTCTCTCTCTCTCTCTCTCTCTCTCTCTCTCTATATATATATATATATATATATATATATACATACTACCTTTCAAAAGTGTGGGTCACTTGCAAATTTCTTTGTTTTTGTTTAGTGATTTATTTTCTACATTCTACAACACTCACATTCTACAACATTCTATCCACATACTGTGGATTTCAAAACTATAAAATAACACATATGGAATTAGGTAATTACGTAACAACAACAAAAACAACAGTTAGTTGTTATTTTAAAACAAAAAGATCAGCCTTTCTGTAATAGTTCCTGCAAGAACAGTATTGTCAAGTGCATTTGCAAAATCCGTCAAGCACCATAATGAAACTGGCTCTCATGAAGGCCGTCCCAGGAGAGCGAGACCAAAACCTACCTCTGCCGCAGACAAGAAGTTCATTTAGAGTTAACAGCCTGAAAAATGACCAATTAACAGCACCTCAGATTAGAGGCGTTATGAAGTCTTTACAGAGCAGAAGTAGCAGAAACATCTCAATATCAACTGTTCAAAGGAGATTAATGCATGTTTTGGACGCCTTCAGCATTCCTTTACAATGTAGAAAGAAATAAAAATCTGAAACGATCATGGAGTAAGAAAGTGACCTAAAACTTTTGAACGGTAGTGTGTATATACACACACAACTGTAACTTCTGCAAGTGCCACATAATTGCCTTATTGGATAATTGAACACATGTCTAGGGTGTACAAGTGTTCCCAATAAAGTGGTCAATAAGTATGTTTTATAATGGAAGTTTCATAAAAGTTATTATTTCCATATATATGTCCTCAGTGATGAATTGTCAAGACAGCTGGAGCCTCCACTGGACAACTGTTCACCATCCAGCAATACTGCCTCGAATCAGCGTTCACTCACCAAAATGATTACTTCGTGAGTATTGACTCATTAAAAAAAAATTCTTTTTCTTATTTATGCAACAGCAAGACATGTCATACTTTCTTCAAATGTGTATGTAGCCTCCTGAATGTGACAGAAAGCACCAAAAAGAATGCCGACCAGATAAGTGTCTCATCTTCCGGATCCAGCAGTTCTGAAATGGAAGACCTCTCAACAAATCAGTCATCTCCTACTGAATCACAGGTACTCAAAAAACATCCTTCCCTGTGCATCACTGTACGTTTTTTATTGTTTTTAACTGTGAGGCAGAGATCATAGTTTCAGTCCAGCATACAGTAGTTTGTCTATTCCTTTGCTGTAACACTAGTAAACTTGGTCAAAAGGTATAAGGTTGAGGAGGAAATTCACCAAACAGTGCTTTGGCCCCCCCGGGCTAGAGTAGTGAAAACTTTTCTTTGATAAGTCATTCACTGAAAGCTAAATAAATGATCATCTTAGATAAATAATTAGAGTGTACCACACACCTGTGTTACCACACACCTCATATTTAAACATTCATTATAATGTCTGCTTGACAACTTAACGTCAAGCAGACATCATAATGACTGACATTAACGGGGCTTGACTATGGAATGTCCTTCATTTTATATTAACAGATCTTTGCACTTGACTAAAGGGCTATTTTCATAGTCGACAGCGCCTGTGTAAAGCACAGTTGTCTAAGTACGTCAGCCGTCACACTTCCTTTCATTCTTCTTTCTAAAGCACACACAGACATTGCACTTGAGCCCCACTTAGAGAAACACACCTAAGTACACACCTACAGTAGATATCAATTCTTTAAACAATGGCCGCAATTTTACCACAATGCCATAGTCGGCATGGTCAAAAGGTCAAAAAAAATAATAATATAGTATTAGTTCTATTGAAGGAATTTCACCTGTCATAGTTTTTCAAATGCTTAGTGATACAAATCTACAAATTAGAGTATACAAATTGCTGGAAGGTTTGTACAAGAATTTCAATCTTGTTTAAAAATGAATCAACAGATTATTGTCAGATTGTTTATACTGTATATCATGTAGAAAGATTTTTTTTTTTGCAATTGTAATCTTCCACCACATTTTTTGGGAAAAATTAGTTGTTATAAACGTGTTGATTATCTGCAGGTAAAGGTATATAGGCTATATATCAAACTAGCAGTGGTGTCAAAAGTATTCACATTCATTACTTGAGTAGAAGTATAGATACTAGGGTTTAAAAAGACTTCTTTAGAAGTTGAAGTATCAACTCAAGCTTTTTACTCAAGTAAAAGTGTAAAAGTACTGGTTTCAAAACTACTTAAAGTATAAAAGTAAAAGTATGTGTGGGGGGGAAAAGCATTAAGGATAAAAGCTTAGGCTGTGCCACGGGCCTATATACTACTGTACACTAACACCTCATTAAAAAAAAAAAAGAAAAATGTGTTGTTCTTTTGTTGTATTTTTTAACGGCCATAGTGATGATAACTCTAAATGAACTTCTCGTCTGGGCAGAGGTAGGTTTTGGTCTCGCCCTCCTGGGATGACCTTCATGAGAGAGTTTCATTATGGTACTTGACAGATTTTGCAAATGCACTTGACAATACTGTTCTTGCAAGAACTATTACAGAAAGGCTGACCTCTGTGTCTTAAAATAACAACTAACTGTTGTTTTTGTTGTTGTTGTTACGTAATTCCATATGTGTTATTTTATAGTTTTGAAATCCCCAGTATTGTTGTAGAATGTAGAAAATAAATCACTAAACAAAAACAAAGAAATTTGCAAGTGACCCCAAACTTTTGAACGGTAGTATATATATATATATATATATATATATATATATATATATATAATTCCTGTTACCTTCCTGGTGCTGTTACCTTCCTCGCTGGTGCTTGGTTGTGACATTTCGCTCGAATCTTGAGTCTCTATCACGGACATCGTCGTCTACTTATCACGACAACGAAAATGCTATTTTATTCAAACGTCCTTCCTGGAGTGTGAGACGTGACGTCATGTGCAGGTGTGATGGATCGCGTCCCAACCAATAGGGTGTCGGAATGGTATGTTTCTCATCCAACCACAATCGAATTCGCTCCATCCAGATGGCGCGATTTATCCAGATGTTTTTTTTTTTTGTTTGTCTGTTTTTTGAATGACAAGCTGAAATAAAATAGGAGTAACGAGGCTTTTTTAAAAAAATGTAAGGAGTAGAAAGTACAGATAATTGCATGAAAATGTAAGGAGTAGAAGTAAAAAGTCGGCTGAAAAATAATTACTCCAGTAAAGTATAGATACTCAAAATTTCTACTTAAGTAATGTAACGAACGAAGTATTTGTACTTCGTTACTTGACACCTCTGCAAACTAGAGACTAAATCTATAAAAAAGACTTGTGAATGAAAGACTTGCCATGAATAAATATTTGTAAGTTAATTGCCAGGTAGTGATTTGTTAACACGAAAGTCTTGAATTCTTCAAAATTGCAGCACATTTGTTTTTTGTCAGCAAAAATTAAATAAAACTCAAGTGCATCAAGTGCCACTTGCAGCCTTTGACATTGAAAGCTAAATGAACAGAGTAGGGTATGATACAACTTTTAGATAATTCTGAAGCAAAACTGTATAATTTAGCTAACATGTCATATCACATTTCTACTTTCTCCCTTTAGTCACTCTCTAGCTCCTGCCAAAACATGGCTGAAAGCATTTCTTCTCCTTCACCTACGGGCTCTTCTGGCTCCTCCACCAGCTCTCATAGTGACCTCATATTCACTCTACCGTCCACTTCATCAGCTCCGCACAAGCCTGGCCATAAGCGCTCAGTCTCCACCTCTGCACTGCCCCTGTACAACAGGCAGGTGGCTGACTCCTGCATCATCAGGATCAGTGTAGAAAGCAGTAACAACGGCAACATGTACAAAAGTATTCTGGTGAGTACTGAGGAGCCTGAAATGAACAGGTTTGATACTAAGCACATGATAAGCCGTAACAGTAGAACCACCTAGGTTTTGACCTCTTGTGCTACCAGGCTATGGTGATGTGGCTTGTGGGATGTGGCTTGATCAAATTGATATCTCTGGAGTCTGGAGGCAGGTACAGCAGTCTTGGGCTCTTTCCCTGCTGGCCCCCATGCGTGGCAGCTGTGGGTGGGTTGGGTGTTCTGGTGCCTTTCTGTCATGGCCAGCATTGACTTTTTTGGTGATTTGTGCTGCATTGACTTTTCTGGGGGATGGGACTGGAAGGGCTGGCCTTTGGTCTCAGTGGGCATGGGTGAGCCTTGGGAGCTCGTGCTATTGTGACCAGTTTCATGGTGTATACTGTAGTTGGTGTTCACTTTTTTCTGTTCAGCCGGTTATATTATTGTGCAGTGGTAGTTCAGGGGGCTATGGCACAGAGTTACTGTTCGGAAGGTCAGCAGGTCAAGCCCCAGCTCACACACACACACACACACACACACACACACACATTAACGGAGAGACCGTTTTTAAAAACGTTTTAAAATTAGCAAGGAACATCGCTAGTCACATACTGTACTAACGGAAACACTGCTGTAAAGTAAAACTAATTAAACAGCTCCTCACCTTTGAAAACAATCGCGACAGAGAAGAGTTGCTGTGTGTTTGTTTGGGAACCTGAGAGAAGGGGGGCTGTAAATGCGAGCGTGTGTGTGTGTGTGTGTGTGTGTGTGTGTGTTGGTGTAATGCCTCTTTTCCACTGCATAGAACGGCACGACACGGTTCAGTTCAACTCACTTCGGTTCGGTGCAGTTTGGCTTGGTTTGCTCTTCCACTGCAGTGTAGTAACGCTTTAGCGTGGGCGGGATTACTCACGCGCGCGGCGCCGCTACTGCCGTGACGTCATCGTAAACGCGCCACAAACAAACACACAACAATGGAGCATATCGACGGCATGGTGTTCTTCATTCTCGGCATGTGGATGTTTTTAACAGCGAGACGAAGGAGTTTGTTTCAAAAGAGGCCGACGGTTAATACAAAAAGGTGCGTGCGATCCTTCTCTGGCTGTTCTAAATATATCGGTTCTGTTGTGTCTCGTGTCGCATGTTCGGTGACGCAGTAATGACGATTTTCTCCGGCTAATCAGTGACTAGCGTGTTTACACGTCACGTTTTGGTAACGGTTTGGCGTGCTTGGAACCTCGGCTGAGGTGGTACTAAAAAAAGGACCAGGTACTATGTACTGTTCCCAGTGGAAAGCCCCCCAAAAGTGAGTAGAACAGAACCGTGTCGTGTCGTACTATGCAGTGGAAAAGCGCCATAAGTGAATGAGCACACTCCTCAGGTTCCCAAACAAACACACACACTCTCTGCCTTACACAGACACACGCACACTCAAAACCTATCTGCAAGCACTAAGACCCAGCAGGGGAGATGATAGGTCTCGGCTTTACAGCCCCACTCCTCTCAGGTTCCCAAACAAACACACAAACTCTGCTCTGTCGGTGCTTGATACTCGGTGCTTGTAAACTAAGACAATGCTTGTTTTACAAGTCAAAATTTATTAAAAATCTTGCGCTCGTCTTGCGAAACACTCGTAAACTACGTTACTCGTAATCCGAGGTTCCACTGTACTGTTTCAGTTTCATTTCAATTGGGTCCTCTATTCTTACCTGCACCTGATCTTTTGTCAAGAAATGGATGTTGTTTTTATATACTGTACATCTTGCCAGTGCTGCTTTAACATGATATCAATCAAAGGTAGCAGTTAAGGGAATAGAGATAAGAAGGGCCTGTAATTGAGCAAACTCAACTAGAAATCCAAACTGCATATAATGGATGTATCTTTGATTAAAAAAAAATCGAGGATAAATACAATGATGGTTAAAACGAAACAATCCAAAGACACCTTGCTTTAACAATTCACATTAACACTGGTTCTGAAGCTGTATCAAGCTTCCATTTTAACCATATCCATATTCACTTTCTGAACTATTCATGAACTGCAGGATGATGGAGTCTTTTGAAGATTTCTAAAAATAAATTCATATTAGTAGAATCATGTTGTAGAATTAGAATTCTATTAAACTGATATTCTAGAAAGTATTTGACTTTATATAAAATGTTTTGCGTAAATACAAACGTCAACATACTGTACAACATACTTTGTAGAACAACGTCTGAGCATGTAAAAATGTCACTAGTCCTCCCAGCTACCCCTGTATAAGCTCCCTGTGTCAAATTTGTAATATTTGGTGTAATTTGCCTTTTATTTTGGCAGCTGTCAGCAAAATAGCTACTCAGAGGGTTTAAATCCGACAGACTCTGTAAACTAAAAAAGAAATCAATCAGATGGACTACCAACATCCACCCAACCCTGAACAAGACACATGGATGCTTGCACTAGTATTTAGGAACAGGAGCATAGGCAGGACATGGTTGAAACTGTAAGTCGATTGACTGAACTTTCGTAGGTTTGTAGATTGTAGAATTTAAAACACTAAGCTTCAGGAAACTCCCACCAAGATTACTGACACATTTAACTTGTTTAGACAAAGTGTGCTTTCTACCTAGACTTTGACTCATTCAAAAGTCAAACGTTTTTCAAACCACTCCTTTGTAGTTTTTGTCTGGGTGTTTGGTTTATTGTCCTGTTGGAACATGTTTCTGCTTTAAATGCAACTAATTGGCTGCTTGGAACAGGTTCTTCTTAGCAGTTTGATTACACATACTGTACCTTCTAGTTCCTTCTACTAAAAAGCAAATCTGAACATATGTTGCTACCTGGGTGTTGGGTTGTATTTATGAGTGCCGTTTAAGTCACACCGGAACTTCTGATTGTGCAGAATAACAGAACACAGTACGGGAACACAAACTTTTAATTCTTTATATAATCCCCTGCAACACCAATTCACGTATCCCAGCATTTCACTAATGCTTGGATACCATCAAGGTAGAAGGTTTTCTCAGTATGCTGGAGTCAGGATCAGATATGCCTCCCAGGAACTTACATTAATGACTCAAACTTGTGGAAATGGCTCTGAGCGAGGTCAGGACTCTTACAGGGGATATGGCAATAACTCCCAGGAATGTTTCCTGTAATACTGTACGCATGCGGTGTTTGTGAATTATTTTGTGTGCAGGTCCCACAGATAGATACATCTCTTGTGCATGATTGCAACAAGTTTTGCATAAATTTTCAAAGATCAAACGTTCCACTCAATGAAGGTTCACGGGAGCAATTGCAGTGGGCTCTGTGATAAGTGGGCCACTAAGTGAGCCACTATGGCCGGAATCATAGTTTATGGATGTACAGTATGGCCTTCTTTGCACTAATCAAATGTTTTACTATGGCTATGAGCCTTATCACCGTACTATACTTAAAATGTAAATGGGTTTTATGCCTACAATCATGAGAAATTTAAATCCCGGTTTGTCTTTAATGCCACTCTCAGTTTTTGCCAGACATTATGCTTAGGCTTTAGACCAAATGGCTAAAAAGATTTTCATGGCTTCTCAGACGTGGCTGTTCTCTGGCCACTTTCCCATGTAGGTGGAGTATCGTTGAGGTCCTCATGGGTTTTTCTTTTTGTTCAGCCAGTGAGCTCTCTCTGTTGCTGTTTCTGTGATTAACACAGCCAGTAAAAAAAATTTATATTGAAATAATTCAAAATTACATTAGAAAAATACCACCTAATTATAACTAATTGTGATGGCTTTGTTGTTTCATAGCTGACTAGTCAGGAAAAAACAGCCCAGGTGATTGAGAGGGCCCTGCAGAAACACAACATGGAGAACGCCAGTGACCATGACTTCAGTCTCATCCAGATGTTGCCTCAAGGCAAAGGTGAAATTAGTGTTCAAAGTTTCTAAAAACTTACTACTAAAGTTCGTATTTTGTAATCATTATTTCTGATGGTTTGTATTTGCAGAGCTTATCATTCCAGATAAAGCCAACGTCTTCTATGCGATGTCAACGTCGGCCAACTATGACTTTGTTTTACGCCGTTGTCCAAAAGGCCAGCGGAAACAACTTGCACGCTCCGCATCAATGTCAGCAGGACGGCCTACGAAATGACAGAACTCAGGAGAACTCGTGATGAGGAGAGGTCAAATTTGCTGTGAAATCTGTAGCATAGTAACGTCCTAGTATAGTTACTAGTATAGTAGCGTCCCTGAAATTGTTATGCTTTCATTTTTTATATACAAATTGTACATAGAATATATGTATATAGTCAAACATTTATACTTATTTAATGGTAGCTATTTGCTTCATGACATATTTTTCTAATAATGCATATAAGGTAATGACTGCTCACATTGAACTTACCCGGGGAGTTGAGGCAGAACATGTTTCTAATCTGCCAGTGATACAATGAAATGTAGAGGCTTAATATTTAAATTAATTAAAGTCTACTAGTGGTTTATTGTGTGCACTGGGTTGTAGCAGTAAGTTTCAAATCCCACATGTTGGCTCTGTCTTTCTGAATTTCAGATAAATTCACAGGCTAGAGAATACTGACTGTGTAAAATGCAGCTCACACACATACACAAACACACACACATGCACAGATCGCATGGCTTGAGTTTTGCTGTCAGTTTCTGTCACTCTGAGCATTGCATTCTATCCTCGTTGCATTCTTTGCATACCAAATTACGTAATCAAGTGCTTCACCATGCTGTAGAATTTATGGACTTTAAAGTATTTCTTTTAGTTTGGAACTGGAATTCATTTCTATTCCACTGAAGCTCATTCATACTTCATTTTGCGGTTACTGTAAGTTCATAACTTACAGTACGATACCTTAAAAAACAGCTTAACAAAAAAGCTATCTCATGTCCTTTAGTGCAAATGAGGCTGTGTATGTATCATATGTATACAATACATTAACAACTTGACTTTTCATGATCATATTCTATAAGCACAGTCGTTTATATATCTTGAGATATATCTTGTGAAAAAGTTATCAAAGTAAGATCCTGTCTGCCTTTAAAGCAGATATAGTAAAAAACAAAGACGCTCATTAGGATCACAATGTTCCTTTCCCACAGCACAGCGCCATGGTGATATTGATTGGGTGGCTACTTTTGCGTGTGTGTGTGTGTGTGTGTGTGTGTGTGTGTAAGATAAAGTTACAGCACTGACAGGCACAGTGGCATTCCACCATCATATTGTAAAAGTGATAGCGGTCTAATCAGTAGTTTCTGTTATTTTACCAACTCCGCTGAAATGTCTTGCACTTTCCTCCTCTTGTTCCTGACCGAGGCTTTAGAGAAAATCTGCTACTGTTACTGATGTCTATTTATTCTTTAGTGCTTTAAACTCTTGAGACCTGAGCTTTACTGTTGTGTACATTGTAACTTATTCCCACTGTTTTTGTTTGTTAGAACTTGAAACTATGAACCTAAACAATGTCATCAAAGAGGAAGAATTATACTTAACGCTCTTCATACAACGATCAGCCAGAACATTAACATGGTGGTATACTCCACCTTGAGCCTTAGGTCTCCTGGGATAGGCTTCAGTCTGCCTGTAATCCTGTACAGGATAAGAGGTATAGAAGATGAATAAATGAATGCCACAGCATCCAAATAAGTTTTCTAGATACTAATCCGACCAAGCACATAAAGCAAGACATATTTGGGTCTCAAGAGGTTAAAATCACACATTGGATTTCTGTGCAATTATTATAGGAGATATATGTTCTTGTTCCAAACCACACATATTATTTGATTCTGCTGTTTAAAGTAGATTTGTTTCTCTGAGATAATGTGTAGTATCCAATTAATTACTCTTAGTAGCATCAGAAACTTTGAGTTTAGTAACAGATTTGGAGAAAGAATTATTACACTGATTATTACTGTATTATAGTGTACTGTATTTTTGACTTATCTCACTTTGCAATCCATTGCATTTCATAGGCTTATTGTACATACTACTTCTGCTTATACAGGACATGTAGCACTTCTCTAAAGAATAAAATGTTAAAAGAACATAAAATGTTTGGGTATGCTTATTATTATTATTATTATTATTATTATTATTATTATTACTATTATTATTACTATTATTATTATCATTACTGTGATGTGCATATAGTATTTACTTCCACACAAGTCACAGATGATGTGGAGATGTTTGACTAATATGTTTAGGCGAATTAAAGTATAAGGGGGTCTTTGAATGATGATTATGTCATGACGTTGCGTGCACAACATGATGCATACATTATAACATGAGCCAATTAATGTAAGGCCACATAATCTGACATAAATTCAGGCAATGTTTTGGATGTGGGTCTGAATTTGTAACTACTGAGCAGGCAATTAGGTCCTAACTGTTGGAGCTAGACATAAAAATGAAAAACATGGATTTCAATAAAACCACACTAAGCCAGACCACAATCATTTCCCCTACTGAATCCAAACCTAACATGAACCAAGACAGATCCAATTTCTGTCACTGCTTTAAATCAGAGCTTTTTAAATACCTGAACTTGGTGATTTGGTGGATGAGTTTGTGAGGAGAAAAAAAGATAAAAACAAGCCAGAAGTAAGGTGGCTTTTTTGTATATTGCAGAAACTACTCAGGTATTCACATACTGAAAGGATCTATAATGTAAGCTATGCGCTTAGTATGCTAGGTATGTCACGTCTTAGTGCCAGAAAGTCAAGAGCATAATGGGAGGCTAAGACTGAGATAAATCTGTTTTCTTCTCTGTGATAAATCTGCTACTCTCAGGGGGTCGCCACAACAGACCATCCCATCCACTTGGCACAGGTTTTACACCAGATGCCATCCTCCTATTCCAATTGGGGCTTGGGACTAGCACTAAGGCTGCCTTGTATTGTGTGGCTAGGTTGGTCACTGGCTGGGAATCAAACCTGGACCTGACACATGACAGGTGAGAAGCCTACATGCCTTTCACTTTGTGTCACTCATGGGTGGAGAAAAGACTGAAGCATAGCAAGCACACCAATCATAATACACTCATTCACTTTTCTCTATACTACATATCCAGTACAGGGTTGCGGAGGCCTGAAGCCTCAGGGCACTAGGCAGGTTACATCCTGGATGGAGTGCCAATCCATCGCTGAGCACAAGCACACGCACACATGCTACAGACAATTTGGAAATGCCAATTAGCCTACTCAGCATGGATTGTGGGAGGATACCAGATTACCCAGAGAAAACATGGGGAGAAGCATGGGAAGAACATGCAAACTCCACACACACAAACCAGAGGCAGGAATTGAACCCTCAACCCAGGAGGTGTGAGGCAACAGAGCTAACCACTCTGCCACCATGGCACCCAATCATAATACAGTACATACTGTACGTTATTTTGCCTGATTTGCCCTATTAGATGTATCTACTTAGTGAAAACACAAAGTTTCTATTACATGATCAGTGCCACAGCCTACAATACTGGCACCACTACCAACTCTAGCGCCATCATCAAGTTTGCTGACGACACTGTCGTGGTCGGCCTGATCACGAACAACGATGAGTCGGCCTACCTGGAGGAGGTTGGAAATCTGGAGAACTGGTGCCAGAGAAACAATCTCCTCCTGAATGTTAGCAAGACAAAGGAGCTGGTAGTGGACTTCAGTAAAAAGCAGGAGAGGAACTACCAGACCCCCATCATCAACAAGAGCCCAGTGGAGAGAGTGGACAGCTTCAGATACCTCGGTGTTCACATCACGCAGGACCTGGCATGGTCCTTTCACATCAACACCGTGGTGAAAAAGGCCCGACAGCGTCTGTACCACCTCAGACGCTTGAGAGACTTCAGATTGCCCTCCAAGATGCTCAGGAATTTCTACTCCTGCACCATAGAGAGCATCCTGACGGGAAACATCACGTCCTGGTTCGGGAACAGCACCATGCAGGACAGACGAGCTCTACAGAGGGTGGTGCGTTCAGCTGAGCGCATCATCCGCACTGAGCTCCCTGACCTGCACTCGATCTACAGCAAGCGGTGCTGGACTAAGGCCAGGAAGATCATGAAGGACCTCAGTCACCCCAGTAATGGACTGTTCACTCTGTTGCGGTCTGGGAAGCGATTCCGCTCCCTGAAGACCAACACAGAGAGACTGAGAAGGAGCTTCTTCCCGCAGGCGATAAGGTCTCTCTATCATCACAACACCACACAGGACTAATAACATCTTTTAAACATTGACTGGACAATCATGGACACATTCATACACACTTGCACTACATATTTATATATCTGGACCATTGCAAACGACACTTTAATAAGTCACTTTTTATGCATATTTGCACAACCACTGCCACTTTCAAATTTTATATATATACAATAATTTAAAATATATATATATTTCTATATTTTGTAATATTTTTATCATGCCCTTACTTGTACAGTTTATCTTACTAGTTAAGTTTATTTACTTTAGTATCTCTTTTTATTCATATTTATTCCTTACGTATAAGTTTTATTTAAAAAAATTTTAAGGTCACTGGCAGTCGTATAAGCATTTCACTTATACGTGTGACAAATAAAATTTTAATTTGAATTTGGAAAAAATGCCCAAAAACGTCATGACTCTAACTCACTACTTCAACACCCATGACCTATTTTCCTTTTACCTTATTAAATCTGAGCAAACATGTAGAGGCAATCACATTCTTGTGTTAGTTTTTATTCACTTTAGTGGGTAATCTTCAGGAATTTAATATTTTCTTCTATATGATTTTTAATTTCATCTGTTCTGTTATTAGCAGTGTGGGGTGTAACGCATTACAAAGTAGAGTACTTGGATTACTTTTTTGATGTAAAAGGTAATCTAACGTGTTACTGTAGGTTTGCCATTTAAGTACTCAGTTATTTAGTTATATTTTCAAAAATCTAATCCGTTATCAAGACAATTTATGTATGATGGTAGAATAATTATAAACTTAAACAACTTGCATGAGGAATTGTTCATTTCCTGCAATGGAAAAGTACTCTAACTAGTTACTTTTATCAGAAGATAATGCTGTAATGTAACTGATTAATTTTTAATGACAGTAATTTTATAATATAATTAGTTAAAGTAACGTCCCCCAACACTGGTTATTAGTATGACTGTCATGTGCATCGCCACGTAGTTAACTGATTTCTTACCTCTCAACGAGCAAATCATTCCTCCACCTAAGCCCAAATCAACAACAATGCAATGAATAAACTAAAGTTCAAAGAAATTAAAGTTTTTCATTTCACTTAGCTAGTTAACTGCCTCACCTTAATTTGTAATGTTCAAATGTTAAATGTTAAAATGCAACCTCAGATAATTAGCGTAATTCACTAACAATTAATAATTAACTGATTTTATGAACTTGTGTACATGAAATCCCTAAAGAGATTATTCATTCATTTATTTTCTATACCGCTTAATCCTGTGTTCAGGGTCGCGGGGGACCTGGAGCCTATCCCAGGAGACTTCGGGCACTAGGCGAGGTACGCATCCATCACAGGGCACACACACACACATACACACACCCAATCCACACTACGGGCAATTTGGGAACGCCAATTAGCCTAATCCGCATGTCTTTGGACTGTGGGAGGAAACCGGAGTACCCGGAGGAAACCCACCAAGCACGGGGAGAACATGCAAACTCCATGCACACAGAGGCGGGAATCGAGCCTGGCCGGGAATCGAACCCAGACCCTGGAGGTGCAAGGCGACAGTGCTAACCACTACACCACCGTGCCGCCTAAAGAGATTATATTTTAAATAAATCTTAAAAGTTCATAGATTTCTCCATAATAGACATTACTCACTTGCATGTTGACTGCTAATAATAATAATAATAATAATAAATGTCAGACCTTATATTAACAGATTTGTGCCCAGTGTGACATTACTGTAAGAGCATCCCCAATCAAAAACACTAATATAACATTAAGGTCAGTACTTAAGTACATTTGAAGACAAGTGCATTTGTACTTTTACTCAAGTGTAAATGTTTCTGGTATTACCTTACCCAGGGTGTCTCGTTAACTCATGTACCGGATTCGTGCAGCTCATCCACCTCTGAAACTTCTTGGTCTGTGAGAAGTTACAACAAAGCGGTTTGAGGTGCACGCTGCAGTCTATCCCTTTGTGAGATCATTGATTTTAAGAAAACTATTGAATCCTTTACTAAACAAAATAGGTAATAAAATACCAAACACCTTTTATATACATTTCTTCTTCTAATTGTTGCAGAATTTGCTTCTAACTACTACCGTACATCAGTGTTCAATATCTCTTGCCCACAATTCACACCCTGATCACATGAGAAATGGATGCGTTCAGGCAAAAGACAAAAGGTGCAATGTTCTATGCGGTTTAACATCTCTAGATGGAAATATCAGGATACATTTTTGTCATCTCATATTGATTATTTGATCATAAACAAAAATTGCTTCAGTGTAAATAAAAAAATAAATAAAATACATTTAAAAATAAAATGTCCTTGCTGTTCCAAAAAATTTCAAGGAAACTTCACATTTTGAAGCAAACCCCCCAGGCTAAGACATGTGAATGGAAAACCTTACAAACATCACCAGATCCTCTGTTTTTGTTAAATGCAAGTCACATGTTCAATTTGATGTTGCTACAATGTTGTGGATTTAGACACTGGTGCGTTTAATGGTTCATGTCGGCAGTCCTGGGGGAGCAACAGGATCCCCTGACATCTGACATCTATTATTTATGTACATCTGTGTAGTCTGTGTGGTTATGTAAGGGGGTGTGGTCTTTGTGAGGACTATGCAAACATGACCTTTTGACTTTTTGATTACGTTGAACGATGCATGCATTCTTTTAAACCCATCGCTAAACTGGTGAAAATAGGAAATCAGCACTAACATTATTAAATAGGTGCTTTCCGTTACTCCTGTGGCCTGTTTTTGAGGTGAATTAATAACAGATGAATGAACTAAGGGAAAATATGTAGCTGATGTGCAGACTGAGATTGCTCCAAGTGATCACAAGGGGGCAGCATGGACATTAACTCTTACACCTGACTACATAATTTTCTCTGTGCGAGCCTTGGAGTCTTAATGTACCTGCTGCAAAATCTTAAAGTTAGCCGTGCGTCTCATGTGTCTCTCTGTTGGTCCTTTTTAATGTCTGTATTTGAAACTTTACTTTTTCTCTTCTTTGGTGTGTTCTGCACACATCCAAGGTATTGCTGATGACCTGAAGACATACGTATAAACCTACATAGTACAATAAATGTTTCACAAATCATATGTTGGAAATGTAGCCTGAATACAGCATACAACCGAGACAACTAAAAGTAGACCAGATCTCTAAATTATAATGTATGATGGCTTTCTGTCCATCTCCATCCCTGGTAAGGAAGATCAGCCTCAGAAACCACCGATTTACAGCACCTCAGGCACCTCAGGTTAGAGCCCACATAAATGCTAAGCTTCTCTGAGATCAAGCGGCAGACATATTTCAAAATCCACTGTTCAGAGGGAATGCGTGAGTCAGGCCTTTATGGTCAAATTGTGGCTAAGAAACCATTACTTTGAAAGAATGACAAGCAGAAGAGTCTTGTTTGGGCCAAGAAACACAAGGAATGGACATTAGATCTGTGGGAAACTGTCCTTCGGTTTTCCAAGTCCAAATTTGCATTTCTGAATGTGTCATTCCCACTGTGTAGCCTGGACGAGGAGGTGTGATGGTATGGAGGTGCTTTATAGGTGACTTTGTCAAAATTGAGGGCACTCAACCAGCAGGGCTCCCGCAACAGTTTGCACCAACATGCCATCCCATCTGGTTTGTACTTAGTAGGACCAATTTCCAGCAGGACAATGACCTCAAGCTCACCTCTAGGTCATGTATATAATCTATTTGCCCAAGAAGGAGAGTGATGGAGTGTTGCATCAGACTACCTGGCCTCCACAATCACCTGATCTAAATCCAACTGAGATGATTTGGGATGAGTTGGATCGGAGAGCGAAGGAAAAGCAGCCAACAAGTACTCAACACCTCTGGGAATTCCTTCAAGATTTTTGGAAAACCATTCCAGGTAACTACCTTATGAGGCTGACTGAGAGAATGCCAAGAGTGTGCAAAGTGGTCATTAAAGCTACTTTGCAGATTTGAAAATATTAAATATATTCTGGACTATTCAATACATTTTGTTGATTACATAATTCCAATGTCTTCAGTATTAATATACAATGTTAAAGACAATGAAAAGAAAGAAAAAAACATTGAATAAGAATGTGTGTCAAAACTTTTGACTTATACAGTATAGTTAAAGATAAAAATACAGATACAGATGAGTACAGAAGCTAGTATAGTTAAACAGAAGTCTGACGGTGCTGGGGTTCGAACCCTCGACCTACAGATCATATAGCCTAGGGGTAGGATTTGCACTATAACATTTCTAAGTTGTCCTACCGAAACATCAGTTCAATATATAGTTAGCTTTTCATCATCGCAATCTAATTGGATGATTTATTATAAAGTTACATAAATTGACACACCAAAAAGTTAAAAGTTTTAAAGCCACATGGATCATCCGTGCTAAGTAAATCTGGTTTACTAGCTTACTAGTGCTATTTGTTTCACACTACTAGGTAATTGTAAATATATATAAAAAAAAGAACATTGATCAATTGCTATTGATCTACAGAGCTGGGCAGGTTAACGTTATCACTTATCTAGAACAGGAGTCTGACATGTTTACCTAGATTGTGGTCATGTATATAAAAATGCTAATGGTTTTTCAAATGTTTTTTGACAGGGTTTTATATATATATATATATATATATATATATATATATATATATATATATATATATATATATATAAGTATATTTTTATAGGTTTTATACATATAATGCACTTTAGCACAATGGAACAGCGTAACAGTAAAAGAACAGAAAAGAAAAAAAAGGAGATACAAAGAGACACTGACATTCCACTCTGATCGGTGTGTCTGGGTGGAAAGGTCTGACTCATTTTTTGGCAGGTCAGTGGGATTTTCAGCCTCGGCTCTAAGCCAGCCACGACCTTCCAGCACTGAGAGGCCCTGAACGGGCAACCACTTAGCAGCCGACGCCTGAAGTCAGGCTAACAAGTTTATTCACATACCCTCTAGTCCAGAGAGACCATAAATCTTTTCTAAGTTTGCATATTCCAAAACAGGATTTGGTCCTTAGTTAAATATAGCTCTACCTGCAGCCCTTTCATTAGGATCGAGTTCAGACGATGAGGGTTTGGAAGTGAGAACTGTTTAACAGTACTGTCTTTGTTCCTTCACAGACAAACTATCATCCACCGATCAGGAAGCTCTCCTACTGTATGCTCTTGACTATGTCTTCATAGGCAGCATTAAACGTAGATCCTCTGATCATTAAACTGCGCAGCCGAGCACTCACATGGCGTTTACAAGAGATGCTTGCGTTTTATCATGAGTTCCACTTTATTGCTTTATTGCTGTTGTAGGAAGTCATTATACTGTATGTGCACTGGTTCCAGATACATGTGATCCTCCCCGTAATCAGTGGGATGTTTTGTTGTGTTTGATGGATATTTTATTCAGATGTGAGCTCTTTTACAAGGGTGTGTATGTTTACGAACACTTACATAAGAATGCCTGTCACAAACCATGCAAATACCTGCTATATATATCTTCATTTGATTGAATGTCTGTAATGCTGCTCTATTACATTTCTATAAACTGAACAATAGCAGCACTTACTCTTAGCACTTATATTTATTACACACACACACACACACACATGCGCGCGCACACACACACACACACACACACACACACACACACACACACACACACACACACACACATGCACACTTTTCACACTAAATTGCAAAATATTGCGCACAATCTCACATTCTAGATATGACCCTCCCTCTGAATAATGTCAGCTTCCTCTTTCGTGAATGTACAGTACATGCCTGCACAATGTATTCTTAGAAAAAAAAAATGAAAAACCCATGCAACGTGTATCAGACCTTGTACTTACTTTGCCTATAGGAGCTGAAAAAGATACGACTGCTCCCAAAATATTACACAAAGAGAAACTTTCACAAAACTCTGTGTGCAGTGGGCAGGCAACACATATCCAGATGTTAAACAGAGACATAAAAATGAGGAATTATGATCCATGTGATCCATAGCTAATTTAACTCATGTGTCTGTGGCTGAAGTCCAGTGATATACAGTACAGTAAAGGTAGGTGTGGTTCATTCAGAGTGGCGTAGAGCATTACTCTCGGCTCGTGGTGTTACAAGTCCAACTTTTGTATAATAGAGGGTATTGTTATCGTGCGTGCAATCAGTGTCCAGATCAATCAGGTACAGTAAATGAGCACTACATCCAGATATCTTCTTTTCTCTGCCTGTTATTCAAACTTGACAGGAAGCAGAACTTCAGACATAGACTTGCAGCGCTGAAAGTGGTTTGGTCTGAACATGAATTACAGCTTTTACTGTATGTGTAACTGCAATGCATAAAGCACAGCCAACACTATCTAAGCTACCAGAGAATCAGAACCTTCACTAATAGCACTGCAGTATTAGACAGAAGACTTTTAGGCTGTAAGGTTACAAAATAATGCAATATCCTTAAAATATGATACAATAGTGCTTGCTTAATAACGTTCTTGCAACATTCTTCACGGAACATTTCTGGTTAGACAAAGCCTAATGTCATGGAAACAATTCTGCTCAACATTCTAGGAACTAAAATACTTCTAAAACTGTTAGATCTGGAAAACATTTTGTAGGTAAAATATTACCGGATGGCATGAAAAGGCAAGAATAATTGCTGGCCTTGCACTGACACCAATCTGAATTATACTCCCGAGACCCAGCAATTCATTTTGTGAACTCTGTGGCAGACTGGCATTTAAATTCACAGTCTCAAGAACCATAGATAATCATCCTGAATCCTATTCTATTGTTTAGAGGATACTCTGGGCTTTGTAGCAATGTCACATTTGTTGTCACACCAAGTTTGGCCTTTTTAAAATAGCTGCCACACACCAGCTACCAGAACGCTACAGCTGATAAGGGACTAGCGTTTAAGCAAAAGGTCATCAACGAACCCATCATGGTTCATATTGTGTCAAACGTTACTTATACACCAATAATATTATGACCACTGAAAGGTGACGTGAATAACAATGATCACTAACTGTACACCAGCAAACTGACGATTAAAGGCACCCAAGGCTTGCCATGCCCTGGAGGACCAAAATCATGTTCCCTACACCACATGAGCCGCCACAGTGCGCCATGCCCCAGGAGGCCAGAACCGTCCCTGTGCCACAAGAGGAACCCAAAACCTGGGTGGTTTTAATGTTAATGGATATAATATTTTGGCTGATCAATGTAATCTAGGGTTCTGATGCTAATTCATTCATTACAGTACAGAAATTGTATTTTACGCATTTTTCTAATTAGGTTTGAACACCCACAATGGAGGAGAACATGTATTTGAAGCAAAGCAGAGGGTACCCCTCATTGCCACGTCTATAAATATGACTTGATTCTTAAAGATTTGAAAATAAAGTAATATAAAAAGTGATCTTTTTATTTCCGTGTACATGATATTCAATGGAAAGTTCAGCCACAACTAACCAGACTCCCACAAGACTCCCACAAGACTCCCCCAAACAACTATAAGCAGACAGGGAGTCATTAGACGAACAGATGATACCTTTTAAATGTGGTTTGTTGCTGGGAAGCTATGTCCAACAGTGTTGAACCTCTTTATTCTTACCAGCACAAAGAAAATGAACAGTCTGCACAGTGCTCATTTTTTTTGGACCTGGCCACCACTAACAGCTGGATTCATGCTATTGGGAAAAGTATAAATGAACGTTATTCCAGTATTGTGATTTAAAATTGCTGCTGGCTGAAGAAACGATTGATCAGGTAATGGGTGGTGTAAATCAACAAGCTTAACAAGATGGCCAGTGATGATGACATGAGATGTGATCATGAAGAGTATACTGGGAAGAAAAAGCTCTGGAAAAACAGTCTCTGAAAATATGGAGCAATGCCTTTGCCAAGGATGGTTGAAGCATTTAATGGTAATTGTAAAGAAAATGACACCATATATTAGTCACACCCCCAGACTATATAAAAGCTGGACAAACCCTTCATGACATCACCCATAGATTTTCTGAAGAGCAGTTTTGAAGTGCAGTGGGAGCTCTGGTTGTTGCTATCTGAGTAGGTGCTGACATGTATACTTACCACAAGCTAGCTAGCTAGTCAACGGTAGCTTAGCTAAAATATTAATGTTACGTTGCATTTAAATGAACCCGAAGTTGTCCCTTGTCAACTCCGACATCATCACTTGTGGTAAGTTAAACTACAGTGATTCCAGTTAGCTAAAGTGATGCAAAGCCAAGGTTAAAGCTAGCGGCGTGACGCCTTCAATGCAGCAGCTGCCACTCAAATTGGTCACGCCCCTAATTATGCATAATGGCTTAATGGCATAATTTATGGCTTAATGTAACTTTAATGATGAGTTGCATAAAATTCACCTAGGTATAGTTGTCATAAATGGGAAATCAAGCTATGGACAATTTAACATGCGACTCTATGGACCTTGACTGATGTTTGGAGCCTTTTCTGGGCTATTGTAGCACTTCTGCATTGAAATGGAGTTTGCCCCTTAGTTACACCAGATACAATATTGTACAGTATTATGAAAAATAGTGTATTATGTAAAAATAACAATAACAACCAAACAAAAATGCTGTAAATTTTCAACCTGTTTTTATCTGACAGGTCTCAGGAACATATTAATACAGCATTCACATCGACCTGAACACCAACAACATAAGAGACCTTATTGCTAAAGACGAACAAATGTGTCACAATGACTGGAGCTGATCCAAATCGTATCCCTATTTCATGACAGATCTCTGAGAAAGTGCCTGTAATTCATTCATTCATCTTCTATACCGCTTTATCCTGTCTTTAGGGTCGCGGGGACCTGGAGCCTATCCCAGGAGACTCTGGGCACAAGGCAGGGTACACCCTGGACAGCGTGCCAATCCATAGCAGAGCACACACACACACACTCATTCACACACTATGGTCAATTTGGGAATGCCAATTAGCCTAATCTGCATGTCTTTGGACTGTGGGAGGAAAGCGGAGTACCCGGAGGAAACCCACCAAGCACGGGGAGAACATGCAAACTCCATGCACACAGAGACGGGAATCGAGCCTGGCCGGGAAATCGAACCCGGACCCTGGAGGTGCAAGGCGACAGTGCTAACCACTACACCGTTACCTGTAATGTAAGTGTAAAATGCAGTGTAACCCTTATCTGCAAGCAACACAGTTTGGCACTGTGTCTCTGAAACAGATTTGTTTTTTGTATCATACCTACTACTGTAAGTAAATCTGGATCAGTGGAAATTTTGGACATTGCTGTGTCTCAGGCTCTATAAACAAAGAACAAACATTTTATATGGACCACCAACATTCATGCAATCAGGAGCAGTGTTTACGCAGGCATTTAGCGATGGGAACTCATTGCCCTTTTTCTCGAAACCTGACTCAGTTTGTGTCTGAGATATTTTGGCCAGTGATTGTTCTACTTCCCTCATTTTAATTTAATGCAGAGGTAACAGTATTGGCTAGGTCTACAAAAAAATAAAAATAGAAAAATAAACACCACATGGCTCACATAGTCAGCGTTTAAACATTCAAGAGCTGCCTCAACCAACCCACTTGTTGGTGAAAGATACATACTGTATTAGATGTTTCTAGCCGAGCGGAAGTAAAGTCCTATTTCCTGCATCTGCTACAGTCAAAAGCATCGTGACTGTATCTAACATACCATAAATGATATTAATTCCATGTCATGAAAGGACTAGGCAATGTTTTTATTCTTCAGCTGTCCAGTTTTGGTGAGTAAAATACTTTTCTGCTTACCATAGTTCTTATGAATGGTTATTTGAGTTACCTTAGCCTTTTTGTCAGTTTGAGGCAGAATGACCAATAATCTCTTACCTTATTCATCAACAGAATGTTTTCTGCCAGAGGACTGCTGACCATTTTTTTTCATATCATCTATTTAAATAAAAGAAAGGTTTGTCTATACATACTGTAGACCAGAACTCGCTCTTTCAATGATATCTTTACATTTCATCTTTATGCTTCATTTTCTGTCTGTACAGGTATGTCTATACTGTATGTCTGTCCAACCAGATTTGTCACATCATGCAGAACTGGCAGAATTCAATGAAACTTTGCCAGTCCTTAGGTACAGTATTTGCCTAAAGTTAAATCTGAACTTTAAATGGGAATTTAGAAGCGGTTATGTGCCATATTATAAACCTCAAGTTTTGACAGTGTACTGCATGGCAAACTGTGGGTGCGTCTTAAATCAACCACTGGACAGAATTGATTTAAACTTTTTCCAATATTTAGATATCTGCATGAAGTTTAACCATGAAAGTTTAAGTGGAATCAAAATGGTGAGTAAAAGCTACTGGGTCGGGGTAGCTCAGTGGTTAAAGCATTGGACTACAGACAGAATGTTTCAGGTTCAAATCCCATGTCCCTGTTGGGCCCCTGAACAAGGCCCTCAACTGCTCAGATATATATAATGAGATAAAAATCAAGGTCACTCTGGATAAGGGTGTCTGCTAAATGGACTTGCTCAATGTAAACAAACATCTGCACCAATATATATTAATTAGAAAAACCAAACTAAATATTTTACGGGCATTACTTACTATTTTCACCTCTGAAATAACAGTATTGAAGTGGTATGTATAAGTTAATTTTAATGCACTGGAGTCGTGTGTCACTGAAAATAAAACTTAATCTTTATCCAATCTACTTTTCTCGATTTTCTCATCTGTGATTCACTCTCCGATTACCGAACAGGGAATGTAATTGGCTGACGATAAAAGAAGTACAACTTAGCGTAAAAAAGCTGCAAAAAACTCAGCCTTACAAAATTTGATTTCTTTGTATTAATAAGTTAGGCAGAGAGTTTTACTGTACAATAAGACAGGCAAATATGTATGTTAGTTTCAACCTGAAATAAATCAACCTGCAGGTATAATAATAAAGCGACCAGTGCATGGATATAACTTCGATATTTATAAATAGATTATTATTAGTTAACTTGGCAAGATCGAGTTCCGGACACAGCATCACTGGGCAAGCCTAACATCCCAGGCACTGAGACACTCATTATGAAAAGCTGAGCTAAGATAGGTACTGTAGGTCATTATGTGAGAATGGACAACTCTGTCTAGCAAACCTGGACTTCTTTTCTGAGGTATCCTCTGGGTTGCATCACACAGGGATAAACTTGAAACGTTATGAGAACTGCCTCGATTCCAACCTCGGGGCCTACATCATCACCCCCACCAGCTGGCAAACTCTATCCATTAATCTTTGCACCTGGTGCTGAGCTCTTGCAGAGGGGATCTCCACATTTGAGGAAGAATTCCTAGAGCGTATTGACTACACGTGTCAACCCCACAAAGAGAACCAACCTAGACTGAGTTACTACAGGTGCATACCCGCTGAGTGGACATTTTTGTACCTGTTCATCTTAAAAGACAGTGAGGTCTTCATCGAAATTGATCCACTTCCCACCACCACCATTCCCACCACACTGTTAGTTAGCTCACAAAGAGAAATTATAAAAGACATTTGTCTGAATATGTGTTTAAGACAGGCAAATGCTTGGGGCCCCAGACCAGTAGGGGGCCCCTGAGGGCTGACACACTTATTTATTATTAATAAGATTTTTGATGATGAATGCTGGTTGAAGAGGCCCCCTACAAATTGTTTTGCCTAGAGCCCTAACAGACTCTAGAATTGTTTCTGAATATTTGATGTTTTAAATTTTTTAATAGGTTATTATAGGCTATCTATAATGAATGAATAATAAAAAAAATAATAATAATAAAAGGAACCTCTGGTCCTGATTCCTTAGCAGGTTAGGCAAGGAAACATAAACTGCAAAAAATTTGCCTACAAAAAATGACCTCACATTTTTGCCTAATGTTACTGTACATTGACGACCAGTTCCTCCTACGCTGCTACTACAAACAGAAAAGGCTTTTCAGTAGCAGCTTGTGCTTGTGATGTGATTAGTGCAGGCCGTGCATGTGAGACAGAGAGTGCATACCTGCAGCCAGACAGTTCTCCAGCTCTTACTGTACGTGTCTTTGTGCATGCATGACTCATAAACCGCTGCTGATTGCTCTACTCTCACATGCTTGCTGCTAGCACATGGAGCGAGGAAAATACAGAATTCGCCTTCGCGTGCTGATCTCTCTCTCTTCCTCCTCATGATTTTTTATGGCTCGACATACTTTCCTCTTCCGACAGGTGTTGTTCTTCCAGGCCGGTGCTTAAACGTTGATTTCGTTCCCGACATTTTCAACATCCTTAACACCGAGAGACAAAGATGAATGAGATAAAGTGTGCATTCAGGGAACCGTTTAAATGATTCAATGTGCTTTCCTTGTTTCTGACTTTTAATGGAAATCACTCATCTAAAGCAGCCATTTCTGTACAGAACATTAACATCTGCGTGCAAGCCCTTAAGAAACAGAAACATGAAAGTCTTTTTTGATGTTTTTTGATTGTGCCATCTCTGATTACCAGGAACTCAATGCTTCATGGAAAGATGTTCTGGCTGGGTAACATGCTGAGGTCATGGCTTCTATTCTCTTCTCTTCTCTTGCTGTGGTGTGGAAGTTCAGACTCGGTTAAGAAGGTTCCGTCCGGTTAAATCCTAGTCCTTGGATTAACCTCATTCAAAAGTACAGGGATCATCTTTACCTCGTTTAACTAAAAACATTCCTAAACAATGACAAACACAAGAAGGTGGGGATTTTTGTCTTGTAAATTAATTCAATGAGTATAAATGCACCTGACGTTATATCAGCTAAAATATAATCCTACAGTGATACATTACTAACACTATCCTTGCTATAACCAGGATTTAAAACACATTGAAAGAAGGAGTGTAATTGAAACACAGGTATATTAAATGACACAATGCTACAGCAATTTCAAAACAGAAACTGCCCCATCCAGCAGCACAACCCTTGGACATTCCTGTTGTGTCTCTTTCCTCTATTCTATAGCACTGCCCTTGGCACAGTTTCTAGGCTTTACGTAACAGCGCTGGCCTCAGACACTGTGTTACACTAACACGTTTACCTCCTGCTGCATGTGAACTCGCTGTCACATGGCGACGTTCTCCCCTCCCTCCTCTCCTCCCTCCTCTCCTCCCTTCTTCGCGCTCTGCTTCCCTCCCACTCTCAGGTGCTAGGTTAAAGGAAAAGAAAACAGATGAATCATTACAAAGCATCTGGCATCTGGTTATTAATTCAGCAGCTCTAAGGCGAATATAATAAACAGAATGCTTATATTTTTATATAGTGTTGTGTCTGTCAAAACTTTTACTTTGTTTCACAAAGAATACTCACCAACACTCTCACATGACCTGCTTGTGTTTATACTAATTGTTATGTAGTGTGTACCGGATTTCCAGATGTTCTCCAGTGTACTTTTATTCATTATTATTTTTTTATTACAAACAAAATAAAATCTGTTGTGCAGCTGTGGTTGCCTACCGCCACCTCTTCAATAAGAAGAATATTAAAAACACAAAGGGGGATGAATTTACAGAAGAAAAAGTCACAAAGTTGGTTTAAAAGGAAAATGTTAAGTCTTGTTCAGGGTGCAATGGATTCTTGGAGCAGTTTGGAATACACTCTGTATGGGACACCAGTTACATTCACAATACATTTTAATGTTTCCTCTTACCCCAAGTGTAGTCGATCAGCCGAATAGGTTTGGTAACCAACACTTTTGCACTAGAATTTATGAGGCTAGAAGATAATGACGTTCCAAATAAGAGATGAGAATGAGACGTGTTGAGTCAATAAGCAAGCGACCACTTCCAACATGTTCCGATGTAAATGAATGTGGCCTTTCTTTGTGCCACAGGGTTTATATATGAATGTAAAAACCGCCGTTCAAACCGACTTTTTTTTTGTTTGGGTAAGCAGCAACCCAGTCCTGATGCACACCTGTGGTCTAACTCTTTTGCATAAATAACCAAATATTCATATACCTGCTTGAAACAGCACTGTTAAGTGATCGAAACCACATTCTAAACAAGGGCAGTTTATAAAAAGACTTTTTTTTTTAAATAAAAAATTAAATACGCACATCTAATGTGTTTAGATTCGTTTTTTTAATTTGTGCATTATGTTTACAGACTGTTGGCATAAAGGTTCTCCTTTTTAGGTCCTGCAACATTTACAAATCATGGTTTTGACTAAATCATCCATTTAAAAAAATACACTTACTGCATGAGTTTAGGATCGAGTTGCTGATAAGGAAGCATTTGTAAAAACTACAGTAATCTAATAGGATTCATTGCAAGTAGGTTTAATTACCCAGATCTATAAAGACTGCCTTACTGTTACTATTGTTGCTGCTTAAATAATCTGCCACGTCCCAAATGCAAGCAAATCATTATTCAATGTTTATTCTGTAATTATGATTCCCTGTAAATAATTTCAAATAAATAAGCTTGAAAGTTTAGCCGTGACCTATAATTACCACTGTTTGCGTCAACTGCATTTGTTAGTACAGTTTATAAGTTAATTCATAATATGTCCACAACATTATTTATTAATAAAATTAATTATGTAACAAAATTACATTATTATACAAGGTGCGTTCAAGTCAAACCGGAACTTTTCTAATTGTGCAGACTTACAACATTACCTTTATTTCTCTATATAATACCCTGCTACACTACATGTACTGTAGGTTCCACTACTGCTTGGATAACATCAAGGTAGGAAATTTTCTCATTAACACCAGAGATATGATCGGACTGTCTGCATCACGGCTGAAACGCTGGCCTCTTAGGAACTCCTTTAATAACAAACATGTGGAAATGGCTTGGAGCAAGGTCAAAACTTTGGCTATAACTCCCATGTGGCATGTAATGTGCAAGTAGTGTTTGTAAATGATTGTGTATTCATGTTTTGACAAATCTGTTGATTTCTTTTAAGAATCAGGCATTCCACTCACTGAATGTTCATGAGAATAAACCCATGAAGTTGGCTCTGAGCCACTTGCTCAGGATCGTCATTTACGGAGGTGCTGACTTTTTGCAATGTTTGCACCATTCAAATGTTTATCAATCGGTTTTACGCCTTCATTCATAAGAAATTTTCGGTTTGTCTTAAATACGCCTCATATTACCCATGCCTTTGACATGCCCTTAAAGCCTTGAACGTCTGCTTGCTTGTTGATTAGCCTCTAGTACAATTCAGTCATTGACATTATCCACAGTAAAGGAATTTATCGTAACCAGTTCACCTATTGGCATGTTTTTGTGAGGTGGGATGAAACCTGAAAACCCCAAGGAAACCAGCAAACAGCAATCCAAGCTCACACTATCTGCTCTGCCAATGTGCCAGCTATTATATTGAAATATATTTGAAATGTCATTCATATTTGGACGTGCAGTGGCATTTTCTGAAATACAGAACCAGTCCCATGAGCCTTAAAGTGATTGCATGTTTTCTACCTCTTTAAGGCACAAGGAAGAAGCGAGGGGGGGGGGGTTGTGGGGGGTGAAGGCTGCTCCTGTAACCTGACTCTCTGAGCACTGCTGCACAGCAGCTATTAATATTATCTCACTGGCCTCAATGATCCAGGGTTCATGGTCTCTATCTATCTTTCACTCGCTTTCTGAGAAAGCAAGAGGTTTCATGGTTACAATGTTGAAATAATGATGGATTTTAGGGTTTGTCAACCACTTTTTTTTTTTTTTTTTACATGCCCTGACTGAACCTTTAATACAGCCTCAATGGCCTCAGGGTTCAACGTTCTCTCTCTCTCTCTCTCTCTCTCTCTGTGTGTGTGTGTGTGTGTGTGTGTGTGTGTGTGTGTGTGTGTGTGTGTGTGTGAGTGAGACAGAGAGAAAGAAAGAGAGAGTGAATTAAAAATTAAATATCCTGCCTTTATTTTGTCCGATAATCCTTAGTTCACAATGATGAAATCTGTTATTTACCTCTTCCATCAATCAATAAACAAGACTTATTGATAGATAAACAAAATATGATTGATTTTCTAAACACAAGTATTATCAGCTTACATTTTTCAAACATGCCCCAATGCCAGTGGCCTCAGAGTTCAAGGTCTCTCTTTGTTTACTCAGCCGTTTATGATCGGACATAGGTAAGGTCTATAACTGTACAGTCCTTATAGATTATTTATGACAGGGAGCGAATTTGGATTTCTCTGCACGGAGGCTTCGAATAACTTGACTTTAATTTGGTCAAGAATCAAAATGCAAGTGAGAACATTTGAGAGCTACTGTAAATATGTTTTTGTTTAGATAGTAGAAGTAGAATCTATTCGAATTTTTAATGTTGGCTTAAACTCAGCTTTTTTCAGGTTTTAATTTCTAAATTCAAGGGCATAACTTTTGATTCAACACTGGGGGGTTGAGATCTCCACCCATGTACGGGCTGTCTGAGGACAGTGTTGGTGTTTGCTTGCCAATTACATTGAGTGGAGAAAGCCAAGCTGTTTATCATGTTTTATAACCATTAGTAATTGTAATTCATCATTATGATATTTGTTTTGTACTGCCTATGTCGAAATCTAATTTCTTATTCGTATTGGATCATGATGACATCAAATAGGGAAAGTCTTTTATGAAAGTTGACTTTGTCCTGATAGTAGGAAGTTGACCTTTGTTCAAGATATACTGTGTCTGTGCATTTCCTTCTTGGAAGAGCCAAACATATTTCAGAAAATGGCTGAATAAATGCAAAATGAATTATTTGCAGGGGACTTGAACTAACCTTACTTAGGTCTGAAAGTAACCGGGAATATTGTACTATTTTTTTTTTTTTACTGGGGTGGAGGGGTGGGGGGGGGTGTTGATGGTTGGACTATTTGGTTTGAAAGAGCATGCTTATTCGAAAAGTTCATGATGTGTAGCCTCACTTACAGTACAGTAAACAGAGATATCAGATGTATACAATAGTGCTCCAAATTCTATATACAAATTTACAAATGCATAAAGGTGGTTATAACGATAGATGTTTGCTGAGCGCTGTCCCCATCCACCCACCTTGCACAGTCACATGTCCTTTTCAGATCAAATAACACACTCGGACTATTTCCTCATAACTCCCTTTGCTCGAAAGGGCCTTATTGTTTGGAGTGGTTACGTGACCATGGTGTTGTGTAAAACCCTCACACACACACACACACACACACACACACACACACACACACACACACACACACACACACACACACACACACACACACAACCACAGTTGTTGCCAAACACAGATAAGAGAGGTTGAATCATTAACGAGCCTAAGCCAGGGGGGATGGTTGAGTTGGCTGTGTACGTGTGTGTGTGTGTGTGTGTGTGTGTGTGTGTGTGTGTGTGAAATGGAGCCAAAGGATGAATAGCGGGGGAGAGAGAGAGAGAGAGAGAGAGGTCAGCAGTTGTATGTCAGAGGGAATTTTTTTGCCACCTGCTAAGAAAACTGAGCGTCTGTCAGACACAAACACACACACACACACACACACACACACACGCACGCACACACACACACAAAACCGTCTTCTCATTTTGCAGGTTAATCATTCAATTCACTCTTCCCTCTTATCTATGTTTGACAACAAACCTGCCGCTGAGGAGTAAGGAGACTGCAGAAACCTGAACGCAGATTTCTTGGAATTCTTTTTTTTTCATGTGCTGAAGTGTGTAGAGTTGCAGCCTCACAGCTCCAGGGCCAGGGCTCAGTACTTTTAGTGTGTGCAGAGTTTGTGTTTCCTCCAGGTTCTCCAGTTTCCTTCCACCATTTAAAAAAATGCCAGTGAATGAATTGGTGCTTTCGCTGCTCTTGCGCAATTCGATTATGTCTTTTATTATTACTGTATGTGAGTAAAAGATGATGAACGTTGAGTTCTGATTACAGGACATTATTGCTTTATTTGTTTGCATTCACGTCCTGAGATAAGAATATTTTGTTGTATTAAGGTGGTACGTTTATCTCTGAGACAAAAGGAAACCTTTTTATTTTTAACCCTGGCTGGAGTGGTGAGGTCTAGTCATTTTTCCCAAGTAGGAAGGTGGAGGAGAGTTGTACAGTTAATTAGCCTGATATACGCAGTGAATAGGAACAATACAGGTATTGAATAGGAATGTAGTTCACCACTCTCCTTTTTCTTCTCCATTTTCTATAATAAGCTGTGACTAAAGCTATAATGGTGCAGGCATGACTACTACACCAGCAGGAGATGTAGGTCAGAGAGAAGGAGACAGGGGAAAAGAACAGAGAGAGAGAGAGAGAGAGAGAGAGAGAGAGAGAGAAAAGCAGCCTTTGTTTGGCAGTGATGATGTACACTATACTGAAGTCCAGGCCCATGTCTAAGGTCACTGTCCTCCTCTGAGATGTATTAAGTATATTTATATATATAGCCTACAGCGTATGGGAGGGGCAGATAGAGACAAAACATGCACACTTACTGACATGTCCAGCATCAGTATTTATAACATCTTCCTTTTCATGGTCATCTTTGTTGTTATTTTACTTTATGGTCATAATTCATAAACTATAAAATGTACATATGTATTAGGATCATGAGGCAGTGTGCGCTTACAGTAATTAGTGAATGGAGCAGTTTTAGAGCAGTAAAGACTCTAATTTAGCAGATCAGGCCTAAGGATCTTGTACAAGGACACAAAAATGGGAGTTTGTTGGTCCTGGGTTTTAAAGGAGATCTTTTATGGAAAAAGTATTTTTGGTAATTTTTAGACAGTTGGGACCCCAGGGTGTGTGTGTGTGTGTGTGTGTGTGTGTGTGTGTGTGTGTGTGTGTGTGTACAAACAAAAACATGACAAAAAAAATAAACAATTCTTCTTCTGTTTGTTGTATTAGTTTAAACAAGCCAATTAGGTATTTACCCTAATGTGACCTCATGTAACAAGAAAAATGGCTCTGAGACCTGTGTTAAACTTCTTCTTCTTCTTTGTCTTTCGGCTGTTCCCTTTCAGGGGTCGCCACAGCGAATCATCTGCCTCCATCTAACCCTATCCTCTGCATCCTCTTCTCTCACACCAACTAACTTCATGTCCTCTCTCACTGCATCCATAAATCTCCTCTTTGGTCTTCCTCTAGACCTCCTGCCTGGCAGTTCCAACCTCAGCATCCTTCTACCGATATATTCACCATCTCTCCTCTGAACATGTCCAAACCACCTCAATCTGGCCTCTCTGACTTTATCTCCAAAACATCTCACATGGGTTGTCCCTCTGATGAACTCATTCTTGATCCTATCCATCCTTGTCACTCCCAAAGAGAACCTCAACATCTTCAGCTCTGCTACCTCCGGCTCTGCCTCCTGTCTTTTCTTCAGTGCCACTGTCTCTAAGCCGTAGAGCATCGCAGGTCTCACCACTGTCCTGTACACCTTTCCTTTCATTCTCGCTGATACTCTTTTATCGCACAACACACCCGACACTTTTCTCCACCCATTCCAACCTGCCTGTACTCGTCTCTTCATGGGACCTCAAATCCTTCTGAAGATCTCAAAGTCTGAGCCACCACTTTCCATACCAAGCTTGCACTGATTTACCAATTACTCTCAATGAAATAATTGTTTAGAGTTTTAGTACTTAGTAAACTGAACTAAATTCCCATCAAAGAGAGTTTGCTTAAAATAGCCACTATAAGAAAGGACACAAACACTCAAAGAAAGTCACTCACATACGACTGTGCTACTGTACAATCCTGTAAAATAATAAAAGAGTATTTAGTTTTAGTCAAATGCTTTTGACTCTTATTCTGAAGTGTTTCTAATCTTTACTAAAATGAAATCTGGATTCTATCACATTATCATTTCTCTAGTAAGAGCTAATTTATGGTACCTTTTTCGCAGTCAGATAGATGGATAATACATGGCAAGAAGAAACCATCAGCTTTAAGAAACCATCAGAGCGGACACTGTTCCTGGTACGTTTTCAGGACATATGATAATGTGATATGCTACATTTATTTTTGACTTTAAGCAGAAAAAAGTGGCTATTATTGCTGTTATAATGTAAGTGATAATAAGAATAAACTCATATTTCGTGAACATTACATTACATTAAATGTGACTATAAAGAGAATAGGAAATATCAGGTGGTGTCCTTTAATGGAGTTTTCCAGAGGAGCAACATCAGACCGTGCCGTCATTGATTATTTTCTCTATAAAGCACGACTTATTGTGTCCCATCATCTGGGACTGAGAGCTTGGGCCAGCTGACTTTATTACACTAAAGAAAACATGTGCAACTGATTGTTAATTTACAACCCCTTTAAAACCTTTCCAAGTTTGATGATGTTTCAACAGCTGCATTTGTGGCCTCCAGTATAAACTCCACATCTACTAAACAAAAAAAATATATATATTGAATAAAACTGGGTCTAATACGTCTCCTGTGTTTGATGTGGCAATAATAATTACAACTACTTCACTTAATTTATGCTAAAAGTGTCAAACAGGCGTGCAAACAAGCAAATCAATGCTTTTATCCAATGGAAAGTGCTGCGATTTTAAGTCAGTAGGTCATTTTTTCATACATCTAGCTTTATGCTAGTTGAGAAATGACTAGCAACACAAGTCTAGTGCTGTACAAGGCCATTGGGTCTGCTAACACAAAAGTCTTTAAAGGCCTGTCATGGAATCTGAGCATAAACATTAGCTATCTGCTTTGGCCACCTCCATTCAAACACAAGGGCAATTATAATTCTGTAATTTGTACCCAGACTTTCTCTCAGTATCTACGGTAGTAACAGGCAACATTTGAACTTTTATATACACTGCCTGGCCAAAAAAAGAAATAGATAAATAATAAAAAATAAAAAGTCACCACATGGATTGAACTAAGCAATGGATAATAATAAGTTTTTATTTATTTCATTTAACACTAACTGATGCAACAAATAGCAACCATGCCCCAAAGACAAGGGTCAAATTATTGGCCTGCATTAAGCAAAAAAAAAAAAAAAAAAGGATCTTTTTTTTTTAACTAAAATTGGGTTAAGAATAGTCCAACATATTATTAAAACCTGGAAGGATAGTGATGACCATCATCTTCGAGGAATAAATGTGGTTTTAAAATGTATTTTGAATGGTTGTCATTGTGAGATTACTTACAGCTTTTGTCAAATCAAATAATTAAAATATGTTAAAAGTGAAAGTAAGAGCATTTCCACACTCCCACACAATGCAAAAGGAATTCAAGGGATTGGGACTAAACAGCGGTGTACCCTTACGAAAACCACTTAACAGTGAGGCTAATTGAAAAAAAAAAAGCTTCGGTTTGCTAGGCAGCATAAAGAATGATGAGTCCAGGTTTTCCGTGTTTTAGAGTGATGGGTGCATCATGGAAAGGGTATGTGGGGCAGTGTTATGACCTGGAGTTGCTTCAGTTGGTCAGGTCTAGGTTTAGCAACGTTACAGGTATGCGCCTAAAAATAAGGGTAGCCAACTACCTGAATATACTGAATGACCAGGTATTTCTATCACTGGACTTTATCTTCCCTGGTGACGTGGGCATATTATAAGCTGGCAATGCCAGAATTCGTCAGCCATTAAATTAAATTGTGAAAGAGTGGCTCAGGGAGTACTGTAAGATACAGGTACATAATTTTCACACATGAAGTCCAGACCTTAACTGCATTGCATTTTTGTGATGTTCTGGAGAAGGCTTTATGTAGCACTCTGGCTCTCCCACAATCAATACAAGACCTTGGAAAGAAATGAATGCAACTTTGGACGGAAATAGATGCTGTGACATTGCATGAGCTTATCAAAAGGATTCCATGGCGAATGTGTTCCCTAATTCAAGCAAAAGGTGGCCCAAAACCAAAATATTAGAGTATGTGATTTTTTACCCCAGCCAGGCGGTGTGTGTCCCTTCTATTTGATTAAAATAAAGATAAAGGTGAAGATACGGCAGGTGTAAAATGATGTAATTCCATCTTGTCCATGAATTTGAGTGCCAGAGAAAATGCCTCAATCCTTCAATTTTCTATGCAAAATCTTAGCAGATTATTATTATTATTATTATTATTATTATTATTATTATAATTATTATTATATTTAAATGAAAATCCAGCTAAAATATGTTTATTTGAATCTTCCCACTTTCTCACACTTTCAGTGTTATGCATTTATTAAGTATATGTATATAAGCCTTGATTTGGTTTGTAAACTGTTGTTAAATGCCAGCTGTTAAATGGTTTGTGATATGATCTTTGACAAAGCTGTAGAGACTCATGCAGATTTCACTTATGATAAAAGTGTTTTTTTTTCTTTAACAAAGTGTACATATTGTACATGTACAAAATTTATAACTAGGAATTGTGTTACTGATGTGGAGGCAGAAAGAGCATTGGTTTGTTATAGTCTGTCATCTCACTATAATTAGGTTAACATTATTGCAACTGAGATAATATAGAGATAACGACAAGTACCAACACTTTGGTGTAATTGAGTATTCCATGTACAAAGCATAATTATTTGTTATATTCTAATAAACAGTCTTTCTAAGGTCATTTGTCTTTATTATTTTTTAAATGAAAGATATTATTAAGGATGGAATGAAAACTGATTGGGTTATACTTTGTTACAGCCTTTCAGTCTGTAGGCTATGTAGGCCAGTCATAAAAATCCTGGCATGAAGACAAGGTGATTTTGTATTATTGTAGTAATTTATTTATTATATATTCAATTAAATGTGACTTTTATCGATCATCCAGGACATTAACCAATAACTCTTTTGCTACTGGGATGGCTCTGGTCCTTCAGGGTGTGGCACCACAAGGCTTCTGGGGGCGTGCTGTGGTGACTGGAACAAGGACGTTTGCAGATGATTTTTCGGGTGCTGTTGGTGCTTATGGGGCCTCTGCAGATCAGATTTATTTGTCTGGGGCATTCCAAGATTGCTTGATCAGATTGGGATCTGGAATTTCTATTTTAAGTCAGCAGCCTTGGAATCTTCATCAACTGGGCCCCTATGCATGCTGGGCTGTGGTACACTTTGTGTTCAAGTGGATTTCTATTATGGCATTGACTTGTTTTGGTGATTTGTGCTACATTGGATCGGATCGAACAGTCTGGCCTTTGGTCATGTGTGAGTCTTGGGTGTCCATGATCCAAACATTATGTTACTGGTGTAATTAGTTGTTAGTTGGTGATCGATGTTGTTTAGTTCACCTGGCAGGGCCTTGTTGTTAGGACTGATTAGTGTAAGTCAACACTGAACAGTTGATTAAGGCAATTATTTTTGTATGGTGCATTCAGTGAGACTAACATAAAATCTTTGACAAGATGATACGAGGCAAGGAAGATGGATATATCTCCAGATGTGAGTCACAGTTTATTCTTTTGATCGTTTTGAATTTTCCTGGCTTTTTAAGCACACAAGTGAGGTGCGCAAGTGGAGATCTTTCTTTCATTGCTCTCTCTGCTCACTCTTTTAACACTTCCCCCAGCTCCTGCAGGCAGACAAACACTTATTAGACACATTCTCATTAGGTGTGTGTTCTTTCCCACTCGCCTGACCCTCACTCAATTCACACACCAACGCCAAACCATGACCCTCGCCACCACAGAATCTTAGAATTTATTTATTTATTTTACTTATAGGGCTAACCAGTCTTCAAAACCTTATTCCTTTTGTGAAAAAGAGGAAAATTTCAGTTTGAGAAAACAGTTTTCAGAACATACAGTACTGTGACTATACTGTAACTATGAGCTGGCATCAAAAGAAATGACTAAACCTATAAGTCACTCTATCGTTTCTCTCAAAACAACTAACTATCTAATTAATCTGTTTCTTGTTTCATGTTGTGGTCCATATTATTAAAGTGATATGTTAGTAGTTTGGTACAATTCCAAACCTTTTCTACATTCAAGTGTTTTTTTTTTTCAGATAAATACATATTTATTTATTATTAATTTATTAATTTAGTACATTAATTGTATATGTGTCAGCATACCATCAGGTACGTGCTGGCCTACATCTTCTGTTAGCCACTACAAGTCACATGCCACTAATCACATGCACCTATGCATCATTATGTTTGGTGTACAGTATATAAGTTTCGGTTTTCTGTTTCACAGTGGGTGTGTCTCATTTTGGGGGCCACATCCTTTAAAGGATGCGGTCTATGCGGTCTTCGTACGCTTGTGGCCTGCATTGACTGTGTAGACCACAAAGACTTATAATTAGAAATTATAAAAATCATAATGATCATGGTTAAAAATAAAAATAAAATAGGTTGTTGCATAGATAGGTGAACATCGTGTAACTATGTTTTAAGAAAACCTGTCTCTAAGGGAGCAGATTTCATATAAATCCCCTTGTTTTTTGATTTATTTGTATTTTAAATGTATACATCAGGTCTTTTGTCTGTCATCATCTCTGCTGGTCTCTTCAACTGCACGCAAGTCGCAAGAATCTTAGGATATGTTGGGCCGTGAAGTATACACAGTTGCATCTTTTAATTTCAGGGGAAAGGAGGCCACATTTGAAGGAACCTTTAAAATGGGACAGGCTTTGTCACAAGGCTATGACACAATTGACTTTCACATACGACCTTCGAAGGATGAGGTCTGGAATTTAGAGACTCTGAGTTCCTTGCATATGTTGAGGTCATCTAATAGGTGATTTGCACATGATGTCGCGGCTCAAACTGCTATTGGAGGTCAAGGAGTGATTTAACTGCAAGAACCTTTCATTGCGTCCTGGTGGACCTGACTCAGAAGAGACAGGCACATGTAAACAAACCTTCAGCTAGCCAATCACAGCACTGTATGAGGACATGGGGAGGAATTAGCAACATGCCACACATAATTTGGTGCAACAAGTTAGTTACTTGTATCTGCTGCCGTTTTAAAGGCCATAACTCTCAATTCTGTTGTAAATAATTTTCTCTTCACAGCATAAAGATCAAGTGAAATATATTTCCTGATTTTCTGTTTTTGCTGTTCTCTGGGAATATTATTTAAACTAGCACAATACGTTTGGACTTTCCCCATTGTGTTCATTCTGTTTTTCACTTCCTACCCTGCAGAGTGATGTTGAATGTCATAATAGTCATGTGATTGCCAATAACCTACTGTATGTTTTGCTTAATATTAGTTTTCTCTTTTATTTGTGCAACAGTTTAGCTATAGTATACAGTATGTGTGTTGTGACAATAGCCCCTTTCTGTAGTTGCAATTACAAATTAATTAGCAATGTACAGTGGTGTGAAAAAATATTTGCCCCCTCCTGATTTCTTATTCTTTTGCATGTTTTTCACACAAAATGTTTCTGATCATCAAACACATTTAACTATTAGTCAAAGATAACACAAGTAAACACAAAATGCAGTTTTTAAATGAGGGGTTTTATTATTTACAGAGAAAATAAATCCAAACCTACATGGCCCTGTGTGAAAAAGTAATTGCCCCCTGAACCTAATAACTGGTTGGGCCACCCTTAGCAGCAATAACTGCAATCAAGCGTTTGCGATAACTTGCAACGAGTCTTTTACAGCGCTCTGGAGGAATTTTGGCCCACTCATCTTTGCAGAATTGTTGTAATTCAGCTTTATTTGAGGGTTTTCTAGCATGAACCGCCTTTTTAAGGTCATGCCACAACATCTCAATAGGATTCAGGTCAGGACTTTGACTAGGCCACTCCAAAGTCTTCATTTTGTTTTTCTTCAGCCATTCAGAGGTGGATTTGCTGGTGTGTTTTGGGTCATTGTCCTGCTGCAGCACCCAAGATCGCTTCAGCTTGAGTTGATGAACAGATGGCCGGACATTCTCCTTCAGGATTTTTTGGTAGACAGTAGAATTCATGGTTCCATCTATCACAGCAAGCCTTCCAGGTCCTGAAGCAGCAAAACAAGCCCAGACCATCACACTACCACCACCATATTTTACTGTTGGTATGATGTTCTTTTTCTGAAATGCTGTGTTACTTTTACGCCAGATGTAATGGGACACACCTTCCAAAAAGTTCAACTTTTGTCTCGTCGGTCCACAAGGTACTTTCCCAAAAGTCTTGGCAATCATTGAGATGTTTTTTAGCAAAATTGAGACGAGCCTTAATGTTCTTTTTGCTTAAAAGTGGTTTGCACCTTGGAAATCTGCCATGCAGGCCGTTTTTGCCCAGTCTCTTTCTTATGGTGGAGTCGTGAACACTGACCTTAATTGAGGCAAGTGAGGCCTGCAGTTCTTTAGATGTTGTCCTGTTGGGGTAATTTTGGTCCACCGGCCACTCCTGGGAAGGTTCACCACTGTTCCATGTTTTTGCCATTTGTGGATAATGGCTCTCACTGTGGTTCGCTGGAGTCCCAAAGCTTTAGAAATGGCTTTATAACCTTTACCAGACTGATAGATCTCAATTACTTTTGTTCTCATTTGTTCTTGAATTTCTTTGGATCTTGGCATGATGTCTAGCTTTTGAGGTGCTTTTGGTCTACTTCTCTGTGTCAGGTAGCTCCTATTTAAGTGATTTCTTGATTGAAACAGGTGTGGCAGTAATCAGGCCTGGGGGTGACTACAGAAATTGAACTCAGGTGTGATAAACCACAGTTAAGTTATTTTTTAACAAGGGGGGCAATCACTTTTTCACACAGGGCCATGTAGATTTGGAGTTTTTTTTTCCTCCTTAATAACGTAAACCTTCATTTAAAAACTGCATTTTGTGTTCAATTATGTTATCTTTGACTAATAGTTAACGGTTTTTGATGAGCAGAAACATTTAAGTGTGACAAACATGCAAAAGAATAAGAAATCAGGAAGGGGGCAAATAGTTTTTCACACCACTTTAGTTAGCATTCTGCCTGTACTTCATCTACCTGACGCCCAGCTTATAAGGACTTAATATAAGAACTTAAGTGTATATAATTGGGTGCTTGTTTTAATTCTGGTAAATTCTAAAATATGTGCAGTATAAAATATAATAACAACAAACGCATCACAGTCCACATGTGCACACACACCTATTTATACTATGGGAAATTTGGGAAATCAATGGGAAATCAATCTACACCACATGCCATTGGACTTAGGGAGGAAGCCAGAGTACTTGGACAAAACGCAGCAAGCATGGGGAGAACATGCAGACTCCATAAACACAGAGAGATGGATAAGCTTTGAACCTCCAAGTGCTAGGATGTTATGGAAGCTACTAGAAAACATACTAATTGTTTAGCCACCTGGCCACCACAAGTTACTGCAATGTCATAGTGAGTTCACCAATCTCAGATAGGCTCCTCCTAAGAAGAACACCCATGCTTTCTGTTATTTTATAGTGTTTCTTGTCTAATGGACCAACTTTTCTGTCTGTGGTTAGTTTTGTGTCTATAGTTGAATGAAGTTTTGCTGGTTAGACTCTAGTCAAGCGTTTAAAAATATCGATTATAATCCTTTTCCTTGTGAGATGTATTTGTTTCCCAAGAGTAGAGCTGAGAACTCCTGGCCTAAATGTTTTTATTTGACCTATGTGTTCAAAATCTTTGTTTTAGGTACATGTGCCAACTGCCATAGAATACATCTACCAACTGCTATTATGGGTCCTGACACACCAAGCTGACACTAAAGAAACACCATCAACCTGATGAGGACTGAAGATTGGTAACCAAACTTCCCCTCATTACCATCAAGGGGTGACTAGATTTCATCCATACTTCCAGTCAAAAACTACTTCTACTACTTATAATAATAATAATAATAATAATAATAATGTATTTTTTAAATTATAATTATGTTATGCTGTATTCATGGTGCCCGGAAAGCAATCATTTGTGAGTTGTAATAATGTCGTTTCCATCTTGTGAATTTCAACATGCATAGATGAAAAAACATGGAGAAATTCATGAAAGCATATCTTTTGTTTGCGCTATCTGAGGAAGTAACGCTCATAAGAAGCTAATTCAACTGCACTTTTACAGCTACTGGCCTTGGGTCCCATTCAAAAAATTTGGACATCCTGACATGGCTCATTCAAGGATTTTTCTTGAGTTTTGTTCTTCAGCAGAACCATACTGACTATCATCAAACCTATTAAATCCCCAAGTGGCACAGATCTATACCAAAAACACAGCATACATTAATGATGATTGCAAAAAAAAGGCCTTATAAGGAAGCCTTGCCAAAGCGTGTTAACAGGGAGGCTTCAGACATCAAATTGTAGATTTGAGTTCTCAGGGATGTCAGGTATAATTTAATTATAATGTTCATTCTACCTACATTTATAATATGTACATTAATTTTTCACTACCAGAATACTGTATGTAAATGACATCACAATAATGTAGACTTCTAAGCATATCATGAGCATGTTAGTATTATTGTTTTGCTCATTAAAAAAAAATCTAAAACATCCAAAACTTGTGATTATGTGTATCTGAGCTAATCCTTTGTCTATGTGACTCATACTTAACTTTTCTGCTCGGTCATGTTTGTATAGTTGGTTAAAATTAAATAGCAATCAGTTCATTGCCTAGGTTGTGTTGGGAAAAAAAGGATATTTCACTTTATACTGCACAATCCTGAGCCCTATATATGTTAAAAAAAAAAAACAAAAAAAAAAAAACAATGGCTAAAAAGCTTTGGGATTTTAAGTGCTTCATGATAAACAAAAGAATGTAAAAAAAAACCCATCTGTAAATATTTTAAGATTCTTCTAAGTTGCCACTGTTTACCTTGATGACACTACTGGAGGTCAACAAGTGCTCAACATATTGTATATGCAAATTCCTTTAAGACAATTATTCACCATGAATAGAGAATAGCTCATGAATTCCAAGTTTGTGTGAAACTGACTCAAAGATGCCTAATTTAAACATAAAAAAGCAATTTGCTTTGTTTATGAATTTTGGCTTATTGCATAATTCCATGTGTTATTTCAATGTGTTTAAAGTATTTGGTATTATCCTATAAAGTAGATAATAGTTGCCTATAGTTGCTTAAAAAAATCCTTTGAAGGAGTAGGTGTGTTGAAAGTTTTGACGAGTATTGTAAGCAACTATTGGTACTGTTGTGGTAAATCCTAGACCTTTATGAAACAACTCGAACTGAAAGTGTGGTTGAGCAACAGCAGCAAATAATACTGAGTAGCTTAGCAGCCACAAACAGTAAGCAGCTTAGGGACTATCTAGTCATTTAATATTAGTGATAATTCTAATTTTGATGATTGCTTTCCCATAAGTGTTGTTAGTATGACCAGTGTTGTAGAATTATTTGTGGATCACATCTGAATAATAATAACCGATCTAAAACCCATGCTTTGATCAACTCATTTAGAAGTAAAGAAGTGGGATGCTACATTGAACACAGTGTGCATGGCGATGTTGATTTGATGTCACTCTGTAAACAGGAAAAGAACTGTTAAGTTGTGAAACTAACCCTAGCTGGTGAGGTGAAATTGCAAGCTGAGGGGTGTTTTCTGTTGCAGGTCGGGGAATTACAAGTTTGTCTCGAATGCTACTTTAGATCCTCTTTGGCAGTGCTTTTAAAAATGATTCACCAAGGAGGGTCTTAGCAGATTAAGACATGCAGGGGTATTACTGTTATTGCCCACCTCTGATCTTGGCTGTTGACTAACACAATAATGAATAGAGATCGTGTATCTAAGCTAGCTCTGAATGCCCCTCACCTATTACTCATTAGTATAGCTGCTTTTGTCTGTGGCAATACCATGGCTTTGTATGTGACTTCCTGTTGTACTCAAAAGAGGGATCTTGCCAATAGTTTTCTGTGTGATTGGGCTTTGGTTTCAAGCTGTAATCAAACACCATAGTTTGTTCACATGCATGAGAAAATGCCACACTTGGGAGCCGAGCACTTTAGCCTTTATTATATGAAGTATTAGATAAGCTGTTTTATTTTGGATGTTTTAATAGTTTCGATTTTGCTTAGCTGTCAAAATTTTTGTTCATTGTCCCATAATTACCAACCAAACAATAATCATGTGGTTAAAATGTAAGGTGGGCAAATACCACCAAGACCAAGATAACTCATGTTCATTTCTATAAATGTAAACTCACTCCTGCACAGTGAACCCAAATGTATGGCCTTGAATGGGTTTGATATGCTTCAGTACGTAAATAGTGTACAGAGGATCATTGTAAAATTTCTGTTTTTAAAATATAACTGAAAGTTGGACTAGTTGGTCAATAACTATAGAAGTTTTTGCCACTGTTGGTGCATGGCTTATTTAAAAGTATGTAGACCAGAGTAAAGAAAACAGCAAGAACAGAGCATTCTTTGAAATAACATACATTGTGTATGTGTAGCATTGTATTCCCATGTCTCTTCACAGTATGTCTATCTATCTATCTATCTATCTATCTATCTATCTATCTATCTATCTATCTATCTATCTATCTATCTATCATATATATTAAACACACAATGTTTCTTTCTGCTTGGCCCAAAGTGTTGTGTGTGTATGTGTGCATAAATGTAAGTGAAACCAGACCACCAGACTCATAAAAAGAAGCCTGTCTTCATCCCATGCACTGACATGGCCAGCTGATGGGGCCCCCCAAAACACAAGTGCTAGCATTCCATCTCATGCACCGGAAAACATCCACCCATTCCTCCCTCCCCTGCCTTCCTTCTCTTTCTGTCCTTTTACCCACTCTCTGTCTGACCACACGCGCTGCCTTTGTGTCCATGTCCTTATAAGGAGCTTTTGTCTTAGGCACGCAAACACTGTCTAGCACCCACAGCCCCAGGTTAGCATCAATGTAGTGATGAGGAACACGTTGAACACTCAGATAAAGACTCAGCAAGGGTCCTTTGTTAATGCAGACTGTGATAAAAAAAAAAAAGAAAAAAGAAGAAGAAGCAAGACACGTGGCTTTGATCGAAGCTGTGCACAGATTCATGGAAAACACAGCTGAGTTCCTTAGAAGCAAGGAGCAGGAGAGGGAAGGGAGGAGGAAAGGCACAACATGCGAGTGGGTGAAGAGAGCGGAAGTAGGAGGGACCTATGGTGGATAGAATGGCCTGGTTTGTCTGGTTCTTACTCAGCTCTGCCTTCTCCATCGTGGGCTGCACTGTGATTGGCTTGAACTCTCGTCGCCATGGTGAACGGGTTGGCTCTAGGTTCTTTGGGTAAAGGCGTGTTTGCTGGAGGGAGGGAAGGAAAAGGAGGAGGTTGGGGTAGAGGTGACCTACATTCTGATTTAGTCAGAGGTTTGACTGGTCAGCCCTCAAGCAACACGTTTTACATAGTGCACACACAGCCATTTAATGTCTGCTTTGTGAATGATTTGGCAAAGTTTTCAGCAGCTGGTGCTTACCACATGATGCTTTTGAAGATTCGGTTTGACATAGCGTGCCAGTTATCTAAATGTTGTCTTTACTTGTTCCATGATTGCTTTTTAGTTTTCCTATTTGGGATGTGTAATACAAACCTGTAAAATTAAATATGTCAGGTAAAAAAAATTAAAAAAAAACATCTCTCCAGAACTAATCACCATAACTTTAATCTCTTTGTCTTATATCCTTCTCCACCTTTATCCATTGGTTTATACCCTTCTGCATCTTTATCTATCTTTCTCTCTCTCGACGGCACCTGTTGCTATGCTGATGTGTCCAAACTGCCACTTGGCGTTTATAAGGTGTGTCTGAGTGCACATTGTATTGTACACACAATGTGGTGAGAGAGTATATTAGCCAAATTCCTCCACAGGGGGCTTATTATAAGGGAATGGTGCAGGTTTAGATGGCAGCAGGTCTTCATGAAGTCATGTGATTTTTATTATTATTATTATGAATTATCCTCTTTCTGTGCTTCCCCCATGTAGGTCAACTGACCTTAATTCAAACCACAAATAGGGGAAATGGGAGAAGGACAACAAAGGTAAAGAATCACACACACACATACACACACACACACACACACACACACACACACACACACACACACACACACACACACACACACACACACACACACACACACACACACTTGGCAAACTAGCTTTGCAGGAAGGGTCTTTGTTCATCTTGGCACACGCAGACAGCCTGGGGTTACACAACGCACAGTAACATGTAGTGTTATCTGTCTTTCCTGTTTGTCCCTGGAGTTAGCCTTCTCATGCTGACATATACAGTACCTGAAGTCTGGTATAGCCCAATGGAAGGATACACTTGAACCTACAAAGATGTGCATCTAGTGTTTTTGGTTCACTTATGACCAGGAATGTGTTTTGGTGCCTGAAATGTTAACAAATGGAATTAAAATGTTCATGCTTCCTCCTTGGGTGGGATGGCATGGATGTTGAGTAATATATTTGGGTTGTGGACTTTTTTTTTTCTTTTTTTTTTCTGAACACTGCTGTCAATGTTCTTTAAATTAGTCACTTAAGCTACAGTATATGTTATATGACTATTGACCCAAGTATGATTTTTAAAAAATTTAATTTATTTTGATCATTGGAGCTAGAAAAGTACCTACTTGTAGATGCGGCAACAGTTAAGGATAGTGCCCAGTTTGGAGATGAAGAATATGTACAGTAATTTATAAAAGTTAGTACCTTCTCAGACGAACTAGACATATAACTTTTTCATCATGCAAGAATGGTGCCAAAAAGAAAAAAACATGAGTAATACTACCACCATCATTCATTAGCTTATAGATCTACCATTAGCAGCAATAACCTGAAGTAATTGTTTCCTATATAACTTTACCTCAGGCCTTTTGGCCCATTCGTCTTTACAACATTGTTTCAGTTCATTGAAGTTTTGGGGTATTGACTTATGCACAGCTCTTTGACTCTTTGACTCAGCACAGACTTTGACTACACCTCTCCAAAACCTTGATTATCTTTTTTTTCAGCCATTCTGATGTAGATTTACGAGTGTGCTTCAAATCATTGTCCTGTTGCATGACCCAATTTTGATCAAGCTTTAGCCTCTAGAATACTCTGCTACTCTGGTTGCCAAACATGGCGTTGGGTATTAAGGCTACACAACTCCACTTTGGTCTCATCTGTCCATAGGACGTTGTTCCAAAAGTCTTATGGTTTGTTTAGATGCAGTTTTGTGAAAGTCAGTCGTGTTCCCATGTTCTTTTTAGGCAGAGGAGACTTTCTCCTGCCACCCTTCCATACAAACCATATAGTTCTTTCTACTAATTGTGCTGTCATGGACTTTAACATTTAACATGCTCAGTGAGGTCTGTAGGGTCTTAGATGTAAATGTTTTTTTGTATTACTCTGAGCACTCCATAGTCTGACCTTGGGGTGAATGTGCACTCCTGGGAAGATTGGCAACTGAATGCTTTTCACTTGTAAAATGTTGAATTCCAAAATGTTTTGAAATTATTTTATAACCCTTTCCAGGTTGATGTCCAGCAACTATTGTTTCTCTAAGACCACTGCTTATGTGTGACAACTGACACTCCAGTGACAACACTTCTGCTTTTATAGAGGTCAGCACACCTGCTGATCATCAATTAATCAAGAGCTGATGATTAGCAGCACTTGTGAAAAATGGCCAGTGGAAAAAAATGTTATATGTTGTTGCTTGTCTGAGGTTGTATTTGCCTAGACCCGCTACGATCAGATTTGGTTCAGATTTTTTTTTTCACAAACAAAAAACAATTAGAAAGCAAAGGGGGGGGGGGGGGGTACTAACATTTACACATGACTATATAATAGTTACATAAAGAAATTAAGTAGAGGAAACAAAACAGTATAGCATTGAATAAATAAGATTATTTGGTATTGTTCTGCTCGGAAGCCTTACCAGTTTATTTAGTCATTACAGCCTGTCTGTTGTTTTCAGCTAAGGGATTTTATATATTCTTTCACTTTAACTTGTGTTTATCTTCCATAATTAGTTATTTTGTGTCTAATTTGGGGCTATGGTCAATAATCAATTAACTCTTTTGTGTGTGTGTGTGGGCGGCATGGTGGTGTAGTGGTTAGCACTGTCGCCTTGCACCTCCAGGGTCTGGGTTCGATTCCCCGGCCAGGCTCGATTCCCGTTTCTGTGTGCATGGAGTTTGCATGTTCTCCCCGTGCTTGGTGGGTTTCCTCCGGGTATTCCGGTTTCCTCCCACAGTCCAAAGATATGCAGGTTAGGCTAATTAGTGTTCCCAAATTGACCGTAGTGTGTGATTGGGTGTGTGAGTGTGTGTATGTGTGTGTGCCCTGCGATGGATTGGCACCCTGTCCAGGGTGTACCCTGCCTAGTGCCCGAAGTCTCCTGGGATAGGCTCCAGGTCCCCCGCGACCCTGAATAGAAGGATAAAGCAGTATAGAAGATGAATGAATGAGTGTGTGTGTGTGTGTGTGTGTGTGTGTGTGTGTGTGTGCGCGCTATATAAATAAAATTGAAATTGAAAATTTAAATTGAAATAAATTTGAGTAATTATATGTTATGTGAGTTTTGTTTTATTTGTTGAGTACAAACTGTTAAAAAGGTAATGTGTAAAAGTGTGGTTGGGGGGGGGGGCCACAGTTGATTGTTTTTCAAGCACATTCCATGGGGACTCTATCAGATGAGTATCTGGGGGGTTTGCAGGCCTGTTTGGTGGCACTGTGCCCCATGTGCGAAGGGCTGTGGTATAATGGATGGTGCCTTTCTATTTCAGAAATTTGTGCTGCATTGGTTTTTCTGCGGGGTCAGACTAGACAGGCTGGTCTTTGGTCTCCTCAGGTATGGTAAGCCTTGGGTGCCCATGATCCTGTCACCAGTTTATTGGTATATAATTGATAATAAATGCTAATGTGTTAATGCTAATGTTTTGACTGATCAATGTACTTGACTACAATTGTAATGGTTAATATAAAACAACTGAACTTTCTACAAAGTATCAGCATTCATATACTCTACCGTTCAAAAGTTTCGGGTCACTTTCTAACTCCATGATCATTGTAAAGGAATGCTGAAGGCGTCCAAAACATGCATGAATCTCCTTTGAACAGTTGATATTGAGATGTGTCTGCTACTTCTGCTCTGTAAAGACTTCATAATGCCTCTAATCTTGGGTGCTGTTAATTGGTCATTTTTCAGGCTGATAATTCTAAATGAACTTCTCGTCTGCAGCAGAGGTAGGTTTTGGTCTCGCCCTCCTGGGACGGCCTTCATGAGAGCCAGTTTCATTATGTTGCTTGACGGATTTTGCAAATACACTTGACAATACTGTTCTTGCAAGGACTATTACAGAAAGGCCGACCTCTGTGTCTTAAAATAACAACTAACTGTTGTTTTTGTTGTTGTTACGTAATTACCTAATTCCATATGTGTTATTTTATAGTTTTGAAATCCCCAGTATTGCTGTAGAATGTAGAAAATAAATCACTAAACAAAAACAAAGAAATTGGCAAGTGACCCCACACTTTTGAACGGTAGTGTATATCTGCAACTTACTCTTGATTTTAAATGGTCTAGTAATTACAAATGCCCCAACAAATTTCAAAATGTTAAAAGTATTTAACATTGGGAGCATTTAATACAATGATTTACTTTGTGACACATCTGATTTTATTTTAAAAGTAAAACAGCATGATTCAATAACTGATGTGGATTATATATACTGTATATAAGTGAAACGATTTTCAGTTAAAAAGTGGTTCTCTACTGTACATAGGCAGATTATCCTTCATTTACAACACAGAGTGTCATAGATCAGCGAGTGACTAAACTAGAATGCTTGACAACTAGGCCTCCTATTAACAGTCAGGAATTGCCAAATAAGGAGAAGATGAGTAGGTGGTGGGTGTAGAAACTTTGTCACCAGTAGAGAATGTGAGAAATGGAAATTTTTATAACGGTAACTACGTAGTAATTATGTAGATCTTCAGGTATGGACTTGATAAGGTCCCAACATCACTTCCGTTTAGATGTTGTAAATTACACAGGCTTAATTTTGACACATCTTAATAAATATAGAAAGCTGAAATGGAATGATTGAAGTGGCATCAAATCTATTATGACTTAGATCTGCAAATTTGAAAAAAACATTTTTAAAAACTTTACAGAATGTACAGAACAGCCTAGCAGTTTTTTTTGTGTCAGATTTTAGTCTGCCTTTACTGAAAGTCAATACTTCATATAAAATTTGGTTTTTAGGAGCAATTTTCAGAAGCTACAGGATATACCTGTACATACACTATAGCATACAAGGTCTAGCTTAAACTGTGTCCTTCCATTGCCCTTGTCAATCCTCCTTATAATATCTGACCTACTTTCAGTTACGAGTCACAGTTACATAACTGGAAAATGTGGTTTTCAAATAATGCTGTACATTCTGATCCAAAGGCTGGCATCTTGCCTATATTTAGTTCCAGTGAGGATAAAGTTTTGAATAAAATCCTTATTAAGGGGCAAAGAGAGATAAAAGATTCACTTGCTGTTCAGATAAAAAAAAAAAAAAAACTGGACGAACACAAATGCTCTCTTAAATATAACTACTTTATGAGTGGAGAATTTTTGCAACAAAAATGAATTGTTTGGAATAAATTTTAAATATTTGCAAAATTTTATATGGACTATTGACTTTCAGTAAATGTCCTTTAAGCAGGACCTTAAATCAACAACTGCTAGGGCATTCTGTACATATCATTGAACACCCCTATCAAATTCAAGGAAGAAACATTCACCATAGAAACACAATGTTCTTGTGACAGAATTACCCATGTGATTTTCAATTAATTTGCAGGGCCAAGGAAAGATTATTTGTAATGAGATTTTTTGAAAATAATTAATGTGTATTGTAAACATTATCACATCATATGGATTGGTGAAACTTCTATCGATATTCATTGGATTTAAGTTTGTATGTCAGTGTTAACTTTTATGCATCTGTAACAGCTGCAAATGAGAATCAGTGTTAACTAGGTTCATAGTCGGCTTGGAACAGACATGGAAGCAATTCTACATAGCTCTGGTGAGTGTAAAATACTCGATCCATGAAACAATTATACAGGCCCGTCCGTCTCTTGGGTTAATAGCTTGTTAATAGTATATTATGTTAGAATTTGGAGTAAAACAGATTCATACCAGCTGCGCTGTGATCATATTTACAGCTTATGCAGAGGCTGGAGATAGATAATAACAAAGTAGTCATGCAATTATCAGTAGAATTACTGCCGTTCACCTCTTTAACATCAAATCTTGTAAAGCAGTGACAGGTCTTGTTTTAATTATCTAAGGTTTTTTTTTTTTTTTTTTTAGCAAATGCAAATTATTAGCAATCACAGAAATTCTTTGGCTTCATCCAGAGGCCTTTGGAAAGAATATTGGATGTCAGTGCATTAAATATGAAACTCGCACTGTAGTCTCTTTATGTGCATTTCACTCAAATTCTTTCTGTCTCTGTGTCTGTCCTCCAGCACTGGCCTGCTCCACTGACCTACAACCACAGGCTCAGCAGAACAAGCCAGGTAATGTGAGAGCTCTGTGTTCGCTTGTTGTGCTCAGACTGTTCTTTCACAGAAGCCTCTTTTACAATGCACAACCTCTCTTTAGCTTCCACTCACCCTCCGTCCGTTCCATCCCTCGGTCCCTCCCTTCTGCGTTGACCTACTTTTTTACTGACCTGTTTATACAGACTCCTGTCCACACCAATTAAATTCAAGCGGGACAAAGAAGTGCTGCTTTTGCTGTCCTTGTCATTAGGAAATGTCACCTTGTCAATGCTGCATGGATAATGTGGCATAGCCAAAGCTCATAATACTCTGGATATGGTACATGACAACAAAGGGGGCATTGTAAAGTGGTTCTGTATGTTTTTGTTATGAGGAATAAAGACTCTGACATATCCACTTAAAAAACTTTTTTGAGTACACACGATCCCTTTCAGATTCATGTATCCTTTCTAAACATGACTCTCTTCTAAATGCAGTCAATACACAATTAGAGAAACTCTATGTCACAGTGGGTGATCCCTTTCTCTCTTTCTGTCCCTCAATCCCAGATTTATTTCAGTTCCAGACTTGTTCTGTCTGCTTTTAGCCATGTCTGTCCTTGATGATTTGATTAAGTAAAACATAACTCATCGGATTTAGGATTCAGAATGTTGCACATGTAAAGAATTTCTAGAATTATACACAGCAGTCAGTTTAATTTTGAATGAATGGCATTGATCTACCAGGCTTGATTTCCGTCTGTGTGCACGGATGTTGCATGTTCTTGGTGGGTTTCCTCCAGGTACTCCGGTTTCCTCCCATAGTCCAAAGACACGCAGATTAGGCTAATTCACGTTCCCTAATTGCCCATAGTATGTGAATGAGTGTGTGTGCCCTGCGATGGGTTGGCACCCCGTCCAGGGTGTACCCTGCCTCGTGTCCTAAGTCTCCCCGCGACCCTGAATACAGGATAAAGCGGTATAGACAGTGAGATGATGAGAGTAAGGGCATAGATCTGTTTTTGTAAATGAACCCTTCATATATAACAACAACCTCGGTTTAGGTTTCAATTGTGGTGCCAAAACTGCTGTGACCACACAGGCAATACTCCGCAAGACCTCTGGGGATGCGCTGGGGTGTTTCGCACCTGGACATTAGCATCAGATCCTTCGAGTCCTGTAAGTCACAAGGTGGTAGGCCACGGATCAGATTTGGTTGTCCAGCACATCCCACAAGTGCTCAGTCAGGTTGAGGTCTAGAAAATTTGGAGGCCAGATCAACAATCTTAAACTCTTTGTCTGGTACTTCATGGTGGGTATAGTTAAATAAGCAATATTTAATTGCTATAGAACTTGTAGTATCACTGGAGCACCACGCCATGGTGCACCACCACATTTTGAGTTCGGGGTTAGTCCAGCATTTTCCAGGATGTTGGCTGGGACGACGCAGACCTCATGAATGGCCTCCAAGAAGTCCAGATCTCACTCCATGTGATTCTTTTTCCTGGTTGATGTAACTGGTGCCTATGTTGAAATTTAAAGTTGTGTCAATTAATCTGTATTAAAGATATGGACTTTCCTACCAGTTTTTAATGCCGTGTTTCTTTTCACCCACCCCATATTTTGATTATTAGTATTAAAGCCAGCATAAAATTTTTTCAGTAAAATTAGTTCTACATTAGTTATTGGAGATCTATATTATTAGAGATCGGATTGTGATCCTCATAGATTTAGATGAGCCTTGGGTACTCATGATCCTGTCACCAGGATCCATTATACTGTAATTAATAATCAGTGTTATTCAATTCACATTACGGTGTTAGTGTACAGTATATAGTTGTTTTGTATGTATGAATATATATATAAAAGTATATATACAGTATAATTATATATAAAAATAAATTACTGAATAAATAGGCCCCCATATCTAGGAAATCTGAGGTTGCTTAACTGGATTATGGACTTAAACAATGTCTGATGTCTTGTCTTCCCTGCTTGCTAAATACACTACAAATAATTTTAACCAAGTGTTCAACCAAATATATTGCTTTAAAACCTGTTTGGTATTATGGGAATGTATTTACAGTACTGTGAAATATTAACACTGTCACATGCCCTTACTGTAAAGCTACTGTATAATTGCTGGCCAGTAAAATATACAGTATAATTTACTTTACTGTAAAACTATACAGCAAAGGGGCCAGTATATACACAACAGCGCTGATTGAACTGAAGGTGTGTATTAATTTTCTGTAACAGAAAATGAATATAAATGTAAATATGCTCATTCTAAAATGTTATTTTTTCTACAGTTATGGTTTCTAGCCACATTGCTGCACAACATTAAAGAAAAATGAAAGCGTCAAAAAGAAAAAGAGAGAAAGGACAGGCAGTGATTCATGCTGTTAGATTCTATTAATGTGATTTATTTTCTCCCGCTTTGAAGGAAATGCTAATTCTTATTCAGTGTTGTGTTAGATTAGTTACGACTTTTGGCTGCTCTGGTGTAGTTTTTCTAAACTTATGGTTTTCTTGCAAAATGCCAACAGTAATTCAATGTGCTAAAAAAATATCTATTTTAAGTGTGTGTTTGTCTTCCATTCTGCTGCCCAGCTGGGTTTAGCCGTTGGGTGAGTAACTAGGCTGAGTAACTAGGGCAGTGTTACATCAGGAAAGTGAAAATGCATAAGTAGGTCTGAGACAAAGTGTGTCAGCGTGTCAGGACTCTCTGATCTGACTCAGGGCTTCAGCAACTGCTCAAAGCTATACAGCTAAAACATTATGCCAGACATCGAATGATTCCCTGTGGTATATTAGCAACATTCCCACATTCAGCAACTGTATGTACAAAGAAGGATCCCATAAGAAGTAGGTCAGAAACCTCGCGATGCTATTGAAGATATTATTGGAAGATATACACTCTTATTTGCATAAGGAGATGTATATAACAAATTCTGTTAAATGATGAATAATAATAAATTATGGGACGAAAACCACAAATATAACAAGAAACTCGAGAAACTGTCAGAAAAGCAACATCCTTTTTATTCTTTTTTTTTTTTTACCTCATTTTTCAAATGCACCCATTGTCTTTGATGGATATTAGTGTTGTAACATCATGAATTCATTTCAAAACAGAAATCGTGATAACAGTGCCACTCCATAACACAAGTCTTGTTGAATCTTTTGATTTTTTTTTCCATGAAATTATGAACAGAAAACACAAAGATCACTGAATTTAATACACATTGATACAATGAGGGAAAAGACTTTGAAACGGGGACGGGGTGTGAAGATGACAGATGGGTGTTTCAATACATAAAAACAGGACAACACTTTTCAAAAATCACACATAATAAAAAAAAACACACACACAGGATACAGTGTCATCCATGGTAGAAGAAACTTTACATTTATACATTAATAAGTGCTCTATGCCAGACATGACATGTAGACTTGACTTAGAAATAAAATAATAATAAAAAAAAGACAGTGAGCCTAAATGAGGCATATTAAAAAATATATATCACAAAATAAATTAGATTGTTCCTGTCCTTAGTAAGAGTACTGACTGTGAAACGTATAGGGAAATATTTAGAGTTCTGTCTACAGTAGACATACAAATTCTGTGATCATCAGTGAGTTGCATGGTTTAAGTCAGGGTTCAAGGGCAGGACATTAAAATCATGGCAAAGAGCAGCTCCTTAATACTGGTATATCTTGTATATCTCAGTTACCCATTTGTAAGAAACTGGACCTATGAAAACAGTTCTTTTGGTTGAATTTTATTTCCTTCCAATTGTCTGCATGTGCTGTAACGGCATTAAATTTTAGACATTCCACAGACCTCAGCTTTGTTTTTTTTTTGTTTTTGTTTTACCATTTCGGGGCATTTTGGAATTTTCTTTAAAGGGATAAGTTGCGAAACACAATGGGAACTTTTTAAAATTAAAAACAATAAAAAAGTACTTAAATGACACCTGAAAAGTAAACACAATGATACTATACAGTATTTTTGACAAATTAGTGAGTCATCTAAATCCTTTTTTGCCCCTGTATTTTTTCGTTCTTTTTTTTCCAAAAACAACTTGATTTTATTCTTAAAATATAGATTTTATATAATAATTATATCACAGTAATATACAAACCAAGTGCGTGTCTGGGATTGCGAGTATGCTTTCAGGAATAGGAATTGGGGAAAATGAAAAAGGTGTGTGGTAGAGGTATGAAATGTAAAGCTATTATCTTTCTTTGGTCAAGGGAAAATTCCCAGAATGCTCAGATATTTTGATATGTTCTGTGTTGAACAGCTAGCCTCTGATTTGGTATAAAAATTGACACAAACCAGTAGGTATTTACAGTTAGTGTAAATGTCAGAATGCCACACAATTGGTTGCTATTGCCGTGTTTGTTGTTACCTTGACATCATGTTATAACAAATTGTGATTGGGAAAAAAATGTGAACATTGTTTGTTCACTTCTCTCATTGGCTGCACAAGTGCTTTTTGTAAGTGTGGGATGAGATGCAGAAACAAAGTCTTTACAGTATAATACAGTTTACCCAGAAGTTCTGTCTCCTTTTGGGGACGTGCCTTCGCTCCCAGTGCATACCGACACCAGCTGGGAAGAGGCTAAAGGATAGGTCATTTAGCATACTACCACAGTGGGTTGCATCATGTCCTTCACCCCAAGTTATTCTGCATTTTGCATACATCATGATTTTCACTTTCTAATCCATACTTCTTTCTTCTGATGAAGTGGCCTGCTTGCAGAACTCTGGGGTCGGCTGGCCGTGAACGCCTGGGTCTCCCTTTCTCAGCCAACCTGAAGTTGCTGGTTGGTCTGGGGCAAAGCCAGGTAAGGGTGCTGAGGTAATGGATGCACATGTGCTGGTGGTGTAGTTGGTGATTCTTGAGTTGCTGATCCAGCATTGCTCAAAGATCTGTGCTTAAGGCGTAGTTTGTGTGGTAGTGCGGTACCTTTGACCTCTGCTTGACTGTCTCTGCTTTGGCTTTGTGGGGAGGAACTTGGTCCTCCAGCCAAAGGAGATTGCTGGTGATAACTGCCAGTTTCAGAACAAAATGAAGATGGGCACTCATCATCAGTGGATGCATCTTTATCAGAATTGCGGGGATCACCATCACTTAAAGAGGTGTCCTTTCCTGAGTGACCCTGATAATACCCTTCTTTCCTGGGACCTCCTTCATAACTCAGTACTGGAGGCTCCTCATCCTGTGGACTGTCATAGTGGTACAGCTCTTCACCCTCTTGTCTGCAAAGGTCGGGTGCCATGGTCTCAGCCTTCTGACAACTAGACCCAAGCTGCTGGTGCTGGGCCCTGTATGCTTGTTCCATTGCTGCTTCTCCATCTGAGTATTCATAAGGCAGGGTGTCTAAAGTCTTACTTTCGTGTTGACTGGTTGCCTCCGCTTGGCTTTCAGTGCTTTTGGTAGATCCATCTGTAGGCTGGAGTAGGATCTGTGGCAGTTTCTGTTGAGCGATTTCCTGAGGTCTTGAACTCTCTACAGGATACGAGACACTGCTAGAACGATACAGGATGACACTTCTTTGAGCAGTCTGCACTGGAGGTGCAGCAGGACTGACTACAGTCTCTTGGTGCTGGTGCTGTTGTTGGTGACTATGATAACCAGACTGAAAGGTATGTTGGTGATGTGGTGTGGGCAAATCACGACGGATGTTAAACATAATTGGTGTGGTCGTGCTGTTTCCAATGTCCATATCTATTCCTGGCCCTTCCTGCTTGATATCATAGTTCATTGGCTCTGGGCTGTCACGGGAAGAACCATCTGACATATCTGAGAGAGAACCCCGAGGAGAGTACTTAACTAATTGGGCAAGTCCCTCACCCCGGACAGACTGCTCAGCCTCTGACGAATCAGAGTTCATCATTTGGGAGCCACTGGAGTAGCCGTTCGGGTAGAAATGACTAGAAGAAGAGGAAGAGCATGCAGAAGTTCCATTCATTGTACCTCCAATTTGCTGGCTCTTCTCCATGTAGGAGGCTGCACTGATGAGGCCAAATCTGAGCTTCAACTGCAGAAGTTCTGTTTTTAGACGTACATTCTCATCATTCAGTGCAATAACTCTATTCTCTAAAACCATGTCATTGAGTCTCCGTTTTTCTCGGGAGCGCTTAGCTGCTTCGTTGTTCTTGCGGCGTTTCTCCCAGTAGGAGGCATCTTTCTTTTCATCAGAGATAAACTCACGTTTACGCCGGCAGGTCATGTTTGGCTTGGCTTTTAAAAGACGGACTGAACGAGGGGTGCCTTTGGGTGAAGGAAGAGTGTTGTTATAGCCCGAGAAAGTTTCTTTGTCCTCTATAGTTTTGTCTACACTGGAATTTGCTGGGCTTTGTGGGTTTAAGCTTTCCATTATTCTTTAGAGGAATCCAGTTTGGAATCTTCTAATGGGGGATCCAAGGGTGGAGGGGAAGGTCAAAATGGCTGTAAGGTCTCCCTCCTTTTAGTAGTATTGAACGTTGGACTAAGTAGCTGGGTCCGCAAAAATCTTGTGAGGTGGTTTAACTGCAGATGGGGTCAACCTCATTGATTTTGCTGTTCCTTTTAACACAAATAATAATAATGAAATATTTCTGCTAAGTTTCCAGATTGTTTAAAAATATAAAAAAAAAGGTGAGCCTGTGTGATTGTTTCCTGCATTTATCCAGTGTTAATCATCCAGTGACTCCCAAACCAGCCACTCCAACAGCCAATAGGATAAATAGGGTGGAAAAAAAAGAATGTGAATCTTAGGGCCAGTTTGACCTGTTTCTTTTGCTGGATTTCAGGTTGGATTTCTCACTTTTGAACAAAGCTATGTTAATAAGCTGGCAGAGATACACTCCGGTGCTCCAGGCGTCCTGCAGGATGTAGGTCACTCAGTCTGTCTCGGCTTGTCAGACAGTGGGGCGGAGTGCAACCTCTATCTGAGCCTCCAGATGGCTATGTGTTAGAAGGCTGTGGACACAAAAGCAAAAACATATATCTGTTAATCCCTTGAGAAGAACATACGCACTCAGACTTCTACTCTTTTTTTTCAGTAAGAAAATACTCTTCATCCCTCCCAGTACATCAAGAGAATGAAAGGATTTAGGAATATTTTTGGGAGACTGTCACCTAATCCTGTGCTTAGCATGCCTGTCTTTAGTTGGATGGTCACCCATGGCAACCCTCAATAGTCTGTTGTGCAGGTTAACCACTGTCTGACCTTCTAGACTTGCTATTGATTTCCTCTGTCTGTGACCCATGACCTCTGTTCTCTGTCTGCATGTTGCCCATTATGAGACAGGGCCAACAAAAGAGATTTTAAATAATAAACAATAGACAACTCTGTTTCAGAATCTCTGTTTTTATTCGTATAACTTGACATCCCTTAAATCCATTTGTTTGACTCACCAACTGTAAATGCTTACAGCATTAATCTCCCTTATGCAGAATTCCCCTACAGGATTGAGAGCTGTGACCAGAACTGCATGTCTGGCAAGCATTAGCAATGAGAACATGATTTGTTTTTACATTCTGAAACACTAGCCTGTATTACATCACTAAGAGTGGGGAAATCAAAGCAAGGCTGGAGTATATGTGCTTTTTGAAACATTAAAATGTTCATGCTTCTCTTCATTGGGTGGACAGTCTGAATAATCTAGTAAAGAGATCTGATAATGTGGAATAGATCTGAACAAATCATACAGGTGCAGCCATGTAGAGTTATCGGCACTCATATGAGCAAAGTAATATATTCCAAAACAGCCAGACAGGAAAAACAAAAACAGACAGGCAGAGTGTGGTTATTTTTTGGGAATAAATCACTAAATCGCTTTCAGATGGTAACTGATAAAGAGCAAGATATAGCTGTTTCACAATGTAGAACAGGCAATAACCTTGCTGATGAATGAGGTCAGTTGAAAGGCCCAGACAGGCCCCTCTGCCTGTGTTTGGAAAAGTGTGACAAGGGAATGTTTTGTCAACTTAACTAACACACTGGGGACGTGACAAAGTCCCACCTGGCCAGAGCAAGCTCTGTGGAAAATATAATGGGAGCACCGATTTTGATTTTAAAGGCCTTATTTTCCTGTTTCTAAAATACTATAACGACAAAAACGTGGTTGTTTTGGTGTCAAAAATCTTTCCATTATTATTCTATTTGTTATACTTTTCTAAATATGACCAAGCTTATATGATTTAATCGATAAGAAGGTTCAATAGCATAATTATTATACACTGATGTATCTAATACTCAAACTTTAGAATTCTGGAGACACATAACTAAGGGTTAAAGAAAGAGAGACTTTCTCCCTTGCTGGCCCACTAACCCAGAAACTGGGCAGCGCGTGAGACAAGGCTGTGCTCAAATATAGGTCAGGAATGCTTCAGCAAGAGCTGGAGCTAGGAAACGGGTGGGAGGGGTCAGATATTTCGCTAAAAATAGAGGGAGGTGAGAAAAAGATTGAGGGAGACCGAGACGAAGAACAAGTGAGACAAAGAGGAAAGCAGGGAAGAAAAAAAAACACAGCGGTTCATAAATGATTGCAGTCAAAGGAAGGGACTTGAATCTCGGCAGTGTTAACAAAGGGCCATCACACTTCTTTAAAGCAGAGGTAATTGAGTGATAGAGATTTAAGTATTAAACATTGTCCAACTGTGCAAAAAACATTTCCATTTTGACTTAGCGTCAGACTTGCCTTGAAAGTAAAAAATTATTTTGGAAAGACTTATTTTTGTTGAAATAAATACTTTGGCAATTTTAAATATATAATAAAAAACATTATTTTTGAAGCAACTATTTAACATATCGATATATATACAGTAAATATAACACTAAAAATGTAACCACTTTAAGATCAGGTGAGGCTTTCCCAGAACAAGGATTAAAGATCATTAATAGTGAGACAAAGGATCTTGCGCTTCTTAATAATATGAGTGAATGTGTATGAGTAATACACAAATCCTGAGTCATATTAATAATGTGCCCTGTTTGCACTTTTGTTTTTTGTTGTGTGGATGTTAGACAATACGGTAGTCGAAGGATGGGGCGAGGATGGAAAGTAATTTGGTGTAGTCACTGCACGTGTTGCTTTGGGGTTTCTTTCAAGTAATGGAAATAGCAACGGCCGAGCTCATGACCCCATGGGTCAAATTATAATTGTCATGTGGAGAGGGGGCCTAAATCCTGCAGTTGGTCTTATCTTCTCTCAAAATAAGGACAACCCATGACAACTAAATGACATACACTGTCATTTAGCTGATGACTTCCACACTTAAATCCATCGATATTATACTTTTTTTTTATCTTACTCTATATTATTATTATTAGTCTCTCTCTTAATTTGCTGACTTCAAAAGCTGACTGCACAGAAGGAGGCAATCAAGCTCAAACAGATATGGCTGATGATTTGTGGAGGAAAAAAAAGGAAAAGAAAAAAGCAGTCTTATTCTTTTTCAGCTGGTTGGTGTTTGATTAGATGGGAAAGTGAATACATGGTCGTTTTTGACTTTGTAAGATAATTTCCTATGCAAATACAATGCCATCAATATCCATGCAAATTCCCTCTGGGATGGGGGCTAAGCACATTTAGTGTGTCTGATATGTAAATTTTTTTTTACAAACAAATTTTTAACGTAGGCTTATTTATTGTTTAATACAGTTTTGTTGGAAATTTTATGTCAGTAAATGAATGCAGAACCTATGCCATTCTTAAGCTACACGTACATGTAAGAAAAGCACCCTGTTAATATGCTAATTTAGCATTATTACGACAACAATTCTAAGTGATGTACAATGATGATAATGACAGTACACACAAAGACGCGCCCTTTCCCATTTGTGTACGTGTGTGTGTGTGTGTGTGTGTGTTCTTTGTTATGACGGTGAACATTTCGGCACTTGGTGGAGTGCTTATTCTGATTTCATCTGTTGTAGGACATGTTCCCTCCCTTTGACAAACATGACCTACATTCAGAATCACACACACACACACATTGTGCATCAGAATATAAGGGGGTTTCCGAGGATTGCATCATCCTTTGTCCGACTCAGGCCTTTTAATTAACTCAGAACTGGAAAATGTGTCCCATGTGTTTAGTCTCATAAGCCATGAAACAAGCGATCAGAGGAATCAGCCAGAGTGGAATCGCATGTCACCTCCAGCGTACAGACAGGACGGTAGTCTTTTCATGGACATGGGTTTATATCCCTATCACCTGCAACACTGATCGTTCTCTGAGCCGCGTTCAAAATCATAAACTATAAAACACTCTGCTAAGTATCTAAGTATGATCATAATTATAATTATAATAAAAAGAATTAAAACTTGTACTTTTGTGTGATCTTGGGTGTGTATACATGTGTAACTCTTTCTATACTCGTCCTGTTTGATCCCAAATGATTTGCTACATTTCGGAACGTTGTTTCTGTTTGATTCCATGTGCCAGGATTAGGATTGTCTCGAGGCAGCACGTGAGCATGGAGAAAGTAGGTTAGTGGGCTAGTTTTGGAAACAAAGCACACACTCAGTAGCCGTCGACTAACCGCAGATGAGCAGAAACATACAGCGACGTACTGTATGTCCAGCGGTGTGCTTCAAGAGTGTAAAAAGAACTGGCTGGAGATTGCGGTGAATAAAACACTGCCAGTTCAGTCAGACGGTTTTGGTTTTCGAGTCTGTTTGTTCCAGTCTGCTTAGTTCAAAATTTCCGGGCGGTCACTTCTCCTTCAGCCAAAGTCAACAGTCACGCCATAAACCAGGGAACCGCTTGGGTGTAGGTTACTTCACCCCGGGCTGTAGGCTGAATCTCCCCGGGGCTGGAAAGGAAAGAGTTAACATGCTGGCTCGACAAACATTAACACCCGCGTTAACCTTTATCAGGACTGCAGGTCACACGTGACGGCCAACAGCGAGGCATCATCCCACCGCATGTACACCGGAATCACAAACTGTTTCTCATTTCTGCTTTCTAATTTGGATTCACCAGACTCAGGAAAAATCATACCACAACCAGAAGTAAACTTCCTATTAACCACATGTCAAACACACACCGGTTAAAAAAAGCCTTAATTGGTATACAACAGTCTATAGATTAACAAACATATGAAGTGAGAAACGTGCGCACTCTAAAGTGCTGTTAGCAGTAATCCCGCACTAGAATATGGAGACGGGGCTCCAAGCCTCGCCTTGACATTGAGAAAAGAGCTGGGTGTCTAATGACCGCACGTTAAGGACACAGCATGAAACAAAAGCCTGGTGTAGCCTGTTCGGGTCTGTGTAGGCGAGAATGAATTAAAACTAAAAGCCACGCCAAATGGCAATATTTTAAACAATAACGTTACCTATATTACGTCATATTACGAATATTCCCATGCCGCGTGGTTATTGTGTTGCCGCCGCTACTGGTATTGCAGCTACTGACTTCCAGCTGACCCTCCAAACGGCATGCGTTTACACAATAATAATAATAATAATAATAATAACATATCTTAACAATAATAACCCTAAAAGCTTACCGTTGGTGCTTTCCACGCGTATCCAAATTATTCGCCACAACCCAGCCGCTCGTCGCTGTACAGCCGGTGTCGGATAGGCAGAAATCGCTAAGACATGCAAAGTGTCACGATTCTCGTTCAGCGCTCTGCTCGGATACGGGCACGCGTTCAGTGTGACTCGTATTTTGGTTCCTCGTGTTGTGTTGTTGAGGCGCTCCAATGTCCTCCCGCCCTCGCTGTGCTCGAAATATATGTTAGTAGGTCACAGTTGCATAACTAGTTGCATAACATTCTCTCTCTCTCTTTCTCGCTCAGTCCATCCTCGAACCATGTTGCAGCAGCAGGGAGGGACTAGGCACGTAGCCAGACGTGCTCCATGCATATAATAAGGTTACCAGAGGGAGAGAGAGAGAGAGAGAGATCCTGAAACCTAGAGAACGGAAGACATTTTTAGAAACAAGCCCTCACAGAGACGATATAAAAAGAAACAGTTGGGAGAGGCTTGCAGGAGGGGAGCTGTGATCCCGCTGACACTGTACTAATTAAAAACTTTTAAGATATGGAAATAGTGCATGCACATGCAAGTGTTTTCCCCCTCCCTTACTACAGACAATAGGATTATAAAATGACTGTCCACATAAGCACAGAGATTAAAGCTGAGAGTTCACATGCTTTGTCAGTCCAGATCTCACTAAAGGATAAGGTACAGTAGAGCGGACGTGGTAGGCTACAAATCACAGCCTATGCTTGACTAACACGTGCCAAGGAGCAAGTCTTCTGTGAGCTTGACTCACGGTTTAGTGTTAGGCAGTATAGAGCAAGACAAGGTAAAGTAAATGATTTGATCCGTGAAGCTGTTATTTACACATGCTCAAGCATTTATTAAGGTTATGTGTTAGGCATTTGTTAGGCATGTGAATAGAACGTATCTAAAGATGTATTTAACTGTCTGGAGTCTGTCTGCTGAAGTTAGTTTAATCACTAGAAATAAACACAGGGTTTTAATGTCAAATTATATAACAAGCGCCAACAAGACCTCAATTACTTTTGTTAGAAATCCACTGAACAATTAAATCTGCTCAATAAAGAAAATCCCTTCCACTGCTGTGACTCACAAATGCCTATAAAAAAGATACTGTAAGTATCTCAAATTACGGTCTGATGACACCTCACCAACGAAGATGATGGATTTTTTTTTTTTTTAAACCAAACGGGTCTGGTAATTACAGTATTTGACCATCTTTTATGTTTTCATGTAGCTATCCTGTCCATCACTGTTCAGTTAAATGCTGAAAGCTCTATTATCTTTGCAAAATGCAAGAGACGCATCTTTAATTTTGAACCCTCAACTTCTGGGCTCTGGTTTCTTTTGTCTGTCAGTGCTGGCATTCATGGCAGCATTGCGATGGCCTTGAATTTGCCAATTCTCTTGCTCCCCCTTCTTCAGATAGGTCCCGCCCACTCCCCCCATGTACCCCACCCTACCCCACCCAGCTTCTTGGGTAGGCGGTTTCCATGGTAACTGTCACCAAGCCTGCCTAGTAACAGCCATCGTCTCATGCTGCATAAAGGGTGAAGGGGGTCGGAGGAGCGAAGAGGCTCAGGATGTTCATGCGTGTGTGTGTGTGTGTGTGTGTGTTTGTGAAGGGGGGCAAAAAGATCTTCATTAAAACAAGCTCCTTTAGCTAAGCTCAACTGCCAAACAATTGTTGGCACCCCAGGATGACCCAATTTTACATCAAGCTGGGGTATACCTCAAATGGAAGAAGTTATTAATATATAATAAATAAGACTGGCACATCAGCATTGATTACATGTTCTAAATTAGCCCTCATTTTGCGACGGGACTGAATAAGAACCGATAATGGTTTCATGTTCTTTCACAGGAACATGGGCATTTTAGTGTCTCACATAACATAAATAAATAAATAATATATATAAAAAAAATTAAACTAGACCTGTATTCTTGCAAATCTATAAAATGCTAAGCTGAGGTTTCTGATGAGTATGAGCAATGTGTTACATTTAAAAAATAAATTTAAAAGAAGCAATGCGCTCTTAGTTTTAATCTGTCATTTGTCATTTTGATCATTAATAATTAATTAACTGGAAATATATGCTTATTAGAACAAAATTGTTGCCATTACCATTTAATGTTCTGTTGATGATTATATGCAAACATCTGATTATAGTTATTCTGGTATAACACTGGCTTATACTTGAATTTCTTTCTTCGCATTGTAGATGTATTTTATATAGAATCAACATTTTAATTAATAGAATATTAATACAATGGCTTCAAAATTGCATATGATAAGCGCTGCGTTACATCAACTGCTTCAAAACGGAGCTAAGAGGTCATAAAAGAACTGCGTAAATGGTGCCCCCTTGTGGCTGAATAATATATTTGTGGAAATGGTTCCTGCCACACACAGGGCAAAATCACCAGTCTGGCTGACTTTGCAGGCCTTGAAGTGTATAATTAATTTAGTCAAATGTTTTTATAGACTTCATGGTTATACTCACTGGATTTGCTGTAAGGTAGAGTTATTAATGCAGTGTAACCCACTTTAGTTTACTACTGTATATAGATAGATAATGGAGTTTATATGCAGTTTATAAATGATAATGAAAATTTTTTTCATTATTTATAAAAGTGCTTCTGAAAGCAATTATAAAACTTTTATATATTTTTTATTTAATTTTTTATTTTCGTTTTCTCTTATAGGTAATTCCTGGGGCAACAAACTGTATAATCCAATGCTTATATAATTTGTTAATCTTTTTCCAAGCAGTCTAGGCCCTACCACCCATACTTCAGAAATTCCCAGGAATAATTACCATTATCCTGCAGCAGTGGCTTCCAGTAAAAGTCTGACTGTGTACAGTAAGTGTGAGTGTCTGGGTCCTGTTCATTCCTGCATGAGCTGTGTGAATGCCAAACGTAGGTAGGGAACTCTGTCAGTCAGTTACAGGCATGTTTCTGCCTCAGGCTCTATGCCAGCTAATGACCCGGAGAACTATAATAAAGAGATCAGCTATAGAGAGATAAAGAAAGATGAGAAGATTATTAAAGTTTCCTAAAAGACAGTGTGTGTGTGAGAGAGAGAGAGAAAGAGAGAATTTTTAAAAAACACACTGTACATTTCCACTGTTGTTCCGTTAATTCTTCATTGTGTCCACTTGTTTTTGGTCATTTTAATATGTAATCCAGTGAGATACATTCATTCATCTTCTATACCGCTTTATCCTGTATTTAGGGTCGCGGGGACCTGGAGCCTATCCCAGGAGACTCAGGGCACGAGGCAGGGTACACCCTGGACAGCGTGCCAATCCATCGCAGAGCACACACACACACACTCATTCACACACTATGGTCAATTTGGGAACACCAATTAGACTAATCTGCATGTCTTTGGACTGTTGGAGAAAACCGGAGTACCCGGAGGAAACCCACCAAGCACATGCAAACTCCATGCACACAGAGACGGGAATCGAGCCTGGCCGGGAATCGAACCCGGACCCTGGAGGTGCAAGGAGACAGTGCTAACCACTACACCACCGTGCCACCACCGTGAGATACATTTCATCTAGATTCCTTAATATGTATCCTAAATATTCTTACATAGGATTTAGGTAGATGTGATTTGGCAGATACTGTATATTCTTGCTATTTATGTTTGCTTTTGAAAAAAGAAAACATTATATTGTATGCAGTATGTCATCAAATATTTATTCACATATAAAAACAAATAAACAAACACATAAATACACAAGGCAACACAGATTTTTACCACCATTATACACATTATATAGTTACAGTAAGTTACTAGATACACACAATTCTAATCCCAGATGGCAGTAACGAGTAGTATAAGGAGGAAAGGCAGGAAAAGGCATGTATGTGACATATGGATATGATACTATGATACGGTGCATTTGAACAATTCAATCTAAAAAAACTTGATCATCAGGGACAATCTGATAATTTTGATTCATACATATTTCCTCACACATTTTCATACTTATTTCTCTAATTATGTTTTTGATTCTGTAAAGCTGCTTTACGTCAATGATCATTGTTAAAATATATAAATAAAATAAAATTGACTTGAATCATGACAAATCATGAAATCAAAGGTACTATACAAATACTTTATTATTATTATTATTATTATTATTATTATTAATATACGCAAATATAATTCTCTTATCTCTTTCACTCACTCTTTCTCTGTACCGCTTATTCTGTACAGGGTCACAGGAAGCCTGAAGCCTATCTCAGTGGATTCAGGGCACAAGGTGGGGAACGCCCTTGGCAGGATGTCAATCCATTACAGGGCACACATGCACACAGACTCGTTTACAACCTATATGCAACTTGGAAATACTCATCAGCCTAAGCCTAATCTGCACGTCTTTGGACTGTAGGAAACCCACCAAGCCATGGGAGAACATGCAAACTCCACTCACACAGACCCGAGACTGGAATCAAACCCTGGACCCTGGAGGACCAATGCATATTCAAACTCATAGATCATGACATATAATAGCTGAGTTAACAATGAATATGGAAATGTTGTGTTGAATATAAATGAAACACTTTGGTTTAGTGACCCAATGGAGTCTTGCAGTAATGTCTATTTGTGTAGAGTGACTGAAGTGTCATAGGTAAAAACCTGCTGGTAGAGAAAGAAATGTTATTTCCCTTGTGTGAGGGGATCCAGCACACTGTGTACTCGGACATCCGGACTGTGTCTCCATCTCGCACAATCTCTGCCTACTTTTATTCTCTCTTCCTGTCATACAACTATGTAGTTAAAGAAAGTGAATGACAGTCTACAAGGCTACTGGCTACCACTAGAGTCAAGACAGGGCCTTACAATTCAGTTTCAACACTCTTCTGAATTTAAGTTTCATAATTTATGGCTGGGTCTGGCTTAGAGAGACCAAGATCCCTGTATTCAGTCTGTTATGGAAAACTAGGATCTTTAGTTCATTTTGGAGAGCTGCTCAGAGAAGAGCCTCTTGAGTTGTGCCACTTCCTCGCCAAGGGAGCTAAGCTGAGATTTGAGCATGCTGTTCTCGGCATGGTAATATGTCTCACTGTGGTTCCCATGCAGCTGGCTACTGCTGCAACTGCCCATCAGGCCACCATGATGATGAGCAAGCATTTTTCTAGGTTCATCTCCTTCATGTTGTGACCAGAGCCGAGCCCCTTCACCCATGCCAGATGGGAAATGATTCTTGTTTTTTTCCTGTCCTCCTGTGTGCTGAACAGGACTGCGTCTTTCACTGGAGTTCTCACTATCATTGCTCCCTGGACACTTGAAGCGTAATTTGTGTGGGAGACTCTTTAAACCTTCCACCGAATCGCCATTTCCAGAGGCTGTGGAGGTGTGTCCTGTTGAGACCTGTGCCACAAGAATGTCAGGAGCAGGAGAGTGGTGATATTCACAGCTCAACTCATCAGATCTGTTTGGAGACAATTTGCCATGATCACTGAGCCTGTCTTCAAAAAACACAGGACTTCCAACACTGGAACCTCCAGGAGTTGAGAAGCCGGAGTCCTCTGACATGCTGCCATTCTCCCTGATACTCCGTCCTACATGGAATACAGCCTGAGTGGAACTTGGATGAGGTACCAAAGCAGTGCTGGGGTGAAGCCCATCTTCACGGAGTACGTAATAATGTGCGCTGGCAGGTTGAGGAATGCACGGTGCTGTTGTGGTTAGCGGAAGGATGGAGGCATTCGAGGGTTCCTTAACCAACCCGAAGCGATATTTGAGTGCTAGCAGTTCTGCTCTGAGCCTGGCGTTCTCCTCAAGCAGCCCGAGCACACGGTTCTCCAGTACCATGTCGTTGACGCGTCGCTTCTCCCGCGAGCGCTTGGCTGCTTCGTTGTTTTTCTTGCGCTTGTCCCAGTACCCTTCATCTTTCTTCTCATGTGGGATGAACTCACGCTTGCGCCTCAGCGTGCCACCACTCGGGGACACGTCTTTACGTTTCACTGCTGATGTGCGGCCTAACAGCGAGCGAGCCAGCAGACTGCTCGATGTAAGGATGGAGACAGCCTCGTCTGTGAAAGACATTGTGTTGCTGTGAGTTGCCACATCTAATCCTAACATTCCTTTGCCCGCAGCCTCCACAGCCGGCAGCGCCCCCGCACTCTGCTCTCTCATTTCTTGAGATCCCTCTTCAAACATACTTGTTTTAAAGCTGTCAAGTCACCCAAGTTTTCCTTTTCAAATTTAGGTCAGATTCAGCTTTTGGTTGTAGAACAGCTCCACCTAGAGGCCAAAGAAAGGAAGCATAATAATACAAACCCGCTTTAATGGTTACGTAACATCCATTACAACACATTGTTATGTAACTCAGAAGATGTTTCCAGTAAGGCAGAGTACATTTGTTCAACATGGCGTAATCGAGCCAAAAGACCTTCAGCTATATTTACCGTTTGCCTGCCACGTCTTAAAGGCAAAGTCAGACTGTATCAAGTATCAGTATGGCAAGACATTCAGGTTGTTTATTGCTCTGTAATAGGTAAGATTTCTGTGCTACAGCTCTGTTCATTTGGGCTGGATAGACGTCGGGGGGCAAAGTCGGGACTCGGGAGGTTGCGCCAAGTCCATGACGTCACGCGAGAACGCAGAAAAGTGACTTCTAGGAATCCTGCTGACCTCAACACAGTGTCCCTGGGACAGGGGTTCAAACCTGCAACTGTCCCCGGGCAACTAGGCGAATAGCACACAACATTACAACCACTAGATGTAGTATAATCCAATAGTTTTAAAAACAGAAATGATGAAGATACACAGTTTTCGGATATCGAATATATATTAGGTCTTTATTATTCAAAGCCAAGACAAGCTGCATAGAATTATTTATTATTCAAGATCAGGATTCTATCGCGGTGTCACATAACACGCGTGCATTATATATATATATATATATACACACACACAAATGCCATCAGCCTGTCCGTGGAACTAGTGGAACTGCCACAAAGCTCGGGACTTCACACACAGTGTATAACCTCAACTCAACTCCATTCATCAGGTTTATTACATGCTCAATTTATGCAGTTTCATTAAGTTTGTTTAAATATTTTGTCTTTCTTCGCGGTCATTCGAAAAGCCCAAATGAACATCTTTATTATGTAAGATAATAAAGTGCATCCAAACTTTTGACGAAATTGTCAATTCATTTATTTTGAAGTTCCCGAATAATAATAATAATAATAATAATAATAATAATAATAATAATAATTCCTTACCTTTAAAATGGTCTCATAAGTCTGTCCAGGCAATAAATCGGAGATCAAAGCGAAAAGCGTCCAAGTGAAGACAGTTTATTAAGTGGATTTAATGATATAAGGTGGTGAAAGTGTCGACTGTTTGACTTGTGACAGAATGTCACCGCTCGGCTGCTACCTGTCCTGCCTCGTTTGTGCTGGGTTTGAATGTCGGAGCTCCTTTTTGTAGCTTTGCATGTGGAGTTCAGTCGAGGACGCTCTCTATCCTTGTCTGAACCAGCGGCTCTCTAATGAGTCGATTCCTTTCATAACGATTCGTTTAAGTCAGTAGGGCGAATCGGTTCTCAAGAACAAAGAATCGATTTTAAAAAATCTCAGCACTAAGCAAAAGTCTTAGGCACAATATTATTTTTAGTACAAATGTTTATATATATATATATATATATATATATATATATATATATATATATATATATATATATATATATATATTTTTTTTTAATATATATATATATATTTTTTTATATATATATATTTTTTTCCCCCTTCTTTCTTTCTTTCTTTCTTTCTTTGATTTTTTTATTATTATATTATATTATATACATACACACTCATTATATTGCCAAAAGGATTCTCTCACCCATCCAAATCAATTAATTCAATCACTTCCATATTTACAGGTGTATTAAATCAAGCACCTAGGCATGCAGATCGCTTCCACAAACATTTGTGAAAGAATGGGTCGCTCTCAGGAAATTCCCACATGGTACCGTGATAGGTTGCTACCTGTGCAATAAGTTCAGTCGTGATATTTCCTAACTATTAAATAATACACAGTCAACTGTTGTATTATAACAAACTGGTATTATAACAAAGTGGAAGCAATTGGGAATGAATGCAATTCAGCCATGAAGTAGGAGGCCACATAAAATTACAGCAGATTCTGAAACGCATAGTGCACAGAGGATGCCAATTTTCTGCATAGTCAACAGCTACAGACCTCCAAACTTCATGTGGCCTTCAGATTAGCTCAAGAAGAGTGCATAAAGCCTCATGGAATGGGTTTTCAATGCTGATCAGCTGCATCCAAGCCTTACACCACCAAGTTCAATGCAAACCAGTGAATGCAGTGGTGTAAAGCATGCCACCACTGGACTCTAGAGCAGTGGAGATTGTTCTCTGAGGTGATGAATCACGCTTCTCTATCTGCCAAATTGATGGACAAGTCTGGGGTTTGGCTGTTGCCAGGAGAACGGAACTCTAATTGCATTGTTCCAAGTGTAAAGTATGGTAGAGGGCGGGATTATGATGAGGAGTTGTTTATCAGAGGATGGACTCAGCACCTTATTTCCAGTGAAATGAACTCTTAATGCTTCAGCATACCTAGACATTTAGAAAAATTTTCCAACTTTGTGGGAACAGTTTGATGATGACCCCTTCCTGTTCCAACTTGACTGCGCTTTAGTGCACAAAGCAAGGTATATAAAGGCATGGATGCGCGAGTTTGGTGTGGAAGAACTTGACTGACTTGTCCTGACCTCAACCTGATAGAACACCTTTGGGATGAATTAGAGCGGAGACTACAAGCCAGGCCTTTTCGTCTAACATCAGTGTCTGACCTCACAAATGCGCTTCTGGAATGGTAAAAAATTCCCATTAACTCACTTCCCAGAAGAGTTGAAGCTGATATAGCAACAAAAGCTGCAAACATCAGGCAGGAATCAAACCTGGAGGTGCAAGACAACAGTGCTAACCACTAAGCCACAATGCCGCCCTACTACTATTATTATTACTATTAATAATAATAATACGGTGCCGTAGTGGTTAGCACTGTGGCCTCCCACTTTTATGGTCAGGTTTGATCCCCACCTCAGAGTCTGTGACTCCGTACTCCGGTCTGTACTCTCATAGTCTGTTCACTGATTTCCTCCACAGTCCAAAGTCAAGTAGATTAGGCTAATTACAGTTCCCCAAATTGCCCGTAATGTGTGAATGAGTGTTTAAGTGTGTGTTTGACTGTAGCGTGTGATGGATTGGCACTGGATTGGTGCAGTTTTATAAGTGAATCAGATGGATGTTTTAATCTGTGTGCTTGCATAGTACTCTAAAATCTAGCTGATACATTAAGTAGCTTTTCATTTCTTAAACACCCATGTCTGAAGATATTATCCGGCAAAGATGTTACTCTGTTTCAAAAGAGTCAAATTTGGCCTACATCACGAAAAGAAAACAACTTACGAGATTTCCACATGCACAATGTGGACAGAACTCAGGGGTTGGAACTGAACAGCTGTGTGGCCTTAAGAAAATCAGTAGAGCTAATCAGAAAAAATTATTAATTTTGCTAGGGAGCATAAATAATGGACTGTGGAGCATTGGAAAAAGGTCATGTGGTCTGATGAGTTCCCAGATTTACTTCGTTCCAGAATGATGGGCGCATAAGGGTAAGAAGGGGCAGTGTTATGATCTGGGGTTGCTTCTGTTGGTCAGGTCTAGGCTCAGCAACATTGAGGTCATCTGACAAAGTAAATATACTGAATTACCAGGTTTTTCTATCAGTGGTAAAACTGACTTTTTCTTTCCTGATAGCACTGATTCACTGTGCATTTTTGTTAAAAATGGCTCTCTCAATGGAGGTAAAAGTATTCATAGTTGAATATTATTTCCAATCATATGGAAGTGAATGGGGACTAAGTTTAAAAAAGGTGGCAGAACCAATCCTTCTCATACCTGCCCCATTCCCTGGATCTTATGCCCTAAAAAGGAGAACTATGAAGACCCGCCAAGAACTGTGCCTGCATCACGCGAGCAAATCGTCTTCTGTTACAAGAATCTGCAGCAACCTTTGTTCCCGGGAATCTGAGTTGAGAACCTGCATGAATGATATGAACACTGTCTACACACTACAGGTGGTGGACACAAACTTTAAACACTTACATTACCGTGGTAAATCAAAATGCTAAAACTCACAGATAAGGTGATATTGTTCATCTTTTTATTTCAGTACTGTATATTTTGACGCATACTGTAGAACAGGGTAAATAAAAAATGATCCACACTCCGGTTATGTTAAAACTTCTGTTGGCTGCACTGTCTTATTAGCACTTTCTGGTTAAGATAACTGTTTCCCAAGTCACTGCTGTGCATCAATATCTGCAGTAAGAGCAAAAATTGATGCCCCCCTTGTGATTTGCATGAAAGAAGAGCAGTGTGCAGTGATTGTTTTTAATCACAATAATAAAAAAAAAAATAGTCTATGGAAGGTGAGAGTTTCTTAAAGAGAATCATTACTGGTGACAAGATTTGGATTCATCACTAAGAACCTGAGAGTAAACGGCAGAGTACTCAATGCAGAGTACTGGTATGTAAAGGTGTTGTGATCTTGCATGAAGATGCCCATCTGCACACTTCAGCCCACACTCTGAACACTAACATAGTTTTAAGGTGTTAAAACATCATCCCTATAATCTTGCTCCAGGAGTGGACAGAAATGAAGTATATTTACTTGAATTATTTTCTTAAGAATAATGATCTGTTTTTTAATTTAATAAAAAAATGTTTGGAAACTTGTGACTTTTACTCCACTACATTTGAAAGACAAATGTTGTACTTTTGACTGCCCAACATTTCTATGAAAGGCTCTTGTTGCACATTACTTTAAAGCAAAGATTGGATGAATTTCCTTTTTTTCTCCCAAAAGTGCCATAGGTCATATGATGTGTTCATCACAAAAGACGAAACAAAGACACAAGAACTACTTCTACTGTACACTGTCAGCCAAGTTCAAAGTGCTTGCTGCACTTTCAAGTGGTACAGTTTGAACTTGGCAGACTACAGCAGATAAAAGCTGATGATTTCTTACCAGAGCACTCATGCGCATAGCTAAAGTCTGAAATGAAGAAATGAAAAAAGATTGATATTGTTTTAAATGTTTGCACAGTTTATTGAGCACACACATTTAATCTACCTACAAAAATGTCGACAATGTTGACATTTGTTGAGCAACAAATAAAATTCCAAATATATATATTTTAAATAAAAGTTATCTGTTCATGTAATAGTTACTGTTTTTCTGTTGGTCAAATGATTATTTATATATTTACCTGCCAAGTTGTCATATTGGGACTAAATCTTTTGCTGATGCATGCTAATATTTAGCTAGAGAAAATGCTGAGTTAAGATTACTGAATACAGAAGAATATGTTTTAACCATATATATATATATATATATATATATATATATATATATATATATATATATATATATATATATATATATATATATATATATATATAAGTGGGGAGGGTATAAAGCTCTAAGATGTGTAAGTGGGATTTAAAAATAGGTTGGTTAGCTTATTTTCTCAGGAAGATGTAGATGTACACACACACACACACACACACACACACACAAGAAAATTAACACAACAATGGCTTAATTGTTTTTCCATAGGCATTTCTGACGGCTTTGTAGCATATCGTACAAGCTTTTTATTTTATGCTCTAAAATCAAGTCAGTATATCCAGTGGGTTGTGCCAGAGTCATTAGATTCTATAAACGCATGCATATTAAAAAGGATAATACATTTGCCATTAAGAAGACTTTTGAATACTTAAGTATTTTTAAAGCAAGAACTCCAGTACATTAACTAAAGCAAACATTTGACTGAACAAATGCCTACTTGTACTGGCGTAATATTTGACCAGGAGTATCTTTATTTTGACTTACATAACAGAGATTTGTGTGTGCGTGTGTATATGCAGAGGTGGAAAGAGTAATAAAATTTTGTACTCAAGTACAAGTACTGTTACTTCAGTGAAATTTTACTTAAGTAAAAGTAAAGTTACCATTATAAAAATCTACTCAAGTAAAAGTAAAAAGTAGCTCATTAAAAAATTTACTCAGAGTAAAAGTTACCGAGTTACTTTTTTATTTTAATTTTCTTAACAAGGGGGGTGGGATGAGGCATTCTAGCAGTACCCAGCCATCCCAAGAAAACGACGTAATTCACGTTTGTTTGTGGAGGAGGGAAACTCAATAATGGCAGAACCTTTGGCTTCAACTGGTTTTACCTGGCCCTGCCCAACTAATTTACCAAGATATGTGACAACACACGTTCAAGGATTCTCACAACAGTCTGCAAAACACAGTCACGGATTTAGACTCACAACAGTCTGCAAACACACAAGTTAAACAACCATATGCTGGGGCAGGAAGAATGATTCTCTCCACTTCCTGCTTTCCACCTCAGCTTTATACACCAGCTCCCATCTCATCAACCAATTAGGTCTCTCCCAATCAGGCCTCTCCTAAGGCCCCACTGATGTCTATACCTGGTTGAAGGAATGAGGGAGAGAGAGAGAACAAAACAATGCAGAACCAAAAGAAACAAAGTACAATCACATTGCACAGAATGAACAAGCAAAATAAATAAATCAGGACCATATACATCACAGATGTAAACTGGGTCTTAAACATAAGAAATACGTCCTGGGACGTAACATAGTTAAAAAAAAATGAGCAGATATAAATCTCAAACTAGTTGTTTTTAACAGAAGGAACACCTTTGCATAATAAAGCTGTTGTCTTTCTTGTGCTTGAAAATCAAAGTGGTCACTTAAATATGGTGTTACGTCCCAGTCTAGGGCCATACAGCAAAAGAATGGTTCAGGGTTCTATTTTAAACTGTATGGAAATGGTGGTATATGGCAGAAAGAACTAGATCCAATCATTAACTGATGAAATAATGAGGTTTGTATATACAAACAGACACACACATACCCTGGGGGGTGTTCTTCGTACGTCGCTTGAAATATCCGGGATGAATTGACACATCTAAGATGAGATCATCGTGCTAATTACGCTCCGGCTAAGTTGGTTCTTCGAGCACACCTGTTGTTGATGATTAGTATGGCCGGATTGAGTTGTCTAGGATTAGTGCGCGCTCGTGCGTTGGTTTAAAAGGCGATATGCATCGACAGTAGAAACACTGATCACAAGTCCTTTGATTGGTTGACGAAATGACAAAAGAACAAGCTAAAATTTTTTTGTCCCACGTGTTATGCGCTGAAATGCTTCCCTGCCATGGATCCCCACCACACACACACACATAATCGCTATCAAATATTATATTAGAACATATGCACATATGTTTTACAAATTACATGAGACAATAAAATAAAATAAGAAATATGAAAATAAATATGTTGTATATGGAAAATATAAATATAATTTCTTTTTCAAAAACATGTATAATTTTATATTGTTTACTTTATAATAAAATTAGTTTTGTCCAATTTTTCATTATAAAAAAATATTTTTATTTTATATATATATATATATATATATATATATATATATATATATATATATATATTACGGCAAGCCGTATAGATATATATGCAAGATACTTTTCTTTCCCCACGTGAGTCAGTCCACGTCAGCGCTCTTTAACCAATCAGATGTGACCTCACCATTTCAACCAATCATAACCCGGCAGGAGCGCAGCCTTAATCCTGTTTACATGAAATAAACCTGCTACCGAGCAGGTTCAAGCTCACGGACATGTTGCTATGACAGCAAATACGAGATGAGCATCGAAGAACGAAACAATCCAAGATCAGGACAAATCCACAACAATCAAATCCAGCTAACTGAGTTAGCGACGTACGAAGAACACCCCCCAGGAGGAGGAGGATCAGATTCAGGCCAAAATAATAAACAAAATGGTATTTATATTTAGTAGCTAGATTATCTGCAAAAAAAAAAAAACACAAAAAACACACAAACTAAAATACAGGTACAGTACCTTCCCGGACTCCCTAAACCAAAAACAATGAAATTATCTACAAATATATACAAAGACCAACCAAACCAAAGGGACAAAGCAATAATCAAAGTCAATTGGAGGCAAAAAGTCAAAACTGGAATACACAACCAAATATCAAAACGCCAAAATCACAATCTCTTTCCTCTTTCCCGCGTCTCTCTCCAGTTTATATATGGTTGCGCTAGTCGATGACGTCACTCTCAGGGCGGAAGCGACCGTGTGGAAGGTCAGGGAGATGCCGATGTCAGAAAACCTGGAGTGGAGTCTGGAGCGGCACGCGACCAGGACATGATACACACACGCGGCGCAACGGAGCATTTATACAAAGCATAATATTTTTATTATTTTAGCATTTTCATTCATTTATTTTTTACTCAGTAGCGAATATGATTTAAAATGTAGCGAATTACAATACTTCAAACAAAACGTACTTAAGTAAAAGTAAAACTACAGATTTTTAAAACTACTTTAAAAAGTAGAAATACACAAAAAAGTTACTCAATTACAGTTGTTGTTTTTGGTCTTTCGGCTGCTCCTGGCAAGGGGTCGCCACAGCGGAATATCCAGTCCGCACTACAACTTGGCACAGGTTTTACGCCGGATGCCCTTCCTGACGCAACCCTCCCATTTTATCCGGGCTTGGGACCGGCACTGTATGCAGTGGCTGGGGTGTGGGCACTGGCTGGAATCGAACCCGGGCCTTCCGCATGGCAGGCGAATCACCTACCACTGAGCCACCAGTGCCCTAAAGTTGAAAAGCTTACAGCACCTGGTATTCCCAGGCGGTCTCCCATCCAAGTACTAACCAGGACCAAGCCTGCTTAGCTTCCGAGATCAGACGAGATCGGGCGCTCTCAGACTGGTAACGCGAGTAAATGTAATTCGTTACTTTCCACCTCTGTGTATATTGTATAAAATCACTTACAATAAATACATATATTTTAATGTAACACATATGTCTCCAGTTTGTGACAGTCTGTCTCTGATCAAACCCTAATATACAAACCGGATTCCAAAAAAGTTGAGACACTAAGCAAATTGTGAATAAAAACTGAATGCAATGATGTGGAGATGGCGAATGTCAATATTTTATTCAGAATAGAACATAGATGACAGATCAAAAGTTTAATCCGAGAAAATGTATAATTTTAAAGGAAAAATATGTTGATTTCAAATTTCACGGTGTCAACAAATCCCAAAAAAGTTGGGACAAGTAGCAATAAGAGGCTGGAAAAAGTAAATTTGAGCATAACGAAGAGCTGGAAGACCAATTAACAGTAATTAGGTTAATTGGCAACATGATTGGGTATAAAAAGAGCTTCTCAGAGTGGCAGTGTCTCTCAGAAGCCAAGATGGGTTGAGGATCACCAATTCCCACAATGTTGTGCAGAAAGATAGTGGAGCAATATCAGAAAGGTGTTACCCAGCGAAAAATTGCAAAGACTTTGCAGTTATCATCATCAACTGTGCATAATATCATCCGAAGATTCAGAGAATCTGGAACAATCTCTGTGCGTAAGGCTCAAGGGCGTAAAACCATACTGGATGCCCGTGATCTCCGGGCCCTTAAACGACACTGCACCACAAACAGGAATGCTACTGTAAAGAAAATCACAGAATGGGCTCAAGAATACTTCCAGAAACCATCGTCAGTGAACACAATCCACCGTGCCATCCGCCGTTGCCAGCTGAAGCTCTACAGTGCAAAGAAGAAGCCATTTCTAAGCAAGATCCACAAGCACAGGCGTTCTCATTGGGCCAGGGATCATTTAAAATGGAGTGTGGCAAAATGGAAGACTGTTCTGTGGTCAGACGAGTCACGATTCGAAGTTCTTGTTGGAAATGTGGGACGCCATGTCATCCGGACCAAAGAGGACAAGGACAACCCGAGTTGTTATCAACGCTCAGTTCAGAAGCCTGCATCTCTGATGGTAGGGGGTGCATGAGTGCGTGTGGCATGGGCAGCTTGCATGTCTGGAAAGGCACCATCAATGCAGAAAAATATATTCAGGTTCTAGAACAACATCTAGTCATCTCTTTCAGGGAAGACCCTGCATTTTTCCACAAGATAATGCCAGACCACATTCTGCATCAATCACAACATCATGGCTGCGTAGGAGAAGGATCCGGGTACTGAAATGGCCAGTCTGCAGTCCAGATCTTTCCCCTATAGAGAACATTTGGTGCATCATAAAGAGGAAGGTGCGACAAAGAATGGGAGAAGAATGGGAGAGCATTTCTATTTCTAAACCTGAGAAACTGGTCTCCTCGGTCCCCAGATGTCTGTTGAGTGTTGTAAGAAGAAGGGGAGATGCCACACAGTGGTGAAAATGGCCTTGTCCCAACTTTTTTGGGATTCGTTGACACCATGACATTTTAATTCACCATATTTTTCCCTTAAAATGATACATTTTCTCAGTTTAAACTTTTGTTCCGTGATTTATGTACTATTCTGAATAAAATATTGACATTTGCCATCTCCACATCATTGCATTCACAATTTGTTTAGTGTCCCAAGTTTTTTGGAATCCGGTTTGTATAATCTAATGTCCATGTACACAGCAGTTCAGTTAAATAGGAGACTTAAACCATCAAAAGCTTTGGGCAGAAACACCAGAACACTTGTTTTCATCTGCTAATTGAATACCAGCATAAAAATAAAATTGCCTTCATCATATGATCAGTGGGCAATTTGTATAATTCACATTTTTAAAACTAATATAATAGTTGTTTGTTTTTTACACTGTATGTGTTGTCCAGATCTTTAACACACTCAGACCTGTAATCTCAATAACCTCTAAGCTTTCAGCATAGTGGTGTCTTTTCCTTGTTTCTTTGTATATAGTCAGGAGAGGAGTTCCACAAACCATTAAAACAAATGACACACATACTCACTATTCTTTGACGTCAGTGGCACAACTTCTTTGAAATCGAGTTGTCGGAAAAAATGATTCTCTGTAATAAAGAATCTTACATTGAAATTTTAAAGAAATTCTGTGAAAAACTAATCGATACATCTATAGGAAACTGGTGTGCATAATTGCAGGGAATAATGTGTGTAGTGTTCTTAAACAGGCTATAATCTTCTGTACTTTGCCTGAGATCTCTGAGTCATGTAGGAGGGTTTGCACAGCTAACAAGAGGGTAGGATGGATTCTGAAGTCAAATTATTTTGTGCATATTCCTGTATCTTTTGTCCTTTTATTCTGATTGTTGAAATTTAAAGACCTGATATTTTAATTGGTATTGTATTTGTTATTGATAAAATACACAAAGTCTGAATTAAATGTCTTTTATTAATGGTTTCACATTACCTCTTATGGGACTATAATAGATTCATGTTTAGGACTACGGTCTCACAATTCCAGGGTCGAGGGATCGAATCTCACCTTTGTTTTGTTTGTGTGTGTGTGTGTGTGTGTGTGTGTGTGTGTGTGTGTGGAGTTGCACGTTTTACTTGTGCATTGTGGGTTTGTCCGAGTACTCTGTTTTCCCACAGACATGTGTTGTAGGGTGGTTAGAATTTTTGTAATTGCCTGCAGTGTGTGTGTGTGTATGTGTGTATGTGTGTCTCTGTGCCATGCATTGGGTTTGTCTCCCATGCATTGAATTCCCTGTAATAGGCTCCAGGCCTCCACAACTCTACACAGGAAAAGCATAAAAAAAATTAATGTCTTAGCTTAGGTGTGTCTACAAAATTAGTGACTTAACCAGGGAATGCACCTTTACTGCATGCCAGTCATGTTTTACATACAGCACTGGTAGGATAGTCAGCACACTTCATAATTATAAAAATAGAAAAATGATTGTGAAATGGCGTAAAAACTGATATCATTATATATTTCTTCACAAAAAACCTGGTGGTTTCTGCCAAAAGACTTGGCCACAGAGGGATCTACAGAGAAACTGTTTAAACACACACACACACACACACACACACACACACACACACACACACACACACACACACACACACACACACACACACACACACACACACACACACACACACACACACACACACACACACACACACACACACACACACACACACACACACACACAAACACAGACACACACACACACACACACACAAACACAGACACACACACACACACAGAAATTGTAATACCTTTCTCAGTCTTCTGGATTTGTTGAAACAAAAACATTAGACTTGGTATTCACTACTTTTCTCTCTAGTGCAGATGGCACAAGATATAAAATTGGTCTTAAAAACATATTAGAGGGAAAAAAGCAAAACAAAACAAAATCCACACACTTAAAAATGTGTTGGAATACAAATGTGTTTAAATAAAACAATACATTCTATATGCTCCAGCAGAACTGAGCTCAAAATATCACTAAAATCTTTTCAAAATATTCAATTCAGCTCATTCTCAATAAGGGCGCCAACAATTCTAGAGGTTCTTCTGGAAACCTAATCTCTCTTACTGTTTATGCCATGCAACCTCCAAAACACTATGAGGTCAGAATTTATGCATCTTTAATGTCTTGTAGTAAGATAAGTCAGCACTCAGTGTATTTAATATCCGGGACTAACATCTGTAAAAGCTCCCCTAATTACTTTGTGACTAATGAATATGTGTGCATTACTTTATTTGTTCAGGTCTTTGGCTGCGCTTGAACATGGACTGGATACACGAGAATGTGGTTTTAAATAACGTACAACTTAGGAACAGACAGGCCTATATAGGCCTATAGTCATTTCATAACTTATTACACATCTGTGAAGTTTCCTAATCGTACCAGTACAAGCTGTTCCTGTTACTAAAATAGCTTAACTTGTGTAACACATAATAAAGCTCATAACTTCACATGATATTGTGCTATATATATATATATATATACTATTTGTACAGTATATTATGATTACATGTGATACGATAAATGTAAAATGTAAAGATAGAAAGTTTGAAAATATTAACCCATGTCATTATTGAGATGTTTTAAGAGATATCATGTGTCTCCTTTCCTTTCATCAGTTTCATTTCAGTTTGTGAACTGTTCATTAGTGGCTAAACTTGTTCTGACACCCGAGCAGGTTATTTATGTTTGTGAGTGCCTGTATGTGTGTGTGTGTGTGTGTGTGTCTCTGTGTGTGTGTGTGTGTGTAGTAACAGTGATAATCCTTACATATCTTACTCTCAACATGCTTGTATAGTTAACCCAAGTGGACCTACAGTAGCAACAACAACACCTTGTACCATGTATTTCTCTACAGCTGTTCTGCTGCAATATTTATTAACCAAACGCTACACAGAAAAAAAAATTTAATTGAAAAATATATATTAGGCTATATAATTTTTTAATTGAAGTATAATCTTAATTTTATATACACATTTGTGCAGTCAGTAGGCCATTTTTAAAAAATAATGTTAATCTCTATGTTTTTGTGAAATTACATTAATGCACACGTTTTTTTTTTCCCATCTTCAGCAGTTAATGCGAACAAATTCATATGCTTGTCTTCAGCGATGAAGTGTGCTGTTGTCCCCAAGTGCTTAATGATAATTATAGCTCTTGATGGTAATGCATATGGCTCGCTACTACAGTACGTGTGTTTCCTCAAATTGACGCAGGATGCATCTTATCTGTGGAATTCCAGAACTGGAAGTTGGAGATGTGCTTACAGAAACAGTTCAGAGAAGAGCAGAATCGCTCAACTGGTTCAAGTTAATATCCCTCCAATGGAAAAAGTGTTTGCGTTTGCAATTTGAATACATTTTCATTGTAAGATTTTGAATTAATCACAAGGACTAATGCATTAACTCTAATAATTAAATCCACATTAAGGTATTAAAAACAATTAAAAAGTACATGAAGAAGGAAGGTGCATGCTAAGAAGGTATATGTTATTTAATATACAAACCGGATTCCAAAAAAGTTGGGACACTAAACAAATTGTGAATAAAAACTGAATGCAATGATGTGGAGATGGCAAATGTCAATAGTTTATTCAGAATAGAACATAGATGACAGATCAAAAGTGTAATCCGAGAAAATGTATAATTTTAAAGGAAAAATATGTTGATTTCAAATTTCACGGTGTCAACAAATCCCAAAAAAGTTGGGACAAGTAGCAATAAGAGGCTGGAAAAAGTAAATTTGAGCATAACGAAGAGCTGGAAGACCAATTAACAGTAATTAGGTTAATTGGCAACATGATCGGGTATAAAAAGAGCTTCTCAGAGTGGCAGTGTCTCTCAGAAGCCAAGATGGGTAGAGGATCACCAATTCCCACAATGTTGCGCAGAAAGATAGTGGAGCAATATCAGAAAGGTGTTACCCAGCGAAAAATTGCAAAGACTTTGCAGTTATCATCATCAACTGTGCATAATATCATCCGAAGATTCAGAGAATCTGGAACAATCTCTGCGTAAGGGTGCGTAAGGGTCAAGGGCGTAAAACCATACTGGATGCCCGTGATCTCCGGGCCCTTAAACGACACTGTACCACAAACAGGAATGCTACTGTAAAGGAAATCACAGAATGGGCTCAGGAATACTTCCAGAAACCATTGTCAGTGAACACAATCCACCGTGCCATCCGCAGTTGCCAGCTGAAACTCTACAGTGCAAAGAAGAAGCCATTTCTAAGCAAGATCCACAAGCACAGGTGTTTTCATTGGGCCAGGGATCATTTAAAATGGAGTGTGGCAAAATGGAAGACTGTTCTGTGGTCAGACGAGTCACGATTCAAAGTTCTTGTTGGAAATGTGGGACGCCATGTCATCCGGACCAAAGAGGACAAGGACAACCCAAGTTGTTATCAACGCTTAGTTCAGAAGCCTGCATCTCTGATGGTATGGGGTTGCATGAGTGCGTGTGGCATGGGCAGCTTGCATGTCTGGAAAGGCACCATCAATGCAGAAACATATATTCAGGTTCTAGAACAACATCTAATCATCTCTTTCAGGGAAGACCCTGCATTTTTCAACAAGATAATGCCAGACCACATTCTGCATCAATCACAACATCATGGCTGCGTAGGAGAAGGATCCGGGTACTGAAATGGCCAGTCTGCAGTCCAGATCTTTCCCCTATAGAGAACATTTGGCGCATCATAAAGAGGAAGGTGCGACAAAGAAGGCCCAAGACGATTGAACAGTTAGAGGCCTGTATTAGACAAGAATGGGAGAGCATTCCTATTTCTAAACTTGAGAAACTGGTCTCCTCGGTCCCCAGACGTCTGTTGAGTGTTGTAAGAAGAAGGGGAGATGCCACACAGTGGTGAAAATGGCCTTGCCCCAACTTTTTTGGGATTTGTTGACACCATGACATTTTGATTCACCATATTTTTCCCTTAAAATGATACATTTTCTCAGTTTAAACTTTTGTTCCGTGATTTATGTTCTATTCTGAATAAAATATTGACATTTGCCATCTCCACATCATTGCATTCAGTTTTTATTCACAATTTGTTTAGTGTCCCAACTTTTTTGGAATCCGGTTTGTATTACAAATTTTTAAAACTCTTGATGCTAATATTTTTTAATAATCTCAGGATGTTTTAAAAATTCACAACTGTAACCAGCAAGTCTCAAAAAAAAGAAAAGAAAAAAAAGTACATTGTTTTCCAACCCAGTGTCACACATTCTGCAGTGGTTATTAAAAAAAAAAACACTCGAATAGAATTTGTCCCCATCTGCCCTCCACCATGGGTTTACCAGTTCATGTGGGAAAACAGATAATCCCTCTAAGCCTTCCCACTCTCTTTCACTATCCCTAAGCTTCTGTAACCTCTTTACAATATTACTTTATTCATGATGTTTTTCCTTTCATGCACATCAATATACACATCTGTTTTCAATCAGCCTATATGCACTCATGCTTACCCACTCAGTACAGCTTTCCTCACACATGGCTCTCTTACCTGTCTGTTATTCTTTCTCTCTATTCACCTTCTGTGCTTGCAAAATTAACATATGGTTAGCTATTTTATTCTTAATAGATAATAATGTGTTTTGCCTAAGGAAATGAGAGTGAGATCACAGTTAAGGTGGAACAGCATCTTGTGAAACTGTTGTGATTTAGAAATAATGAATGAAGCACTTGATGTGTTTTATTTTCAAGAAGATGTTGATCCATTTTAACCCTTTTATGGATACAATATATGGTATTTATTAGATTAGACTAGATTAGATTAGATTAAATTAGATTAGATTCAATTAAATAAGATTAGATTTAACTTTATCGTCACTGCACATGGAGGTACAAGGCATACATCTAAACCAGCTAATTTATGTAGAATAATGGTCTGAAAATGTATTTATTTATTTACAAAAATATTCTAATGCTTCAATACTGTTTAGGTAATTATATGCTGAAGAATATGTACACTGTACATGATGTCCTAGATGTATTTATAGATGTTCATTATATATGTTTGGATTTGTGAACTTCCTCTACAGGGGTTGAAGAGATATTATATCTAGATATAAATAATGTATGACTCACTTAGAGAAACCCAGTGTCCGGCCTGCATAACAGGACCCTGCAATCTCTTACACACACGCACACGCACACGCACATGCACACACACACACACACACACACACACACACACACACACACACACACACACACACACACACAATAAGTATGCTTTTGTAAATAATTATTTCTTTAAGTAGCATAGCAATCATATCGATTATTGTAAACTTACACAGGCAATTAAGATAGAAAAAAACGTGTTTGCAGCTGTTAGGAACATAAGACCTAGGACACCTCTTCCTTCCTCATCTTTCTATTCCTGGATCCGAAAGTACGTCAACATGTTGCTACGGCAACCGCTGCCAGTTGCTAGGAACTGGTTGCGTGGAGCATTATGAAATAATCATAAAGCACTCAAAAGGGACATCAACAATAATCATTCCTGGGTGTGAGCAGAGAAGTTCTAAAAAATATATCAGAACAATGTGGCATCCTCAATAAATGAAATACAGACAAGTAAAGGCTAAAGATATTATATGATGTTCACATATAACAAAGTTTTGGCTTTGACTCATGGATATATAATAGTTCTAAGATATTAATGTCTAAGCTGGAGATAATGTACAGTAGAACAACTTTTTCAGATATGTACACGAAATTGGGTTAAGGCTTGGCCATTAAGACTAATAAGAAACACCTCATGTTGACTTAATCAAGATTACCATATGATATTTGTTATGCTTATAAATTATTTAATCAGATTTTGATTTAACTGGTTTAGCTTATTTATAAAACTGGAAAAATGGTCAAGTGGTTCAAAAATGGTTCAAGGAAGAATAACTAGTGAATCAATTGTCAGTGATGAGCATGAGGAGCTAAGGCTAGTCCATCTGATCCATTCCCACAGAGAACTACTGTAGCACAAATTGCTGAAAAAGTTCATGCTGCCTTTGATAGGAAGGCAGAAGAACACACAGTGTACCACAGCACACTGACCCCTGTGTACTGTACATGGAACGTACAGTACATGTACATAGAGTGATGGAAGAAGGCAGCCTGGTGTAAAAAAAAAAAAAAAAAAATTAAATAAATCATGTTTTCTTTTAACTTTCTTGTGTGGACAGCTGGGTCCGTGTGTGTCACTTACCTGAGGAAGAGATAGAAACAGGATGTACTATGAGAAGAAAGCAAGTGGGCAGAGGCTGTGTGATGCTCAGGGCAGTGTTCTTGGAAGCACTTGTTTGTGGCATTCATGGTTATTTTAACACATACCTAACCACTGTTGTAGATCAATTATACCATTTAATTGCACTGGTATTCTTGGCAATGGCCTCTTTCAGCAGGATAATACCTTCTGCCACAGTGTACTGTAGAAATCGTGGGTGAGTGATTTAAGGAATATGATTTGAAGGTGTTGACTTGGCCTTTAAATTCATCAGATCTCAATTTGATGAAGGATGTATGAGATGTGCTGAACAAACCAATCCGATGCATGGAGGCTCCACCTTGCAACTTAGCGGACTTGGTACTGGTTCCACAGCAGTCCTTTAAAGGCTTAGTTAAGTCCATGCCTTGATGGGCCAGGGCCAATTTGGCAACACAAGGTGGACATATACAACAAATTTATTATTATTCGTTAGGCAGATGGTTTTAATGTTTATGTATGTTTTGATTTCCCATTGTGCCACTGTTGCAGCTCTGTTGCAGCAGGGTCGAGTCTCTGTAGATCAGACTTGTTTGTATGGCACATCCCATAGGGTGCTCAATTGAAATGGGGTTCTGGGATGTTTGGAGGCTGTGTCGGCAGCATTGTACACCTAGTGTTCTTGATAGGCTGGTTTTATTCCCCGTGGGCTTGGGTGAGCCTCGGGTGCCCATGATCCTCTAACCAGTTAGTTGATGTATAGTTTGTGATACAGTGGAACCTTGGATTACGAGTAACGCGGTTTACGAGTGTTCTGCAAGATTTTTTGTAAATTTTGACTTGAAAAACGAGCATTGTCTTGGTTTACGAGCACCGAGTATCATGTATCACGCATCCGCTTCTTGTTCTGACACCGAGCGTCATGTCATCACAACTGAGCCAACGGTTTTTCTCTCTCTTGCACTGCGGAATTGTAGGTAATCGTCTCCCCTGCTTGGTGAATACACAGACACACACACACACACACACACACACACACACACACACACACACACACACAGCGCCTGCATGCACAAACGGAAACACTTATCTGTCGGGATTTATTTCTACGTTTTTTTTAAAGGTAAAGTACAGGTTAATTTGTTTTATTTTTACTTTATATTTTGTGTTAATTATTTTTATGTATTTATTTTTTTGGGCTGTAGAACGAATAATTTGAGTTTCCATTATTTCCTATGGATAAATGAAATTTGGTTTATGAGTGCTTTGGAATACGAGCCCACTTCCAGAACGCATTATGCTCGTACTCTGAGGTTCCACTGTATTATATACAGAGGTGTCAAGTAACAAAGTACAAATTCTTCGTTACCTTACTTAAGTAGAAATTTTGGGTATCTATACTTTACTGGAGTAATTATTTTTCAGCTGACTTTTTACTTCTACTCCTTACATTTTTAAGCAATTATATGTACTTTCTACTCCTTACATTTTAAAAATAGCCTCGTTACTGTATTTTTATGATCAGAACGCGCAACCCCCCCGGTCGCATGATAAGAACGCGCACAACGCCCCCCCCGTCGCATGATAAGAACGCGAGACCTTAATGCTTTTTTTCGCCCCTCACGGTACTTTTACTTTTATACTTTAAGTAGTTTTGAAACCAGTACTTTTAAACTTTTACTTAAGTAAAAAGCTTGGGTTGACTTCAACTTCTAAAGAAGTATTTTTGAACCCTAGTATCTATACTTCTACTCAAGTAATGAATGTGAATACTTTTGACACCACTGATTATATATCACATATTATACCTCAATATTATATATGTGATGAATATAGTCACGTCGCAAACTAGTGATGGACATGTACCCAAATTTTTTTTCACTCCAGAGGCTCCCAACAGAGGTGACATCCCCTTTGGCAGGTGTGTGAAGAGGTGGGGCCCCTTGATTCAGCATGGCAGGTGACAAATTGATGGATGAATGGATCTTGCGCTCCCATCACATTATAAAAGAGTTATTAAGAGTTATTAAGTTACATTATTAAGAGTCCAGAGTAACAACAACCCTAGTGAACGTCGAAGTTTAAGCCTAATGTTGAGTGGTCAGTGCTAAAGGCGAGAGCAGCATGAGGGTGGAGGGATGCCACACACTCCAGAAACTTCAAAGGTGTGTGAAAGAAGCACTTACAACTGATCACTTCATGATCCTGGCTTGCAGTAGGCATTCCAGCATGTGGCGGTGCCTAATTTGCGCTGGTGGCACCTAATATGTGGTGGCGCCTAATATCATCTATGCCATGCACCAGCTAACGCAAACCAACTGCTGATGAGGAAAAGGTGCTGAGTTCGACCATTGAGGCCTCGTGCAAAGTCGGGGTAAGCCGTCGGAAGTCACAAGGGCTCATGTCGAGGGCTCAGCTACAGCAAATGGAGGAGTTAAGACAAAACAGGCACTGCACCTGTTAAAGCATGGGGTGCCAAGGCAGGCAGACTGCCCACTTTCAATCTACAGTACGTGCTAGAGCTCAAGGTATGAGGGCAGTCGAACAAAACACCACTGATCGACCTGCACAAACTATATGCAGCATGGAAAAAGGTTGATGCCACGCACTCTGGAAACTTCACAGACGGCAGAGCAAGATGCTAAATTTGAGTGCCGTAAGGATGATATCATGCGAAGACCTGCACATGCCGTTGCATCGGAAAGTGCAGCTGTTGAGTGTTTGTTCGTGAGCCAGAGATGACAAAAGCTGGATTGACCATGGCGGCTGCGTCAAAGGGTATCTGCTGCCCCTGTCAACGCACTCTGCCACTCCGTCACTGCTCAGGTTTGCCAGCTGAGTGCCCCTCTGCCAGCTGGGCATTACCTGGACCTTCATGTGCCACCCTCACTTCTCTCCTTTGTCTTTTTTCTTTTCTCCCTCCCTCCTCAGTTCCCTTCCCTTTTCCCGTTATTCTTAATAAAAAGTAACCTTGTCCTATAGGACCTCGTCTAGTGTCTGTGTGTTTGTGGTGCCACCCAAATCAAAGATCTTACAAATGTATATATACACACTAACCATCAAAAGTTCTCCCCTTTCTTCTTTAGAGATTTTTTTTTCATTTTTACTTTCCACATTGTACATTAATACTGAAGACATCCAAACAATGAAAGAACACATTAGAAATGTAGTAAACAATAAAGTGTTAAACTAACCCATACTTTAGATTGTAAATTACAAAGTAACTGTATTTACCTTTGAGAACCGCTTGGCACGCTGATGGCATTCTCATCGGATTCACAAGGTATTCAACTGGAGTGGTTTACAAGAGGTAGGAGAGCCTTGTCAAGAGGTAATTTATCCCTAAGTGCAGTCCACAAAACCATCAAACACTATGACGAAACTGGCTGTCTCAGGAAAGGAAGACCAAGAATTTAAGCAGAAGATATATTTCAATAATCACTGTTCAGAGGAAAATACGTGAATCAGGCCTTCATGATTGAATTGAGGCAAAGAAAGCATTACCACAAACAGAAGCAACTTGCTTTAGTCAGGACTGTAGAAAATTGTCCTTTGGTTTGATGAGTCAAAATTTTTGATTTTTGGTTCTAATTGCTGTGTCTATGTTAGATGTAGAAAGGGTGAACAGATGGTTCCTGAATGTGTGGTTCCCACTGTGAAGCATGGAGGAGGAGGTGTGATGGTATGTAGGTGCTTTGCTATTGACACTGTTGGTGACTTAGACAACTTTAGGGCACACTTACTGTAACCAGCATGGCTACCACAGCATTTTGCAGCGACATGCCATCCCATCTGGTTTGAATTCATGGGACCATGATTTGTCATTTAGTAGTAGTACATACTGTAGTACCTTTAGGATATGTAAGAGCTATTTGTCCAAGCCAGAGGGTGATTGAGTGTTGCATCAGATGACCTGACCTCCACAATCACCTGATCCAAATCCAATTAAGATTATTTGGGATGAGTTACACTAGAGAGTAAAGGAAAAGCAGCCAACAAGTACAGTATGCCCCTTCCGTGACGACATTCCAGGAGACTACCTAGAGTATTGCAAAGCTGTTGTCAATTTCTCAATGTCTATTAATATGTTGAAAACAATTAAAATAAAGAAAAAAACATTGAATAAGAAGGTATGTCCAAACTTCTGACTGGTACTGTACTGTACATACCCTGTATTTTTGGAGTTTTAATAAGCATTAATTATGCAGATTGGCATTCTCAAATTGCCTGTAGTGTGTTTGTGTGTGTCCTGCGATGGATTGGCACCCTGTCCAGGGTGTACCTTGCCTTGTGCCCAAAGTCTCCTGTGAATGGCTTCAGGCCCTCAACCCCTAGACAACTAAAATTAAAAGAGGGAGTATTAACAGTACAACATGAATGTGTATGTGTGGACTTGTTTTTATTTCATTGGGAGGGCCAAATATTCACATTAAGCCTGGAATATCTGATAATTCTGTCTTTGTGGAGGCGTTTGACTGTCATCGGGAGACAATTTGTTTTTCATTTCCCTATCTTTTTTTATTTTAATTTTACTACTTGTAAAATAAGTACTTTTACTACTTACTGCTTTTTATAACTTGGAAAAAAAAATTCAGGTTCAGTTTCAGATTAGGGTTGAGGATGTAGTTTGAGTTATATTTAGGTGTAGGTTGAGCATTAATTAGCTTCATTAATAATGGTGCCAATGCAAGTTCCTCACAATCACAGTTAGACAAATACCTTTCTCTGAATGAAAAAAAGAAGAAATGCCATGCATTTGCATGCATAGGGTTACATAACCCCAGCTGTGTAGCTTACAGTATGTAATGTGTTCATAATCTTTTGGATAGGACGGATATAGATGACCCATTTCTCCAGTCTGTACGTGTCTGGGGTTTAGTGTCAGAACTTTTCAGATCTTGTAAATGGTGCCTCGAAGTACTGTACACTGTGTGTTTCACTGGAGATTTTAATTCCTACCCTTAGCATTCAAAACAATTGTGTCCAAAGAAGAGAATAGGAAGACAAGCTGGAGAAGGATTAGTTTCATGATTGGGAAGACATATTTAAGGCTTTAGAAAAGTCACCAAAACACAACAAAACAAATGATCCTATTCATACAGCTCACACGCCCTGGTCATTCAGATTAAAACACCAGGTTCTGTTTTTGCAAATACTCCAGTTGCATAATCTGGCATGCAGAATGAGTGTTTCCATTTTTGGATGTAGCATTTTGAAAAGCAGTGCATAATATCTTTGCTGCAAAAAAAAATACCAAATGAATAGCTATATCTAGCCTCGAAAAGCAACCAATAGACAAATCGGCTGGACCTTTTGCCAGATGGACTCTGTTTATATTAAATTATCTAAATGGGGAAGTGAATTTAATTATAGGCTTGCGTCAGTGTAGCTCACATAGTGTAATATTCTACCTGCTTTAAGATAGGCTGCTTTAAAGTGACCAGAAAACCAAGGATGGTTAATAAAGCCTGCTTACGACTTTAATTACATTATTCCCGTTATCCTTAATTTTATTAAACAGATAGTTTAGCAAAGAAATAAGAAACATTATGCAATTAAAAGTTTGAAAAAATGTGTCTCTTGTCATTTTTTAATCAAATAATGTTAAAATATCTTTAATACACATAATGTGCTTCTGTTTGTACATATTGTCTTCTGCTTTGAATACTGAAATTAGCTTTGAATATATGAAAATTGGTATTGGGAACGGGCGGCACGGTGGTGTAGTGGTTAGCACTGTCGCCTTGCACCGCCAGGGTCTGGGTTCGATTCCCCGGCCAGGCTCGATTCCTGTCTCTGTGTGCATGGAGTTTGCATGTTCTCCCCGTGCTTGGTCTCTGTGTGCATGGAGTTTGCATGTTCTCCCCGTGCTTGGTGGGTTTCCTCCCACAATCCAAAGACATGTAGGTTAGGTTAATTGACATTCCAAATTGCCCGTAGTGTGTGAATGAGTGTGTGTATGTGAGTATGTGTGTGTGCCCACACTTTCAAATAAAAACTGTATAAAATTGTTTCAAATAAAAAAAATATACAAATAAAACTGAATTGCCCTGCGATGGATTGGCACCCTGTCCAGGGTGTACCCCGCCTTGTGCCCGAAGTTTCCTGGGATAGGCTCCAGGCCCCCGCGACCCTGTATATAAGGATAAAGCGGTACAGAAAATGAATGAATGAATGAATGGTATTGGGAACAACTGAAAAATGTTGGGACATTTTTCTTGACAGATAATTATATAAGAATCACATATATTCTGAGCAAATACCTTTTAAAAATTGGAACATTTTATGATTAAAAGCTGTATGAAGAAGTGGAAGGCCAGAAGTGTTCATATTGACATTTTCCTACTATTTCACAAGCACCTGTAATGATGTGGTCGGTCAATAAAAGAAAATAATAGAAAGAATAATAATAAACGAGCACTGTTGCCAACTTACATACGTATATGCACAAATATGTGTATTTTCTTTCATTTTTCATTCATACAGGCTCTCAGTAATTCAGTATTTAACTTCCAGTAATGATTGAGGAGTGCAATATTGCTTTGTATTCAAGATTGAGTTTCATGGTGATCATATATGCTTTATCAAATTTACAATATGAAGGGGAACTTTTTGTGTCTGTGTTTCTGCCATAGTTTCTGCAGAAATTAATTAAAACTGTTATTTATTACTTTGGTATTAGTTTACTCATTGTTTTATCCAGACTGAATAGAATAATTTCAACAATACAGTAGATGTTTGTCACAGAATTGAATGAGCTGTACTGGCTCATGGACACTATGTATATTAGCTGATGTTATTTACTTCATATTTTGTATCATGAGCTGGCTTTGATAAATAATTATAATAATAATGCTTCTGCACACCACATAACCCATATTGGTTTATTGGATGAATATATACCCACAATTGCATACCAAAACAATATTAATGAAATATATGAAAACACAACCTCAAGTGGTATATAGCGAACATAACACAGAAACATCAACCCTATAAATCAAACTTATTTTCACCATGCTTCATACAGTGACCCTCAAACAGAACTGATTTGTTAGAGACATGACAGAAAAGTTAATTATGACGCCTCATAGTGCATATCTGCACTTTACTTTAGTAATATGATGCAAATTAAATTAAATTAAAAACCTACCTTCACGATAGCTTTGATTAGTGAAAAGACATGGTTGTCAATCAAAGCAGAAAGCCCAATATCTGGAAGAACACAACTTTGTAAATGCAATAAACTCAACCTTTTATACTGCACATCTGAAAGGTCACACAGATGCTTGCAGAACATTTAAGCAAGGTTCAGATGGCGTCATCTGCTAAAGGTCTACCTTTTTAGATGTGTATGATGCATTGTTTTATACATTATTTTGAATTTCATTTAGATTCATAAATATAATAAAATACTTCTGTTAGAAAATTGCTTACAAATTTTTTTGTATAACATACTGAATGTGTGTTACCTATATAATAATGTAGTAAATCCTTTTTTTTTTAAGAATATTGTATTATTTTATAAATTATACATTTTACAATCTTTTCACTACTCAGTGAGCTTTGAAAATGTCTCTACAATTATGTTAATGGACCAAGAGTACATTCTGAAGATGCTCAAAGTGCACTATACACTGGTCAAGATTGGTAGGTCATTGAGTAGGTCACGGTTTTGCCACCAAATCAGTGATTTACTCCGTGTTCTGGCACCTTTTTATCGGAACCAGCATAACCTTATCATCAATTGGAGCAACAGTATCTCTCCTATTTCATTGGCCAGCCTCTGCTCTCCACGTGTACTAATGACCCTTGGTCTCCGAATCACTGGTTTTCCTTATTTATCTTTTTGGTAGAAAAAGGGAGGGATTTACCCAATTAGGGAGGTGATCATAAAGTTATGGTTGATCAATGTCTATTCTAGTATGTATTTTGTTTTATATCTATGTACATTGTTGATTAACATAGATGGCAGTCTACTTACTGTAAGTATACTTGAGCATCACTGTTCAGTCATGGTTAAATGCATGATTTAGTACATGTGTTATGTTTTAACAGAAATATATTGTGAATATATAAGTGAATTAACTGTGTAATGGTAGTGTGAAGTACCTGCTTATAAGTGTACTGGTCCTTTGTCACTGGGATAGACAAGCACACAGGCAACATGTACTGTAGAGCTGTAATACTTCTGTAATTATATTTACCAGATTAAACATACTTTTCCTGAGTCAAATGTATGTTTGCATTCCTACCCATTCAAATGCTGTTCCCAGAGTTCTGAGAAACAGCACAGTGCAGTCTGTTCTTCCCCTGAGTGCTTTAATTTACTGATTTTTATCTCAATCCATCATCCCCTTTCAGCAATGCACATAAAGGGAGGGCGGGAGAGAGATGTTTTAGATTTTTTTCTGAAATGTTCACTCACTTCTAATCTAATATTGCCAGGGAAAAGAGGATACACATGTAAATGGGTGAGGGTTCCAGGGTTTTTGGAATGCATACATCAGTATCATGATAACTGGAATAACATTGTATTCTAAGCTGTGCACATTATTGTAGAATATTTCTAAGAATATATTTTTGCTTTTTATTTACTGTACAGCTTATATTCAAATTCAAATCAAATTCAAATTTTATTTGTCACATACACAGTCATACACAGTATAATATGAGAATATTATGTACATACTGTATATCGCTCCATTCTTATTGTGGCCAGCACTAGACAACTATTTCATATGGTTTTATGACTGGAGCTTAGTGAAATGTGTTCATTGTTTGGCAAAATCCTGGGCCCGAGGAAAGCCAGGACTAACTGGCATATCTTACACTGAGAACAAAACCAGCCATTCACAAGTGCCGGAACATGCTGTACCCGTCTCTCGCTGTCTAAATATTAGCCAATAAAGTGCCATACGTTGGCATGTGAAAGTGATTCTAGGTTCTAGGAAAAATTTCCCGTTAAAAACATTTATGTCATGTATGTTTCTGTTGCTGAGCACACACACACGCATGATGGGAGCAGAGTGGAGATGAACTCCCTGTTTAGCAGCTTAAAGAATTTTTATCCTCCTCAGCCTGATTTAGTCAGTCAAGATGCCTTAGCTTTCAGCCAAGTCACGCTCTGATTAGCCAGTAGTAGTCTTTGTCCCAGAATACTCCCTGCTCCAAGAGGCTGACCTTACCTCGCATTACCCAGCATGCTTTACTCTGCTCCCTCATCTAACTGTATCTCAGCAGGAGAAGACATTCTGTAGAATACAGCTGCCTTCAAAGCCAGTTCTACTGGAGCTGGGAGTGTGACCTCGTCCAGCACTGTGAGACAAACATATATAATATTCAGTAAAACTAAAATTTACAGAAAACTTTAGAGAGGCTGGAACATTTTTTGATTAGAGCGAGATGTGAGAGAAAAACAAGGTAATTTAGCTCTGAACAAACACTTGGGTTTGACCTTTGATAGATGGAATGATTTCTCAAAGAGGTAATTGGGAATTCATGTTATTTGCCTGTGTTCATTATATGAGCTGTAGGAGGTGAGGGTATAATGAGGGCACTATCCTGAAGTCATGTGAGGACTGTTTACATGGTTATTAGGCTTGATGTTTTTTAACACACTGGGCTATGCCATGTGGACAGATTCATTGAACAGGTGCTTCTGAATAACCTTAGTGTGCAAGGTCAAGCCAGAGACAAAGAATAATACCAAAAAGATAATAATAATATTTAAGGAGTAGTTGAGCAGGTGTAAGGATCATATATACACAAAGTATTTCTGCTGGGACAAATATTATAGTGTTTGCACTCGCTGCACCTGTTCTGGCAGTACAGTACATGCTGTGTTGAATAAACGGGGACATTGCATATCTGTTTACCTTTCACCTAGTGGCCCAGGGGGAACCTAGTTTATAGGGCCAAGTAGGACAATAGCTGTTCGTCTCTCTACCCGTCCTACATTTCCATATGGTAGCTTTGGAGCAGATTAAAACCTGAAACCGGCAGTTATTAAAAATTAAAAATATTATATTATTTATCATATATGATGCCATGCCAGCGATACCTGCTCAAGATTTCAGCAGACTTGTCGCTACAACCAAAAGAGGACATTTTCGTCAATTAAGAAATTTAGCAAACACAAATTCAGAAAAGATATTGGGCGTGTCTATTTTGTTCATAAATGTATTAATCCCCTTGCATTGTGAATTAATCATGAATGTAACAAACATATCTGCAGCACACCTGCATCAATCTGGGTTTCTAGATGTCTTCATGAGAGTTATCACAGCATTACCATTACCCTATAATGGATGATGGAGCGAGTGGCACCAAGATGACTCATTTCTTAGCCCTGATGAAGGACGGGTGCTAATTTTAAACTGTTAGATGTACGTAAGAGAAAGGGCTGATCAAACATGAAAATGTTCTCTCGCTCCCTCTCTCCAGATGTGACATGTATGACTCAGTCTTACCACTTTACAAGATTACATAAGAGTTTCTATTTTATTGTCTTGTTGACAAAGTCATTTAAAATGCTCGTACGTCAAAGTCATTTAAAATGTACGCCTATTCAGAGAAAATATTTTCTTTAAACATGATGATGAACTGTTTTTATGGGGAAAATACAAAGAAAGCCAGCAGTGCAGATTTTGTGAAGAATATGTTTGGAACTCTCTTGTGCGATAATTTACAGGCTTGGCCCACTTAAATAATGCTGACTTATAAATCTTTCCTATATTCATTTATTATAGAGTATTATAGAGTATTAAACATTTTATTTTTATGTCCAAATAATTTCAACTTAAAAAAAAGAATGCCTAGTCATTGATGTGGTGAAAGAAGCAATTACTTTAAAATTTATAGAAGGAGTCTCGAGTGTCAGATGGTTTGTGACAGTATGTTTCCTGACACAAGAGAGCCTTCAGCACATAAGACTTTGTTTATTCCAGTTTCTCCATCACAAGACTCATTGTGTTTTCTTCTGCCTTAGCTTGAATATAGAGAATTCCTTTGGTTGAAAAATACAGCAAAAATCTGCTGAAATTATTTCCCTTTGGAGGATTTGTGTTGTTTTAACCGTTTGATTTAAAAAAAAATGTGAATCCAAAATGTTCTGACAGAGAGCAATGCTTTAATTTTTTTTTTTCAATTTGTAAGGGGAGTTAAAGCAGCATGAGGCATGAGCACACTAAGGCTAACACATGCCACAGAACACCACAACATGTCATTAAATTTTATTTTCAGGGATCCTCAAAACTCCGATTTGAGTTATGGTTATTTCAGTAGGGCTGAATGGTTCATTATTTTTAGCACCTCGATGTACAGTATATCGTGCTGGTAAATTCTGTACTTTTAATGTATGTGCTTCATCTGACCTCAAGCTCTTTCAGCTTCATTCAGTTGGAAAACCATGAAGGTTATGTTGATGTTGCTGCTGCTGTTGATAGACTTGAACCTGCCTCTGGAAATGACTTTTTAAACATCAGAGACACACCCTACTGTAAATAATGTCTATTCCTTCATCCATGACGTGTCTCAGAAACATCATGTTCTTCAGAGCTTCTATTGATGTAGCTCCCAAGCAGTGAGTTAAATTTAATCTGATTGCACTGCATCTTGAGGATGTTTATTTTTTACTAGCAAAGCAAGAAATGCATGGCCTGAGGATTGATCTTCTTACTGTAATATGTGGAATGCACATGAGTTCCACATTGACAGTTGTTAGCAGAAAAAGGCTGTCACATTGTGTTGTTCGATATTTGCTGAGAAACTTGAATAAACCATAAAGGTTTCCTTTTTGGGAGTCAACTCTCCTTTCACCCCAAAGTTTTCTCACTTGCTTCAATCTGGCACAAACATGCGTTCATGTATCATTACCATGCCTCCTCCTTGTTCGATACCACAGGAACAGCTCACACCTGTAGCAGATTCAGGATCTCTTGAAATACGTACAGTACAGCTGATAAACCAACAGCTCACTCTAATGGAGGACTTGTGCAGTTGCACCTTCTGGCACTCAAAGGATTCATTGTTCTGACCCAGATATTTTTATCTGTAAAAACATTTATTCATGGCCCTGTGAACTCTTCCACTTTATTTAGTGATATCATGTGCTCAAATGGTCTCAAGTGCTCTGTTTTAGAGTTTTAGACTATTCCTAAAGAGAGGCATTTGAATCTTGGTAATATCTACCATATAAACTTACATAATTTAAAGAAATCTGCAGGTTCCCGTATACAGTAGTCTTGCTGTTTAATTGGGACAGTCTAGATATTTTAGGCTTCTATACAATACATTTTAAATACAATTTGAAATGATCAACTTTAACTTTTGCCATAAATCTAATAGATTTAGGTTTTTAAAAGATTTCTTGAATCACCTTTCACCTTCTGCCAGAATTTACTGTATGTCTGTCATTATTCGGCCTAGCATGTACTTACAGAGTAGTATTATTTTAGCCTGTCTATTGTCTATTGCCTGTCTATTGCACTCTGGCTTCTGCTGTGTGACCCCTGAGTTTACTCATCCAATTTTGATTTACTGGTATTGTAGTGATGTCTTCCATCGTATTTACCTACGTTCATTCCCAATTTCACTTTGGTATAGTAAGCTGTTCTTCAGAGGAGAATTCAGTCTCAACTAATGCTTTCTATCTGTTATCACCCAAATGAGGATGGGTTCCCTGATTGAGTCTGGTTCCTCTCAAGGTTTCTTCCTATTGCCATCTCAGGGAGATTTTCCTTGTCACTGTCGCCGTCACCCTAGGCTTGCTCATCCGAGACATTTCATGCATCATTCATTCATTCATCTCATTATTTTCTAGACACATTTTTTTCACACATACAGTACACGCAAATTTTTTTAATTTATTTATTTCATTTTTGTGAAGCTGCTTTTAGACAATGACCATTGTTAAAAGCGCTATATAAATAAAATTGAATTGAATTGAATAATGTGTGTGGTTTGAATGCCCTCATGTCTGTTGAATTAAAAAAAAAGCTCTCAGATATTGTGAGGGTTCATATTGCCCTTGTACATATCACAGGAGTTATCCATGACTTCAGTATTTCCATTTCCTTGATCTCTATCATAGGGAATGAAATGCCATCTTCTTTGTCTTTCGGCTGTTCCCTTTCAGGGGTCGCCACAGCGAATCATCTGCCTCCATCTAACCCTATCCTCTGCATCCTCTTCTCTCACACCAACTAACTTCATGTCCTCTCTCACTGCATCCATAAATCTCCTCTTTGGTCTTCCTCTAGACCTCCTGCCTGGCAGTTCCAACCTCAGCATCCTTCTACCGATATATTCACCATCTCTCCTCTGAACATGTCCAAACCACCTCAATCTGGCCTCTCTGACTTTATCTCCAAAACATCTCACATGGGTTGTCCCTCTGATGAACTCATTCTTGATCCTATCCATCCTTGTCACTCCCAAAGAGAACCTCAACATCTTCAGCTCTGCTACCTCCAACTCTGCCTCCTGTCTTTTCTTCAGTGCCACTGTCTCTAATCTGTAGAGCATTGCTGGTCTCACCACTGTCCTGTACACCTTTTCTTTCATTCTCGCTGATACTCTTTTATCGCACAACACACCTGACACTTTTATCCACCCATTCCAACCTGCCTGTACTCGTCTCTTCACCTCCTTTGAACACTCTCCGTTGCTCTGGACCGTTGACCCTAGGTACTTAAAAGCCTGTACCTTCTTTACCTCTGCTCCCTGTAGCCTCACTGTTCCTCTTGGGTTCCTCTCATTCACACACATGTATTCCGTCTTCATTCCTCTGCTTTCCAGAGCGTACCTCCACCTCTCCAAATTTTCCTCCACCTGTTCCCTGCTCTCACTACAAAGCACAATGTCATCTGCAAACATCATAGTCCATGGAGACTCCTGTCTTACCTCATCTGTCATCCTGTCCATCACCAGAGCAAACAAAAAGGCGCTTAGAGACGATCCTTGATCCAGACCCACCCTTACCGTGAACTCTTCTGTCACACCTACAGCACATCTTACCGTTTTCTTAGCGCTTTCATACATGTCCTGTACCACTCTAACATACTTCTCTGCCACTCCAGACTTCCTCATACAACACCACAGCTCCTCTCTCGGCACCCTGTCGTTGTTAACCCGGGCCGCGTCCGATCCGGTATGGGAATTAGATTTGTGATTCGCATCATTGATTTGGCAAATGTTTTATGTTGGATGCCCTTCCTGACACAACCCTCTGCATTTATCCAGACTTGGGACTGGCACAAGAAGACACTGGATCGCTCCCCCCCCCATGGTTGCATTAGGGAATGAAATTAAGGAACGAAATGCCATATTACATATTATTACAAACTTGCTCAATGCCCCTGTCCACATTACGAGTACCAAGTTTCACTTATACCCTTGTAGAAATGAGATCTACCCCCATAACCTTTAACTCAGTCTGGATTTTTACAAATATCATACATTTTAAATTGAATATAAACTCACTGGTCACTTTATTATTAACACTATGCTAATACAGGGTCAGGCCAACCTTTGCTCTCAAAACAGCCAAACAGCCTCTGTTCTTCATGACATGTTTGAATAATTACATCATGCAATTCCTTCATGCTTCATTCAGTTTTCAGGTGCATTCAGTTCCAGTGACTGGGAAGGCCAATGAAGAACATTCTTCTCATTGTCGTCATGTTCAAGAAACCAGTTTGAGGTGACTTTAACTTAGTGGCATGCTGAAATAAAGGGGCTAGGGGCAAAAGCTGTTAGTAAAAATCTTAGTACAATTGTACTTGATCTTAGTACAATTGCCTGTCATGTGGAGACGAAACATGATGTACTTATAGTGACGTTCTCTAAACTTGGGGTCCACCTTGGAAGCGAGTCCTGATAGCCAACCAATGGATCATTCTGAAGGTCAACGGATCACAAATTTTTAAACTAATTTGGGACAGACGTGCAATCAAAAAGTCTAATACCACAATACAGACCAAGATGTTCTAGTCAGTGTATTGTTTTACACAGAAGAGCCATGTATATATCCAACATTCATGCAGATCCTGTTCCATTTGACAAATCTGGTTCTGGTGACAATCTGGTTTGACAATCTAGTTCTGAGAGAACTACAGGTAAAAAGTGCCTGTGACTTTTATCATACATGGGATCCTCCTTCTGGCTGCGCACAGCACTCTCCCTGGCATAAATATTGCCTCAACAGCATGTCCTCTGCATTGTGCTATCCTGGTAGATGAATTGTTCCAAGTAAGCTTTATTGTGAAGCTGAGGAACTTTTGTGACTCACCAGATCTCATGCTGTCCTGGTGATTGATGTATCTGTCTAAACACTGGCCAAACGGACAGCACGCCTTAGTTGCTTAGAAGTGGAAAGAAAAATTAGAAGGCTTAATAGATATGCCTCAGGTGTAGTTTTCTTCTCACAAACCACTCTCTCCCCTCCAGTCAGTGAGGATGGCAATCATGGTGATTTCAGATGGGGTGCTGCTGCTAAGCAGACCTCTTTTTGTAAGAAAATCCCCATATCTCCAGCAAGCTAGACAAGCTGTTCCATTCATGCTCAGATAATGAATGATACTGAACCTTTAAAACGTTCTTTATTAGCAGGCTTAAAAAATAATTAAGTATGGTGGATTAATCTGGAAATGCAGACAATATAGCAACCACACTTGGCACCATGAATAAACCAGTTTGGCAGAGAGATACCCCTGTTCTGGGACAGCTATTAGGGTTAAGGTTTCAATCAATTTCACTACCAAGGGTTAATAGCTTTGGAATAGAGCAATTCTTGAAAGTACAAGCAGCAAAATGGCTATATGTGACAAATGTCTTACTTAAATGTCATGAATGCATCTGCAATAAGAGCCATCAACCTTAATGATCTAAATTTCTATCACTGTGGCACAGGGAAATCCCTTTCCTCCACTACCATTTAAATATGCTCATCTGGGCTTCCAAGTGACAGAAACACATTTTCCCTTTTATCCTAAGATTGTGAGTTTAATCCCAGGTTATGCTACCGCCACCTGCATTTGGGAGTCTAAAGAGCAGATTGGCCATGCTTTCCCATGGGAGAGATTGCAAACGTGTGGCAATCGGCTACGAGTAAAAGCTAGGGAGAGAATCTAGCAGTCATGGATGGCTGAATACACTTAGGAATTTAGGAAACTTAAAATTACTGAAGGACAAAATATTAAAAGTTTTAATTGGAATTTTTTGTCAACTTTCGAACAAGAAAGTGTATGAGAATAGTATTTATTAAAGCACTATGTCACATATCACTTTGTGACTTTGTGAATGTGCTAAACATTTGCTGCATAATATAGCATAAAAACCTGTTAATAAAACTCAGCAGCATACTGTATGTAATCTACAGTATCAGTTGCTGTCACCCTCTTAGTGTGCAAACTCCAACTTTCACACCAGATTATTTACTCAATGAGATTTTCTTGCTCAAACATGCTTTTGTAGTTCAGTGCACAAATTCTCTCAAGGATTTAGGTCAGGGCTTTGTGATAGCCACTCCACCATTTTTACCAAGCCATTTTGCTATAGCTTCTGAGGTACAGTATACTTATAATGGCCCTGTTGAATCACCCACTTGTAAGCAGATTTAAAATTTCCCGCTGATGTCTTAAGTTTTTACTTCAGCTTTTCTTGATGTGCCACTGCCTTGAAAAGCTAAATACTTGCACAACGTGGTGCTGCCACCACCATGCTTTACTGTTGGGAGGTTGTTCATTGGATTAAAAACCTTTACCGTTATTTCACCATACATGCTGTAGTCCTGAATGTTATGGCCACAAATAATTTGACCATGAAACACTGGCTGATGATCTGCAAACCGTGCTCTGGCTTTTTTATCGAATGTGTGTTGGGGCTTCATAGTGGATGTACCTTTTATGGTATCTGATGCCTCCAAACCCATTACTAGTTCCTATGTTGTCATCTTGGGGTTGAGTTCAACATTTTGTCCCAAATTTTGGTTATTCCATTGCATTAACTTGTGCCTCTTTCTGAGTGTCTGTGTGGTCCACGTTTATATTTGTAAAAAAGTAGACTCCAGGACCCCCGCGACCCTGAATGCAGGATTAAGCGGTATGGACGATGAGTAAATGAGAGTGAGTGGTCTAAGGAGAAGTGGAAATTATGCTCACTTTTTTCAAGAGGTCTTATTTGTTTGGATATTACTCTGCATGGTACCAAAGGCAAAAAAGGCACTATGTGTAAGTGTAGACCCTATAGCAGTGACATCTCAGTTAACTCCTAATTATGACAATTGACCAATCAGAAGTTTCTAAAGATCACTGTGATACCTTTAGACTATGTGTATGAGGAAGCAGGAGCATATAGTCGAGTGTCACCTGTAGACAAAGAGGAGCAGGAGAACCTGGCAGATAAAACATGATGCTTGCAATGGGGGACAATTTACCAAGACTATTTATGTTTCTTGTTTTTCTATATTGGCAGAAAGTAGAGAAAGACCTGTGGTTGAGAGTTCTAAGCATGTATATGTGTGTGTTTGTCTGCCAGTTTTGTGTGTGTTTCTATTAAAAAGCAGAAATTAATTAAAATTATCTAGCAAAGTCTGCTCCCAGACCTTCATTCCCAAATGTCTCAAAGGTGCTACAGTGTACATTTACATTTATGGCCAGACATGCTTATCCAAAACAACTTAATGTATTTCATTTATACAACTGAGCAGATAAGGGGTTAATGGCAAAAGCCAATGAGATATAAATGGCTTAACCACTGAGCTACCACTGCTACCACAATTGAATTTTAGTCAACTATGTGCTCTTGTGTTCATACTTTGGTTTTAGTGATGTTTTTATTTTGTTAATAAAAATGACATGTCGACAATGAAACAAAAATATTACATTATCCCATTGGTGAGACAATAAAAACAGATCCTGTATTAGTACAGAGAAAATTGGTAGCTGTAACAATCAAAAAATGTAGGATTAAGCACTATACATTTGTGACAGAATAAACCATATTAGATACTATAATTATCTACAACATTCTAAGTTTATCATTCAAGCATTAATATCATTAAGTAACTTATATCTATATAATTTATCACAGTGCACAGTGTTTGTTGTGTACTGCTAATATTTGTTCGATAGCACACGATGTTTTAGGATTAAGCGTGATTGTATTTTGTATTACACACACACACACACTTGTATGGAAATGGAAAAAAAGACCATACAATAATCTTGTCAATTCTATATTAAATTATGGTATATACTAGTATAAATATAGCACATTCATTCATCTTCAGTAACCTCTTTACCCTGGTCAGGGTCGAGATCACGCCAGGAACGAATTTGTATTAAATCATCTTTCAAGTCTGTCCAGCAGGAGGCAATAATGAAAACTGTTAAGGCACACATATCTTGGTTACTCTTATTTTCCTGTGATTATTTGACACACATTTCTTGACTACTCTAGACATTTGTGATATTTGCCTCTCAGCACCGTAACCTTATTTTGTACTAATCATGCAGAAAGAAAACTGTGCTCATATACAGTACTACAGTATAATTCAGATTTCTCAGAATGAAAAAACTTTTGAGTGATGGTTTACAAGAGAGTGCAACAAAGACAAGTCTTTTTATTTTTTTTTGAGGTGACCGTTTCTGCTCTATTTGGAGTTACACTGGGAGACATCAGTATGTTTGTTTCTGATTCTTTCTCAATGTTTCGTCCAGTCATTGCTCTTTGCAACACGACTGGTGATTTCTCTTTTTTTCTATCTGATGAGAAATACTCAACCACTTCACATTTATATTCAGGACCCAATGCCTCATTACAGTCTGCTTTTACAATACTAGCTGCTGACATATCTTTGTCTTCTTTGTGTTCTGTGTAATCTCCAAGAATGTGTGGTAGATTTTGTTTAGATCCTACTGAATCTACTACTACTGGAGGCTCTTCAGAAATGATACCCGACACATTAGGCAGCTCATGCAAAGGGGCAGCTATAGTATCGCCATGTGGCCCCTTTTCAAAACTAAGAGTCTTTAACGCAACGTCGGAAGGTGTTTGCTTTGTGCTTCTCTCTGACTGAGATTCACAGGATGTGTCTTCGAGATCAGACTTCTTAGCCACAACAATATTTAGTACCATAGATTCACCAAACTCTAGTTCCTCTTCTTCATCCAGGATGAAGACCTGCTCCACCTTCAGAACTGCTGCATCACCTTCATGACCGAAGCTTGAATCTGTATGAGTCTGTGTCAAGTCCAGTCCTTCCTCTGGACCACAGTTCACCATCTCCCATTCATCCTCCTCCACCTCAATGTCACCTTCTGGCATCATTAACTCTGTTTCTCTACCAGCTAAATAATCATCTGCCTTATTTGGTGTCACATTGGGCTGTAATGAATGGTGGGGTAGAGCCACTGGTAAATGATGAACTTCTTGTTCTTCTGTATTTACCTCTTTTTTTTCCTCTGTGTACTCCTGGGCTGCTTGTGACAGCAGGTCGCTCTTCCCTTCAACCTCCAGCACCTCAAGCACTGCAATGATAGAGTCAAATCCTTACAGAGGAACTATAGGTATAATGTAGAACTAATTACACAGTAACACTGTTTGAGTACAGTTGGATTTGCTATTAGAACTACGTATATGAACCAAATTAGCCACAACATCGATACCAGGTAAGTTGAATAAAGTTAATTATCAATACTAAACCAGGATCATGGGCCCATAAAATTCAATGTGGAACCAAAGGCTAACTTGTCTGGTCTAGTCACACATAATGTACCACAAATTGATGAAAAATCCAATGCTGGCCATGACAGAAATGCACCAGAATACCCAGTGCATCAGTTTGACACACAATGGGCATAGCGGGCAAAGATGTCAAGGTTGTTGATCTGACTTCCAAACTCCCCAGATTTCAATCCGCATGAGCAACAAACAAGGCAGATCCACAGAGGCCCCATCCCGCCACACACAGCACCCTAAGGATGTTGTGCCAGTGTCCTGGTGCCAGACATCACAGCAAACCACCAGAGGTCTTGTCGAATCATGCTCCAGGGGGCCAGAGCTACCCCAGTGGTACAATGGGAACCCACATAATATTGGGTTTAATGTTTTGCATTTTAATTTTATGGCTGATCAGTGTATAACATTTCAGTTTATTTTCAGCAACATTTTAAAAGCAGATGACCAAATGAACACTTATTGAACAAGGGATGCTTGCATAGGGTGTGATGGCAGATCATGAAAATATGGTGTTGATTAAATGCTAAACTAAATGATTGTGAAAATTGTAACAAAAGTGTATTACATATTAATATGAAAATGTATGTGCCTATAAATAGACAGAAGCCTTCCATTGGATAATTACTGCAGTGAGTAATATGATTTAGCTAGCTACAAGTTGGAAGCACAGTGGCTTAGACATCCAGGGTCCAGGTTCAATTCCCACCTCGGGTCTGTGTGCATGGAGTTTGCATGTTCCTGGTAAACCACAGTCCAAAGACATGCAGATTAGGCTAACTGTCATTCCCATATTGCCCAAAGTGTGTGAATGAGCATGTGAGTATGCATGTTCTAGTGTATATATGTGTGCCCTGCAATGGATTGGCAGCCCAATGGGTATACAGTACCCTGCCTTCTGCCCCAAGTCTCCTGGGATAGGTTCCAGGCCCCTTGTATACGGAATAAAGCGGTATAGATGATGAGTTAGTGAGAGTGGCTACAGGTTATTTGACCCTGACTGATGCAGTGAGTATATTCTCATTTCTTAAATAACAATGTCAGAAGACATATCCTGTGGTCATGGCAAAGATTTCCCTCTGTTTCAGAAGGATAAAATTATTGGCCTTCATCAAGAAAAGAAAAAAACACTGTTTGAAAATTCTACTTCAAGCGGATGTAGTTAACTTAAAAAAACACACACACACACACACACACACACACACACACACACACACACACACACACACACACACACACACACACACACACACACACACACACACAAACTCTAAACTGCACACCATCTGTGCTTTATCTAACAGTATTGCCTTAACCAAATGTACTTGGTGAAGTCAGAATAAGGGTATCATGTTAATGCAATTCCGTCCTCAAAGATTAGTGGCAGCAGCTGGCTCACTCACTCACACACACACACACACACACACACACACACACACACACACACACACACACACACACACACACACACACACACACACAAAAACACACATGCACGCACGTATGTATGCAACCCCAAATGAACTACAGCACTTCTCCAAATTGTGGGAAGGGTGTTATTCAATTCAATTCAATTTTATTTATATAGCGCTTTTAACAATGGTCATTGTCTCAAAGCAGCTTCACAAAAATGAAAGAAAATTTACAAAAACATTTTAGAAAAGAAAATAATTGGAAGTGTGTATGTGTGAGAAAAATGTGTCTAGATAATAATGCGACGAATGAATGATGAATGAAATGTCTCTGATGAGCAAGCCAAGGGTGACGGCGACGGTGGCAAGGAAAAACTCCCTCAGATGGCATTCGGAAGAAACCTTGAGAAGAACCAGACTCAACAGGGAACCCATCCTCATTTGGGTGAAACAGATAGAAATGATATAACATCTTGTGTGTTGTGCAGGTGAAAATTCAATATGACAGAAATTATTTAAATTGACATGAAGACCAGTTCAGCATAGGGTGTTAGTCGTTAATGGATTCCATGTAGAATGCTAGACATCAGAAATAACTACAGTACACAACAACCCCCATCCGGCCCCGCAACAACCAGCAAGTCATCCATGAGGTCTTTTTATGGTATTTTTGCCGATCACTGCAAATTAGACTCATATAATAAGATTGCATAACAAATAAGACAAGAATAGAAAATATTAATGGTGTGGTACTAACCGTTTCTCTTCTCCTTTTCCAGGTAGGCCTAGAGAGAGAGAGAGAGAGAGAGAGCTCATTAATAAATATAATTAATAGGACTATCCTACAGCTATCAACTACTTGAGCACTGTACATTAATTATTTTTTACACAAATGCACATACATACACATAGACAGTGTGAAATGTAGTTATAATTCAGACAGTTATCTTGTCAGCAGTGCAAACTTACATTTGTGTGGTGTTTGTGAGTGGATGATGATGCAATATGCATTTTCATGAAGTAATATGGTATAATGATGCTGAACTACATTTTCCTTTGTGCTATAACAGCATAGTAATAATACACTAGGCGTGTTGCAGTATACTTTATGTGCTGAAGAAGTGCTAGTGAACTGATGCATACAAATTCATACCACAGACATTTAATAACAAGATGACTGGTGCAATGGTGTGTAACATTTCATGGCTCATTGGTGGCACAGGACTGAAATCATTGTTAAGCAGATACGTTGGGATTTTTCCACCTACCTCGACAGGTTTCTCTATGTTGCCTGCAGAACGGATTGAAGGCTCGTTCTCCTCAATCGTTCTCAATGTTTCTTTATCCATGTTCTTAGTTTGGTCAACTTCTTTTTTCATCTCTCTCTCTGAGCTGTGTGTTTTAACACAACAGTTTATAACATTTTTATCCTTCCCGTGTTGAATAATTATATAGCTTATATCATATATGTATTATATTTGAACACAGACAGCAAAATGAGATTTAAAAAATTCTGCAGTTTTGGGGGATTTTTTTTATGGAGCAAGAATAATTGCAAACTGATGGATAATGTTTAGCGAATGTTTTGTTTGAGTCACAAGTGTATTACAAAGCACAGATGCCAAAATATTATGGAAAAATTGTTTGAGTTATAAATCAGCCTGCACATGTGTTTGATGTAATTCAAGTACACAATACAGTATCAACAATATATTGGTTAGTTTTAATTGTATAATGTTATTGTAATGAGGAACAGTCATTCTTGAGAGAACTGTGACAAAACATGTCCAAAGTATATAATATTGTGTTTTTCTGTATTATCAAATACTACAGGCAATTTGGAAACACAATTTTGGGAACTATTCTGCATATCTTTGGACTGTGAGAGGAAACGGGAGTACCCACCAAGAATGGGAAGGACATGCAAACTCCATGCACTCAGACCCAAGGCAGAAATTTAACACGGACCCTGAAGGTTTAAGGTAACAGTGCTAACCACTAAGCCACCATGCATCCTAAATCACAATTTAGCGGTTTTAAGAATATGGTGGCTCAGTGGTAGGTGTTTCGCCTGCCACGTGTAAGGCCAATAGAAACATTACTAGAGGGTTACCTGCGTCTTTGCCCTCAAGCAGATCCTGCTTCCTGCTTGCTACAATTACCTGCAAATGGATTGTATGGTCAACTTGTTGCTGCTTCAATGTTTCGCCAGCCCTTATTTATGTCTGTCATATGTGATGTCGTTGTAGACATTCTGTAGTCTAATACAGGGTTTCAGCGGAAGGCCCGGGTCCGATTCCCAGCTAGTGCCCAAACCCCCCAGCCAGGGTTGCGTCAGGAAGGGCATCCGGCGTAAAACCTGTGCCAAGTTGTAGTGCGGACTGGGTATTCTGCTGTGGCGACCCCTTGCCGGGAGCAGCCGAAAGACCAACAACAACAGTAGCCCTGAGCTCAGTGATGATGTACCCTTTTTTCTTTGCAGACATTGCTGCCTATTGTTACATTTAGTGAGGATACTGTGACATGTTCTTAGCATGATGTAAAAGTTGATGATCCTTCCTGTCGTTACAGTCGGTGAGGTATGCCTGTGACATACCCTTAGTGTGACACAAAATTGCCTCCTACACACTCACAGCATGATATAAAAGGTGATAATTGCATGTGACTACTTGTGCAAACACCACCGCCCACTGGTCATACACAGCCTGCCACACGCTGCCCAAACAAACAGAATTTCTGTCTCTTCATGCATATTCCCAGCTAATGCCCAAACCCCGGCCACTTGTCCGCAGTGGCGACCCCTTAACGGGAGACATCAACATCAACATCTGATAGTGTTGACACCATCAGATGTTGGTCAACAGTGTCAATTAGGAATTTTTAATGTTTATGTATTAATTATTTTAATAAATACTGTCTTTCTAATGAAATATTAAATTTCTTAACATTAAGGAAGATTTTATCAATAGGATTACTACTTTACTGTTTTTAGGTAAAAAGCAAGAGTTGATTTTGCGTAATAACTTAGAGGAAGCCAAGTTATTACGCAAAATCAACTCTTGCTTTTTACCGTAATAACTTAGAGGAACCCAGGGCACTGGTGGCTCGGTGGTAGGTGATTCGCCTGCCATGCGGAAGGCCCGGGTTCCATTCCCAGCCAGTGCCCAAACCCCAGCCACTGGATGCAGTGCTTGTCCCAAGCCCGGATAAAATGGGAGGGTTGTGTTAGGAAGGGCATCCGGCGTAAAACCTGTGCCAAGTTGTAGTGCGGACTGGATATTCCGCTGTGGCGACTCCTTGTCGGGAGCAGCCGAAATACCAACAACAACTTAGAGGAAGCCAGATCCTATCCTATCCTATCCCATCCCATCCCATCCCATCCCATCCCATTCCATCCATCCATCCATCCATCCATCCATCTATCTATCTATCTATCTATCTATATTTTTTTTCCAAGTTCTCAATAATAAGTGAAATTGTTGTTGCACACAAAATCTTTGTATTTTTTTTTACAAAGATTGTTGAAGACCACGAGAAACCTCATTACCTATACAACAACTTCAGTTTACAGTGTCTATTAGCCTTCATTTTCTTTTCTCCATGTTGACTTTTGTTATGTAATCCATAAATAATGTTTAAGTTTCTAAAAGGATGTGTAGCCCACAATTTTTTAATTCAATGTTTTGTTATAAACAATGGTGGAGTTTATCTTGTTTTGCTGTCAAATTGTTCATTTACACATTCATCATTTCTTCATTTTCTATACCGCTTAATCCTGTGTTCAGGGTCGCGGGGGACCTGGAGCCTATACCAGAGACTTTGGGCACTAGGCGGGGTACACCCTGGACAGGGTGCCAATCCATCGCAGGGCACACACACACATACACACACTCACACACCCAATCACATACTACGGGCAATTTAGGAACGCCAATTAGCCAAACCTGCATATCTTTGGACTGTGGGAGGAAACCGGAGTACCCGGAGGAAACCCACCAAGCACGGGGAGAACATGCAAACTCCATGCACACAGAGACGGGAATCGAGCCTGTCATTTACACATCTGTTTGTAAATTTTAAATTTATTTTCTCTCAAAACATTTCAATAATATTGACAATTACTGTACGTCATTACAATTACACCCATTTGTTCAGCTTCAAAGAATACGAAAGTGCTTTCAATACAAAAGGAGGATATGATGTTTTAATTGCGGGCAATAGATGTAAAACGTATTTTAACACCATGATGAATAAAATGATATTTAACAATTATTACTATTATCTATATAAATTTAAAAGAAAATTGTTGACTGTACATTAGTCAGTACTCACTCAATATCTGTCTGTATGTCTGTCTGTCTGTTCAGGCAGATTACGTCATAGCATTCAATCGGTTATTTTTACTCATTCAGCGCTTTTGCCGTAAGGTGGGCGTGCCTATACGCGTCACTCAGTAGAGCCAATCAATTTAGTGCGTTTGCCTCGAGGTAGGCGTGGCTACACGCGTCACTCAGCAGAGCCAATCAACGCGATAGTTTACCTTGCAAACACAGAGTATGCGGAAGACACAGAAACGACCGTAATATTTATATATATACTAATAATGATTATATTAAAAGCATGTGCGCATTTGGCTGACACTGAATCATTAATTACGGTAGAATAATTTAATATCACACAACGATGTTGGATGTTGGATTCGTAGGCCCGGTTTATGAGGCCCTAAACTCACACCTTTCCCACAATGCAATGCTCTTTCCGAAATTTAACCTGCATTATAGGTGAAATCAAAACGTTAAGGAAAAGCGAAGTTATGAACAGTTATGTGCTGATTTAATAATCTATTTTAAAATATGCTACTTGCTCAATGTAAACAAACACGTGGACCAGTAGGTATTAATTTGAAAAGCTAAACAGAATATTTTTTACTGGAATATTTTACTCTCCGATTACTGAACAGAGAGTGTGTTTGGCTGACGACGAAAGAAGTATAAATTAGCGTAAACAAGGCTTGTAAGAAGCTCAACCTTACAAAATGTTATTCTTCTGTATAGAAAGACAGAGAGATATGCACGTAGGCTTCAACCTAAAATAATAACATCACTGATTTACATTAAAGCTGATCAGCTTACTTTAAGCTTTGACCTTTTATCTATTTCTAAGTGAATGAGTATTTAGCAGTTGCACAAGAAACTCTAGCAGTCAGCAAAATGAATCACCTTAACGTCATCAAGTGTTGTATTGTCAGATAGATACAAGTTAGTGCAGGGTTGACTGGAAAACTGATTAGTGGTAAAGGCAAACAGACACAAAGTTAGGCAATCAGCAAATCGAGCAAGCAGGATAAGGACAAAATCAATAGCCAAATGGATTCAAAGCCAGAAAAACAAAACACAGTGCAGACATGCTCAATAACCCCATCAGAATACACACTGCCAGGCCAAAAACATATTACTGTTTGAGAAGTATCAAATGATTGGCCTAGATCATGCGAAGAAAACAACTGGGGAGATTTTAAATAACTGGATTTGGGTTAAGAACTGTCCAGCACATTATTAAAAGCTCCAAGGATAACGTATGGAGTGGAGATGATTAAAGCATCCAAATCAATACCCGTGTCTGCAGGAACTCAATTTTATCATAAGCATAAAATTTAAACCCTATTAACAACCTCTGGTATAAAATAAGAGTTTCACCAGTGCCTTCATATGTACAGTACTCTGCAAAAGACTTAGGCACCCTGTGTTTTTAGAACAATCTTTGTTATAGTTTTTTATATTTTTTTTATATTTCTATTTTATGACTTTATTACTGAGTCATTACAAAAACATTTCTGATTTTCAAACATCAGTATTCCACCACAAAATGAAAAGTAACAGAAAAATATTTGTATTCCAGATAAGAAAGCAGCCTATTATATAAGTAACCACTTTTTAGACAAAAAACTAAATGGAAGCTGCTGGGTTTTGGATGGAAAAAAAGGAGCAGGTGCTGTACTGTAGGTTGATCTGCAGGATGCTCAGTAAAATTTATAGCAAGTAACTAATTTACTTATAAAACTTCACAATAAAGAGTCATCAAATCATTGTCACACAAAATGCGGACTTTTATACTTAACATTTACTAGACTTTATTTATTTATTTAGTTAGTTAGCTAGTTGGTTAGTTAGTTAGTTAGTTAGTTAGTTAGTTAGTTAGTTAGTCAGTCAATCAGTCAGTTAGTTATTTTGAAGGCATCCTTGCAATACAGTATGAATTTACATGAGTCAAGACTTTTCTGTATTGAAAAGGTCTATTATTCTTCTACAGGTATAGCTGGTTAGTGTTAGACATGGAAAAAGTTTAATGCTCTCATAAAATACTGTATTAAAATATACTCATTCAATTGTTGAATGTTTACTATAAGTTTGAGCTGTTGTTGCATTTCAATTCCATAAGGTTTGGAATGGTCTTACTAATCTCACTTACTCTGTTTGAGAAGTCAAAATGGCAGACTGCAGTTTAGGATCCTCAGCACTGCTAGGGGTTGTTTCCATCAGCCACTGCTCCCTCAGAAACTTCCTCTGCCAGAGGGACAGAACATGTCCATTACACACCATAATGATGATTTTTATTAATCACTTTACAAACTCTGCATGTAACACTAGTCATGGACCAATCTGGTGTCTGGAAGTCTCTAGCCAAGCACCAACTGGCTGTAACTGTCAGGGTGAACTAACCTGGAGTGACCAGAAGACATAGCTTTAGCGGTTAACTTTACAAACAGAATAGGCATATTAAAGTTTAGCAAAGTAAAACACCTTGCACCTTGAGGTTTTGAGTTTCTGGAGGTGGGCGGGTTATCGGGGGGCTGGGCTTGTACGACTTTCACACACACACAGACACTCACACACACACGAATTGGGAATGCCTGCTGTCTGAATAACAGATTACATTTTTGAAAAAGTAACTAAATAACTGAGTACCTAAATGGTGGACCTAATGCATTAGATTACACGTTACATCAAAAAACGAATCCACACTCTGGCCGTTATTCTCAGAGCAATCAGCAGTGTAGGGTTTCTAACAAATGGTCATGCTGAGGCCAAAAAGTAAAATTTTAGGTCAGAGAACTTTATATCTGTTTTTCCATGTTGTCTAAGTATCTAAAATGCCTTTTGCCATGCTCCAAATAACTGATGACTTTATTTAAATAATTACTTTAATCATTAATGTAATGTTGGTGTTTTGTGGGATGTTCAATGTTTAGGATATATTTTTTTCTAACCAAATCCTGGATGAAACCTTGACTGATCTAGAACTTTGTCCTGGATTTGTTTATATAGCTCTCTCTCTTTTTTTTTTCATGTACCTGTTTGTTTAAGTTCTCTAACAAACTCTGGGGCCTTCCAGGAACAAGTGCTTCTAACTGCACACAGTTGGACTCCATTCATCTATTTATGTGGCTTCTGATGGCAGCTGGATGCAGCAGATCTAATTAAAGACTTATGAAATAACATTTGTTACATTTGTTAATGTTAAATATTTTTGCAAATTATAACGCTCCCCTCCCTCACATTTCAATAGACAAAAGAGGAGCAGAAGTATCTGCACATGCTTAACAGAAGGCACAATGCAGGAGGCCATAAATTTAGTCAGTATTAGAATGCAATAACTCTGAGGAGTCCTTCAGTTTTCCTGTCTTTTTCGCATTCATCACCGTTTTCTCAGTGTGAAGCAAAGTCATCAAACTGGGGCTATAAATGAACAGCACATTGTTAAAGATACTGTAGCTGCTGCCTTTCCTCATCTTTAAAGGATATAAAATTAAAGCAAGATAATATTGGATGATGCATTTTAACGCTGGGTTGATTTCAAGGAAAGAATTTTTAGTGCATCAAAAATGGTTGCTCTGTTTAAAATGTTTTCAAAACTACGGTATCTCAATATCGCTAGGATCCTCACATTCATTCACTCATTTCCTTTAAAGCTTATCCTGTACATTGTCTCAGAAGGGCTGGAGCTTATCCCAGTGGGCAGTGTATACTCTGGACAGGGTGCCAGTTCACTCATTCACACTATGGGGAAGCTGGAAATGCTGTTTAGCTTAATCTGCATGTCTTTGGACTGTGGGAGGAAACCAGAGTACCCAGAGGAAACCCACCAAGCATAGGGAAAACATGCAAACTCCTGCTAGGATCATGTTTTTAAATTTTTTTAAGAATTACACTGGAGCACACATACATGCCTTTTAACAAATTGGGTTAGTTTGTGTGGGTATGTACTGTAGGAGAAGACTTGATCAAACCTTGTGTTGTGCAAGTTTCAGGCGTTCTTCCTCAGTCTTCCTCCTGACATTCTCCTCCTCTTCCTTAATTCGCCTCTTCTCCTGAGAGTGGAAAAAGGAAGGGGTGCATGCATTTACAAAGATTTTAATGTTTTATAGTTGTTGAACATCTTAAAATGAGTGCTGTTCTATGGAAAAGGGAAGTTACGGCAAATCAGAATTATCTGTAACCTTACCTTATCCTCTTTTTTATCCCCTTTTATAATGAAGTCGATATAATTGGCATTTAGCCATTTTTGCTTTCACCTACTTTTGCTACATTATTGTAAATGGACTTTCAGGTTTCACTATATAAAAAAAACCCTTGCACTATAGCTGTTTTACAGTACATAAAGGTAGTAGTCTTGTTTTAAACAAGAATCATCATCATTGATATGTTACTATAACTTCTTCGCAAATGAAAAGGAAGATCTAAATGAGACCTTCCTTTTCAACCTTTCTTTCAGAAAGCACAGCAAATTTTTTACTCTCTTGTCTATGGAAGGTTGAGATGTTGTTGGGAAATAAAACTTTAGACATCTTTTAATGTTTCATTGCTTCCAATTTACACTATTTGGAACTGAACCCCAGAATCACAGAAGTTAGATTATATTCCAAAGTGGAAAAAATGGCAATATACAGTAAAGAGAAATGTACAAGATTTACAGGATTGGTTTATTCTTTTCTCTGGCTACAGTACATACATAGTACCAGAAAGACTTTAACTACTTTCACCCCCGTCGATTGCTGACTCACCACTACATCTGCCATTTGAGGAAGGATATGTGTTGATGAAGGATATGTGTTGATGAAGGATATGTGTTGATGAAGGATATGTGTTGACAAACAAATCATAATCTGTTGATAATAAATGGTATTTGTTGAACTGTTATAAAAAGATGGCAATAAAAGTGTCTTGTTTTGATACTTACTGCAATGGCCTGCACCCTCTGCTGGTACGTTTCTGTCTCATCCATTCGGACCCTGAGATAAAAAAAAGAAAAAGAAAAAAGTATTTCATTCATTGTGGTGTAAAGTGCAGTTGCACAGGGTATAAATTATAGAAGTAATGAATGAAGACTTTGATGCTTTACTCATAGATGTGACTGAGAAGTGACCTGCTTCTACACACTCACACACTCTTAAAAGAAAAACACTAGTTCATATGATAAGAGCACTTGCTTTATACTCTAGGTTTACTGACAGTTGTTGCCATGGCGATTCTCATTTTCACCAACACACTGGAAATGATAAAAGTTTTTTTTTTGCCTCCAGTCTGGCAAATGTGTCTGTTTTTAGGAAAGCCTGGTCATGAAAGCACTGGAAAAGCGCATGACAAGAAGAAAAAGAGAGTAAAGGAGAATATGTGCACAGAGAAAAGCACCTCTGCAGAAGCAGTCGGAATGTTTTAACACACTTTCATGCATAATTTAGTGTTTTTATTAAGAGTAATCTTTTTTCTTTGGGAACTGGGTAAAATATCAAGTGTTACTGTATGTTGTATAAAACATGAAGTACAAGGTCATGTTCTAGTCTCATAAAAAGAAAAATGACTGGTGATGTATATTTCACTTAATATCGATAAGAAAATAAAAACATCAGATATACAGTAGCTCGAAGAATTACCTACAGCAATGTGCATGATGCTTGGATTTAATAGCTATTTGCTGTGTGTGTTAGGGGTTAAAGGGCAGAGAGGAGGATTTCAGTCACTGATTAGAGGTGATGAAGTGCTCGAGAGGTGCTGCTGGCACAAGGACACAGCGAATGCTAGTGGTACTGTCCGTCACTGAGATGGAGCCCCTAATGATTGATCACTTTGAAATGCTGGAACCCCTTTCCCCTTCTGCCCAATCTTGGCCTCATTGCCCTTTAAAACAAGTGACAAAAAAATCTGGTATGAATAAATACTGTATATGTTTCAGACATATATTTCCATTTCCTTCAATCGCAGCATGGGGCTGGGGTTTAAAAGTAAAGCAAAGTCAAAATGGGATTGAAAGATAATGAAGGTACAGATGGATATAGTGGCCTGTTTCACAATAATTTTAAGAGCATGCTCCACATGCACAAATTCATTCAATTTGTATAATAGCAAGAGATTTGCATTAATTTGTTGTTCTAGTATTAGTAAACAGCATACATCCTGTTGTTGAGAGCTTACAAAAAAATGCTCCCTCAATGGCTTTTTGGATTGCAAAGGTTATTCACTTCATGTAGCAAAGTAATAATATTACAAGCAATGTTCATAAAGTGCAATTTATTTATTTTTTTTAACCAGGGAAGCAAACCTACAGAGGTCCCTGCAGATTGGAGCCAGTCCTTACGGTGCTAAATGAAGTCATGATGACTCAGCAAAATCTCACAACTTTATCAGTCAGAGCAACTAGTCCAGTCAAATTTCTCTACATTTTACCAATTATCTAAGGCATTTATTTAAACCAACTTCCCACACAACTGAAAGGTTCAATGTTAATGATCTTGTCCAAGTCCTATGTGGCTATCTACTGTAGCAGTCCAGGGACTCACACATTTCACATCACATAAAACCTTAACTACTGAGACAACACTGCCACCATATCTGGGTCATATGTCACAGCTCAGGATGGCTGAGATATGCTAGATCTGTAAGTTTCTGCTTAGTGTTTTCATTATGTTAAAAGATATAGAGTCTCTGCAATTTCTCACAATCCTAATGCTGCTTCTCTTACAGAAAACAAGTACAGCCACTGGGAATTAAAGTATGAGTGAGCCTCTGTTAGTCAAAAACAAAACATATTGCCAGACATTGGTAATGTCCTAGAATAGCACCAACACATCTAATGTGAGTTATTTTGCAACACGTATACACCAATTTTCATAGTTTTTTTTATTTTAGTATTTTTTATATAGCTATATATTAGGATGTGTATATATAAAGGTTTTGTCTGTACATTTGTGTGGTCGGACTCGCTCTTTCAATGATATCTTTACGTTTTATACATTGGAAGACATGAAACCGGTCTCAGAAAAATGTCTGTCTGTGTATCTGTATGTCTGTCAAGATGATTTTGTCACAGCATCATGCAAAACTGGCCTGACAGAATTTGATGAAACGTTGCCAGTCTTTCTGTATTTGCCTAAAGGTAAATATGTGCCATAAATTAAATCAAAATGTTGAGTAAAACGAACGTTATGAGCAATTTTGTGTCAGGTTACCTCACAGCAGCCATTACTTTTTTGGACGAATATAGCTCTTTTGCCCTCAAAGTGGTCGTGGCCATACCCGTTACTTAACAGAGCCAATCAACATAATAGTTTAGCGTAAATACACATATTATGAGGAAGACACAGAAACGACTGTAACCTACAAAGTGCCCATACTGTACATACTGTACAATGCAGCATGGCTTACTGTACTTAAAAAAAAGTATGTAACTTCCAAAAAATTAATCTTCAAACATGTATGGACAGATCATTGTATGTTTATCCTTCCAGTTCCGAAACTGTGGTGCTAATTAAAGAAGTAATGTGGAACCTAAACATATCCACAGCAGTCCAAGGTGAGGGTATGTAAAATATCTGAACTGACAGTGTTATGCGCTCAAATAAAAGTAAAAAGTGATGTTATGAAAAGTCATGTGCCGGATGTAATGATCTATTTTAAACAGGTAGTGTACTGTATTTGGCTGATGATGAAAGAAGGGACGTTATCATAAACAAGGCATAAGATCCTCAACCTTACAAAATTTTATTTCTTTACATAAACATATTTTTCAAAATCAAAAGGCAAATTCTTTTACTTAGGTTTACTTTGGCTATCTTCCTGTAAGATTCAGGTAAGGAGCCTGCCCAACAAATGCAACAGTAAATGCAGGAAAATGTCTAAAATCTTCTTACAAGTTCTCATAATCTTTTCAATTTGACGATGCTCTCATATAGTCTCATGCCAGAGCATATGCCTGATTAATTCAGTTTGTGATCATATATCAGCTGCCAAATAAATTTTAAACTCTTGCAAACACAGTATAGAAAGTGAATTTAAAAAAATCTTTTTTTGTTGTTGAATTATTTAAAAGGAAGTAACATAAAAATAAGATATTTGGTCAACAAAATAGAATTGAATGAATTATTACTTAATACATTCATTTTCCATTATCTTGAGTAGGCCTGGAATCTATCCCAGGGAGCTCAGGACTCAAGACAGGGGACACCGATGGGCTGCCAATCCATCACAGAGCACAGGAGTACCCACATATACATCCCTCTATACAGAATGACCATTTGGAAACAAAGCAGAGTACCTAGAAGAAACCCACAAAGCATGTGGAGAACATGTACACATTTCAGAAAAGACATGAAGACAAAAAATTAGATTTTACACCCTGCAGGTGTGTCAACTTTATTTTTGGAGCAGAAGTGTAAAATACAATGGTTTCCCCTTTTCACTTTTCAGGTTCAAAAAGTTCTTTACATCTGGCCAAGATACAGTACTGTGAAAGTCTTGAGTCATCCTCAATATTTGATCATATTAAATCAATTTCAAATTCAAATAAAAATTTTATTTGTCACATACACAGACATACACAGTACGAAATGCAGTGAAATGCTTATACGACCTCCAGTGACCTTAAAAATAAAATAAAATAAAACTTATACGTAAGGAATAAATATGAATAAAAAGAGATACTAAAGAAAATAAACTTAACTAGTAAGATAAACTGTACAAGTAAGGGCATGATAAAAATTACAAAATATAGAAATATATATATATTTAAAATTTTTTTGTATATATATAAAATTTGAAAGTGGCAGTGGTTGTGCAAATATAATTTAAATATATTCACATACTGTAAAATTATGTAGAAAACAAATATTTTTGGACAGGTGGCGAAGTGTTTAAAGATACAGTCTCAAACTGTTTGTTTATGCAGTAACATCAGCAGCAACCTCGCTTCTCCTCTCGTCTGTTCCAACCACTCAGAATTCAGCATCACTACTGTAGTATGTTAATCATCAGCCTGATCATCTGTCATCATCTGCATCTGGTTGTATGCTTTTTTACAATTTATTGATTCATACATCATTATGTAGCTTAAAAAATTAATGAATTCCTATGAAACTGGTCATGTTCAGAATGGATTGAATAAGAGGAGCAAAAACATGAAAAAGGAGAGCCCAAAAAGTTATCCAGGAAGCCGGTAGAACTATTCCTCATGACTGTTAAAAATGCAAGAACATCTGGCTCCTTGGAAGCAAAATATGATGAAATGAGGGGCAGCTGAATATACTGTATATGCGCTCCAATTTTTTTGTGAAATTAAAAATGTTTTTGTATTTTTTTTCTAATTATTTCTTATTTATATGGAGATCTTTCAGTCCTCTTTCCAGTTTTCACTTTTCTTAATTTTTTTTACCTTTCTTCTCAGTTTTTGCTTTTCTTTATCTTTTCACTTCTCTCTTTCTCATTTCTTCATCGTTTCCTATACCAGCATTGATCCCAGACCTGCTGCTCGCTATGTTCGCACATAGTGTGCCGGTTCTTGGGGGTTTAAATAACGAATGGTTATGTTTATAACCTCGGTTCCCTGAAGGAGAGGAACGAGGTACAACGTGATATCCCACACAATATGTGTTGTACCGAGTGAATCGACTGAAAGGGAACCTACAGTACTGGACAGGTGTAGCGTGTTTGCTCTGATTGGCACATGGCGAGGTTGCTTAGCAACTCGACTGTCCGTCGCTCTGCCTGCTTATAAATCTTCATAGTTGTCCTCAGATTTGCCTTTCACACGGTGGCAGTGTTACATACCATCAAGCTAATTTTAATATTATATAGAGATAACCTGAGTAAATACAAAATAAGGTTGTTAATGATGATTTCATTTATTAAGGTTAAAAAGTTAAAAAGGTGGAAAAGTAATTGCCCCTAAACCTAATAACTGTTTGTGCTGCTCTTAAGCAACAACTGTTAAGCTTTTGTGAAATCTTGCAATGACTTTCCCATTTCTGTGGAGGAATTTTGGCCCACTCCTCTATGCAGAATTGTTTTAATTCAGCCACATTGCAGTTTTTCAAGTATGAATCAAGCATGATTAAAGATCTCAATCCGATTTCGGTCTGGACTTTGACTAGGCCACGCCAAACCTTAATTATGTTTTTTTTTTTTGGCCCAATCAGAAGTAGACTTGTGCGTGTTTCAGATCATTGTCCTGCTGCATAAGCCAAGTCACTTGAGCTTGAGATCACAAACTGATGGCCAGACATTCTCCTTCAGGATTTTCTGGTAGATCAGATAATTCATGGTTCCATAAATTAGCCACAGTCCTAGACCATCACACTACATCACCATGTTTGACTGATGGTATAATGTTCTTTTAATGAAATGTTTTCTTAGTTTTTACGACCGATGTAACAGGACGCACACCTTCTAAAAAGTTAAACTTTTGTCTCATCAGTCCTCAAAATATTTTCCCAAATGTCTTGGGGATAATCAAGATATTTTTGGCAAAAGCCTTTGTACTCATTTGGGTCATCGATGGCTTTTGCCTTGGAACTCTCCCATAAATTGCCCAGTCTTTTTTATTGTTGAATCATGAACACTGACCTTAACTGAGGCAAGTGAAGCCTGCTGTTGTGATGAAAACCTGATTTTGTTTTGGGTTGTTTTATGAGCTCCTGGATGATTCTTCATTGTGATTTTTGAGTAATTTTTGGTAAGCCGGCCACTTCTGGGAAGGTTCACCACTGTTCCAAGTTTGTCCTTTTGTTGATAATGACTCTCTCCATGGTTTGCTGGCTTGGTGCAACCCTTTCCAGACTGATAGGTGTTTATTTTATTTTTTTATGTTTATTACTTTCAATTGTGTTGTGTTTTTAGATCTTTTTGCATGTTTCACTTTTTCAGACAGGTTCTATTTACATGATTTATTGATTCAACAGCTCTGGCAGTCGTCAGGCTTGTGTGCGGCAGGTGAAATTTAACTCGACTTTCCCAAAATCACAGTTCATTTATGTTTTAGCAAGGAAGCAAGTATTTTTTTCACATAGGGCCAGATGGACAGTTTTTTCACTTAATTAACTAAACCATCATTTAAAAACTGCATTTTGTATTTACTCGGGTTATCTTTTTGTAATAATAAAAATAGTTTGATGATTTGAATAATGTAAGTGTGAATAATATGCAAAAACTTTAAAATTCAGGAAGGGGGAAAATGCATTTCATGGCAATGTGCAGGCCTTTTCCAGGCCACCACACATATAATAAATAATTCAGTTGTACGAGGTTTCCGGCACTCCACTTTGACCTCAGGCCATCCTATTTTAAACATCATTCTCCTTCCTTCTCTGAGCTTGCACTTATCCTAAAGTTCAGCTCAGTTTATTTTAAAATGGTGAATTGTAATGACCACTAAGACACATACAGTATGTGTCTGAGTGTATGAATACAGTAGGGCTATAGGCCACTATAAAATAAACGCTTTACATTCAATCTCCAGTTTTAATGTTTTGATATAACTTAAAGTGTTGAATTGTGGGAGTGGAAAAAATACAAAACACTCAAACAAATCATAGTTCTTAGTCATATATGGCACCATACTTATTATATTCCAGTTTTATCTCTTACCAGTTGACTGTTCACGAAGGTGCTGTGAGTCACAGAAAACACAAACAACTTGGAACCTGTTAAAAATAACGTCATGTAAATAAGGAAATGTTTTCTGGACAAATAGAAACTGTGTAGGTGTGAATGTGCATGTGTAAACATAGTGGGAGTTGCTTCGATTTGAACAAAACAGTTGCCTTAGCAGTTTAACATAGAGTAGGCGATATGTGGGCCCTTAGCTGGCATTAAACGCGCACACACACACATGCTCTATGCACACTTCGTATCAGCTGTCAGCTTTGACTCAGGACCTCATACCCTTAAGCTGTGTGTGTGAGTGTGTGTGATACAGAGTGAAAAAAAAATGCCCAGGAGGAGGTACAAATCACTGAGCAAACATCTCTTCACCTCCTCCACTCCATCATGTCAGCTGTGCAGATGCTGCCAAGTGGCACAAATATGCAGGCAACACTGGAGAAATATTTATTTATCCCACAACTCATATCTCAGAGAAAACCTTTTTGCTTGTTAAAAGTAAGACCCAAAATAGAGTATTATTGCTCTCTCTCTCTCTCTCTCTCTCTCTCTCTCTCTCTCTCTCTCTATCTATCTATCTATCTAAAGTTATTTTTCAGAATTGATCAGCTCACAACTGGGTAGGTTTTACAATTAGTAGTGGCACTGAAATCAAGTGTTCTATGATGCAAGTTTGATCAAAGGTGTGTATTCCAGCCATTTCACTCCTATCATTCCACATAATTTACACAATACATACTAGTATAGAAACGTAACCAATATAAGAGGGACATTTAGGCTTTCTAGCACTACAAGTAGGTCATTCCATATAATTACACACTGAGAACAGGCATTTCTTTCTTGCACATTGTAGTGTTTGAAACAACTTTCAGTGATTTGAAAGTAACATGTACATATACTTTACTTTCTGAACCTGACACCTGAGCAATCACAAACACACTTACAGTACACACAGTAGCAATTTAGATCAGTCAATTCAGGTTTTAGGAAGAAGCCAGAAGCCAGAAACACTCAGTACAAACAGCAACTCTGGCTCAGACTTGAGGCATGGGATGCTAGACTTTGTGAAATATCATTGAGTATGCCATGGTCTGTGACACAGGTAGCAACAAATAATCATCAGGCAATGTTGAAATGGGTCATTGGGCTGCCAGATTTTAATTCTAGCTGAATCTGGCCCAAACCTCTGAGTGTAAACAGCTTGCTAGTTGCAAAAACACAGGCCCAGCAAGCACTGCAGGAAGCCCAGAAAACCAGACTGCCTGTCCTGCATATTTTAGTGTTTCCTCCAGCAAGTCCTCCCATTTCCAAATAGCTGCTAATTAGCGAACTAGTTTAATTAGGTGTGCTGGGTGCTGGAACAACAACAAAAAATTCGCAGGGCAAGGGATTGTCTAGACCCAGGGTTGTAAACCACTAAACATACAAAGCTTATCTGAAAAATTGACATGTCTTAAAATTCAAGATTCAAGATTCAAGATTCAAGATTCTTTATTTGTCACATGCATAGTTATACAAGTACAACACGCAGTGAAATGTATCCTGAACCGCTCCTACTTTGTGCAAATAACAAGAAACAAAAGAAATAATCTATAAATAGAAAAAAAAATTCAGCCTCTATTTAGGTGATATAGGCGGTAACTTTGCTAACAGGAAAATCCTTAACAAATGACCACAAAACAGCCAGTTTGTTGTATCAGAACATCAATTGTTAAACTGCAGAATTCTCTCTTTAATGGACCAAAAGTAATTGGTCAGTTGCTCAGCTGTTTCATGGTACTGTAACGTAATTTTTGCAGCTCTTAAAGACCTGCCACTGCCATAAAAGAAATCACACCAAAAAATGGCAAAAACTTTTGCAAAAAGATTGGACTGATTGCTCTGGACAATGTTGTCAGCTGAACAATAACTGCACATCCATGGTAAGGCTTCCGTTCCCAGCCAGAAAAGCCGCCCAGCCAGAAAAGTCGCCCAGCCATTGAACGTTGAAAGGTACTCATGCCTGAGGCCTTGCACAATGGAGAGCTGGGAGGTCCGGCTAGCCAGGTCAGCAGGAAGAAGAGTGTCCACAGTGATGCTGGAGCCGCTGCCCACACGGACCCACTGTGCCACTCTGCCCGCCACCATCAGTCGCCAGCATGACAGCTGGGCACTGCCATCAGACCAGCACATTCACACACCTTCTGACTAGTGTACTTTCCCTCCCTTTCTTACCATCCTCCCTCCTTCTTTTCCTCCCAATTTTTCTAAATAAAATTACCATTTTTCCTAAGACCTCGCCTTGTGTATGTGTTTGTGGTGCTGCCCATGTGTCAAACCCCATTACACTAGCTAGGGGTGCACAGTGTAGCCAATGTAGTCATAATAATCACCTCTCAAATGAATAGTTGGAGTCCACTAAAGTTTGCTTGGTAGACCTAGTTATATATGTTGCAGATTATTATATCTCTCTGCTTATTATATATCTCTGCTCTGGGACACTGCAATCAAAATTTCATGATGATAATCTGCCAATTATTCTGTGGTCTCTGTACGATTGTTTTGTTTTGACTATCCCTCACCATTGGCACAGGAACACCTCAGACAACCACAGGAAATGGTACTGTATATGGCAGCAGATGGATTCCCTGGTGAAGAAAAACTCATTCACAAAAGTTGGCCAGGTCAAGAACATCCTAGAGAGCATGTACTGTATAGCTTTGGAACAACATCCTATTGAGACAATGAGACAAATAAGAACTTGTACCAGAATTACAGCCGGAAAAAGAAAGTAAAGGAACTGCTTATGACCTGTTGCACATCACCTCATCTTATGGAATGGTCATGTATGGCTGCTAACTGAGCGGGTTTCCTTGTATTTAGTGACAATGGGACTGACAAAAGTAAAACGATAAATTCTACAAGTATGTGAACTAAAAAATACTTCAGAAGCAATCTAAGGAAATGTTCTGCAATGGCCAAATCGATCAGCTTACCTGAATCCAACTGAGCATCAGTGTGGGACCACATAAACAGATGTAATTCCTAAAGCCTTCACCCAACTTCAATGTATGGAATTTTTAAATCCCTCAAATTAAAGTCAGCACATTTCATCAGTTTGCATACACAAAATCACTCACATTAACAATACTGTATATTAGGCCTGGCATGTGTTAATAATCAGGATTTTTACATAATATTTTCTATGCTTTAAAATCAGGCTATTGCAGTCATGATGTTCTAATGGCATGCGACTTTGTTTAGAATGCAGTGGTAGCATTAGATACAGTAGCTAGTTAGTTGCGTTCCGGGAACAGTGAGGACCAGTGAGACCAGTTCATTGAAGGTACAGTAACCTACATTTGTGGATCTGGTTACCCAGAAAGAAATGCTTCTGAACACAAGAGCCCCTAGGACATACAGTATATAGGGCTTGAATGGAATTTCCATTACTAGTGAAGCATACCTCATTTGCTGTACCTGGTAGGTTGCCTGATTCCTAGGATGTTGAACTTTTCTCCAGGCATTGTAAAACAGTGGCACTTCCTTATATGCCATAAAAAGTATATGTCACAGCCATAGCCATCTCTCCAATATTCCCAATACTATTTTTCTTAAAGGACCAAGCAACCTCCACATTCTACACTACCTTAAGACATTGGTATGACCTTCAGGAGGGGAGTGAAGTTCATATTTGAAACAGACACAGTATGACTTTCGAGTTTGTTGTACTGTTTAATCATTGACCATGTTTTCCATTGCATTGCAGTTACATGCACATGTGCCTGCATGCACACATAGAGGGGGAGAGAGAGAGAGCTAAGCAAGGTTACAGAAAAACATAAAAAATATTATAGAGAAAGCATTAAAAAAATAATACAACATGCTGCAGGGAATAAACAATTATTTGAATATTTTGTACTCACGTTGTTCCTAAGAACATCTTTGTCACAGATAACCTAACCCCGAATTCACCTTCAGTGTGAGTTGCTACTGAATTACTCTTGTGTGAAACAGTCCTTCTCTATTTAGATCAAGTCATTTGACTGTATCAGGCATGAATTTGCATTGGTGCCACTCGGTATGACCTGATGCCAACGACACAAAATGCCAACCAAAAAGACACAACACTGTTGTTTCTGCTCAAGCCCATTCCGTACAAACCTGACACAGGAATTTAACAAGCTGCCAAAAGTGTGGTAAAGTAAATGCAATTTCACTACATTAAAATTAAATTCCACTAAATTCAAGTTGTTTAGCCTTAATGTTCAAGCCAGTCTTACCTTGAGTTATTTTAATATTGGTTTTTCAGTTAATGTTGTTATGCGTAGATGTTCTCCTTGCCTGAGCTTTCTCATTACTGTTCTTCTTACCTTGTGTTCAGTCAAAACATATTGCATTTCCCTGTCATGTTTTTGTTATATAAGTGTGTTTACTGGGAACCTGTGACATTTCCACTGCGTCATTGCTCAACAGAGGGTCAATTTATCTGGCGCAGAGCCAAAATTTGATCTTTCCATTAAATTTTTTGTACTCTGGGCCAGTTAAACATTCATTGTGTATAATAATTTCTATGGGCTATCAGTGCGATGAGAATACAGAGAATCATACAGAGAATTCAGAAAGTAGTCAGATTAATCAACAGATATGAACTCATAATAACAAAGCAAAAACATAAAGAAATTGATATAGAATAGAATATTTTTCAACTATAAAAATAGCTGATGAGAAAGCTATATACTGTACCTAATTTACAGTGATACAATTTTAAAGGTCCCATATTTTCCTTTTTTCTTAAACAAGTTAACATCAATTTTATACCTCAACCTCCTGTAATTTCACTAATACTGTACATAGGATAATGCTGAGCCACGCTCCCTCATAAAACATCCGGAATGAGCAACAAGCGGGGGAAATTAATCTTCTTATATGAGGTGACAATAGAGGGAGAAATTCTAATTGGTTCCAATACAAAAATGGGGAAAAAGACATCATAGGTTTGATCATGTTTTTTATTTATTTATTTATTTATTTTTTGGTACATGCACAGTGCAGACATATCTGAACATCTAAAAACTAGAAAGCGAATTTTGCGTAAAAGCTCCCCTTTAATGTCAGACAAATTCTTATAGCCTTATGTAATATACTGCATAAGCTGTTTTGTCTTTATTGTAGGAGCATTACTTTTGTGTTTTTGTTTTACACAACCATTGCACAAATATAAAATTTATTGCATTTGATTATGAATCATGAGTAAGAGAATCCAGAAGCTGCTCTCGGAATGCAAGACTGGAAGATGTTATAAAGGTAAAGAACTTGTAAGTTTTTTAAAACAGTTTCAATCACATCTTAACATGCACTCTTGTGTGTACTGTATTTGTGTCTTAATTTCAAGGATATGATATCATTTGTTTTTAACTCTTGCTGCAATCTGTAGTCTACAGTAACTGCAATTCACCTCATGAGACACATATAGTACATATGACACACAACAAAGTAATGGACAAGTTAAAAGGTCAGTTTTGACAGCACATTGATTTCAGTATTACACAACCGCCAGCTAATCTTTCATAGGAACATCTTTCACAACAATCTTTCATAGTCATCACTATGCTGTCAGAGACAGTCACAAGTTGCACATTAATGACACACTATGAGCCAAACGTTCCTAGTGAGGTGGTGCTGGCTTTATTCTGCTCAGGGATGTGGTGGATTCAGAGCCCATCCTAGGAACACTGGGTATGTGGTGGGAGTACACCTTGGATGAAATACAAGGCTATCTGTGTATGGTGATAAAATACACAGACACATTTATAAAAACATACACTTCTAGTGACAAGTTACAGAAACCATTCCACCTAATGCCATATTTTTGGACCTGGAGAAAACATGCAAAATCCATCAGGAACATTAAAGGTTAGGACTAAACTAGTGACCCACAAACCAGTGACATGGCATTGCTGCCTACAATACTGTAAACCCATTTTTATATAACCAATATAACCAATTTCTAAACCAGCATGCTCTTGAAATTGAAATGTTGCTCATAGTATTATTAATATTTGATATTTTTTGTATCTACATGTGAATGAATTTATCAGCAAATCATTTATACAATCATTTACCTAAGCATTTTTGTAAATCTCACAAATTTTTTGGGGAAAAAAACAACTTTAAATCCTGCTCTATATCATGTGTAGCATTACAGTATGCATTTAAGACTAACTAAGATAAACTTGACTGCCATTAAATCCTATGATATGTATGAATTACTGAATTACATGAAGATTATATATAGAATGCTGTCAGCTTTTAATAGACTCCCAAAGTTAACATAAACTCAAATAAAAGTACTAAAGAGTAAACCTTACTGAAAGACAGGAGATGGGCTGGTGTGTCACATCTAGCCATTAGCAGTAAAGAAATGCCTTAGCTGACAAAGAATTTAGAGCTTGCTGGTGATTACAGATTACTGGTGTATGATAAAGGTTATTATTTAAGAGTGGTGAATTAAAATTAAATCAAAAATATATTTCAGCTAAATGTAAATTTCTATGGGCGGCACGGTGGCTTAGGGGTTAGCACTGTCGCTTTGCACCTCCAGGGTCCGGGTTTGATTACTGCCTTGGGGTCTGTGCGCATGGAGTTTGCATGTTCCCCCTGTGCTTGGTGGTTTTCCTCCAGGTGCTCCTTTCCTCCCACACTCTAAGGACATGCAGATTAGGCTAACTGGGGTTCCCTAATTGCCTGGTGCGTGTGAGTGTGTGTACTGTATGTGTGTGCCCTACAACCCTGTCCACTCTGTACCCCGCCTCATGCACTAAGTGTCCTGGGATAGGCGTCAGGCTTCCTGTGACCCTGTACACAGGATAAAGCGGTATATACAATGAGTATTCTGTAAATTTTGTGTTTATGACCAGCCATATAAATCCATATTTAGGCATTTATCAGTTTCCGAAGCTTAAAATTAATATTTGGCCCTATTTTACTCCTTGGCTTTAAAATGTGCCCTCTTTACAATATTCCATCGGACTTCACTCCCTAATAGCAGCAAGAGATGCTGTGCTCCAATTTTCCTTGAGTTTAATTTATAATTTAGGAGTAAAATAGGGCCAACTACCATTGGGGAATTAATTATTTTTGACACTCCATTCTGTTTCCTTTACAAATGAAGAGTAATTCTCAAATACTTCAATTGCTCTACTTTATTCTAAACCCCTGTCCTTTATTAAATGAAAAAAAAAAAAAAAAAAATATATATATATATATATATATATATATATATATATATATATATATATATATATATATATATTGGCACGCTGTCCAGGGTGTACCCTGTCTCGTGCCGTGAGTCTCCTGGGATAGGCTCCATGTCCCTGCAACCCTAAATACAGGATAAAGCGGTTTATTTATTTATTTATTTTTTTTACAAATGAAACAATTCTTCACTTATAATTAGGGTTTTAGTGGCATGGCCAGTTCAAACACGATTTTCATACTCTAAGACAGTGAAATGGAGAAGCACTGAGAAAAGCGGGTCATCAGGCTCAATACATTTAAAGTCTACGCAGTAGATTTCTGCCTAACAAATGAACCACTAGAAGTTATTTTGACCACACAAAGCTGTGGTGGACTAAAATGAACTGCTTCTAATGAGTACAGTACATCGACGCCTTTAACTTCCTTGCACTGACTGTATGTGGGTAGAAACTTAAGCAGGCAGTTTTATAGCTGATGGAAATTATGCAAATGAAATGGGACACACTGCCTACATTTATCTACAAAACTCGTTGGAAATACATTAAAAAACACATATTCTACTTATTTTCAAACTATTTGTCTTAGCAGTCTCAAAACTAAATTTGTCTGTGAATCTACAGTAGCTGCAATAAAACGCAAATCATGCATTCTCTCATGCTTGATTTTCCTTCAGTTTTCCTCTGCTAACTGCTAACATACACTGTGAAAAGTGATTTTTTGACCTTGTAAATAATGGTAACATTATTTAAGTATGTTTTACAAACAAATACTATTTTGTCTTTTTACTTAAAAATGTCATGTTTAATTCAGTACATTACTTGCAGTTTCTTTGTAATTTATTATACTAAAATACATATGTAAATTTAAATACAATCTCCTCAGTAATATTTACTTAGTGTTTGCCATCTAATCAAATCACACCAAAACTGAACAACTTAAAGTAAAATGTACTCAGTTCGGCAAGGTAATGGACTACGTGCACGCAGACTCGTGACGTACTTCCGCTTTGGCTCCGAAGTTTGAAGCGGCGCGCACAGAGGAAAGGAAGAGAGATTTCACCACGGCTAATGTGAATTTTACCACGGTAAGTTATTAATATGCTAAGTAATTAATTGAAATATGTTTGCAGAAAAGTGTAGAGTTATTAAGCTGTCTGCAGTCCCAGTGGTTTGTGCCTACCGTTTCTTTTTTTTATTGAGGTACAAGTGCTAAAAGTGTTCATGTTAACAGTGTTAACAGATGTTTGGATAACGTTAAAACTTAATCTTAGTTTTGTTAAACAGAGTTAAAACATTACTAAATGAAGCTATTAATATAGTTGACAGAGTTAACTATAAATGTTACACAGATATAAATATGAGTTCTGTAAGTAAATCCTACGTTAATGTGAATGCGCTTCCTATTGGTTACGCCAGAGGCGCTGTTTCCCACTGTGTTCGAACAGTCTGCAGCAGAGCTGTGGAGAACTGCTGTGGGTAAGTTGCAATCTGTTGTAGCTCCACAATAAAAGTAAAAAATATAATTTCACAAGAAATGTCAGGCACTGTTTGAAAGGTATTCAACAGCATAGGTATTGATTCATCTGTCAAGTGTATTTTTGTTCAATATCTGTGGTATTTTGATACTTTTATTTCCGTTTTGATGTACCTGGTTTTGCCATGTGCTAATGTGCTAATGAAATGCAATAAATTGCAACATCATCCAAGTCCTGAGTGCGTGTGCTGATGAAGGGTGGGATAAACCGGGTCAGAGAGAGAAAAATCTAGAAAGTCACATATGACCTTAATCTTGTCAGACGATTATTGTAAAAATGAGTTTTAACATCCGTGTAAACTTAGCTCGAGGCATTGCCCTGCCGTGTTCTAGCATTCTGTCCCAGTAAAGTTCGAGCTGCCGAAATTTAATAATCACCCTGTTTTTCGCGTCTTAATCACACAGGATTAACGTTAGTTTTTAAAATGCACTTGTACAAGGCAAATATTACATTGAACTTTATTTATATTGTTTACCTCTACTATTGGGTATGATAGCTATATATAGAAATTGATAAGGTGATACTGTACAGTATTTTAACCACTTTGCTCTGATTTGTATATTTCACAGGATGTCAGCAGAGACATGATTAAGGATACTTTCGCCCGTCATGTCATGAAAATCATTGTACTGAGCAGATCTGTAGAAGAGGAAGATGCCAGTATATCTGATGTCATCGAGGGTACTGAGGTGCTGCTGGGATGTAAAAATCTCACAAATGCATGTATTTTACTCATGGGCTGCATTTACTCCCTAAATTTGAGCTATCCCCCAAAGCTGAGAAACACATTTGAAGTGTTCCAGAAAATCTTTCTTGGGCTAGATGCTTTAAAGTTTTCTCCAAAGGTTAACTCTTTACATAGAAAGCTTGTAATCTAGTTGGGCACTACAGTACTTGCACTTATTGCACTTATGCTGTTTTACTGTGTTTTTTTGTTTTGTTTTGTTTTTTGCAAGAAAGGCAGCTACTAGTTTAACATTATTTGCACTTTTATACTTTTGTATTTTATATCTGCAACTGAGATTGTTCATGTTCATGTTATATTTAAAGGTTTTATATGTTTAAATGTTTATGCACTTTAATGCACTGTGGTTGTTCTAAAAAAAAGTTTACTGGAGTAAAATGCACTATAGTGTACCATTTATCAAACAAATGCAGTTTTACTACTTTTTTTTCATGCTCTCATCTGTTAAGGAATCTCAAAGAAATAAAAGATTTCAAGTAAAATGTATGTCAGTGTTATTTTATTGACCACCATTTAAATACATAAACAACATCAAATGTTAAAATAATATTTAAAGTAAAGGTTATTCCATTTAAAATAAGATAACTAGGATTATTGTGTAAAAAAAAAAACATTTATAAGCATTCCTTGAGTAAAATATATAAAGAAAGTCAATACAGTTTACTAGGAAATTCCAAGTAAACTTTACTTTACTGAGATTTTCTAATTAAAGCTACAGTTCTTTGTGTTTAGTTTTTACTTGGAAATTCTATTGAAATTACTCACATTTTCTAAGTGAAAAAACTTTCCTAACATTTTTTGAGTAAATCCTACTCCAAATTTTTTTCAGTGTAGCTCCTCTAAAGAGATAAAGAAGACTACAGTAGAATAACTGTTAGCAGTTACTGTAGCTGCCACCCACTAGCTTAGCCTTAGTTACTGTAGCTCTTAAAAAATGGTGCCCAGACAATGGCAGAGCTGGGCTGAGCTGAGCATTGATATGAGAAAGTGTCTGTTTGTACATGTATATGAGATCACAAAAGGGGAAATCCTATTTGATTGTTTAAACCTTGGCAAATACAAAAATGGCAAACAGACAAACATCAGGGATTTCTTCTTCTTTTTTTGTGTTTACATGACTGGGGACTGATCTGAATGTCTAAAAATGAATACAATATTCCATTTGCACAATATGAACCCTTACAGTAATACAATAATATGTAAGAAGCAGTTCCCCTTTTATTAGCGACCATATTTCGTTAAACTGATATACTGTATCCGTGTGTTGTCTTTTAAATAAAAGAGGCAGAGATAAGCATCTCTGTTCCAGCTGGAGGTGAAGGTAATTTCAGGACTAGAAGCACACGCTCATGTACATTTTTCCTTTAGACAAAACTTCAGCCCTTTTCATATTTTCCCCGTGGTCGTTATTAAAAAAAATTTAAATAAAAGTTTTGCCTTACAAGATTATGGAGCTTCTTGAGCTGCTCAGACCTGCGCGTGCCAGACCAACGCGTCGTACTTACTGTACACTCCCCGTCCCGATGTCCAGCTGCTCGCTGCTTTTTGTTTAAAATACTGTGTTTCTTTGATCATTAGCCATTATCCATGACTTTATGGGTTTTTCTTTTGACACGTTTTATTTTCATGAAATTTGATTTAGTTAAATGAGAAAATAACCTTGGGAGTTTCAAACCCCGCATTCATTAATTTTTCTGGGTGATTGTAATGTTTAATACCCCTACAGTATTCACTTATGCGGTTTGACTCGCTGTGAGATGCGGTGTGTTATACCCCTATCTCACCTGCACGGTCTCGCGCTGTGGCCGTAGGCTTGATCATGATTCACCCCGTGTTTTTGCGCTGTGATTACGTTTCCATCTTTCCGCGTGAAAAATTCAACGTTAAATTTTTTGCTGGTCCTCGCGGAAGCTTGCAGACTTTGTAGAACTTCGCGGAACGTTAAAGGAACGTCTCGGGCAATCGCGGCAGCTCACGGAGATGAGTCAGGCCACACAGGTGAGAGAGGGGTATTAGGCACCGTGATCCGCCTCGAGTGGCCGCCCGACGGTCCGCGAAGATCTACAAGGTCCGCGAGCTTCCACATGTTAAACATATTTATTTTTTTTGCGTGGTAAAATGGAAACGTAATAACAGCTCCAAAACTCGCTCCGAATCATAATGAACCGCACTTACGGCCCCGCGTGTGAGATAGAGGTATTAAACCTCCACTCTGTCATCTCATCGTATTCGTTCCATAAGTGCGCTATACAACCCGAACAACTGACACTTCACATTGTTTCTGAAGCTGGTGAAGAGTTATCAGCTGTTTGTCCATCAACTATGATTGTAAACCCGGTTCGTTTCACGGCCACATGTTACATGAAAATATTAGCGATATTAATTAATTAATTAATTAATATTAATGTATATATTTGTCTATTATGGCCTGTTATTGATAAGTTAACCCATCTCGAAATAAACGCTATTAAAAGAATTTAGTGCAATGTTTAATTTGTATAGAAAGTGCCGTCTTTCTTAACCCTGTCATGAAAAAGGAGTGAAAAATCGATTCCTGAGCCACCGATGTCCGCTAATTCAGGACCTTCACTGTAGACAGCGCCGCGTAACGTCGGACGTAAGAGGCAGCGACTTAAGAAGACTCCTAAGAGACAGTTCGAGAAATACACTTAGAAAAGTTATCACTTAACGTAAGATATATATTAAGAGTCCTCTTAGCGCGCGAATAGTGTGCGTTATCGAGAAACCGGGCCCAGGTCTACAGTATATTCCATCATTAATACAACTTTGATAACGTGCCATAATGTGTTTGCATACACCGCTGATTTATAAAGTCTGCTGCTCAGTGGCGGCGACTAGCGTCTTGAACTGAAACTACGCTAAGTATGAGTTAAGGTTGGTCCAGACCAACCTTACGAACGTGTGACTTAGCTAAGAGATACTTAGCGTAAGAACGTTTCGGGAAATGCGCCATAAAGTTAAGAGAGAGGTTAAGGTACAACTTAAGAAACTACTTAGCGATAAGAAGCTTTCGAGAAACCGGGCCCAGATCAATTCCCACCTGTGGCAATATATTTCATTTTATAATAGTTTTTATTCCTTTGTCACTTATAAAACCAACATCTAAAAGCACTCACCCACTCTCCAGGCCTTTGGATTGTGGGAGGAAACTGAAGTACCCGAAGGAAACCCACCAAGCAGTGAGGGAGAACATGTAAACTCCATGCACACAGACAAAAGGCAGGACTCAAACCCTTGACCCTGCAGGTATAAGGGCCACAGTTCCTAACCACTACACCACCATCTCACAGCATCGTCAAAAACAAAAGTGGCAAATTTTACTGGAATAAAAGATGCATTTGATGGACTTGATTTGGCCTGAAAGGCTAGTTAAAACAGAAGTGCATGTGATTGGAAAACTCATCTGGGGTGCAATGATTTTTAGAAAGGCCATTTCTCAGAAATCTTCTCACAAATCTTCGAATGGCAACTTCCTGTATTTTAAAGCACTATGTCAATCATTCATTCATTCATTCATTTTCTATACCACTTAATCCTGTGTTCAGTGTCGCGGGGGACCTGGAGCCTATCCCAGGAGACTTCGGGCACTAGGCAGGGTACACCCTGGACAGGGTGCCAATCCATCGCAGGGCACACACACATACACACACTCGCACACCCAATCCTATGTCAATCACACTAATCAAAAGTCATCTCAGACTTGTTTCATGAACTTGATAATGAGTTCATTGTTCTTCAGTGGCCTTCCCAGTCACCAGATCTGAAACCATCTTTTGGATGTGGGAGCTTCAAAACTAATGCTCAAATCTAATGTATAATTGCATGATGCAGTCATTTCTACATGGACCAGCATTGTCTAAGAGCTTATTCAAGACATGAAGACCTGAGGGTGTTTTGAGAGGAAATGTAACCTTATCCAGTGTTATAGCTTTATAGTGGTTCTAATAAAGTGGTCAGTGAGTGTACATTTTGTTTTTCACATTACTTTGTCTAAACCGTTTTAAACGTCACAAAGTTCACCTTTAATTCATTATATTCATAGTTAGTATAATTCATAGTTCATTATACAAATATACCTATTCAGCAGTACATGAAGCACTCTAACTAATTTGCTCCTTTCTATTTTAGTTGGTTGCAGTGCCTTCAGTCTGGTTCTGTTCCCTGTAGGGTTACTTACAGGCCATTGCTGGAAAAATGGTAGCAATTAATCCAGTACAGTAAATTGGATTTCTGCTTCCTAAACGAGGACAGTTATATTATAAAATTAGATTAAGCAATTTGGCACATGCAGTACACAGCAAAATCCCAATTGTTGAATTAACACTCTACAGTGTTTGTATACAGTAGGTCCAGTTAGACTCATCACTAAACCAAAACTGTGGATTTTCTTGGAGTAGTTGTGTGTTCAAAATGCATGTATGTTTTTAAATGCTGTAAGTTGCCCTTGGGTGACAGAACGAGCATTCCAGCAAAAAACATGGAAAGCTGTTGTAGCTCCATTATTGATTAGTTGTGAGGCTGGATGTTAAAGTGTGTTTTGTGAAACAGTGTGTGTGTGAGAACACTCAATAGAAATACCTCCAGCTTTCTGCTACAGCCTAAAATATCTTGTCTAATTTAATTGTGGATGCTGAATTGTTTACCGTTTTATTAATAATTCAAGTAGATGCACATGAATGTTTCTTTTATTCATTATTGAATCTATACAGTGCATTACATGGCCAGTTATGCATTTGCGTCAGGGATTTGCATAAATAATAAAAATAGAATGCATCTATAAAATTTATTTAAAAATATATTTTAAATTTAAATGTTGACTCAAATGTGTGCATAATACTATCTGGTGTAAAAACTTACCAGCGCCTCTTAAAGTTAATCTACGTACATTTCATTGGCTATTAAAGTGCCAATGAAATCACACATACAGTAATACATAAATTACAGGTTTGTTCTCAGTCTTCAAAAATGTTATCCATGCCATGCCACAGTCCATATACTGTATGGACACTTTTCTATCAAACCCTTACAAATTTAGGACTTCCTTAAACTGTTCACACAAATTTGTCTTTGTGTACCTTATCATCGTCAGGTATCCTTACCAAACACTTACTAATGTTCTTATGACTAAATAAGTACAAATACCCATAGCCACACCCTAAAATCTAATGAAGGGCCTTATAACAACAATTTAAAAATCTTTCTTCACACTGCCGTGCTGTTTTCTTTTACTCTACTGTAGTCTACATACAGTATGTCCACAAACACAGGATTTTTTTAAAATAATGTTTTTAAAGATGGGTGTATTGGAAGGACTGTTCTCCCATATGACTGATTAGCTATGGTCTGGAGACCATGCAAAAGATGGACCATATGTTGAGACTGGCCATGTTTTCTATTCTTGTTCTCATATGCAGTAAATCATAATAGCTAATTCCCATCTGTGTATTATGATGAAAATGGCATGGAATTATGTCTACATTTCAAGGAAATAAAATGAAATGAACAACAACCCTTATATATATATTTGATCCCTTTTTGTGATCTTTTCTGCTTGTGTGTACATGAATAGCCTCAAAATCAGAATAGTCTAAACAGAAAAAAAATGTTGTGGGCATAGTGATAAGTTAATATGTATAACATAAAAACATAGCATAAAAAAGGCAAAACTATTTAAACTTTGGAGGAATAGTATCATGGATGTGGCCCAAAGATCAATTGAAACAGTTACAACTGTTCAGAAAAAACATATTACTGCACGTGTTCATACATCCTGGTGGAAAATTTTTTTTGGAAAAAATATCTGGATGTTTTTATAGAAGCAAATGTCTCAGTGCAAGCCTGCAACATATTCCTGGTAACTTTTGTCTGCTTTAACCCTAACAACCTTGCCGCCTTGCTGTGCCATGAATTTTAATACATCATAGATAGCATAGATTTGCATATTATTAATATCATAGTTCACTCTGGGCATTATACCTCAGCTCTCCATCTGTCTTTTTGTATAATATAGCATGCATTCTTTCTCATAAGCAGAAACAAAGATCAAACTATTCATGGCTTTTTCCCCCCTCTGGAAAAAGAAAAACAAGAAAATGTTAAAGGAAAACAAGCAGGCAATAATTAAATGAGCCGTTCTTTATTATGGGGTGTCATAACTAATCCTCATCCATTGTCACTTCAACAAACTTGCACATAATGTGAATTGCTGTAGCTGTGTTCAGAGTGGTGTTTGAGAGATGTACTGTAAGAGGGAAATGATCACATGATTCCTGGTTGAATTTAATAAGGTGCAAATAATTCAAAGGTGAGTGAATAATTTAGAATCCGTAGCAACATACTCAGCATTTCCATTTGAATTGCATTAAGTAAGGGCAGACATGGTTTCCTTCTTGGTTTTATGTTTATTTGTTTATTTAAATATTTTACATGTTTTATACGTACATTTTATATGTTATATTTCAAAGTTTTGCATCATAATTGTGGTCTGAAAAGGTTAAAATGATGCAAAGTTATAGCCCAAGCTAAAGACAAAAATAATTATTTTAGTTGAAAAAAAAGCATATAAAAGAGAAAAAGGAACACCAGCGCAGAAGAACAATATCTGAAATTGCGGTTTTAGAGTGAAAAGTGAAAGAATCTTATCCATTTTATGTTCATTCTGCTAAAGCTATCTGTCTAGATTGCAGAATATTTATGACTAAATTAAATATGCTTTGATAGGATTTACAGTCTGGGCATGTCTAGATCTGTGTACAGATTCTACTATTAGTTAAATGATTCTGTTACTGAATGGCAAGATAAATACAGTAAATAGATATGTATAAATTGAGCCGCATATGTGTGAAGGCAAAATGTGATTGTGAATGTGTCTATTTACAGTATGCATTGGAAATCATTTATATTTTCATGCTTATATGGAAGCATTCCCACTGTGCTTAATTTCTATCCATGTAACCTAAAGCTTGCATCAGCCTCACAAGGTTGCCGTAGTAACATAAAAATCGCATTTCACGCCCCTTCCTCAAAACCCCCCTCCATAATGGTGCTTCAGTAGTGCTCAAGCTGTCTGAAGGCAGAGAGATACTCAGGGGACTGTGGTTGTACACACACACACACACACACACACACACACACACGCGCGTGCGCACACACACACACACACACACACACACACACACACACACACAAACACACACACACAGATCTCCTATATAGAGTCCTAAGGTCACAAGGGTTGTTATTACACAGTAATTTCTACAGTGCTCCTTACTGAACTTGTTATCAGTCTTCAGGATTTTCTTGCAATTCTTAAGGTTAAACCCTTTTCTGGATTAGTCATTTAATCCAATTAGTTGTTTTTAAATCTAAAATTATAGACCTTTTGTGTTTTTGAACAGTCATGAACAAAATATCTCTTAAGCAGGTCAAGTGGCCTAGACAGCCAGATTTCAGGCATTGATGGTCATTTAGCCTCCCACTGGATGCTGTAAATGATAATGCACAGACACAACATTATTTCCATAAGAGCATTACTCATAACAGAACCTCTGATATTATTCTCATTTGAACGTTAGTGCTTAGAGAAAGCACTAATTGTAAGAATTAGTAAGTTGTAAGAACCAGGTCTGCAAAGTATTGCGGACCTACTGATCTTTTAAATATGTAATAAACAACCAATAAAAACAGGTATAATAATAATAATAATAATAATAATACGTTTTTTTTTATTTTCACAAAATGTTTTACTGTCTCACAATTTCAATTAAATACCAGTGCTATACAAATTTGCAGTTCAAATTGGTCAAATCACAGAACTACTGTACATGAGAAAACAAGTTTAGAATACAGGATCATATATGCATACTGTATGTACTGTACATATACACATAGGTTTATAAATATAAGTATATTGTGCTATATTTTCAGGATTTCATGGATGCTTTCTAAGTGTTCTACTGTCTGTTCTTTGTTTTTAGTTTCATTTAGATTCATCAGAAATTTGGCATTGGTGAACGACCATCGACCATCACAAAGCTTGTTTTTCAGATCCTCTAATTTCCACACATATAATGAGCCAGTAGAACTACTTGAATTTTTTTTTTGGCAGGTCAGTTTTTAAAAATTCCGTATATGATCACTTTGCGTTTAAATTAACTTAATCAAACACTGCAATGAAAGTACTTTCTCTTGTTCTCTCACAAATATTCAGTATTACTGGGCCTTTACCATTTTCCCCTTTTTAATTTTACCTCTTACTTCCTATGAAATTTTTTTTTTCCTGGAAACAGGAAATCAGTATTACCTGATATAATTTTTTTTCAATTACAGTATCTCCACTTTACAGAATCTGGCTTTTCAGTTGTCCAATGGTCAGACTGAATGCTTGTAAGCACTACTAGCGCAGGAGGTGGGAATCATCATAGCACAAAAGGTGTGAATTTGTCAGAATATGAGTGATGATGGATTTCTTGTTACTCTTCTTTCCCCGAGCTCATCAATTTGTTGACAAGAACTCCTGGCATACATGGAAATATATTTATAGTGTGTGATGTAAGTAAAGCTTATTCTATACTGTACCTGTATATTCCTGACATATGGCATTATTAAAATGTACACTGTTTCATTATAGTTCGTTATATACTTATAGAAATGAATATATTCAACTATATAATGTAACTTAATTTTTTTGTCAATTGTAGTGGATATGAGGGGATTATATTCTCAGTGGACACTTTGTTAGGAACATGATACCAATACTGGATACTGGGTAGGGCCTCTCTTTGCTCTAAGAACTGCCTTAGGTCATCATGGCATTGATGGCACAACATTTTGGAAACACTCCTTTGAGATTCTGGTTCATGATGACACAAATGTATCCAGCAATACCTGTTGATTTTTCAGGGGTATGTACAGTACATGCTCTCCCACTTTTATCACATCCCCAAGGTGTTTTGTTGGATTTAGATTTAGTTTTTGAGGAAAGCCACTGAGTTATGTTGCACTTTAATGTACCTCATTGGTTAAGGTATTGACTTCCTGATTGGAAGGTCCCAGTCTCAAACCCCAGCACCACCTACTTGAGCATGGTGCTTAACTCTCAACCACTTATGGATAAGGGTAACTGCCAAATGTGGTAAATGAACACAATGAGATTAATTTAACAGCAACAAGGTATGCACATGGCCCTCAATATGACTCAAATAAGTAAATATTCAAGCAATGATTGAACTACAATAATGCGCCCAAGAACACATTCCCCACATCGTTACACCACCTCCACCAGCCTGGATTGTTCTCAAAGTTCATGCTGTTGGCACCAAATTCTGATCTGTCTGCCTCTGGGAAAAAACTCAATTCATCCAACCAGGCTGTTTTTTTTTCCAGTTTTAAGGAGTCAAGTTTTGCTGAGTACGTGCCCACTGCAGGCTCAGCTTTGTGTTCTTAGCGGACAGAAGTGGAATCCGACATGGTCTTGTGCTTTTTTATCTACAGTTTTGATGTGACAACGCATTTGAAGGTTCTTTTCTGCTCACCATACAGAGTAATTATTTAAGTTGCTGTCGACCTTCTGTCAGATTTAACCAGTTTGGCAATTCTCAATTTGCCTCCCTCATCAAAAAGATGTTTGCATTCACTCACTTTTTTCTTTATGGCACAATTTTAAGCAAACTTTAAAATGGTTGACTGTTGCATATGACGATTTAAGGATATCAGCAGATATAGAATACTCAAAGCAACCAGTCTGGCACCAGCGCTAATGCCGCAGTCAAAATTACTGAGCTCATATTTTGGTCCTCATGTATATGGTTGATGTGAATGTTATCCCAATCAAACCTACTGGTCTGTATCAGCATACCTGTAATTTTACGCGTTGTGCTGCTGCCATAAGATTAGCTGATTAGTAATTGTATGAATCAGTGTACAGGTGTTCTATTAAAGTGCTTAGTGAATGTCTCTACATCTGGACTGTGTATTGTACTGATGGGACAGTAAAAACGTTAAATGTGCTCATGCATGTTTTGCAGTTTCCCATACACTCATACAAAAAACACAGATGGAATAAAAGCTGACCAGAAGCTGATCAATACTGATAAACCCATTTTCACTACCCTGAACGCAGTCCTACCTGTATCTCCAGAGAACATGGATGAAGGGAGGGGTGGAGGGAGAGGGGGCTGTGCTAGCTTCAAACACAAATGAGATCCTCCCATGCCCTGCCCTCAGCTTCTCACCCGCTCTCACTTTTACACACACATGCACTAACACACACGTTCCCCACCTCCCTGCAGCTGTGCTCTAGAGCTGCAGCAGAGCTCTTGAGTTCGCAGTTCATCTGTCGTTGTCTGGACAGCCTCATTAAGGGAAGGACAAACGTGCATGCCACATATTAGTGTGTATGTTGCTACTGAGCCAGAGAAGAGTGATTGTGCTTGAGCACCCATTATTCAGAGCCAGCCTGTGTGGGCAGGGCAGAGAAGGAGAGCAGCAAGGCAAAGGGAGAAAAAGAAGAAAAGAGCAAGAGACGAGCAAAGAGAGCGTGTGTACCGGAGCTGGAATCCGTCTTGAGACCCTCCTCCACCATGGCTGCTGCATAGGAATCCATCAACAAGGCAGCCGTGTGCATGAGGTGAGGGGGGCTGTCTGTATGTGCATGTGTGTGTGTGTTTGTCTATATGTGCATCTGTGCATAATGCATTGTCTCTATCCTGAAGCAGTTTGCCTACTATTCATTCTTCTGTGCATGACTATAATATGTGTGCATAACCTACAGTGTTTCAGTGAAATAGAGACAGACAGGATAGGAGTGGGGAGACAGAAAGATGGAGAGACAGGACACAGTATTCCCCATATGGCAGTTCTAATTACCCTGCTAGGCAAAATTGTAATGCACTCTTTTTCTCTCATGCTTTTTTCTCTCTTTGCCTTTCTTTCCAGATAACTATTAATAGATAGGAATACCAATTTAGGTAAAAACCAATTTAGGTTTTAACTGTGTGTGTGTGTATGTGTGTTGCTAGGGATTGCCTGATAAATGTAAATTTACAACATTATGACAGACACAGAGTTCTCCAATCAAATGCTGAAACAATAGTACAACAGACAACACATCGTCCAATCCTGAGACTGCAGCCAAGGAAATTACAAGCTCCATCTGGCACCCTGAACATTTTATTTGAAAGAGAGAGGGAGATAGAAAAAGAAGAAAAAGGAAGAGTTGAGCACGGCAAAGGAGGATAAAAGGGAATACCTAAATAATGAAGTCGTTCTACTTGCACGTCTGTATTACTGTTGCTTCATAATATGCAGCTATAATTATGATAGCATAGTGGTAGAGGATCTTTTTAATATAATTTTGGCTTTTTTTTTTCCATTACCAGATACATATAATTTTTTTAAAGCATGCTTTCTCTTCCTCTTTTTTTCTTTTCCATTCATTATTGGCAGTGATGTTAATGTGATGTTGATGTGGTTGGTTAATGTGACTTCATATTGTCTGTGTGTGTTGAGATCCTAATAGATGGAATGATCAATTAGATTAGTGGCACCTCTCCTCTGACTAAAACTTAATAAAAATCAAATACAGCCAATTACACTGAGAGAAAGAGAGAGAGAGAGAGAGAGAGAGAGTATACAGTATTATGGTTACAAACAGTTTCTTTATTTCTTATCATGGTATTTCCTTCCTTTCAGTTTTAGAGGCTAATCTTTACAATAGCCTTCATCCAGAATGAGGGAAACTGATTTTGATGGAAACTGGTTTAAAGATGAATTGCTCTTGCTTTTGGTTTATTGTCAGCCCTCCAGCTACTCTGAGGAACTCGAGCTCTTCATCAGATTTCATTGATTTGTCCACATTTACTGTATTTTCTTCTTTCTCCACGCACACACATTTAGGAAGTTCTGTGCATTTTGCTTCTCTCTTCGGCATACAGTAGGAACAGTTTCAGGACCAATGTCTTCACCTTTTCAGGAAATAGCCACAAATCTCTAATTCTTTCATCCAACAGAAAATATTATTCTGTGCAATGAGCATCCTTGTGTTTGCTTTGTATTTTGTCACCTGAAGACTTTGAGTATGTTTGAGTAGGTTTATTCTTACAGTACCTCACCACAGAAGCATGTACAGAAAGATGCTCCATCCTTTTTTATTATTATTATTCATTGTAACCATGTCAATCCTTGAACTCTTTATTAAACTTGAAGTATGGATAGATTATGTGAATGAATAATTCATAGTGTCCAAGGTCTTTAAACTAATTTGAGTTCTAGTCTACAAATAAAGGGAAAATTCACCAGTCAACATTCTTGTACTTAAAATAGGCATTCAGCAGTTAAGTTTGTAATTTATCCAGTAGCATGTTGTGACCTTGCCTTTTGGTTTAGTAGGATAACATTAATAACAAGCTCATTTTAAAGGTCCTGAAGCTACTGTATGATGCCTGACTTTTAATTTTAAAGTATTTTTTTAATTATTGGCACTTGAAAGCCATTGTCATGGGAGCACCATCTAGGTGCTGGAGTATAGCTCCCATCAGCCACCTTGAGTTACATGTCTGTATCACGCCCACCTGGTTTGTGTTTGGAGGGATTAATTCTGAACAACTTATGAGGAAGCCACAAACAACTTGGTGCCACCAAGGGGATTTTCAGTCAGAGGATATAGTCAGTGTGTTTCCCTGAACACCAATAGGGCATGACAGACTTGCTGCGCAGGCCAATGGGATGGCTTTCTGGCCAAGCCTGGACCAGAGTTTCTGACTCTCAGAAAGTGGACTTTATCACTCTGCCACTCTAATGATGCTAGTGACACATCCATGGGCATTACCCATTCCCCTTGCCTTGCCTCTGATCCTGATGTACAGTATCACCTATAGCCACTGAGGATGTCATCATGTCTCCCTGCCTTGCGTCTGACTTTCAGCTACATTTCCTGATGCTGATACTGTAAGAATGCCACTCTTTCTGCCCAGCAGAGAACATTATTCCACCTCCCACCTCTTCCAGGGACAACAAAGAACTTCACTTCCCCCACTTTCTTCATGAGGAATGTCACTTCCCCTCAGGGATCATCTTTTTCAATGACTGTCCAAGACGCCCTTTGGACTTTTGCACATTAGAGGGGACAATGTCATAAAGGCCCTAGACTACATTGCCCATCAATCTTTTCAAGTTACACATTTATTTATTTTTTTTATCATATGGACCTGGTTTGTGTTTGTTTCAAAATTCCAAGGTTTTCAGTATGTCCAAGCCTTGCATCTGTTGTGTTTTTGTCTTTGGTGTTTAACACTTGTTCATTGTTCATGTTCACAGTTCCTGCTATGATAGTTTTTTTGGTTTGGTTGTTTCATTATGCCTATTAAAGAAGAGTCTGCACCTGCATCCTCTGTGCAGTCAATTCCTGATAGTCGTCATCCATCATACAGCTTAATAGCTTGTTTGGAACAGTTATAGACGTATCCAAGTTTGATTCAGCAGGTGTGTTTGCCAAAGAGCTAATATCATTAACAACAGTTGCCAGGTTTCAGCAAAATGTCCAGCCCAACAACTATACAAAATATATTGGATAATGAGCATCTTCCTTTCTCACTCCTTTCATAGGGAAAAAAATGTCACTGTCCCATTTCTGATATACGAATATTGGCCACTCCAGAATATCCCCTTTTCCTCTCCCATTCTGTACATTAGAAACATGCTGTATGCACTTACTCTTTGCTTTGTAGCTCTTGTTCATGTAAATATATTAGCTATGATTTGATTATTTACTTTAAAACCTCATTGTGCACTTCATTAGGTACACCTTGCTAGTATTGGGCTGTCTTCAGAACAGCCTTAATTCTTCATGGCACAGATTCAACGATGTGCTGGAAACATTCCTTAGAGATTTTGATCGATATTGATATAATAGCATCACACAGCTGCTGCAGATTTGTCAGCTGCACATCTATAATGAGAATATCTTGTTCCACCACATCCCAAACATGCTCTATTGGATTGAGATCTGGTGACTGTGGAGGCCATGTGAGTACAGTGAACTTATTGTCATTTGAGATGATTTTAGCTTTGTGACATAGTATATTATCCTGTGGCCACAAAGGAATGGCTATGGTCAGCAACAGTACTCACTTAGCATTTCGTGTATTTAAATGATGCTCAGATAGTACTAAGGGGCCCAAAAAGTGGGCTAAGATAATATACCCCACACCATTACACCACCAGCAGCCTGAACCGTTGATAGAAGGCAGGATGGATCTCTGCTTTTATGATGTTTCACGCAAAATTCTGACCCTACTATCCAAGTGTCACAGCAGAAATCGAGACTCACCAGACCAGGCAGCATTTCTTCTTCAATTTTGCTGAGCTCGCGTGAAGTGTAGGCTCGAAGTGTTTCCTGTAGGTGACAGGAGATACTCAGACGAGCACGTCTGGAACAAACAATCATGTCACATTCAAAGTCACTTTTCTTTCGCATTCGGGTGCTCAGTTTGAACTGCAGCAGATCATTTTGGCCATTACTAATGTACTGATTTGCTGCCATGTGATTGGCTAATTACTGTAGATATTTGCGGTAATAAGCCGTTGTTCAGGTGTTCCTAATGAATTCTATTAAATTCTTCATTCTTCAACCCTCATTCACTCACTCAGTCATCGTCTATGCCACTTTATCCTGTACTCAGGGTCACAGAGGGCCTGGAGCCTATCCCAGGAGACTTGGGGCACAAGGAGTGGTACACCCTGGACAGGGTGCCAATCCATCACATTGCCAGAGGTGGAAAGAGTAATAAAATTTTGTATTGTACAGTACAAGTACTGTTACTTCAGTGAAATTTTACTTGAGTACAAGTAAAGTTACCATTATAAAAATCTACTCAAGTAAAAGTAAAAAGTAGCTCATTAAAAAATTTACTCAGAGTAAAAGTTACCGAGTTACTTTTTTATTTTTATTTTTTTTTAACAGCGGGGTGGGATGAGGCATTCTAGCGTAGTTTAAAAAAGATGAGCAGATATAAATCTCAAACTAGTTGTTTTTAACTGAAGGAACACATTTGCATAATAAAGCTGTTGTCTTTCTTGTGCTTGAAAATCAAAGTGGTCACTTAAATATGGTGTTACGTCCCAGTCTAGAGCCATAGAGCAAAAGAATGGTTCAGGGTTCTATTTTAAACTGTACGGAAATGGTAGTATATGCACTGTAAAAAATAAATCCTGAAAATAGTTGTTGGAACAAAGAAATATATGTTGGGCTAATATAATGCTGGTGTCAAAAAAGAAAAATATGTTTTCTCAATGATTGTATAAATTTCATTACTCAACTACGAAAGTTTCATCAAGGCAATGAGTAAAACTGTGTTCATGAAACATTTAACTGCACACAAACAATTTTATGTTGGACGAACAAGAGGGACCTCTGCGCATGCGCAAATGCGTTCTTCCAGAATTTTCGAACTTCCCGCTATTTCCTCCCGAAATGGTGAGTACTTCATGGAAACTAACTGTCCTGCAAAGTAATTAGCAATTTTAGCTTTATAACATATATATTATCCAGCAGCAAGCTTTAGAACATTATATTTTCGAGTGTTTATGTATATAATTTGGAGTGTTACAGTAGTTATCTGGCAATGCACTCGTTTCAGCTCCTAACGCATTTTTTTTTTCAGATGGTATGTACATTGACATTAATGTTAATCTATGAAACCGCTAAAGTTTAATTACGTTACATACATTTTATTCATTTTAATGACTGATAATTTCAAAGGCTATTTGAAAAAGACGGCGCGTTAGTGCGGCACTGAGGGAGCTTAATGTTCTCACTCCTTCATCATTCATTAACCTTATAGTGTCTGAAAACGGTTATAATGGCTAAACGGACATCTTTTTGTCTAGGATTTTTAATGGTTTTGAACTACAAACGGTTACTTAATTAGTTATTCATATATTTTTCTTTTTGTATTTCAGGTATTAGGGAGAATATCTGGGAAACAGTGCTTACTGCATCTGCAAACAATCTTGGAGCTTGGCAAAATTATTTCACAACATTTTTTTTTTTTATATCTTCAACCATTTCTGAGTTAAAGCAAATATTTTATTTTCAAATAAGCCACTGCACGTTTTTACTGAGAAATATCAGTATGTTTTGGCAGATACAAGGCAGAAGTCTATTTTTCCAGTATACTGTTTTGACTGAGTGTGATATTAATAAGCTTTGTAACATGAATGTTAAGGGCACAGTTTCATTCTTGCATTTTGGAATGTTATTTGCATATTTTGTTATAACAATGCAGCATTTGTTTATTTGTTGAAAGAGTAGCTGGATTGCACTTAATCAATGTTGATAGTCTTTAACAGGTGTTTAAAGTTTACATTAAAAAAATATTCAAATTTAGAGGAATGTGTCATGTTATTTGAAATGTGGCTACAGTGAATAACCTACTCAAGTAAACTTTAAGATGTTAATTTTATAATTATGCAAGCATAATTTCCAATTCAAAATATACCTTTCAGTCAACTTGGAACATTTAATTGACACAACATTATATTTCAATTTGAGACTGCTTGTTGGCCTAACTAGGCATGTTTATTCAGCATAGAACATTTAGTTGACAGAATGTTTTATTTCAATTTGTGTGTACATTTAGAGGTAATCAGCACAGCAAAAACAAAATAGTTTATACAACTTAAATTGAGCCAACTAAAAATTTTAGATGCAACAGGTCACTAGAAATTTTTTAGTTGGAGTAGCAAGAATTTTTTTACAGTGTGGCAGAAAGAACTAGATCCAATCATTAACTGATGAAATAATGAGGTTTGTATATACAAACACACACACACATACACACACACACACAACAGGAGGAGGATCAGATTCAGGGTGGACCCAGGCCAAAATAATAAATAAAATTGTATTTATATTTAGTAGCTAGATTACCTGCAAAAACAAACAAAAAAAAACACACAAACAAAAATACAGGTACCTTCCCGGACTCCCGAAACCAAAAACAGTGAAATTATCTACAAATATATACAAAGATCAACCAAACCAAAGGGACAAAGCAATAATCAAAGTCAATGGGAGGCAAAAAGTAAAAACCGGAATACACAACCAAATATCAAAACGCCAAAATCACAATCTCTTTCCTCTTTCCCGCGTCTCTCTCAAGTTTATATATGGTCGCGCTAGTCGATGACGTCACTCTCAGGGCGGAAGCGACCGTGTGGAAGGTCAGGTAGATGCCGATGTCAGAAAACCTGGAGTGGAGTCTGGAGCGGCGCGCGCCCAGGACATGATACACACACACAAGCGCAAAAGCATAATATTTGTATTATTTTAGCATTTTCATTCATTTATTTTTTACTCAGTAGCGAATATGATTTAAAATGTAGCGAATTACAATACTTCAAACAAACGTACTTAAGTAAAAGTAAAATTACATATTTTAAAAACTACTTTAAAAAGTAGAAATACACAAAAAAGCTACTCAATTACAGTAACGCGAGTAAATGTAATTTGTTACTTTCCACCTCTGCACATTGCATACACATACAGTATACACACTAACACACTCATTCACACACTATGGGCAATTTGGGAAGGCCAATTAGCCTAATCAGCATGTTCTTGGACAGTGGGAGGAAACCAGAGTACCCGGAAGAAACCCACCAAACATGGGCAGAACATGCAAACTCCATGCACACAGAGACGGGAATCAAAGCTCATTAAAAAAAGTGTATTTTCCAATTCAATTACTTCAATTACTTATTTGCTAGCTTAAATAGTGTTAAATTAAACAATTGTTTATTTTGAATGGAAAGAAAACAGCTGCCTTAATCTATCAAAACCTTTTAAATAACTAAGAAAAAAAAACAATCGAATTTTTTTATATCCCGACGAATGACATGAGGCAGGTTTCGGTGATTTTATTCTACAGTTTCATCAGACACTTAATTCAAATCAATAACTGTCTCGCTAGAGATTTCTCATGTTATAAATTTTGTATGAGATATTCCAGGACATTTGACACATGAGAAGCAATGATGCTTTATAGGTCATGCAAAGTTTATATAGTATGCCTTTATTATGTGTTGTGTTGGTCTCAGGCTAACACCGCTTTCCCCTCTCTTAGGTGTGAGACGTAGGAGACAAAGCAGAATCGGTACAGAGAAAGAGTAAAAGCTATACAATATGGCAGCTGAGGAAAAGCCTGGTGTTAAGAGCAGTACCTCCATCGTGCCTTGCTTCCTGTTTGTGGAGGTGAGTCAACAACTATGAACCTGGAGATAATTTTTTACACGTCTGTGTTTACTGTTTGTTATGAAACAAAAGACGGAATCACGTCCGGACATATACTTAAAAGGAACTGTTTGCTCGAGCTGATTTCTTGGAAACATTAAAGAAGTATGATTTGCTCATGGTTTGATGGGACAAGAAGATTCTTGTCTAGACTCCTGTAAATAATTTTCCTCCATTGCATTGCATGTCTTATTCGATTATTTTTGTCATTTGATTATTAATGATCAGATTTCATGCCTCCTTATGCTCATTGTCTCTTTTTAATAGCTTCGTATAAGAATTCCCAGAATTTCATTTCACATATTCAATTTTGAACAGAGAAGTAAAATCATAGGTATCAATTCAGTGGTTAATATTCTGAAAAACTAATGTGATCCGGAAGTTGTGAAGGTAAATCTGAGGATGATCAGAAAATCAATAATTTAATTTAAATTCAATTTTATCCCTGTATTGCTTAGTAATCTTCAAATCATCTACAGTTTGTTTGTGGCTACTGTGATAACCTAGTGCTACGAAGTACTGCGAAGTGAACAATTAATGGGGCTACTCTATAATTACCCACTAAACACAAAGTGTTCATTTAACACAGGTTGTTTTTTAGCCTGATTGAATGTTCCTAGATTCACACTATTTACTCACTAGAGCTATTCATGCGCCGTAATTACTAGTTATTTGTGTACGGCAGTGTGTCCTGTCTTGATTTAAAAAATGAACCATTTATGCATTCCCAGAAGTACAGAAGGTGGGCAGGGCAGTAAGTATGTAGTGTGACTGTGTGAAGAGAGCTGTGCTGGTGTGTCATATCTCCTCTGCCTCCTCTTTCATTCTATGTTTGGAGGATGAAGTTGGTGCGCGGTTGTTAAACTATTAATGGGTTTCACATTATATTTTAGTTGCGATCAAATATGTTTGTATGCTCAATATTAATCAATAGATATTATAGCAATTATTAATCTGATTTGTAGAAATGCTAATAGAAATATAAATTCTTTGGCATATACTGTGTGGTTCAGATTATTTACTGTAGATCTAAATTGTACTAATGTTTAGTATATGGAGTGATGTTAAATAAATTTGGTGGGTGTTTCTAAACTTTTCGACCATCAAGCATTCATTTGTCAGACAACATTATTTATCATTATCAACATTATCACAGGCTAAGCAATGTAAAGTACAGTAGGAATTGCTGTAGGAGAACAGTTTGCATGTTCTTCTTGTACTTGGTAGGTTCCTCCTGGTACACTTGCAAACTTGCTCTTTTACTGTACATTACAGGGCCAAAAGAGAGCTTTGGTTATGGAACACAATGTGCTGGCCACTTCATCTATGAAAAAAATTCTCATGCTATCAGAACCACTTTTTCACAATTTAAGTGCTGTAATATGCCCATGTCAATAAAGAACATACTGTAAAATGCAATCTTAAATACAATCAGGTCATTAGCTGACTTCATTTTTTGCAGCATAACATTGAGCCTAGACCTGACCAACTATAGTAACACTGCTTCCAGTGGCTTGTACAGTGGCCACTACACATAATGGGTGCCTCCCTTGACACAACCATCACTCTAGTATAGCGTCAATCTGGTCTCATCAGACCACATTGCTGGTCCAATCTTTATGCTCCCCTAAACTGATGCCTTTCTCCTCAATTAATCTCACTAATAAGTCATTTCTCCCATTTTATCTGGGTTTTGGACAGGCACATCCAGTTGATGGGGCTTGGGCATTGGGTGGGAATAGAACCCAAGCAAGCAAGCAAGAAAGCAAGAAAGAAACTTTCCATCTGCGGAAAAACTCACAAGACTTTCTGCTCTGATAATAGTCATTAATCTTTTTCTGACCACATTTCTTGACAGATCAATGGCAGAATCTTTACATATCGTAATAATCCAATGGGTTTTTTAAATCAATTTCAGTAATTACAGCAGTCTCCTTTGATGTTTACTTTGCTTGATGCAAATAAATGTCAAATATTTATTTTAATGCACAATATATTTATTATAATACACCAGGCAGTATATTAGCTTCTTTGCTGCATTTACACAAAGCCTTAACCACGAAGCAACTGTGACATATCAGGTGTATTAACACAGAGGTACACAGATCAAGATTGAAACAATGACAATTATTAAAGTTTTGTCATCGGCAGACTGCTGCAGTGTACTATACATGGGCGGAGATCACAATAATGAGTTTTATACTACATTATCAGTACATAATTAACCTAATGTGTATGTCATGTAGTGTCATGTTTTGACTAGACAGTACATGGATGAGAGACAAGATTCGCTGGTCAACACGAAGTGAAATTAATTTGACAGTTCAGGTTGTAGTATCAGTTATTGACAGATGGCTTTTTTTTTTTCAAACTAATATATCCCTTGTTGCTAAAGAAATCTTACAAATAAAACTGTCAGAAATGTGTTATGTGCAACTTAATAATAGGTACAGGAAATAACCCTATGTTGTAATCTAGAATGTGTTGATTTCAACAGCTAAACGATAATACCAACTAAATAATAGACTATAAAATCATTAAGACTTTTATTTAGTTCCTGTTTATTAGTTATTCATGCAACATTTGGTTCATATGATGAGGAGAGTGATGTATCCAAACCTATCCAGATGTTAGATCCAGGCTGTTTGAGTCTAATTTTGATGGAGTACACTTAATTATAGGTAACCTGAGTGCCTGAATATGTTTCCTCAGTGAGATGCTATCTGGTCCTTGACAACAATCACTCCATTCCCTCATCAATGTCAACACCTTTTAATGATGACGCCTAAAAAAATTCTGAAAAGTTTTGATTCCTACCGAAAATGTCATGACATGTATAGAGTTTTATGCAATCGGCTGGGATTTTTTTTCTGAAATATTTGAGATTTAAATTATTGTTTTTTTGCTTAGTACAATGTAAATTAGTATGTGACTTGCACAAATGCTTCATGTATGTACCTTCTTTAGGTTCTGTACCAATACTGTAAGTACTATAGTTCTTTAAAGTAACCATGATCCCACTATTGTTTAACTACAGCACATAATGATACCCATAATGGTACCATGGCTATTTTGTGTGTACTTATTTATTTATTACACAATTTACATATCTATACCTATTATTTTACTGTGGGTGCTTGAGACCAAGTACAGTATATAGGCAAAAGAATATGTGGACACCTGACCATCACATAGCCATATGTGCTTAATGAACAACCCATTCCAGAGTTTTGCTGCTAAGTCCACGATCTTTTCAGAAGGTTTTCCACCTGAATTGGGATCTGGGTTTGTGACTCATTCAGCTACAGTATAAGAGTATTAGTGAGGGTACTGTAGGTACTGTTGTTGGATGAGAAGGCCTGGTGTGTGGTCCATGTTTCAACTTATCCCTAAGCGTGTTCAGTGGAGTTGAGCTCATGGATTTGTGCAGCCCATTTACTGTAAGTTGTCAAACCGCCCAACTGTTTTGCACAGATCCACAGTTATGCTGGACAAAGTATTGGGGTTCTTTGGTTCCAGTGAAGTAAATTTTAATGCTACATCATAAAAAGACATTTTAGACCAGGGGTTGGTAAGCTTAAACACTGGATTTGTTCCCACAGAAAAGAAAACACTGGCCCTTGAGCAAGGCTCTCTCTCAAGTGCTCAGATGTATACGGAGATAAAAATGTAAGTCGCTCTGGATAAGCGTGTCTGCCAAATGCCTAAATGGAAATATACCTTGCCGTAATGCCTATGCAACATTCCTTGTGGAATGGTAGACAATAGACAGCCAGCCTGATCCTGGTGGTTTTGGTGATGACCTACAGTATGTTACCCAGCATGCCAATCTCTGTTTAGATGAGGAGCAGCCGTGTTATCACACTGTGACAGATAGATATCTAGTCCAAATAGTAGCATGCAGGAATCCATGTTCTCCCACAAAATCTGAAGTGTTTGGTCAATAACTGATAAATGTAAATTTACATTTCTTCTACTGTTCCTGATGAGGTGATTTTCAAGCCATTTCATCTACTCTACTGTCAGTGCTGACAGAAAGTTTTCAGACCACTTCAAGTTTTCTACATATTGTTATAGTTTACACTTACAGTATGTCAAAATTAATTAGAAGTATTTTTTCTTATCATCCTACCCACAATACTTCACAATGACAAAGTAAAAAAAGCTGATTGGAGTGTTAATTATTTTTACAGTTGAGCTCTTGTGCATCCTACTCCTACCAGTGGTCTTTGTGTTGTTTCTTAAACTTGATTGAAGACTACGTGTGCCTAACTGAAGTGATTGGACATAATTAGCAAGGGCATACACATGCCTATATGAGGTCTCACAGTAGATACTGTAGCGTACGTCAGTGTGAAAATAGTGTGTGAGCATTGAAAGTGCCCAAGAGCACGAAAGCCTCCATCCTTGTTAAATGGAAGAGATTTGTGGCGGACCCAGCAGTAATCAGGGATGAAGAGCCTTGGTCAGTCAGGAAACCAAGAATGCAGGGTCACTATAAATGAGTTGCCTTTTGGAGATGGGAGATGATTACATAAAGACAATTACCACTGCAGTAGTCTAACAATCAGACATCTATGATCAGAGTAGTTAGACAGAAGCCAGTTAGACAGAAGCCATTACTCAATAAACGGCACAGTGAGCTGGAAGTATGTCAAAAAGCATTTTCAGACCATGAGAAGTAAAATCCTCTGCTCTGATGACACAATTTTCCACATCATGTAAGGATGAAATTGTGCACCACTTCATTAATACCATCCGTTCAGTGAAACATGGTGGTGGCAGTATCATGCTCTGCAGAAAATATAAAGGAATATTGATTTTTTAACTTTTTCCAGAGTGCTCAGGATCTCAGGATCTCAGGCTGGGACAACAGCTGACAATTCAACAAGACAATGATCTAAAGCATACCGCAAAGAAAACATAGGAGTGGTTTCAGAAGAGTCCTGAAGAGGACTAGCCAGAGTCTGGACCTGAACCCAGTAGAGCATCTCTGGAGAGACCCCTGGCCTAATCATCAGAGATGACACGGTCCTCTGCATGTATCTTAGGAAATGCTATGGGGCTACAGACAGCAAACCTCAGACTGGTACACCTGTCCCAGGGAGGTGAACCTCAAGAAACATCTTTTTCTGGGTTTTGAAATGACAAGAGCCATTGGGGCAGATTGGGGCTGATTGCAGGCCTGAAGTCTAATAATATAATCATTATTGTTAAACTATATATTGAGGCAGATGTCTGACTTGTATATGCCAGGTAAGATAGTATGATTGTTTGTATATGCATAGTAATGTTACAGTATGTTGGTGGTTTTTGTCAAAGATATAGAGAAACAGACATGGAGACCATGGGCAACAAACTGCTTTAACATAGATATATTTATTAATCTTGTGCAGTGCATGAGTAGGGTGTGCATGTGCCAGGTCACATTTACACTCTTGGCTTGTATTTAACAGCTTAACATGCATATGTCTGGTATTTGGCAGACACAATATAAGCCCAAAGCAGCTGAGGGAAGCTGCCTGAAGACTGAACAATAAAAGCAAGCTGTACAACATAACACTGCAATTTTCGCAAGCACATCAAAATTGGACATTTTTTTGTCAGCTAAATATTTATTACCACCCAACACCTTTTCATTTATTCTAGATCCTCCCACCTCTCATATGCAAGCAGTCTGGAATACATCTAAGATATCTTGCTTCTTATACTTTTATCTTATCTCATTATTTGAATAAATATACAATATACAATACATTACTCTTTCATTTAATGATTTTGTTTTGTGTCTTTTCTTTACAGGTTTTGGTTGTTTTTTTTTTTTAGAAAAATTAAATTAACTGATTAACACACATGGTTATATCAAGGTACATCATGGTGTAACTGACATGTTTACACAATAGATAATTTTCCTAAGAGTACCCTGTTTGACTGTATTTGCCCTGCCTTTCGTGTACAGCAATCTTGTGTGCCCCTATATTATACATATTATTATATAAATGAAAAAGCAGGAAATGATTCCTGAGTGGCGGCGCGGTGGTGTAGTGGTTAGCACTGTCGCCTTGCACCTCCAGGGTCTGGGTTCGATTCCCCGGCCAGGCTCGATTCCTGTCTCTGTGTGCATGGAGTTTGCATGTTCTCCCCGTGCTTGGTGGGTTTCCTCCGGGTACTCCGGTTTCCTCCCACAGTCCAAAGATATGCAGATTAGGCTAACTGGCGTTCCTAAATTGCCCGTAGCGTGTGATTGGGTGTGTGAGTGTGTCTATGTGTGTGTGCCCTGCGATGGATTGGCACCCTGTCCAGGGTGTACCCCGCCTAGTGCCCGAAGTCTCCTGGGATAGGCTCCAGGTCCCCCGCGACCCTGAACACAGGATTAAGCGGTATAGAAGATGAATGAATGAATGATTCCTGAGTAAAATAACAAATATACTCATGGACCAAAGAAAGTTGCACCTACAGTATGGTTTATTTTTGGCATACATGTATATAAACAGCATATACTGTATATATAGATTTCTGTCAAACAAATTAGAAAATACAATTTTATACAAAAATCAGTGGCAATCAGAAACTGAAAAAAAAAAAACCAGATGAAATTGACAATGACTTAGAATCAACATAGGAAACATTCTCCTTTCACATGCAGCTGCAGCCAGTTGACTCATTGTGTGTAACCCTGGAAAGCCAGCAGCAGCACTGGCAGCATTTATTTATTTATTTATTTATTTTTACAATTTCTCAAAAGATGCCATCAAATGACTTTGTCACTCTTGGCCTGGAACCATTAGTTGGAAATCTGTTTCATATCATGGAAATGGTATTCCTGGCGACTACCAAGCATCTGCCTGTGTTTCATTTACATTTACAGCATTTTGGTGATGCCCTGATCCAGAGCAACTTGTCATTATACATTTGAGAGTTAAGGTGTTTGCTCAAAGTCCCAACAGTGGTACCTTGGTGGTGGTAGCTATCTAATATTTATAGTATAGGTTACCTTGTCCATGTATAATTTGCATGTCATGGAATATGATTTAAATTCACTTTAAAGGAATTAAACAATAAGAGCTATTTATCCTTTCCTGTCTAGAATGTGAGACATTCAGACCCCCACACTTTTATTGTTATCTTTTTAGGTAATTTCATTGACATGTGAGTTTTAGCCAAAAGTAAGCCCTGTAACCCAGGACATCTTATGTTGTTTGTCTATTAAGGTGATGTGTCAAGTATGCATTAAAATTTCATGTAGCCCTCTCATGTGGATGTTTGGTGCCCACAAAGAACAGCTAAATATACCTCAAACACATGCTCTCACTCACACATGCAGACATACAAACCAATATCTCTACTGCTGTTACTATGGAGACTGATTGGCTCTACTATTCACCGTTCACTGTCTGTACACCTTTGTCTATCGTTTTCATTCTTCTCGCTCTTGCTTTATTCTCAATATATATTATGTGTGCTTGGGGTTCTACAGTACTAACCAAAATTATATATTTGATTAGGTGTGTGTGTGTGTTTAAAAATGTCCTATTCTGTTTGTTCATTGTCTTATATTGATAATCTTACATTTAATTCTTGAGTGTAAGAACCGTGCATTTTAATCCAGGACATTTGCAGGAAATCTACTTTGTGATATTCAAACTGATTTCATGGAGATGTTTGCATTTCTCAAAAACTTCAAATGATTTCATAATTCACAAGCTTTTCAAAATCTCTCCTTTATTATTTACAACAGGGTTTAACACATTCTAGAAAACACAATTCTTGGGATGCCAGTAGGGGGCACTGTTGGAATAAAATGTGTTTTCTTACTTGGTGCAATACTGCTTATATCCACAGTAGTGTGTTAGCCATTTCTTGGTTAAGGGGGGGATAAATCAATAAAAACAGAGAATTTAATGTAAAACAAAACGAAACGAAAAAAAATGTCACATTTATCATGACTTCTGATACACACATCTCTGAAAGTTAGAGGCACACACACACACACACACACACACACTAGCTTATTAGCACCATACTGAGGGATCACACACCTAGCACTGTGTGTATCTGGCTACCATCCTTGTCTCTAAAAATACATCTCAACTGCATCCAAGAGAACACATGCTCACTCACCTCACAGACAACAATTCTTTCAAGGCGCACAAAATCACCCTGCACTGTTATCAGCCGGGCAATCCTAAATGTAAAAAATGAACACAGCCTGCATGTGAACATACTGTATACAGTACATACTCTTACAGTGTATGAATCAGCCAAGATCTTGAAGGAGGATCAAATCTGTTTCCATCGTCTTCTTTAAGCTCAGACATACTCAGAGAAACCTACAGTACATACACGCACAAAGCTTCAAAAACAAATTCACTACACTCCAATACGAGCAAAATGGGATGCCAGCATCCCACTCTCTTTCCTTCCTTCTCTCTTTGTAGCTACTGCTCTCCAATTCTGTGCTTTTCACTTATTCTACTAGAGCTGCGTTCCTCCTCCGCCTCCCCCATGCTCTCTTTCTTCCTCCCACAGAAGCGTCCTGTCCACCACAGCACTCCGAGGCCCAGCATCCCACTTCCTGAAATCTATTTCAAGTTTTCAAAATCTTTTCATCCAGAAGGAATTTCAGTGAGGGGGCAGGGGGAAAAAGATTTATATATTTTTTCTTTTCTTTTTTTTAACTTCAGAAATTTGCCTTTTAATAAAAGTTAGATTTTAGAAGTGATAATTACATGTGATGTAATTAGTAAGCCTAATAAGTCTAAGGCAGCACAGTGGCCTCACACCTCCAGAGTCCGGGTTCGATTTCCACCTCTTGCATGTTCTCCCTGTGTTTGATGGGTTTCCTCTGGGTTCTTCAAGTTAGACCCACATGTCCAAAGACATGCAGATTATGCTAATTGCCGTTTTCCAATTGACCGCTGTGTGTGAATGTGAGTGTAAATGTTGACCAGAGGTCCAACCAAGGTTATAAAGATGGGAATAAATACAATGGTCACCACTGGCCTCCATTGTCCCTGGCTGGACTACAGAGGTTCCTAGATGGATGGATGGAATAATTCTAAGCCATTCTATGCAACCGCTTTAACATGTAAATAAATTCCTTAATCCATATTGTAGATTATTACAATGAGGTCTAAAATGACAAAATAGTCATCAACCTAGTCAGCTGCTACAGTAACAAAACATTGTCCTGTCAGATTGTCAAACACTGTAGATACTGTATAGGCTGGTTGCCTCTCAATTGCATCACACAGGGTTGAAAACAGAACCCCTGCTAACACTTTAATATCATGCTCTAGACTGAATCCTTTACAGAGCCAAGCTAACACAATTTTGGCACCTGCTATTAAATACCAAATGCTGTAAACCGAGCACCAATTGCTCTACCGTCATGCTTGCCAGAAAGAGAATGAGTGTTTTTATTATTATTATTATTATTATTATTATATTTTTCCTTGAATTCATGTTGTATTGCCTTTGGAATTATGTAACACAATACATTTAACAACATATAATTACCTAAATATTATAAGCGTGTCTGGTAATTTGGAACATGTGTAACCCACATTAATTTCTATGTGTGTAAGTTAGAATCCCTTGTTACACACTAAGTAGTGTCCTTGATAGGGGTGAGAGTAGGGTTTGGGATTCTGCCTTGTGTTAGAAGCGATTTAGCTTTGTAGCTCACGTTAGCCGTGAACAGAAAAACTGTCTAGTTCAGGAGCAATTTGTAGCAACGAGGAGTGTTACATAAAGTGTTAATTAAGATAACATATAAATGTGACATTATCGAATGTGATTTCCTGCTGAAAATGCTTCTGTGCCTAGATTAGAATGTGAATTTTGCCAGGCAGCTGCTCTCCCCTCTTTCAGTACTGCAGACCATACAGACCTAATTTCACCCAAACTGGCAACCGACAGTGTAATTAACAACTGTTAAAAATATCAGCACTCATGGAATGCATCTCATCCAACCAGATTACTCGGAACTCAGAACTACAGTAACTATTGTAGAATGATACATAAGTACTGTATAGTTTTGAAGGTCTAAATGATGTCTGAATTTAGCTTTAATTAATTATTTTCATTAATTAATTAAACATTTGGGAGGTAATAAAATGACAGAAAACTATCAGCCACAAGTATTTAATGGATCCCAGACCCCAAGTAATACCAAGAATACCAGTTCTCTGTTCTTTTGGAATCATCTTGAAAGTTAGATGATGTGATTTGAGATGAATTCTGTTGCACTATCACATATATCACCAGAAGGAACAGCAGTGGGCCAAGTTCTGAAGGGTGTGATTAGAGTGTCATGGTGCTAGTGCTGGATGGTGTTGGTAGCCCCGACTGACAAGAGATCATCTGTCAAGAAATCTCGATATGCAGTTACAGATTTGTTAAGGCCTACCATATCAGTTTCTCTGGTATGATTGTGTTCAGTGAGGTATTAAAGTCAGTGAACAGTCTTCTCAGACACATGCCTTTTTGGTCCAGATGGGTCAGAAACATGTCAAGGGCACTGAATATGATAATAAGTGGCCAAATCAAATTCTACACTGCTGCTCAGGATTTGAGAGTGAGATAAAGACCCAAGATGAATAGATTGTCTGTAGAAATACATTTACTTTTAGAAGTCATACTTTATTTATCTACAAAGAAATTCTGGTAATGTTGTATCTAACAAAAACACTTTAAGAAAGATAAAAATAAATGACTATAATAATTGTGTCAGCTTTTTAATATTTACAGCTTATTGTTCACTTTTCCTTAATCATTAAAATAGTCTTTAGCAGGTTTTACAGTTATGTTAAGAGAGTAACACCAATAGCGGAAGGTATAATTAGGTATGAGAGTAAGGAATACAGACCTGGGGTTCCTCTCCTGAGAATTCCAAGGGTAAGTACATTTGTGAATTGACTGTAAGTGTAACACTCCTGAACAGACTGAACAGAAGATTTAATTATGAAAATTAAATAAACACATGCGCAGCAGTGATGGCTTCCTCAACGCTGTATTTAACATGAATCCAATAAAAAATGAAAACTACATATATGACAGCTTTACACACAGTTAACATGCTAAACAGAAAAAAAGGCATGTCCTTCACAATTGACACCCAAACATTATACTTTGACAAGCAGAATCAGCTCTCCAAAATACATATGCACACTGAGAAAATATATAGTTCTACCTAAATATAAGCATATATAATCTTCACTCATATCAATCTGCAACAATGAAATAACTGTATGACCTTAATAATCCAACTATACAATTACCATATTAGCCATACACTCATATCAAAACACTTGCTTCAAACAATTGCATTCAGCACATTCAACACACAAAAAAAGCACACTTAAATAATTAACGTTTGCCATGCCTAACTCACAGTGACCAGATATATTTGGAGGAATGGAGTTAAGTTACCCACATTGGTTAAGTGCAAGCTAAACCATAACTTAACATCAGAAATTCTACAATAACACCAGCACATTAGCCATTTATCATAACTGACGGACTATCGTGCTAGTCACGAAGCACCCATGTTATTTGTGTGCTTAGCATGCTGACCTCATGGCACGCCATCAATTTAGTTAAATTAACTACTTTAAACACGACTTTAAACACAGGGCTCAGCAATTTCACATTTAACAGTGTACTAACGGAAGTGTGTTTTGTGCATTTAATTATTGCAAATACCTGAACAGAAGATTTAATTATGAAAATTAAATAAACACATGCGCAGCAGTGATGGCTTCCTCAACGCTGTATTTAACATGAATGAAGCACAGCACATGCGCGCCACCTACTGAGGCATGCGATGACGTCATGACCGAGGTATGCCGATTAACGAGAAGCACTTTTTAAAGGCACAGAACACTTTTTTCCTCAAGCAAGCACAAATAAGCAGTCAACAATCATTTTCAGAACATCAACATGACATGTATCCAATGTACATCACATCAAGCAGACACATATTTTCAGTAATCTTATCAAACAACATTTAACATAATGTGCATTTATCATATTTATCACACTCTCCCCTACAGGATAAGATGTCGTCCCGACATCCACTAACATCCTATTAAACTTCTAACACTTTCCCTTAAGGAACTATATGTAAATTCAGTCACATTCTCAAACATGCTTTAACAACAATTTTTTTTCACATAATCCTGGGCATCTGGTTAAAGGTCTTTCCTGCCCCAAATGCAATATACCATGTCCACCTTAAAGGGAGGGGGAAAAAAAAAGGATTTAAATTCCAGGACCTCTCCTTTCATACAAAACCAATTTAAAAAAAAGGAAGTCAATTGCAGTGTACAAAATCACTGTTAAGTCCCAGGCCGTGCCAAGTAGACAAACAGAAAATAATGATTCAAAGTCTCTGATGTGTCAAAAACTTTCAAAATGTTCGCGTAATGTTCTCATGGGCCTTGCAAAACAGTCCATGTTCCTTAGAACTCAAAACTGTGCAGCTCAAGTGTATGTGTGTATGCAAAAGTTCACAGTCCTGCACCAGTTCTTTCAAAGTCCAAAAAAAAAGAGAATTGGTGTATGTTATTGTAATTGAAGTATCAATGCATGCTCAAAGACAAACAGAATGTTGTCCCTGGTAGGCAACCATTATTGGCACCCAAGGCGTTATAGCAGGTGTCCACACATTAGGAAAGGGTCGATCACATTCTGGACCAGCTATTTCAATTTTGTAACAGGTAGGCGTGCCTAAACTGTCGTACGTGAATCTTTTTGGTGGTCGTCTTTGCCTCACTGAATCTTTACAATATACCCCCCCAGACCCATCACTTGACTCCCCTGTTTCAGCTGGTTCCTGCACAGGTGTATTGATGGGTGTTGGAAGATCTTGTTCTGTCTCAACTGAAGGTAACTGCGCTGATTCAAGCTCTAGTGATGCAGAATTGTCTGGTTCATTCCCATGCGCCAGCAGCTCAATGGGAACAGGTTGTATTTGGACTTCCCCTTGTCTCTGACCACAACTACTTGGATGTTTATTCAACTGTCCTAGCTCAACTGGTACATAATGCTCAGAGTCACTTTCACTTTCCAGTTCACTTTCTCCCATCCTGTTTACAGGTACGCTGGATTTTTCCTGTACTTGTCTCCGCTTTGGTTTGTGTCTCGTGAGCTCAATCTCAAGAGGTAAGTGATCGCAGGGCATTAGAAGGTTTCTGTGTAATACTCGTGACCTTCCTTTCCCTTGTTCAGACTTGATCTCATAGATTGGTGCATCCTCTGCCACTTTACGTACAACAACATGGACTTGCTCTTCCCAATAATTTCGGAGTTTTCCTGGCCCTCCCCTTGGGGTCAAGTTCCTCACTAGGACTCTGCCGCCAGGGTCCAGATCAGTATATCTCACCTTCTGGTCATAATTCTTTTTATTTCGTTCCCTTGCCTTTTTTGCATGTTCCCTGGCTATCTCTTGTGCTTCTCGCATCCCTCGTTTCCATGATTCCAGGTATTCACTTTGGCTCGTAGATGGACCATCATCACTAAGTCCAAAGAGTACATCAATGGGGAGTCTTGGGGAGCGCCCAAACAAGAGCTGAAATGGAGAGAAGCCAGTCACTTCACTTTTTGTACAATTGTAGGCATAGATCAATTTATCTAGTGAGCTTTTCCAAGTTGATTTCTGTTTTTCGGTGAGAGTTTTTAACATTTGCAACAGTGTTCGATTGAATCTCTCCACCTGTCCATTCCCCTGGGGGTGGTACGGGGTAGTTCTTGATGCAGTGATCCCACTATGCTTTTGCAGCTGAGTAAACAGCTGGTTCTGAAACTCACCCCCTTGATCATGGTGGATTCTCAGTGGAAACCCAAACTTGAGAGCAAAGTCATTAAATATTTTGTCTGCCACCGTTCTGCCAGACTTTGATGTTGTCGCATATGCTTGTGCAAATCTTGTAAAATGGTCAACAATGACCAGGATATACTCGTATCCTCCTGTACATTTGTCTAAATGAAGGAAGTCCACTGATACAAGCTCAAATGGACAAGTCGTCGTAATTGGTTTAAGGGGTGCCCTCACCTCCCTATACGGTTTCTTCTGTTTAATGCAAGAGCAAGATCTTAACACGTAATGCTCAATGTCTTGCTGCATGTGGGGCCAAAAGAAGCGGTCTCTTATCAAACTGGTGGTTCGATCGACACCCTGGTGTCCCATTTTATCATGTAATTCTTCAAGTGCCATTTTTCTAAATTTCTCTGGCAGGAACAACTGAGTTCTCTGTACTGTCTTTCTCTGCAGGATACCATCGTCATCCAGCATCAACTTGTCCCAGCCTCTGATCAATCCTTTGACGGTGGGGCCCGCAGCCCTCCACTGCTTAGCAGGTAGTCTTACTCCTGATTGTAAGTGATTAATTACCAGCTGTATGTCCTTATCTTCCCTTTGAGCCTTCCTGATTTCTTCCTTTGACAGGGGTTCTGTTGAAGCCGTACACATTTCAGTTCTCATTGGTGAACTCTGGCAAGGTACAGCAAAGGACCATGGCATATCTGATTCAAACTGAGCTTCCACTACCTGTATCATGGCTCCGATCGAATCTGATGAAAGTTCCTCTGTATACTCTGGCATAGTTTCCTCTGAGACCGTGGTCAATCTGGATAACGCATCAGCATCAATGTTTTCCTTTCCTGGACGATACCGGATGGTGAAATGAAAATTTGCAAGCTCTGCTACCCATCTGCATCCTGTCGCGTTCAATTTGGCAGATGTCAAAACATAAGTAAGGGGATTGTTGTCACTGTACACGGTAAACGTTGGGGCATAGTATAGATAGTCCCTGAACTTTTCTGTAATGGCCCATTTGAGAGCCAGGAATTCCAATTTTCCACTGTGCAAATGATACTTTTGTTCTGCTGCTGTCAATGTTCTCGATCCGTATGCAATCACTCTCAGCTTTCCATCCTGGTGCTGATACAGAACAGCTCCCAATCCCTGATTTGATGCGTCGGTGTGTAGTACGAATGGTTTAGTAAAGTCCGGGAACCCCAGGACAGGTGGCTTGACTAAACAATCAATAAGTCTTTCAAGTGTTTCTTGGTGTTGCTCTGTCCACTCAATCAACTGACTTGATGGAACCACGTGATTCTTGAGGTGAGTCCCTCTTTTCCTTTTACCTTTCGTTTGTACTTTGTTGTCATTTTTCAGTAGGTCATACAAGGGGCAAGCAATTCTCGAAAAGTCCTTGATGTAAGATCGGTAGTAGCTTAACAATCCCAATATCTTTCTTAATTCTCCTACTGTGGTAGGTTTCTTGTCTTTCAGTGCTGTCACAGCTATAGTATCTGCAGGGTCAATCCTGCTACCTTCTTTAGAAACTATTCTCCCCAAGTAGCGGACCTCCTCTCTGAACAACTCGCATTTTTTTGGCTTTAGTTTCACCCCATGTGACCGCAACCGCTGTAAGACTTCCCTTACTGCCTCAACATGCTCATCAATGGATTTTGTGAAGACCAAGATGTCGTCCAAGTAAGGTACACAAATGTTGTCACGCAGTCCTTCCAAGCATCCTTCCATAAATTGCTGAAACGCGGCGGGTGCATTCATGAGCCCAAAAGGGATACGGACCCATTCATACAATCCCCACGGTGTGCTAAACGCTGTCAGTGGTCTGCTTTCTGGAGTCATAAACCCTTGATGGTACGCCTTCCCTTGGTCTAGCAAGGAGAACCATCTATTTCCGCCCAGGCCATCAAGTATGTCCTGTACTCTTGGAATCGGTTGGCGGTCTGGAACGGTCTTCCGATTAAGGTCCCTGTAATCAATACACAACCTCAGGCTACCATCCTTCTTCCTGACACACACAATTGGTGACGCATAAGGTGAATGAGATTTTTCAATCCACCCCTGGGCGATCAAGTCTTGTAGGTAATCTTTCATTTCTTGGTACAAAGGTTTTGGAACAGATGTGTACATTCGTACAACAGGTGTCTGGTCCGTCAAACTGATGTTTAACTGCAGGCTTTTTATACATCCAATGTCCTCGTCTGACTTTGAAAAGGAATTACACTCCTCTCGGAGCATCTGTTTGATTTTCTGTTGCTGTTGGGAGGACAAATGACTCACGTCCACAGGTGGGTCCCACCCTTCTTCTCTGTCTTTTTTTCTTGCTTGTTTAGCACTCTCATTAACACAGGCTGTCATTGCACACGATGACGCTGTTGCTGGTAACACTGATTTTATAGCTTGTACTGTTCCAAGCTCAGTTCTTCCCACCAGACAGATGTCATGATCAGTCACATTCTGCACACCAATCTGAATCACAGGTCGGCTCCCTTTTTTCAAAGTCAAGAGTGTTTCAAGAGGTTCCAGTCCATCAGGGTACTGCGGGTTGACCGACTGTTCAAACAACATGATCCTATCCTGTCTCATACATGGGGCTTTTACTTGACACTTGATCTGCACAATTGCACGTTTTGGTACATTAACACGTTCTTTCAAAGTCTTGACTAAATATTCACTTGAACTCTCGGCTGTCACCAGGTTAATGAATGTTTGGACTTTACCTCTTCTCAAACTTGGAAAGGCACATCGAACAGTCTTGTTCAAGAGCTCTTTGCTTACATCGCCCTGCCCACTCGCTTCGCTCTGTTTCATCACCTGCTCGATCACGTTGTACCCAATGATTGGCTTGGACAATCGCTGGCCTTTCAGAATGAGCACTGGAATGACTAGTTCTTTCATTTGGTTCCCTTGCGGAGCCAAACTGAATGTGATTTCTACCCATCCTTCATAGGGCATGCTGGAACCATTGGCTGCAACAAGATTCAAGTTGTCTGTGGTCTCTGTCGCCTCTGAAACATCTCGTACCTTTACTCCAGGTATGTACTGATCCTTCCACTGCTGGTCTACAATGCATACTTGGGATCCTGTGTCCCACAATGCATCTGTTTTGTGTCTGTTTAAATAACAAGAAACTAAGCATTGTTTACCAACCAAGGCGGTCACAGGAGAGTGTTTGTTGACTTGACACTCAGAAATTAAATTGCACTCGAAGGGAATGATCTCTGGTAGTAATCCAGCATTTTGAATACGCTGCTTTGGATGTGGGGACAATTTAACTTGCTGGGTTACTCCCTGTCCCGTGGTGGCAACCCTTCCCTGTTTAACTGAACTCTACTTTGTGATCGGGTACTTCTCTCCTTACAACCTGCAAGGAAGTGTTCGTTACTCCCACAGTGATAACAGTGAGTGCACAGTTCCATCGATCTTGTTTGCTGACAGAGAAAGCACCGTCTAGCCCTAGTGGGGCACGGCTGCCTGTATGGCTGAAAATATTGTGACTGTGGCGTTGCGGCATAGGACTGTGGCTCTGCATGAAACTGCTGCGGGCTGAAGCCCTGAGCTGCATATTGTGTTGGCTGGAAGTACTGCGTTGACATTGGGTTCATCCGCTGTTGATACAGCTGTGGTGTGAAAGAAGCTTGGAGGGGATGTTGCTGTTGTTCACTTCCCTTCTGACTTAACCTCAAGACCTGATTTTGTAGTCCCTGATTCTCCTCTAAGATGGACTGATGGGCTGTTCTTAAAGCTGGAACATCACTGTTGACAACACAGCACTGTTGTGGTGAAACTGGACCTTGCTGTATTGACTCTTTAATCTGCATAATTTCTTCACTTAGACTTTTCAACTGTGACATCAAATCAATCTTTGGCTGTTTCTGTTTACCTTTTGACTGGATTGGTTCACTTAACTGAGTGACATTGACAGCAGCATTTCTGTCGCCCTTCCGTTTACTCTGTCTCTCTGCCTCGTGGGAGCATGCTACATTCAACTTTTCCAACAGTGTTTCATCTGTAACTGTAGTGTCTGTCAAGTACGGTTGGAGATCGCTCTGGATGCGGTCGTTCCGTAAACCTGTTAACACAGTGTGCAGGAACATGTTCTGTACTAGGGCGGGATCATATTTTAAACCTGACTCATCTTCTTGTGAAGCAAAGAGAATTTTCTGCCTCAAGTCAAGCACACGTATGAGAAAAGTTTGAGGTGTTTCTTTTGCACGTTGTGATTCGGCAGTCAACTGTTTGTACAACTCCGTAGCGTTCTTTTCTTGGTAATGGGAACGGAGTATTCGTCTCAACATCGGTAGGGTCAAATCTGTCTTTCCTTCCAAGTAGCTACGTAATTGAAGGCCTGGCGTAATGGCCCGAATAACAGAATCAACTATCTCTTGCTCTGGGTAACCCTTATTGAGTCCACTTTCAATTTGACGGGCCAGGCTGGAAAAGGTTAATCTGTCTTTTTGGCCAGGCTCCCCAATGAGACCAGAAATTTTGAACTCTCTGTGCAATAAAGTCGACACCATTGGTCCCTGTGCTGGAAGCAAAGAGTTAACTGCCACACCATTAGCTGATGCCAGTCTTACTTGTGTGTTCTTTAAAACAGCCGCATTTGATTGCACAGCAGTAGACAGTTCAGTTTCCTTAATTTCACCCCTTTGTTCTGGTACTATATTCTCCCCTGTTCGTCCTGACGCTGGGCTTGCTTCGCTTTCCTGTACATCAGTTACCATCATTTCACTCAATTTCTCGTTTATACTTAGTAGCTCGGCCATGCCCCCATCCTCAAGCTCCTCTAGCTCCCTCCGTAGCAGATGATTACTGAGAAGACTGACTAGAGACAGGCGTGTGACATTGGCTATATCTTCCGTATGAATTTCTAGGAACTCACTTAATTTAATTAATTTTGTCCTTGATAACATACACAGCCTTTCGCCAATTTCTTCCTGTAAGCTGCTTAAGGCATCCATTTCTACTATCACGTCTTACAGTGTTAGATGTGAACTTTGACTTATCTGATTGAGCTCAGCTGCCTCTGGTGGTCGCTGTACCCTAAGTGCACGCTCCTCTCAATCAGTTCTGCCCTGTCACTCCACTCAACTGCTCCACGTCTGGTTAATTAAAAGGTGGATGTCAATAGGCGGTTCCTGATGATTGGGAGGAATGACCGTCCGACATCGATCCCAGCGGTGCCTCCAAATTTGTAACACTCCTGAACAGACTGAACAGAAGATTTAATTATGAAAATTAAATAAACACATGCGCAGCAGTGATGGCTTCCTCAACGCTGTATTTAACATGAATCCAATAAAAAATGAAAACTACATATATGACAGCTTTACACACAGTTAACATGCTAAACAGAAAAAAAGGCATGTCCTTCACAATTGACACCCAAACATTATACTTTGACAAGCAGAATCAGCTCTCCAAAATACATATGCACACTGAGAAAATATATAGTTCTACCTAAATATAAGCATATATAATCTTCACTCATATCAATCTGCAACAATGAAATAACTGTATGACCTTAATAATCCAACTATACAATTACCATATTAGCCATACACTCATATCAAAACACTTGCTTCAAACAATTGCATTCAGCACATTCAACACACAAAAAAAGCACACTTAAATAATTAACGTTTGCCATGCCTAACTCACAGTGACCAGATATATTTGGAGGAATGGAGTTAAGTTACCCACATTGGTTAAGTGCAAGCTAAACCATAACTTAACATCAGAAATTCTACAATAACACCAGCACATTAGCCATTTATCATAACTGACGGACTATCGTGCTAGTCACGAAGCACCCATGTTATTTGTGTGCTTAGCATGCTGACCTCATGGCACGCCATCAATTTAGTTAAATTAACTACTTTAAACACGACTTTAAACACAGGGCTCAGCAATTTCACATTTAACAGTGTACTAACGGAAGTGTGTTTTGTGCATTTAATTATTGCAAATACCTGAACAGAAGATTTAATTATGAAAATTAAATAAACACATGCGCAGCAGTGATGGCTTCCTCAACGCTGTATTTAACATGAATGAAGCACAGCACATGCGCGCCACCTACTGAGGCATGCGATGACGTCATGACCGAGGTATGCCGATTAACGAGAAGCACTTTTTAAAGGCACAGAACACTTTTTTCCTCAAGCAAGCACAAATAAGCAGTCAACAATCATTTTCAGAACATCAACATGACATGTATCCAATGTACATCACATCAAGCAGACACATATTTTCAGTAATCTTATCAAACAACATTTAACATAATGTGCATTTATCATATTTATCACATAAGGGACAGTTTTAACAGGAATCACTGGTATTACTAGCCACGCAGATCAATCTACAAGATCATACAAATACTTTCTTTGAATTTTTGTGAAGCTGCTTTGAGACAAGGACCATTGTTAAAAGTGCTATATACAGTAAATAAAATAGAATTTATGTTTATGAATAGCAGATTAGAATAGAGCAGAATAGCAGAATAGAGCCATGTTGAAGTTTACTGATCTAGGTCCAAAAGGTTGTCAATATGTAAAGTAGGTGAAGAAAATAACAAAAGTCAATGTACTGTATACTGTATATGACTCATAATCAAATAGTTTATTCATTCATTCATTCATTTTCTATACCGCTTAATCCTGTGTTCAGGGTCGCGGGGGACCTGGAGCCTATCCCAGGAGACTTCGGGCACTAGGTGATCAAATAGTTTAATTTAGATTAATTTACCACTCTTACTTGTACTACAGAATGTACACACATACACATGCTCAGATCCTCATTAACACACTATGGGCAGTTAGTCTATCCTGCATGTCTTTGGAATTGAACTTGGAAGTGCAAAGTGACAGTGCTAACCACTAAGCCTTCAATGTACAAACATTCCAATGAGTAAAATAAACTTAATTTGATCAATTTTTAAAACTTTTTTTCTTACTGGTAGTGTTATAAGGTCACACAGGCAATGAATAGTAGCAGTTGAATTTAGAGATTATTCATTGTTATCTGCACAGGAACATAAGTAAAATATTAAAACTTTTACAATCTCATTAATGTACTGTAAAGCATGAGAAATCATCTGATTTATTTAAGGTACAATTCTTTTTGTTCTGTATAAAGGATTTGTGTGATTAAATTGTACAACCATGCAACTATACTCAGCAAAAAAAGAAACGTCCTCTGACTTTCAACTGTTTTTACTTTCAGTAAACTTAATGTGTAAATATTTGTATGAACACTAAAAGAGTCAACACCATAAGACATGAACTAAAAATGTTTCACAATTCAAACTTTTTTGTATGAAGGGAGGCTCAAAATCAGTCAGTACAAGTCAGTATCTGGTGGCCACCAGCTGCTTGAAGTACTGCAGTGTATCTCCTCCTCATGGACTGGACCAGATTTGTCAGTTCTTGCTGTGAGATGGAGGGATTGTGTGTTCCTGGTGTGACTCGGGCAGTTGTTGTGGCCATCCTGTACCTGTCACGCAGGTGTGATATTCGGATGTACCCATCCTGTGCAGGTGTTGTTACACACGTGGTCTTCCACTGCGAGGATGATCAGCTGTCCTTCCTGTCTCCCTGTAGCGCTGTCTTAGGCGTCTCACAGTGCGGACACGTGGCAATTTATTGCCCTAGCCACATCAGCAGTCTTGCGATGGATAGGCACCCTGTCCAGGGTGTACCCTGCCTAGTCTCCTGGGATAGGCTCCAGGTCCCCCGCGACCCTAAACACGGGATTAAGCGGTATCGAAAATGAATGAATGAATGAATGAATGAACATCAGCAGTCCTCATGCCTCCCTGCACCATGCCTAATGCACGTTCACGCAGATGAGGAGGAACCCTGGGCATCTTTCTTTGGGTGTTTTTCACAGTCGGTAGACAAGTCTCTTTAGTGTCCTGCGTTTTTAGAACTAGGCCTACTTTCTGTAAGCTGTTAAGGTCTTAACGACCATTCCACAGGTGCATGTTAATTAATTGATTATGGTCAATTGAACATGCATGGAAAACATTGTTTAAACCCTTTACAATGAAGATCTGTAAAGTAATTTGGATTTTTACAACATTATTGTTGAAATACACAGTCCTGAAAAAGGGGCGTTTCTTTTTTTGCTGAGTATATGTGTGTGCCCGTCATGTAGAAAAAAAATAACTGTGGCAGCTCCATGAAATATTTAACAAAGGTAAAGCACACTAAGTTAGAGAGTAGAGAGGACTAGCACTACAGGGACAGAAAGCATGTATGGACAAAGAAAATATAAAGTAGATGGAACATTTGGTAAGAAAGGAGTTGAGGTGGCTTGGTTTAAAAAAGTGCCACTGTATTTTCATAACTAATTGGACAAAAAATTATAAGTGAAAATGTATTAATGGATTTCATGTGTTACTATGTAACCCCAACTTGCATTTTAGTGTTTTTGGCTTACTATTTTATTTCTAGATGAGCTAAGCAGTGTAGTAACTACTAATCAACAATGAAATCATAGAACCCTAAAGACATGATAACTGTTGTATAATATTCTATTACAGCAGTATTACTGCAGTTTTCCTTTTGCTGCAGCAAGCAGACATTTTCTTCATGATTCCTTTGTTTCAAGTATCCCATATACTTTCATACATACAACATACTACAGCAATTAAATAAGCAATGAAGGTAAAAAAAAAAAAACTATTCAGCATTTTTTTCATACTTCCATAATTTCTGTAATATCGCATTATGATTATTCAACAGCAGGCAATGTTTCTGGTACTGAATGATTTTAATGCAGAGTTCAAAATTTGATTTCACCAGGTAGTATTTGTGCTCGCATTTAACAAAGATCCCAAAGTGTTTTTACACAGGCTGTATGTCATGGTTGCCACAGAGTGAAGCCATGGAAGGAAAATGTGACATAGTGCGGTGGATCGAAGCTACTCAATTATGAGTGTGTACTGTACTTTGACCATTTTAAAGAATTATAATTATAATGGCCATTGTCATTATTGACATTTTTTTAAATGGCCTGTCAGTAAACTATACAGTATATATTATGGTGTGTTTTATGTTTATCACATTAATTCAAGATTAATTCAAAGCCTCTATCTGTCTGTTATACTGATTTCTAACTGTATATAATTGTGTAAATAAATAAAATTACATTTATTTTACATCACATTTCTCAATTTAAAAACAATTCTCTAATACATTATTATTCACCAAAAAAATTTTTACATTCTAGGTTTTGCTAGAATAAACTGGCCCGGGTTTGAGTCCTGTTGTTGTTGCCACTGCATGCAGTGCCACTCCCAAGCTCAGATAAAATGGGAGGGTTGCGTCAGAAAGGGTGTCTGCTGGAAAAACCTCCACCAAGTTGTGTGCAGATCGGATGGTCCGCTGTGGTGAACTCTTGATGGGAGCAGCTGAAAGAAAGAAATCTCAAATTGATATTCTTGATACTGTAGTTCTTGTCTGATTCACTATGTTATGCTTTAATTTATCTGGCTATGCATTATGAAAAGGTAGAGGCCATGTCGCACTCACGCTATAAGAGAGGTGTTTATGAGTGTGATAGCTTAACGCAACAATAAACAATACTTTCTGCAATTTGTTGGAATCTCTGATCCAGTATGAAAATGCACAAACCATCTATGAAGTATGTGAACAACTTGAAAACTGCTACAATTGACAATCAAATAACTTCAGAGCTGCTGCATTGTTTTTAGTTCTACATTACTATGTTGTTGTTAGTCTTTCAGCTGCTTTCTCGTCATAAAAAAGAAGCTATAATGTTTGCAGTCAGTTATCTTTTATGACAGTGATCTGGATTAATTATATAAAAAAATATCAAAGAGAATTCCTTCTCTAATTACACAAAAGGCAAATGGATAATGAAAATATAATTTATTTCATAATTTTTTGTAAAAAAAAAAAAAAGATTCTTCATATGCACTAGCTAAGAAAATACAACTCACAAGCATCTGATGTGACCAAAATGAACAACAAAAACCTGCCCAGATTGATTTATGAGGAAAAAAAAGATGCAGAAAATAGACAAAGTGCCATATGGAATCACTGCCCTGTCCTTCTGAATAAGCACAGACCCACATCGTGATTCTGGCCCCATGGGATACAGGACCATTTGGGCTTGCATGTCTTCCAAATTTATACAGTATGCTTGAGTGCCTCCTCCATAACTCAAGTCTGTCCATTCAGAACCTGACTCAGTATCTGAACAATGTAGATATTGTTCGTGTGGAACCAGGAAATGGGATACAAATTATGCTGTTGTGATCTTATATACATTTTACAATAATGACTAGAAACAGCTTATGGATGCTGTGAAAATTGTTGAATAGGCGGCACAGTGGTATAGTGGTTAGCACTGTCGCCTTGCACCTCCAGAGTCCGGGTTCGATTCCTGTCTCTGTGTGCATGGAGTTTGCATGTTTTCCCCGTGCTTGGTCAGTTTCTTCCACATACTCCGGTTTCCCCCCAAAGACCTGCAAATTTGGGTAATTGGTGTTTCCAAATTGCTGGGAGTGTATGTGTGTGCCCTGAGATGGATTGGCACCCTGACCAGGGTGTACCCAGTCTCATGCCATAAGTCTCCTGGGGGTCTGGAATACAGTAGGATATTTCTAGTGAATCTTTTGGGTGCTGTGGGTTGTGCAGTGGGACCTTTGTGGTTCAGACTCTTCAGAAATGTCTGATGCATGCAATAGGATTGGGATCTTGGTATTTTGGATGCCAGGTCAGGTGTGCGGTGGGCTCTGGGTGTTCTGGTGGCTTTCTTTTGTGGCATCATAGAATTTTTACTGACATATAATTGATAATCAGCGGTAATGTGGCAATATTATACAAAAATATGCAATTTTGTACTTTGATTCACTGAAGTCATTGTATTGAACGGACTAGTCTAAAAATTACGTTGATACCCTCCAAGGCTGAAAGAAATGGAACTGTCCTATGTAGTGTTAGTCTGAGTCATCACGTCTTGGTTTCGTATCTCTCTGCATCTCTGCAGTAGGCTGTGCCTTCAAGCTCAGCATATGCTCTGATCCTGCTTATGATTCATGCCAAGATTAGAAAAGAATATTTCTTTTTAATAAGAAGAATAAATATGTGCATTTTGAGCTGCTTTATTACTCAGCTATTCCAGAGTATATTAGTTTAGCAATGTATTTGACTGACAGGTTCATATAAGGTTCAACTGTAACATTATGAAAAAAAAAAAACATTGGCGGTACAGTAAAAAAACCTTGTCTTTTTAATGCTTAATGTGAGCCACAAAAGTGAACATTCTAGAAACATCACACAGTAACTTAAAAATTTTGTGGCATGAATGTGTTTTTCACAACATTTTTAAAATATCATATGCAATATGCTTGAGCCATAATATTGAAAAAATGGTCTGTTGAACTAAAATTGCTAGCTGACAGTAAATTAAATATTTGTCTAGTGCATTTAAAGATAAAACAAATAAATTTAAAAAAAAAGATCATTTTTGCATGTCCCATTTTTTGCTGGACATACAGTAATAGTTCCCCTGTCACCCACAGCTCCATTTTACACAACAACATGCCAATAAACAGTCATGTATCACCAGGGATGGATGTGGAAGACATTTCAGGAAAATTGATTGTCACAGTGTGTTTCTGTGAGTGTATGTGTGAACATAAGCTCCTTAGGGTTTCCCTCATCTGCAACATGCACGTACAGTATACACACAGTCAGAGAAACACAGGGCTATAAATGGCCTTTACATGACAGATCTTGCTTCACATCTTTCCAGCAGTTGGATCTCTGTGAGTGTGTCGTTCTAATCAGAAGCTGAGTGGAGGGAAAGCAGCATCAATTTAAAATGTGTTAATGATCACGTTCGCACATGGCTTCTACTCAGACTGCAGTTTACACACAGCCAGAATTACACACACATACACACACACACATCCACAGGGTTCACACTGTCAGGGAAATGTGTGCCAGCTCACATGCGTTCCCTCTCTCACACCCTCCTTCCCTCAATCCCTCCTCTTTTTGGCTCAACCTTCTTCTCTCTCTCTTTTCCCTGGCATATATTTCCACCTTGTCTGTTTCTCATCACACGCTTTTCTCCTTTCTCTCATTTTTTTAGAGATACTAAATTCATTTCTCTTCTGTAATACCTTCTCTATCATTCCTATCTCTCTCCTTTTTCTATATATCTCACTCTCTCCCTCCTATGCCGTTTTGTGAGATTGTAAGAGTGCAGAGTTGGAGTATTCCTCCTCCTTCTCGGTTTTAAGGACCATGTTCTATTTCCAGCTGGTGATAATGGCAGGAACGGTTCTCCTGGCGTACTACTTCGAGTACACGGACACCTTCCCCGTGCACATCCAAGGTTTCTTCTGCTACGACAAGACATTTTCCAAGCCTTACCCAGGTCCAGAGGAGAACAGCAAAGTGCCGCCTGTCCTTGTGTACTCGCTGGTTACCGCTATCCCTACCATAACGGTGAGTGCTGCATTTCTATTTCTTTCTCTCTTTCTCTCACTAATGTGCACTGTGTGAATGTGTATGTGTGTGAGAGAATGAATTTGTGCATGAGTGCAAGTTGTTGAGCACAGATAAGAGTGTGTGCGTGGGAGGGATGCTTCAGGGAGGGAGGGTAAGTTCTCACTCTATGCTAGATTTATCCTTTACACATGCACTGGGATGATGGAAATGGATGAATCTAATATAAGATGTAAGTTTTAAATGTATATAAATTCTATTACTAATCGGTTGTTTTGCTGGTGCTCTTTGGTTGTATAATAAATGAAAGGCAACAGATTGCAGAACCACATGGATTTACCCCCTGCCTCTGCAGAGAATGTTACTTGAATATGTGTGATGTAAATTGCCAGAGTGAATAGCTAAAATGTGCTTAAGACACTTGCATTGTAGGGTTTTACAAAAGCAAGTCCTACATGAAACAGAGCACAGCCTTGCCCTGGTCAGATTTAATATAGCCCCTATGAAAAACCGGCCAAAATTACACAAAAGTACCTGTTCAGATGCAGATGCAGATGCAGAAACCCCGCCTGACTCATTCTCAAGTATTCAGACAGTCTAAACCTGACTCATAGAGAATTGAAGACAGAATACCAGCACGACCTGGTCCCGACTAAGTATGCGCCTATCAAACACAAACTACACTAGGAACTTTTGACAAAAACATTAGATTTTTTTTTTTTAACAAACTGCTCTCAGTTCTTTTCAGTACTACATGTAATGCGCCGGTATCCCATGGGTCAGCGAGCTCCACTGTTGCTCCATTTCAATTCAGAGCTCCAGTTCCACCTGAGGGTTCTGACAGCTCAATTCCAAATGTACCTGTAACTTCACTAAATAATTTCATCTATTGCTTAAATGGCACCTAAATGGCACCTGTGCCCTTATGTATGTCACCATCTACTTTGGCGACATCTGTGTAGTGAGGTGCGAACCTATTGTGTGAAAGTACTCAGGGGTGAAAGGACAAAAGGAACAAGCATTTATGACATCTATGACCAGAGGGAAATCAAAACACATAATTACTTACTTAAACACTTAAAACAATGGGCAGCATTGTGACATACAGTAGTGTGGTTCACCAGGTTCTATTGTGAGCTCGAGCTGTACTGTGCGGTGGTCCACGGTTTCTCACTGTGTCCATTAGGGTTTCTCCACCAACTTCTTCCATTTTACCAAAACACATGTGATTATCTACATTAACTTATCCAAAGTGGGAATAAGCCCTGATGTTGCTTATATACAGGGTGATTCCCTCAAAAGAGACCCAGAATATTTTGTAATAACTTTGCTATGATGAAGCAATCGGAATGTGTAATCAGTATTTGTAATCGATGGCATTACATTCAATGCTGACAATCACAGAATAATCGATCGATTTTCGAATGGTCAATCATCCCGTCGTTTCCAATTTTCATACGATCCTTTGAATAAGATAAGGGTCTGTGAAGAACACTATATTTCTTACTAAATCCACTCAGATATCTATGAAGGTAAAACAGTAGCAAAACCCGAGAGCTTGCTTTACCTTCATAGATATCGCTTAAACGAATTGGTGACCCATGGTTTGCACTATGAAGAGGTGCTGCTCATTACTATACACCACCATCCTGATGAGAAGTTGAGTGACTGAGTAAAGGGGTACGGTGTTAAACAGTGCAATGGCTGTCTGTTACCTACAGTACCTTATCGGTCCAACTCAGAGTCATTCTGGTGTGTTCAAAGCTCTGCATACCATGGAGCACATTGTATATTGTTTCGTTCAGATTGCAGAATATTTCTGGACCTCTTTTTATGTAAAATACCCTGTAAGGTATATATATATATATATATATATATATATATATATATATATATATATATATATATATATATGTTTTTTTTTTTTTTTTTTTTCAAAATCACAGCCAAAAGGCATTTTAAAATCTAATTGTATTTGTTGCCTCTGGCATGCTACTTTCTACTTTCATTCCCATCCACTGTGACTGATGAGCTATGTTTAACTGGATTTTGGGTAATTAAAAGCAGCCAAGCCGTTTCCAGGCATGGTGATTTGCATTTAATGTTCACACAGGACATATTGCTGTACAATTTCTTAGTTATATACAAATAAAGTTATGAAAAAAGAGGCGTTTAACATTTTTATTCAACGTTTATACATAAAACAACATTATAGAAAGTGAATTTCTAAAACAAAATAAAGGTGGAACCATACTACACCTAAAAAACAACAACAAAGAAAGCAAAAAACATTTGTACTGTATTGTAACTCATCAAAGATTACCACCCACCCATTCATGAACTTCTGTAGTTTAACTAGGGACTATGGAGGCCAATTGTATTCATTCCCATTTTGTATGACGGCGGTAGGATCTCTGGTCAACATTCACACACCACAGGCAATTAGCATAATCTGCATGTCTTTGGACTGTGGGAGAACCGCAGAACCCGAAGAAAACCCAACAAGCACAGGGAGAACATGCACACAGACCTGATGGGAGCTGAACCCAGGCCCTAAGCAGGGTTAGGTACAGTAGGACCTAAGGAGACCTAAAGCTACTGTATATTGCTAGCCACTAAGCCACGTGTCGCCATTAAAGATAACGCTATTCAATTAATCTTAAAACAACTGCTATACTGCTATGTAATGTCTCTAAACAAATACGAACCATGGTTATGTTACTAAATGTACTATAATGTATAAATATTTATTCATCATTTGCTAGTTCTTACCCACTGTCTCCAGGCACCAAGCTTGGCACTGATAATCTAACATGCTATTACATCTTTTTTTTTAAAACCCATTAACTTCCTATCTCTATATCTGCAATGAAGAGATCTTTAACTCTTCATAGCTGTGAAAATTTGTGCAAATGATTTTCTTTACTACTAAAGAAAGTAGTCTTTCTAAAGTGATTTACTAGTCAAGTATTCAGTACTGTTAAGATAGCTCCCAATATAAAAACATGCAAACATGCACAGTATATTCTGCTTATTGAACATGAAATTGAAAAATAACAGATTCAGTACAACTGAACTCATTCTGATATTAAAAATACAGCAACTCAGAACATTTATCATTTTAGTGTGTTATTATGTGTACTATTATCAGGTATTATTATTCATTATGTATTATTATATCAGAATTCTGAGTTAAGACAATGGACTCTGGTCTATCTTGTTGTGTTGACTCTTTATAGTGTGAGGTAATTCAATCAATTGATGAATTTTCTATCATTCAACATGAAATCTAAATAGATTTTAATAGTGATTACTTTTTTTATATATATATATATATATATATATATATATATATATATATATATATATATATATATATAATCAGTAAATAACCTATGCAAAAGGGTCAAACATTCTCATCTTGTTGAGTAGCAATAGCCCTTTAAGGAAATGATACACACACACCAAACAGGAAGTAAAAGTGTGTATGTGTGTGTGTGTTTGTGTGTGTGTGTGTGTGTGTGTGTGTGTGTGTGTGTGTGTGTGTGTGTGTGTGTGTGTTGGTGTTAGTGATGCGCGGGTCGTCTGGTAACGCGCGGGTCGGGTTGGGGCGGGTCATTAAAAACAAAATTAAATTTAAAAAATCCATGTATGTTGCGTGCAATTCCCTATAGCCTATATTAAATATTTGGGAATATCTATTTTCATATTTTATTAAGTTCTTTGATAAGGTTACGTCATGTGACAAGTCATGAACGCACCAAGCAGCGACCGCCGCCAGTCACAACAAAAACAAAGAAATAAAAGTGAAGATGGAAGACGAGGTGCGGGAGAAATTGAGGTCAGGAATTTACATCATTAAAAGAAAAAAAGGTCAGGCTGCTACATCTAATGTTTGGGAGTCCAAAGTATGTCTATTTAGCGGTCGCAGGTGTGGGGCAGGTTGTAAAAATAGATACAGTGGTGCGGGGCAGGCTGGGACGGGCCAAATAATTTCATAAAAGCGGGACCCACGGGTTGGAAGAATACCCGACCCGCGCATCACTAGTGTGTGTGAGTGTGTGTGTGTGTGTGTGTGCACGCGCGCACGCATGCGCAATGCATGTGTGAACATGTGTAGAGAGAGGTATTAAATGTCCTCATTACATTCATGCGCGTTTTATGCGCGTAATATTACGTTGCAATGCGTTTATTATATCGGATGACTTTAGAGAAAACTACAACAAAAATACAGTATATTGTCATACCATAGAATAAACTACCCGCCAAAGTGGCTAGTGAGACTAAAGTTATTACCCGCCACAACCAAATTTTACCCGCATTTGGCGGGTGGGCGGGTGTCAATGTCAAACCCTGATATATATATATTTATGCCCACACAATATTTATGCCCAGGCAAAAATTTCATATCTTTTTTGGTTTAAATTTTGAAACATCTGACTCCTGAGGAGTAAATGTGCTCACCAGTTTAATTCCTAGCAACCAGGTTGGCCATGCTCTCTCATGGGGAAGGATGGCACACTTGCACTACCACATCAATCATAGTGACACTAGCCAGTCATGGGCATATGGGAGCTCATGCAAGCAGAAGAGATCAGATCGCACTTTCCACCGCGTTTGTTAGGCCCAAAGGTGTAACCTTACTGGGGCACATTGTGATAATATGTGAGGAGATAACATACGTACAGTAATTTTCAAATTTTTCAGTGTGTTGATTCATTCGTCACATCCACTCATGCACTAATAATTATCCAGGAAAATATTTCAGTGCCGGTAGCATAATAACAATACAGCTGTGTATACCTACAGTAATGTTAATTAATTACAATGAAAAGGGAGTGTTCATTCTATCATTTTTGGAACAGCAACAAAAGTAAAAGTTTCCACAGGAAATTAAACCATGCGCTATATTGTCATATCCTAGCCTATTAACTGAGCAAGAGTCCTGCCTGCATGGCAGCTTCTCCTCAGAATGCTAAGCTAGATGTCTGGGTGACTGTCACATGATATTCGCCACCAATTGTGCGAGTTCTCCCACTTGAAAAGATGAGAGAGGCCTCCAATTTTCATCATACTATAGGTATACCTCAACTATGAGGAAACAAAATCCAGAAAATCACATTGTAGGATTTTTTTATTAATTTATTTGCAAATTATGGTGGAAAATAAGCATTTGGTCACCTACAAACAAGCAAGATTTCTGGCTCTCACAGACCTGTACAGTAACTTCTTTAAGAGGCTCCTCTGTCCTCCACTCGTTACCTGTATTAATGGCATCGATTATCAGTATAAAAGACACCTGTCCACAACCTCAAACAGTCACACTCCAAACTCCACTATGGCCAAGACCAAACAGCTGTCAAATGACACCAGAAACAAAATTGTAGACCTGCACTAGGCTGGGAAGACTGAATCTGAAATAGGGAAGCAGCTTGGGAGCAACTATTAGAAAATGGAAGACATACAAGACCACTGATAATCTCCCTCGATCTGAGGCTCCACACAAGATCTCACCCCCTGGGGTGAAAATGATCACAAGAACTGTGAGCAAAAATCCCAGAACCACACGGGGGGACCTAGTGAATGACCTGCAGACAGCTGGGACCAAAGTAACAAAGGCTACTATCAGTAACACACTGCGCCGCCAAGGACTCAAATCCTGCAGTGCCAGACGTGTCCCCGTGCTTAATCCAGTAAATGTCCAGGCCCATCTGAAGTTTGCTTCAGACAGGCCTGAAGAGAGCATTCGGATGATCCAGAAGAGGATTGGGAGAATGTCATATGGTCAGATGAAACTAAAATAGAACTTTGTGTTTGGAGGAGAAAGAATGGAGTTGCATCCAAAGAACACCATACCTACTGAGAAGCATAGGGGTGGAAATATCATGCTTTGGGGCTGTTTTTCTGCCAAGGGCCCAGCGCAACTGATCCGTGTAAAGGAAAGAATGTATCATGAGATTTTGAGAGAAAACCTCCTTCCATCGGCAAAGGCATTGAAGATGAAACATGGCTGGGTATTTCAGTATGACAGTGATCCCAAATGCAACGCCCGGGCAACGAAGGAGTGGCTTTGTAAGAAGCATTTCAAGGTCCTGGAGTGACCTAGCCAGTCTCCAGATCTCAAAAAGAAATTTTGTTTTTGACCAAATACTTAGTTTCCACCATAATTTGCAAATAAATTCTTTAAATATCCTACAATGTGATTTTCTGGATTTTTTTTTATTTTGTCTTTTATAGTTGGTATAGCTACTGTATGATGAAAATTACAGGCCTCCCTCATTTTTTTAAGTGGAAGAACTTGCACATTTGGTGGCTGACTAAATAAAAAAAAAGCCCCACTGTATAATTGACTAATAGATATAATGTCCCCTGTAGAAGCCTGTAAACCAACAATTTAACCATGCACATGCACACATGCATCATAGGTGCACGTCAGTACTTAAACAAATGCATTATATTCCTGTCTTAAGTATTAAGCATTATTTAATGGGTTCTGCCTAACAGTGCATAAGTGACAATTTGTACTGTAAAGTTGTGGTGAGTAAATTCACATGCATCAGAGGAAGCAGGTTTTCTGCTACGCCCTCCCTAGTTGGTAGCTGTCACTGATGTGTGACAGGGAAAAAATTCGGGGAGGAATAAAAAAAGTCCAGTTTCAATATTTAAATACAAACCGGATTCCAAAAAAGTTGGGACACTAAACAAATTGTGAATAAAAACTGAATGCAATGATGTGGAGATGGCAAATGTCAATATTTTATTCAGAATAGAACATAAATCACAGAACAAAAGTTTAAACTGAGAAAATTTATCATTTTAAGGGAAAAATATGGTGAATCAAAATGTCATGGTGTCAACAAATCCCAAAAAAGTTGGGACAAGGCCATTTTCACCACTGTGTGGCATCTCCCCTTCTTCTTACAACACTCAACAGACGTCTGGGGACCGAGGAGACCAGTTTCTCAAGTTTAGAAATAGGAATGCTCTCCCATTCTTGTTTAATACAGGCCTCTAACTGTTCAATCGTCTTGGGCCTTCTTTGTCGCACCTTCCTCTTTATGATGCGCCAAATGTTCTCTATAGGGGAAAGATCTGGACTGCAGACTGGCCATTTCAGTACCCGGATCCTTCTCCTACGCAGCCATGATGTTGTGATTGATGCAGAATGTTGTCTGGCATTATCTTGTTGAAAAATGCAGGGTCTTCCCTGAAAGAGATGACTAAATGTTGTTCTAGAACCTGAATATATTTTTCTGCATTGATGGTGCCTCTCCAGACATGCAAGCTGCCCATGCCACACGCACTCATGCAACCCCATACCATCAGAGATGCAGGCTTCTGAACTGAGCGTTGATAACAACTTGGGTTGTCCTTGTCCTCTTTGGTCCGGATGACATGGCGTCCCACATTTCCAACAAGAACTTCGAATCGTGACTCGTCTGACCACAGAACAGTCTTCCATTTTGCCACACTCCATTTTAAATAATCCCTGTCCCAATCAAAAACGCCTGTGCTTGTGGATCTTGCTTAGAAATGGCTTCTTCTTTGCACTGTAGAGTTTCAGCTGGCAACGGCGGATGGCACGGTGGATTGTGTTCACTGACAATGGTTTCTGGAAGTATTCCTGAGCCCATTCTGTGATTTCCTTTACAGTAGCATTCCTGTTTGTGGTGCAGTGTCGTTTAAGGGCCCGGAGATCACGGGCATCCAGTATGGTTTTACGCCCTTGACTCTTACGCACAGAGATTGTTCCAGATTCTCTGAATCTTCGGATGATATTATGCACAGTTGATGATGATAACTGCAAAGTCTTTGCAATTTTTCGCTGGGTAACACCTTTCTGATATTGCTCCACTATCTTTCTGCGCAACATTGTGGGAATTGGTGATCCTCTACCCATCTTGGCTTCTGAGAGACACTGCCACTCTGAGAAGCTCTTTTTATACCCAATCATGTTGCCAGTTAACCTAATTACTGTTAATTGGTCTTCCAGCTCTTCGTTATGCTCAAATTTAATTTTTCCAGCCTCTTATTGCTACTTGTCCCAACTTTTTTGGGATTTGTTGACACCGTGAAATTTGGAATCAACATATTTTTCCTTTAAAATGATACATTTTCTCGGTTTAAACTTTTGATCTGTCATCTATGTTCTATTCTGAATAAAATATTAACATTTGCCATCTCCACATCATTGCATTCAGTTTTTATTCACAATTTGTTTAGTGTCCCAACGTTTTTGGAATCCGGTTTGTATTTCATTTTAACTTTGAGTAAATTGTTCATAAAGTATAAATACCAGAGCTGGTTCAGTACATACTGTACAGCTACTGTACATCATGGGGAGAACTTCTGACTTGACACTTCCAGAAGATGATCACTGACTCCCTTCACAAGGAGAGTAAGTCACAGATGATCATCGCTGAAAGGGCTGGCTGAAAGGGACTATTTTCTTTTTCTTGGCCTTGGGTTCATTTATGGACATTTCAGCATAAGACTGGTACGTATAAATACAGTTGTTTTACTCCTGTGGGTATTCATTTTGAAACCTGGCTTTATTTTTCTAATTCTTCGTCAGCTAGTCCACTGGTCAATTGCCAGAAGGATTTACAATAATTTTTGGTAATTCTGGAGGGACAGTAAAGGTCTCTATCTGCAGTGGCAACAATGATCAAAAAATGCAAAAGCAACAGCATTTATCATCTTTTGGTGTTCATGTCCATAGTGTACCAGTGTATGATACTGTAGCATGGATGAGTTTCATGTGTAGTTTTCTCACTACTGTATGAGTAAGCATTCATATGCATTGTGAAGTTCCCACAGTCGGTGCCATATCATCTGCTGGTGTTGGTCCACTGTGCTTTATCAAGTCAAAAGTCAACACAAGAGCACTTTCTCCTTCTGTCTGCTAAGAAGATTTATGTAGATGCTGATTTCATTTTCCCGGAGGACTTACAGTACTGTAGCACCTAAAAACTCCAGAATTATTGACACCATTCTTAGAATTATGTGGAAAATCTGTTATTTTCTTAATAGCTGTTGTTTATTTTCAGTTTGTGAATTAAGTACTTGAACGTATAAGGACACTGCATGCATCCTGTTTTAAACACAATATTCCAACTTAAAAAGAGTTTCTTTTTAAGAATACGTACTGTATAGATGGAACCTCCTCCATGCAGAACATCTTGAGATTTTTACATTTGTGCATGCGCACACTTTTCTTCAGTTTAAACCATGACTTCTCAGAGTTCAGATGCAGCTACAAGAATCTACATTCAGAAAAGAAATCTAACAGAAACAATAGTGTTGATAAAATATTATGATATACTAGTACCTGGCAGATTTCATTATCCCATTATTCTGCATTAGTGATCTATGACGTGGTGATCAGGTGCTATTTTATATGTAGCCCTCACCAAAAAGTTCCATTTTGATCTTAACTTACCATGACACATGGTTTTAATTGCTTGCATATTTTTTATCCATTACCTTAATTGTGCAGTTCAACCATCTGTCTCTGTGGTGTTAAAAGCTTTTTGTTTTTCCCCAGGGTAATTGATGTAAAAGGGTCTAATTTGGGTGCAACCTCATGTGTATCCCTCAGAAAAACAAGACAAATTGTTAAATTCTTTGTAACAAAAAACAATATTGTAATAATAATAATAATAATAATCTGCGATGCATTGGCACCCTGTCCAGGGTGTACCCCGCCTAGTGCCCGAAGTCTCCTGGGATAGGCTCCAGGTCCCCCGCGACCCTGAACACAGGATTAAGCGGTATAGAAAATGAATGAATGAATAATAATAATAATAATAATAATAATAATAATAATAATTGTATACAAATTATTTATTCCTAAGGAATATTGGTAAAACTTTTGACTCAAAACATGCTGTGTTTATTTGATTAAATTTTTCATGAAGAGTATCAATAATTCTGTACCAAAACACACATACAATCATACGCTTAATATATGCAAATAATAATAAATAAAATCATAAAACGCAACATCCTAAATAAGTATAGGAATGTTGTAGTAAAAAGAAAGAATTGGAGAAAAAATAAGTTGAACATCAAGATAATGTTGAACATCAAGAGATAAAGGCAATCAGTCTTTTGCATTGAAATGGTTTCTGTATTAATTTTACTCCTTCACACTCCGCTCACACTCTCTTTACAACTACAGAACAGAATATCCACTGAGTGATGTGTGTACGTGCTTTCGTCTGACTCACGCTAGCTGTTGCTGGATGTCATGAAAGCAAAGCAGCTTTATTCTTGACACAGATCTGACAGAGAGGAATTGAATTTGTGAAGAAAAGTAACAATAAAGGTTGGCATGTACAATAAGCGTGAAAATTACTCTTTCGCTCAGCGACGCTCATAATACAGCTGCATGAATGTGCCAACATGAGCGTTGTAGATTTTAAGAGGCCGAATAGAGAGGAAGACAAAGAGAACATGAAATGGAATAGAAAAGAAAAACATGTAGGAAAAAGACAGAGAAAAGAGAGAGAGAGAGATGTGTAGGTGGAAGAGAAGAGAGGGAGAGATACTGTATTTCTAAAGTAGGATTTATTAGAATACAAATGAAAAAGGGTAAATATTCAACATAGATAGATAGATAGATAGATAGATAGATAGATAGATAGATACATACATACATACATACATAGATCAACAGAAAGTGACCAGACATTTGTTTTTTTTCGGTCTTTCGGCTGCTCCCGGCAAGGGGTCGCCACAGCGGAATATCCAGTCCTCACAACAACTTGGCACAGGTTTTACGCCGGATGCCCTTCCTGACGCAACTGGCTGGGAATCAAACCCAGGCCTTCCGCATGGCAGGCGAAACACCTACCAGTCATATAAGTCATAAAACCTTGTGAGTTAAGCTGAGATGGTTAAGATCTTCCAATTAATCTATTAATACTATTCTGTACACTTACACACATAGCTTTTCTTTTCTACCCTTATCCTCCTCCTTTTTACAGTACATCATCAACCATTTGATATAGTTGTAATTTGCAAACTGCCCAGCAAACTGCCCAAAAATATACATATACTTTCAGTAGCAGGTAAATTAAACGTTGAGAACAGACAAAGACGTTCTTACAAGAACAGATCCATATTCATGACACACAACCTGAAAAAGTGCATGTAATGGTTAGATGTTAACCTTATAATAATTTTCAGAAGATTCAGGAATCTCTTGACTGTGTCACCTTTCCTAACTTTAGGACAAGACTGTTCTGAAATTAAACATAATCACCTTTGTTGTGAATTTGAGCAATTATTAACAATACACCATAATATCTACTGATATTGTTTCTATATGCTGAATCTCTTTTTGATTACGCTTAGATGACCCTGAAACTATACGTGATTAAAGTGCTGTCAGGGCCAGGGGAGAGTTCAGCTCATATCATGTTTATGTTCAGGCCTGAGCAGGCAGCTGTAGAGGGTCTTTCTTTACAGCGCTGTAATGGAGCCATGACCTTGATCATCCATTATCCTTCTCAAAATGAGGGTTCTATCTGATCATCTTTCACATTCTTCATGCTCATGTTGACATTAGAGTGCACACACAGTACAGTTTGCACAGCTCTCCTAAAAGTTCCATTAAACATGCGTACATTACAAAAAGCCTTGCAGAATGCAAGATAAGAATGCACACACATACACACAGAAAGAAATATTAGTGGATTTGTCAACACGTTCACAGACCTGTATCCTAAATGTATTACATATTCAGGGGTGGAATATTGCAAAGCAAACATTGGAATGTTGGACAATGACAGGATTTTCAAGGCTTTGAGGTCTGTCATTGAAAAATTATGAGAAACACAACAGGAAATCAAAAGAAAGATTAGTGGCACCAGAGGTGGCTCATTGATTAAGGCATTGTCTACTCTGTGTGAGGTCACAACTTTAAATTCTACCAACAACTAGCCCCTCTTCAGTCATTGAGTAAGACAGATTGGTAAAATATATTTACAAACTGAGGATCTATTCCAAAACTTTTAAAGGAGACTCATCACTTCTATTCTATCAACATTGGATGAAATCCATCCACAATGATTGGATCTGGATCAAATTCAAATTCAAATTCAAATTTTATTTGTCACATACACAGTCATACACAGTATAATATGCAGTGAAATGCTTACACGACCGCCAGTGACCTTAAAAAGAAAATAAAAGCTTGTACGTAAAATAAATAATCAATAAAATGAAATACTAAAGAAGTAAATTTAACTAGTAAAATTAACTGTACAATAAGGGCATAATAAAATATTGCAAAATATAGAAATATAGGGTATATGTATATAGAATTTAAAGTGTCAGTGGTTGTGCAAATATGCATGAAAGGTGACTAATGAAAGTGACATGTGCAATTGTCCAGATGTATAAATATTTAATGCAAGTGTGTATGAATGTGACCATGATTGTCCAGTCAGTGTTGTGAGCTTAAAAAGATTAGTCCTGTGTGGAGGTGTGATTGTGATAGAGAGACCTTATCGCCTGCGGGAAGAAGCTCCTCCTCAGCCTCTCTGTGTTGGCCTTTAGGGAGCGGAATCACTTCCCAGACCGCAACAAAGAGAACAGTCCATTACTGGGGTGACTGAGGTCCTTCATGATCTTCCTGGCCTTAGTCCAGCACCGCTTGCTGTAGATCGAGTGCAGGTCAGGGAGCTCAGTGCGGATGATGCGCTCAGCTGATCGCACCACCCTCTGTAGAGCTCGTCTGTCCTGCATGGTGCTGTTCCCGAACCAGGTCGTGATGTTTCCCGTCAGGATGCTCTCTATGGTGCAGGAGTAGAAGTTCCTGAGCACCTTGGAGGGCAGTCTAAAGTCTCTAAAGCGTCTGAGGTGGTACAGACGCTGCCGAGCTTTTTTCACCACGGTGCTGATGTGACAGGACCATGACAGGTCCTGAGTGATGTGAACACCGAGGTATCTGAAGCTGTCCACTCTCTCCACTGGGCTCCTGTTGATGACGGGGGTCTGGTAGTTCCTCTCCTGCTTTGTACTAAAGTCCACTATCAGCTCCTTTGTCTTACTGACGTTCAGGAGGAGATTGTTCCTCTGGCACCAGTTCTCCAGATTTCCAATCTCCTCTAGGTAGTCCGACTCATCATTGTTGGTGATCAGTCCGACCACGACGGTGTCGTCAGCAAACTTGATGATGGATGTGGAGTTGGTAGTGGCCACGCAGTCGTGGGTGTACAAAGAGTACAGCAGGGGGCTCAGAACACAACCCTGGGGGGCTCCAGTGCTGAGAGTGAGTGTAGCTGAGACATGTCCGCCCATCCTTACTGCCTGTGGTCTGCCAGTCAGAAAATTGGAGATCCACTGACATATAGATGAGCTGAGTCCCAGGTGCTCCAGCTTGGTGGTGAGTGTGGAGGGAATTATGGTATTAAATGCAGAGCTGTAGTCGATGAAGAGCATTTTAACATAATTCCCTTTCCTAGTGTCCAGGTGAGTGAGTGATGTGTGGAGGAGATGAGAGATTGTCCATTGATCCATACAATGGTGACAGAAGGGGTGGATTAGGTTTCAGTATCTGTTGTTCTCCTTGAATTATTAGAGAATGGTGTCTAGCCATTATAGTTTTTACTTCGGTTGGTTGGTAAATGCAAAGAAATCAGTGTATACAGTTGGGTCAATCTCAAAATCACTCATTCATCATCTATACCGCTTTATCCTCGGTTGCGGAGGGGATGAGGCGGTGTACACCCTGGACAGGGTGCCAATCCATCGCAGGGCACACTCACATACACTTACGCACTATGGGCCAATTAGCCTAATCTGCACGGCTTTAAACTGCGGGAGGAAACCGGAGTACCCATAGGAAACCCAGCAAGCACTGGGAAGCATGCAAACTCCATGCACACAGAGACGGGAATTGAGCCTGGCCGGGAATCAAACCCAGACTCTGCAAGGCGACAGTGTTGGGGTGGGCGATATACCGGTATACACGGTTAACGGTAGAAATTATCAACCGTTAGAGGTTTCGGTCTATCGTCTTAATCGTGGTTGAGATCACGTGACGTTACGTAACCACGCAATACACATTCACTTCTATGGGAAGCCAAACACTAAAGTGGGACGAAACCATGGCACTCGATTCAATCGAAAAATGCTAACCATCGAGTTTTGCTAACTATCGTATCTTGGCATGCGCAGTCCCACAAGTTTGCACACTGTTTTCACGCCCATAAATCCATACTACCTTGGTGCTGAGACTTCGGTTGATGGTGGGTTTAAACCGTTTTCCTTTGCTTAATTTGACCGAAACATTTGAGTTTCTGCATAAATTGTTGTGAATGAGCCTTAAGGTTGAGGAAAATTTAATTTTTTAATTGGTTCAGTGTCTCAAATTTAAACACCTACATTTACATCTTTTTGTATACTTGAATATATTGTGGTTATCATATGTGTAGCACTATTCAGTGCACAGAGTAGTCCATACATAAATGCTTACACAGGTGATGACATGCGTTTTTGATTTAATTTATGATAATGCTAATAAATACAATCAACTTTTCTAATAAGATTTAACATCCACAGTGTAGTTGTAGTGATGCGGTAGCGTAAATCGACAGACTCTGCTATCGATTTGTGCTACGGTAGCAGCAAGGCAGCAAAAATCGACAGAACCCCGGTGTTCCGTGGCACCCGATTGAGCCGCTCTGTGCGGGCCAAATATCTGCGCGGCCCAATGGACAGCGCAGCGCGACAATCTGGATAGGGCAGAGATGATCTGGTTTATTTGCGCGGCCCAGTGGATCGTGGATCGCGCGTCGCGGACTAGTTTCAGTTGCGCAGCGCAGACCAACTTGAGCAGCGCTGCTCGAATCACAAACCTGCGCGACCCACTGGGCAGCGTTGCGCGACTCTTATAGAAATAGACCCCGCCACCATCATATTACATTTTATGCACAATTTCCCACTGTAGTTTAGAGTGCACAAAGTGGAAGCAGTTTTTTTTTTTCAAACTTAGGCTATAATGATATTTGCAGACATTATGAAGTTGAACTTTATTAAATTTATTATGTTTATTTTTCCTTAATGGAAACTGCAGTGTTTGACGACTATTTATTTAAAATGTCAGGACTGTTTAATATTGTTTCTGACTTGCTTTGGAAGCGGGGTAAATGATGGGTGGGGTCTATTTCTATCTGAGTTGCGCAGCGCTGCCCAGTGGGTCGCACAGGTTTGTGATTCGAGCAGCGCTACTCAAGTTGGTCCGCGCTGCACGACTGAAACTGGTCCGCGCTCCTCGATCCACTGGACCGCGCAAATAAACCAGATCATCTCTGCGCTATCCAGATTGTTGTGCTGCGCTGTCCACTGGGCCGCACAGATATTTGGTCCGCCCAGAGCGGCTCAATCGGGTGCCACGGTTTCGTCCCACTTTTCATGTGTTTGGCTTCACACTGTACACTTCGACAATGGAAGAAGACGGTGCAGCAGCAGTGAGTTTGCTTACATGTGACAAAACCAACAACGAGGAGATTGTAAAGAAAAAAGGTGCATCGTCTGTGGTGTGGAATTGATTTGCGTATAAGAAAAGTGATAAAAATGAGATGAACGTGATTTGCAAGGTACGCAAGTGCACTGTTTTAACAAGTGGTGGAAACACGTCAAACCTTTTCTATCATCTGAAATCCAAGCATCCAATCGAATATATGGCCAAAGTAAAAAAAATTCGGCAAACTCCAGCAATTCACAGTTTAAATAAAATTACATTATGTAAAACAGTTTCTTTGTGTTTTAATTTTTATTTATGCATTTTCAGATACAAATTGCTATATTGTGATATCTATCGTCATCGAGGTAGAAAATTTCTTCTACCGTGATAGAAGATTTTGGTTATATCACCCACCCTTACGACAGTGCTAACCATTAAAATGTGGAAATAAACAGAAGGCAAATATATCAAATTCAGAAAGTAAATGTCAAATTTAGCTGATTTATTATTCTTAAAAATTCTTTCAGGTTTTTTCAAATGTGACATTTGTTATATTGATCATGTTAACTACTAGTACAAAATGTCGGATTTTCCTCATGTTTAATCTCTTCTACTAAATTATGTATTCACATGACATGCTAATGCATTTGATCTAAAATAGACCATAGAGTTTTGCACAAGCCTGTGGGTTCCATGCCAGCTCAAGTGCATATTGTGAATAAAAGTCAAGGGTAAAACGCTCCCAATGCAAAAAAATTTAAAATAAAAAAAACACTTCATACCCAAGTAGAAAAGAGCATAGTGCTAAGTGCTATTTGAGTTATCTATCCAACAAAAAAATTGGAGCCAACAGTAACTGAAGTCTATTGCCGTTGTTTCACCTTTTCCTTGACATCATGTGAATCAAATTCTCATGCCTTATTCAAATATCAAAAAGAATTTAAATACCAATAAGCAACATAAGGAACATATTTAAGGTTAATGCGAGCTGAGGAAATATAAAGACAGGGTAAAATATTCTAGAGATTTATAATAATATGTCACTTAAAAAAGGCACAAGCGGTTGGTGCTGTCAACGTATTTAAAGTGATTAGAAGTGTTGAGGATCTCAGACAGTCTGGCCAAACATAGAAAAAGTTGACTGGAGAACACGAAAGTACTGTATCATGTAGGGAATCTGGGCCACATTTACTGTACATGTGTTACTATGTTGTTGTTTATGTGTAGTGTGATGTGAGACATCAAGAAAATATTGCTGGATATAGTTTTTTTAATTAGTATTATATGCTCCAGGTTGAGCTCAGAAAGCCATCATTTGGAATAACATTGGGAATGTTGTGTCATCTTGATATAATAGGAGTTCATATCAGAATAAGAATCTTTATTGTCATTGTAGCAATGAGACATTGTACAACGAAATGAAGGTGCAATCGGTTTGAACTGGTTGTGCTTCTCATAAAGCTGAGGTGGTGTACACTGAAAGTTCTGAATATTGATTTTTCTCATGACTCCATTCTGCTGAAGATACTAAATAACCCCAGGGTCACAGCCTGTTATATTTCTCTTGTTCAGCTTGTTGAAGGTCATGGTGTTATGCAGACCGATATCACACCAAGCCAAGATAAAAGTCTTACAGTATGTATAATATGTACAGTATATACATATATACAGTTTATTTTTTGCATTTTGCACTTAAATTAAGTTTGTTACAGAAATAACACAATGCCCTCCACAACATTTATAAACTAGAACAACTAGAAAAAATAGTTGTATTGATTGTTGAAAATAAATAAAAATTGAAGTGAGGAAGTAGGCAAGTTATATTTCTTTGTGAGAAAGATACTAAACATGTTACAGTACACAATGTAATGTGACTCAGTGTTGCCTCTCTTCCTGCCTGGTAACAGTAGGTGAACACTAATGATTTTTATATTATATGCAATTAATTAGCAATATTATGTTACTCTAAAGCTACCCAAGTTAAAAAAAGTATGCTAAGTATATTAAATCCTAGCATGCCAAAGCATACTTAAATGTATTTGCTCCAGACTAATGACTAGTATACTTGAAGTTTGCTATTTTGGAACAACTAATTTTGTACTAAGTGTATTTAAGTTGTAATTAAATTGTAGAAAAGCACAATTTTAAGTGTATTAAGTATACTTTTGTGTGCTAAAGTGGAACAACTTTAAGTATACTTTAGTACACTTAAAGTATATGGTTGTGTGTGTACTAACGTACATACCTGACAGTATTATTAATACAATTTAAGTATATATTTAATGTATTATAAGTACATTACAGTTATTTTTACTGTATTACAAATACATGATTAATATTGGCACCCTGTCCAGGGTGTACCCCGCCTAGTGCCCGAAGTCTCCTGGGATAGGCTCCAGGTCCCCCGCGACCCTGAACACAGGATTAAGCGGTATAGAAGATGAATGAATGAATATATTCTTATTGCAGCAGTAGCGTGCTGTTATACTTCTGGCCAATTACAAATACTAAAAAACTACACTTTGTGGTTAATACAAATATACTTTATTGTATCATACAGTACACACAACCTTCTATAATACTGTAGCGTTTTCCGACGCTAGCAGGGAACTTCGAAGACGAGTGAGTTTGGTGGCTATACAATGTAATGACACACCTATTCAGCTATTAGCTAGAACTGGAGAACGGTAGCAGGATGCAGCACATACACACATATAGATAACACACATGTACACAGACTCAAACTTGGCCGAAGCCACTAACCTAAACACACGTCTCAAACAGGGTGAACACAAAAAGAACACCTGCCGCAAGGCACGACGGTCGCAAACCGCAGCCCCGCCCACAATACTGTATTGCAAATGTGTTACCAGTACATTAAGTGTTTAAGATATGCTAAATGCGTTTTCTACAATATAACATGTTTTTGAAAAGCATTACATCAGTAATTATGAGGCAGATTTTATTCATGAATTCAGCAGATTTAATTTGCACAAGGTTACAAAAAAGCACTACTATAGTTTATTTGTGCTCAACAAAAGTCAGGTTGTCTCACAAACACACAAACTAAAATATAAACTGGTGTGTGAACACAGACAGACATTAGTATTAGAATCTACAGGTACAGTATTAGTTTGTTCAGTATCTGGTGTGTTGATTCTGTTACACAGAGACTGAAAACAGGCCGAGAGCTACAGAGCCATTATACCACAAGCAAAGTACATAACACATTAACAACAACACATTAGACAATATAAACTATAGATTAAAGTATGTACTTAATTTAAAACCGTTAAATTTACCTTATGCCGATGAAAATAAAATAATAACGATACGAACTAACGCACGCGATGATGCACTGTCAGCCGTTAATTCAAACTAGAAGTGGAGAACTGGGGAGCCAATCAGAGAACGGACAGTCCGAATCTGCCCGCCTCTAGCTCTGATTGGCTGGTGGGGCGCTGTCTAGTCTCCGGTTGGCTGGAATAGTCGCAAAGTTTTACAACCCTGCTGCAGTTGGTGTGTCGTTTTATGACAGTGAGTGGACAGAAGAGTGAGGAGTAAAAACATAAATTACCTTGAACGGCAAAAGTTATTTTGAGCGCGCAGGAACGAGTTTGAGATCGCGCGCGCGAGGGAGAGATTCAGCGTGCAAAAACGAGTCTAAAAGCGCACGAGAGAGTAGTGCACTACATATAAGTACATACTGAGACTACCGTATATTAAATTTTGTATTCTAATATATACTTTCTGTACATTTGTACAATGATTATTTCGAGCATATTTTTTAAAAAATTATACCAAAAATATATTGAAAAACAAGTTTAAATAAGTATACTTTGGAAATTAGACCAGCCTTTCACTTAAAGTATATTTTCCAATAATACATCTTTGGAACGTGTACTATAATACAATTATTTTAAGTATATTTAAAGTTTAATTCCAAAATTTGGTAAAAGCATGATGTTAGTATACTTTTTATATATTACCTGATGGTACAACTTTTTGTTAGTATATTAGCAGTGTATTATCGAGGATTTCAATATATTTGTAATACACTAAAGTGCATTTTTTTTTCCACTGGGGTATGGAAGCATTTTAACTGGAACATCAAGAAATTTGATGCTTTATAGTTTATTATTCAAATTAGATGGATAGATATATACTGTAGACGGGCGGACGGACAGACAGACAGATAACTTTATTCATCCCAGTGGGAAATTACTGATATGCTCTAATAGTGGCTTTTCCATCATCATATGTTAGGTGGAGGTCTTAAGTCTTAGAATAAATTTATTTATTCTAAATGTATACATTTTTATTTATTTTATTTAGGTTTAAATTATATATATTATGGATTTAATTTCTGGTATTAATTGATTCTGGTCATTTTTATGTTATTTTTTTAGTTTGTTTGTTTTTATTGTGGAAAAACAGGCAAGTAAAAATGTATTTGGTTGTAATAACTGATGAAATGTCTCTTATTTCAGAGATTGCATGTAAAACTAAATAACAGCTATTTTTATTCATTTAAAATTGATTGATGATTTAAAAAGTAATGTCATGGCTAAAACTGAGACACATAGACACAAGAACACTCATGTCTGAAAGGTCCTTGAAAGTGCAACTTACATACACACACACTCTCATGCGTACTGTACTGAAGCCTGTCCATCCTGACTGCTTAGCCTAACTGCATCTGACTGATGAAGTGTTAGAGAATGGGTATGGTTTCAAGCCATGTTCTCTCTCCCACTGTCTCACTCTTGGTCTGACCTTCACAGCTCATCTCTCTTTCTCCCTTTGTTTCAGGGTGACAGTAATGTCATAGTCAGTCCATGTCAGTAGTCAATCTCCATTCCTGGTGTGTGTGTGTGTGTGTGTGTGTGTGTGTGTGTGTGTGTGTGTGTGTGTGTGTGTGTGTGTGTGTGTGTGTGTGTGTGTGTGTGTGTGTGCTGCTACTTTTCTTCACGCATGCTTAATATCACACTCACACACACACATACTGTACACACACACACATACACACACACACACACACACAATTCAGTATGATGAAAACTCTAGAATAATATTCTGGTGTTCAATAGTGAAATCAAGGTGGGTTACTGATGTGATTGTGACAGTTGAGCCTGAGATGATGTGACCAGATGTGATTAGTAACTGTAATTACCCTAATAAATGAGGCCCTGTATAATTATATTAAAACAATCTATCAGTGTTATAAAGCTATATTCACTCTGGAGATCATTTTATAAGCAGGTGATAGCAGGCAAAAGGAATTATCTGCACTGTTACAATTATTAATAATACTAATTATTTATGAAAAGCTATTACAATAAATAATGTTTGTTTTGTATTATGTAACAGATTGTTTACATTGTTAACAGAAATTAGTATTTGTAACAATATATTATCCGTCCCTGTTTGTGTATCGTGGTATGTTTAACTATAGGCACACTGCACAGATTTTTGTTAAGAAACTGAATGTACATTTGATATTATAAACTCAATTTAATAACTTATATCAATAGGCATATCAGTGAGCTTATTTAAAATAAAACATATAAAGTTTGTAAAATTGTGTAGTCTATTTATCTATGTACAGTAGATGTTCCAGTAATCTACATCATGTCTCATTAACGAGTTGTCATTATGGGTTTTTTAGTCTCACTGAAAGGTTAGGTGATAATGAGGAACTGACAGGGTGTTGTTATCATGGTAGCAGGGCATGCATGTGTGGTCGTCTCTCAAGAATCATTTTCTTGCTTAAATTGATGTGGCCTGATTAGCATGTTTGTGTGTGTGCATATGTGTGTGTGTGCATATGTGTGTGTGTGTGTTCGTGCATGAACGTGTCAATAATGTGCTCATATTGATTGGGAATTAGTACTGATTCAAACTGCCTAAAATAATTGCTTTAACTGCGGTTTCCAAGAATATGTAAATCATGTGACTGATTATGCTACGATCAGTTCTGAATTTGTCTCTCTCTCTTTTTTTGTAGATTTTGGCTGGAGAGTTGATGGCATTTTTCATGAAGTCAGAGGGCACACAAGAGAAGACTATTGTTACGGCAGACTGCTGCTACTTTAGTCCCTTGCTGAGACGCATCATACGTTTCCTAGGTAAAGGACCAGGAAGAAAAAGGGGCAGAAATCTCATATCAGGAGTGAGGAAAAGTTTTTCCTAGTGTGCTCAATGTGTGCTTCCATCACTGTCTTGCTTATTCAGCCACCAGAACATTAGCGAGGTCAGGCATTGAGCATCAGATGGCGAGGAGCCCTGGGTATAGTTAGGATTACAGTACATCAACGATATGTTCAATGGAGTTGAGGTCAGGGCTTTGTGCAGATGACTTGAGGCAAACCACTCCATCCTTGGCCAAACATGTCTTCATGGTCTGCACTTTGTGCTCAGGGCCATTGCAATTCTGAAACAGGTTTGGATCTTACAGCATACAAAGTCATCCTATTCAATTGTATTTTGTGTCAACAGTTTGGTGAAGGCACATATATGTAGGGTATGATGACCAGGTATCCACAAACTTTTGACCACATCCTCTAGGTATCACTGCTGCTCGGAGTAATTACTGGAAGTAGTAAACACCAAACAAAAGTCATATTTGAACTACATTTAGTGGACTCAATTTATCTTAAGAGTAATAGTGGTGCAGTTAACCCCTTACCCTTACAAGTCTCTATCCTTTCTCTCAGGTGTCTACTCCTTTGGCCTCTTCACAACAACTATCTTTGCCAATGCTGGACAAGTGGTCACAGGAAACCAGACACCTCACTTCTTGTCTGCATGCAGGCCTAACTACACAGTTCTGGGCTGCCACTCTAATCTCCAGTACATCACAGAACGACGAGCCTGTACAGGGAACCCACTCATAGTAGCATCTGCGCGTAAATCTTTCCCCTCAAAGGATGCAGCTCTGAGTGTTTACTCTGCTGTTTATACTGTGGTGAGTGCTGTGTGTGATCCATTATTATGATTAAATATGAAATTAAAAAGTACAGTATGTGAAACAAATGTGAAACCAATATAAACTGATAGTTACTCTTAGGGCACTAATAGGAAGTTTTGACCCCTTGATAGAGTAAGTTATCCATGTGATCATTACGGATCTGTTAACTGTCTTTATCCTAGGTATTTTTTACCTTTGCACATTAGACCTTGAAGCACATGTCAAAATCTGTGTGTCTGTTGTCTCAGATGTACGTGACACTGGTGTTCAGGACCAAGGGAACACGTCTGACGAAGCCAACAGTCAGTCTGACTCTGCTGTGTCTGGCCATGCTAGTAGGAGTAGTGAGGGTGGCTGAGTACCGCAATCACTGGGCTGACGTCCTTGCTGGGTACTTCACCGGAGGAGCCATCGCTGTTTTTTTGGTGAGAAGGGAAATGGGGGAGTGTAATTAGCCTGCACATAAAAGTGTAGATCTTTCATTAGTTTGAATTTTTCCATTGCCACTAATATTTGTGTTCCTTTTACTCACACACGTTTTGCAATCATCAGGTGACCTGCGTGATCAACAACTTCCAGCAAGCAAAGCCCTCTCCACCACCCATGCGACCCCAGCGCCCTGAATCCGTCCTCGGCATGCCCATGGTGGCTCTGCCTTGTGTGGAAAGTCCACTCGAAAAGTTAAGTGGCACTCAGGTAAGGGGTGGGGGCAGGTGAGAGGCAGGGCTGCACACATAGGGTGGCACACACCTGCCCCTTCTGTTCTTGACCCAGTGGACCTCCAAAGTTACCCGCTAACCTTTCCTGCACACAGTGCCCCTGCCTGACCACCACCATACCCCAGAACCCCACCAACCTCTTATACACCCTGGACTACTCCTTGTTGTTACCTCAGAGAAGGAGGCTATTGGTTTTCTAAGCCTTAAATGACTTTGCCCTTCAGTGATTTATACACTGGGCCACCACTGAGCCCTAATTATGGCTACTATTGCATTCATCCTCCACAGCTCACTGAAGCTCTAATGCTTCACCTTAAATCCTCATACTGTAGCCTGCTAAGGAATGAGTGGACTTTGAATATGGAGTGTTTATTCTTTAACCAGAAAAATATCAGTTATAATTCTTTTTTGATGGCTCCCTGTCTGATTCAGGCAGAGTCAGGCAGTAGTGTGTGCCTGGAAGACTTCTGCATTAAATGAAAAAGATTTAAGACGATTAATGTCTCCCACAGTCTGTCATCACCATAATTTCTTCTGTTCATCTATTCATCACCAATACCCATCCATATATTCATCATTGCCACTCAAACCCATACGTCTACAATTGATGTAATCATCTTGTCACACCATACTGCAACACCATCACATGCTTTCCTCACAGATCTTGTTTCTGTCTAATCGCCACTTCTATTACTGGTCACGTTTCTCACTATCTATCTGTCTTCTCTCTTTCCACCTCGTACTTTCTCACGCTCTCCCTCTCTCTCCATCCTTACAGACTTCAAGGGGATCTCCATTTACTGAGATCACATGACCATCAGCCCTATCGGTTCCCCGCCACCCCCGATGTCCTCATACCGTCTCGCTCCATTTCCAGCGAAGTCTAGACCAGCCGTCTGAGCACGCACAGCAATGTACCACAGCCCACACCACTGGACGTTACCACACCACTCTCTACCGCTCCTATTCGACGCAGGTCTAGACATTTTCCTTCTTGCTTCACTTCTCATCTCCATGCTCCCCTCCATGCTGCCCTCAGGTCTCCAGCACACTTCTCAAACAAACGAGAGGAGACTTTTTACGCTTCTGAAATTTCAGCTATGGAGACTGAATCAAACTCATCTGGCCATCTGAAATATTTTAGGATGTGTTCCAGGCATATGGCCTAGACATCAGCAAAATCTTTGAGTTTGCTTGAGGAGTGCGTAGTAGCCTTTGGACCACCTAATGACATTTGGCCCTAAATCCTATCCAGCCTTTCCCAGGGGAACCGATATGGAGTCCACATGGTTGACTCCTGAAAACAAAAAGACTAACAGTACAGTGTTTGATAGGCCTCTTTTTTTTCATTATTGTGTGTTTATAAAGAGGCATGTCTAAACAGTGTCTATGTATAGCATTCAATGTACATAACGTATTTAATGTTTGCATTTTAAGAACTGCAAATCCTTCAGAAAATCTGAAAAAAAGATTACCCAGTGTCTTTCTCAGTCACCAGTGTGTATTTTGTGAAAAACTGAATTATATATTTTTTTGTTTTTCTTAACCTATTTAAAAGTGGAAATTCGGGTTCAGCTCTTACCATTTTTAGAAGCAGTGCCCATGTCCTTTCCTTCATCAGTAATACAGGTAGGCAGCTTAAAAGGGTGCATTTGACACTTTTATGATTGACAAACCTTAGCAGCTGGACAGGCATCTCAAACTGCTGTCAGAGTAAATGCTCAATCCTTGGTTCTTCTCCTAGGATTTTTGTTCCCACCAGTCCCCAAAGCATGGCAGATTTAGCTTGTTAACTGCAATGACACCATTCTGACGCAATGGCATTTTCATCACCTTCGTTCCCGAGAAAATCTTGTCTCAGACACAACAGTGCTCTGTCAGCTACAGCACTCACCACAGTTTCAAGAGATCAAAGCCAACACATGTCTCTTTCTAAAAAAAAAAAGAAAAAAAAAAAGCCCAACAAGGCATTTGTATCATTTGTTAATTTGATGCCGTTAAAATGCCTTGAGCTGTCACTCACACATTATTAGATGTGGGAATTTTTTCTTTTATTTCATTGCTTTCATTACTGTTTCATACTGTACCACTGGCTTGGTGACTCTTAGTAGCCCTGATCTGAAAGGTAGATGTGGAATGCACATAAATGCAGTTGGTTAGCAAAATTTCTTAGATTTCTTTTTTTTATAAAAGATGTTGTGATGACTTTGGTTAATTATTGATTTTCTTTTTTTTTTTTTTTTTACTTTTTGACCTTTTTTTTCCTTTGCAAAATAAGTATTATGAACGCACTAGTCTTCACTTAGAGTGACAGTTTTGCTGCTTTTAATTTGCACAATGCTTTAGGCACCTGTTTTTTTTAATGAAATTTCTTTCCAATAGCTTTGTATCTGCTCTTTTTACCCATGTAAATTATGTTCACTGTGCTGAGTGAGGTCACATTTCTGCTAGACCAACACTATCACCATGACTACAGACACAGCCACACACACTTTGTATACTTTGTCAAACCTTTATCCTAAAACTTTATCCAACTGTCCTCCTTTCTTACATGATTGTACAGTTTTGTAAATATATCTTTTTGGTAAAATAATAATAATAATAATAATAATAATAATAATAATAATACGGAAAAAAGAAATGTTTGTTTTTACACTGGCACGTTGTGCACCCATTGTCGTTTCTGCAGTATTCTAGTTAAAGTTCTCTAACCGTGGAGCTAATCATCTTCCAAATTTAGAAAAAATAAAAATGATACAGACCAGCTGAGAGTGTTTGAGGTGAGGCCATTTCCACAACCTACAGTATGTACATGGTAGCACCTGACCAATAGCCTGTGAAGTACATTTAATAAGCATAACTATTATTAATATGGGGAAAATGGGTAAGATGATCCATTTTTATTTATTCAATTAAAACAAGAAGATAAATTGTGATATGAGTGTTTCTATTCACCTAAAATAAGTTGTATGGATACAAAGTTCACTTTTCTTAGTGTACCCCAGGTGAGAGGTAGGATGAGCCAGTAAATGGAGAAGGTGTTGAATCAATGTGCATAACAAGGACACACAGACTCACTGATCTAGGTGCGTATTAATTTATGGATGAATATATTTATTACATCTTGGTGCTTTTAGCTCCCACTTGTGGAGAATTTTCAGTCTGCTTTACAACCACAGCACATCCTGTATGTTCCACACCGATCCAGGATACACGAAACTCAAACTACACATTACAGTTTAAAAGGGAATAACTTGCATTGTATCAAAAGCCAGACAGAATGAATAAATAAATGTAAACCAATGATTATTTTTATAGTGTGATTCCCTACTACTACTCTATAAATCATCGATAAATTTAAATCTATTTAGCATTCAAAAAATAAGTGTGGCACATGAGCTAAATCACTGCTACAGTAAATGTCTGCAGTGTGCAGTACTTAATAATAAGTATTGTAAAGTATTCTTTCAGTGAATCTCCAAGCCTTATGGCTCATCTTAACAACATTCTGACTAAACCTCTTACCTTGCCTAGAATTTGCTTTCACATCACATTGTATGGAAGCAACAATTACATTTATTTGAAAATAACACTCATTTGATTTTGTTTGAAATTTTAATAGCAAGGCAGAGTCAGATTTTAGAAATTCTTGAAGCTGCTTTGTGACAATGACCATGAATTGAGATGAAATAAATTGATTTGAATTGAACATAAATCACTTGCTACCCTCTCCATGTGCTATTTTCTAATATAGGAGGCTTATTTACCCAGTGACACATCTGGCCCATTAGCCATAGTGCATCAGCTGCCTTTGTTATTAAGATACGTGAGGTTTATTGGTTGGACATATTGTACCAAAATACCTGATATCTAATGTTAATTTACTATATAAGTATGATCTGAGTAGCAAACTGATGACATTTGTGATTTCTTGTACATAATCAGACATGCGATCAAAAAGACCCTCGATATTAGAAGTGATTTTTTTTTTCATGACATACTGTATCCACAATTTTGTACTGGTTTTGATTATCTCCTGTACAGGAGACACTTTCTGAATAATGGAGATCAGGTGCAATTTTAAGGTTAGCTGAGGTCTTTTGAAAGATTCATTTTCATGCTCTTACAACATGTGCACCATTTTTGTAGAAGTCTGTCTGAAGAGAACAATAAATTGAGATTTCAATACACTGGTGGTGGATATCATTTCACTTGCTGCTTTCTCACACAAACCTATCTCACTGAAATGAAACGAATAATGGGCTCTTGAAGTATTTTAAAGTATTTTCATTAATACATCTATGATCAATTAGTAATAATGAATTTCCTCATTGCTAGTTTTCATTAAAAAAAATTAACTCACTAAAGCTCTTTTCTTGAAGGTTGGTGTATTCTTTATATTTAAGATACAGCTCCACCATGTGGAAATCAACAAACTGACATGGTTAAATACTTTACCATATACTGTACAGTCAACATCAAAATGCTTGCCCTTATGATGAACAAGAAGTGATATACTGTACAATTGCAATGGGTAATGTTTTAAGATTTTGTTTAATTCTAATATATATAAACAGTTTAAGGTTATATCCTGAACACTAGGATATAACCTTATTGTATAACCTTGAATTACTATAAATTACTATAAAGCACATTCTCACTGATATAACCAAAACAATTGAGGCTTGAAGGCAACGTCCACAAAATACATTTTATCAGTTTGAAAAACTTTTTGCAACGAAGGGGGCGGAGTAACTGCAACAATTGAGTAATTTAAAAAAAAAACATTGCCAAAATCTCTCTCTCGCTCTCTCTCTCTCTCTCACACACACATGCACACTTTGTGTGTGTGTGTGTGTGTGTGTGTGTGCGTGCGTGTGTTTATGAGTAAAATACATATATAAAATACACTACTGTAAATATCTCATAATCGCTTGTTCTTTGCTACTTTTTTTATTTCAACAATGCAACAATCCAAATTAAACAATAATATACTCCTTATGAACAGATGACATTGAGATGTGTCTTCTACTCTGTAAAGCCTTCATAACAGCTCTAACCTGGGGGCTGTTTGTTAGTTGGTGATATATATATAAATATATATTTGTAAACTAAATGTATTTGTACAAACTAATGCTACGTTTACACTGCAGGTCTCGATGCGTAATTCCGATTTGTTGCCTATATCTGATTTTTTTGACCGTCTGTTTACACGGTCTTTTAACTATGACTCATATCCGATTCACGTGTTTACACTTGCCATACCATCTGTAACATCGCGCATACTTAAAGGGAGGTTCTTGCGCTACACACTAGCCAAGATAGAAGAAGGTGAAATATGCTTAATGCTATCTCTGCTATATATGCTAAGTTTGCGCACCATGGTTTTAAAACAGAGGAGGAGGGAAAAAACGGCATAATTGCAGCCTGCACATACCGTGGTGTGAAAAACTATTTGCCCCCTTCCTGATTTCTTATTCTTTTGCATGTTTCCCACTGCGCAATGTGACGTCGTAGCGACGTCTTTTCCATGTCATTTTGGACGTCCAATTTCCGTCCATAGATGGGGTTGTTTTGTAACGCCAGGCGACGTCTTTTTTTCGACGTCTACCGCACGTCTAATTCTGACGTCGTAGTGACGTCTTTTTCATGTCATTTTTGGACGTCCAATTTCCGTCCATTGATGGGGTTGTTTTGTAACGCCAGGCGACGTCTAATTTTTTACGTCGGTGGGACCATTGTAGTGAGATCTTTTTCATGTCATTTTTAAACGTCCAATTTCCGTCCATTGATGGGGTCGTTTTGTAACCCCAGGCAACGTCTTTTTTCCGACGTCTAATGTTAACTCCACCAAAGCGGCTGACGGCGCTGTAGCTTGCCCCGGCACTTGCGCAGCTTCACCATTGGGCTCCGCTTTGATCACGCTCGCTATCATGGAGAGACGAGTTGGACTGATTGCTTCCCAATGCAAATGGCTGGAAGTACTTTACTCACCACAGCACGCACGGGAAAAGAAACGCAATCACTAGAGAACCAAACCCAATTCAGCCTTAGCATGAACCGGAACACATTCAACAAGTCTCTCACACACACATACTCAATACACCTAAACTTGGCCGAAGCCATTAACCCAAACACATTTCCTCATCACGGTGACCACACGTACAGCAACCTGCCGCAAAGCATGATGGTCGTCAGCCGCTGCCCCGCCCACACCACAATATGTTTCTTTTTTACATTTTCCTGTTTCCCTTTAACAGTTTTAATTTTATTTAAAGCCTATAATCAAGTTATTTGTGTTTTTATTTTATATTGTATAAATGTATATATTGTATAAATGTATATATATATATATATATATATATATATATATATATATATATATATATATATATATATATGTCTTTGGTCAGATTAGGTCAAATGTTGAACGTCAAAATGACGTCCAAGTTTGGTCATGGTTGGACGTCCAAATAGTGGACCTAGTTTGGACGTCAAAATGACGTCCAAAAAAAAATAAGATAGATTAGGTCGTCAAAATGACGTCCAAGTTGGGTCATGGTTGGACGTCCAAATAGTGGACCTAGTTTGGACGTCAAAATGACGTCCAAAAAAAAATAAGATAGATTAGGTCGTCAAAATGACGTCCAAGTTGGGTCATGGTTGGACGTCCAAATAGTGGACCTATTTTGGACGTCCAAGTTGGGTCATGGTTGGACGTCCAAATAGTGGACCTAGTTTGGACGTCCAACCATGACCCAACTTGGACGTCATTTTGACATCCAAATAGTGGACCTAGTTTGGACGTCGAATAGACGTCCAGAATTGGTCATGGACCGACGGACCCAATATAGACATGATCTGCACGTCTATCCGACGTCCAATGTTTAGTGGGTTGTCACACTTAAATGTTTCTGCTCATCAAAAACCGTTAACTATTAGTCAAAGATAACATAATTGAACACAAAATGCAGTTTTTAAATGAAGGTTTAAGTTATTAAGGGAGAAAAAAAACTCCAAATCTACATGGCCCTGTGTGAAAAAGTGATTGCCCCCCTTGTTAAAAAATAACTTAACTGTGGTTTATCACACCTGAGTTCAATTTCTGTAGTCACCCCCAGGCCTGATTACTGCCACACCTGTTTCAATCAAGAAATCACTTAAATAGGAGCTACCTGACACAGAGAAGTAGACCAAAAGCACCTCAAAAGCTAGACATCATGCCAAGATCCAAAGCAATTCAGGAACAAATGAGAACAAAAGTAATTGAGATCTATCAGTCTGGTAAAGGTTATAAAGCCATTTCTAAAGCTTTGGGACTCCAGCGAACCACAGTGAGAGCCATTATCCACAAATGGCAAAAACATGGAACAGTGGTGAACCTTCCCAGGAGTGGCCGGCCGACCGAAATTACCCCAAGAGCGCAGAGACAACTCATCCGAGAGGCCACAAAAGACCCCAGGACAACATCTAAAGAACTGCAGGCCTCACTTGCCTCAATTAAGGTCAGTGTTCACGACTCCACCATAAGAAAGAGACTGGGCAAAAAACGGCCTGCATGGCAGATTTCCAAGGCACAAACCACTTTTAAGCAAAAAGAACATTAAGGCTCGTCTCAATTTTGCTAAAAGACATCTCAATGATTGCCAAGATTTTTGGGAAAATACCTTGTGGACCGACGAGACAAAAGTTGACCTTTTTGGAAGGTGCGTGTCCCGTTACATCTGGCGTAAAAGTAACACAGCATTTCAGAAAAAGAACATCATACCAACAGTAAAATATGGTGGTGGTAGTGTGATGGTCTGGGGTTGTTTTGCTGCTTCAGGACCTGGAAGGCTTGCTGTGATAGATGGAACCATGAATTCTACTGTCTACCAAAAAATCCTGAAGGAGAATGTCCGGCCATCTGTTCGTCAACTCAAGCTGAAGCGATCTTGGGTGCTGCAGCAGGACAATGACCCAAAACACACCAGCAAATCCACCTCTGAATGGCTGAAGAAACGCAAAATGAAGACTTTGGAGTGGCCTAGTCAAAGTCCTGACCTGAATCCTATTGAGATGTTGTGGCGTGACCTTAAAAAGGCAGTTCATGCTAGAAAACCCTCAAATAAAGCTGAATTACAACAATTCTGCAAAGATGAGTGGGCCAAAATTCCTCCAGAGCGCTGTAAAAGACTCGTTGCAAGTTATCGCAAACGCTTGATTGCAGTTATTGCTGCTAAGGGTGGCCCAACCAGTTATTAGGTTCAGGGGGCAATTACTTTTTCACACAGGGCCATGTAGGTTTGGATTTTTTTTCTCCCTAAATAATAAAACCCCTCATTAAAAAACTGTATTTTGTGTTTACTTGTGTTATCTTTGACTAATAGTTAAATGTGTTTGATGATCAGAAAAATTTTGTGTGACAAACATGCAAAAGAATAAGAAATCAGGAGGGAGGCAAATAGTTTTTCACACCACTGTATGCTTTATTCATCAAATACTGATTTAATGTTATTTAGCCCAAATAAGCATTAACACAAGCGTGTGTGTGTTGGAGGGGAGGGGGGGGGGGCGTTGTTCTTTTCCTTTTCCATGTCACCTGCGATGTTGTAATTCAACACGCGCTTCCACCGGAGAATAACATTACGTCATTAAACCGCGAAGAAGTCGCTGTTTTAATGACATACAGAACACAATGCCTCAGGAAATCCGATCTGTCTGTTTACACGACAATCACATTAGCACATATCTGATTTATATCCGATTTATTTCCACATATGAAGGAGGCATGAAACCGATCTCGAAATATCGGAATGCATGCGTTTTTTTCCTGTTTACACGGACATAGAACATATCCGATATGTGTCACATATGAGCAAAAAATCGGAATTGGGTCACATTTACCTGGCAGTGTAAACGTAGCCTAACAATGATCAGTTAAATTGTATTTCTTTTAAATACTTGGCTATAAATCCTTTGTACTCAAAATCTGCCTGAAGAAGTTTCCTCTCTGAAGCTCTGCTCTGCCAGAACTTTACTCCTTTACAGCAGGCGTCTTCAGTTCCTTTTCATCCTTGGGCATTTTGTCAGTTAGTGAATTGCATGCTCAATTGTATGTAAGTAAGGTGATTTTCTTGCCATTGTTGAAAAGTCCACGCTTTACCTTTAAAAAGTCTTGGGTTGCTTTTAAGGCATGCTTTGGGTCAAATGTATAAATGCCATGAACTCATTTGTCTTAAAGGGGACATACGGTGCTACATGCACTTTTTCAAGCTGTTTGGACTGCATTGTGTGTTAGGAGAGTGTGTACACAACCACTCTACAATGATAAAGAGCCGCCCAGCAATTTTCTTTTAATTTATTAAAATAAGATGCCCCTTCTGAAATCAGGCCGATCTCAAAAGCCTCTCGGTGTGACGTCACACCGACAGAGGCCGCTCCCACTATAGTTGATTGACACTGGTGGTTTAGCAAAGACCCGCGTCGAGTTAGAAGAAAGCTGTCGGCCATTGTTTTTCTACACTGGAGCAAAATGTCGCCTACACGAGTGTGGTGTGCAGTTTTTTTTGGTGTAGTGTGGTGGTCTAGCAGTTAGGATTCCGCGCTCTCATGGAAGCCTGGGTTTGATTCCTGCTCAAGGTACATGCTTTTTTGCACTACATATTTATAAAGTTTTTCTAAAGTTGCGTAGTAGACAAGGCAAGTCCGCTGTGCTTCGGTAAGCTTTTCTGATGCCAGGAGAGACTCAGTCACACACACACACACACACACGTTGTCTGTCAGAAAGGTCTCTGTTTATTAACAGCAAAAGATCGGTTTATATATGTTTGACCAAACGCCTGTGCTATAGACATATGTTACTACAAAGAAAATGAACCATTGTAAATGTCCTGGTGAGATCCCGAAAAAACAATGCTTCGCGTGTATGAGGTCGCGGGTTGAATACCCGGCATTTCCATGAGGTAGCTATTAATCCCTTGTGGTCTAGTGGTTAGGTTACAGCGCTTTCAGCGCAGCAGGCCGAGTTCGATTCCTGGTCTGGGGAGTCAAAAAAGTTTTACAACCAGATTTACATGTAAAATTTTATATATAAATATATATATATATATATATATATATATATATATATATATCCCCTATATTTTGTAATATTTTTATTATGCCCTTATTTGTACAGTTTATTTTACTAGTTAAATTTATTTTCTTTAGTATTTCTTTTTATTAATATTTATTCCTTACGTATAAGCTTTTATTTTCTTTTTAAGGTCACTGGCTGTCGTATAAGCATTTCACTGCATATCATACTGTGTATGACTGTGTATGTGACAAATAAAATTTTAATTTGAATCAAGGGAGAGGAAGATAGAGAGGTGGAAGGAGACAGAGGGGGAGAGAGCGAGGGAGAGAGGCGGAGAGAGAGAGACAGAGTATGGGAAGGTGAGCGTGAATGAACAGATGCTAGAGGAGACAGGAAGACAGCAGCAGCAGAAGATTTAACACGTTAATATCAGATCTATGAGGAAGAGAGCAAGAGAGTAGAAATAACTCCTTTATATATAAAATAATTCTAACGTCATGTAAAATTATTTTTAACTGTTTTTTAAATATTTTTTTAACTGTTGTCATAGCTATACCCCACGTGTGTTGTGAAGACACGTCTCACAGAACTGGGGGGCGGGTTCAGTAGAGGTCATTAACATTTAAAGGAGCATGTACTGAAACAGGTTGCTGAGAACAGAGCTACTTTTTACCAGGTAAAAGTAATGTTTTTTTTACACAACAATTGAGAATTTTTAATTAAAGTATATTACAAACTTTTCATTAGGACCCTAAAGAATCATATTAACCTATGCAAAATTGGGACTGTATGTCCCCTTTAAGGTGAGCAAATACCATAGTCTTCTTTACTCTATTGAATTTGTCATTTAATTTTACCCCAATAGAATGATCAAAACTCAAATATAACATTTAAACTTACAATAAAGTACATTTTAATAAAAGTGTGAGAAGTTGCAGTTGGAGATAATTCAGCCTCTGCCACAATTTGCAGTCACTTAAGGGCTATTAGTTTATAGTAACAACTGTCATGTACTAATTGTAACTGCAGAATTGTAAAGCATGAGGTTGTTCGACAATCGAGAAGTCATATTCATAAATTTGATTGGTTATGGGTTACCCTAGTGAAAACCCATGCACAGGTATGGATTAAATAAAAAACAGGTTTGCTATGGAAAATTTTGTTAAGTTGTCAGCACAAAATTTATTGGATGAAATGTTACATTTTTGTTTGTTGGCTGGTTTGTCTGATGATCATGAACTAATATATGGTTAGTTAAGTTAATATACGGTTATTTAAACTGAACTAATATTTGAGTTAGTATCTTGTGGTCCTATACTTTATAAGCTCTGTGACGACGTTGTACATTTTGTTGCATGCACTCCTGAAGATTTAAATTTGTGTATCATTCTCTTTTATGCTGTCATCATAAAACAAGTCTCACTATGAATAGGATATGTTTTTGTCTATTGTATTTGCTAAGCCCAAGGGCATTACCATTGCAGCAGCAGTAAGTGATCTTAAACAGGAGTAAAACACAATACCTGAATTTTATTGACAGGTTTGATGTTTGCCACAAACTGGGATGATGAAGTGGTTAGCATTCTCAATTAATCTAGCTACATGGTGCTGTCTGGAATAGTGTTATTGAAGATATTTTCGAGTTACCTGGGAGACCTGACAAAAAAAAAGCTTTTTAAAGTATGTATTTAAGTTAGTGGATTGTCCACAACTTTGACTGACTGGCTTTTTTGTTTGAAACGTGTACCAATAATACACGATGCTAGAAAACTGTCCATTGCACTACAAACTCACTCCATTGCACTACTAGACTATCATCTATACACATTTTATATTTTATAAAAAATTAAAATAAAAAAACAAAAAAATTATTCCATTTGTATCTTTCATTTGTAAAATAGCATAAAAAAGCACGAGTTGTGTATAGAGTGATTATAGACAATACAGGTCATGTTATGATGAGGAAACTTTCCATCTCTTCCAGCAATTAAAAGACGGTAACAATGTCAATTTAAGAATCCACAGAAGCTGCGTGGTCCGAGCTCAACCTCTTGCGCGCGCGTTTTTCTCTGAATATGCTGTGTTCACTGGGGTGGGGCTATGAAACACACATCTCGGTTTATTAATCCACGAGTTCGTTTTAGGTTCAGTATTCAGTGCGCACCATTTGTTCTGTTTGTATACAGAAGTGTCAAGTAACAAAATACAAATACTTCGTTACCTTACTTAAGTAGAAATTTTGGGTATCTATACTTTATTGGAGTAATTATTTTTCAGCTGACTTTTTACTTCTACTCCCTACATTTTCACACAATTATCTGTACTTTCTACTCCTTACATTTTCAAAATAGAAGCTGCGTGGTCCGAGCTCAACCTCTTGCGCGCGCGTTTTTCTCTGAATACTGTGTTCACTGGGGTGGGGCTATGAAACTCCTCGTTACTCCTCGTTACTCCTATTTTATTTCAGCTTGTCATTCAAAAAACAAACAAACAAAAAAAACATCCGGATAAATCGTGCCATCCGGATGGAGCGAATTTGATTGTGGTTGCATGATGTAATGTTTGCATGTAGTTCTGTTCCAAGTTTTCTGTTCAGCATCCTGACTCTGACGTAAGCACGTAAGCACGTCGAGCGGGACGAGGTAACTAAGCATGTGTAATCTGTCACTGGGCATGCGCATGAGAGAACAAAAAAGTAAACGGCACATTCGCTAATACAGTAAGTCCGTTTGTCTATGTGATCTTTATTTTCGGGACGTTTGAAAAACTTAGAATTTTCGGTTGATAAGGTTGTGATAAGTAGACGAAGCTGTCCGTGATAGAGACTCAAGATTCGAGCGAAATGTCACAACCAAACACTAGCGAGGAAGGAAACAGCAGCAGTAGGGTAACAGGAATGATATATACTGTACACACACACACACACACACACACACACACACACACACACACATACAGTATGTGTGTATACAGTATATATGTATGAATGTTTATTAATGAATTTTTTTTTGATTAACCACTTGTATGAATCATTCATTCTGACAGCACTAATGTTTATTGTAGACAACCATACAAGGGTAATTGTTACTAAGCCTGCCCTGGGTAGACAAATTTTCTTTTATGTTGCCCTCACAGATTCCTGAGCTTGGATGTACATTTACATTCCAATAAAGGTTACTGATGACATGCCTCTGAAGTTTGACTTTTTGCACCATTAAAATTCTTATAGGCAACTAGTTATCATATCTTCTTCTCCATAAAACATGTTAATGCTCAGTAGTGCACATATATGGTTCTTTAATGTATTTGCATTATACTAAAATGCATTCTTTTTCAATTGCCATATACAGTATCCCAAATCACTATGGCTGTTAAAAAACACATTTTTCTTTTTATGAGGTGTTAGTGTACAGTAGTATATAGTCCCGTGGCACAGCCTAAGCTTTTATCCTTAATGCTTTTCCCCCTCACGTTACTTTTACTTTTATACTTTAAGTAGTTTTGAAACCAGTACTTATGTTACAACTATATTATAACACTCAGAAAGACCTTTTATTTGGGGTAAAGCGACTGATGTGCCTAACTTTTTTCAGCAGAGCCTCTGTTTCACTGAATAATCCACGACTTTTCATGAATATGTAAAACCTATTGACACCTCTCAGGAGAAGCCATACACACACACACACACCAAAACACACAGTAAGCAGACCAAACATCCCTCCCCCAAATAGCACTGCAATGAGCATTTATTTGACCTGAACAGAGTCGTTTTCATCACTGATCAATAGCTTATCGTATCAGTTTATTCATACAGATGTACTGTACCTGTTTTACATGGAAATTTACAGACTTGTTACTGAATGATTTACTCTGATAAAGAGCCGTATAAGAACAGTGATAAAGAAAAATCATAATGTTTTTCCGTCATTGTGAGTGCATTTAAATAAAACTAGAGTCTTATAAAGTCTAAGTAGTGTACAGTATATAGTTTTATTATATTGTTTTTGCACATTAATCTGGCAACCTTTTTTCTGATGCACACCCATATTCTATTTTCTGGCTATACGTTAGTGTTACACATGATCTAATCTAAAGATATAAAGGTATACATATACTTTGCTTAAATTTGATGCAAATAAGAAACGCCTATATTTAATTTAAAGCCTAAATTTGTACTGTAATTTTAGTACTGTGATTGTAAATTTGTTTAATGTTTCACTTGTATTTCATAAGGTTTTTCCAGCGGTGGTACAGCGCAACAAGTTTCATTATTTATTAAAGAACATTATGATGATCAAAAAGAGGATGGAAATGGCAGTAGTAAATACTTTCTTCCAGAAGAGGCAGGAACATAGGGTGACATATAAGAGCGGAGGCAGAAGCACTCAGGTGGACTACATCTTGTGTCGACGTTGTAATCTGAGAGAGATTAGTGACTGCAAAGTGTTGGTAGGGGAGAGTGTAGCCAGACAACACAGAATGGTGGTGTGTAAAATAACCCTGGTGTTGAGGAAGGTGAAGAGGACAAAGGCAGAGTAGAGGACAAAGTGGTGGAAGCTGAGAAAGGAAGAATGTTGTGTAGTCTTTAGGGAGGAGTTGAGACAAGCTATGGGTGGTCAGGAGGTGCTTTCAGTTGACTGGACAACTACAGCCAATGTGATCAGGGAGACAGGTAAGAGGATACTTGGTGTATCATCAGGTAAGGGAAAAGGAGACAAGGAGACTTGGTGGTGGAATGAGGAAGTCCAGGAGTGTATACAGGGAAAGAGGCTAGCTAGGAAGAAGTGGGACTCTGAGAGGACTGAAGAGAGTAGACAGGAGTACAGGGAGATGCACCGTAAGGTGAATGTAGAAGTGGCAAAGGCCAAACAAAGAGCATATGAGGACTTGTATGCTAGGCTGGACAGTAAGGAGGGAGAGGTGGATCTGTACAGGTTGGCGAGGCAAAGAGATAGAGATGGGAAGGATGTGCAGCAGGTTAGAGTGATTAAAGATAGAGATGGAAATGTACTGACAGATGCCAGGAGGGTGATGGGAAGATGGAAGGAGTACTTGAGGAGTTGATGAATGAGGAAAACGAAAGAGAACAAAGAGTAGAAGAGGTGACTGTTGTGGAGCAGGAAGTAGCAAATATTACTAAAAGTGAGGTGAGAAGGGCGTTGAAGAGGATGAAGAGTGGAAAGGCTGTTGGTCCTGATGACATACCTGTGGAGGTATGGAAGTGCTTAGGAGAGGTGGCAGTAGAGTTTCTGACTAGTTTGTTTAACGAGATCTTGGAGAGTGAGAGGATTCCAGAGGAATGGAGGAAGTGTATTGGTGCCGATTTTTAAGAACAAGGGAGATGTGCAGAGCTGTGGCAATTACAGAGGTATAAAGCTAATGAGCCATACAATGAAGCTGTGGGAAAGAGTAGTGGAACCTAGGTTAAGGGCAGAGGTGAGAATTTGTGAGCAGCAATATGGTTTTATGCCTAGAAAGAGTACATCAGATGCAGTATTTGCTTTGAGGATGCTGGTGGAGAAGTACAGAGAAGGTAATAAAGAGTTGCATTGTGTCTTTGTAGATTTAGAGAAAGCGGACGACAGGGTGCCGAGAGAGGAGCTGTGGTGTTGTATGAGGAAGTCTGGAGTGGCAGAGAAGTATGTTAGAGTGGTGCAGGACATGTATGAGAGTTGTAAGACAGTGGTGAGATACATTTACATTTACATTTAGGCATTTGGCAGACGCTCTTATCCAGAGCGACTTACATTTTTATCTCATTACACATTTGAGCAGTTGAGGGTTAAGGGCCTTGCTCAAGGGCCCAACAGTGGCAACTTGGTGGTTGTGGGGTTTGAACCTGGGATCTTCCGAACCGTAGTACAATGACTTAACCACTGAGCTACCCCTGACCCCTGAGATGTGCTGCAGGTGTGACAGAAGAGTTCAAGGTGGAGGTGCGTCTGCATCAAGGATCGGCTCTAAGCCCCTTTTTGTTTGCTCTAGTGATGGACAGGTTGACATATGAAGTTAGACAGGAGTCTCCATGGTCTATGATGTTTGCAGATGACATTGTGCTTTGTAGCGAGAGCAGGGAACAGGTAGAGGAAAATTTGGAGAGGTGGAGGTACGCTCTGGAAAGCAGAGGAATGAAGGTTATCCGCAGCAAGACGGAATACATGTGTGTGAATGAGAGGGACCCAAGAGGAACAGTCAGGCTACAGGGAGCAGAGGTAAAGAAGGTGCAGGATTTTAAGTACTTAGGGTCAACGGTCGAGAGCAACGGAGAGTGTTCAAAGGAGGTGAAGAGACGAGTACAGGCAGGTTGGAATGGGTGGAGAAAAGTGTCAGGTGTGTTGTGCGATAAAAGAGCATCAGCGAGAATGAAAGGAAAGGTGTACAGGACAGTGGTGAGACCAGCAATGCTCTACGGCTTAGAGACAGTGGCACTGAAGAAAAGACAGGAGGCAGAGCTAGAGGTAGCAGAGCTGAAGATGTTGAGGTTCTCTTTGGGAGTGACAAGGATGGATAGGATCAAGAATCAGTTCATCAGAGGGACAACCCATGTGAGATGTTTTGGAGATAAAGTCAGAGAGGCCAGATTGAGGTGGTTTGGACATGTTCAGAGGAGAGAGTGTGAATATATCGGTAGAAGGATGCTGAGTTTGGAACTGCCAGGCAGGAGGTCTAGAGGAAGACCAAAGAGGAGATTCATGGATGCAGTGAGAGAGGACATGAAGTTAGTTGGTGTGAGAGAAGAGGATGCAGAGGATAGGGTTAGATGGAGGCAGATGATTCGCTGTGGCGACCCCTGAAAGGGAATAGCCGAAAGACAAAGAAGAAGAAGAAGATGATGATCATAAGATCATACTGCATTTCATTCTTATAAAACGCAAAAATACAAGCGGCTGAATGACAACAACATCTGCTGACGCAGTAGCATGTCCTGACTATGTTTTAATTTTATGGTAATTTAGTTTTATTTATTTCAGTTAATAAATCTACTACAAATTTAAAGAACACAAAATATAAGATGACAAAAAACCTACACGCATAGGTTTTCTAATTGCACTCAATAAAATCTAAAGTCTCACCGTGTTAACGTTTACTTTGCTTAAATTTTTTCCTAATAAGATTTCATTTAATTTGAATTCTAAATTTGTACTGTAATTTTAGCACTGTGATTCTGAATTCGTTTAACTACAATATTTCACTCGATTTTATCGCTCTAAAGAAGCTGCGGCTCATTAATCCTTGAAGGAATGGGACTTCAGTCTACTGTATGCACAAACACAAATGCTGCCGCCGTGAAGCGCGACGGTAAAACCAACATTCCGGTTGACTACCTACTGTAAGTATTACAAGGAGGGGATTCAATGATACACAAGGATAAACCATGTTGTTTGGAAAGATGACACTGGAGGGAGCTAGTCATTCAGTCCATATCTGGCCCTATAATGTAGTCTATGGTTTGGGCTGCCTACTAATCAAAATTACTGCTTATTAGTAGAAAGTTTATGTAAATGACAAGTGATACCATCTCATAAGTTACTCATCTGGTTGACATCACATAATATAAACAACGCAAATTAGTGATAAGTTACAGAACTTTTTTTTCCCACTTATTAAGGAAAGTCTGTTCAAAATATTGAACTCTACTGTACCTATGTATTTTACTGCATTACTGCAATCTCAGAGAATAAAAAATTCTACCCATGTATTCTGCTTGGAGCTGTTTTAATATTTTATGACTTATTATCTTTGGCCCTTGCACCTGAAAGTGAAAAAACACCATGGCATTACTGAGATACAAACATTCACCCAATCATTATACTGCTGTATATGTATGCAGTATACAGTAATCCGTTGAATGTAAAAGCAGATCATCCGTTCCAGCCACCCAGAAATATTAACAATATTAACAATTTCTAACACTTTAATAATTTTTTGCATATAAAGCAAGCAAAATATTTAGAAAAGACATGTAAATGAAGTAAAATATGAAAGAAACAGACAGACATATCTCACTTAACCTTAATTTATGATTCCTCTTGATACTGGCTGCTTTAAAAACAAAACTGAAAGTGTCTCTGTTTTCTCCTTGCTATCGTCTTTGCTAACATTCACATGACCCATGGCGCTATGTCTCTTCATTAAATCTTACACAAGATGCAGAAAAAAACAAAAAACACCAAAAATATGTAAACTCGCTTGGCTTGTCATTCCAATGCTGTGCATGCCAATTTTAGTTCTTAAATCAAGGTCGTAATGCAAGGTACCACTGTATTTGACAGAACCATAATATGACGGCTGTACCACAAGTAATGCACAAGTGGACATGACTTTTTTGCTAAATCATCATACGTCATCGGCGGCGCGGTGGTGTAGTGGTTAGCACTGTCGCCAGGGTCTGGGTTCGATTCACTGGCCAGGCTCGATTCCCGTCTCTGTGTGCATGGAGTTTGCATGTTCTCCCCGTGCTTGGTGGGTTTCCTCCGGGTACTCTGGTTTCCTCCCACAGTCCAAAGATATGCAGGTTAGGCTAATTGGCGTTCCTAAATTGCCCGTAGTGTGTATGTGTGTGCCCTGCGATGGATTGGCACCCTGTCCAGGGTGTAACCCGCCTAGTGCCCGAAGTCTCCTGGGATAGGCTCCAGGTCCCCCGCGACCCTGAACACAGGATTAAGCGGTATAGAAAATGAATGAATGAATGAATCATACGTCATTTAAATTGCACATGTTGATAAAGTAACTTTTCTCTATACAAAGGTACTGTATTACTCAACATGTCTCCATTACAATTCAATAAAATTTTATATAATGCTTTTAACAGTGGTCATTGTTGAAAAAGCAGCTTTATAGAATCAAAAGAAAATTTGACAAATACGTTTGAAATGTATAAGGAAATTTGAATAAATCAAAATTATCTGACTGCCCCAGATGAGGGCGGTGGTGGCGAGGAAAACTCTGTGAGAGGGCAATAGGAAGAAACCTTTGAGAGGAACCAGACTCAATAATTTGTAATCATCATTTGGGTGATTACAGATAGCAGGGATTCCTTGCAGTCATACTGTATGTTAAGAGGATGGAAGTTAACAGGAAAGACGTGTACGTTAATTTGGGGTCCACTTGTGTTATTGGAGGCTCAGGTACAAAACTGTCTGTGCGAATTTCAGGCCTGAACTGATGAGCGACTGTTTTCACAAGTCATCAGAGTACCAAGACCATCTTCATGGTCAAATGGAACCATCCCTAGTTACCCATCAAAAGCATCCCACTACTGTACATCCCAAGCAGACCACGACAAGATCTCCAACCAGAAGCAAGCCACCAGACAGGTCCAGAGGGCAGAGTTATGGACTGGATCACTGGCAGCTCAGGAGTACCATGTGTAGCAAAGAGGAAAGAGGAAGAGAGACCATTTACGCCATCAACAAGCAATGCATTTGCACATCATTGAACCCAACTCTCGAATCCTCTTTGAAAATCCATTTTGTAGTTGCTGATCTCCCACTGCACTAATGTTTGCAAAGAGCAATGTACATAGTGTTTTGACAAGAGCAATGTACATAGATGGATGAAGAAGAGGAAACCAGCATTGAAGACAAACGACACAGTGAGAGACCATCAGCTGTGACGAAGAGATTTTCAAAGAGGATTCAAGAACTGGGTTTAATGATGGCTCAAGTGCATCACTTGTGATGGAGATATCTTTGTAGAAAGGAAAAGATACTCTACCTGCAATTTGAACAATCTTTATTAGTTATTAAAAGAGTTATACCTACATTTGCATCACTTTAAGTGTAGCGCTGGTACAGTATATGTTTTCCCTGTCATTTATAATAAAAAGCTTCCTGTGTCTGTTTCTGTTTCTCACAAGAGAAATGTAATTGAAATATCTAGAAAACTATCAAATGTTTCTGTCAAGAATATTTTGATATGCATATGGATATGTTTTCCTAATTAAATTGACATCTAGATTCACTATAATCAATGTGTATTAGGCAATAACACCAGTCAAGAGAATCAGCTCCAGTGATCACTAAATATACTGTAAATATTCACACCGACCTATTGCTTTGTTTTACATTTTGTGCACTGCGGCATGCAATTCCACCTTTTATTTCTTTACCATGGTGTTGATCCATAGTACTCCGGTAGTCATTTATAGAAATATCATTTTAAGGCTTTAATGCTGCTTAAATACGTTTGCCACCTCCAGTGTTGAACATAAGTGTGAGTACACCTGCAGCATAAATAATTTTAAATGGAAGTGAGCAGGGGGTGAGCAGGAGGGCTCTGTGTTGGGATCGGGCACAGCCGGAGTACTCCATAATACAGGAAGGCAAGTGCTTTATTGAAGCAGATGCAATGTGGATGACTCACATCCTACTTGCTTTTCCCCTAAACCCAAGTGACGTTATATCAATTAGCCATGAGCTCACCATTTTCAACCAGGGTTGTGGCACTTGTAAGGCAGAGCAAAGGTCATAATCATGAGAATAGATTGGCAAAATATCGTTAATATCTAAAATCTCTAGTCAGTTATCATGTTCTTCCCACCATCTCGCTCTCTCTCTCTCTGACACACACACACACACACACACACACACACACACACACACACACACACACACACACACACACACACACACACACACAATACTCAGGACCCACCTCTCCAACATTATCTTTCCCGGAAATTGCATTTCCAGCACAGGCAGGGCCCCATTATGAGAGCAGAGAGACATGCTGTAACCTTTTTAAAAAGCCATTAGAGCTGCACCTGCCCCTCCCCCATTATCCAACAACACTACGCTCCTTCCCCCCATCAGTCCTCCCTCTTTCTTTAAAGCCTCTGTAATGTTATTAACCCTCCTCAACATTGACCATTACCCTGATCTCCAGCAGGCCCCTGGCCTCCAACTGCCCTCCCTTTAATGGAGAGGACAGGAGAGGAGCGGAGAGAGAAAACCAGAAATTTTAAAGGAGAGGAGAGGAGAGAATGTGAAAGAAAAAGGAGAAAAGAAGAGAGAGAAAATAAGGAGCAAAACAGGAAAGGTGAGGAAATGATGCAAAAGTAAGGGTAGAGAGGATGTGACAGAAATGGGATGGGAGGAAAGGAAATGGCAGGACAGGATAGAGCAATATGGGAAAAGACAGGACAGAGACGAAACCAGGATGGGACTAAACAGAGGTCAAGAAAAGAGAAGATGAGAGGGAAGCATGCATAACCCCTCGACAATCAAAGAGAGCAAACAGTCTTCACATATACACAGACAGATCAAGGGCGGAAAGCATCAGTAACTTGGATGAGATCAGAGCAAACAGACAATCATCCACTCTTGTGTGTATAGTACAGTACACACACTCACACACACACTTGTAGAGGGAGGGATTGAGAGAAACTGAATTGCTAGGGCCAAACTTCCAGATGGACATCCTCTCAAGAAGTAAGATGGGTGGACATAAAGGCCACAGAAAAGAAGAGAGAGAAAGAGAGAGTAAGAGTAATGTGCATACACACACTTTAATTTTATTTGCCTTCACCTTTTCTTTTGACTTTCCCTTGTGTAAAATACTGACTGATGCAAAACATCACCTTCTCATGCAATAACCTCACTTGCTCTTTCTCTTTAACCTCTTTCCACTGCCTGTCATTTTCCTTGTCCGCTGTTTTTTTTTTTTCAGATTTCTAATCTTTATCATCTTCATCATCATCATCATCATTATGGCGTTTGAATACGAGCAATCAGTCATTCTTGAGTCATCCTGCCTGCACATGTGTGTGTGTGTGTCTGTGTCACACACACACACACACACACACACACACACACACACACACACACACGTGAAAAAGAAAAAGAAAAAGGGAAAAGAATAGAAAAGCTTGTTGGCAACTTAAACAAATATATAATGATAATCCATAAAGGCACTTGTGATTTCATATTATTCTAAAGTCATATCTCAAATATTCAGTTAATAATGAAAACATCAATTCTCTCTCTCTCTTTCTCGCTGTCTCTCTCTCTTGCTCTCTCTTTCTCTGTTGCAGTGCGTGATGCCTGACTTGCATCATGCTCTCACTGAGGGAGATGTTTGCAGCCAGTTTGTCAGGCACTGACGTGAAATGTCACAAATGTCATGTCATGTTTATAGTGGAATTATCCCACTTCATGCAACGAAAACTCAAAGGCAATTCTAATGTGGTAAACAATTATGTAGGAATGCAGAAAAAGATGTGGAAGAATTGGCGAAGGAAATGTGGAAAATTACAAATGCAAAAAAAGAAAAAAATTTATTTGTCTTCACGGTTTATTCTGGACGGCTTTGACATTAGGGCTGAAAACCATGCAATTGGGTTTTGACAGTGTGCTCAACATTTGAGTGGTGCATTGGCGTGATAACTGCATTAGAAATATATGGTCAACTATTTCGCAATTTGAAGTCATGACAAGATTAGGTGGATCATACCATCAGCCCACCATGATTGTAAAAGAAGGCAATTTTTCCCAACTGGGATTCCCATCCACACAACAGCCAACTGTGACTGGAAATAACAGAATAACCATACTGTACATTCCATCTCTGGTCTTATTTCTTATTCTTCTGTGAATAAAGTTTGTTTCTTTTTTTGTTAAGCAACAAGAAGAAATGAGCAGGTACTGGTTTCAATTATGTACTTTACATTAAAGAGCATGAGGACAACAATCTTCTCTCTTATGGGGTCATAATAATCATTTATAACATACTTAACCAGTTTTCTTCTTAGCTAGATATAGTAACTATTAGTTTCTACTAAATGCACATAAAGCATTTTCTTATCATTTTTACATTCTCTGTATATATTATTAAAACATGTTCTCAGCTCACTTACATCTCCACTGAACACTGTTACAATTTATTTCAGTGTATCTAAAAAAAAAAAGAATGTCATGCATAACAGTTCATAATTTCAGGGGGGCCAGGGGTAGCGGATTCGGAAGATCCCAGGTTCAAACCCCATAACCACCAAGTTGCCACTGTTGGGCCTTTGAGCAAGGCCCTTAACCCTCAACTGCTCAGATGTATAATGAGATAAAAAAAAGTCACTCTGGATAAGAGTGTCTGCCAAGTGCCTACTGTAAATGTAATTTAAATTAGAAGTGAAATTACCCTATATTCTAAATCTAAATGTATCAAGTAAATCAATTTCTTTTTTTTAATTTTGATGATTGAGTTTGAGGCTTATATACTGTATACTAATCAGCTATCAAAACATCACATCATAACATTGTGATTGGAATAACTTTAATATAGATTATCAATAATATACCAGTAAACTTATGACAGGATCATGGGAACCCAAGGGTCATTAATGCCCATAAGCATAAATGGCCAGTTTATCTGGTCTAATTCCTGCCAACATGCCAACAAAAGTCTATGCTGGTCACAGTTGAAAGGCACCAGAACACCACACCTGCATGTGTACCACAGCCTGCCACCCATGGTACCCAGCAGACAGTGAGCGCAAAGCCGCCAACCCAGCCTCCAAATTCCCCAGATTCCAATCAAATTGAGCACTCATGGGGATGCAATGAACAAACAAGTCCAATCCGCGGAGGCCCACAGCATCTGAAGGATCCGGCGCTAACGTCCCAGTATCAGATACCACAGCACAGAAACACAAACACACAGTTGTGCCATCAGAAATCTGGTCATTTAATATTTTCAGGTAGTTAGTATTTTTTGGGCAGATAACGTTGCTGAACATACCAACAGACCAAAAGAAGCAATCCCAGGTCATAACACTTTCCACATCGGGTGGTATGGTAGGCACTGGACATGATGGATGCATCAATTCATCTGCCTCTCTTCTTACCCTGATGCACCCATCACTTTGGGACATTGTAAATTTGGACAACATGACCCTTTTCCAACGCACCACAGTCCATTCTTCATGTTCCATTGCAAATCAAAGTATGTTTAGGGCCCAAGTACTAACATCAGCTCTATGACATCACCCCTATAGGGCCTCTTTGTTTTTAATTAAGTTCACTAATAAATGGTTTTCTAATCCTTTGAATTTTCTTTGCATTTTGCAGGTGGAAATGCTCTTATATTAACTATTTAACAACATTCTTCTTATTGTATTCCCTGTTCTGCCCAAGACATTGCACCACAGGAGCCTTACCTGCATAGCTTGAATTATCTCATCCAAGATTTACAAACAGTGTGCTTCTTTAACTGCTTGTTCTTTAACTGCTTGTTTTCTACTCCCCTAGGGCACCCCAGATTCACTGATGTCATGTATGCTCTGTACTCTAGCATCAAGTGCATCATGCTGTTCCCAAGATTTGAAGATGTCATGCTGATGCCGCCACCCAGCTTTAAGGATACCATGGAGGTGCCAGACTCTTGCACTCATACCCAGGTCTGGTCTCAGGCCCCTGCCCAGCTCTGGCCTTGAGCACATGCCCAGTTTTAGCCCCTCACTCATGCCCAGTTCCATTACATCCCCCAGACCCCATGTCACACCCACAGCATCAGATACATCAACCACAGATTTTGGAAGGCTTGTCAAAGCCCACCACTGGAGCACTCTGAAACAGTGCTTTATTGGGGGTAGGATGTCAGGGATGTCCCCAGGAATGCACTTCTGCACTAATTAAACTAATGTTGTGTGTAAAGTTTTTGTATTTGTCAAATTAGGTTTGTTGTTTAAGCTTCTAGTTTTTGTTTCAGCTTCTAGTGTCTTGTCCTGTGATGTAAGGTCTATGGTTTAGGTACCTGTATAGTAAAAAAAAAGTGATGTATGGCCTAGTTGTTTGATGTTAAAACAAAAAAATATAGTTAAATACAGTAGTCAGACATGTCCAGATCTATATATCTACTACTACTACTACTACTACTACTACTACTACTACTAATAATAATAATAATAATAATAATAATGATAGTGAAAATAGCATATATTCTACAAAAACAAATTGAAACAGTCATTACCTGCCACAAGTGACCTCAGGTTTCCACTGTAAACATTTTATATATATATATATATATATATATATATATATATATATATATATATATATATATATATATATATATATATATATATATATAAACATTTTTCTTTCAGTGCTAGAAAATGTGTGATTTATTGTGCATGGTTTTTTTTTGGTCACTTTTGATGTTAGTGTTCTGTGTTCTGCTAATCTCTCTGTCGAGCTCTTAGGTGATTGCTTCCTTAAAGCCTGATCCATAAACCCTGATTTCTTCAGCTCGTTCTCTGGGGTGAACAGAATGCAAACATGATAGAGAGTCTGCTTTCCACATTCTTAGAGATGGGACAATAGAAAATCATGAAGTTGAATCCGGAAAGAATGATGCCTACCAGGCTTGGCAGGAGTTCAAATTCATGGCGGTCTTGATACTATTATACATTTTTGTGAATCCTGTATATTATGAGAGGATGAACAGCCAGTACTGCTATTTCTCCAACACCAACACTTCATCGTTCCTTTCAGCAAGGTAATTTTTCTTGAAAAGAATGCCAAAGGGTCTACAAGTGTTTGTGAAAAGATGTATTAGTGTCCAGAATAATTGGTCTAAGGAAATTTGGGTATTTTAATAATGGAGCTTAAGTGAATATTTCTTTCAGTGTCTCAAATGCTCTTGCTATTGCTGCTGGGTTCCACCGTCTTGTTCTTGATAAAAAAGGCGAGTAGTGTGGCGATCATGCTGAAGTCTCACATGAAACGTCTGTAGAAGTGTGCGATTCAAATGAAAGTTCCTTCAGTGTAGTAGGAACAGGCCAGCCTACAGTATAACCACTAAAACCTTATTTTGATGCATTGGCAACCCCCAGAAGGCTGCCTAGGAGGGCAGTGTTGGCTTAGGTGGTTGAAGCTATGGGTTGCTGATTGGAGTACATAAAACCTGTGCCAATAACTTGTGGTCCAAATCAGCTGTTCACACCTAGAAGATGAAAAAAAGGCTACCTGACAAACCTGGACATTTTTTGGAATTCTATCAAAGTAATGTGAATATTTGCAATGAATAGCAAAGTTCCCCAATCATTGTTTAAACAGTGGAACACTGATAGAGCCAAAGCTAGCCCATTTTGCATTTTACTCTATTCATAAAAATGAGAGATGGTGTTACAGGCAGCCTTCCACTGATCTCCCTGTTGTAGTAAGCTCTGCATAGATCTGGTCGGGGGAAGACTTTGGCCTCTCTGAGTTGTTCCAGGGCAGATGGAACTAACGACAGGGAGTAACAATACTTTAGTGTCAGCTGCTTCTTTCCCTGGTAATCAATGCCATGAAGAAACCTCCTAAGCCTCGGAATGTGAAAGGGCATATGTAGGCATGCTGTAGAGCCTAATTGACATAGTTCTCTGTGGCTTATGGTTTTCTGTGGAGCGAAACAATTGTGACGAGAGAGAGCCTAGTCCTAGAGCTTAATGACACAGTCCAGTGGTGGTGGGAGGAGACATGCCTTGACCTTAATTACCATTTCTTGAAACTCCTGGTACTCAAGAGGGATCTTGGTGCTCTCAAAGGCCATGGAAACAATGAAGGAAGTAGAGGTTTGAAAACAGTGAGCTTGACAATTTGATGACCAGCATGTTATCTCTTTTCTCTAGAGTTAATTTGGGGTCAAGGGCATTCATCCACAGGAATCCAAGAATGACAGGGAACCTGATAGTTCATGTGACAGGGAGGGAGGGATATGTTCTTGTAGTGAAGTAAACTGACCTGTAGTGTGAGAAGTTTTGTGCGGCCAGTAGAAGAGCTTGCTCCTGTGGGACCACTGTCCAGAACTTGCACTGTCAGCGGGTGTTGTTGCAGTGGATGGAGTGTCAACTGGAGCTTTTCTGTAAGGAAGCAGTCAATGAAGTACTCATCTGTGCCAGAGTCTGTTAACGCTGTAACACAGGAAGATACCCCTGGGTGCATTATCTGAACTGATAGCGTGATGGTATGATGAAAACTATAATGAGCATTACTCAAGCGGGTGGGTGGAGTATCTTGTTCTAAGTCTGGGATTTGTGCTTGTGACCACACTTTAAGTGAATAGCAGGTAATTACATGTTTTTTTTTGTTTTGTTTTTTGAGGAACTAGAGTTTTTTTTCAGTCTCACATTCTGCATCAGTTATGGTAAAGCACTTTCGAAACTAGAGCAGGGTTGACTTGCGTGGGTCTTTAGCAGCACGTCTAAACAAATAAACATAATGACACCTGGTCATCTTTGCACACCATCTAGATAGCAGATCTGTGCTAAGCCCATGACAAAACATGGCCTTAAGTGTCAGCTTATTCCATTCGCTGCCATGTTCCGGTCCCTCTGTTTAAGCAAAAGCAAACATTCACCCAGTTCCTTACCCTTGGGAGGCTGGTCAAACACTCGTCAGACCCTCTTCAGGAAGCACTTGTAGAAAGTGACATTCTCACCTCCCTGGTTCCAAACTGTCACAGCCCATCCAAGAGCTTTGCCAGCAAGGATGCAGATATGAACTGTGTAATCTTGGTTTGCTCCCTAGCTCCTTTCTGATTCTGTATTCAACTATTTATCTGAAAATTTAACATGTTTTTTGAAAATCATGTGCAATTCATCAGACGTTCAAGCTCAGATCTTATAAATCAAACCATGCTTTAAGTTGTCTTACAAATGAGACATTTGACCAACTTAAATTTTAATTAATCAAAGTTTACATTTCCTTGAATAACCTTTGCTATAATACTCGTTGATGATTTGTTTGTAAGCACTATAATTCATGAGGCATTGTGTTCCAATGATTTCTTTGCAAAAAATCTCCATAAGGGACACCCCCCCCAATCCTGCTCTCTCTCTCTCTCTCTCTCTCTCCCTCCATTAGCAGGTGGCAGTGGAGTGTGTGTATGTGTGTGGGGTGGCGTGGGGGGGCTGAACAGGATGGCGATTCTCTAGGCCTTCAGAATTGTTCATATTCAAACGGTTCCTTTTGTTCAGACCCACAGCACGCTCAGACACTGAACCATGCCAGGAATACAAATCAGACCTCTGACAGGGCAGTTAACCTGCCGCTAAATATAGCTACAGAGAGAGAAAGAGAGGGAGAGCAAAACTTGTGGTGTGTAAGCCATAATAAAGGACAAAGAGATGGAAGTCTTAGTTGTGATGAAAATATGAAAATAAATTTATCATAGCTATAAAAAAAAAAAAAAAAGCAACGGGTGTGGGTTGCTTCCTTGCTGTACTATTTGCTTCAGTATCACGACTGAAGCACAAATAAATAAATAAATAAAAAAAGACTGACACTCCTGCACTGTGGGCCAGCGGGTGTTTATGGTGCCAGAAGCTTTAAAATATTGCAGACTTTCCACAAATCACAAGAAAAACTCAGTATTACAGGGAAGAGTAGGTGGTGATTCTCTCAGAATCTTAAAGATTTTGCAAGGTTGCTACTGTAAAATATAATACATGAATAAATGGTCTTGTCTCGTCCTGTGTGTGTGTGTGCATGCAAGATATCTAAGAAACTGCTAGCATGAACAAAAATGCGAAGCAGAAGTAATGCCATACAAAAATCAAAGATAGCGTCTAAAGGTGAAGGCTAAGGAGGACTATTTAATACGGAAGAAGTTGGGATAGAGATTCAGAGATAGAGAGGGATAGAATGAGAAATGTGTTCATGCCATTAGGGATTTGTGAGTCCCTCCAAAGTGTGTGTGTAAGAGAGAGAGAGAGAGAGAGAGAGAGAGAATGATTCTTGTAGTAATTATTTAATACAGTACAATAATAATAATAATAATAATAATAATAATAATAACCACTGATTAACTTAGCAATATAGTACAGCAGTATTTTTCATGTTTTCATGTATTTTTGACTAACACTGTTCAATCTTTTTATATAATCCTTAGATCAAACCAATTTCAGCAGGGTTTCGATTCTTCACTGAATTATTCATCAGTTCATCAACAGCTTAATGCTCAGCCAGCATTATTATTATTATTATTATTATTATAGTCACAGTTTAACTAGTTGTCTAACAAGAAAAGAGCTGGGCAGGTTTTTTGGCAAACTCCAGCCAGATCCCTACTGCTTTCGACTTAAATATAGCTCCTTGAATAGCCCAATAGGCAGCTCTGCTCTTTCTCTATTTTTGGAAAAAAGTAATGATGAGGAAATTAATTAATCATACCACTATCTTGTCAAGGGCCATCTGCTTTAAAGGAGGGGGCACCCTGGTAATTTTACACCAGTTTAATTACTTTTCATTCTTACCAAATGCTTTGCATTTAAGATTTAAATTAAAATTATGCTGTATGTGTGTGTATCTATCTATCTATCTATCTATCTATCTATATATATCTATATATATATATATATATATATATATATATTTATATATATATACACTTGATCTCTACAGCTCGTGAATTATATTATTATTATTATTATATTATTATTATTGGCGTGAGATCACTGCATTTCTCGTGTGCACATGTCACCTATGGCTCTTTGGATGGGATTTGTGCCAAACTCGATCGCTCCTTTTCTCTACCGCACCCCTTTCTGACCGCGTTTGGCTCAACAATGGGAAAGAGAGAGCGCGCGCGCGCTCGAGAGAGTGAGAGTGAGAGAGAGAGAGAGAGAGAGAGGTATAGTTGTTGGAGGGGGCGTTTCCCCTGTATGGCTATTATGTGTTCTTTCTGTAGTCTTCCTCCAGATTTCTGCCTCCTCCTTCCTCTTCTTCTCAGCTGTTTTACTCCCGTTGGCAGGATTTTGAACAGCGAGGGGTGAGTAACTGTTTATTCCTAAAATCTTGTACAGAGGCGTGTGTGTGTGTGTGTGTGTGTGTGTGTGTGCGTGTGTGTGTGTGTGTGTTACTGTAATTCATTTCAGCATTTCGAAACACTCAGTAGGTTTTAAGGCGAGACCCGGTTCACGCGCTGCGGTGTGTTAAAGCAGACCGGACTGCGTTTGGTTTTAAGGCCACTGTAGTTAGATTTATCAGTGCATGACACTTTGATTGTCGGGATATACTTGTATATAAGCTGCGTTAAGTGAGAAGAGTAGTGTGTGTGTGTGTGTGTGTGTGTGCTGATCTGTATTCGGGCTGAGTGCTGTATTCACTACTCGTTTTCCGTGAGAGTAGCCGAGCGCTCCGTGCTCACTGCGCTCTCCTCCTCTCCTCTCCTCTCCTCTCCTCCTCTCTGCTCCTCACCCCTCTGTGCGCTATACACTATACACTGCACTCTCAGAAATAAACCTGCCAAACTGTACTTTTTTTTCTCCTTCTCGGCTGGTCGGTGGTTCCATCAATCTGCATCTTTCGCACCCTTTCTTGGGAAGGTAAGCTGATTTAAAGAGCCATCGAGGTTCCTTTACGCATCTTCAATTAATAGGATTTACAGTATGATGTAGATACATTACATATAACACTCCACTCCGCACAAGACCACTCTAGTGACAAGGAATGATTTCCTACCCTTTATTTCTGAGAGTGTAATACTGTATATGTGCAAGGCAACTCCAACTGAACACCTAAACAAGCTGGTATGTTGAATTATCCTGTCTGATCATCTCAACTAGATGCATGATCTATACTTTATATATATATATATATATATATATATATATATATATATATATATATATACTTTTGTTTTTTGCTATTGAGATGAGCTCCAACCACTGGACTGTTCTTGGAACCCAGTAAGCAAGCAAGTTCTGTGCATAACACTTGAAATTGGCCAGAAGGGTGCACCGGGTCATATTACTCTGCCCTATGACATGGATACGTGGCAGATGGTCGGACGTGTGTTTAGGACACTGAGGATGAATATTATTGGATTAGGGCATGTTTCTCAGATAGCCTACTTTTGCAATGTGTATGGGATTTAGTTTATGGATAAATAGCAATGAAAGCTGAAGTGTAAAAAAGAAAGGTAGTGATATAGGGTGGATAAGAATGAATGAGTGAGTTAGAAAGAGAAACAGAGGGAGAGGTGGCATGGTGTGATCAGAGTGTGGTGGCGTGTGCGCCTGTAGGCATGGCAGGGTGAAGATGAACTCTCTGAACTCCTTCCTTGCTCAGTTAGATTCATATTGATCAAGGGAGGGGAGAGAATAATCTCTCTCTCTCTCTCCCTCTCTCTTTCTCCCTCTCCTTTCTAGCTTCTGGCAGTCCCCTGCCTTCCTGCGTACTCTCAGATTGTATGTTATAATAGACCAAAAGAAAAAAGGCATTCAAGTACTCAATTCAATTCAGTTCACTGTTTTGACTCTGCTTAAATACAGCGTTCCTGTGACGGTTGAAAGAAAAGCACAGCATACCTGAGCTAAAAGCATACCCAGCCTTGAGCACAGCTATAATACGCTCTGCAAGAACATCTGGATTTGGCATAATTTCTCAGTGGAAATGAGTGAATCAGATTCTTTAGGAGTACAGCAAATGAGCTTACTGCCGGTAGGAAGGTCTGGGCTTACTTGATTTATTCCGGGGAAATGAAATTGACTACGTGAAGGGTCTTTCTAGTTCTCTAGAATTAAAAGGTGGATTCCGGTTTCAGTTGTGAATCATGTCCAAGTAATCACATCATCTTGAGTCAGCTTGAGTCAGAAATATACTCTTCTCAGCTTTATAGGAAGCATAAAAGAGTGATTGATGTGTATTTCTTTTTCTTTTTCAGTAGTGGAATTGCTAATCAGTAATAATTCCTAAATTCTTCATTTGGCCTAAAATTGGAGGGGCTGAGCAGAAAATAGGATCATTAATAGATCTCAAAGAGCTAAATGAAGACAGGTCCAATTCAGAGCAAAAGCGAGATGAACATAGAGGGAGGAAGTGAGAGGAGAAGGAAGAAAGAAAGTAGTAGTGTGTGTGTGTGTGAGTGTGTGTGTGTGTGTGTGTGTGTGTGTGTTTGTGTGTGTGTGTGTGTGTGTGTGTGTGTGTGTGCGTGTGTGTGCGTGTGTGTGTGTGACAGATGTGTGGGTGTGTGCGTGCTCCCACATTAATGGACGCTTATGTATGTGTGCACACGTGTGTATTAAGGCATAAGAGCCTCCTGTTAAGCAACCAGCAAACCAGTAGCTAGATTCCTCCTCTGGGAGCTGTCCTTGGTTCTGATGTGTGCGTGTTTGCATGTGTGTGTGCGTATATGTGTGTGTGTGTGTGTGTGTGTGTGTGTGTGTGTGTGTGTGTGTGTGTGTGTGTGTGTGTGCGTGTGTGTGAGTGCACTCAGTCTAACAAATCTCTCTCTCTCTTTCTCTCCCTCGCTCTCTCGCTCTAACACACACAAACACACAAACACACACTAACCCAGCTTTGCTTCAATTTGAGTGTAGAGATTGACATTCTCACCCTTTCCATTTGGCATGAAGCAGGGGTGGGGGTGGGTGACACAGAGAGAAAGAGAGGGAGAGTAATAGGGTAATAGGTAAGGTAGGAAGAGTAACAGGAGTAGCAATAAAGAAAGTGAGCTAGAGAGAGAGTAAGAGAGTGAGAGAGAAGGGGGAATATGGGAAGGCAGCAAGGGAGTGGGAGAGGGAAGGAAAAACAGAACAGCTGTGTTGTAATTGGAATCCCTTTAGTATTGTAGCGCATACATTGACATCTGTCTGGTAATTGGCTTCCCTGTATCCTCTCTCGGCTTGTGTTCCGCTAAATGCCAGCTTTGGCGTTCCAAAAAAGAAAAGGAAGCGAAATCTGCAGAGAGAGGTGTACGTGTGCACATGTATCTTTGTGTGCACACAACAAAAAGCATTTTTTTCTATTTCTCGCATTCCACATGAGACCTCCTGGGTTGCTAGAGGATTTTACATTCTGTTTTCACAGTTGAGCTTCCTCCGCTTCACCTGCTCAAGGTGTCTATTGGCTGCCCCCTTAATTAGCGCCTGTTTCAATTCAGCGGCTGCGATTAGAACAGTCCATGCGGACTCAATTATGCCTGACGTTATTGTACAGCTTATTCCAGCTACAGCTGAAAGGGTTTGTTATTCTTACATTTTTTTCCTTATTCATGCTCTCATGATTCTTCGTGTGCCGCAATGAGACATCTGAGAGTAATGAGGGTTGGGAAAGTGGTGGCGGAATATTGTCCGTTACTTTTCTTAGAACTTGGATGGAAAAATGATAAATTGCGAAATAATATAAAATTTTTGTGCATTGTTACTAAAAAATAGAAAGTGGCTGTAAATTAGAGTAACCTCTGTGTTTTGGCTGAACTGTAACCTGTAACTTTGCACCAGAAAAATGGCTCTTAAAGACAATAACTGGCTTTCACTTTACTCACATTTTTTTTTTTCTTTCTTTCTTTGGATTTATTAAGGAATTCAGCTTCAAGCTTCTGCGTCAACCAATTTGTGAACAGCTTTGCTTAGCAGCAGCCCTCAAATTGCATAGATAAACATGGTAAATAATTGATGCAGCATGAGGGAACAGGGGAGCCTTTGGGCTGCAGACCTGACATCTGTGATCCTGTGTGTGGCCCTAAATTTTACCCTCACATAATCTGACTAACACATAAGACACATACACATTTCTATTTAATACACCTGACAGGAGTGGAAGCTGATGTCCTTTTTTTTTTCGCAGTTGTATGCCATCCACCTTGGTCTGTTCTTTGTCCTGAGTGTCTTCAGTCTCATCATTAAGGTGTTTTTTTACCCGCAGAACTGCATGCCCCTGAAAGATGTTTGTTTTGTTTTCGAATGTTGTTCACGAAATCCTCAGGAGACCAACAGCCACCAACAACCATTTCACAGTCATTAAGATTACATTTTTTCCCATTCTCATCTTTGATGTGAACGTTAACTAAAGCTCTTGATGTGTATCTGCATGGTTTCCTACATTGCACTCCTACCAAATGATTGGCTGACAGGATAATTACACAAATGAGCAGGAGTACAGGTGTTCCACTAAAGGTCTTTGGTAAGTCTGTATACTGTAGATTTTTTTAGTTATCATATGCGGCAATCCTTACCATCCAAATTATAGCACTGCTATGTAATGTTGCTGAGGTCCAGTATCACAATTGCAACTAATTATGGTCATATTTTTTAATACTACAAGGTGTTATAATGTAATCCAAGGCTTATTATAGGAATATAATAAAAATGTTTTTTAATGTAAAGGAACTTTAACATATGTTACATAGTTAAAAAAAAAACTTATTGTAAAGTAGATAATTTCAGCAAGAAGCATGCAATAACTTATATTTTCATGTTCCCATGTGCATCTCTTTGAGCAGATATTTTCCTGTCTGTGTTTTAATTATTACAATTTTAATTATTATTAATAAAATTAAAGTCTATAATTTGGTGATATGTGATCTTTTTAAGAATTATGTCAGGACTACTGTCACTTGAAAATTGCCATAGACAAAATTATATGCTGAATTAAAATCATGAATATTATTATTATTATTGTTTTTGAAGGTCCTATTCTATTACATCTATTCCAAATTGCTTGCTGTCAGCTAGGAGGCTTGCTAGTGAGAATATATCACAAATATGAAATTTACATTTGATACATATGATACAACGCACATCCTTGTAGAGATTCGGCAATTTATTCTTGTAAATATATTTTTAAATATATATATATTTTTTGCAGCAGTCTTTTGCTTAAATATGTGGTTTTAGCATCATCAGACTTGCCACATTTGCAGCTGCACACACACACACACACAAACACAAAAGTCTGCTGTCTTTACTGAAAGACAGAGAGAGAGATGAAGGGAGGTAAAGGGGGATCCGTGGCTCAGCATTACAAAGAGCCTGACATATTTTTGGTTCAGTCTTTTATGTGAGTGTTTCTTGTAGAATTCTAACGCTTTTTTAAAAAGATGTGTTTTTCAAGAGACGCACAAGTTGCTTTTCAAGCTGAGTCTTTCATGGTTTGGTATTTCTGCTTTGCTCAATGCAGTGGAAGGAGTTTTCCCTTTGCATTGGTTTACAGATGAATGAAGAATGGATTCTTCAGAAAATGAGTTCGGCCTGACCATTCAAAACAGGCATATGTCAAACTCTATTCCGTCTCCTTTTTATTATCATTATTACTATTTTCCTGCCTCAGTAGTGTGCTGTCAGTGTATCCTGCCCTCCCAGTGAAGTGTGTGTTTGCATGCGTGTGTGCTTGCATGTGACTGTGTGATGTGTGAGTTTACGCCTGAGTCGCACTCACAGCCAAATGCCAGAATAGTTGTTGACAATGCCTGGGGTTAAGATACTTGCAAACACTAAATTCTGGATGTCACAACTTTATTTGCACACAGTGGTTAATTATGAGGCTGAATTTAGCTCCTGCCTGAAGCTTTATTCTCCTTTTTTTTTGCCTGCCCATGAGAGCCGACTGTGGTACTCAGCTGTGCCAAGCTGGCATAGTGATGAGTAGGGGGGGCATTGTGTTGTCCTCGTCAGTCTTCTTGTTGTAGGTGGGCATGTGTGAATTTCCATTCACTTGTTCCCTGATAGCATACGTGACTGCATTATAATTTTATTTAAAAAAAAATTTAAACCTTACTTTGGGTTGTGTAGTAAATAGCACTGTATACAACATGTCCCTGTCTTTGTTCGCAGGCTTTTCTATATACGCTTATTAAGATATTGTCCAGCAAATCTTCCAGGAACAGTTACCACTAATTGCTTAATTTTAACAAATCTGCAGTTGATGGATAACGTTTGTTTTTTTTATTCCCTTTTTTAAAATAGAAATTAATGGATATACATACAAAGTAAATTTTATGTAAAATACAAAAAATTTAGATCTTTAGGAACAAGCCAAAACTTTTACATAGTGACATCATTCTCGTCTGAACTTAACATGGCGATGTCTCGCTGTGTTACAATAAGTATGTTATTTTGTGCACTAATATTATTATGTTCCACTTCACTCTACCTGCTGTATTTTTTTAATGGAAAATGTATAAATTGACTTATTCAGCTCTATTTATTGGCCTATATGGGTTATACTGCTTATCTTGAAAGACTAATCAAGTTCAAATTGATACATTGTTTTTTATAACCCTACACCCTTATCACTCAACAAGTCTTACAGAACCTTTAAAAACATACAACATGATGCCTCATTCCTTTGACATTCATTTTGCAATATTTATTTCAACATGATGTGTACAGTCTTGTATTATGTATCTCCTGATGTTTTACTCTACAGTCTTAATTGGATTACGGTTTTTCAGGGTTAAAGCTGCTTCAGGGTATTAGTTCATTTAGAAATTCGATTGACTTTTATTGCAACCATTTATTTAAAATGCCTCTTGTTCCCCCCCATCCCCCCCCCCCCCCTTTCAGACCTTGGATCGTGCTTCCAAATCTTTAGATCTTCCTGCCCTTCCAGCATGTAGAGGAGCCTCGAGAGCATCGAGAGATGAAACAAAGAAAAACAGAGAGTGAAAGAGAAAAAAAAACGAAATAGGCGGAGGAGGGCGGTGGCCCCTGTTTGTGCTCCTGTCTCGACTACGGGTATTCTTGGGTTGATAATACAGATGTCGATGTTATTGCTTGAGAATACGCGTAGCTGAGTGGAAGCCGTATTCATCTGACACCTACGGTGGGATAAATCAAATATCACAGCCAAGGAAATTAAAGAGATAAAAAGCATTGTGGTGTTCTCCTGTGTCTCAAAGGTGAGTTTCTTTCTTTCTCTCTTTCTTTCTCTCTCTCTCTTTCTTTCTTTCTTTCTTTCGATCATCCCTTCTGACACACACTCCATACTCTTTCTGGATCCATCTCTTAAGCAGTCTGGGATCAGCCACCATGGCATCATGTGTTTTATTGTGTGCTGATGGAGCCTGGAGTGGACAGGTGCCCTTATCAAAGCTTGTGGACCAGAGAGAAAATCCAATAAGTCTGTGTGTGTGTGTGTGTGTGTGTGTGTGTGTGTGTGTGTGTGTGTGTGTGTGTGTGTGTGTGTGTGTGTGTGTGTGTGTGTGCTTGAGTGTGCATACATTCATGTGTGTGTGTGTGCATGTGCACATGCGCACAAGGCACCTAGAGATGGTCCAGCTCCAGCTCCTGGGGCTGAGGTAAATAAGGTCAGAGGGAAAGAGCAGCTCCATGAGGAGCTGCTGCATCAAAGCCCAAAGATCCATCACAATGGCATCCTCCATTCCTCATTCAGCCAGCAACAGAAAGAACGCGAGCCAGAGGCAGGGAGACAAAAGAGGTGACATTCTGTCACTCCAGGAATTAGTCTACCAGGAGAATCCTATTGTGCATGTGTGGAGGATTCAATGTTCAACATGATGCAGCCTGTTTGAAATCGATTACAGCCTTGGCTAGGAGCATTGCAGCTATTCAATATGCGTCATAGCATCAGCATATTTACATGATATTAATGCAGAGAATTGCAAAGTCATAGCAATCTAAAGCTGAGACTCGGTCTAAATAAAATCAGAGCAAATACAACCCAATTATAGATATGGACCAAACTAAAGACACGCTGTGTAATTTCATTCAACCCACACCAACTTGCGAAATTGAATACTGAAGCATATTCAATATTGATGTATTGAATTCTGCAGCACTCCTTCTCAGATTTTCACATTAGAAGATTATCATATGATGGACTCCAAATCCCAAAATGCATCAGCAGTTCTATCAGATGCGTGTGCACAACAACACCTGACACCAAGCATTTGTCTTTTTCTCTTTCTCTCTCTAAAGTACCTGTTACAAAGGGAGGAAAAAAAAGTCAATACAGAAAGTTATTGAACACTTTCAGCCGAGATTTGGGATTCGAGTATATACAGGTTCTCTTTCAGCAAAGATACGAAAATATGATTTGTTTTTCGAACAAAGCTCCAGCCGTCAAGAAAGAAAACCGTTCATACAGTATCATGTTAACTCGACTCAAGAGCATGGGTTTAAAGGTCCAGGTTTCCAGAAGAGATCATTTAATGTTTGTTAAGAAGTTAAAGAAATTAAAAGAATTATATTTTAATAAGAAATGTTAATTATTTATTAAATATATACGTTTTCTTTTTATAGTTTGCGATTGAAAAACAAGATTAGCCTAAGTTAGTCTACTGTAAGTTAGCAGCTGCTCAAATTAATCTATTAATAATTATTTGCTTATTAAGCCCTTTAGCATCCTACATTCTGCTTCAAAGTTTCTTTTTTGTTGTTGTTGTTGTTATCTGAAGAATTATTGAAGTTCAGAAAAAAATTTACTTAAATAAGACTTTAGATTTAGATATTTAGTCTTCAATAAGACTTCTGCAGTTTATCAAGCAGTGCAGTATACAAAAATCACTGTGTGTGATTCCAATTCATTCATTTTTGGCAACAGCTTCATCCTTATCAGAGCTGCACTGGATCTGCAGCCTGTTCCAGGAACACTGGAAGCCAAAGCTATTTCAACCTGCAATATAAAGGAGCAGAATCTGATGGCTTGACATTTGAGTGACAGCAGCTCAGCCCTAGTCATGCATTTATTTTAAGGTAGTGTCTTTCCGGTTACTAAGCCTCTTTTCTCAGAAAGAAGGGTCTCATCCATGTTTATTAGCTTATTATTAATATGTAGGTGTTCATGACTTTATATAGCATCTCACTTTGTTTTAACCTACTTGGGAGTAATGCAGTTAAAACTGGGTTTTAATATAATTTCTTGCGTTTATACAATGTGACGTGATCCAAGGTAGAATGTGATTTTGAATGTGATTTTTCAGGCTCAGGGTTAGGGTGAAATATCTTCCTCCATTTACGCATGTTGTGCGTCTGATTGTGAGGCCGGTGTTATCAGTGGCTATGCATTTAATGGGGTGTAATGTGATTATCTAAATCCTACATTATACTGTGAGAAGAGGAAGAGGCTCAGGCGCAGACAGGTCCATGGCAGCATCAATACCCCTGCTCATACTCCGGTAGAAGGAGAAGCAGAAGAGGATTTTCCACACTATCGTCCTCTTAGAGACAAGAGAAAGAAAGGAGAGACAAGTGTATGTGAGAAAGTGTATGCGCATTTATTTATGTATATCTACAGTATGTATATCTGTGTGTATATACAGTACACACACACACACACAAATTATAGGTGTGTGTGCCAGTCCATCACAGGGGATTACATACTCATTCAAGTTGTGAGGTGGAAACTCTAACTGCTGTGTGTATATACTCCACAGCGAATTTCTCGGCCAACACTCATACACAGAAACACACAGACGAACATTCACACTCTCTCTCCTACTCACACAAAGGGTGTTCAAGTCAAACTGGGACTTCGATTGTGCAGAATAACAGAATAACACAATACTGATAGTACAAACTATCTTTATTACTCTATATAATCCCCTGCTACACTAATGCACTTATTCCAGCGTTTCATTCCGTCAGTACAGTAGAGCCAGTACAGTACAGTATCGGACTGCCTGGTTCACGTCTGAAACATTAGCCAGGATCGTCATTCATGGCCGTATGGCTCTCTTTAAAATGTTTGCACCATTCAAATGTTTTACTGCAGCTGTGTGTCTCATCACCGTACCGTGCTTGAAGTCTTCTGTACGCCTTCATTAACGAGTAATTTTATCACAAGGCCCGGTATACTTGAACGCCTTCTGTGTATATGAACAGTATATACACTGGTCAGCCATAACATTAACATTATAACCAACTTCGGGTTTCCTTTGTGCCTTCAGGGTGACTCTGTCCCCTCAGGGCGTGGCTCCGCAGGGCCTCTGGAGGGGTGTGCTGTGGTGTCTGGCACCGGGATGGTGCTGTGGGTTACAGTGGCCTTTGTGAATTGAACTAATCTTATGGGTGTCTGGGGAATTTGGCGGCCTGGTCCAGTGCCTTGGGATCTTTGCCTGCTGGGTGTTTCGGTGCTATTCTAACGTGGCAGTGGCCTGTGCTGTGCGTCACTGACCTTCTCTATGAGATCAAACCAGATCGGCTGGCCTTTGGTCTTGACGGGAATGGGTGACCCATGCATACCCATGGTCCTGTCAAAAGTTTACTGGTATATAATTGGTAATTAGTGTTAACATGTTAATGTTATGGCTGATCGATGTGTTTATATTTAAAATTAAATGTAACAATGTATCATAGGTAATATCCTAATGTAACAAGCAGTGAACTAAACAAAATCAATATTTGCATGCCTTTACCTTATAGCAGCAGTATTAGGCACATTTTATGTAACGACAACAGCTAGTTTTTGGTTCATCTTGGTGAATCTGTATCAGTTCACACTTGCATACGAGTTTTTGAGGAATCCCTGACAACCATTGTTCTCATTGCATGATATATTATCTTCTTTAGCGACATACAGTACAAACATCCTTATGTTCAGAAATCTACATTGTTTTACTCGTGCAATAAAGCATCAGTCATAAAATAATTGTCTGCAACATAATGAATATAAAATAGTGCCTGCTTAAAAACATCTACACAGTATATGGTTATGAATGTCTCTTTAAGAACAAATTAGCTTTTTTAACACTTATTTTTTTTAATCAGGTTTAAGCAATATACAGCAGCTGGTTTGCACATTATGCAGTAGAAACCAATAATCCTTTAAAAGTGTAATTCCTGACATCACAGTGAATCTGCCGTTTAGGCACGTTAACTGAGCGCTACAGTAATTACAAACATGATGAGACGTTAAAGATAGAGCATGCAATTAAGTAGAAAGTTAAAACATATGTGCTTGATTTATTATGTTGTTTTTTTTTAATGATGTTTAACATTCATTCAGTTGATTCAGTACCAGGTGTCACCACTGTCACGGTTATTTACGTTCTGTTAGATGACAAATCTAAAAATAGTGATCATGATTAAGAAGTAATACTTGACAAACATAAATAAAGATAAATGTATAAATGACTTATTCATATCAGATGATTTTATTTACTGGGGAACAGGTTATGGTTTTGTTTCTCTCGCTCAGTGTGAGACATGCTCAGTGATCAGCTTGAATTCACTCCTCTGCTTAGGCTAAATGAGACCAACAGCCTCTTAAGATAAAATCTTTATGTATGCATGATTAATTCATGTTAGATGCTGGAATGCTTATAATTTGATTGGAACCGGTTGTTATCCGTGCAGTGTAGGGTTGTTGTCTCTGCCTGTACTACAGAGTAGAGTTCTCATATTTCCACCTGCTCTTCTTACATCTGTTCAGCCATTGAGTGTCTCCGGGGACACACACACAAACGCAGCCGCGTGTGTGTAAGAGCCCCTGCTATTTTGTTTGTTTGCAGTGCAGTAGTAGCTAGTTCGCAATAGGTCAGACCATTGTAATTATCTTGTAGTGTCTAGTGCCAGATAAGAGAGACAGAAAAAGAGAGAGAGAGAGAGAGAGACTTATGGGGGCTAAATGTCTCCACAAAAATAGGAATTTGGCTGGTCCCCAAATTTTTTTTTTACAAACTACAACTTACTGAGATTAGACTTAGAGTAGATATTGTGTCAATGAACGATCACAAGAATAGTTAGCTACATAATGTGTGTGTGTGTGTGTGTGTGTGTGTGTGTGTGTGTGTGTGTGTGTGTGTGTGTGTGTGTGTGTGTGTGTGTGTGCGTAGAGAGTGAGAGAGAAATTCGCTGTGGATTACGTTTATCACCTGACTTCTCTTTATCTGTAGGAGTAGTCTTCTATGTGTAAGAGACACAACGAGATGAACTAAATCTCTGGGAGAAAGAGAGAATGCATCGATTCTGCTCTTGTCCACATCACTGTTATTATAATGATAATTATTATTAGTCACCGGAGGCTCTTATTTGTACTTCTGACACATCCCGTGAGTGTGTGTGTGTTTGTGTGTGTGTGTGTGTGTGTGTGTGTGTGTGTGCGTGTGTGCGTGTTTGTGTGTGTGTGTGTGTGTGTGTGTGTGTGTGTGTGTGTGTGTGTGTGAGCATTCATCCTCACTCTCACTGAATGAATAAATAGATAAAAGATATAAATAAATATATAAATAACTATTACGTGCTTAGCTCTGGGTGCTTGGCAACTGAATCCCTTGGTTGCCAGGGCAACGGGTGCTGCAGAATGGGAGGTGATTGGCAACTGTGACAACGAGGAGGGAGTGACTTTTGACCTCGTTCTCTGGCGAGGATAGAAAGAGGGACGGCGCGAGTGAGGGAGAGAGAGAGAGAGAGAGAGAAGGGGGAAAAAGCACAACAATCAATAGTATAAATATTCATCCAATACAGCCTCTTTTCACCTCATTCGAAAAACATACAGAAACACACACACACACATACAAGCAACAACAAACGATTTTTCGAGCACGTATCCCGATGTGTGGATATGCTCTGTCATACAGGTGCACTCTATCAGGGACAAAACCTGTCGTAGGTACTCGCTCTTTGTCACGTGCACACTCAGCAGAGAACTGGTGAAATGTGAAGCCTTGTTCTTCCACTTTCACAATCGCTTTCACACTCATACAGTACATACAGCTTTTTTTCCTTCACTTCTCCTGTCTACACAGATACATGACAACTCCCTCTCTCTCTCTCTCACTCTTGCTGTCTCCCTCTCTCTCTCTCTCTCTCTCTCTCTCTCTCTCTCTGTCTCATTCTCTCTCTCTCTCTTTCTCTCTCTCTCACTCTTGCTGTCTCCCTCTCTCTCTCTCTCTCTCTCTCTCTCACACTCTTGCTGTCTCCCTCTCTCTCTCTCTCTGTCTCTCTGCATGGCTAAACTAATAAGGATGTGATTAACGGTGTTGTAATTGCCCTGTAATCAGTGTTAATTAGAAGTGAGATACTACAGCAGGACAGGACAGTGGCGTCAACATCTCAGCGTCTCAGTAACTTTCCCTCACCTCATCACCTTAGCATGTACGACTTGTATTAGTCCTCACCTTCCTGTGTGTCTGCATCTTTCTTTGCATTTCTACTAACTGACACAGAACAGCATGAGTGTGGATGCATTCACTGTTAAATAATACAGACGATATTTAAATACTATATATAGTGATAAAAGATGACGGTACACACTGTTATAGGAATTCAACAAAGGTGGAGTTGTGTGATTTGACCTGCTAATGATTCCAATTTTTCATTATTCATGATTAATCTGTTTTTAGGTCCCATTAGGTCAACATGAAGAGAGTGGTACAGTTACTGTACAAGGAGCATTCGAGTCAAACTGGGACTTGTGTTGAAATTTCTTGTGAATGAAGGTGTAAAACCAATTGACATTTACTGAAGACTTTAAGCCGAGTACGGTAATGACACCACAGTAAGACATTTGAATGGAGCAAACATTTAAAAGAAGGCTGTATATCCATGAATAATGATCTCAGCCAAGGTGTCTCGAAGCTCACTGCAGTCGTTCCCTGAACCTTCAATGAGTGGAGCGCCTGGTCTTTGATAATCAATGGATAACTTGTTGCCAACGTGCAGAAGAGACGTATCTGTCTGTGGGAATTTTTTACCATCATTCACCAACACCACTTGCATATTACAGGAATTCAGTTGAGGAGTATTGCCAAATCAACCGTACAGTCCTGACCATGCTCCAAGCCATTTCCAAATGTTAAAATTAAAAGAATTAAAATAGTTCCTGAGAGGCCAGCGTTTCAGATGTCAACCAGGAAGTCTGATCATGGCGCTGGTGTACTGCGAAAACTTTCTACCTTGATGGTATCCAAGCACTAGTGAAACAATGCACTAGTTAAGTGCATTAGTGTAGCAGGGAACTACATTATATAGAGAATTAAAGGCAGTTTTTACTCTCATAACTGTGTTCTGTTATTCTGCACAATCAAAAATCCCGGTTTGACTTGAATGACCCAAGACATGATATAATACAATACAAAAAGTTCAACTGTCTATAAGTAGCACCAAGTTTTGGTTTGGCTTGTCAACTAAATAAGATTGGCAGTCCACTCAATAAGAGTATGGACATTTACTATGTGTATACCACCACAATTGAGCGGAAATAAATCCTCAATTTAAGAGTTTTAAGAAAACAATATTGCATTAACTGTTTAGGAATTACAGACATTTTACAGTATCTCTCTGTCCATTTTGGCAGCCTCAAGAGTAATTGTCCAACTGACTGATAAGTAGTTTCATGGCCAGATGTGGCTTTTTTCTTAGATATTTCATGACAAATTAAGGGGAAACAAGATCTGGCATTGATCCCAAGTGCTGGATTTGCATTTGATAGCCGTTTATTGGAAATGTCAGTATGAGGTCATGAGAGCGGTCATGTGATGGAGGCCACCCTTAGGACAGACCTATCAGAGAGATAGCCGAAACTTTACGAATGGGTTTTAAAAAAAGAAAAACAAAATTCACTAGCTAAGCAAAACCAGAAGTCCTGAAAGGCCATGGAAGAAAACTAAAGTAGATGATTACATAAATCTTTTCTTGTTGAAAAAATATGTAGCCAAGTCAAGAACACAATGGAGGAGTTCATAATTTCTGATCAGAGCAAAACGTATACAGTAGGATGACGCTTCACAGTACAGATGGCTAACGACCCAAAACGGAAAGCAGAAGCAACTCAAGAGCTTATTAAGACAAATAAATGAAATGAAATGAGTCAGTCACATGACCTCAATCTAGTTGAGTATGCTTCTCATTTACTCACCTGAAGGCAGCTGCAGAAAATGCCTGGCCGAACAGCTCAAGAAAGGAAACTTAATATTTGATGTTTATGCCTCCCAGACTTCAGGCAGTTGTTGACTGCAAATAGCTGAGCCTGTGAAAAACAATGGGATTGTGTAAAAATGGCTTTAACTCTTAAACGATTAACGCAACATTTTAGTTAAAGTACTTTAATTTAAGCTGAGAGTTGCCGCTTTAATTAAAATGGTAATGATGTAGTGAAGCATAAATACTGTACTACTATAATATACTATACACAAATATACATACATATATGCGTACTGTACATACATACAGACATATACATACATACACTTGTGTGTGTGTGTGTGTGTGTGTGCGTGTGTGTGTGTGTGTGTGTGTGTGTGTGTGTGTGCTATATGTGCTATAGCTACAATTATGGGAATTCATGTAAGGCACTTCAAAAACAGCATGCAATAAGATGCAAGATGTTTCTGCTCAGCTAAACCAACACCTAACAGATGTTCGTCTGCAGGACTGAAGGCTGTCGAAGATGAATTTGAGCACTGTGCATAATCTGCTCTAGTACACGTGGTTTATTTTCAAGCCTGTACACAGTAAACCGTAGTTGTCTACTTCCATGCTGAGACAGGACTGACAGATGTGTGCTGGCTGATTGTGCGGGATGAAGAGAGCGGGGAGGTAAGGCTTTCTGACAGGTGTTATGTGCCACAGCTGGCCAAAGGTCCCTCAGCATGAGCGTCCTCTGTCATTCCACCTAGTACTCCGCCTCATCACTCAGACTTCACGCTGTGCGATGGCTCTCCGCTGAGACAGATGTTATAGTCAGACAGATAATTTTTCTTCTACCTTATGGTCTTAAATGAAATAAATACAACTGGTGGACTCAATTATCATTAGAATGAATCATTACAATGAAATCTGAGAGATATTATGCAGCAATCTGAAAACAATTTCTAATATGTATATGTAGCACAGACATTTGAGTTCTTTAACTTGCTGTATCTGTTTAATTACCGTAATGATCTGGGTAAAGAAACATGAACGCTAGTGCAGGTAAACCAGAATAATGGAAAAGTGCAAAATGTTATGAAGGACTGAGGAATAAAAAAAAGAGGAAAATGTTAAACATAAATATATAACGTTAATGAGAAAATGCTTGCAAGCAGTCATTATATGATATTATATTATATATAGAATGACTGCGGTTAATTAAATAAAAAAAATAGTTATTACATTTAAGGAAGGCTATTAGTACAACAACATTGTACATTGTATAGTTCTGGAGAGTGGAATGGAGGTGATCAAGCTTTCTAAAAAGATGTTTATTTATTTATTTATTTATTTATTTACTTGGAAGATATGCAGTACTCTTGCACAAATTCTTACACAGTGATTTAATGTAGGAGGCTCATTGTATGCATTTAAATGCATGAGTTGCCCTTCATGACTGTTTATTGTTTATCGAGAGAAGAGAGGGCATAATTACTGCAAAATAGCTGTAGATGTGTAAAGTGTCATGAGCAGAAGGGGTGATTTTTTGCTCTGTGTAGGTGTTTTATGGCACAATGCTATGCAAAGCACCATCAACAAAAACACCCCATGCTGATTTACACTCCTACACACACAGACACAGTACAGGCTTAAACAGGGCTGTCATGCAGGAATTAAAAACTAGATACTACTGGATTTTATTTATTTATTTTTACAAATAGGTATGAAGGAAATAGGATTTTGAGGGGCGTGATTCTAATATGAAGTGGCATTTAGCAAATCTGTTTTCACAGTACAATAATGAGGCTGGTCGTTATGTGATGTTCCGGCTACATAAGACTTCAAAACTGTGCTGCCACAGGGCTTATCACACAAACATGAGTCGTGTTACGCAAGTTATTGGCAAGCTGATTTCTATGGAGTCTAGATCTGACAAGGCTGCCTCCTGGTGTTCATGTATTCATCTACATGAGAGTTTTTTCCTCACTGAACACCATTTGTTAACACGTTAGTTTCCATCCACCATCAGTAATGTGTGTGACTGGTTAGGTTGTGACATTACAAAATACCATTTCTGTCATCTTCTGAAAATCCTACTGAATTTTCTTCATAATGTTGAAGAATAATGTTCATAATTCAGCAGCAATGACAAGAAATGGTCAGAATTGTTAGCTCTGACTTTCCCAATAATTATATAGTTATACAATATACTACCAAAACAGTATATTTAAAACATAAAAAGTATCGGCGTCTTAAAATGAATTTTACATTTGACATTTGTGAGCCACAAAATAGCCTGTTTTCATAATTGACTATAATAACACGCTTCAATTGTGCATTCCTGTTTGCGTTTCATTTACATTTTTATTAAATATGTTACACAGATATGAGAAATGAAAGTTGCATATAGGATTATAGCGGTCATTCATACTTATCATGTGGCTTGGGTAAAGTTATGAAATTTATGAAGAATTGGTAAGATAATGAAGTTATGATATCGTTATTTGATTCCTGACAGAAATGAAAAATGTATATCGGATGAACCTGTATTTGACTAAGCAGCCTTGTCAAGTTTCATGAAAATGAAAAAAAGCCGTGGCAGTGAAATAATATCTGTATGTCATTTCAAAAGAGCCTTTTCGACATCTCTTCACTTTTAAAAAGCTATAAATTAAAATAACTGTCCATAATAGCATTCTGGTCTGTACAATTTGCAAGGGACTTGAAGACATTGCACTGAACCTGCCAGACATCTTGCAATTACAGTCAGGACGAGTGCAGTTTCGCAAGAAACAGCTAAAAAAAAAGAAAGAAAGAAATGATCTGAAATCTCTTAGCAGGACATTATGCTCTTTCAATGAGATTCTAAGAAAAGTGTGAGGCCAAGGCAAGGTTACCTTTAGAGCCTCTTTTGCACTGAAGCAATAAGAACCATTCATTATCAAGACAAGTCTAATGAATGGGTTCAACCAGGGAATGTCTTAGGCCTGTGTGGAAAAGCAATAAAATAAAAAAAGAAAGAATCATTACTTTTCACAGCATTTATCCTGCTACTACATGTGAATGAAGTAAAAAAAATTATTTTGTAAACACAATAGAAGACACATTCTTTATTAAAAAAAAATATCAGATGGTCTCTTTGCCACTGCCTGAGGTTTAATATTATAACACATCACCTGAGTATAAAACATTGTGTAAACCATTACATGACTATCTCAAAAAAAACATGCCTGATTATATGACTGTTGTATCCATGATACAAATAGAATTTTTAATTTATGAAGAATTGGTAAGATAAAGTTATGATATTGATGTTTGTATATTGGATAGACCTGTATTTGATAGTCTTGTCTGTTTCATGAAAATGAAAAAATAAAAAACACAGTGGCAGTGAAATAATATCTATACGTCATCACATACGAGCCTTTTGGCATCACTTCATTTTTAAAAAGATGTAAATTAATGTTTCATGACTGAAGCTTTTATATCCATTTCTACAGTAAGCATGTCATTGCAGCAAATATCAAAATAAAATGTTGTATTTAAAACTGTGTTTGTAATGTTTATTATTATTATTATTATTATTATTATTATTATTATTATTTTAGCACTTGATATAAAATTCACAGGGGTCTAAGCAACCGGGGCATAGTTGTGGGTGTCAATAAGGCTAAAGTGCCAACAAGGCAGAAATGCAGAGAGAGAGAGAGATCAGAGGAGAATGGCCAGACTGGTTCACACTGACAGAAAGGCTAATATCCACTCTTTGCAAATGTCGCTAGCAGAAAAAAAACATGCCCAACATCCTGAACCTTGAGGTGGCCGGGTTCCAAACAACTAAAGACCACATCACTCTTGTCAGCCAAAAATAAGAATCTGAGGCTATAGTAGGCACAAACCCACCACAATCGTGAACATTAAACATTGGATTAGGACCACTGCAATGATTTTTTGTTTGTTTGTTTGTTTGTTTCCCAATTCTCCTTTGTCCAGTTTATGAGAGCCTGATGCCACTGCAGTAAATAATACTGCACTGCACCAAAATAATATCTGGTCATACATGATGGTTATACAGTACATGAGGCAGGGAAGATAAGTGTGACACATTGAGTGTAGACAGATCATATCAGACTACAATCACCTGCCATTTATTGACCTACAGTATATGATAGGTTTACATCAAATATTTTATGTATTTGTACAGTATATTCCAGTAGTACAGACGAGCTAAACAAAAAATTATGGCCAAAAGTGTGTAAAACACTTGAATAGTCACACTCGTACAGTATGTGCTTGTTGAACATGCCATTCAAGAATAATTTCCCTTTGCTGTTAAACTTCGGAGTTTGCATGTTCTCCCCGTGCTTGGTGGGTTTCCTCCGGGTACTCCGGTTTCCTCCCACAGTCCAAAGACATGCAGGTTAGGTTAATTGGCGTTCCTAAATTGCCCGTAGTGTGTGATTGGGTGTGTGAGTGTGTGTATGTGTGTGTGAAGAAAATCTGCTGAGAGTTCAGCAGAGCTGACAGTGCACATATTTATGAATCACTATGACAACTGTGTCATTTCAGCCAATGAGAATGGCCATGAATAAGGATGATTTTGATATTCTGTACTAGAAACGTAATAATTAAGGGTAGTTAAAAATCTAAATTTCAAAACAATAACACCCACCCAATCACACCCAAAACCATTTGAAGTGGACTCTCTACATATGAAAACTAGCCACCAAAGACCACTGATCTTAGTTAAACTGAAGTTTTTTGTGATTATTTACCAGATACAGTACTGTATGTACTCTAAAACACTTTTTTCATAGAAAAATGTATGTAAAATCTAAATGCAAAAGTGAAATGTATGGCCAACTTCATTTATGTAACCACTAGTATTACTTTGCCCTGTTAGTACACTTGGAGTATATCTGCAAAATCAAATATGTGGATTGAATGATCTGTGGCAACCCTAACAGGAGCGGCAAAATATATATCTAGATTATGTGGTCTCCCAAAATTTTCCAGTAGGTGGATTATTCTAAATTGCCCCTAGGTATGAGTAAGTGTGAATGTGCAAGAATGTTTGTGCGCAGAGTTCCCTGTAATACACAGTCATTTTATTTTGAGTCTAGTGTTTGGCTCCAGATTCACTGCAACTCTGGACAAAGAACTGCAGCAAGGACAAAGGATACATTTTTTAGCAGTTATTGAAAATGAAAAAATTAATGAATGGAAAAATTAACATGGTCATTTTTGGATCACAAAAAAATGTTTAAAAAAAAAAAGTAAATACAATTACTCTCTCACTTTTATATTCTACTTTATACTCTATACTGCTTATCCTGTACAGGGCCAGGGCACACGGCGGGGAACACTCTGAACGGGGGGCCAACTGAAGGTAGGAATCGAACCTGGATGTGTGAATCCATCAGTGCAAATGTTAAATACATTCATTCTCTATACCTGTATTTAGGGTCGCGGGGACCTGGAGCCTATCCCAGGAGACTCGGGGCACAAGGCAGGGTACACCCTGGACAGCGTGCCAATCCATCGCAGAGCACACGTACACACCGGTCAATGCCAATTAGCCTAATCTGCATGTCTTTGGACTGCGGGAGGAAACCGGAGTACCCGGAGGAAACCCACTAAGCACGGGGAGAACATGCAAACTCCATGCACACAGAGACGGGAATCGAGCCTGGCCGGGGAATCGAACCCGGACCCTGGAGGTGCAAGGCGACAGTGCTAACTACTACACCACCGTGCCGCCATGTTAAATACAGTTACATAAATTATTAACTACCTATAAAGGGAAGGCAGGAATAAGGAAAGTTTATGTGGCACTAAAATACCATACAGGAGTAGGGAAAGAAATAAAATTTTTCTTAATTTTCTTTTTTTTTTGTTGTCTTTTTATGTTTATATGTATAAAAAGAGTGTTTCTTAACTAGTTTCGGCAGCAGTTTTTATAAGTTTTATAAACATAGATTCATTGAGTCAGCGCAAGATAAATACCTGATATTGAATGGTATTAAATAAAGAGTACTGAATAATATTTTCAAAATGTACTTATGCTATATGCTTTGCATCTAGTACAGTACATTAACCGTGCCATCTAGAAGCTCTTGAGTGGTGTTAGACATACCTTTGGCTAACAGTGTTTAATACAGTAGGTGCGTTTCCAGTGAAAATTTAACAAAATAAGATTTTGGCCAATCATTATCTGCCCTGCCATGCTCTTCTTCCACATTCTTTTACAAGAGTGATTCTTAGCCCTAGGTATACAGCAGTGATTCTTAGTCCTCCAGGTTCATTGCTCTCAAAAGTAGTCTCATTTAGCAAATCAAGTAATTAACAGCCATTCTTAACGAAGTGCCTGTGGTAGAGCAGGGAAACACTAAAATAGGCTGGACTAAATAGGACTAGGGCTGAGACCTACTGTTCCATAGTATGACCATGGGGCAGTGTGAGTTCAGTCCCAATGGGCCACTATGTATTGCTAGTTTGTTGCAGTTCGCGTTTCTTACCAATAGGTGCAATACTGCAATACCTCTAAGGAGCTAATGGTATGATTGAGCTCTTATCCCCATGATTAACATTTAGATCGGTGAGAAAATCAGTGGAACATTTGGTTGTATGAGAATGAGTCAAAGAAATATCTGCACTCTGGCTGTAGAATTCATTTATTTAACTTTTACTAAAGACAAATACTGTACATAATTTTTCAACGTAAGCTTCTTGCTTTTCAATATCCTTTATACATCTGTCAAAAAGCTTTTGTAGCTGCAAGCCACAAATGCACTGCTGTCTACACTTCTTCATCAGAAATGAATCTTCGTCCCCTAGGGCTGCTTTCAGGGGATTAAACAGGTGTAAGTTTTTTTTGCTCGTGCTGCAGTTATAAATGAACTGATGTACTGTGCAAATTACAGAGAGCACTGATAAGACCAACAGAAGTTTTTATATTACCGGCAGGCAGATCATTTTTGAATTACCCTTTATTTGTTAAATAATAATAATAATAATAATAATAATAATAATAATAAACTAGTTCTTAAACAAAATTTGAAATGTATGGATTTCTGAATGAGAACTGTATGAATATTAATCTTTGTTGGACGACTCCTTCCCCCCGTGGATAAGCTGAGGTAGGTATTGGCCGTGGATATTAATTTAATTAGGTATGATGTGTGATTTATCCTTCTGGGAATATAAGCAATCTCTCAGCCATTGTTCAGCGGCGCTGTGCTTGTGCGTGGCAACATCCGAAACCGCATACTGGCTCACTGTACTAAATAGTAGGCTAAAATAGAGCGCTGTGGAAAGACTTGGCTTACTAGTTAGTACGGTAGTATGCGGTTTCAGATGTAGCCTGTGTTTCATTTTCCTCCGTATGCAGAGGGATTGGCTTGGCGAAGGGGTGTGTGTACTGAGAGGCGGGTTGTGTGTGTGTGTGTGTGTGTGTGTGTTGTTAGCTCCACCGTTTAGCTCAAGCTGTCAATACGTTGCAGAAAAGAAGTCAAAGTCGGTTCGGCTAACAGGCTGCTAGCAAAAACTAGCAGTGGTGTTTGGAGGCACGGCATGACCGTGCTGTCGCGTGTCTCTTTGTTTTTTCCTCTGTGAAGGATGTTTGTTTTTTTGTTTATTTCTTTTTTTAGCTGACCGGCTAGCTAAGTTTGGGAAGTGAGGAGATAAGGGAGCAAAACAGGACCTAGCGCTGCTTCAACAGACCTATGCGACTGAAACCAGGTAGCTAGCATTCACTTATTAGCAGGTTGTTAATCAAATATTCTGTCGTTATAACTGACGGTTATATAAAGTCCGTTTGCTGCAGAAGGACGCTCGGTTTGTCCACAATAACGACATTACATTAGCTCGGTTTTGTGCAACATGTTTCCTATACAGTATGTGTCGTTGCTGCGGATGTCGTTTGGCACCTTTGTGTGTGTGTGTGTGTGTGTGTTTTGCCTGCAATCCAGCCCCTTTGGGCGCGGAGATGCTCAGACAGTGTGGTGTACAAGATTTTTAATCATATGTCTTCATAGACTTGCCTGTGCCGATAGGTGATGCGGAATGCAAGACGACACCTGGCAACAGCTTAAGAAATGCAGCTCTGTGTGTGTTTGTGTGCACGCGCGCTACTATCTGTGTCGCATTCTCTGGAATTTCAATCACAGTCTGCTCTGTGTGGGCGTGTACTGTATGCAACGTGTGCTTTATATATGTGCTTAAATATTATTGTTATCATCATGTCATAATCACATCATATCAATTAGCACTATGTCACTGATCACGTGAACAGCTTAATCAGTTTTGAAGATGCCACATTATTGTAAGTATTAAGCAGGAATGCAGGATGTGGTTCATTAAAATGGTCTTGTGCTTACAGCCGACAAAGAAGAGATGTCCCACAGGAGCAGGATGTGTACGCATCTCCAGTATGCAATGGTCTGACCTTTTCCCATCTCTGACAACATTGAATTAACACCGCTCTGGGTTTCAGGGGATACCTGATTCTGATACTATACCTCCATGCTCACACACTGACTTTCTGGACTTTCTTTATATAAAAACCTTCCTGCGTTTAGGGCCAGTATTGGATGGGTGGATGCATCATTCTGGTGCACTCCTCTGTTCTTTCTCCTTAAAACCTTAGATGATTATGAAATTCTGTCCTGTATGAAGTCATACTGTACTGTACAAGTTCTTCCTGCATATCCAATCTGTTTAAACAACTGATTTTCCCTTTGTGTCAGTAATTCATTCACATCATCTTTACAGCAGTTCATTAGAATATCTTACAATCAATTATAGACCGTCTAATCAAGCATTTTGACCTCAAGTCTTGTTTTTTTTTTTTTAAGTGCAGTTTCTGTTTTTTTTATGCCTCCGTATCTCAGTATGTAATATCCATGGCCGACTTTTGTTTTACCCGCTATCGGGGACAGCCATGTCTCCGTTTCATGATAAAGGAAAGAATGATATCAAGTCATTTGAGCATTGGTCTTTCTATGCACCTTTAATCAATGGCGTATTGTTACTGCATTGTCAGCTGCATACTGGGCTAGATTAATTATTTAAACCTTCTTAGAGGGAAAGGTGTCGCTCCTTGTTTATGCTGGTATTTTAATCAGATTGTAGGATTGTAGTTCATTGTTTATCTGACAGAGACTGATTGTGTGGAGTTTTGCAACACTGGACTTTGTCCAGTCAGAGAAAAAGGCCATTTTGGGGAATCCTGTGGAAATGATAAGAAACCAAAGAATCAGGATTTTATCATATCTGTCGACTGAACAATGCGATAAAACAGTGATCATATCTACTGTAAAGTGTCAGTGTGCAAGTTGGACAATTAGAGATAATGGATGGCTATGTGAGATTGTCTAAACAAAGCCGAAGAGATAGATTGTGATGTGCAGATTGTAAATACAGCATGCTGGCAAACATACTGTAGCCCTAGGAGAAATTCTTAAAGAAGGACCATTTTAGGTTTTACTTAAGTGAGTGTTTAGTTCAGTGTGGGTTGTTGAACTAATGTGGCATTTTGTGTCCTGTCCTTTATTGTCCTCTAGCAGACTGTAAAAGTACTTGTAAAAGTCTGTGCCTTTATTTGAAAACATTAGATTTGTTTTTGTGTGTGAGAGTACCAGAGAGAGACTGGGGAATTTGAAAGTGAACAGAAGATACCCCAGAGCATTCAGGATATCTTTTCCAGTGTGAATGTACCCAGAGACATTGACCTTAGCCTATAACAGAACACGTACACACAGAATACGCACTGCATGCCTGTTTTTAATTTCACTCCTACGTCCTACGATTACAACAGCGTTTCCTCTTTTATCCCAACATATTTTTTAAACCATTTCACATCACTCTTTAAAACGTTCATACAAACGGTACTTCCCTTTATTGCTAACTCAATCCCCCTTGTTTCTTCGTCTGTATAATGATTCCTAAGGCATGGTGTTAATTTTCTAATTATCTTTAAGGCACAAAAAACTGCAAATAGTTTTCTTTCTTGTCAGTCCTTAACAGCTTGTGTCACCTGTGCGTTTTTAGCCACAATTGCCCTATGTGGGGAAAACACTGGCTGAACCAGTCTGTGTTGTTTTCGAGAGGAAGTGTTTCTTTTGCTCCAGTTGAACTACGGGTTTACTAGAGAATGTGAAATTGTTATATTTTATTTATTCAGTTCAGTTCTGCTCACTGATTTGTGTGTGCGTGTTTTGCAGGTGAGTGATGGAGGCAAGAGAATTGTACGTGGTGGCTGGAAGCTTCATCGGGTTCCAGCTGTTCTTTTCTGGAGTCAGCCCATTAGTGTCATCTACATTAACACAGGGCTATGGGAAACTCCCACCTAACAAACTCAACGAGTGGAACTCCAGGTACGACACACACCGTTCACTCTCTCACACGCTCACACATTCTCCACATAATCATAATAAATCACATTCAGAGCAATAACATTATCCTGCATTGAAAGTCTTTAAATGTATCTTCTACATCTGTGTTCTGTCAAGTCAGCGTGTTGATCTTAGTTGATGTCATGCACAATCAACTCACACCTCTGGTTTTCTTTGTGTTGCTGAATGTCTCTTACAGTCTCTTATTGATTACATACTTTGTACTAGGACTCAAAGGTACACTAGGTATTCCTGAAGCACGCAAAGTTGTAAAAGATTGTGATGGCAGATTCAAAATGCAGTGTGCACTGAAGTACCTGAAAGGCATGTACTGTAGTAGAATTGGGAAGTTAAATAGGATATGGAAAAAGCCACCCTGAACTACTTGTATTAATCTAACATCATTACAACCTGCAAATGATCACTAACAAAGCACCACCAACACAGTAATAGTTTTAACAAATGACTTAGTAGAGATGAGTGCAATATCGATTAAGTTATGAATCGCAATTCTTTTGTGTGCTGACTAATGCATCACCACATTGACTTGAAAATCGATTTTTATTTATTTATTTATTTTTATTTTTTACATTTATAATAGAGATGTCCGATTAGACTTGCATGTTTTTCAGCTTGGTTAGCCATGACTGATCAGCCTTGAATATAACCGATTCTGTGCCAAGTGTACTGTACAAGCTTCTAAATGGTGCTACAGAAACACATTTTTATGGCGATACATTATCAAAATTTGTTTATGTTAAAAAGCCTCCAAAATCTGCGAGCGATCTTAGTCTCAAATTTACTTATTACACATGCTTATACCAGTCTCAAAACACCACACACGCTAATTAGTCTAAAAACACCTGTTATAGAAGCTGTGTGTTCCCGTCCATGTTCTTGAAACAGCTTAACACACCCTCAAGACTATGGAAGCATTTGAGCTGGTAAAATGTGACCGTTTCTTTCTAATCCTACAGGTGGTACACTCTAAACTATTCACACACTAGCATCCTGTATGGTAGGAGTAAATTATATTATGCCGGATGACAGAGATATGTGATGTTTAGTAAAACAATTATTTTTTAATCTAATTTTCTGTTACATTTTTAAACTCTCAAGCACTTCCAGGTTTACAGTAATTTCCACCTCAGTGTCTGTGTGCATGGCGTTTGTATATTCTCCCCTTGTGTAGTGGGTTTCCTTCGGGTAATGTGGTTTACCCCATACTCCAAAGACATGCAGATTAGGCTATTTGGAGTTCCTAAATTGCCCGTAGTGTGTGAAATGTGTGTGAAATGTGTGTGTGTGTGCCCTGCGATGGATTGGCACCCTACCTTGTGCCGCAAGTGTCCTGGGATAGGCTTCAGGCCCCTGAAATCCTATAGTATACGCATGATAAAGCAGTATAGACGAATGAATGAGTGAGTGCATGCAAAACTCTGATATTTGAAGTTAGTTTACATTGTTTAAATACTGCTCTTGTTTTTTTTAAGTGAGAAAACAAAGGCTATAAGAAATGGGTTACATTTAATTAATTATGTTAAATTAATTTGTTGTTGAATAACGCTAAGGTATAAAATTTTCGAATTCTGACAACTCCTTTGTTTTTTAAAGGTTTCGGTACTTAAAAGTTTAATAATAAAATTAATTATTGGCATTTTTATAAATATATAATGATATATAAATACAGTGGAACCTTGGATTACAAGCATTGTCTTCTATAGTACAAACTTTCGGGTGGATCCTGCACTTAAATCCAACAAAAAAAAAAACTACTGATGAGAAAACAAAATTCAGGCTCTATATCCTAGCTTACCCACAATGCATCTCCCGCACTGGACTACACTCCCGTAAACAGCTGTCATAAATCAACCTCTATCTCCCGCAACAGTGTTTTGTCGGGAAAATGAGCAAGGAATATCGCTACCGACACTCATATGAGCGCATACTAACGGAATCACTGCTGTAAAGTAAAACAAACAAACAAATGAACTTGAACTTTACCTTTGAAAAGAATCGCAACAGAGCAGAGTTTCTGTGTAGACCAGAGCATGACCCAGCACAGTGTCAAATTACGCACGCACACATATATACACACACACACACACACACAACGATTGGCTGAATCAGAGACGGACAACCTCTAACAAGACTTTCTTTGGCTTTACATGCGCGCACCCATGTGTGTTATAAGAAAGCGCTGTACACACGCGCTTTCAAACACAAAAGAAAATATGTTTTACACACACACACGTGGTCACAGTGTTATAGTAAACAGTACACACGTGCACGGATGTTGATTATACCAGTAAGAGACGAGCACTAAGACCCAGCAGGGGAGACGATTACCCACAATTCCGCAGCGCAAGAGAGAGAAAAACCGTTGGTTCAGCTGTGATCACCTGATGCTCGGCGACAAAACAAGAAGCACATGCGTGATATATGATACTCGGTACTCGTAAACCAAGACAACACTCGTTTTCAAGTCAAAATTAATTTAAAATTTTTGCTCGTCTTGAGGAACACTCGTAAACCGCGTTACTCGCAATCCGAGTAATGTAGTGACTCCGTTCTTACCCTAATGCAGTGGTTCTCAAACTTTTTCTGTCATTCCCCACTTAAGGGGGTGAGCAAATTTTCAAGCCCCACTTGTCAACAAAATAATAACGAAATCTGCCAAGTTTACTGTTTATTGAAATATAAATTTCTAAACCAATAAGATCAAACAACACCAAGTTAAAAACAGATAAAATACACGTGCAATTGTTATAAAAGGCTTACGTTGTCACTTATCTTTGCATAATTGACCCCATGTTTATTAGCTGCTCAGCAATCGTTTGTAGTTTTTTTGCACTGGCCAATTCTGTATGCAACTTTGAATGAAGCCATTTGTGCTTTGCTGTCCACTGATTCAGATTTTACCATGCGATTCTCCTGCTGTCTGTATTCTGCCAGCTTTCTTTGAAAGAAGTCGAGTGGCTTATTAACGTGACTGGAGTGTGTTGTCTCTAAGTGTCTTCCTAATTTGTTGGGTCCCATGCGATCTGCTGCCAGCGGTATAAGACACAAAACACACACAGGTCTCTCCTCTGCCCCCACCATCCCCACCATGAAGCAAGTTAGGCTTCATTAGGGGTGGGCGATATAACCAAAATCTTCTATCACAGTAGAAGCTATTTTCTACCTCGGTAACAATATATATATAATCACAATATAGCAATTTGTATCTGAAAATGCATAAATAAAAATTCAAACACAAAGAAACTGTTTTACATAATGTAATTTTATATAAACTGTGAATTGCTGAGGTTTGCCGCATTTTTTTTTACTTTGGCCATATTCGTTTGGATGCTTGGATTTCAGATGATAGAAGAGGTTTGACGTGTTTCCACCACTTGTTAAAACAGTGAACTTGCGTACCTTGCAAATCAAATTCAAAAATTCTATTTAATTCAAACCTTAAAATAAAAGACTATGAATAGGAAATAAATATGAAAAATAAAATAGGGGGTAAATTTAACTAGGAAAGAATAAACTAAAATATAAAAACTAAAGTTAAAATAAAATAACTGTACAACAATACACAATATAGAAAATATATGAAGAATATGTGAACAATAAGAGCAGCTGTAGGAGTAGGAAAAGAATGGTAATGTCCAGGGTTGTGCAATCCACATTTAAAGTGGATCACGTTCATCTCATTCGTATCACTTTTCTTATACCCAAACTAATTCCACACCACAGACGAGGCACCTTTTTTCTTTACAATCTCCTCCTTGTTGGTTTTGTCACATATAAGCAAGCTCACTGCTCGTCTTCTTCCATTGTCGAAGTGTATGTGAAGCCAAACACATCAAAAGTGGGACGAAACCGCGGCACCCGATTGAACCAAATATCTGCGCAAATACAGCGCAGCGCGACTATCTGGATAGCGCAGTGATGATCTGGTTTATTTGCGCAGCCCGGTGGATCGCGCAGCGCCGCTCGAATGCGACCCACTATGTTTTTATTTACAAACTATTTAAAATGTCAGGACTGTTTATTATTGTTTCCGCCTTGCCATGCCTGGTTTGTATGTGCGCATCCCAGAAAATGTATTTTGATGGTCGGCGCGGTATATTTCTGTCAGAGTCGCGCAGCGCTGCCCAGTGGGTCGCGCAGGTTTGTGATTCGAGCAGCGCTGCTCAAGTTGGCCCGAAGTTATTGTTCCCCTATGGTTCCACTTTTTCTCCCGGCCCACAACTGATGTTATTTTAAATTTACTTGTATTGATGATCCATTTATTTGTGTGTGATTGTTTTGAGCGTACGCTCTTCATTATCAATAAAGAAAAGCATGAATTAGAATAGGTACTTTCCTGTTATTCCTCCCGTTCATTGCGCCCCACCTGTCATGTCTGTATTCCCCACTAGTGGGGCGCGCCCCACACTTTGAGAACCACTGCCCTAATGTGACATAGACAATAGATACAATATTACATTAATACATTAATTCATTACTGGTTCACTCAGATATTTACCAATACTATTGGGCCTTACCACTCTTCAAGTGCAATATGTCTACCTGTATTATTTGTGCAATGCTCTATCCTTTTCTCTTTTTCCCTTCTACAAACAATATATGCAAATTTACTCATGACTTACTTACATCCCTATTAGTGCAATACAGAGTTTACAGGGTTTTCCCCTCCTTCCCATCCCCTTTTTCAAATGTATTCTAATTCCCCTTGTTTAATTTATTTCTCTTTTATTACTCAGACAGAAATCAACTTTAACAAAGGCAAAGCAATTTCCATCTGGGATTAACATAGATTCTTTGAATTTTTAAAGTTAAATTTTGAATGAAATAGAGAATTACTTGTATATGCATTCCTATATTCTACACCTATCCGATACGAATTCATGCAACTTTTTTGTCTCTGCGCATATGTGTAGTGTGCTGCCTGAAAACATCCAGCACCAGCAGTGTTGGAATTTCGTTGCAGTGCTAGCAACGCTGCTTAAACAGCTAAAATGCATCGTCTGGCTTTCTTTCTTCTTCTCTACCACAACAAATACAGACGACTAGCTGCTTACCGTTCTCCAGTGCAAAATCCCAAACATATATTTCTGCGAAAATTGCGTCTGTTGTTTGAAATAAATAAGTGGACTTATCAATGTGCGCATATAGTCATTTCTGAGGACAGATGCATCCATATTGGAGTCAGATAAAAGTCACTTGTGGGCCTCTGAGTGGTGCAGTGTTAAAGTGTTCGCACTATCATCCGCGGTCGCAAGTTCGATTCCCGGTTGATGCTGTAACCTCTCGCAGCCGGAGGCCTAGAGAGAGCTGATTGGCCGAGCTCTCTCAGAGGGGAGGGATGAGAGGTACTTAGTGATCCCACATTAATCACGGCTCTACAGCCAGTCCAAAAAGATGCGGTCTCCTGGCGTCACGTGGTGGTAGTAGCCTTAATGTGGAAGCCCTCTAGTGATGGCTTAAATTAGGGAGAAAATTGGGTGAAAAAAAAAAGGTCACTTGTAATTATGAATGTGAACTTCCATGGCATGCAAATATGATAAAAAAAATCTGAAATTAGCAAAACTTGTAATGTGCACATATACTTAGAGAGCTGTGCAGTAATTTATTAGTGTTTTAGTCAGTCCAGAGTTTCTCCTCCACATTTGTGTACTTTACTCAAACATATACATATAGCTCATACATCACTTACTAGCTGCAATGTAAGCAGCTTGAATGCATCATATTGTGTTATTAATGTACAGTGGAACCTCGGATTACGAGCATAACTCGTTCTGGAAGTGGGCTCGTATTCCAAAACACTTGTAAACCAAATTTAATTTAAAGAAATAATGGAAATTCAAATATAAAGTAAAAATAGAACAAATTAACCTGCACTTTACCTAAAAAACAAAAAAGTAAAAATAAATCCCGACAGATAAGTGTTTCCATTTATGCACACCGGCACTGTGTGTGTGTCTTTTTTCTCTCTCTTGCGCTGCCAAGTGTGTGTGTTATGTGTGTGCGTGCGCGTAATTTGACACCGTGTCGGTTGTGTGTGAGTGAAGCACCTCCTCTCTGTGTTTGTGTGTGTGATGCAGAGAGGATGTGCTTCACTCACAAACACACACACACTCTCTCTCTCGCACACATTAAAGGCGAGAGAGAGAGAGAGTTAACCGGCACGGTGTCAAATTACACGCGCGCACATGCACATAACACACACACTCAAACACTGACACACACTAAAGACGAGAGTATGTGTGTGTGTGTGTGTGTGTGTGTGTGTGTGTGTGTGTGTGTGTGTGTGTGTGTGTGTGTGTGAGTGAACCGTTACGTGCGTGCACACAAATTACGTGCGCGCACACACATAACACACTCCGCAGTGCAAGAGAAAGAAAAAAACACATACACACACACACACACACACACACACACACACACACACGGATGTTGATTATACCCGTAAGAGACGAGCAGGGGAGACGATTACCCGCAGCCCAAGAGAGAGAAAAACCGTTGGCTCAGTTATGATGACGTGATGCTCGGCCTGAAATTAAGAAGCGCATACGTGCGCGATTACCCACAATTCCGCAGCGCAAGAGAGAGAAAAACCATTGGTTCAGTTGTGATCACCTGATGCTCGGTGACAAAACAAGAAGCGCATGCGTGATTATATGATACTCGGTACTCGTAAACCAAGACAACACTCGTTTTTCAAGTCAAAACTTATTAAAAATCTTTGCTCGTCTTGCGGAACACTCGTAAACCGTGTTACTCGTAATCTGAGGTTTTACTGTATTGCGTTTTTGGGAGCCTAGTGTTTGCTGTTTGCATTAGTTCTACATCTCTTAAACACTATTGTACCTGTGCTAGTGATTCAAGAGGCAATATCTTGCAGGAAAACACAGCACCAGTATTGTTAAACTGATCACAAATAATTGAACAGAAACATATAAAATGTGTTTCAGGGTGGCGGTCTCCTATAACATTGGAAAAAACTGGACAGAGAGTTAGCCTTGCTTTTACAGAAGATGATATTGAAAGGGATATTTAACCTTTATAATTTAAGTTGGACAGTATTCAAATTACTGTTAGTAAAGAAAGGGTTCTATTGACTTTTGTGAAATATAACTGTGTATACTTTAGCTTTGCACTCAACTTCCATATTTCTGCAAAAGCTCTGTACACATTATGGGCCTTTAAATCATTTTAAAGCCACACTCCATCATTTCTCAGCTGATGTCTTTCTGGCAGTCATGTACCACTTAAAGACTTCATCAGCTTACTTGATACTGCACTGAGTAACTGTCACTCCTTCTTCTTTCATACTACCAGAGACGATTTATTTTATCTGCTTTACATTATTTCTTTGAATACCCAAAGCAAAAATTCTCCAGAGTCAACACAGGTCTATTCCTAACCCCTTTCACTGCAACGGTCAGACGACAGACAGGATTACTGTGGTACTCTGCCTGTCTCCAAAATACTGACTTGTCGTTTCATCCATAGGCTCGTGTCCACTGTCCACGCTGTGATTGTCGGACTTTTCTGCCTTTACATCCTGTGGTTCGATGACGCTGTCAACACGGATCCAGTCTGGTAAGAGGAAGACAAGGAGCTTAAAAGGAATGCTGCTCATTCATCTTCACACACTTCACACTGAACATCACCCTCCAAGCAATTAATGAGAGCTTGAGACGAATTTGGTGTTTGTAAATTTGACCGCATTTCTTTGGAAACTCAAATTGTTCGTAAAGATTCCAAAATGTCAATAATGTGCAAAAATGCAAATAATTCCTGAAGTCTGCCTGAATCATAGTTTCTTACTGAGACAATTTCCACTTTACGTGAAAAGGCGTTTTTCCACTGAGATTCTGGAACCTTCTGAGGAACAGATTTTGGACTACTCTTAGTAAGGACTACAGCTTCTGAAGTTTCTGGTTTTAGGTTTCCACCACAATGCAGAGACAATAAATGTGAAATTACTAGAACATAAGAGCGGCAAGGTGTCAGGACACAGCAAAATAAGAATCACACACAGAACATAGAAATATTTTTGTTTGTTTATTTTCTTTAGTTGCTTTGTTATTTTATGATGTTTATGGATGCAAGGTTACCAGTAGTAGTATCAGGTATCCCTCTGATACTGTGTCCATTTACTGATACTCATAAAGAAATGCTGAGGCACCAACACCCAATACTAGATGACGCTTTATGGTGTAAGCCTAGTGTAGGTTGCCATGTTAATGAACAAATGCAACAAAATGACAACGATCTGAACCTATTCATGATTAATGATCAAAGCAGACTGTAAACTCTGCTCTGTGAAAAGATCAAGAGGAGGTAATCCAGCATCTTCTAACAATACAGAATCAGCCTGACTTTTTTCAATTCAATTTTATTTGTATAGCGCTTTTACCAATTACATTGTCGCAATGCAACTTTACAGAATCAAAAGAATTATTTAAGTTTGTATGAGATGAATGTGTATGAATCATAATGATCAGATTGTCCCTGATGAACAAGCCGAGGACGAGGCAACAGTGGCAAGGAAAAACTCCCTGAGATGGTAATAGGAAGAAATCTTGAAAGGAACCGGACTCAACAGGGAATCCTCATCTGGATGACTATACAGTACATAATGATATTTGAAACAGTGGCTTTAGTCTGTATATACAGTAGTACAGTACGCTGTACATTACAGTATATAATGTACATACTGTATACAAACAAGTCGAAGCTCTTGTGTTTAGATTCTCTGTTAGGAAATTTCAGTAGGCAGGTGAAAAAATAAAAAATAAATCAGCCTGATGAGTGCATTGCTAGTGGCGGAAATGAACACCGCAGCTTAGTGCTGGCCAGGTGAAAAAAAAAAAAAAAAGTCCAAAGGCCTAGATAAAGGTTAGCGAAAATAACCTGACGGTAATAAGGTACGTACTAGAAGTAACACAATAAGAATACCTTTGCATTGAGCCATTATTGGTTCTTGACAACAAGAGATTCCAGTGCAATAAAGACAATTGAATGTATGTATCTTCAGTTAAAGCTAACAATATATATAATGAGGTTCATAGCTTGAATTTGCAGGCATTCTTATTTCGTGGCCACAATTCAAGCCAGGAAAGCATCGGTGATGCCTCAGATTGCTGCTCCTCTTGATGTTAAAGAGGTCCCTCATTGTTTCGCATGCCTGCGAAGTATAGGCGTCACATAGAGATCACTATCCGTTATCTTGCATCACCATCATTGTCACATACTGTATTTCTTCTATCCGCAGCTCCTCTGAAATAATTAATGGGAAATTCACCCCCACGTTTATATAACCTTTAGTATGAGGTACAGTATAGATGTGCATTAGTTATTTCACTTTTTTGACACATCAGCATTAAAATAATGTAGCACATTGCAGTGGGCAGGTGACGTGTATTTCTCAAAAGACACATCTATTTTTTTTTCTCTCATATTTGATACTGTATAAGTATTGGTATTGATGAGCACCATTACATCTACACATGCTTAGTCTGATAAAAAAGGTATTGATGGCTGCTTAATAGAGATGGGGAAGAATCAGTTCAGGTATAAGTCACAATAGTTTTCTATGGCAATTCATGTATGCCACACTGACCCCAGACTTGACCATAAACTTATGTATGTTTGCATTTGACATGGTAATAATGTTGCAGTTTCTGTATGCTCTAAACTATTTACACTTTGGTAGGAAGGTGTGGTAGGAGCAATTTATTTGCTAAAGTTGTTTAGAATTGTAACAAAATCTAAAACAAATATATGGAATCAGGATATTTATAAACAGAGGTGTCAAAAGTATTCACATTCATTACTTGAGTAGAAGTATGGATAGAAGGTTTTAAAAAGACTTCTTTAGAAGTTGAAGTATCAACTCAAGCTTTTTACTTAAGTAAAAGTGTACTGGTTTCAAAACTACTTAAAGTATAAAAGTAAAAGTAACTTGAGGGGGGAAAAAAGCATTAAGGATAAAAGCTTAGGCTGTGCCTATATACAGCACTAACACCTCATTTTAAAAAAAGAAAAATGTGTTGTATTTTTTTAATGGCCATAGTGTTTTGGGATACTGTATATGGCAATTGAAAAAGAATGCATTTTAGTACAATGCAAATACATTAAAGAACCAGAAAGTACAGAATATATGTGCACTGCTGAGCATTAACATGTTTTATGGAGAAGAAGATATGATAACTAGTTATTATTTAATGGTGCAAAAAGTCAAACTTCAGAGGCATGTCATTGGTAACCTTTATTGGAATGTAAATGTACATCCAAGCTCAGGAATCTGTGAGGGCAACATACAAGAAAATTAGTGTACCCAATTACATAGTAACAATTACCCTTGTATGGTTGTCTACAATAAACATTAGTGCTGTCAGAATGAATGATTAATCCAAGTGATTAATAGAAAAAAATTATATATATATCATTCCTGTTACCTTCCTGGTGCTGTTACCTTCCTCGCTGGTGTTTGTTTGTTTTCGCTCGAATCTTGAGTTTCTCTCACGGACATCTTCGTCTACTTATCACAACCTTATATGGTGTTAGGCACCATGAGCTGCCCCGATTGCCCGCCGACGTTCCGCTAATGTTCCGCGAAGTTCTGCAAGGTCTGCAAGCTTCCGCGAGGACCGCCAAAGAAATTAAACGTTAAATTTTTCACGTGGAAACGTTATCACAGCGCAAAAACTTGCGGTGAATCATGATGAACCCTACTTACGGCCACTGTGCGAGACCGCGCAGGTGATATAGGGATATAACACCGCATCTCACAGTGTGTCAAACCGCATAGGTGAGATAGGGGTATTATCAACCGAAAATGCTATTTTATTCAAACGTTCTTGCTGCAGTGTGTGACGTGACGTCATGTGCAGGTGCGATGGATCACGTTCCAACCAATAGGGTGTCGTAATGGTATGTTTATACTTCTCATCCAACCACAATCGAATTCGCTCCATCTGGATGGCGCGATTTATCCGGATGTTTTTTTGTTTGTTTGTTTTTTGAATGACAAGTTGAATTAAAATAGGAGTAACGAGGCATTTTTAAAATGTAAGGAGTAGAAAGTACAGATAATTGCGTGAAAATGTAAGAAGTAGAAGTAAAAAGTCGCTGAAAAAGAATTACTCCAGTAAAGTATAGATATCCAAAATTTCTACTTAAGTAAGGTATCGAAGTATTTGTACTTCGTTACTTGACACCTCTGTTTATAAAGTCATGATACTAACGGAATCGCAATACAAATAGAATCGGCACCTACAATATGTGAAAATATCGTTTTGGATTGTCCCTGGTGGTTACTTTCCACAATGAACCTAATATTAAAATTGCTTTTAATCCTAGTTATAATCATGTTTATTGTTCATATAAATATATTCTAGTTATTACTCTGTCATTAGCTAGCAAGTGTACGGTCCAAATTTTCTAGTTAGTTATGCATCATAAATGGGAGAAAATTCTTAAAAACTTAAAAAATGTACCAATTAATGGTGGCTACTTCAGCAAACTCCACTACAGAAGTTTCTAGTGCATAGAAAAGTATACTAGTGTTCAACTACATTAAAAAAATTACAAAAATACGCCCTGGTTCCTCTTTGGTAAAAGCATCTAAAGCGCCTTGGTTCCTGAAAAGGTTCTTGCAGTGGAAATGCGCCTGATGGGTATGTTTAGAGTGCCGGAGTTTTCCACGTGTGTCTTGACCTCTCTACACACAGAACAGCTCTCTCATATTTGTTTGTCCTCTTGTCTTTCTCTCTGTTTCTGTTCTTCTGTACTTTTCTGTTTCTGTTCTTTTTTTGCCTGCTGCCTGTCTGGTCTGCATCTTTGCATCCTGAAAGAGAAGAATGGTAATGTCTCAGTTGTGGTCTCCCTCTTTTCCCCAATCTCTCCTTTGTTCAGTCTATCTAGCTCCTTTATGATCTGTCTGTCTGTCTCTATTAATCCTTCTGATCTTCCTCCTTTTTTGAATTATCCTCCCATATGGCTGTTTTTTTTCCCCTTCCATCTGTGTCATCTTGTGCTCTCTCTCTCTCTCTCTCTCTCTCTTCATTGGTCTACTTCATTCTGTCATCCTCTGAATCAGAGAGCTCTCAGTTCTGCCAACAACGCGCCTTTTCACAGCAAACAGCAGCCTCCCCATTTCTCTTTCTCTGGCTCTTTCTCAGATACCCGGACTCTCTCTCACACCCTCACTCACATCATGTGACACCCTCACTTGCCCCCCCTAGTCTTTTGTCTCATTGTGTATTAGCGCGCCCTCACCCAGCAAATGCTTATAAGGCAAAAACAAATGAGAGACTGAAGGAAATGGGGAGGCTGCAGTAAACACCCACCCTCAACACCACCTTCAGTGAAGGAAGCCTGTCTTGTGAAAGCGATTGAAAAAACCTTTACACATATAAGCATGTGCATGCTCCTTTCTAACAGCTGTCTGTGTGTCTGTGCTTTTGTCATGACGTTTCTTGTATCGTGTCTGTTTCTTTGTGATGTTCTTATTATTTTTCCTCTGAATAAGTCAGAAAGGTTTTCTTCACAAGCCCACAAGCCTCTGGAGATTTTCTCATAGCTTTTTCTTTTGTCTTCTTGAATACCAGATGTGAATAAATGTCACATTTATTGTTGAATTAAAAGCATATAATTTAATAATGCAGTCAGTTGTAGCCATGAATTCACATTGCACTTTTCTGTTTCTTTCTGTTTTTTTTTTTTTGTTTTTTTTTAAGAGCAAAAGCCCACTGCATTACCTTACTGTGGTGAATATTGCATAATAGTCAACTTTAAATTTCAACAAAAATTTTTTTATTATTATTAACCTGATTAATATTTGCAGAAGGCAAAAAGATGTATACCACTCAGCCATAAGATTAACCACTGATTATGTATTATATACCAATATACTGTAACAGGTTCGGGAGTACCCAAGGCGCACCCATGCCCATGGGGACGAAAAGCTGATCTGATCCTGTTGAAATGCCAATGCACCACAAATTGGCAAAGAAAGTCAATGCTATCCACAATAGAAACCCACCAGAACACCCATTTGAACGACTTAATGCAGGAAAAGTTTTGTTTGTACTTTGTGTCAGATTTTCAGTTATTATAGACTTTTACCACCTTTTTCAAGGATGTGATTTTGCATAATTGTATTTTTTGGTTTCCCCAGTTTAACAGCTTTTTTGGTTTCCCCAGTGTTAATAAATGATAAAAGGTTATTTGATGTGTACAACCCCATATTTCATTGGGTTTATGTGGATTGTGAGTTTGCTCACACTCATCTGTGCATCTTTCCTTATCTTTTGCATATTAAGTCTTTAGCATTACAATGTCCCTGTGCACAGATCTAGCTTCATGAAGACATGGTGTGCTAAGCTTCAAGTAGAAAAACTTGAGTGGCCTACACAAAATCCTTACCTCAAATGTAATGTCTCCTCATCACCTGACATCAATCAATCAATCATTCATGACCTCACTAATTGTGACACAATGAACAAAAACCCTACAACCATACTACAAATGTTTGCAGGAAGCCTTATATGAAGAATGGAGGGTATTATAATGAAGGGGCCATAAATGTAATGTTTAGGTGTATAAACTTTTGGCCTGATAGTGATAGTGGCCTGATTGACTGAATCCAAAATTTTACTTGGAAATTTTACTGATTCCTAAAAAGACTGAATGAAATGTTCTCCCAAAATATATTTATTACAGATCCAGAAAATGTTACTTACATTTCTGTTTTTTGTATGTGTGTTTGAGTTAAATTCTTCTTTTATTTCTTTACATAGAAGTTAACAGGGCCAGTTATCCTGTACATCTTCATGTCATGTCTATTGCAGCACACTGATTAGACACAGTCTGATAACAACACTGAACATTTGACTTATGGCAAAGTTCAGTACCATGTAGCTGTGCATTTCTCCTTACTAAGTATTTTTTTGTTACTTAGCCTTGGCACCATAAAATTAATAATTCATATCCTATATCTTGCTTAGTGCAGCAGCGGGACTGTTTTAGACAGGAGGCAGCATGCTGAAGTCCTGCAGTGGTCCACTTTCAGTTAAACTCTAACCCTGAAGTACACTGATATATTAATATTGATACATGAATACAATGATACATGAATATTGGGTCATAGTCACCACACCTTTCCAGGAATTTGGAACCATTTTGACCTGATTATAGTTTAGTGCACTTGGATGCAGCTTTAAACAAATCCAGTACTGCAGGTTTAGCACGTATGTACATTATATCTTCTATTACCGCATGCTGTACAACTTGGCTTACTTTTAGTTAATCGGTTTAAGTGAAATATCACTGTTAACTTATCTATAAATTATGTTTGTTACAATACAATGTTTATATAATTCATGCATTGCCACACAGACTTCAAAATATTTTTTTGATAGATTTTTAATCTGTTTATGTTTGTCTTTGAGGTGTTCCTCAATAATCCCTCAGGTGCGCTCTAAACTATTCACACAGTATGGCATCCTGTGTGGTAGGAGTTTATAATTTTATTTATAATTATTACAAAATCTGAAGATGAAAAAAAATTTATATCAAATTGGAATATTTATAAAATTGCAATACTTGCAGAATTGCAATATAAATCGATTTGCACCTAGGTATTGTGATATCATATTGAAAGGTTCCTCGTGATTCTCACCCCTAAGATCTAGTGTTAGGGTTGTGGTTGCATGGTACGTGGTTTGTTTAGGTTGGGAACATTTAAATAAACATATAAGTAGACTTATGTAGACAGAGATGACAGATCGGGTTGGCAAACCGTCAGACATGAAATGTTTGTCCAATAAAGTAAATTAATTTGGAAGGTGATGAGAAGTGGAGTTTTTGTTTAAACAGTCTGTTATTGCTGATGCCTGGTGAAACAGAGAGCAGGTTCAATGTAGATTTCGTGTATTGCACACAGGAAGAGTTTGCCTCTTTCACTGGGGCAAAATGGTCAGTGAAGGTGATCGCATAGCTCTCCACAGGTGTAACTGAGCCTAGGGATCATTCTAGCATCTGGTTTCACACACATCCTCCACTGGACATCTGCTACTTACTGTATATCGGTCTGAGTCACTTTACTGTTAAGCGAACACATTTTATACTATATACAGGAATACACAGCATACAAAAACAAACCAAGAAGCAAAGAGAATACTGTTACAGTTTACACGAGAATATGTATTTAAGAAAAAACACAGGCAGTATGACTCATATTTTACACGATATGACACCAGCACACATTCAGTAGTATTAAACCAAATGCTCTACTAGCAGAGTAATAGAAAAAGACAGATGGTGTATGGTGGGGTGTTTACAAATAACTTAAAAAGATACCATTTATTACAAACCATAATTTATTTATATCTAGTATATAATAAAATTATATAGTGATGTCACACTTATTATACACTCAACTGTAGCTTATGCCAAATTTTATTTTTCGTTTGTGAACGCTCATCTTTTAGTTTCGCTTTTTAATTTTTTTTTTACATTTATTTATTTCATTTTGTCTCTCATATAGTCATGTCTAATTCTCTCTAATCATGTTGGGGCACTCCCCCGCTGTTGGAAGCAACAGCAACTGTACCAACCAGGCAGGGTGTAGGTATCATGTGAAGCTGCCATTGCATGTAACACTGCTGATTGCATCTGTTTTAACTATCACACAGGCACCATTAGGGAATGGCGTAATACACTCGATGGACAGTGTTATCCAATCCCTTTCACTTGTATTAGCTCACAGTCCAATATTGGCTAGTGTTGTTATGATTGTTGTGGGAGTGCAAGTGTGCCATCCCTGCCCCCATGATAGAGAGTGAGAGAGCGGCCGATCTGCTCTCTTTCTAGGCTCGGCTGCTGGTGGCTGTATCATCACCTGGGAATCGAACCAACAACTGTAAAGGAATGCTGTTAATTGACAGATATATTGTAAGACAGTGTTATATTGATTTTCTCATCTTTCTTGATGCTGTACAGTCATGTAGAAACACTCGCACTGCCCTATTAAAATCCATAGAGTTGTTGTTGAATCTACAGGGCAGATAATGGCTCAGGAAAGGCACTGTGTTGGTAGAGTCTTTGTGTGTATTTAGCACAATTTTTGTGCTAAATATTTTGGTAAATGTATGTAGGATATATGTGTTATTGTTTTTGTAACTAACAGATAATCTGATTAGACTTTTGGATTTAGATTTTCTGTCCTAGAAATAAGGGATAAGAAGGACAAGACTTGATGTCCCCATCAGTGCAAGTGGAATCACAATCTAAGTCTCAGCAAATACTCAATTCTATATGTAATGGTATTCCACAAACAGAAGGAAACTATAAGTGTAGATAGTTTCCCTAAGATGCCCCAAACTATTTCTGTTGTAAAAGGAAAGAAAGTAGTATTATACAGTGAATGATGGCTGTACATCAGAGACCTGAACATGCAAGAGTGGGAAAATAGAAGTAAAATTTGACTGTTATGTAGAAATTCTCTCTCTTATCTGTGATTAGTTCATTTTAAAAACAAAATTTGTAAAACAAAAAAAATGTCTAACTTTCATTAAGAGAAACTGCCATGTGTTGGTAAATCCTTACTTGCTGGAAAAGCATTAATATCAGATTAGGTATTATTATATCATCGGTTTTCTAGAAACGTGCGGGGGCAAGAACTGAATCTAACGTGAAGAGCAGCTGACAGGCAGCAACACAATACATTCACACACCCTGCCTTCGTCTAGTAAAGAACTGTCAACAAGCTGCCTCAGCTGGAGGGGAGCTCAAGACAGCACACCAGTTAGCTGGTCATGTGCAGCTTAATGCTTGTCGTACTCTGACATCTGCAAGCAGGGATTAAGTTATGCTTGGTTTTATGCACGTTCTGCAAATTGCCAAATGTTTACCTGGTTTTTGTTGTTCTTACAGTTATAACCTATGTGAGCAATTAAAATGGCATTTTGTTAGTGGAAAGGAAAAGAAATATAAATAAAGTGTTTGTATCAACCAATCCATCAATCAGTGAATTGACACAATGTATTGTTATAGGTTTTGATATAGTTTTATCTGTGCTTTTGAAGAGTTTTTTTTTGTTTTTGTTTTTAAATGTCAGGCATACTGTATATTCCCCTTTAACCCTGTTCTGTTTGTGTTACGTTTTTTTTTTTTTTTTATAGGGGAGATCCGAGTCTAGTGAAGCTCAATGTCGCCATTACCTGTGGATACCTGCTTTACGGTAAGGATTTCATTCACACCTTACAATTACATGGATGGAAATGATGTCTGTTTGCTGATCTCCACACCCCTCTCCTCTCTCAGACCTTTTGCTGCTCGCCTGCAACTGGAGCACCATGGGAGACAGCTTTTTTGTGTGTCACCACTTGGCGGCACTCTATGCATACGGATATGTGCTGGTATGCATCGTCATCCAGTATGGAATGCCAATCGTGATTATAACCTGAATGTTTGTTTATTTTTACTAGAATTAATGTCCAACTATATTTTTTCTTTCATTTTTTTCTGCATTTTGGTCCAACATTATAGACACGAGGGGTGCTTCCGTATTTTGCAAACTTCCGACTTATTTCGGAATTATCCACTCCATTTGTGAACCAAAGGTGAGACATTCTCTGAAATAACCTTCAGCGTTTATTAGATTTTCAATTCTGCTCCTAACCACGTTCTTTCTCTCCAGGTGGTTCTTTGAGTCTCTGGCATATCCTCGCTCTCACCGGCTGGTGGTTGCTAACGGTGTGGCCATGGCTGTTGCCTTCTTTCTGGTGCGTATCGCTGTGATGCCACCATACTGGGTGAAAGTGTTTGGTACGTTTGGAACGCCAGCGTTCAGGAGGCTCGGTCTGGGTGCACAGGTGGCCTGGATTGTCTCCTGTGTAGCTCTGGATGTGCTCAACATCGTATGGATGTACAAAATCGCCCGTGGCTGCTATAAGGTCATCACCGGAGCGAGTAGCAAGAAAAAGGGTGTCAAGATGAGCTCAGATGAGGTCAACCATGTCAACAATCACGTGGACTGAACAACGTTGGTCGTAAGCAGGGGACGAGATTGAAAGTGGCATACTCCCGGACCACAGTTTTGAGATTTTTAGTCTTCCCTGCCAGACCAGGAACATGGTAGCTGCTGCTTATTTGATATCTTGCTCCAAAAATATGAGACAGTTGAGTCTGCGATGTTCTCTGTTGCCTGGGTTGGAGATCATCAAGAGAGGCATTGTGGAAATGAACATCAACAAGCATACAGTATAGACCCCGTTGCTTCAGCCACAAGTGCCTCAATACCCAAGGACCAGACGTTGAAGACAGACATAAATTTGACAGCCTTCGAACTCTGAAAGCTACAGTGTAAAGATTTTCATGTCAGTTGTCTGACTGATGTACGTACCACCTCTTGGGGTCTTCCTGTTTTTAGACACAGTGAGCATTCACACAAACACACCACTGTGCCTCTTACCTACAGGTCTTGGAGTATTTTTCTTTGAAACGATCACCACTGTTGTTTTGTTTTGTTTTGTTTTTGAATGCTCATATTTTTTTGTGTCTATCGCATCATCCTTTTTTTTTTGTGCAAAGCACTACAGGTACACTACTGCTCTTAATATCACACTATACTTGTAATTTACAGCCATCACTGTATTTTCAGATCAGATCCATTCATTGGTCAAAATGTCATCTCTACCTCTCTTTCTTGGCACCAAGACTCTTATTATTGACTGAAGTAGACACAGCAGGATCTCCTCTCATGTTCAGTCATACATTTAAGATTCCCTGCTCTCAATATTACTGTCCAAGCCTCCCCTTTTGTGTACCTTGAGTCTAAGTCTCTGTTGCTGTGTCCTTACTTAGTGTGGTATAAGGAACTAAATAAGAGGTCTAGCAGGTGCCTTCTCCAATGCCAGTGGAATGCTCATTTCATCGTCACCTCCCTCAGGCATGTCGGCATCATGTTTATACAAAGCCTGTATACACGTCCAATTAGGTGGTTACTTAACTTGATTTTCAGCTGAGTGCTGTATATCATTTCTTTTAGTCTACTTCAGGGAAACATGTCCTTCTCTGTTGGCAACCCATCAATTTTATTAGTAGTTCTGTCTAGCCGCTGGAGAACCCGAGTTTCACCTTCACCACAATTTGTGTAATGTACTTTTTTTATTTTGTTTTTTTTTCTCCCCCGGATTGGTCTCAGTGGGTGACATTATTTTTAAATGTCAAACTTTGTGAGATTGTTGTTGTGTCTCATAGTCTATGGTGCTTCCTACTACCAGCCGTTGTCTCTAAATTGTACATCTGCTTCAGCTGTCTGAACCGACGGCTATAGCATGAAATAGCTGACTGTGTCCTTTATTCAGAATGTATTCAGTCGGGATGTACATATAATTATTTTTTTCCCCCATATGTTTAGGCTAATAGTGCAGTTTTAGGCCATATGTCCACTTTTAACTTAAGCACAAGTAATGGCAGTCATTTAAATTTCACACCTTGGGTATAAAAATATAACGGTCAATAATATTTTATTCGCAGATATCATGACGTTTAATTAACGCGAAATGGCACATGCTCTGGCACTGAGGTGCACAACTCCTCGATGGCATGGATCCAGCATGGCATTTCCTGCTTTAATACATCTCCTAAACCTGGTAATTAACCTGAAAGTTGAATCAGATGTCTTTATGCAGGGAATGAGAGAACTCAACAGTATTCTGGCCTTTAAGACTTGGGTTGTGCACTAGTGTGTCTCTTCACTAATAGCTTAGACACATTAGCAAGCCCAATAATGCATTAACATGACAGTACATATGCTTCATAGTATATACTAAAGTCATTAGACATTTGAACACCAAGCATGACTTATAATTTTTCTGTAACATTAGGAGTTGCACACTACTCACCTGAGTATCTCTGATAAATTCATTCTGAGTAAATCAATTAATACCAGGTTATAATGTGGGGGTTTTGTTTGTCTTGTTGTTCAATGCTGTCCTTTTCTGTTTAGTATTACAAGATGCTTTAACCCATACAGTATGTGAATCAATATTTTGCCTCAAACATGCATGTTTATCACCCAAATCTTAGCTATTGATTGTTTTGAATCATAAACAGGCAATCAGAAATGTGACCTGATAAAGTGATTTGTTAATGGGGAGAATCATGGAGAGTGCAGGTTATTGCCTTGTAATCTACTCTGTCAGTAAATACATTCTTTCTCAGATCCTCAGTATTTAAAGCTGTGAAGAATCAGACTATTGGTAGAAAAATCCGATTGGTACATTTACAGTTCTGACCTGTGGGTTCACCTGGTTGCGCCCGAATGCCAGGTTCTTTTAATGTAATTATAGTGCAATTAAATCAGTGATGCTGTCTGACATAAGCTATGGGCGATGGTTCTGAACGAGTGGCGCTACTGTTGCACGCCGTAATATGTAGCTTTTTGTAGGATTTCTTTTGAGTGCACCTGTGTGGAGCTGCTTAGAATGAATAGCAAGCTTGTCCACTTTTGACTGGAAATCACTACTAGAGATTTTGTAAATTTCTTTACGAGAATAGACAATGCATTAATGAAACAGAACTTTATAGTATTCGGATTATAGTATTTTTAAGTTGTTATTTGCACAAGGCATGCATTTTCAGTTCGGGTATGGGGATTCATTAGCTCATATGTGCATATGGATTCTCTAACAACTATAAGGTTAGAATAATTCTAACCTTGCCATCTCACAGATTTAAATGATGAACATGGTACAGCTAGACTCCTACAGCTTTGACGTTAGCACAGGGCATTAGCATTAGCATCTCTACTTTTTTTCTTTTCTTTTGTATGTTTAAAAAGAAATGTCGATGAAATGCTGTCATGCTGCATGCGTAGAATATACAAAGAATTATTCTTGATTGACTTGAGTTTCTCTCAATGATTTTCATGTTGTGCAATCATTTGGCCAGGCTCATCCCAAGTAATCAGGTTATATATGGAATGTGAATAAAATGTAACTGTATTTCTGACAAAATAGACTTAAACCAGCAATAATAAATAAAAAAAAAGTAATAAGTGAGTAAAAGTAAGAATATAATGATCTTGATTGTATGTCTTTTTGCATTTATCTCCCTTTTATTGTCTTTTATTGCAACTTGCATATTTCCCATTTGTTTTGAGTCTCGGGCTTTTAACATGAAAGTGTAAATTAAACTCGACACTTCAAGCCTCTGTCTTAGAACTTAAACAGCATGACTATGACAAAAGAGCGGTTGTGTCTTACTTAAAAGTTTTGCTTTTCAATAAATCCGAGGGCATTGAAAACTCAAAGTGTTTCCTTTCTGTCGTTATTCTACATGCTTGTTAACGGGACATGATTATGTAGGACGTAGAAAATTCTTCCCTGCAGTCTGATTCTGAGCCATATTACACCTAACCTAACTAATAATGATCAATATTCTACTACATGTATTTATGTATTTATATATATATATATATATATATATATATATATATATATATATATATATATATTTGAAAGTAGCGTGTAGCTTTGATTTCAGCACACAATGTGGTGAACAATGTGTGAAAATAATTCCTCGTGCTCCCAAAACCACTCTTTCACAATATAAGTCCTGGAATATCCCTCTGGCATCAGGGAAGATAGACGTAATTGATGGGATAACCTGGTCATTCAGTACATTCAGGTCATTAGATGACTTTATTGTATTGACGCATACCGTTGCTGAGTCTAGACCTGAAGCGACCCCAGATCATAACACTGCCTCCAGTGGCTTGTAAAGTGAGCACTCTTCACAAGAGGTGCGTCATTCATGTGCTTCCCTTCTTACCCTTATACGCCCATTGCTCTAAAATAGGTTCAATCTGAACTCATCAGACCACATGACCTTTTTCACGAACAAGTGCTTTTCTTATGGACGGCTATTTAGTCCTAATCCTGTGAGCTCTCATCATTGTATGCATGTGGAAATACTCTTACTGTCATTAAACATAGCTATTGTTTTTACTGTACATTGTTTTTACTGTACTGTACATCAGGAAACTTCACCCTGTGTTTAAGTGATCTCCATTCAATATTTCTTCCACAAAGTTAACCGTTCAGCACTATCCTTTCAGGTCTTAACTGTTTTTTTTTTTGTTTGTTTTTTTAATAATTTGACCCGTCTGAAATGGCAACCTTTTTTGGCCAGGCAGTATAATTACACTGTATTAATCACTTATATTATTTTTTAGCTTTCTATATAGACCGACCAAAAAAAAAAAAAAACATTTTGTTGAACTCCCCTTGGCTTTAATTATGGTGTGCATTTGATATGACAATATTATACATGTTACAACATTTATTTGTACAACATTTGTCTGACTCATATCTTGTGGAACCACTCCATAAGGTCTTAATGCGCTTCACTTCTTACCCTGATATGCTCATCACTCAGGAAAAGAGACCTGAATCGGAATTCCTCAGACCACATGACCTTTTTCCTATTGCTCCATAAAGTTCAATCTTTATGCTCCCTAGCAAATGAAATATTTTTAGAAGGCAGCACAGTGGCTTAGTGGCTGGCACTGTCCCCTGCACCTCTAGAGTCCAGGTTCGATTCCCGCTTGTGTTCATCCTGTGTGTGTATGAACTTTGCATGTTCTCCTCGTGCTTGGTTGGTTTCGTCCCACATGCACATTAGACTTATAGGCATTTGCAAATTGCCTGTAGTGTGTGAATGAGCATGCAAGTGTATGTACAGTAGGTGCATGTGCCCTGTGAGGGATTTGGACCCCATCTCATGCCCCAAGTATCCTGGGATAGGCTTCAAGCCACTCATGACCCTGTACACAGGATAAAGAAGTATAGATGACGATTGAGTGATTTTTCTTATTAGCTTCACTAACAAGTGCTCTTCTTGTCCACACAACAGTTTAATTCCAATCCTGTGAATGTTTTGTGCTCGTACTTTCACTATTAAACATAGCTGTGATTTCTGGTTTATTTTTAATAATGCAACTTCACCAAGCGTTTAAGTGATCCTAGGTTATGATTGTTTGTTTTGGGGTTTTTTTTTTGGGGGGGGACCATATTTTTCTGGTTAAGTTGACCGTAACTTCGTTCCAAGGACCATGGGGTATGTTTTCCATTAAAAGGATTAAAAGAATTTTCCCCAGCCCAAACATAATAATTACACCAGTATTTATTCAGTCAAATGCCTTAAACTATTTGCTCATTTTAATCCAAAAATCAACTTTATTTTGTCCCAAAGTTGGACTTTAAAGCCCAATAGGATTTGCTGTATGCCTCGGTAAATTCCTATTTCCACAATAAATGTGATTTAACAGCACTTGGGTCTTAAACAGAAGTCAGTTGTTTATGTGTATCTCCCATGATAGGAAAGGAAGCTTGCGAAAAATCGATTAAATAGATTTGAAGTATGCCAGTGACGCTGGCCAGGCTGAGCGTTTTGATGATGAGCAAATTCCATCAGGAAATCTCAGCCTTATTTCTCCATTTTTACAGCAGGTACATTAAGAGGGGAAACTACCCCGTAGCCTATTTAGGACAAATGCTTTATAATTTGTTTATAAGTGCTCTTGCGCTGCTTGTTAGCTTATGAATCAAAAGAAGACAATGATACACTGAACAGATGCAGAATGAGCACCAAGATCCTGGTGACATCATGCTTTCTCTTGGGACCAATCCAAAAAGACAACCCCTTGATAGTCATGTCTTAGAAATCAGTTGTGGACTTTATGTGCACACTATAAAAATTTCTAAGCATACATACCATTAAAAAGGTTTTTCCCAGTTAGCTACATGTTCAATCTGACGATTTTTGGCTGAATGAGAAGAATTTTAAGGAAGAAGTGGAGCAGGCGAGAAAAGATGGGGGGATAGGTAGAGAGAAAGAGAGGTAGAGAAGAGGCATGTGTGAGGTAGCGAACCAGGCTCTGATTGAATCCAGTCCTGCGTGTGCAGTCCTGGTCAATGGGGCTGGGTCAGAGTCTGCACAATTTTTACCAAACATGGTCACATACTGTATCACATTCTCAATGAAAATCAGGCCTGCCAAGCACACACACACACACACACACACACACACACACACATGTATACCGAGCTGCACGAAATCCCTCACATAGATTCCATAATACATTTTCAGTTACAACTGTTCCAAAAAATTTTCTGTACACATACTGAAGTTGGTAGCTGCTTATGCAAACATGCCACTGTAGTTTTCATAACAATGATAGCCCATAGATCTCATCTATAAAGCTTTCAATGGAGACAGATTTGATGACTATTTCACTCACATACTTTACTACACACTTTGAGCTGCAATAAAGTGATTAAACAACTGATTCATTTGATCTCTGCAGTGCAGGAGAACATTAACACTGCACTTCTATTCTATTCTATTCTATTCTATTCTATCAAGTTTAAAACATGGTTGGTTTTGATGATAATACAACCCTACATAACAGAACATCTTAATATCCAGTGCTTGACTAATCCTATCTAGTATCTTTTTTTTCTTTCTTTCTTTTTTTTTAAACAAGTCCCACATTTTTCATTTTCTCTGAGCATCTTTTTGGACACTCCTGGTCATAATGAGAGTCTAAAGGCTGTTTATATATATATCGTAAAATAAGGATACATCCAAAACTATGGTGGTGGGGGGTGAAAATTTTTGCCTTCCACTGTATATCTCGTTATAGCTTACATTAAACAAATCTAATTCAACTTTCCTGACAATTTACTCAAACAGAGCTTTACTCAGTATTGTTTATACATCTTACAGTGTATGATATAAACACATGAACTGCATGTATATGCAACCCAGAAGACATTTTCCAGAGCATATTTATTCATAACACCAGATTACAGATACCAAAGCTACAGTACACTGAATTCTGTAAAGTCCTAAGAAGCTAAAAAGACTCAATGTTTCGGCTCTGCAGTTCGGATGAGCCAGTGGGAAATGCTCATTTTCCATGTAGCACATACAGTATGATTATTGTTTATCTGTGGTTGTTATCACCTTCCGAACACACAGTAAACTAGGACTGGATGATTAGCGGCTTTGAACCAACCTACTGAATTCCTCTCTGCTTCGAAGGTTGAGAAAGCCTTCTACCATAAATAGCCAGGCAGCCTAGAAGTGCAGAACATAGAGAGAGAGAGAGAGAGAGAGAGGAGGAGGATGTGGAGGAGGAGGGAGGAATCTCTAGAAAGACCCTCTTCAGATGCTGCCACAGCAGTTCTCACTTTCTCTGCGAATTTGCATCTTTTATGAACTTTCCCCAGCGCCGTGATATCCACAAAAACAGTTCTCTTATTACCGTCATGGCAAACGACCTGACTAACGTTCCTCACCAAATTGTACAACACAAGGTTTCATTAAAATGAGCGTAACTGGATTTCTCTATAAATTTCCAAAATTAGTAAACCATTGTCTCTTTAGGTTTTACATTCATGCATTTGGCAAATGCCCTTATCCAGAGCTACTTACATTTTATCTCATTATACATCTGAGCAATTGAGGGTTTGCTCAAGGTGGTCATGGGACTTAAACCTGGGACCTTCTGAACTTTAGTCCAATGCCTTACCCACTGAGCTACCCCTGGGCCAGATTTTCCGTTCATAGTGGGCAGTGTATAAGCTACAATACATAGCAACACTTACAGAATTTTTGAAGAAGGTGAAGAAGGAAGTAGCAGTCAAGAAACCATCTTCTATACAGGAAGAAATCAAGCAATCATGAATTGAATGATTGACACCAGAGTCATGCAGATGTCTTTTTGACTCTATGCCTAGCTGAATTCAGCAGAATTTGAAGATTAAAGGACTAAATATAGTTGTAAGCTACGATGAGCGGGCCCAAGCATCCTGCACCATCCCAGTTCTCCAGAAAGGCAATGGGCACAATGGGCACATGCATTTACTGTAAAGGCACATACCAATACCATTATGACATCATTTTAGAAAAGGCAGGAATTTTATGTTTAGATCTCCAAAAAGCTCCAGATCACACTATAATGCTGCACAGAAAGTTATTAACCACTTTTCCTCATAAGTTTGGCATCGTCACGTCTGACCCGTTGAGAAATCAAAAATCCCCCTATAATTTTGCATCCTCAATGTCTTTAGATCACATAGGCCTAGATTGGTGGCGATCGTATAAATTCCCTTAAATTCCACTGGGTGCATTTTCCAAATGACCCAAATGACTTCCTGTCGGATTGAGCCCATGACTTGCAAGGTGAAAGTTGTTCGACTCAATGAGCTCTAAATGTGTACCCGAGTTTCTTGTGCATACGTGCAAGTGTGTATGAGCTATGTTGCAAAATCTCGTCTGCCACACCCAGGACCCAGACTCTCAGGCACCCTAATGGCAGCAGACTCCAACCTGTCTGCCAATTTTCATGAGTTTTTGAGCATGGTAAGACCCCCCAAAAAGGCCCCAATTGTTGGAAAGAAAAATTCTTCACACACTTCATTTTGTCTCAATACATTTGGACACCAGTGTATGTTAGACGAGAACCTGAGATGAGAAAAAGCATGAAAAAACCTGTTGAAATTAAATTATAATTTATAACTAACTCTAAGGGGTTTTGTTGCACATGCAATGATACAACATGAATTCAAAGCTGTGAAGGTGACCCTACTCTTACAGTACAAAGAGTCAGGCTTTTCATACATAACACTACGGCTTTACAATAAACGCTTGTTTTGGTTCTATTATTTTCTCAGGATTACAAGGTATCCATCTGTGATAAGAGCCAAGTGTGTTGGCAAATCGTGATCACAAATTTTCCCTTTGAAATAGCAGTCCTGCTGAGGCCCATCTCTCAAAGGGTAAGCTATACAGATTTGGAGCTTTGACTGACTGACTGAGTTTTACATTCTTTTCTCAGGACTGGAAATCATTTAGAAATTCTTTTCTGTGGTAATCATACATATTGTAAAGATGCACTTTATTTATTTTTTAAATGGGGTATGCGAGTATTTCCTTTGAAACCTAGGAGAACTGTGAATATTGGTGCAATTTAAAATAATATTAAACAATTACTGAATGTAAATTAAAATGTTTAACATGTAATTTAAAAATGCAGCTCTTGTTTGTGGTATTTCCTATTTGAATTACTGACTAGAGATGCATGTGATTAACTACAGTGGGTTTATGGTTTTACTCTGCCCCATCTGTCTTTATTTTATATATTTTTTTCTTCTTCTTTTTTTCTGTTTGTTTTAGGACATGGTGCTATATTGGCCTTGAGATTAACTGGATTTACCGAGCTATCTCAATTTTCCACTCTTGTATTTAGGCATACAGTGAAATCAACAATGTAAGTTACTAAAAATGTGAAATAAAAAAAATCTAAAAATAACCTACATAGTTAAACTCTACAGATGAGCCTTCCTCTTGATGAAATTCCTGCATAACTCTCATCCAGGGCTGTTTAATGTACCATAGCCTAGCCACATTGACCCAATAAACCCACATCTGTTTTAAACCTCTCCGGCTGGATTCTTTATATCAAGGTTTACAATGTAACTAGCTTTCAGTCTCTTTTTGCCTCCCAGAGCAAGCGAAGGTTCGGCCTCAGCCATGACCAAATAAAGCGACCGAATTCCTCCGCTGCTTCATCTCTGTCCTCACAATGTTTACAAGAAGGCTAGATCCTGCTGCTCTCTGGTGCTACTGTACCAAAGATATGACGTAATAGCCTACTCACACTCTTCTGTAGCCCAATATTGGAAAAATTCTTTCAGAACTTGAACAAATCTGGGTGACATGAGCAATAGATCTCAGAAGGTTTTTTTTTTTAATTATTCATACAGCTGATTCATGCACTTGAAAAGGCTTTTGTATATTACAGTCGATATATAACAGCTTGCATAAACCTGTGAAAATTGTGGGGTTTTATGATGTAAAAAATTTTATAAAGATGGAAGGACAAGTACGTAAATTAAAAGTAGAATTGTTTCTGTGTGTTTTTACGAGTGGAATAATAAGGAGGAGAATAACCTTGTTATTCCTTAAAGGGCATTTTATAATGGATCATGTGATTGTTCTCAGAATTAGGTAATCACATTCAAACTCATGATAAAAGTAATTGTCACACACCCATCATGAATGAAGTAATTATGATTATCCCGAAAGAAATGTCACCTGTCCCTGTCTAGGATTTTTTTTTTGGCATCTTGGTTTAAAGCCATGGTGAATGAAAAAGTGCACACACAAAAATAATACCAAAAAGGATCTCATTGTTGAAAGGTATTAATCAGAAGAAGAGATTGTCAATACATTAGATGTACTTTACATCTACATTCGAGATAATTGTCATTTTCTTTCTGTAACAGCAATCTCTCAAGTTCTTGACAATTCTGGGCTTTGGGATAGGGTGGCCAGACAGGAGCTCTTTTTCGCAGGAAAAAATCTAATCTAATTTTTTTTGGCAAAATATAAATACAACCATAAAATATATGTTTGGCACAAAAACAAGACAGCTAATGATCAAAAACACCATACCTGGGTTGAAGCATGGTGGTGGCAGCATTATATTATGGGGTTCCAAACAAGAATGGTGGAACCATTGATAGCTCAAAACATGCAGGTTTCTGTTAGGAAGTTGAATATGAAAGAAAACCTCATCTTTAAGCATGATAATGACTCAAAGCATAAATCCAAGTAAACAAAGGAATGGCTTAAAAAGAAGCATATCAATGGTTTGGAATGGCTAACGATCCCTGAGCCCTGATCTAAAACCCATCAAAAACCTGCAGAGTGATTAGAAGAGGTCTATGCACATGAGGGTCTCAGTTACTAAATTTGCAGTTTAATACATCTGGAGCATTTTTGCAAACAAGAGTGGATTAAAATTGCTAAATCTTGATGGCAGAACTGAGCCAGGAAACTCCTACCTAAAATGACTGAATGCTTTAGTTCAAACAAAAAATGATTTAACAAAGCTATTTATCTAGACATAAAAAGCCCAATGTGCTTGAGTAGAGTGAACAATTTAATAAAGAGCAGCTTAATAAGAAATTGTATTCCAATGTTTATAAATTTATTATCATCATCATCTTCATCATAACTTACAAACCGGATTCCAAAAAAGTTGGGACACTAAACAAATTGTGAATAAAAACTGAATGCAATGATGTGGAGATGGCAAATGTCAATATTTTATTCAGAATAGAACATAAATCACGGAACAAAAGTTTAAACTGAGAAAATGTATCACTTTAAGGGAAAAATATGGTGAATTAAAATGTCATGGTGTCAACAAATCCCAAAAAAGTTGGGACAAGGCCATTTTCACCACTGTGTGGCATCTCCCCTTCTTCTTACAACACTCAACAGACGTCTGGGGACCGAGGAGACCAGTTTCTCAAGTTTAGAAATAGGAATGCTCTCCCATTCTTGTCTAATACAGGCCTCTAACTGTTCAATCGTCTTGGGCCTTCTTTGTCGCACCTTCCTCTTTATGATGCGCCAAATGTTCTCTATAGGGGAAAGATCTGGACTGCAGACTGGCCATTTCAGTACCCGGATCTTTCTCCTACGCAGCCATGATGTTGTGATTGATGCAGAATGTGGTCTGGCATTATCTTGTGGAAAAATGCAGGGTCTTCCCTGAAAGAGATGATTAGATGTTGTTCTAGAACCTGAATATATTTTTCTGCATTGATGGTGCCTTTCCAGACATGCAAGCTGCCCATGCCACACGCACTCATGCAACCCCATACCATCAGAGATGCAGGCTTCTGAACTGAGCGTTGATAACAACTTGGGTTGTCCTTGTCCTCTTTGGTCCGGATGACATGGCGTCCCACATTTCCAACAAGAACTTCGAATCGTGACTCGTCTGACCACAGAACAGTCTTCCATTTTGCCACACTCCATTTTAAATGATCCCTGGCCCAATGAAAACGCCTGTGCTTGTGGATCTTGCTTAGAAATGGCTTCTTCTTTGCACTGTAGAGTTTCAGCTGGCAACGGCGGATAGCACGGTGGATTGTGTTCACTGACAATGGTTTCTGGAAGTATTCCTGAGCCCATTCTGTGATTTCCTTTACAGTAGCATTCCTGTTTGTGGTGCAGTGTCATTTAAGGGCCCGGAGATCACGGGCATCCAGTATGGTTTTACGCCCTTGACCCTTACGCACAGAGATTGTTCCAGATTCTCTGAATCTTCGGATGATATTATGCACAGTTGATGATGATACAGTAACTGCAAAGTCTTTGCAATTGTTCGCTGGGTAACACCTTTCTGATATTGCTCCACTATCTTTCTGCGCAACATTGTGGGAATTGGTGATCCTCTACCCATCTTGGCTTCTGAGAGACACTGCCACTCTGAGAAGCTCTTTTTATACCCAATCATGTTGCCAATTAACCTAATTACTGTTAATTGGTCTTCCAGCTCTTCGTTATGCTCAAATTTACTTTTTCCAGCCTCTTATTGCTACTTGTCCCAACTTTTTTGGGATTTGTTGACACCGTGAAATTTGGAATCAACATATTTTTCCTTTAAAATGATACATTTTGTCGGATTAAACTTTTGATCTGTCATCTATGTTCTATTCTGAATAAAATATTGACATTTGCCATCTCCACATCATTGCATTCAGTTTTTATTCACAATTTGTTTAGTGTCCCAACTTTTTTGGAATCCGGTTTGTATTAAATATTAATGTGTTTTTAGGCCTAAAGTCCTATATGTGTTTTTTTTAATAACCAAAACTATACAAGATGTCAGATGATGGTAGCCACAGCTATATGACAAGAGTGTAGGTAATGGTATTAGAACCATTTTTTAAATAGTTTCCTCTACTGTATCTTCTTCTTCTTGTCTTTCGACTGTTCCCTTTCAGGGGTTGCAACAGCGAATCATCTGCCTCCATCTAACCCTATCCTCTGCATCCTCTTCTCTCACACCAACTAACTTCATGTCCTCTCTCACTGCATCCATAAATCTCCTCTTTGGTCTTCCACTAGACATCCTGCCTGGCAGTTCCAACCTCAGCATCCTTCTACCGATATATTCACAATCTCTCCTCTGAACATGTCCAAACCACCTTAATCTGGCCTCTCTGACTTTATCTCCAAAACATCTAAGATGGGTTGTCCCTCTGATGAACTAATTCTTGATCCTATCCATCCTTGTCACTCCCAAAGAGAACCTCAACATCTTCAGCTCTGCTACCTCCAACTCTGCCTCCTGTCTTTTCTTCAGTGCCACTGTCTCTAATCCGTAGAGCATCGCTGGTCTCACCACTGTCCTGTACACCTTTCCTTTCATTCTCGCTGATACTCTTTTATCGCACAACACACCCGACACTTTTCTACACCCATTCCAACCTGCCTGTACCCGCCTCTTCACCTCCTTTCCACACTCTTCGTTGCTCTGGACCGTTGACCCTAAGTACTTAAAATCCTGCACCTTCTTTACCTCTGCTCCCTGTATCCTCACCGTTCCTCTTGGGTTCCTCTCATTCACACACATGTATTCCATCTTGCTGCGGCTAACCTTCATTCCTCTGCTTTCCAGAGCGTACCTCCACCTCTCCAAATTTTCTTCCACCTGTTCCCTGCTCTCGCTACAAAGCACAATGTCATCTGCAAACATCATAGTCCATGGAGACTCCTGTCTAACCTCATCTGTCATCCTGTCCATCACCAGAGCAAACAAAAAGGGGCTTAGAGCCGATCCTTGATGCAGACCCACCTCCACCTTGAACTCTTCTGTCACACCTACAGCACATCTCACCACTGTCTTAGCGCTCTCATACATGTCCTGCACCACTCTAACATACTTCTCTGCCACTCCAGACTTCCTCATACAACACCACAGCTCCTCTCTCGGCACCCTGTCGTACGCTTTCTCTAAATCTACAAAGACACAATGCAACTCTTTATTTATTTATTTATTTATTTTGATTTTCCAATGCTTATTTAACACATCTGTAGGGCACAAAGAATAACCAAGTTCAATAATTTGGATCCTCAAAAACCTCTATTGACTAAAAACTAACTTATTCTGGGAGTCTAAGGACAGGTGAATTCCATTAGTAAACATTTTGAAGATGTGAATATTTAGGAGAATTCAAAATCGACACATTACTTACTAAAAGTAAAGGCTTTTGATCTTTTTTTAATGAACATGATAGATTCTTCTACAAAATTGCCTGGTATGGTGTACCCTAATGCCTTTCTGTACACCAATAAAAACAATCAATACAAATTAATGTATTGATTTAATTTTAAAAAGTTATGTTTATTACTCACACATCTCCTATATGGATACTAAACACCATACTGGTAACTACAAATGCTTATTTTTCAAAGTTTGTCCTCAAAAAGCACTCTGATTGCTCTGATTAAAGAAGTCAGAGAGCCTTTATTTGTCACATACATAATACAGTATAGCGAAATTCCTTTCTTTGCATAACCCAGCTTGTTAGGAAATTGGGGTCAGATATTATTCACCACCACTGATGGAGCAAAGAGCATGTTAAGGTCTTTACTCAAGGGTGCAACAGCGGCAACTGGAAGGAGCTGGGGCTTGAATCACAACCATCTGATCAGCCATCCGGTGCCTTAAATACTGATCCACCACTATCACTGATAGACTAAGAGTAGAAGTACTGTAGATAGGAGCACAACACCAGACAATGTAGATTTAACTTATGCATTTAAAAGCATGCATTAGAATAATAAATCTGTGCAGGATTCACATAAAGCATGAACAATACTTAAAAAAAGCCATCATCTAGGCCTTTGGTCTTGTACATAAAGCGATGTTTTGTTTTGTTTTTTTGTCCGAATCTTATTTCAACAAAAACTGATAGCAAATAAGCCAGAGGAAATTAATTTTCATGCCATGCTATTTATGTATCTTACCTTTTATAAAGGTTTGAGTGAAGGCGAAGGAATTGCCATGAAGTGGGCTGTATTTCCATTGGTGTTGTGCAGAACCCTTTCAACATCTAGTATATGTTGTATATGAGTTTCTAACTGATCCGGTCCCACTGCAATACCACTTTCTTTACATGCAGTATATGTTCATATTATCACTGGATTTACATTCACTGGCACATATTATGAAGTTCTCTGGTTTAAGCCAGACTAATCAGAGTGTAATCAGACTGTCTATGACTATCATCCATTCCTTTTCAGGGTTGTCAGATGTGTACAATTTATGAGAATTTAATATTGACTACTTCTTTCTTCAGCACGGTAGAGAAAATGATTAATTTGTCTGTCTAAGCAGAAGAGTCTAGTCTACACCTGCTTCTTCATAACAGCTGTGTTTCAAACACAATGTGGCCAGGGTAATTATTATTATTTTTATTTTATATTTTTTATAAACGGTTAAATTGAAGTTACTACGGAATAAGAGCACTCTACAATGAAAGGTTCAGAAAAAAGACTAAATGACAACATACTGTACAGTACTATCACTCTAGTATCACTTTAGTCTATTATTTCCTGGACAAAATTCAGCAACCTTATTATTGTCTGTTCTGTGTTGAGCTCCTGTGACCATAAAGAGAAATTCCTAACACACAGACACATAAGCAGCATTGGACAGTCTTTCTACAGGGTGATGTGTGACTCTGGATGATGTATTTGAGAATATCTGAACTACAGAGCACTCCAGCTCACTGGGTGACGTGTCAGGGTATAAGAAGAAACCGAGCTCACACTTTAGCAGTAATGAGTGGTAGCCCAAACCAACTACCAAGCCATTTTTGACATGGAGCTCATATCCAGAGGGAATTCATGACTGTGTGGTTAAGCCTATTGTTTCTATTTAAAGATTGTTTTGTATTGTCCATCGGATTTCCACTGTCATATAGAATAATCCAGTAGTAATGTATCACAACTGCTGTATTATAGTAATATGAATTCATCATTAAATCATTGTTCGTTCATTCATTTATTCATTCACTTTCTTTTTATCCAGTACAAGGTCACGGGAAGTCTAGAACCTATCCCAGGAGCCTTCAGGGACGAGGTGGGGCACACAATCATAATTGGGGTGCCAGTCCATAATGTGGCACAAATACACACACTCACTTACACACAATTTGGGCAATTTGAGAACGCCAACACATGGGGAGAACATGCATACCCTACATTCATAGACCCCAAATGGGACTCTAACCCTCAACCCTGAAAGTGCAAAGCCACTGTACTAACCATTATGCAACCCTGCCGCCTTAAATTATCTAAAGGTAGTGGACTCCTGTCCATCACATCCATATGGGCTTTTGGAACATCCTGTTCTACATTTATCACCCCTTTTATGTTATAATAACCTCCACTATTCTGGGAAGGCTTTCCACTAGATAATGGAAATAGGTAATTTAGCCTAGGAAAATGGCTGTGAGGATTTGTGCTCATTCAGCCACAAGAGCATTAACAACGTCAGACACTAATATTGGACTCGATTGCCTTGAGTGCAGTCAGCATTCCAGTTCATCCCAAAGGTCTTTAGTGAGGTTGATGTCAGGGCTCTGTGTGGGTCGCTCGAGCTCTTCCACTCCAACCTTGGCAAATTATTCAATTTTATTTGTATAGCGCTTTTATTATTTATGAAAAATAAAATTGAAATTATGTCTTCTTCTTCTTTGTCTTTCTACTGTTCCCTTTCAGGGGTCGCAACAGCGAATCATCTGCCTCAATCTAACCCTATCCTCTGCATCCTCTTCTCTCACACCAACTAACTTCATGTCCTCTCTCACTGCATCCATAAATCTCCTCTTTGGTCTTCCAGACCTCCTGCCTGGCAGTTCCAACCTCAGCATCCTTCTACCGATATATTCACCATCTCTCCTCTGAACATGTCCAAACCACCTCAATCTGGCCTCTCTGACTTTATCTCCAAAACATCGAACATGGGTTGTCCATCTGATGAACTCATTCTTAATCCTATCCATCCTTGTCACTCCCAAAGAGAACCTCAACATCTTCAGCTCTGCTACCTCTAGCTCTGCCTCCTGTCTTTTCTTCAGTGCCACTGTCTCTAATCCGTAGAGCATCGCTGGTTTCACCACTGTCCTGAACACCTTTCCTTTCATTCTCGCTGATGCTCTTTTATCGCACAACACACCTGACACTTTTCTCCACCCATTCCAACCTACCTGTACTCGTCTCTTCACCTCCTTTGAAGACTCTCCGTTGATCTGGACCTTTGACCCTAAATTTTAAAATCCTGCATTTGTGAATCCTCATTCACAAATGCTCACCTCTGCCCTTAACCTAGCTTCCACTACTCTTTCCCACAGCTTCATTGTATGGCTCATTAGCTTTATACCTCTGTAATTGCCACAGCACTGCACATCTCCGTTGTTCTTAAAAATCGGCACCAATACACTACAATACAATACTCCATTCCTCTGGAATCCTCTCACTCTCCAAGATCTTGTTAAACAAACCAGTCAGAAACTCTACTGCCACCTCTCCTAAGCACTTCCATACCTCCACAGGTATGTCATCAGTACCAACAGCCTTTCCACTCTTCATCCTCTTCAACGCCCTTCTCACCTCACTTTTACTAATATTTGCTGCTTCCTGCTCCACAACAGTAACCTCTTCTACTTCTCTTCTCTTTCGTTTTCCTCATTCATCAACTCCTCAAAATACTCCTTCCATCTTCCCATCACCCTCCTGGCATCTGTCAGTACATTTCCATCTCTATCTTTAATCACTCTAACCTGCTGCACATCCTTCCCATCTCTATCTCTCTACCTCACCAAACTGTACAGATCCACCTCTCGCTCCTTACTGTCCAGCCTAGCATACAAGTTCTCATATGCTCTTTGTTTGGCTTTTGCCACCTCTACCTTCACCTTACGCTGCATCTCCCTGTACTCCTGTCTACTCTCTTCAGTCCTCTCAGTGTCCCACTTCTTCTTAGTTAGCCTCTTTCCCTGTATACACTCCTGGACTTCCTCATTCCACCACCAATTCTCCTTGTCCCTTACCTGATGATACACCAAATACCCTCCTACCTGTCTCCCTGATCACATTGGCTGTAGTTGTCCAGTCGACTGAAAGCACCTCGTGACCACCCATAGCCTGTCTCAACTCCTCCCTAAAGACTACACAACATTCTTCCTTTCTCAGCTTCCACCACTTTGTCCTCTGCTCTGCCTTTGTCCTCTTCACCTTCCTCACCACCAGGGTTATTTTACACACCACCAGTCTGTGTTGTCTGGCTACACTCTCCCCTACCAACACCTTGCAGTCACTGATCTCTTTCAGATTACAACGTCGACACAAGATGTAGTCCACCTGAGTGCTTCTGCCTCGACTCTTTTATGTCACCCTATGTTCCTGCCTCTTCTGGAAGAAAATATTTACTACTGCCATTTCCATCCTCTTTGCAAAGTCCACCACCATCTGTCCTTCTACATTCCTGTTCTGAAGACCAAACCTGCCCATCACATTTTCATCACCTATGTTTCCTTCCCAAACATGTCCATTGAAGTCTGCACCAATCACCACTCTCTCACCTCTGGGGATGCTCTGCATCACTTCATCTAACTCACTCCAGAATTTCTCCTTTTCTTCTAACTCACATCCTACCTGTGGGGGGATCAATTTGCACAGGAGCTTTATCCGGCTGAAACATGTGTCGGCCACCACTTTCCAGTGATGAGAAATTATAATATTTAAGGTATAACTTACTAAGACAACTCATGCCAAGCATGTTCCTATATCCTTGTGGCAACGGTTGTGGGTAAGCTCACACATTAGGGTCAGTCTCCAAAAAAATGTGAAAATGTAATGTTTATGGAAAAAAAAACTTCAATAAAATACGATAAAATACATTAAACGGTGGCTTAGTGGTTAACACAGTCGTGTTGGACCTTCAGGGTCTGGTTTGATTCCCGTCTCGGGTCTGTGTGTATGGAGTTTGCAAGTTCTCCCTGTGCTTGGTGGGTCTCCTCCAGTTACTCCAGTTTCCTCCCACAGCCCAAAGACATTATGTCCAAAGCTAATTGGTGTTCTCAAATTGCCCATATTGTGTGAATGTTGACCAGAGGTCCTATTACATTCGTAAAAATGGGCATAAATAAAATGGACACCATTGACCTCCAAGGTCCCTAGTTATTCGACAGGGGTTCCTAGATTGATATATGAAATATGTTTCAATTTAAATATTTGTAATGTGCTTACTGATTTTCATCCTAAATTATTCTTTATTGTTTGTTGTGCAGCACTCATGTCATCAGGTAATATTTCTAGCTCACTTGTAATGGTGTTTAATAGGAGAACAGGAGAATAGAATAGGAGTAGGCGGCACAATGGCTTAGTGCGTAGCACTGTCTCCTGGGTTAGATTCGCGCGTCAAGTCTGTGGGCATGGAGTTTGCATGTTCTCCCCGTGCTTGATGGGTTTCCTCTGGGTTAACCAGTTTCCTCCCACAGTCCAAAGACATGTAGATTAGTCTAATTGGCGTTCCCAAACTGCTCGTAGTGTGTGAAAGCATGTGTGTGTGAATGTTGACTGGAGGCCCTATCACAGTCGTACAAACTGGGAATGAATACAATGTTCCCCCTTGTTCTCCACACTGTACAACAGAACTGCAGCGGTTGAGACAAAGATTTGGCTCAGCTAGTTAGTGATCTTCAAGACGACAATCACTGTGGTGCTGACAGCAGTATTAATGGTGAAGTTAAAGCTGTTGACTGTAATCTTTTTAAATCAGAGCGTGCAAATGATCAGCTGTGAGATCTTGGAAGACACTACAGTAACAGTGAATCATTATTATTCTTGATTCGGTGTTACTGTGTAGTCCTTGTTATGTCTTTAGGTAGACAAGGGCCAAATCCTGCTGGTGCCATTATCATGAGGTAGTTAAAGAGATTTGACCGCGGTGAAGTTAGTTTGATATTCAGACATTCGACAGACATTCGGAAGCGGTATTTTAGGGACCGTCGACAAATTTCTGTCCAAATGAAAAGCGAAAGTACTTGTTACTTACCTGGCTATGTGACCCATTTATTCTAATTTATTATTAAACATACAAATACCATGCATACTGCTTTTGTTTATTATTAATTGTTGAATTAATAGATTAATTGAGTTTTGTGAATTAATTTGCAAGTATTAAGTAATTTTTCTATTTTATTAAATCACTATTTCTTCAGGGGTGGCGCAGTGGTGTAATGGTTAGCACTGTCGCCTTGCACCTCCAGGGTCTGGGTTCGATTCCCCGGCCAGGCTTGAATCCTGTCTCTGTGTGCATGGAGTTTGCATGTTCTCCCCGTGCTTGGTGGGTTTCCTCCGGGTACTCCGGTTTCCTCCCACAGTCCAAAGATATGCAGGTTAGGCTAATTGGCGTTCCTAAATTGCCTGTAGTGTGTGAGTGTGTGTACGTCTGTGTGCCCTGTGATGGATTGGCACCCTGTCCAGGGTGTACCCCGCCTAGTGCCCGAAGTCTCCTGGGATAGACTCCAGTTCCCCCGGGACCCTGAACACAGGATTAAGCGGTATAGAGAATGAATGAATGAATGAATGAACTATTTCTTCAATAGCTTTTTGGTCGTGTAACCACGTGACCCCAAACTAGTACCAAAATAATCCAATTAAATATGGTGAAAATGGAATGGGGCAAAAAAAAAATAATGGCAGATGGTGACAGAATAAATTCTGGACTCATTCGTAAAGTTTAATATGCAAGTAGTTGAGAGTGGATTTTCCTTTTCCAGTAGAGATGCTGAGAGTGTCTGCCAAAGCTAACAAAATAGCTTTAGTCTTTTTTATTATTATTATTATTATTATTATTATTATTAATCCAATTATGTCTGCGTCTACTGAAAGCAGCTTATGTAAACAGAAGGACAAGTGCAGCATATTTGCAGACAAATAAGGGGCATCCGTAAATTCTATTCAGGGCGGAAAAAATGACAGCAGCCGAGTTTTAATACCATGCTGCTGACATCACCGGGAGGAAGACGTAACGCGCGGATTGGACGACGTCCCTGGCCAATGAGAGCGTACGACGGACACGCGCAGACGGGAAGAGTTTAAAAAAGATTGGGGGAAAAGTGTGGCGTTGTGACGCTTCTGCTCTCCTAATGCGGGGAAAAACGGAATAGTAACCGAGGAAGCAAATCCCCAACAACAACATCAGCACCGGGCTCCGTTTTTTTCCCAGCGATATCTGCTTGGGCAGGATAACTCTTCTTCAGGTTTTTTCCCCCCCAACTGACGCATTTTAAAATCTATTTAAAAAAAATGTCACAGCACTTCAGAAGCGGTCCAGCTTTCGGACTTTCAGCGGAGGTGAAAAGCAAGGTAAGAGCCGCGTTCACGCGATAGCAGCGTGCACGGTGTGTAGCGGGAGCGCGCGCGGCGCACTGGGGCTTTAAATCAGGAGGCGGCGGCGGCTTTGACACGCCAGAGTGCCAAAACATTTGACTGTCTTCAAGATAGGCGTAGTTTATATTGAGCCTGTGTGTAAAGTAATAAAATGTATTTTTCTATAGTTCTCCTTTGTGTGCGCATGTTTAGGCCTTTGTGTGGACCTGAAAAGACAAAATGTCCTCACAATGAGGGATATTGTCAAGTGTCCTCACTCTTTACTTCAGTTTTATTTTTATTGAGCGTTTAATTATGTTCATTTAGTTTTGACTGTGTGTGTATATAAAAACAAAAGTATACACACTTCAGGAAAAGGAAAAAATAGTATGATGTATATTTTATTAGTATAATCTTAATTATTTTATTATTATTATCATCATAATGTTATATATTATTATATAACATATAGCAATAAATCTAGTATTAAAATGATCATACAAGTTTTTTCTTTTCCTAAAGCGTGTATAATTTTTTTTGACTCTGTCTATGTAATGGTCATTGTCGAATCAAAATATGCATTATTATAAACTGCTTTGCGACAGTGACCACTGTTAAATTCGCTATATGAATAAAACTGAAATGAATTGTGAGGACACTTGTCAATATCCTTTGTTGTGAGGATATTTAGTCCTTTCAGGTCCCCACAAAACCCGAAACATGCACACACACAAAAGGTGAACCATATAAAGACTTATTTTATATACAGTATATATAATCATAATTATGTATGTCTCTGATGAGCAAGCCGAGGACGACAGTGGCAAGGAAAATCTCCCTGAGATGTCTATAGGAAGAAACCTTGAGACTCAACAGGGAACCCATCCTCATTTCAGATAGCAGGGATTGATCAGCAGTCATGCTGTGTGTTAGGAGGCTGCAAGTTCATATAAGCATAACAGGAAATGTGTTAAAGTTAACATGGAGTCCAGATGAGGCTAATGCAAAGAGTTAAGTGTAAGTTTAGGGATTGCATTTATTAGCTACAGTAATCATTATGTCTGTGTGTGCATGTGTGCCGTTCTTGGTTCCAAGAGTATGTATATATATTTTACATACTTTACAATTGAACCTAAGGTGCATAATTGTATGACAGACACACCTTTAAAGCTTTACTCTAAAAACTAATTAATGTAACACACATGCACTACCCCGGGTAAAATATGCATACAAAACATACAAAATGTACTCATAATGCTACCGCACCAACAACATGGAAAAGTCCATTCATTTCTGACACAGTGTATATGAGGATGTGTGAAAGCCATGCATGAACACCATTGTTGGTTCGTTTTAAAGCAATACCGATCTCTCCCAGTGGATTCTGTTTTGTGTTTCTTGTATTTCTGCGGGCAAGTGACAAAAAAAGACTGACTCTGTCATATTTCCCAGCATGTTCCATGTGTTTCAGCCCATCATGACGAGTAACCCAGTGGATGAGGGTGGATCCGTGATATTAGGTCTCTGTGTCCATCTGAGTGACAGGCCTGTGACTTTCTGTTCCCCAAATAAGGAAGTACAGAGCTCGCTCCGAGTCCACAGCCTCAGGAAAGTGGCGTAGTGTAAACAGTTTGTGATTTAGGTAGAGCGCCTGAGAGATACGGTTCCACAGAGAGACTTGTAACTTACTGTAAATAAGCATTTTGCTGCTTTTTGCACAATCATTGCCTCAAAACTTTGAAAACAAGTTGACAGAGGATTATAGCTCAGAGAGAAATACTCCAGTAATGGGCTCCTGAATTTTTTTATACACAGTTATAATTTGCTCTTTGGACTGATACTTAAACGGTTCTGGATTCAGACAACCCACAACAGCATGCACACCGTTTAGAAAGAGAAACACAGGAGAGAAGCCAGTTTTGATAGCATTCCTCCATGTCCACAGTGAGGGAGAAAAACAACAAATGAAGGCCTGAGCAGAATTCCTTGGCTTGAGACGACGTCTGTCCGTCTTACAGCCCATAAACGGATGTGGTTAGCATGTGTAAGTGTTTCACTTTAAAAGGACAGCAGAGCATGAAGGTAGGGAGAGAGAGAGAGAGAGGGAGAGAGAGAGAGCGGGGAGGGAGAGAGATGGTGGGATGGTCAGCTGACGATGGATAGACATCTGTGTAGGGTGTGAGATACAGAGATAAGTGTATGTATATGTAATTATGATGGTGTTTGTGCCTGTGTTAGAGAGGGAGAGAGAGAAAAGTGGAGAGAGCTGTATGTTACTCCCAAGTTTGGTGTGCTGAAGTGGAAGCCAAGCAAACCCCTGCTGCTTTGAAATCAGTGTTATTGTTGGCATGCTTTCTTTCTCTCCTTTCTCTCGCTCTCTTTTCTCTCTCAGTCTTCAGACGTAGGGAGCACAAACATTTCAGAAAAAGAGACACAAAAAAACAACTCTATTTTGAAATATTTTTAAGTTGTTTATACAGAAATGCCTTTTTTTTTCATATCCCCCTATCTCATGGCTGGTATTTTAAGAAGCCCTTTGAATGAAAGGAAGATCATTTATGGACATTAAACAGTGTTGACATTTGTGAACATTTATGGGCTGAAATGTCTTGATGGTATATTGGTTTATAAACTGTGGTCGCTATAAATATTGATATGGTTAAACATTATAATGTAACAGAATTTTTCATGTCTTGGAAATAAGAGTACTTGAAATTTTCCATGAAGGCCTAGTGGATGATAGTTTTGCGAAGTCTAGAAGAACCAACAGCTTTTGTCAGTTTATATCCTCTCCATAACACTCATCATCCTGGTGTGATGTTGCGATAACCGTAATTAATTGATTGTTGCTATAATTAAGGTAAACCGTGTACATTTTGCCTGTGAACATTTTATCAGTAACATGAAACTAAGGTCAATTTCAGAGGAGCTCCATGCTTGTTGTCTTTTTAAAGAAGCAGCTAGAAATGTAATAGAAATGTGTTAAAAGTGCTACAGTGACCCTGTTTGGCATTTGTGCTCCAGCTTGCACAGAAGTATGACGCTCAGAAGGAGGAGGAGCTCAAGATTTGGATCCATGAGCTCACTGGGCGCAAAGTTCCAGATAACTTCATGGAGGGTCTTAAAGATGGCGTCATCCTGTGCGAGTAAGTAACAGCTCCAGAATCACTGCAGTTACAGACAATGAGAACATTTTAGGGTCTGACATGGGATGAGCAGAATTTGTATAAAGGTAATTTTTTTTGTTGTTGTTGGAATTAAAAGTCAACAACTGAGGTCAACAACTATTAGAGCCTGGAAGATTTTTAAATAAATAAGCTCTTACAAAAAGCTTTATTATATCACTAATTCCTTAAACAGCAGTGTTTGCCATACAAACTCCTAGGGGTGGGCGATATACCTGTATATACGGTTAACCGGTAGAAATTTGTCAACCGATAGAGATTTTGGTCTATCGTCTTAATTGCGGTTGAGATCACGTGACGTTGCACGTTACGTAACCACGCAATACACATTCACTTCTATTGGAAGCCAAACACATCTAAAGTGGGACGAAACCGTGGCACCCGATTGAGCCGACGTGGGCAGAACAAATATCCAGACCCGTTGGATCGCGCAGCACGGACCAACTTGAGCAGCGCTGCTCGAATCACAAACCTGTGTGACGCTGATAGGAATAGACCGCGCCGACCATCAAAATACATTTTACCCCACTGGGATGCGCACGTACAAACCAGGCATGGCAAGGGCGGAAACAATATTAAACAGTCCTGACATTTTAAATAAAAAACAGTGGGTCGCGCAGGTTTGTGATTCGAGCGGCGCTGCTCATGTTGGTCCGGGCTGCGCGAATAAACTAGATTCTCTCTGCGCTATCCAGATAGTCGCACTGTGCTGTCCACTGGGCCGCGCAGATATTTGGTTCAATCGGGTGTAAAAACAATAAAAACGAGAGCATACAAAATCCTCATCAATCCTTTATTCTCCTTTATTCACAAAAACAAACTGAAACTCCAACACGCGCGTCACTGTAGAGCAGGAACTGTTTGAATTTTTATTGATGCATTTTCAGATAGAAATTGCCTCACGAGGGCCTGTGCATCTAACATTAGCACAATATAACAAAATCAAATTAGGTCTGTTACACATCCAATCGAATATGGCCAAAGTAAAAAAATGAGGCAAACCGTAGCAATTCCCAGTTTAAATAAAATTACATTATGTAAAACAGTTTCTTTGTGTTTGAATTTTTATTTATGCATTTTCAGATACAAATTGCTATATTGTGATAGATATCGTTATCGAGGTAGATACCGTGATAGAAGATTTTGATTATATCACCCACCCCTACGAACTCCTGTGAATTCAGTGTTACAGCAGAAACATTAATATATTGAAATGTGGTTTATAGAAAATTAAGTTTTGGTATAATCCTTATCAGCTCTGAAAGTCATTTATGCAATAATATTTATAAAATATATAGCAATCTGTGCTGTTCACTTCTTCTTTTCCTTTTTATTTGTTTAATCAGACTCATCAATGCTCTCCAGCCCGGCTCTGTGAGAAAGATCAACAACTCCACTCAGAACTGGCATCAGGTAAATTTATTTTCCGAAAAACCCAACATACTCTATGCTTTTCTACAATCATATAATAGTTCCTACTAAGATTACATTACACAGCACGGCTGCTAAACACACTGGACCTATTCATCCCTCTGAAAAATAACTCGGCGTAAAGCCAGCGGTGAGCCAAATATCTAGATAAAACTTCTGCAAAATCCTTTAACGCCGACTTGGATCGGCATCAGAGGAGTTTTTCTCCATACATATCTTCAACCTAAAGTACTCTATGCACTGAATTAGTTTCACAGCCTTAAAAATGTTCAGCTTATGATAATTATTGTTGCGTTTGTAGGGACCAAAATGCATTTTATAATATAGTTGATATACTGACTTATTATTTGTAAAAGGTAAGAACTGGAATGTGCATACTGTAGCATCTCTAGGCCATTTATACAAACTGTACCTGGCTGTGATGGTCAGGTGTGCAGAAACCTTTGGCCATAGAGTATATAATGGTATAGTTTGATGTTCCTTAGGCAAAGTTTTGTTATTTTATAGGTCCCTATTGAACAGATGACAATACCAAGTTGGTATTTCCTGATTTAGAAAATGTTCAATCAGTGAGTCAAACACAACTGAGCTTTAATGCAGCACATTTCCCCATTTATGAATGAAAGTAAGCACCATTATTCTATTTTATAATATATTATTGTAAAAAAACAAAGTATATTATAAAATAAAGAAGAATTTTACATAATTTTCAGTGTAATCTATTTCCTGCTGCTCCTGCTATTTAAGCATCATGATCTTACCAGGAATAACCCTTAAAGCAGGATTACAAAGTCATTAGCCTTCTATCAATATGAATTTATCATTTTATCTTTAGTAGCCACTTTATTCTGGTCACGGTGTTATGGGATACTGAGTGGATCTCTGATGCAAAACAGAAACTCGAACAGGATGCAACGCCATTTTTAAAGCACATTTCCGCACTCACATACACCTAGGCAGTTTATATTTTTAGGTGGTGGATGGAAATTGGAGCATCCATAGGAAACCTGTGCAGACATGGGAGAACATGCAAAAATCCAAGCTCAGGATCAAACCAGGGACTCCTGGAGCTGAGAGGTTGTAAAGGAGCTTCAACCTATACAGTGCTGAATGAAAGTTTATGTTCGAAACTCCTGTGAAAATGGATCCAAATACCTTTTTTCTCATTATTATACACTCAGCCCTCCACAATGAGAAAGTAAAAACAGGTGTTTTTTGGTGGGAATTGGATACAACTTAATTACCCCCCTTCAAAAAATGTAAAAATAAAGACTCAAATATACCACTTGCATAAGTATTTAGCTCCTTTTTGATGACACTTGCAATTGAGCTCTTGTGCATCCTTTGGCAGTATCATACTGTGAGGATATTTTTCTGCGACTGGGAGACGAGTCAGATTAAAGGGGAAAAAATAGATGCAGAAAAATCAAGAGAATCCTGAGTAAAAAAAAAAAAAAAGTCTCGAGTGCTCAGAATCTCAGGATAGGGAGACAGATTACATTTCAACAAGACAAAGACCCAAAGCATAACTCCAACGCTTCAGAATAACACTGTGAATGTCTTTGAGTGGCCCAGCAAGTGTCTGGACCTGAATCCAATAGAGCATCTCTGAAGGGACCAGAAAATGGCTGTGTACTGACTCTGCTCGTTCAACCTGGTTGAGATTGAACTATTCTTGGTGCTTTAAAGCAACTCTGAATACTTATGTAAATGTGATATTTCAGTCTTATTTTTGTTTTTATAAATTAGCAAAACACTCCACAAATCTGTTGTTACTTTGCGTGGAATGGTGAGTAAAAATTGAATCCATTTTAATGTGAGTGTGAAAGATAACAAAACTGAAAACTTTCTGTCCGCATGGTATACACACTTATTGTAATGTGCCTTACAATGTATTAAGGCGAACTGGGAAGCTGTTCTGAGTAGGATTGACTTAAGTCGATATGAAATTGATTGAATTATTCATTGGATTATTTCACACCAATGCTACAATTCATTTAAAACACCCACATTAACCTTAAGTCATGAATCCTTAAAGAAAGTATTAAATATAAATGGTTAAATGTTGCGTAACATTGCTGGGTTTTGTTAACCCAATATTTTTTGTTTTGTCTTCTACCCTATTAAGTTTTCTGTAAGCAGTTAAATACATGCTTTTATTATTTATTATTGTTTTTTTTTTTTTTTTAATTGTATCTGCTGAGAACCAGATCTGATTGTAACACATGTTGTGCAGTTTCTCTCGCCAAAAAGTAAAGAGGAAACTGCTCATTGATGCCAGATTTAAACAGAATGTGTTGCAGCACAGATCTGTCTTTATATAGAATTCGATGTTCAAAAATGGCTGTGATTTAAACACAAACCATCCTCTTTTATCACAGCTGGAAAACATAGGAAATTTTGTCCGAGCCATTCAGGATTACGGTCTGAGGCCACATGACGTCTTTGAGGCAAACGACCTGTTTGAGAACGTCAACCACACGCAGGTTCAGAGCACCCTGATCACACTGGCTGGGATGGTGAGTGAATTACGAACATTCCTTAGTGAGCGTGCATACATTCCTCCATTTATATCGCATTTTCATGCAGATGTATTCTCTGTAAGCACGCACATTTTTTTTAAAAGCTGAATTGAATGCTCCACTCCACTCTCCCTCATTCTGCAGAAATGCTTGGGGAATAGAGTGAAGAATGAACAGTGATCTCATAGGCTCTGCTGGAGAATGCAAGTGTGTAACAAATAGTTTTTTGGAAGCATCAGCGTTCACGTGACCCAAACAAATCAGAACTTTTTAGAGTTCTCTAAGCTGAAGGATTTTCTGGCAGTTTTTAGATGCTAATAATAGCGTTATTTGTGTAAGTGCTTCTGTGCATGCGAGCCAGTGATTTTCTGAATCCCGTCATTTCTGTGCTCAGGAGTTATGGCTAATATTTATGAGGTAGACAAAATAATGGAATGACCAGGAGAAATCAGACATTGCAACAAAACTCTGTTTAACTGTTTAATAAAACCCTAAACCAGTTTAACTGTCTTAAAGCAAAGAGCATATAGAAAAGAGAGAAATCTTCTATTTCATTATACTGTTTCTTAGTATGTTGAATATTAATAAAATGTACTCCTTAATATCCTGTAAAAGACACAGTATTTTTTTGGCAGTTCCCAGTATCGTCTACAGCCTGCTTCAAGAATGTATTTATTAATCAATACATCTACAGACAAATAATCCATTATAATTAAATGATAAAATTGTAATAAACACATTGGGACATAAATTATTAATTGACCAATACAAAGGATGAAATTGAAAGTATGAAATTATTACTGTATATTCAGGTCTATGACTTTATTAACAAATATTATAATTTTTTTAAAGACTGGCTACCACAGGTTTTTATAAAGATTAATTTTCAAACCGTAGCACAGTAAAATATGACCTAATTAATTGCTCTCTAGCTATTTATATATCCATTTTCACTTTGGACATCCCCTGCAAAAATGTAAATTCTTGTATGCAAGTTGAAAATAATGGTAAATAAAGTAAAAGATTGGTATGTTTAGGTTAAACCCATTAAACAGAATTAAGTAAATTCACCAAAAATGACATCAATATGTAAAAAAAAAAATGCACAGGCCAAAATTGTTTTTTGATTGAAGATTATTATTATTATTATTATTATTATTATTATCAAGGTTATCAGTGTAAGCAATGTACCATGTGCATTATTATTGTAAAATAAAGTCAATATCAAAAAGTAATTAATCAAAATATTTCCTTATGTAAATAATGAAATTTCTAATTCCCTTAATTTTACAATTCAAAGCTAATGTTTATGTTTCATGTCTGGTTGCTGAGATATGGCCAGTGTGAATTTGCTTATGAAGATGGCCTAAAAAAACACAAAAAAAAGTTGAAATATTGTTTATAATATTTAACTTAGGATTCTGTGACATAGAATGAGGCTGAGGTTCCCTCTTTCTTACTGACAACAGGATACTACACCTGCTACTCTTCTCTTTTTCTATGACACCTGGAGTAACCAGCTTGGATAGTGTTCATTAAAGGTCATTAAAACAATGTTTAGGATTAAAACTCTCAGTCCTGTTGAATGATCAGGAAGAAGATAAGATATTTATTAACCATTTGTGGCCAAAGATTTTTCTACATTTCACCTACTGCACAACATTGTCCATGGTGCTAAACTAACCTGTGCGTTAATACCTGACTATATATATAATGGATAACCTATATAATGGCTCACTGTTGGAGTTTAAAATTAATTTTGACATTTGTCATTTGTTCTGTCTCTTGTTCAATACATAGCCTAATGTGGGAATGGACATTTATTCTGTTTCTGGGCAAGATCATATTCGAATTCTGAGAGAGCTCTTACAAATTGGTAGCTTTTACTATTTTATGTGTTATGTTAGCTGGATTTTGTGATAAATTTTTTCCCCACATAGGGTAGTTTCTAGTAAATATAGCTAGTGTACTAATGATTTTGCCATGATTTTATGTATGAACAAATTAATTGATAGGGTGGTTTATTTTTCAAACTGAATTTGCTATTCTTCTTATACTACATTTGCCCTGATCAAATAAATTACTTTAATTTTATTAAAGAACATCATTCCACACCATTAAATGTAACTATGAAAGGATTACATTTAAAGGTGTGGAATGGGTGTGAAATGTTATCAGTAACATCACTCACTCACCATCTATACCGCTTTATCCTGTATTCAGGGTCATGGGGGTCCTGGAGCCTTTCCCAGAAGGCTTGGGGCACGAGGCAAGGTACACCCTGGACAGGGTGCCAGTCCATCGCAGGGCACACACACGTACACTCACACACTCATTCGTTCACTACAGGAATTTTGGGAACGCCAATTAGCCTAATCTGCAGGTCTTTCGACTGTGGGAGGAAAATGGAGTACCTTGAGGAAACCCACCAAGCACGCGTAGAACAAGCAAATTCCACATGGACACGGCAATCGAGCCTGGCCAGGAATTGAATCTGGACCCTGGAGGTGCAAGGCGACAGGGCGGTGTAGTGGTTAGCACTGTCCCTAACATTCCAGCACATAATCAGTCATAATAACGCGCCTGAGTTATAGAAGTCAAGAAAGGCCATGAGCAAGGCTCTGATAACATAATTCTTCTGATAACATGAATTATGTTGTGATCATAAATTATCTTTTTAATCTACATACGACATCTCTCAAACGATATGATAACCATGTAGATGTCCTGGTCCCTCAAACTGGCTGGCAGTGAAACCTAAGGATCTAAATATTACAATGATTACTTAGTAAGTATTACTAAGTAATCATTGTTTCAAAAATGACAGTAAGCCTCCTTCTCAAGTGACACACTAATTAAAAAAATTATCTTGCATTGATAAGCATGGGGCCAGACAGAAAGATATACACTGCCTGGCCAGAAAAATGCCCACATTGCTTGATCCTGGCCAACAATTGTGACCCTTCAGAAAAGGAAACAATTACTGAGATTAGTTCAGAACAATCCAAGGCATTCTTAAAGCACGGACCAACATAGTGGTGAACCATCAAGTTTGTGGAAGAAATAAAAAAATGAACCTAAATGACCATGATTGGAGATCACTTAAACTCTTAGTGAAGTTGCAACTTAAAACAACAGTATAAATCTCAGCCATGTTTAACTATGAAAAGTAAGAGCATTTACACAGGGTGATGTACACAGGATTAGGACTAAACATCTGGTCATATAACTCCACTTATTAGTAATGCTAATTGGGAAAAATGAATCAGTTTGCAGGGATTGGAAAAATATCAATGCGGTATGATGAGTCCTTATGCAGAGCGATGCAGCCATCATGTGTAGTGGAGGCACTGTTTGATCTGGAGTAGCTTCAGTTGGTCAGCTCTAGACTCAGCAATGCTGTGCAAAATCAGCTGATGACCTAAATGTACTGAATGATCAGGTTATTACATCAGTGGATATTTTTCTTTCCTAATGACATGGATACATTCCAGGTCTCAAACTGTGGAAAGCTGCTTCTGGGAGCTTGAGGAATCATTTTCACACATCACCAGATTCCGTGCTGTAATCATAGGAATCATAGGCGGTCGAATGAAATATTAGTGTGTGACCTTTTTTGGCCAGGAAGTGTACGTTACTGATCCCAAAGGGGACATTTGAGGGGAAATATATTACCGATCCATGCAGTCACCCACACTCGGGTTCAAACCCAGAAGCTCGGGACTACAAGGTAGAAACTTGACACTACACCGGCTATAGTATTTTCTCTTGTTTTTAGTACCAGAGTCAAGTAAAAGGTATACATCATGTATGTCTTATAATGCATGGTGACATAATGAATAAGCCAGACTACTTTTTTTCATGCTCTTGAAATTGATGCAGCAAAAAAATGCAGGTTGTCCTTTTACAGAGGAAAAATACTCTATAATAATAAGCAATAATCTAAGGAAGGCCCAAATGCCCCATTGCTGGTTGGCTGGAATGGTGTTATGTGGCGTGATCTGAACTTTGTTTCTTTCACAGGATTGACCAAAAAGTATATGCACATTGTTTGCAATTTTATTTGGATAAAGCCTGATTGGCTTACAGTATGTAAAGTGATTGAAAGTGATATCTGTTGCTTTTGAGTCATTATTAGTTATAGATGATGAGGAGTATCTGCCATACAGGTGCCCTTAAATGAGCTGTTACTATGGAAACTGATAAGCTGTGTAGATTTATTTAGAAAGAAGTAATAATATAATTTTAGCCCCAACATGGTCTAAAGTAAGTACAGTATAGACATACTGTACTTTATAATGTGAATGGATAATGTGTGAAAGGAGTACACTTTAAATCCTTTCAGTACACCATGATACAGCACACAAGTGTGTGTGTGTGTGTATGTTAATGCCCCAACTGAAATTACCTCAGAATACTACGTTTTTTTTTCACACCGCAAATTTCCTCTGTTTCACTCCTCTTCTGAACACGCGTCATTGTCTATGGAAATGAGCTCGTGCTGGGTCAGGCCACAACAGAGCTGAGCATTGAATCAGGGGAGGGGTATCTTCTTATACGAGGCCGCATTAGGGGGAAAAATCTAATCAGCTTGTTTAAACAAAAAAATGTAAAAGGTCAAATCAGGGATTGTTTTTCTTCATGGGTTTTATTTTATTTGTTTGTTTATACCTGAATACTGAAGACCCATCCGAATGTCTACAAAATGTCTAAAGGTCCCCTTTATAACATATCAAGGGTTAGCTTGTATGAGAAGACCCAATGGGGAATTTAAATCATTCAGTGGACTGCAAAACATTTGCAATACAGAACATGAATTGTTCTCTTTACATATTTTACTTATTTATTTTGTCCCATCTTACTGTGTCCAGGCTAAATCTAAAGGTGTCCATACTAAATCTGACATCGGGGTGAAGTATGCCGAGAAACAGCAGCGTCGGTTCGCGCCTGAGAAACTGAAGGAGGGGCGCAACGTTATCGGCCTTCAGGTTAGTCTGTGTTTCTGCATTATATCTTTTGTCTATAGAAACTTCAGAGGTTGAATATGCTTTGTGTGTACACAGTGTCTGGTTCCACTAGGAGTATGTTAGATCCAAATACATTAAACAAAAACTGCAACGATATGATACAGCGCGGCATTTATTGCACAAAATAAACACAATCATGTTTACTCTCGCTGGTCCCCCTGTATTAAGACTGGGAATGCCTTTGTTGTTTTCTTATGTGGGTTCTCTCAGATGGGGACCAACAAGTTTGCCAGCCAGAAGGGGATGACATCATACGGAACACGGCGTCACCTCTATGACCCCAAAGCTGGCATGGAAAATCCTCTGGACCAATCAACAATCAGCCTGCAGATGGGAACTAACAAAGGAGCCAATCAGGTGCTTATAAAGTGTAACATTACTGCTTCATATTTGGTCATGTTTAACCCAGTCCATGTAATCTGTGATTATCTGCAGTGTTTTACACATTGGTTATAATTTAACTCCGCAGCTATGCCACATGTTTCACTGGCTGTCAGAGTATTTATCACAACAGAAGGCAAACAGTAAAGCTTTAGTTCCAAAATGAGCAGGAAATAATTTAATTATTACAAATTGTAGTTTTTTTCCCCATTACATTATTGTTAATGGCCATAAGTTTGTGGACACTTCATGAACATGCAGTGCAGTGGGCTTCCACTACATTCAGACACATGAAGATTAGTGAAGCTGGACAAGGAGACCTGGGGAATGATCTGGTTTCATTCCGGGTTCTATGCACACTACTCCGGTTCTTCCAACCCGAACCATGTGTCCATGGAGCTGACTATGTGCACAGGGACCCTGGCATGGTGGAATAGGTTTAAGCCCTTTTGCTTCCAGTGAAAAGAACAGCACACACAGATAACAGCATGGGGAAGGCACGGGTGTCCACATAACTTTGGCTATACAGACCTAAACTTGCACGTATTAACAGTATTGCCTTCTTTTATTTATTTTTCCCTTTCTACTCAGTCCGGTATGACGGCACCGGGTACCAAGCGACAGATCTTTGAGAAGAAGCTGGACATGGAAAACTGTGACACTTCCATCGTCTCACTGCAGATGGGTACTAACAAGGTGGCATCGCAGTCCGGCATGACTGTGTACGGGCTCCCGCGTCAGGTCTACGACAAAAAGTACTGCACTTACGCTGAAGACTACATGGACAACGGCCAGGACATGCAGATTGACGGATACCAGTACTCTGACTAAGACGGCTACACACCACTGCTTTTTTAAATTCACTTATTTTTTTGCCCACGGTTTTAAAAAAAAATGTAAACCTCATCCTGCAAGACCACGCAAACTCTTAACAGCAATCCGCCGAACCAGAACATTAGGTTTAATTTAAGATCGAATAAAATATATATATATGTTTGTTTTCCTGCCACAGGCTGTCCCTGCTTCTCACTCAGAATTGATTATATTTGTATGTTTTTCGAGTGTAGCAGCTTCCTGTCACCACTTTGCATGACATTCTGTTTTTAACAAGTGGACAAACTATGCTTTAAAAATGGCGGGGGAAAAAAAAAATCTAGAATGTTTACGATGCCTTATAGTTTGGTTTGGTTTGAAAATAGCCCTGAATGTCGACTGTTGCTGCTGATGATTGCAAGTCTTCAGATATGAAGTTTGGCTCAGAGGAAGTAACAAAAAAAAGTTTTGACAAAGATGCTATTGTACTAACCAAGCACGACACCCACTAACGCCTAAGAATTCTATCCACCTTTACAAGACAAGCTTTGTCGCCCAAAACACCTTAGAGAGCACGTTGTTTCAGTCAGACATCTAAAATTCAAACCCGTCCTTTTCTTGGTCCAGTGTTGTTCTGTCTCTTTGACACCGTAATATGAATTAGAAGACGGTACGCGGATGGATGTACCATGTTGCCGCGAGGCTTAAAATCGAGCTAAAATCTACAAGTGCGGTACAAGATGACGTGAAGAATGTAATGTACACCACTCCAGTATTGCATGGCTTTTGGAAGTGTGTAACGTTTAATGGAATGTTTCCATTAGAGCTAAATGCTAAAACATACTCTGTGCCTTGAATAATACATTCCTCCTGCATCACTTCTGTTCACATGCAGAATACAACACAGTTAAAAAATAACCGGAGTTTACTTTTTTTAGTAAGTAGGGTGAAGGATCCCGATCTAGTTTTATAGGGCAAGAGTCCAGCAGTGTGTCTTCAAACATGAAAATCAAACCAAATGTGACAATGAAATGCTTAGAGAGGCAATCATGACAACATGGAGGACATCTCAATCATATTCAATCAAATTATTTTATCTTGTTCATAGAATTTAGTTGGAAATTATGTTGTGTGTTAAGTTATATGTGTGTACACAAGTGTAGATTGGAACCCTTAAGGTCCTGAAATACAAAACATACAATACAGTGCAGAAAAGTAATCCATAGCCAGCTTGACTTTACATGGTCTTTACATGACCTGTTATCTGTGCCTATTATGCATTGTTAGAAAAATGCATTCCTAAAATAGTTCTTGGTTTCCGAAGGTGCTCCACATGGAAGCAATTTGGAAAACTTTAAACTATTCCACCTCTAGAGGGAAAATCCAAAGTGTGCTGTAAAATCTGTCGGGTATGTCTCCAGCGTCACCTCATCCACCAGTAGAGAATAATGAGATACAAAATGGAGTCATGTCAAACAATTCTTTCAAAATAAAATCAAGTCCTGATTAGACGTTTGGGCAGATGGATCAGGTGCACAGTGGGTCTCATTTCGGCATAGAAGTGCTTATTTCCTTATTAGTAAATCCTATCTGAAGTGAGAACACAGCCACATACTTGCACAAAGTTACTGAAGTGCAGTACTTTTCAACATCGTGTGGAATTCAGCAAGTAATTGCAAATGTGCAGGAGTGTGTAATGATATGAGCACATGCACTCCGAGCAAAGGTCTTGGTCACTATTAGAAGATTATTATACCAGGCAGTAACACGAATCTTTGACCATCAGGACCGGACCTAAAAATACTAGAAGACTGATTGCAATTGTATGTAATGTTATTTAACTTATTATGGACAACTAATGATCTGGTATTAAAAATATAAATATTTTCATAAAAGATCAGGATAGACTTAAACCTGCTAATTAAATTACACAATACATTCTAAAGCATACCTACAGTACTGTGCAAAGGTCTTGAGGCACCCCCTCATTTCTTTATATTGTTGTTAGTCTTTTGGCTGTTTCCATCAAAGGGGTCGCCAGAGCGGACCATCCAATCCACACAACAAAATGGGACAGGTTTTATGCTGGATGCTCTTCTTGACGCAACCCTCCCATTTTATCCGGGCTTGGGACCGGCACTGCATCCAGTTGCCTGGGTTTGTGCATTGGCCGAGAAACCAACCACTGAGCCACCAATACTTTACTTTATATCGAATTAAATGATGTAGATTGCATTTAAGAAATGGGAACAAATATTTTACTTGACAGGCTGCAAAGTGCCTAAAAATACATTTTAAGCTGGTTCATGCCTTAAGTTAGGAGGGCTTTTTTTATGCTTGACTTATTCATAGGTTTTTTTGGACCACACAGTGACCTGAAACTTCTGAAACTGCTCAGATACAGGGACTGGATGGAAAATGTGAGCCAAAAACATCCTTCAGGAAGCCTCGAGAACTATCCCTTAAGACTATTATAATTAAAAATATGAGGAAGGTAATCTCTTTAAAAGTGAAATATGTGGTGGATCAAGACTTTTGAATGGTAATGTGCATACGCAAATATTTTGTAAAAAGGTAGAATGTTCAAAACATTTCTCAGACCCTGAAAAGGGTGAGCATTAAGTAAAAATAATTACAAAACACTACCGCTTGTGGATAAAGGGGAATGAAGTTATATGTTTTACAATATACTGTAACACCTCCCTAAATGTTTTATTAAAATTATACCTCAGATGTTTGCCAAAGCAGACATTTATATTTACTAAACAATAACAAACTTTTTATTCATTTATCGTTACATGAATCCACAGCACGTTATAGAACGAGAAAATTGACCAGAGCAGAAAAGTACAGCATTTGTCTTATCCTGAAAAGGGAACATAGACAAGTGCAACACCACTCCTATTCTCCAGTACACTGCTGACTTCTGTGACTTATGAACCCCAGAAGCAGGAGGGATATTAAGGCCTGTTTTCAATCTGTAGTAACAGCTGACAGGACTTTATTAATCCATACCCACTGATGGTGCTGTACACAAATCAGCAAGGGAATCACATGATCTGTGCACTTCTAGTAAATATATGACTTCTCAAGTGCAGCACGTGGCAATGTGTGTTCATTCCAGTGTTTCACGAGTGCCATCTTGTGGTCATAGTTCAGTAAAACACGTAGGGGGAAAAAAATGTAGTTCAGTGACTCAGAAGGGTCTCTGCAGAAGGGTCAGATTATTGGCCTGAATTTGGCAAAGAAAACAAACTAATGAGAATTTAAATGACCAGAACAGGGTTAATAACCCATTTATGCATTATTAAAATCTGGACAAAAAAGTCCAAATAATGCTGAACTGTTAACTTCATGAAATAAATGTTTTTTGGGAGGAAAAAAAAAAAAAAAAGAATGGAGATCAGAAACACTTGCAGTTGCATCATAAAAGAATCAAGAGCTGATATCACATCTTTTTAATAGTGAAAGTAAAAGAGCATTTACATACGCACACAATATGATGAGAACTCATAGGAATGGGACTAAACAGCTCTGTGGCTAGAAGAACACCATGTCTCGGTGAGGCTAATTTAAAAAAAAAAAAAACCTTTGTTAGGAAGCACAAATATATTGGATATTGGCGCAAACTGAAAAAGATCTAATAGTCTGATGAATCCAGACTGACACCATTCCTAGAAGGGAAGCATCTGGAGGCAGTGGGTTGCTTCCATTGGTCCGGTCTAGGTTCAACAACATTATGTGGCGATTAAATTAAACCAGCTGATGAGTGAATGTATTGAATGATCAGCTCATCATATCAACGCATTGTTGTTTTTTCTTTACACTAAGTCAAGGAATTTTCCAGTTTCAAAAATGTAAAAGATTGTTCATTTCACACTAATTGCCTACCACTTTGTGCTCTGTAATCAAAAAGGAAATTTGAAACAAAATAGTGTGGGCAACTTGTTTTTGGCCAAGCATTGCATTTTTCTGTGTGTTGCCTAGCAACCATAGTGACCATGTAATGACAAGGCTTTGCAATAAAATTGCTATAAAATGCACAAGTCGCATGTTTCTGTGTCGGATGTGTAAGAAATTATGATGAACTGGCTCCAAAGCAATTAAGACTATTATTAATGTACATCTTCAAAAGTTCTGTTTTCAATCCTCAAGTTACCATCTGCAAGTTCTCCTGGGGTGTGTGTGGGTTTCCGTCAAACTCCAAGAAATGCCCCAGTAGGTGGACTGGTTTGAAACCTCGACACCAGTAATCAAAGTGTGTGTGCATGGATACACCATCATTGATTATAACCTACCTTCCATTCACATGCATCACTACATTCAGGGTGATATAAACAGTAGGGACGTGTTACAGGTTTCATGTGTAGAAGTAACTGCAAATTGACTCATTTCACCACAAACTTCCTAACAAGGAAGATGCACTTTATTGGCATTTACTTGACTGATCATTAAACATATAAAAACCTAAACACTAACTAAGAAGTTCATAAACTAAAAGTTCACAAATTCTGAAATGAAGAACGTGGGTCCAATCGGGTATTCTCAAATGCACCACTCCGAAACTCACTGAATATCCTTGGTGTTTCTACATCGTGTAACACCAATAAATGGCAACACCATGACTACATATGACTGAAAAAGATTCCTATCCTCCAGGAGACAAACTGGATCTTACAGGATACATTTCATCATAGAAAAATACACCTTGAAGTCTTGCAGGGTCGTCCAAGTCTTCCTTGACCTCTAACCCTAGGAGATGAGCTACTGATTGGCTGCTTCACAAGCATCGATCCAATCACTGTAGACGTCCACAGGTTCTGAGAGATCTGAGGCAGAGGTTAGGGAAGTATGACGTTTGAGTTCCTGTAGAAATACTACAAACATTCATACTTGCATGTCTAGTTTCGTTAAACGGTTCTAAGGAGATCTGGGTCCTTCATGCAGTTTAGTCTTTTCAGATGCTCGAACATGTTATTACCCATAATGCACAGTAAAAAACTCTAATGACAAATGCCACTTTACAAATGACTCCGGCATAAAACACACAGCACAAAGATGATTATTTAAAGCTGGTTTAAAGGATACAGGTGATGGGAGTCTGGAACTCCTCCAAACACACAGTACAGGATATGATACCTGTGTTTCGACTTCGTTCCCTAAAAAGGAAAAATTAATAAATAAATAAATAAATAAATAGATGGATGGATAAACAAAAAAAGGTCAAAGTGCAAACTCTTTTAAAAGAAACCATGGCATTACTTTGGAATTACAGGGGAATTAACATTTTTTAATGTTAAAAAATTAAAACAAACTACATAAGAAACAAAACATGGCTGGACAGATTTGGCTTTAACGGTCTACTGTGGCCTTGGCATTCTCACATGGCCAAAACACATCCTTGGAGAGCTGTGGAGTCTAAGCTTTTGTCAGTTGAATAAATTAACTGACTTACTGGATGAGTCTTTAATTCAAAATCAAAATCACACGTGGTCTAAAATTGATAAATTCCTCAAACATGCAGCACAACTTTTGCCAAAAATACACACTGCTTCCATTTTCTATGGAAGGTTGAATCAATACGGTCACCTACTGGATTGGAGTATGGATCAGAAAACCGGTATGGAGAAAGAAAAATTTCTTTGCACAAGACATGACATCTAAACAATGAACGCAGGTTCCACAGTTTTATTATTTATTAAATACTTTTCTTTAGTATTTAAAATATTTTTTAAAAATATATGAAATACAGCAGCTAAAGACAAATCGAACTGACAACCTACCTGTAATTCACAGCTCTATCAGCCACCCGGCCAGCACTAGACTATAACCTGAGAATTTGGCTGTGCAGATTTTCACAACCCTATTCATAGAACTAATGTATTTGTCTTGATACAGAAGCTGTTACAAAACTGCTGTATATGCAGCCATGGTTAATGGAATTTTTAACAGGTTTACATATCTCAATTTCCTGAATGTGGCATGGAGCACCTGGAAGTGTTGAGAAAAACCCTATATCCAAATCCATTTAACATCGAGTTCAGTAAAAGAGAATCGGTCCAGGTCAGATTTTTCAATTAAGGTTCATTTCTGTATTTCCTACCACAAGTGAGGAACTTGAAATTCTAGCTTGAAATTTCTCTCACAAAAGCATCAGATGTTTAATTGTTCTTCGGTTGAACTTCATTACACCGTTGCTTCACCTCACGTTTAGATGCAAAATGCCACAACTTGTTTTAAATGTCTCTGATGATGTGGATGCACGGTGGTGTAGTGGATGCAATAATCTCCTTGCTCTACTATAGTTGAGTACTACACCTTGCTACTCATGCTCTGTAAAGCCTTTATAACGGCTCTCACTGTCGCCTTGCACCTCCAGGGTCCAGGTTCGATTCCCATCTCTGTGTGCAGGAAGTTTGCATGTTCTCTCCGTGCTCGGTGGGTTTCCTCCCACAGATCAAAAACATGTAGTTAAAGTTGATTGGCGTTCCCAAATTGCCTGTAGTATGTGTGCGAGTGGGATGGACTGACACCCGCGGTGTATCCTAAGCCTCCTGGGATAGGCTCCAGGCCCCCGCGACCATGAATACAGGATAAAGCGGTATAGAAGATGAGTGATGTGGATAGTTTATGTTAACTGGTGAATTGCAGCCTTACATTTTAACATCGCAGGATTTCTCGTGGTTACAGAACGGGCAGGTAAACTGGGTGTCCAGGTTTCCAGTCATTTTCTTCTTGGGAGGAGGCTTTCGCTTTGACTTTCGGCGACCCATTGATACCAAATTACTCTGGAATAAAGAATATTGTACAGTAAGTACAACTATTACAGAACTATTAACACCATAAACAATACAAATTTGTACAGCAGGCATCAATGCGTAAAAAAATATTTTACATTGTAAAAACAACAAATTTCTTTGGTTTCGCAGGTAGGGCATCATGTGGGAGACTAGTCTTTAGTAAAAAGACAAACACACACACACAACCGTGCAAAAGTTTGGGATAACTTGCAAATTTCTTTGTTTTCGTTTAGTGATTAATTTTCTACATTCTACAACAATACTGGGGAAACTATAAAATAATACATATGGAATTAGGTAATTATGTCACTGTAGCAACAACAGTCAGTCGTTATTTTAAGAAACATCAGCAGTACTGGAGAATAGTATTGTCAAGTGCATTTGCAAAACTCATCAAACACCATGATGAAACTGGCTCTCACATCTGCTGCAGAGAAGTTGTTCATTTAGAGTTACCAGCCTTAAAAATCACAAATTGACAACTCTGATTAGAGCCGTTATAAAGGCTTTGGCACAGGTTTTACGCCGGACACCCTTCCTGACGCAACCCTCCCATTTTACCCAGGCTACACCACATCGAACCTTGAAGCAAAGATCAGGAATCTGTGGCTACTCCGAATGCAGACTCACCTTAACTGGACAGTCAGAGATTAGAAAAAGATTAAGCTGAACATGCTGACCATGCTTCCTGTTGCTATGGAAACACTGACAGTTAACAAATCTCCACAGACAGACATGTAAACTTTGAATTTACACGCAAGGGCCATGAATTTGAAACAGTTGAGTACACTGGGAAGAGTAGTTTATGAGATGGAGAAAAAGCGGATTTAAACTGAAAGGAGGTGGAGGATGAAGATCAAGACCAGAAGATGGCGGTAACATGGTGGAGACAGGACACAATCAAATTGATAACGTAATACACGTCTTTCTCTATCGTTCAGTCTTCTAAATTGTTGATTCTACGAAGTACAAGTCAGTTAAAATAAATATCGGCATGTTCCCGATAGCTGTCACGTGACTACGGATCATTATTATAGGAATAAAATATTTGATGGTAAAATACAAATTAAATTGTAACCGTTTCGTGGAGGTATATTTTCGCGCATAACCCCTGGAAACAAGTAATTAACCCAATGTATTACCTCATGTTTGCAAGAAAAACAGAACAGAAATGTTTAATAAACTGAACATTATAATTTTAAATTAATCTACGAGCTTTATGAGCCAAATTGCCCCAAAAATGGACAGACGCTCGCAGATGTTTGTAAGTTAGCTCCCCGGCTAAGCTAAACTAGGCAACATACAGAAACTACCGCGTTATAATATAGAAAACAGGATGCTCGGCTTATCCTAGCAATCAAATGAGTCAAGCTTCCTTTTTTATTTACACCAGCTACTGCTAAATAATGTTTTAAACATAATGTTCTAAATAAACAACTCACAGTATCTTACCTTTTTACAAGGCGCACGCACACCGCGAGTAAACACAGGATAAACTTCCGGAAAAAACTCTTTCTCGGTTTAATAAATCCTGTAAATCAGACGTTTACAGTGTTGTACAGTGCCATCTAGCGTCTACCGCCACATCCGACCGCGGCTTCGTTCAAAATTCCTCTAATAAAAGTTAAAGGACAACTTAGACATGGATCTCTCCCCCCCCCCCCCCCCCCCCAATCAAAACTGTAGGTCTGAGGGATGCACATACTTTAAAATAATGTTTTTTTCCCCCCTTAAAACAGTGGGTCCAACGATAAGTAAATAAATGATGTAACAGACAAAATAAGAGTAAATATAGCAAAAGCAGTTATATCCAGCAGAACCTTGGCATACGCATGTCTTCCCTTACCCATTTTCACATTTTCAATTTAATAATTTAAATTTTGCAAGAAATTTTCATCGGTATGCAAAGCATTTTGAAACTTGTTGACATCAGTGGAAAGTCAAGTGAAGCGAGTTTGAATTTTTTTTTTCATTTTTTGCAAGATCTAGTGAAGCACCATGTATCCAACTTAGTTTGATGAATCGATGAAGATTTATCCAATGTATTATTATTTTCACCACTTTATCCAAAAACTGAACTGATTATTCATTGATTTGTGTCAGGATTAAAAAAAAAAATTGGTGGCATGATAGTAACTGAGGAAGTAAGCGGAAAGGGATCCTTTGTACAAAGCAATTTAATTGGCTGAAGATTGACCAATAACAATACCGTTACATTTCATCAGCCTAAAACCACATTATTATTTTTTACATTATTACAATTATGGTTCATAAATCCAATATTGTGGTTTTACGTAAACACAACGACCTTGGAAGATAAGAGAGCTGGGCCCGGTTTCTCGAATCGCTTCTTATCGCTAAGTCGTTCTTAAGTTGTACCTTAACCTCTCTCTTAACGTTATGGCACATTTCCCGAAACGTTCTTACGTTAAGTATCTCTTATGCCTCTTTTCCACTGCATAGTACGGCACAGCACGGTTCAGTACAGCTCACTTCGGTTCGGCTCAGTTCGGCTCGGTTTGCGCTTCCACTGCAGTTTAGTAACGCTTTAGAGTGGGCGGGATTATTCACGTGTCGTTATAGTTGTGGCGCCTCTACTGCCGTGACATCATCGTAAACGCGCCACAAACACACAACAATGGAGCATATCGACGGCATGGTGTTCTTCATTCTCAGCATGTGGATGTTTTTAACAGCGAGACGAAGGAGTTTGTTTCAAAAGAGGCTGATGGCAGCCAAAGAAAATTTTTGGTTAATACAAAAAGGTGCGTCCGATCCTTTGCTGGCTGTTCTAAATATAGCGGTTCTGTTGTGTCTCGTGTCGCAAGTTCAGTGACGCAGTAATGACGATTTTCTCCGGCCAATCAGTGACCAGCAGAGTTTACACATCACGTTTTGGTAACGGTTCGGCGCGCTTGGAACCTCGGCTGAGGTGGTACTAAAAAAAGGACCAGGTACCAGGTACTGTTCCCAGTGGAAAACCCCCCAAAAGTGAGCTGAACTGAATCGTGTCGTGCCGTACTATGCAGTGGAAAAGCGCCATTAGCTAAGTCACACGTTCGTAAGGTTGGTCTGGACCAACCTTAACTCATTCTTAGCGTAGTTTCAGCTCGAGACGCTAGTCGCCGCTACTGAGCAGCAGTCTTTATAAACCAGCGGTGTATGGAAACACATTATGGCACATTAATGTTAGACAAAATGTCTGGAGTCATGTCGTCTCACTCCAAGCTTTTTCCGAAAAGTTGCCAGTTATGTGTTTAGTCTTTTATCACACTTTCTTTGAATGGGCACAAATTCAATTATTTAAGTTTATCAAACAACATTAACTATATAATTCTTTTTGCATGAAAGATTATTTTTTGGGGAAAATAACTGTTCCATTAAGCCTCCTAGATGTAAAACATTTTCAATTCATAGCCCAACAAAAATCTTCTTTTTTTGGTGAAACATAAATTAAATGTAATTAAATGTTAAAGTGATAAGAAAAACAAATTATGAAAGTCTTACTTGTTGTACATCCTCTTGAAATGTCACTAGAATGTGGTTTATCAACTAAATATTAACGGAATATTGCTGATCTTTCATTGCAACAGTGAAATACTCATTCATGACAGCAGTCAGGACATTTTCCAATATGTCAGACCACAATTAACCAACATTAGTGAATAACTTATCTGCTGCCCGTCAACAATACAAATATCAGCTAATGCAGATGTACACATGGTAAATCAGTGCATTACTACTATTACTGTATTTCTTGCAGATTCTATAGCTTATAACAAATTTGATAGTGTTTAATAGTGAGCTCATAATTTTTTTATGTAATAATAATGATGATATTATCACAGACCCTTAGGTTTTTGAGGAAGTGGAAATCAACTGCATGAAATTCAAAATAATTTTATCAGATACATATGATCTGAATTTACAGTTGCACCAAATTCATCCATATTGTCACTGTGGCGTGTAACAGTGTGTTGAAATAACCTGAAAACATTAATGGACTTAGGCATTTTCCCAGTGCCACACACGAGGGCGGGGCTTAGCGCAGGCTTCAGTTCTTATAACATATAGACAAACAATATGTTCATTCATTCATTAATTTTTTTATACTGCTTAATCCTGTGTTCAGGGTCGCAGGTGTTGGCACTATTTTAAATAAGGTGTCTGATTGGAGGTTCTGATTTGAGAGGTGAGGCTAAATGAAAAGGAGTGTTACAAAATGAGGGAACTCTGGCTGTCAGATGAACAAGCTGACCACACTGAAATTGATAACGTTGGTCTAAATAAACAAAAGAGGTAAGAAATTTTTTGTCTTTTTTTAGCAAATGGCTGGGGTTCAACAAGCAGTTTATAAGGTTTTGGCATTGCTCGGTTTGATATTGTGCAGAGACACGGTGAAGTTTTACATTGCAAACATAAGGAACATTGCATCCACAATGCCTAAAATGTCTACAAGTGAACACAAAAGCATAATGTTCTTCCTACATTGGCTGGCCAAAAAAAAAAGGTCACAATTTCAAAAGGGTCAAATTGGATCAAGCAAAATAGGGTTGTAACGATTGACTGTTTTAGTTTTTTACTTTGATCAATCACTGAAATGATTAATCAATTAATTGGATTACAAATTACTCAAGAGGTCTTATTCAGCTTATAAATGTAGTTTAAGGTTGTTTTTTGCATTTAACTGACAATCAAGATAATAGATAAATACTTCATTAAAATGTACCTTTTAGTAAACAACCAAGAAAAAGCAAAGTCAAATTAAATTAATTAATTAACATAATTAGTAATTAAGGCTTATGGATGCAGTGAGAGAGGACATGAAGTTAGTTGGTGTGAGAGAAGAGGATGCAGAGGATAGGGTTAGATGGAGGCAGATGATTCGCTGTGGCGACCCCTGAAAGGGAACAGCCGAAAGACAAAGAAGAAGAAGAAGATGAAGGATGGCAATTATGGGAGTTACATTGAAATGTTAAGAAAACTGAGATTAACTGTATAGTAAAGGGGCGTGGTCAAGTGGCAGGGGAGGCGTCAAGTGAAGTGAAGTGTGAAGGGCCCGAGAATGAGGTAAGTGGAAGAAGGACACACACACCTGAGAATGTGAGAGAATGCTAAGAGAGAGAATGTGTGTGCAGAGCTCAAAAGCCAGCAATAAGGCGTGTGTGTGTTCATTGTGGAGAAATGTAAATAAAACCATATTCAAAGCAACTCAGTCAGAAATTATCCACAATCGCGTCAGGTCTTAGCAGCTGCTTTGTTCGAGTTAAGAGTGAGATGTTCCCGCACTTTTTTGCACTTGTTTTCCATTGCCATTACTTGCCATTATTCACTCCACTCCATTATACCTAACAACTAAATGTCAGAGAGTTCACAGTCGGCATGAGAATCAAGCGTAATGACATAATGAACAAATGGACAATTAAATTCTTTGCTTACTAATTTTAGATTATTTATTTAAGTCAACAGCACTGATTAATCGCTGTACCTTTACAGCAAAGAAAACAAGTAAGGTCATTTGAAATTGATGAAACTGAGTTAAGAACTGAGTTAAAAGCACACAACCAAAACCTCGAAGGATAGAACTGTCAAATTTGTGGAAGAAATGTGATAGGGAAAAAAATCATTAGCAGAGATTGCTTAAAAAATTGGTGCTTAGTAATAAAAAAATCAGCATAGTCATGCGTAATAGTGGAAGTGAGAACACATGACAATGAACACACACAATGTGATGAGAACTGGATCAGGACAAAAAAGCTGTGTGGCCATAAGAAAACCACTTATTAGTGAGTCTAATCAGAGAAAATACCTAATTTTCTAAGGAGCAAAAAGATTGGATTTTGGAGGAATGGAAATAATCATCTGGTCTGATGAGTCCAGACTGACCCTATTCCAGAATCATGTGTGCATCAGGGTTGGAAGGGAAGCGCATGAAGCGATGTGTATGTTTGCTTTTGTGCTGTAACAGGAAGGTAATAAATACCAAAATATTTAACTGCAGGATTACCTCTTTTGGACCTTTTGAGCAAAGATGACAACACCAGGGCACCTGATTAAAAAAAAGATAACTTGGAAAACCATAATCTGAAACAGTATTATTTTTCTTTTGTTAGGTAAGTCAGGTTTCATGATGTCATGAGTTGGAGCAAGTAACAAGACAAGTGATGCATGATGAAGCGATAGGCATGAAGGATGCATCACAGATGAATATGCATGAACATATGCCAGGATTCAAATTAACATCAGGGGCCAGGGGTAGCTCAGTGGTTAAGGCATTGGACTACGGTTCGGAAGATCCCAGGTTCAAACCCCACAACCACTGCCCCTGTTGGGCCCTTGAGCAAGGCCCTTAACCCTCAACTGCTCAGATGTATAATGAGATTTAAAAAAAAAAAGTAAGTCGCTCTGGATAAGAGCATCTGCCAAATGCCTAAATGTAAATGTAATGTCAAATTGTGAAAGAGTGATTCAGGGAGCATGATACATTATTTTCACATATGGATTGGTCCAGAAATTGGCTCTACTGAGAATCTTTGGGATGTGCTAGAGAAGGTTTTATGCAGCGGTCCGACAATCACATCACCAATACAAGATCTTGAAGAGAAATTAATGTGACCCGCCTGGAAATAAATGTTGTGACCATGCCATGATGAATGCATGCCATAATCAAAGCAATGTGACTTTTTATCTTCTGGTCAGGCAGTGTATTATACATGGCATATGTTGCCGTAATACTTTTGGCCAACACTGTATACATTCATTCATTCATTTTCTATACCGCTTAATCCTGTGTTCAGGGTCGCGGGGGACCTGGAGCCTATCCCAGGAGACTTCGGGCACTAGGCGGGGTACACCCTGGACAGGGTGCCAATCCATCGCAGGGCACACACACATACACACACTCACACACCCAATCACACACTACAGGTAATTTAGGAACGCCAATTAGCCAAACCTGCATATCTTTGGACTGTGGGAGGAAACCGGAGTACCCGGAGGAAACCCACCAAGCACGGGAAGAACATGCAAACTCCATGCACACAGAGACGGGAATCGAGCCTGGCCGGGGAATCGAACCCAGATCCCTGGAGGTGCCAGGCGATAGTGCTAACCACTACACCACCGCGACGCTACACTGTATACAACAGTAGGTAATTCTTAAAACTTGTCTTGAATGTACAGTACATTTTACTGAATGGACATTACTGCCACCTGCTGGACTAAATCAATAACGCTGAAAAGTCCCCCTTTCTTCTCCAGATTTGTATTTATTTATTATTTAAAAAAAATTTTTTTTTTTTTGTGTGTGTGTGGTTTACAAATTACACGTTTTATTACACGTTTTATTATGGACAGCCGTGTAAGAGAGTGAACACCAGGAAAGCAGCAGGACCAGACGGCATCTCAGGTCGTATCCTCAGAGCCTGCGCAGACCAGCTAGCACCTGTGTTCACTGAGATATTCAACATCTCCTTATTTCAGTCGGTGATCCCCACATGCTTCAAAGAGTCCATCATTGTTCCTGTCCCGAAGAAACCACATCCTGCTTCCCTCAATGACTATCGCCCTGTAGCCCTCACCTCAGTAGTGATGAAGTGCTTTGAACGCCTTATCAGAGACTTCATCATTTCTTCACTACCCGACACACTGGACCCACTACAGTTTGCATACCGTCAGAACTGCTCCACAGACGATGCAATCTCTCATCTCCTCCACACATCACTCACTCACCTGGACACTAGGAAAGGGAATTATGTTAAAATGCTCTTCATCGACTACAGCTCTGCTTTTAATACCATAATTCCCTCCACACTCACCACCAAGCTGGAGCACCTGGGACTGAGCTCATCTATATGTCAGTGGATCTCCAATTTTCTGACTGGCAGACCACAGGCAGTAAGGATGGGCGGACATGTCTCAGCTACACTCACTCTCAGCACTGGAGCCCCCCAGGGTTGTGTTCTGAGCCCCCTGCTGTACTCTTTGTACACCCACGACTGCGTGGCCACTACCAACTCCACCTCCATCATCAAGTTTGCTGACGACACCGTCGTGGTCGGACTGATCACCAACAATGATGAATCGGACTACCTAGAGGAGATTGGAAATCTGGAGAACTGGTGCCAGAGGAACAATCTCCTCCTGAACGTCAGTAAGACAAAGGAGCTGATAGTGGACTTTAGTACAAAGCAGGAGAGGAACTACCAGTCCCCCGTCATCAACAGGAGCCCAGTGGAGAGAGTGGACAGCTTCAGATACCTCGGTGTTCACATCACGCAGGACCTGTCATGGTCCTGTCACATCAACACCGTGGTGAAAAAAGCCCGGCAGCGTCTCTACCACCTCAGACGCTTGAGAGACTTTAGACTGCCCTCCAGGGTGCTCAGGAACTTCTACTCCTGCACCATAGAGAGCATCCTGACGGGTAACATCACGACCTGGTTCGGGAACAGCACCATGCAGGACAGACGAGCTCTACAGAGGGTGGTGCGATCAGCCGAGCGCATCATCCGCACTGAGCTCCCTGACCTGCACTCGATCTACAGCAAGCGGTGCTGGACTAAGGCCAGGAAGATCATGAAGGACCTCAGTCACCCCAGTAATGGACTGTTCTCTTTGTTGCGGTCTGGGAAGCGATTCCGCTCCCTAAAGGCCAACACAGAGAGGCTGAGGAGGAGCTTCTTCCCGCAGGCGATAAGGTCTCTCAATCACACCTCCACACAGGACTAATAACATCTTTTTAAGCTCACAACACTGACTGGACAATCATGGTCACATTCATACACACTTGCATTAAATATTTATACATCTGGACACTTGCACATGTCACTTTCATTAGTCACCTTTCATGCATATTTGCACAACCACTGACACTTTAAATTCTATATACATATACCCTATATTTCTATATTTTGCAATATTTTCTTATGCCCTTATTGTACAGTTAATTTTACTAGTTAAATTTATTTCTTTAGTATTTCCTTTTTATTGATTATTTATTTTACGTACAAGCTTTTATTTTCTTTTTAAGGTCACTGGCGGTCGTGTAAGCATTTCACTGCATATTATACTGTGTATGACTGTGTATGTGACAAATAAAATTTGAATTTGAATTTGTACCTTGAAAACACTATTGCCGAAATGAGTAAAAGACTGAAAATGGCTTTTATCGTGTTTTGCTGTCAAACTGCTGGTTAAAGCTGGTCATACTGTTACAGTCTGCACAGGTCTTTTCCTTTTTCAATTAGTGAGCTCTGTAATAAATAAAAAGGACAGGCTCTCCTAACGCATTCTTATCTGATCTGTCCAAGTATGTATGTATTTAAATAAGTATTTAAATAATATTGTAAATAATGTCGTTCTTTCAGAAGTTTACTATGTCCACTGAAGGAAACCCAGCAGACCTGGTGAAGGTGCTTCACCTTTTATTAATTTCATTCACATGGGGCATGCAGGTGTGGGTGTCGTTCATTGCAGGTAACACGGTCACTACATACATTCTGTTTTCAAACTAGATAATATGGACAACATACTAGACTATGATTGGATTGTTGTAGCTATAAATTGTGATTTACCTACAAATCTTAGATGAAGAAATTTTTGGATTGAAACTACCTTGGCCCATAATGTTGGAGCTGTTATTCACCAAAACAGCCAGAAATGATTATCAGAAATGTCTAAATTTCATTATGATGACTCACTGGGAATAATAAAATGTCTGTTATTCACAGGGATATTTTTCATTATAACTGCTCGGTTATACAATATGAATATGGCAAGGCCAGAATATGTTATGCAGTCCTAAGTGACAGTGGTTTGATATGATTTTTTTCAGGGCTTGTTTTGTTGTGCAAGGTCAGTCTTCACACATTTGGTTTAGTTCAGAGCAAACTCTTTCCCATGTATTTTTATTGTCTGCTGGCCAGTAACACAGTAAGCCTGGCTATATATACTGTGTATCACCCTAGAAATTGTGGATGGCCATGAATCTATACAGGTGAGCTCAGACGTGGTCCTCAGAATATCTGTGAATCTCTACTTGTCAGTTTCAAGCCTCAGATTGCCATAAATACAAATTATAATTTTATCCTAATAATAATAATATTTTTCCAAGATAATTTATTCCTATCACATGACTCCTAACTCCAATGATTTCTTGACAGATCGCTCTGTTATTCATGGCAGTGATCATGTCAGGATTGAATGTGCAGTGGTTCACACCAGCTGTCCTTAAGCACTCGCTGGTGATAAGGAAGATTGAGCAGGAGCATGGCCTTGGTGGAGAGATATGCTTTTTCACCACTCGGGAGCCCTACAAAAAAACTCTGTGAGCAGGATCCCAAATACAAGGCCCACAGGAAAACTTTGGCATGTCCATCCTGACCAATATCACTGGCTTCGCCTGCACTACCGTCATTCTTATCTACCTGGCACTTCACTTGGCTACGATATAATATTTTCAGTCTAAAATATACCGCAGACTCGATTTGTACAATTATTGCTAAAGAGATGTTCATTTGTGAGGGTCAGAGCAATACGTTTAGGAGTTGGTACGAAAATTCCAACACTGCAAAAAAAAAATAAAGGAATTGATTTTTTAGCCCTTTCTAATAAAATCTTCAAAAATATTTTATTCAGAGAAACAAGCAAAATTATCTTCCAGTAGTATAAGAAAGATTTAAGCTTGTGTCTAGTAATAATGTTTAGGCATAATGGTTTTATATTTGTTAAATAATAACATCATAATGTTTTGGTCACACAAATCACTTTGGTCAAAATATTTTCACTTAAAAACTGTACAGACACTAAAGATGTTTTTTTTTCTTTTCAGGTTTTCTTGCAGTGTCTATTACACTGATCAGAAAGCCATAACATTAACATCACAAAACATTAACACTGATTATCAATTATATACCAGTAAACTGGTGACAGGATCATCATAACCGAAGGCGCACCCTTGCCCGCAGTGACCAACGGCCAGTCTGTCCGGCACACCCACTTATAAACGACGTCAGTCTCAGAGCAGCAAGTCTGATAATTATTGTTGGATCTTCTGAATATGGTGTGTAGTGCTCTAGTCAGGCCTGGACTGACCATAGGGCCGACGCACATTTTTGGGCAAGCCCCCTCCCTCCCCCCAGCCCCGTCGCATGATCTGAACGCGCGCGCACCTAACTCCAAGTCGCATGCTCTGGACGCGCGCAACCACCCCCCCCCCCCCCCCCCATCCCCGGCCGTTGCTCGGAAGTGAATGCCCGGGCCGTTTTTTGGTCCCAGTCCAGACCTGGCTCTAGTTGAATATTACATAGAGTTTGCGTAAATCACTATTAATTCAGTATAATTACCATGTATCTTTTGGTTCAGTACATGCAACCACAATCGTGTGGATAACTGCTGACTTGACAGATCTTCAAAATAAATTTATTCAACAGAAACGGTTTGACCAGCATGGGTGTGATGGTCACGTGTCCACAATCTTTTGGCTATACAGGGTCTGTTCACAAGTGATATGGGAGTCTTTAATCTGTAACAGAAATATAAGAAATACAATATTGACGTATTGTTAAACGTCCTAAATTTAAAAAGATTAATCCATAATACATTTATTAATCAGACAAAATAATACGTATTATCTGAATTTACATTTGCACCTAATTAAGCCATATTGTTAATGTGGAATGAACAGTGTGACAAAATAACCTGAAAATACAACCGCTTTTACTGGACTTTGGCTTTTCCACGGTCACCACACAAGGGCGGGGCGTAGCACAGGCTTCGGTTCTTCTAACCAATAGTCGAACAATATGTGTCGTCACCATATAAATAGAGGTGTATGATTCGTGTTTCTGAATTTAGAGGCGGGCTAAACAAAAGGAAACGTTACACAACAAGGAAACGTTTAGTTGCCAGATGAGTAAGTTGACAACTGAACTTGAAAACGTTGGTCCAAATAAACAAAACGGGTAAGCGATTTTTAGTGTGTTTTGTTGTTGTTGTAAATGACTGTTACAACAAGCGGTGTGTAAGGAAATGAGGGAATTGTTCGGTTTAATATTGTGCCGAGACACAGTGAAGTTAGCACGCTGGTCTGTTTGAGTCAGTAACATTACCTCTGTTGGACCTTTTGAGGAACTTCAGTGCACAGGTTTTCTTTTTTTGTTGTTGTTGTAAGACAATTTGCATCAAAACCATTTTTTTTTTAAATATCAGAGGTTATAATATTCCTTCCTAAATCAAGTGTCATTACATCATGATGAGAGTTGGATCATGACCTTTTATCTTGAGTGCCCCAAAATATTATCTTGAGTGCCACACACATCTACAATGTGTTCAAAAGTGAAATTCAATGTTTTAATAAGGACAATATGAATAGCTTGTTATTTAATGTAATGAAATTACTATTCAACAATCAACCTTTAGTATGAAGTCATTTATTCTTCAAAACCTGCTGGATCCGGCTGGTCATAGAGGCCAAGAATGCATCTGAAGCACTGGTGTCATTTGCTCAATCCATGCCTGCTTCCTGAAGATCATGTATAGAAGACAGTTTCTTGACTTGAACAGTTTTCTATTGGGTTTTGTCTGGAGATGACCTAGGGCATGGCTCCAGAAGTTAAAATGGCCAGTTTTTCACATATTCACAGTTTTTTGAAGCACATTTCTTCAGCCAGATAGGCTTGAACTACTTAGTTTTTTTTACTGGTTTTTTGTGCATAGGGGGAACTATAATATATGTTCTATTACTTTTGACCACCATGTAATACAATAATCGATCATTGTTGAATGAAATGTTGATTGAATAAAATATTTTTGTGTTTAAGATATTTTCAAACACCATTTTTCATAAGATGTACTGTACAGTATGTACAGTACTGTATGTTGTCTCTACAGCAAATGTAACTAGAGAAAATATAATTAATCACGTGGTCATTTTAAAGTGACTCGAAAGAACAGAATTATCATTATTATTATCTTAAATCTCTTTGCTTCCTGTGTTTTGATATTTCTTGATCAGCTTGATAAGCTTTTTTGATTTTGGCATTTTCCTCCATAAATTTTTAAATGATGGTTATTGGTTTACAGTATTACTGATTATTCAGGCCATGAACAAGATTTGTAATCAATTAAAAGATTATCGCTGATGATTCCCCTTCATGCCTGAGCACTAAGTTTGGTCTGATCTGGTTTGTCCCAGACACTCTGAAGAACAATGTTTTAATGACATTTTCCTTCATCTTCAAGTACTTCATCTTGAAACCTCACGTGAAATTCCTTGGTCTTCATGTCAGCTGCCATTTTAACTGTGCGATTTAGAATATCACAGATATTTGTATAAGACTGCAGTTGGAAGTAAATTCAAAACTGGTGCACCTTGTTTACCATATTTAGTGTAAGCAAAATAAAAGTTCTAATTTAATTAGCAACAATAAAGGGCGGACAGGGGTAGCCTGGTGGTTAAGGTGGTGAGCAAGGTCCTTCACCCACAACTGCTTGGATACAATCAGCTATCTAGGTAGAGACCTGGCTGACTAAAACTGCCAGAGAAACAAAATATATATTTCCAAGAATATGGAGTATCCAGTGTCTGATACACCTGCGTGGGATGAAGGAAAGAGAGGGGGATAGAAAAGGAAGTATAATAGAGTGCCATACAAAACCGTAGTTGTTTCTTGATTATTACTTGGGTATGGATAATTTACTGGCAAGAATGCTCTTGAAGAGGTTGTTTTCTTAGTTTGCCCAGCAAGGCGTGACAATAGCAGCACATGTTCTTCTTGTTCTTTAATCTCCGAAGTTTCCTACTGAACGTAACCACAAAGTAAAAAATAACAATAAAATAAAAAATTTAAAAGCACAGAATCTCACAACACCCACTTACCCATTTTTATTTCCACTTACAGTCCAGCCAAAAGTTTGGACACAAGTTTAGATGTATTTTCTATGTTCTAAAACAATACTTGATTTTTCAAAACTTTGAAATAATACATATAGCATTAGGTAATTAAGTAATAACAAGTTATCTTAAGACATAAAGGTCAGCTGTTCTGGAATAGTTCTTGCAAGAATAGTATTGTCAAGTGCATTTGCAAAACCCATCAAGCACCTACGATGAAACTGGCTCTCAGGGAGATCAACTCTAAAGTAAGACCCATAACTTACCTCTGCTACAGAGGGGAAGTTAATTTACAGTTGCCAGCCTCAAACATCACCAATTAATAAAATAAGTAGCAGAAACATCTCAATAAAGGAGGTTATTGCATATTTTGGATCCCTTTAGCATTGTTTTACTTTGTGAACAGAAATAAAATCAGGAAACCATGGAATAAGAGTGTTTCCAAACTTTTGACTGGTAGTTTATCTGATGCCCAAGGTGTCAAAGAGGAAAAAATTCAGGCTATGTTTTCAGTAATACTTTTGATTAATATTCTATGTGATTTCTTTCTTTCAGAAGTTTACTATGGTCGCTGAAGAAAACCCAGCAGACCTGGTGAAGGTGCTTCACCTGTTGTTCATTTCGTTCACATGGGGCATGCAGGTGTGGGTGTCGTTCATTGCAGGTAACAACATCCTCCTCCTCCTCCATAATTGTTATTTCTAGGCTAGGTAATATGGACAACATACTAGATTATGATTATATTCTTGTAAGCTATTAATTGGGATTTGCTTTTCAAATTTGGGAGAAATTATCCAGTGTTCATTTCATCAACGAAAATAATGGCACAAAATATTTGTTGACAACCTTTTTCCTGTGCCTGAGACGATGATCAATGAACGTCACGAATATCAATGAACAGTGACGGTGAAAAAAAATCAGTATGCAATATAGTTAACGAAAATGTCGTGAAAAAATTAAAACGAATAAATGTAGTGATATCAGAGGGGAAACTGTGTGGGCACACAATTGCTGGGAAAAATACCACAGACCTGAAGTGACATGTCAAGGCATACCATAAAAAAAACAGTTTTACAGCCTCTTTGTGGTAATACTGTTACTGCAAGTTAGCATAATTATGTTCTGATTTATTTTATTTTATAGTTAAACCGTTGCCAAACACATTAAGCATATATAACATTGGTAAGCAATTGATTGACCCATAGGAGCTATCCGTACAACAATCGAAGTGTGTAAATTCATATTAAAAAAAAAAAAAAGTTTCAAAACACTATTGTCCATACTGCTCCTATTGTTTTGTAGTTTAAAAAAATCTGGACATGCAGGAGTTTTTGTGATTTATTAAAAATGTAATTTAAAAAATACATTTTAAATGTTAAGATTATTTTGTGAAAAACCTAAAATGGTTTTGGCTAGACTAGATTGACTGTAGGGTTAATCAATAATAATTGCTAAAATATTACTTTTCATTGACTAAAACTAGACTAAAATACTTAAGGGTTCCTCTGACTAAAACTAGACTAAAATGTCCAAACTCTGAGTCGACTAAAACTTGACTGAATATGATAAAAACCCGGGACTAAGACTAAAATTGAAAATAGCTGAAATGAACACCTGAATGTCTGAAATGAGTGATTTTATTATTCTATAATAAAATGTCTGTGATTCATAGTGTCATGTTTCTTAACTGCCTTAGCATGAATATGGCAAAGCCAGAATATTTTGTGAAGTCCTAATTGACAGTGGTTTGATGTGTTTTTGTTTTTTTTCCCCACCAGCATATGTTTTGTTGTCCAATGTCAGTCTTCACACATTTGGTTTAGTTCAGAGCAAACTCTTCCCTGTGTATTTTTACTGCCTGCTGGGCAGTAACACAGTCAGCCTGGCTATATATGCTGTGTACCACCCTAGAGAGCTTCTGGATGGCCATGAAATTATACAGGTAAGCTCAGATGTGGTCCTCAGAATGTCTGTGGATCTTTAAAATGTCTGTCTGTGTCAAGGCTCAGATTATTGTAAAAAAAAAAAGAAATAATTAATTTACCCGTAATGCATTCTTAATGCTTTGTAATAAGATATATATTTTTTTAGATAATTTAGTCCTAACACATGACTTTTTCTTTTTTTTTTGTTTTGACAGATGGCTCTGTTTTTCGTGGCCGTGATCATGGCAGGGTTGAATGCGCAGTGGTTCACTCCAGCTGTCGTTGAGAACTCGCTGGTGATGAGGGAGATCGAGAAAGAACATGGCCTTGGTGAAGAGATCGGCTTTTCCACCACCAGGGAGCGCTACATCAAACTCCGTGAGCAAGATCCAAAATACAAGGCCCACAGGCAAACTTTTTACCGTTACCATGGCATGTCCAGCCTGTGCAATCTCATCAGTTTCGCCTGCAACACAGTTAATCTCATTTACCTGGCACTTCACTTGGCTTCAATATAATGTTTTTGGCCTAAAAAAAATAGAACAGATTTGATTTGTACAAGCAACATTTCTCTCATTTACACTGTTTTAAGTGAATGAATAAATGAATGAATGAATACGTAAATGATGAACCTTTTCTAAACATTTTTCAATTTCAATGATCAAAAATATTTTATTCAGAGAAAGAAGATAAATTATCTGTCAGTAATATAAAACCTGTTTAAGCTTGCATCTAGTGAATATGTCTAGAAATGGGCATAAGGGTTTTATATTTAATATATTTTTATTATATAATATCATAATGTAAAAAATATTAAATAACTTTTTAGTCAAATTTTTCCCTTGCTAAGATCATTCTTTTCAGAAAACTCTATAGACACTAAGGATTTTTTTGTGTTCAGGTTTTCCTGCAGTGTTTATTACACTGATCTATATAACAGTAAACTGTTGACAAAATCATGGGGAGCAAAGGGAAGTCCTTCCAGTCAAAGCCCACAGAAAAGCTAATGCAGCAAATAATCATTTCAAAAAGTTCATGCTGGCCACAATAGAAAGGCTCCAGAATATCTAGTCCACCACAGCCTACCGCACACAGGCCCCAACAGGCAAAGAACCCAAAGGTCCCTGGCCTGGCCTGCAAATTCATCAGATCCCAATCTGATCTGACCCCATTAGATGTGCTGAACAAAGAACTCTGATCCACAGAGACCCAAAGGACCAACTGCCACATCCGGGTGGCAGAAACCACAGCCCAAAGGGAAGCTACATAATACTGGACATAATGTTTTGCACTGTAAAATTATGGTTGACCGGTGTATATTCTTATATTATTATTATATTATTGTATATACTCATATTCTGCATAAAACTAAACAGATAATTGTACTATAATAAAAAGTGGAAGATAAAGGGTGTACAAATCAAATGTCTAAAATCAGAACAATTATAACAGTAATGTTCAGAAACCAACATAGTTTTGTTTATTACATTACATATTATTGTTTTTTTTATTTTCAATATAGCATACCTAAGAATCATGGGTTAGCATTAAACACCTATAGGATTGTAAACATTTGTAACATTAAAGTTGCCCTAATTGCTTTGTGATCATTATGTGAAAGCATACACTCATGAACAGAACCTGATGATTGAATTTGCAGCTTTGTCAATCTTTTTTTTAACAATGGTCATTGTCTCAAAGCAGCTTCACAAAAATGGAAGAAAATTTACAAAAATGAATTTTTTTAGAAAAGAAAATATTTGGAAGTGTGTATGTGTGAGAAAAATGTGTCTAGATAATATACAGTATAAAAACACACCACCTCATCTATCGGTCAATTTGCTTTCTTTATTTTCATGACCATTTACATTAGATAGATTCTCACTGAAGGCATCAAAACTATGAATGAACACATATGGAGTTATGTGCTTAACAAAAAAAGGTCTCCACAGTCTGAACCCAATCAAGATGGTTTGAGGTGACCTGGACCGCAAAGTGAAGGCAAAGGGTCCAACAAGTGCTAAACACCTCTGGGAACTCCTTCAAGACTGTTGGAAACCATTTCAGGTGACTACCTCTTGAAGCTCAGCGAGAGAATGCCAAGAGTGTGCAAAGCAGTAATCAGAGCAAAGGGTGGCTATTTTGAAGAAACTAGAATAGAAAACATGTTTTCAGTTATTTCACCTTTTTTTGTTAAGTACATAACTCCACATGTGTTCATTCATAGTTTTGATGCCTTCAGTGAGAATCTACCAATGTTAAATCAATGTGTTTTCTTATGAAAATAAGAAAACACATTGAATGAGTGAAGGTGTGTCCAAACCTTTGGCCTGTACTGTATGTCAAACTAAATTTACTTTGTAGTAAGTGTTATTTTTATGAATAAACAGTAAATGTATTTCTGGATTAGCTAGCATAAGTGTGTATAACAAAGCACATTTTATAAGAGCAAAATACAAAGTATGTTTAAAAATAAATTGTTAAAATATTGTGAAATATTATTTTACAATTAACAATAAATCACTTTTCTAAATATTCTGTGTATTAAGTGTTGTTTGTATGAATAGACAGCAATGTGCTTCAGGATTAGCTAGTATAAGTTTTATAAGTGTTTAACAATCTATGTATTTTGATTTAAAACAATACTTATACAACCTGTTGTGAACATGTCACACACTAATCGAATTTGTCTGCATTCATATAAAAATAAAGACCAAGCAGCCTAAAGACCTGAGCTTTTCCTTAGTTTCCATGTGTTCATTCGTCTACATCCATTATGCGTACTATTCAAGAAGAGGAGCCATAAGTAGTCTAACTGTGTCTGTGCATGAATATATATTGGAAAATCAAATTTCGAAGCTACTTATTTGCAGCAAAGTGTTTTCAATTGGGTCGAGTTTCCAACGCTGTCATCAGTGTTGTTTGCACAAAACAGCCCTAAGAAACACAATCATAATTATAGGTCAGGAAGATGTCACCAGAACAAGTGGAGCTGGCTTTAGGTTATTAAAGGTTCACTATCATTTTAGAATAACACATTTCAACCTAAGAATTGTGGTTTAGTATAATAATACTGTAAGTAGATGGATATAGGAAGGAATGTGGTTTATTATAAACTTCATTTATGAATATACTACTTATCCTGTAAAGGGTCACTCGGTCCTGTAACCAGGGTATATGACTCAGGCATGAGGCAGGGTACATCCTTGATGGGGTGCCAATCCATTGAAGGGCATACAAGCACACACACCTCAGATACTAACTGGAAATGCCAGTTCACATAATCTGCATGTCTTTAGACGGAGGGAGGAAATGGGAACAACCAGACGAAACCCACTAAGCACAGGGGGAATATACAAACTCGAGACAGGAATCGAACACTTAACCCTGGAGGTGCACGGCGACAGTGCTAAGGATTGGAATCCGGATATAGGTTTAGATGAGCAATCCAGATGTGACAGTGGCAAGGAAAAACTGAAGAAGAAAAAAAACAGACCCAAAAAGGATCCATTCACTTCTAAATAATGGAGGATACTGGGATCAATACCGGAGGTGGGTGTGGTACAGTAGCACAGGTGGCTAAGGCTTTAGGTTGTTGGTTTGGGGATCTAAGGATTCAGTTTGACCTTCGCCATTGGTGGGTTGCTACACTCATACTACCCAGCCACTGTATGCAATGCCGGTCTCAACCCAAACCTGGATTAAATTGGAGGGTTGCGTCAGGAAGGGTATCTGGCCAAAAAAACTGTTGGGAAGTGTGGGGCAATCCACAGCAGCAAAAATTTAGTCACATCTAAAAAGCAAAAGCTTCAACCTGAAGTAGAGCTTTAAATTTAATCAGGCAGTTTAAGACACATCAGCCAGCACACCTTTGTGAACCTGTAGCCCCTTCAGAGCCAATCTCTGTCTTGTCTCTGTGGGTCTTGGCATTTCTTCTGACTGGTTCTATTTATTAGCAACCGATTACTATTGAACTTGAGTAGTGTCTTCAAACAGGGAGAAGTTTGACAAAAGAGTAATTCCTAGTGCTCTTCATATGAGGGTCATACAAACAAATTCAGTACACACAATATAGTATCAGTGGTGTCTCATCCGGTTAACATGTTTGGTTTGGACTTGTGTGTATTTTGATCATACATCATTTGTGCTACACAAACTGCACCAAACAGTAATGAAACATATCTTTAAGGACATGCATAAGTAATGGTGAATCAGTTGAATGACTGGGAAAATATTTAAAAGGGGCAGATTTTTAAAAATCTTTTTACAGTACGTATGTACAGTATACCCAGCTGTATTTATATATTTGGAAATTTCTTCCACAAATAGGAAATAAGCCCAAAATTACAGTTTGTTATTTACTCTTTAGTGTTTCGTGAGTTGGTAGGCATTCTACTTTTGAAATTCTTGAAATTCCATTCTATTGATCTATTATCTAGGGTAATACATCCTGAAAAATAGTCTAATGTTCCAATCTCAATATAATGGTGTATATAATGATGAAAGATTAAATCCTTAAATCATGTTTTTATAAAAGCATATATTGTATTTTTTTTTAGCAATTCACTGTTTATTTTTTACAATCATGTCACATTGTACTGTATGTTCTCTGGCTTCTTGTCCCCATATAAAAGCATATGAAGGCTCATTAAATATAGGCTACATGATGCTAAAACAAAACTGAGTTTTCTAAATGCAGGATTTAATGCGGTTAGTGATGATGCAGGTGAAGGCTGGAGTGCAGGGGTTCACAAGAGGTTCTGCAAGCACTCATGTCTAAACTGCACACTCACTAACTGAGAGTGGAATGGAAAGCCTGCTCACTGTATACTGCTCTCATCTCCATTAATAGTGATGGAATACTCTAATGGGAGAGCAAATGTGCAAGATGGAATGTGGCAAAGGAAAGAGGCTGTGGGCTTCAAAACACTTTTCTATGCATACTTGCACACCATACTTCCTCTACCAAATTTCAATTTAAAAAAGAAAATTTCTATTGTACAGTATATTTCTATTTTTATTTCTATTTTATGTACAGTATACTTCTATTTTTATTTCTATTTTTATTCTAGTTAAGTTTTAATTTTCCTATCGTATTTCTTTATTCGTATTTATTTCTTACTATAAGATTTAATTCTCTTTTTAAGGTAACTGGCGGTCATGTAAGCATTTCACTGCATATCGTACTGTGTATGACTGTGTATGTGACAAATAAAATTTTAATTTGAAAATTTTAATTTGAAAAGAAATATGGAAAGTAAACTATTATGCACAGTAAAATAAATTAAATGTCTCTGCTTATTCAACAAGAGGTGAAAAATTTTGATTTTAAAACTAGAGGGAAAAGAAAATTCCATTAATTCATTCATTCTTTCATTCATTTTCTATACTGCTTATCTGGTGTATGGTGAAAGGAAACACCTGGATACTTCCTGGATGAGGTGCCAATCCATTGCAGATAACTATACTATGGGCACATACTGTACAATTACACACCCAAACTTATACTAGAAAATATACTAGCCAGGAATTCTAATCCTACTACTTCACCTTCTATTCTAGTTCAATAAGAAGGTGTTGTATAGCAGTCAGTAATACCCAGAAGAAAAGTAGAAGGATGTAGACCGCCTAGTTAAGAAAACGTTGACAAAGAAGTGATATTTATATGAAACCTACTGTACATGATGTTGTGTGTTTGCTGGTATAAATGTTTCCCTTGCAGCTTTGCAGCTTTTAAACACTGTACATTTACTGAACATGTTATTTTATTGTAATTTAAAGAATAAATTTTAGAACAGTATAATAGTATTTAGGGCGGCACGGTGGTGCAGTGGTTAGCACTGTCGCCTTGCACCTCCAGGGTCTGGGTTCGATTCCCCGGCCAGGCATGATTCCTGTCTCTGTGTGCATGGAGTTTGCATGTTCTCCCCGTGCTTGGTGGGTTTCCTCCGGGTACTCCGGTTTCCTCCCACAGTCCAAAGATATGCAGGTTAGGCTAATTGGCGTTCCCAAATTGCCCATAGTGTGTGATTGGGTGTGTGAGTGTGTGTATGTATGTGTGCCCTGCGATGGATGGGCACCCTGTCCAGGGTGTACCCCGCCTAGTGCCCAAAGTCTCCTGGTATAGGCTCCAGGTCACCCGCGACCCTGAACACAGGATTAAGCGGTATAGAAAATGAATGAATGAATAGTATTTAGAACATACACTTTACAATGTCTCTTTTCTGCTCCAATTTCTGACCAGTCTATGTCTGGGTTGTCAGATGATTTCTTTCTTCTTTCTAGCGTTGACATTTGGTCTTTAAACATTCCGATAACAGTGTTAAGCAGTGTTGGGGAACATTACTTTTTAAAGTAACTAATTACATTACAAAATTTCTGTCTTTAAAAAGTAATCAGTTACATTACAGCATTACTTTCTGATAAAAGTAACTAGTTAAAGTACATTTCCTTTGCAGAAAATAAAAACTCCTTTGTGATTTCTCATGCATGTTGTTTTAGTCAAGACCTTTATAATTATTCTACCATCATCACTTAGCGAAGTTTGGCCCATAATCTGTTAACTACTAATACCCCAATCTCACCTACGCGGTTTCGCGGTGAACTTGTAAATACGGTTCATCATGATTCAGCGCAAGTTTTGACGCCGTGATTAGGTTTCCATCTTTCCGTGCGTCAGTCCTCGCATAGTCAAACCGCATAGGTGAGATATGGGTATAATAGCAGGAATAACAGAGGGGGGGCGGGGGGGGGGGGGTAGGGGGCGGGGCTCGTAGGAAGACTTTCACGCACACGCTAATGGATTGGAAATGACTGCTGTCACGGATTACATAAATTGTCTGAATAACAAATAATTTTTTGTAAAATATAACTAAAATATATTTTAGTTATATTATAAATATACTTAAATGAGTATTTAAATGGTGGACCTACAGTAACGCGTTAGATAACTCGTTACATCAAAAAAGTAATCTAACATGTTACTTTGTAAGCGTTACACCCAACAATTCAATTCAATTCAATTTTATTTGTATAGCGCGTTTAACAATTGTTAGTCCTGAAGTATTGAGCGACTGCAGCCAAGTCAAGTCCTCAGAGAAACAGCTGCCAACATCAGTCATGGCCAGAACTGTCTTCATGGTAGAGTGAAAACGTCCCCAGACACCAGACACATCCCAAAGAGACACACAGGGCATCCATGTGACGAGATCTCCATCCAGAAGTGGGGCACCAGGATGAGTCAGACAAGTCCAGAGGGCAGAGGGAGTCTGGATCACTGGCAGCTCAGGAATGACATGTATAGCTCAACAGAGAGAGGGAAAGAGAGAACAGGAGAGGGGAGAGCAGAAGAGGAGAAATACCACTTTGATTGTGTAAAGCTGCTTTGCGACAATGACAATTGTTAAATGTGCTATACAAATAAAATTGAATTGAATTGAATTGAGAGACACCAATTAGGTATGATCACAGTCACATAATGTATAAGGTGAATGTATATTTAGTGTAGCGTGCAAGCAGGGACTCCGGCAGGACTAACTATGACAGCATAACTAAAAAAGAGAGACAAAGTCCCCCCACCCCCCCTCCCCCATTTACAAAAATGCCTGGCTAAATAAATAGGTTTGTAGCCTAGACTTAAACACTGGGACTGTGTCCGAGTCCTGAACACTATTTGGTATTTGGAAGGCTATTCCATAACTTTACGGCTTTGTAAGAAAAAGCTCTGCCCCCAGCTGTAATTTTCATAATACGCGGTACTGATAAGCAGCCTGCATCCTTTGATCGAAGTAGGCGTGGTGAATCGTAAGACACTAGCAGTTCACTCAGATACTGCGGCGCGAGACCATTTAATGCTTTATACTGTATGTCAAAAGTAGTATTTTAATATCGATGTGGAATTTCACAGGGAGCCATTGAAGATAAGAAGGGGTGATGTGCTCGTATCTTCTGGTTCTAGTGAGGAATCTCACTGCTGCATTCTGAACTGAAGCTTGTTTATGCACCTAGTTGAACAACCAGACAGTAAGGCGTTACAATAGTCCAACCTAGAGGTGATAAAAGTATGAACTAGTTTTTTTGCATCGTTTAGTGACAATATACAGTATATAGCCTCTATCTGCATGCAGTCCTATGACTAGAGAACTTCTGTCTTATCAGGATTAAGCACAAGGAAGTTAATTAGCATCCAGTCTCTTATATCCTTTACGCATTGCTCAACTTTATCAAGCTGTTTTTTCTCATCTGGTTTTGCTGAGATGTATAACTGTGTGTCGTCAGCATAATGAGAACTAATACCATGCTTATGGATTATGTTGCGCAAAGGAAGCATGTATAGGGAAAAAAGCAGTGACCCTAAAACCAAACCCTGTCACCATTTAAATCTACATACTTAAACCGATCAGTCAAATAGATTTGAGCCAGGAGAGAGCTATTCCCCTAATTTCGACCATGTTTTCTAATCTGTGAAAGAGAATACTATGATCAGTGGTGTTAAGGAGACTCAAGACGCATCTCTTTAATCTGGCATACACGTAACTCATCCCATAACCTCATACTCCAGTACACCTATCCTGAATGGCAACTACGCTAATTCTCCCCATCTGTTCTGTATTTTTCTACCCATCCCGAGGCATCGGGAGATTGTGCCAGCTTCAGTAGACAAAGGCCGACCCTGCGAGGTTCCTGAGGCATCCAGAGAAGGACCAGCTCCAGCTGGATTCAGCTTTATGATGGTTGGAGCTACACATGATGCTCCTGTGCTTCCAGTGTTCCAGACCCCATCTGCCCTCTGCACCTACTGACTCGTCCCTATGCTGAACTGGTCTTCATATTAATTTAAAGAACTTCTGTCATATTGCACAACACACATGATGATATATAATTTCTATCTGTTATCACCCAGATGAGGATGGGTTTTCTTCTGATTGGTTCTGTCTGGTTCCTCTCAAGGTTTCTTCCTAATGCCATCTCAGGGAGTTTTTCCTTGCCACCGTCGCCGTCACCCTTGGCTTGCTCATCAGAGAGATTTCATTCATCATTCATTCATCTCATTATTATCTAGACACATTTTTCTCACACATACACACTTCCAATTATTTTCTTTTCGAAAAAAATGTCTTTCATTTTTTTTGTAAATTTTCTTTCATTTTTGTGAAGCTGCTTTGAGACAATGACCATTGTTAAAAGTGCTATATAAATAAAATTTTATTGTATTGAATTGAATCAAATGCTGCACTGAGGTCGAGTAACACAATCCTGGTCAGAGGCCAATACGAGGTCATTTACTCCTCTAACGAGTGCTGTCTCTGTGCTGTGATGAGGCCTAAATCCTGACTGATACAGTCCCTGTATGCTATTCCTATGTAGATATGAGCATACAGTAGCTGCTCCGCTACTATCTACCAACACTGGTGTTAAGAGTAGCACACACTAGCATGACCACGTCATTGTCACATGTTTTACTGAGAATGGTCCTTGAGGCAAATAATATCTGATCCGATCAACAGAGGACCTACTGTGTGTAGACAGACACAAAGTACACATACTACACAGTTTGCAGTAGTTGTATACTAAACGGATGCAATTCTTGCTTGTATAAAATAATATGGATGGATTTAAATGCTCCCATCAAGGGGTCACCACAGTGGACTATCCAACCTGCACACAACTTGGCACCGGTTTTATGCCAGATTCCCTTTAGACACAACCCTCCAATTTTTATAACTGGGCTTGAGACCAACACTTTATGCAGTAGCTGGGTTGTGTGGACTGATGGCAGGGCTTGAGCCCAGATCCTCAGATCCCCAAAACAACAAACCTAGAGGCTTAGCCATCTTAACCACCACTCCCCATATGAATTATAACTGATTAAAATTGGTCAGCCTACTTTAATAAGAACCCCTGAGCACCTGTTTGTTCATGTAATTATCTTATGATGTAATCATGTGACAGCAGAGCAATTCATAACATAATGCTGGAAAGTTAAGACATTTCATATAAAATTCACTTCAAACACCAATCAGCCATAACATTATGACCACTAGCATAATATTGAGTAGGGCCCAAACTTATAGGGACACCAAAATAGTAATATGCTGTACAGTATGTTCTGACACATTTCTAGGGAAAGTCAACAATTTGAGCTAAAGTAGCTCTTCTATTGTATCGGCAAACATCAATGGGCCACCCATGACTTTGTCTCCGGTTTACTGGTTTTCCATCCTTGGACCACTTTTGTTACGTCCTGACCACTGCATAAAAGAAACATTCTACAAGAGCTGCAATGTTTACTGGTTATGTACAGTTTTTACACCGGATTCCCTTATATACAACCCTCCCATTTTTCTAACCGGGTTCGGGACAGACACTGCATGCAATAGGTGGTTAGTATTGGAGTTGATCTTACCAGTCTATCACCCATCATAATTTGGCCCTTATCACAGAAACTACAGTTGCAATATCTCATTACAATAGCATCTGGAAGTGGGTGGATATATTAGCCAGCAAATGAACATTTTATAGCTGAAGTCGATGTGTTGGAAGTAGACAAAAACGGGCAAATGTTAGAATTTCGGTGATCAAAATCTGATGACTAGACATCTGGATCAGAGAAACAACAAAACTGCAGCTTTTGTGGGAAGTTGCAGTGGTCAGGACCTACCAATAGTGGTCCAAGGAAGGAAAACTGGTGAACCGTCAAGGGTGGTGAAGTCTTACTGATGGGGAATGAAGGTTGGCCCATGTAGACCGATCAAATGCAGAACATCCCACAAAAGCTTCAGTTTTAGTGTTTCTGTAATCCAGTCTAGCCTGACAGCTGTTTTCTGACATATTTCCATGGTTCCCATAAAATAGGTGTCAGGAAAGAGTCGACCACTTTTTGTGTGGTAATAGGGAAGACCTACTCAATACAGTATCAGATGGATGGTCATAATCTTATGGCTGATCAATGTGTAAAAAGGAGGTGGTGGTAGTGGTAGTTTGATTTTGGTTGGTGCCATATTGACCGTCCCATAAAAAACAACTGATCTCGTGGAATTTTCACACACAGCCGTCTCTTGTCGTTGTTGTTTTTGTATGCACTGTTCACAAAAGGAGATAGAGATACAGCGATTCGGTATCTCTATCTCCTGGATACACCGAACTGCACCTGCATCTGATAAACTGGCATATCGTTGCCTTTAATTTCATTTTTTTTGCATATATATTTGCATGCTGCTCTTGAGTGACGCAAAGTGTGGCTTGGGACGTGGCTGAAGGTGGATAAGAGTGGACTGGGAAGGTCGGGGGTAGGGCAGCTGTCTCTCTCACACATACACGGCACACCCGGAAGCTCAGCTAGGGTCCGCGTGCACGCCGCAGCCTAGCAACGGCCGCGCGCGCTCCTTACTGAGCGGTAAATATCCGGTAAGAGCAGTCGCAGGCACGGACGAGGCGGATTCTCACTGCGCGTTTCGCACTCTCAGGAGGTAGGCACCGGAACTTTATCTTGGTGTTGGGGGCTTTTTTGCGGGTCGTGTGATTTCAGTTTCTCTTTGAAACTACCCAAGACGTGTGTAACGAATAGTTTTTTTATCTTAGTTGTTGCATTCCTCAAGGCTGAATGTTTACCGTTTGTGTTAAGTTTACATTTTAGGGATAGTTAATATTTTGTCGCTTCAAACAGAATACAGGTGAGGAGTTTGAATTCCAGCCCAAACTTCCGCCTGGATTAGATCCTTGGTCAATTAAGACACTTGTAAAAGATACAGGTAATATATTGAGAGAGAGAGAGAGAGAGAGTGTCTGTTTTGTGTTTTTATGATTTTGTACTGAAGTCTTACTCGACTATGAAAAATGGCCACTGCACACTTTGTACTGTATACTACACGTAATAGGAAAAATTAGAATTATAAACGTTTGTTTTCCTGTACATACAGTGTACTGTGTATATATAATACAATGCAACAGAGGATCTTTCCTGGATAGAGCTGCTTTGCAAAGCTAAAACCATGAACTCCTTTTAAGTGTATTAGTATGCTGCTGTGAATTGAGATCCTGCCCACAAGCTGCTCAGTTACTTGACAGATGTCCAGTCTGTGAAACAATCAATGGGACCAGTCCAAGACTTGGTGTCTGAGAATCAGTTTAGTAGGCTGCACAACCATGGGGAAGACTGCTGACTTGACAGCTGTCCAGAGCTGTGGGGAGATTCACAAGAAGTGGACTGCAGCTGGAGTCAGAGCTTCAAGAGCCACCACGCACAGACTTATGCAGGACATGGGCTACAACTGTTGCATTCTTTGTGTCAAGCCACTATTGGTTAAATGTATGCACACTTTAACAATTCTTGCCTATTCTCTTTTTTTTTAAACTTGAATAAAATTTTTAATAATTGAATTATGGCAGCAATATGTTATCATGTTTCCTCTAAAGATGTCAGTAGTCGCACCATCATTGATGCTGTCATATGACTGTCAGAAGAGAGGCATATAGTTTTCACGTTGAAGTGTGTTTATATAGGGGATTTTTGGCCCATTATACATCCATACATCCGTAGTCAAAAGTTAGGAGACACCTGTTAATTGCATGTTCTTTCCTATTTTTTATTTCTTTCTTCATTGTAAAACAATGATGAAGGCAGAGGTGCTGCTTTTTTTTCGGTGTTGCTTTTTTTTCGGTGTTGCTTTTCTGGGATGGTCTTCATGAGAGCCGTTTCATCATGGTGTTCCTGAACCAGTGATCAATGCCTTATCCTACTGAAAGTGCCCACTACTATCAGCAAATACTATTTCCATAAAGGATGTATACTTGATTAGCAACAATGTTTAGGTAGGTGGTACGGGTCAAACCTCCACCGGTTTGCCTTTTTTTCATAGTGCATCCGAGTGCCATCTGTAGGATTACAAATTTATAAAATGTTAAATCTAGCTTCCAACGTAATAGTATATAAGCTGAACAAGTTATGTACATTGGGTTTTACATTTTCAAATTCAAATTTTATTGGTCACATACACAATCATACACAGTATAATATGCAGTGAAATGCTTTATACGACCGCCAGTGACCTTAAAAAAAGAAAATAAAAGCTTGTACGTAAAATAAATAATCAATAAAAAGGAAATACTAAAGAAATAATTTTAACTAGTAAAATTAACTGTGCATAAGGGCATAATAAAATATTGCAAAAATATAGGATTAAAGTGTCGATTTAAGGTAAAGATGGTGACATTCTAAGAAGATCCAAGTTTGGTAGCCCAGGTGTCAGAGACATTAACCTTTTGTCTTTATGTACTTCCTGACCGCTGGGTAGGGTCCCAAAGTCAATGTGAATGCTAATCTCAAGGCCAGGCCATGCCTTTGTCTCTATGATAATGTAAAGGTTTGGGGGATACTGTCAGGCTGATTAGATGAACACCTATGCATTTGAAAGCCACTGTTATGCTGATGAGATCAGGGCTGGGGAACTTCCGTTACCAGGCTGCCTCCGGTACCACACTATGCTTTGTTTAGATTGTCTCCACCCCTTTGTATCCCTCCCTCTTGTAAAGTATAAACTCTAGGGTTAGGGTCTCTGAAAAAGTTCCCAACACATCTTTTTCCTGGGTATGCAACAGGCGCGCGCACACACACACACACACACACACACACACACATACATAGCCATCCACATGATGTAAAAGATAATGTGATTTATCAGACCAAGCCACCTTCTTCCATTGCTCCGTGATCCAGCTCTGAGGCCCATTGTAAGTGCTTTTGGTGGTAGACACAGCACAACAAACTGTGACAGACTGTCTTCTTACACCTTTCTATCAGAATGAGCATCAACCTTTTCAACGATTTGAGCTACAATAGCTCTTCTATTGGATCAGACTACACGGGCCAGCCTTTGTTCCCCACAAGCAGCAATGAGTTTTTGCCGCTCATGACCCTGTCATCAGCTTAACGCTTTTCTTTCCTTGAAACACCTTGGCAGGTCCTGAGCGTGGCAGCCCGGGATCATGCCATACTGTAAGAACTACAGTTTTGGAGTTAGTATTCTGACCCAGTTGTACAGCCATCTCATTTGTCAAAGTTCTGTTCTGCCCTTTGTTTTTTATGCTTCCAACACATCAACTTCAAGGACAAAATGTTCACTTGCTGCCTAACTAACTTCCAGGTGCCAATATGGGTAATCAGTGTTTTTCATGTAAAATAGTGAATATGTGCCTCCTGGAAATCCTGGAATTTACTGAGATAGCTATTAATCAGCTGAACATCACAATACTGATCCAGACAATATTTTTTTTGCACAAAGAAATTGGCATTTAACACTTTCTATGGGACCAAGACTTACTGGTTGTATTCAGCCTGACAAAAGGGAATTAATGAAAAATGGAGGTAGGGATTAAGTCATCAGTGGACATCTTGAAGTTTATTGTCAGGATAGGACAGACAGACAGTTTTTGTGTATATGGTAATGCTCTGTTAATGCTGAATGGCCTCTGTTTGCAGATTGTTTATTGTATTGCATATGTAACCTTTTTGGCTAACGGCTGTTTTTGTTCTGATTTACATGATCCTGTTACTATGTTTGTGGCTTGGGGAAAAACAAAAAGCTACACTGTTTAATTTTAATGCGTAATACTCCACTGGATATTGATCAGATCTTACTGCAATATTTGTATTTGTAACGTTCTGTGCCTACAGTACTAGATAATGTTAAAGAAGACATTCTCTTAAGCATAAGCAAAGCCTCCTTTACACTAGTGCCCTCTTCCTTAAACATTTGCAACACCTCCTGCAATATGGCCAACATGCAAACTTCACTTTCGTCACCCAGTGGTGTTAGCTAACTGTCAGAGCAGGCTGCTTATGAGGAACTGAACATGTTTGACATATGTTAAAAGCTTCATCCACAAACAGGTGATCTTTTAATGCATTTTGCTAGCTCTTTGAACGTCTCTGTTGCAGGGACACTTCAGTGCTAAGGGCTGGCTTTCAAACCTCTGCATACACACTTACCTGTTTCTAGAAGCATGTGCTCAGACAGAGTTTGCATTTAAACAAGGCCTCTTCTTAAATGCTGAACAATGACTGTCCATTCTGGTTCTTAGTTATATAATAATATCTGCACCTCTGGAGAGGAGTCGTGCCCAGCGTACTTGTCTCTCTCTCTCTCTAATGGCTCTGCATGTTTTGTTAAGGGCCTGTCACCATGGAGACACACCTTGCCAGTGGCCAGCTAAGCACTGTATAGCCCTGAATGATCAGGAGCAAAGGAGGAGGAAAAAGGCGGAGATAAGAGTAGGGTGGGTAAGGGAGGGCTGGATGAGAGGTTTTCTCTTCTTGCTCTCACCTTTAGTAGAGATGTTTAGCTTTTTTAGAGATGACAGACTCTGGAGGATATGCTCAGAGGGTAACCAAGTATTCAGATCTAGATGAATCAAGTGGATAGTTTGTTGCTTAGGAAGGGAGCAGACCATAAACTTTAAATATCCGTTTGCTCAACATGTCTCTTGTGTAATGATTAGAGCAAAATTTTGAGTAATTATGCTTTAGCTGGAATATACTGGTAGTCAGATTTTATCTGAGAATAAAAAAGCAGTTTAGCTAAACAAGTTGTTTTTTCAACTTAATATATTAATGCTGACCTGTTTTTAATGTCTTGTTCTCTAGATGGCGTCAGTGAACGACTCGCGCCTGCCGCAGCAGCCTTCTCAAAAGGATGCAGCTGATCAGAACTTTGATTATATGTTTAAGCTTCTGATTATTGGCAACAGCAGCGTGGGCAAAACCAGCTTCCTTTTTCGATATGCTGATGACTCTTTCACCTCGGCCTTCGTCAGCACCGTAGGCATTGACTTCAAGGTCAAAACTGTCTTCCGCAACAACAAGCGGATCAAGCTTCAGATCTGGGTACGTTTAAGTAAAGTATCTATTAGGGGTGAGAATCGCCAGAGACCAGCCGATACGGTATTATCACGATACCTAGGTGCTGATCCGATTTGTATTGCGATTCTGTTAATATCAAGATTTTAGATTATTATATTCCTCTCCAGTATTAGTTATTGTTTTTATTTATAAAAAAAATTCTCACAATTCTAAGCAAATGGCAAACAAGTTTCTCTTCTCGTACTTTAGAGTGCCATCTGTAGGATAATAGAGAGCTGGCAACATTTCACCACCTCAAATGTAAACATACATGTGTGAAAAAAACATAAATTTATTTTTGATCTAAGTTAATAAGTGTTGCGATACATGAATTGCCACACAAAAGAATGTGAGACCTCACTGAACTGATTTTTTCCCCCCACATCTCTAGTATCTATATGTATCTACATAAAAGCTCTTATCTTTATCTTGGGTGTTTGTTGTTTACAGTATGTTGGAGCTTCAAGTGTCTGAGCCTAGAACAGTGTTTTGTTTTATTGGCTGTAGAGTCTGCTTGAATTGTGCATAATTCATTGGACTTCTCAGGTTTTTGCATGACATTACAATGTATTGTGCTTTAATGCACTCCTGGACACAGGTAAAACTTACATTTGACCTAAACTTTGAACTTTTTTTTTTTTTTTTTTTTTTTAAACAAGTGGTGGATATAATGAACAAAGCGTTCCCTGGACAGTTTTCTTTCATGTTTCACATATGATGCTTCTCGTTGTTTCATCATTATTGTTACAAAGATCTGGTTCTCATTTAAACAATCTTACAAAAATTATTTCTAATTTAATGCATTTTTTTGTGTTGAATTTGTGTAGCAGAAGTCCCAAATAAAATGGCAGACTGTTATTTAATCACAAATCAGAATTTATTTGAAATTGCACCCCGCCTCGTATCCTAAGCCTCCTGCGATAGACTCCATGTCCCCGCGACCCTGAATACAGGATAAAGCGGTATAGAAGATGAGTGAGTGAGACAACTGAAAGAAAATATTTGTAACAGATTGCCTGGACTGGCATTGTGCAGACTTGTGATTTTGTGTTACAGAGTTACAGATTGACTACCTTACATATCAGCTGTATTAAACTTGATTTTAGTCCTGAAATGTCAGTTTTCAGCATTATTACTTGCATTGTGTTGAAGAAACGCATACGCTGTATATGTACATATAATGATATAAGAACAATATCTACCAAGAAAGTAAATAAAGCAGCTATCTATTGTCATTATTTTTGAAAAATGTTTGGTGTTTTTATTTTATCATCAGGTTTGGATTTCATCCAGATTTACCAGGAATATCACGTTCCAGGTTTCGTAAGAATGAAAAATGCAACAGAAAAACTGGAGAGAAAAAAAATCAGTAAAATGACAAATGTAATCAAATAGTAGTTATATTAACTCATTAATTAATATTGTATTCAATGAGTAAATATTACTACTATATGATTACATTTATATCGTTTTACTGATTTACTATATTCATTTTTGCCCTCAGCTTTTAATTCTTAAGAAACCTGAAACCCACTGTTTCTGGTAAATCTGACTGAATGCCGAATCTAATGATTAAATAATAACGCCAAAAATTTGTCAAAAATAATGACATGCTTTCTTTTATTTATTTTATTTAGGTTCTGCAGACTATGATTATCTGAAACAGCTCATGGTCTTTATAAAGCTTTCATTTCTGCCGAAATGCTGCTTTATGATCAGCATGTGGGAGTCACATTTGTCCCCTGGGAACATGAGGATCTCTCATTTGCTGTTCCTTCAAACTGCTAATGATTAATCTTTCTTCAGCTGACTCTGTGAAAAATTGTACAGAATTATTGACCTTGGCATTATCTTTTAAAATTTCTTGAATATTTGAAACTCTGTACCTTTTACTGTTAATCTTACCATTTGAAATATTAGCTCACCTTAAGCTCGTCCAGGACGCTGTACATTACAGTAAAGCAGTAACAGCAGGTCAGATAACTGATTAGCACTCTTCTAGTGGGCAGATGAAGTAAAGTACTTGCAGACCTTCGCTGATTCCAGACTCTCCTTAATGTGCTCAGTGGCATCAATCCAAAGCTGAAATGGCCTGTTTGCTTATACTACCTTTTCCAGGGGGCCCACAGAAAGGTTGGCACGAACTGCTTCCTGACCCAACCACACCTCATTCCTTTCTAATGCCAGAAAGCTTAGCTGGCAAGGGTCATCAAGAGTTATCTGCAGTTTTAGTTTGCTTCATTATTTTTATACCAACATCGTTATTAGATTTAGGAGATTGGAACATGACTTGAAACTCCAGACCAAGTACTTTGGTTTTCTTATTAAAACTGCATTGACTCTTGCTCTAGTTATGTTAATCTAATACCTAAGAACATTGATAAGATGTGGATTTAAGTCTGTGATTAAGCTTTAAACACCTAAGCACTTTCATCACATTTTCGTGTGTTTCAGAAAACTATGTACAGTATAGACAGCTAGAAAGAAAGAGTTAAAGAAATTGCATAAAGTAAGTAGTATTTATCCAGGCATGGTGTCGCTTATGTATTGGGACACACCTGCTGCAGGGAATTGTCCACAGAAAACAGGATATGGCACATTTGTAAAGGCCACAATGACATTTACACTATTGACTTCTCTTACAGGATTGTCTCAGGGAAAACCATATCCTTATTTTGTTTATTGATTTGTATCTCTTCTTTCTTGAGTTGATAGCCAAAGGGAATAAGCCATGGGCCCACATGAACACATTTATAAATTGGAAAATTAAGCTAAGTATAGCGCTATAGGCAAACTATGCATGTTGTCTTATAAGTGTTTATTTATTTAACGTGACACACATGCAGGGGCTTGAGTGATGCACTATGGTTTCCTGAGCAACCTTTTCTCTCCGTCTTTCTTATGCAAATGAGGGTGCCAGACCAGGTTTCCAGGCGACAGTGGGATAGTTGCTGTGCCAACCCTTTACCTGTCTGATTTCAGCTCTTCGATTTTTTCATAATTACTATAGGCACAAAAATCCCTATCAAATCGGAGTGTCCTACGCTAACAATTCAGTGACTTCGTTCATGCCTGGCCTTTTATATAATTACATGTGGATAAGAGCTTAAAATTGTCTGTGTCAGTCTCACTTATGAGATGCACTTTAACCAGAGCTGCAACTCTCCAATCCACATCTGAAAGAAGTACCATCGTGCTGCAACACATATGATCCATGGCTAGACCGATCAAAGCTTTTAAGAAATTGATAAATGGCACATTAAAAAGTCACTGATGTTTTGTTGTATGCAGTCCTTTGCTGATCTGATGTAAAGTAGATGATGAAGTGCATGTAGTAAAGCGATGCACCATGCCAAGCCATCAGAACAGTTTCAATGTACCTTAGTACAGATATCTCTGGAGAGTTAAATTCTATTCTTCTGAAAGAACTTTTAACTGTCCGGTTTCGATGGCTATGTCCCATGATGGTCTCAGCCTCCTTGTTCTTGGAAGACCTCAATGTGGTCCTCTGTTTTTGTATCACATATACCTAAAGATCTGATGATTTGTGTATGCTGAGTTGCCTTTTTTTATCATCACATTTCTGAACAGCGATAATTCATGAGAGAATAGATCAAAGTATATTCTCTCAAATAATGTATTTTTGCAAATGTTTTTTTTTTTTTTTTGTTATTCAAACTATTGTGTAAACATTAGATACTGTAGTGTGTATGAGATTTTTTTTTATTAGGTAGCAGCATTAATGACCTATTAAAGTGTCAAAAATCATAGATTAACCCCTCCCAGATGTTTCATAGTTGCAATAACGTTTACTATGATTAAATCATTGAGATGTGATTATTGCTATCATTTACTGTAACTTTGGAAAGTTATAATTGGCTGCCCTCTGCTGGCTCACAATAGAAAGGTACACTTAACCTACCCCAAAGATGTGCACTTTACTGTGCTGTATATTTGACCTTAGCTTTGTGTTTGCTTTGTGCCAGGACACAGCAGGACAGGAGCGCTACCGAACCATCACTACAGCATATTATAGGGGAGCCATGGGCTTCCTGCTAATGTATGATGTCACCAACCAGGACTCGTATAATGCTGTACAGGACTGGTAAGTGAGGGGCAAAGGGGGAAAGGGATGAAAGAGAACAGCATACCTGTGCATATCAGGGAAGGATTATTTTTAAAGGGGCCTCACTGATCACACAAAAAGCACAAAAGAAAAACATTCACCCTAACTTAGCAGTACATAATGAAATCTCAGCAATATTATCCAGCCGGCTGAAAGCCAAGGAGGAAAATTTGTTCTTCTCTTTGACAAAGTAGCATATGTGAAATTTCTCCTATCCAGTCATTGTGACATTATCCAATGACATTGGATGCGAAACAGTTTGAAAAGTTGATCTTGGCTGGCTTCACAGAGCGCATGTGAGCATGATACCCTGTGCCCTGTTCACATGTGCCCTGTGAAGTCAGCCAAGATCAACTGTGAACATGGTGCCAATCCATCACAGAGTACACACACACACGCACATACACACACGCACAATGGAAAATTTGGGAACAGCAATTGGCCTAAATTGCATGTCTTAGTGGGAGAAAAGTGAAGTACCCAGAGGAAACCCGCTAAGCATGGGGAGAACATGCAAAGTCCATGCACACAGCCCGATGTGAAGGTGAAACCTCAACCCTGAAGTTGCAAGGCACCAGTGCTAACCACTACATTGTCGTCCCACCTGAGACCTGAATATTTGGTGGAAATTCGCATATGACCAAATTTGGGTAGGGAAATGGTAAATTCACTGCATAATGACTGCATAACTGCATTGCATAATGATTCACCTTTAAATCTCTACTTGTTGAGGGCCCCTAGTGGACAGGGCCCCTTGACACGTGCATAGTGAATGTCACTAGTACAGGTCACAGACTTGGAAAAAGCCATTATTTTAAGATGATGCACCATGTAAAACCACCAAAACAGTTCCAATACATTTTAGCACAGATTCAACACAACTTCTGTTCTTCTGAAAGATATTTAACTGTCCAGTTTCTGTTAGTCTGTACCCTCAGTGAGTTTCTTGGCAGACAGGGGTAGATCCCAATATGGTCTTCTTGCTCCAGGTTTGATGTATGGATATGCTGAAATATCGTGTTGAGGGCCCCCTAGTGGCCAGGACCCATTGACATGTTTCATCTTTATGATTCACTGGGTTAACCATAAGAGTATTGACTGTTCTGTACAGTAGTCTGTATATCGTGATTGAAGAACACATTTTAAACTGTTGTCTTTACTATGTGTGTATATGTTGCCTTTAGGGCTACCCAGATTAAGACATACTCATGGGACAATGCACAAGTGATTCTGGTAGGTAATAAATGTGACCTAGAGGATGACCGGATTATTCCAACAGAAGACAGCCAGAGACTAGCTGATGAACTAGGTGAGAATAGACGTCTGAATCCTTGACACACTATAGCACACATGGCAAATAAACTAAAACCCACTTCTTTGCACACACTATGTCCAAATTTTATTAAAATCTTTATTTGAATAAAGTTCACTTCCACCATTGCTTTTTAAAAAATATATATATATTTTTATATACAGGATTCCAGTTTTTTGAGGCCAGCGCTAAAGACAACATCAATGTGAAGCAGGTATTTGAGCGGTTAGTGGATGTAATCTGTGAGAAAATGAACGAAACTATGGAAGGAGATGGTGGTCCACTCGGCAACCTGAAAGATTCCAACCTGCAAGACTCTACTAGTGAAGGACATGGCAGCTGTGCCTGTTAAAATACAAACCCGACAGCATCTTACTTCCATTCCACTCTACAAACTGCAGCCTTGTTTCTGTCCCCCTGCCACACACCCATCTGTGGAGACTTCAGACTAGCTGTCTAAGACTTACTCTTGTGGATTAAGATGTGTTCTGTAAACCTTCCTTGCATTTCTTCGGTATTTGTAAATCCAGTATTCTAACTCAAATGTATCTGGTTTAACTAAGTTAAAGTATATAGTCTTTTCGTGCATGATGGCTCTAAGCATTTCTGCCAACAGAAAAAGGATGTTTGTTATTTTTACTAAGCATGACATCAAGGTAGGTAGAAGCATTTTCTCTGAATTTGAACTAATGCACACAGTATCTTAAATCATATAAAATCTTCTTAAACTTTGTTGCAGTTTTTTTAAAAACTTCACTGCACTAAGAATTGCACAGGCTGATAGAGGTCTGTGCGTTAGCAGTTTGCAGAGATAAACATCCGTCATTCCACACCCATCCTTTCCCTCTAGCCCTTGTTGGTTGCACTCTTCTCATCTGAAAAAGGTTTACGAGAGCTCTGTGACTTAGACCACAATGAACAGGTTTGTTTTAAATGCAAGTCGATAGCCCCACTTTCAACTGCCAATCTGAAAAAGGTGCCAGACGTGGGTAGAATACTGTCTGTTTTGTTTAAAGGTTTAGGTTTTTCAGGAACTACATGTCAATGCACCAAGCGTGAAACACAAATTAAGGCAAGAGGAAGTAAAATTTTGATTCATATGATCATGTTAGTGTTCATATGAAATATATATATATATATATATATATATATATATATATATATATATTTATATTATTTTTTTTTTTTTTTTTTTTAAACATGAATGAAGGGAGTGTTGTTCTAGTATGGGTCGATGGGAATAATTAAGGCACCGTCACATAGCTTTTGAATGAATGAATTTTGTTCAAATAAGCATGAAATACCTTTAATTCTTATTAGTTTTTGTATCTCACAACGTCTCACTTTTTAAGTATGAAATTAATGTAAAGTTAACGTTACAGACTTGGTATGCTTTAAAGTTTTAAGCTTTTAAGTGGTGTTCGTGTGTTTAAACTGTATTTAAGGCTGTAGTGTATGAAAGAGCCAGCTGTACAAGCAAAGGGCTTGTTGAAAAAGAGGGTAAAGTGTGTCGTGTTTCTACAGTTTGTACAGCATTCTATCTGTACCTGCATCCCTTACATTTGTTCACAGTTGGGAAGAGAAACTATTGTTGTGTGGGAATTATTCAGTAATTGAGACAACACTGTTGCCAACACTGTGTTCCAACACTGACCGCATATGCTGTATATATTGGCAACCTGTATGGACTATACTGGCTCGTACAAAGTTTTCTGGTTAAAAGAAGGCTTTCCAGGTCTAAATTACATCCTTGTGATGTGACCTGGTCAGTGTGATAAGGGAAACTAGAGAAAAGTCTCTGCATCTAGTCTAACCTCCACCCCTTCTCTCTCCTTTTTCTTTTCTATCAATTGCCAAACATACAGTTAACTGTTATGATCCGTTGGCACAGCTCAGCAGAGATAGTATGGTCTTACAATTTTGTTTCATTTGCTGAGGTTTTTTGGAGGGGGCTTTGGAATGTCTCATACCTACTGTACCATTAATAAAGCGTATATTTGCTCACATGGTTCAGAAGCTTGGCTACTGTTTATTAATATTAGCTCTTTGCTGTTTTTTTTTTTTTTTTTTAAAGAACATTGGGGTGCAGAGGGCCACTGTTATCATCTGATTTACAACTGTATACCACATGCTGTGTTTTATCTAACTATCCAGAGAAGTGAACATGACAAAGGGGGCTTCCTGCAGCATGCTTTCTTGGTACCCACCGGTAACCCACAACCTCCTGAGACACAAAAACAAGACATGATTGTTCGCCATACTGTAAATATGGAAACTACATTTTGGTCAATCAAGTAGTTTGAACACAAAGTTTGTTTTTCTGCTGAATGAAAACATGTAGGAAGAAACACAATTTTTAAATTCTAGATGAAAACAATTGTTGTACTCTATATAGCCAAAAATATGTGGACATGACTTTAAACCCATCAGTAGTAGGATTCTTGCCGGCCATGCAGAAGGCCCAGATTCAGTTACCGCCCAATGCCCAAACCCCAGCCACTGGATGCAGTGCCAGTCCTAAACACGGATAAAATGAAAGTGGGTTGCGACACAAAGGGCATCTGGCGTAAAAACCTGTGCCAAGTTGTGGGAGGATCGGATGGTTCACAGTGGCGACTCCTCAACAGGAGCAGCTGAAAGACTAACAAACAAACTCACTCAAACACCTTGCATATGCCTGGAGCTTATCCCAGGGAACGAGAAAAAGGCAGGGTACACCTTGGGGTGTACATACACATTATGGGCAATTTGAAAACACAAAATTGGTGGAAACCAATCATTTACTCACTTAATTCTATAAACAGGATTGCAGGAGGCCTATCCAAGGAGATTTAGGACACATACTACAGGCAATCTGGGTTTGCCAATTAGCCTAATCTGTGCGTCTTTGTACTGTGGGATGAAACCGGAGTACTTAGAGGAAACCCACCATGTACGGGGAGATCATGCAAACTCCATGCACAGAGAAAGGACATATTAACATATTACATGAGAGACCAGGAGCTTAAATATAAAAAGAAAACAGAATAACTGATTTGGAAAAGGATCACCTCCCTCATAAGAATGCTTTGTAGACTCAATCAGGTGAACCTACAGTACAAAGGAAGAAGACTTTTTCTCATTATAGTAATAGAATAACAGAGAAGGTAATAGGGAGTTGCATAGAAATTGTGTCTTTGTACTGTAGATTTAGAGAAATCATATGACAAGGTGCCGAGAGAGGAACTGTGGTTTTGTATGAGGAATTTGGCCAAGTTGGGCTTTTGTATGTGTGTGTGCTTGACCTGTGTGTGTGTGTGTGCTTGTGCTGAGTTTAATAAACTACTCTCCAGCATTTGCATTGGGGAGCAAATAAGCTCACTCGTCCTCCAAGATCCCTGATAGCGTCGAAAAACGCTACAATACCTTATTATATGGTATGTACATATTATGTACAGTATACACATACTATGTACATGTTTATGTATAGGAATTACATTACCATATACCTACATCAAGGGTAGCTCAGTGGTTAAGATGATGGTCTTTTGATTGAAAGGTCCAAACGCCCGAGCAAGTTTAGGGCCCCTGAGCAAGGCTCTTACCCCTGTGCTATGAGAGAAAAAATGTAAGTCACTCTGGATAAGAGTGTCTGCCAAATGCTGTGAATAATAATAATAGTATACAATAACAGTATTTAACAAAGATGACTGTTTAGTGTGAAGTATAAAAGTGAACCTTGGATGAGGGAGCCACTTACCCAACTAAATTATATTAAAATGAAACAACATACTGTAAGACATCATAGATGAGTTTTTTGTTTGATTGTTTTGCTCTTGGATAGAAGCCTTTTTGCGTAAAGAAATGAACTGTATGGTGTTTAATTTGTACTCAGCAGCTTTACAGTTCAGTGTGAGTGTCTTGAACAATAAGGTGGATTCTGGCAGTGTTGGGGCGTTTTAATTTCACTTTATCTGTGCGTTAAAGCGGCTCTCGGACAGGCGATAACGTTCGCTGAGCGCAAAACAAGCGCGCCTGATAGCTGCTGATAAGATGACACGTTACACACACTCTCTCACACTCTGTACACTCTGTACTCACACGGTCTGTGTAGCGGAGCCTCACACTGTCCACGCTCTCTAATTCACCTACACACACACACACCTGTAGACTTTATTTACAGCTCATATATATCCATCATAAAATACCCATATTTCTTTTATTAAAAGTCTGTCTGTCTGTCTGTGTGTTTTTAAAAATGGCAAGGTGCGACATCATCACGTGCGTTGTCTCTAACCACAGGTTTTGCCGCCATACACGTTCAGCTGAAGCCCCGCCCACAAACAAAAGTTTGTTTTAAAGTCCCGCCTCCGCGTGACTGTAAAACGAGTAAACAGTTCTGTCGCGGGTATTCGGGTTTTATCTAACGCGCTGCACGCGCGGTATCTCAGAAACAAGCTGGACAGAAAGACAACGCGTCAGGCAACTGCGTAATTATGCAGAGGAACAGAAAGCGGCACCGCTTTTGTTCTATACGACCAAAAGATGTCCAATGACAGGATAAACATACTGGTGTTGTGCGCACTTTCTTTGGCTTTAGTCGCGAACGCGGGACAAACTTTTGAAAGCAAAGGTAGGGCGAGATACCTTTTACCTGTTTATCTGTCCAGTTATAAAAGGCTCTTGTGTGTATGGGTCAGTCTACAGAAATGATGGAAAGTGCTGTCACTACGTTTTGCTGATGGTAAAATAATTTCAAACATAACAGACACATTACTTTATTCACATATACTTTATGTATATTCAGAAAATATAGTATGGACTTTCAATCATGAAATACACTTTCTTACTTTAATGTTCAATATAAATTGTAGCATCTTTTTAAAAAGCCAAGTTCAAGGAAATGCCTTGATATTAAAGTTGAACATACTGTATACTTTTCATCTAAAGATATTTTTTCATGAAATTAATTTGATTCACAATAACATCAACTTCTAAAATCATGAAGCAATAATTTATCAGTCAGCCAAAACTATGTCAGTACACAAAAAAGTGTTTTTACCCAAAAAGAGATTTTTATTTAAAAATAAATTTGACAATTTGAAATTGGTCCTGTCTCAGAGGTCACTCATGAAGAGCACTAGACAAATGTAAAAGCTATGTCAGATGTCTCGCTTTGTTTGTTTAGAAATGAAATCATTTATTTTGCAATTTTAAGCAGCGCTTTGAAGTCAGTCATTAGTGTTACTCGATATATACTCGGTGTTACTCGACTACATCTACTAATGAATTGGTTTGGAATTGTTAAAAAGCGCTATGCAAACAAATAAATAAATAAAATTTATTTGAATTTGACTTCATTTGACTTGTGGTCTTGAACATGGAAGCCATACATTTCAGGAGATTTTTTTATGACCCAAATCCCAACTTTTCTATAGAATGACCTATATACCCTATACACTGCACATGAATTAGTTTTGTGCATCATTGTTTTCATTAGGACTTATTTATTAGTTTATCAATCAATAATGAAAATAAAATCTCATCTGACAGTGATTCAGTTGCTTCGTGATGAGCCAGAGAACATTAAATGCTTTTCTGAGACACTGAGGGATTTCATCTGTTTCTGGGAAGGGGAGAAGAAGACCAGTTACCACAGCCAACCCACCTTCACTTTCATTTACCAATACAAGTAAGTTACCTGTTGGATAAGGCGGAATTTAATAATTCATAACATCAAACCAAGTATCAGGTTATCTAATGCAAAAGATCATATCTATACATTTTCTTTTCAAATTTCATACAACAGTTTTCATTATGAATTATATTATGGACCAAAATCTGAATTTAATCTACTTAGCATTTGGTATGTCAACCTTTTGCTCTAATGACAATGTGCACATTAGCTGGCATGGACTCCATGATCCATTTCAGATTAAATCCATCTAGCTTCATTTTGGTCATTATAAGCATCTATTATGGTCATTATAACTTTGCATATATTTTAATAGCAACCTAGAAAAAAGAATCTTACAAAATCCTCTCAATATGAAATATTCAAGATATTTAACATTTGCTTTGTTTTAAATATTTAATTAGTATTTATTTATTTTTTAATTCCCAGATTTTTAAAGTGGTCTCAGACTTTTGGACATTTTGTAAATCGACCTAAAATCCATCTATACAATTGTATTTGATGTGAACGTGAAACTAATATGTTCTTTGTTTTTAGGAATGAGAATAGCAGTGTGTGTGCTGTGTCTGAACTACCTATACAACAAGATGGTGGTAAAAGGTTGTTTCTCTGCAATATCCCCAAAGCTCAAAACTTCACTCCTCTCCGAATACGTGTGTTTGAGGGGGGAAAAGAACTCTACAACCGCAGCCTCTTTATTGACCATGCTAGTGAGTTCACACAGATTAAGAAGATTTTAGACTCTTTGTTCTAAAAGTCACCATGTTAATAGGTTTTTCTTGCTTTTCACCAGTTTTACTGGATCCTCCTGCTAACCTGACTGTAGTGAGCACAGAGAAACAAGGGGAACTGATCGTGAACTGGCTGCCTCCTGCTATAAAGTACATAGATGACAGTTTGATATATGAGATCAGATATGTGGCTGAAGGGAGTCCTATGAGGAAGGTAAACATAAACATGCTCACATTTTTTACATTTCATTTCACAAAGGAATTCTTGAAATATATCAAAAGTGTTAAAAATCTGGTAAATGAGATGAATTCACTGCTGTCACATTTGGAACGGAGCCCTTTTGAGTCACATGAACATTTTAGTAAAAAAAAAAAAAACATACTGTGACCAACTTTTTTCTTCAGAAATTGGTGTAGACCCAACATTAAGAAGAACTCTTATAAAAGTATTAGGATTAGGGGTAAATCATCTTAATAGTCTAATATAATGAAAATAGTTTAAAAATAGGAATTATTTTCAGCTGCGGATAAAAAAAAAATCAGTGCACCAATCCCAATCATTATACCAGTAGATTTCAGAATATGGCACCTTTAATATTTCTTACTAACAAACAAACTCTTAGAGGAATTAAATCTACAGTATTAGGATGTCCGTCTTCCATCAATACTGTATACTATTTTCTTTTTCAGCCTGAGGTGTTGCGTTTAGTATCACCAAAGAGACCACTTCTATTAATATGGATAATTAGCATAATACATTGTAACCTTTGTTTTCAGGAAATAGTAAAAGCCAGCACAAAATTCACCCTGCGTGGCCTTCAGCCAAGCAGCAAATACAAGGTGTTGGTCCGTGTCAAACCTGACGGCATCGCCTATGATGGTTACTGGAGTGCTTGGTCAGGTCCTGAGTTCGGGACTACATCCCCAAGTGGTAAATGCTATTTAAGCGCTATTTAATCATTCCAGATTCAATTTATTGTCGACCTTGCTGTTCTTCTTATTCAATACTTTTCTTCCTCACTAGACCCCTTGATTGTGGTACTGGTTCTCATCATCTCTATGATCTTCATCTTGCTGTCTCTTACTGTGCTTCTGTCCCACCACAAGTCAGTAGGATACGTAATATACACTGTCTTTTTTGTCCTATCATGAACAATAAATTAGTACAAATTCATAATAAAAAGTCCTGCACAGAACCTAAATTAGAGCGACAATATAAAATGGTACCTTATGGAGAGTTGTTGTTAACCATTGCAGATTCCTGCTAAAGAAAGTCTGGCCTGCCATCCCTTCACCTGAGCACAAATTCCCAGGCCTTTTCACAGTCTACAAGGGTGACTTCCAGGTACTAATATTGCTGTTAACTATTTACATGCAAGCTATTTTAAAGCACAGACACATCCAAGCTATGACTAGCAAAAAATGTATATCTTTTTAATTCCTTTCAAAATAATTATGGACAGTTTCTTTTTTACATTTTTATACAAACATATTAGCCAACAGCAAAAAAGTAACTCTACCTGAATAGCTTACTTTTGTAAAACAATAATGCTTACCTTAGAAGGAACTTTAGAGAACTTTGCATTAACTAATTTTGATTGGACCCTCAGGAGTGGCTTGGCCACAGTAGTGGCAGCAGATGGCCAGTTCATATCTACACAGAGGAGCTTCCTTCCTCCCTGGAGGTGCTGTCTGAAGTCAGTCTAGCACCATCACTGACAAGTCACACATATTCACCGAGGCCAGAAGCAGCGGCTGACTTCCTGAGACAAGAGCCACAGGCCATATTAGAAGCAGACGATCAGTTAGACACGCAGGACATCGATGCAAGTTTGATTGATAGATGGCAAGAACCTCCACACAGCCACTGGTTTATGGAGCAGCTAAGGGCTTTTCAAGAGCATCCAGAGATTCTCTCCCATTCATCACTACTCGAATCACAAGACACATACGTCACTCTCAACCAGAACTCTCAACATATGCGAGGAGAAGTGCAAAGGGACGACAGCTTTGAGGAGACCTTGCCACTGCAGGTTCTCTTTGCTAGCAAAGGGTCTTCCTTGACGGCTGCCTCAGATTCTGATATTGGATCACTCCCACAAATTTCCGGATCAGGAAGACTTTCATCACAGTCCAGTCTTGAATATCCAAACCACACGTGGCCTTCCAAAGGTCCAGGATATACTTACATGGCTGTGGCAGACTCAGGAGTCTCCATGGACTACAGTCCAATGAGCTTCAGCAGAATAACAGACATGGGTAATGACGCCATCTGTGCGAATGAATACAAAAACGAGATTCCTGGACACAGACGACAACTTACTAGTCAACCTATCCACTTTGGCTATTGATTAAAAAAAAAAAAACTTCCTGCACAATAAAACAAGTAAAAATGATGTCCAAGTATGAACTTTGGGGAGTCATGTGCAAAAGACTGGATTTTTTTTGTGTGCTCATGGCAATGGGTCCCTTCAGTGCTTGTTTCTGAAACGATCAGAAAGACAATGAAGCAATCATGGAATGTACAGTAAGAATATCCCGGAGACAGACTCTCTCCCCTGGATTAATTATAAATAAAATTCCTTCTGTACTATATTTTTATTAATCTCTGGCAGCTGTTTTTTTTTACGGAACACCAAATACTACTTGTAGTGTTTGGAGAGAGATGGGAGGGAAAAAAATGCTAATTTTAAATGCTAATACCAAAAGCTAAGGTGTCTAATTGTGTAAATGACTTGATCTTCCAGTCAGTTCTGCATTTGACCACATGGTTTGCGTCTGTAAAATATTGTGTTTTGTGTAGACTTGCAAACACTTTGGTGCATAATACAGGTATCATTCATCTACAATTTATTTGTTATTAAAAATCCAAATTATAAACCTGTTTACTACTGCAGCTGACATGTATCAGTCTGTCAAATGCCATTTTAAGGCCTGTAACATTAGAGACATATATAGACTATAAAGACAACTTGACTAAATTCATACAGTTCATAAAGTCACATAAAAATATGTGCAACCTTACATTACAAGTTGTTTATTAAGTCTGAAAAATGCATTATTTCTTAAATATAATTTCATAGATTAATTAGAATCTACTGTAAATACTACTGTAGCACTCAATCATATGATATGTTTTAAACAAACAGTCTATAATTATGAATTATTTTTTTCTATTAAACCTTTTCAGGTTTGGGGTTTTGTCTGACAAATCAGTTTTAATCACTCACAGCATAAATTACATTTAAGGAAACTTACATTTAGATTGTGTTTTAGGCCTTTATGTTGTTTTTGCAAGTCAAATTTTTTTTTGGTGTAATGAAAAAGCATTTATTACATTGTACCTGTAAAGCTTGCCTACATAAGATCTCCAAATTTGAAGTATAATAATTTGAAACTGTTAAAAACAAGCAATCTTATATTTTCATATAAAATAAAGATGCAAATGTTCTTAAGCCTGCTTGTGGAAAGCCATAATATTTTTATTTATTAGGAGTTAGAAAAATATTCAGACCAAAGTCAATACATATTGTTCTATTTCAGTTTCAACAATATATTTTAATTGTGAGAAATGAGTTACAAGAAAGCTGTGTGATTGAAGTTAGGGTTAATTATTTAAATACAATCATAAAATGAGGTTGAACAATGCTTCACAGCGGTTCTATATTTGGGGCTAAACAGAATCAATCGACAGAATCAAGTTTAATATGAATGAGCTTAATTTTGAGCAGTCACATGCTCGCACGTTGTTCTTTCAGCTGCTCCCATAAGGGGTCAGCACTGCAAATCATCCAATCCAGGCTTGTGACCCATACTACCTCACTGGCTGGGTGAGAGGCATTAGCTGCGATGTGAACTTGGGCCTTCTACTTAGCAGACAAGAAGCCTATAACTGAGCCACTAAATCCCTGGTTGATCTTTCACAGTAATTGTGAAAAGCATCTGACAAGATTTATCCTGCTTTGTTTGTTTAGATTTTTATATCTACTGTAGGCATCATGAATTACAGATTATATTTGTTCACAAAACACCAATATAGTAGTGCTGCATGTTTTCAAAAGTTTGATGATTGTTTATTCTACAAAAATAAATTTCCAGGCACTTAGTAACAAACATTACATCCTTATAAAATATATACATGCATAAACAGATGTTATCCTAAAAATTCTAGATTCTGTGGCAAAATTTATCACATTGTCATATCACTCAGCTTACTGAAAAATTTGTGAGCACAAGACAATGGTTCATTAGTAAAAACAGAAAAATACATAAATGTTTCCAAATTAATAGGCTTTATTTGCTGCACTGTATCCAAGACTGTAGCATAAAAAAAACTTTAAGACTTTAAGTTTTATAAAAATAAAGTCTAGTAAACCTTGTGATTAGTCATGTTTTATTTCCACACTCAGAATATTGGACTTGATCCTCATTTGGTGTACTTTCTGGCCTGAAATCCAGTGTTCCATTAGGCTGCAACACCACGCGCCACTGTAATCCAAGACATCTCTCTCCATTATCAAACCCCTCAATTTGCAGTCCTGGACCCAAGAGATACATCAGCCATGCATTCTCCACCTCTCCATTTATCACCTTGTGCAGGTTGCACCTCACTTGCAAGTAGCGTTCCAGTACTAAGAGGACGGAATCTGGAGCATACATGTCACCTCCTTGTCCTTCCCACTCAGGCTGATAAGAGACAATGACTCTGCATGGGGGTTGTTGGCATTTCTCATTTCTGGCCTTGAGGAAAGTAGCAGTGTCATGGAGGAGAGCAACAATGTGAGCAGCTGTGCTCTGAGAATCTTGCTGCGGCCTGTCCTTAAAATAACGCTCCACTCCATCTATGATTAGCAAGGAAGGAAGCGGTGCAGTCTCAGGCACCAGCTCATGAAGGGATGCTATGTCCTCCAGAAGCTCCTCTAATGTCTTGGGATAAACAAATCTGATTTTCTAGAAAGGAGAATATTAAAGGGGGACAAAAAGATACAGGTTGAGCAAATACAGGTTGAGTCTGATTTCAAACATATTATGGAAAATAATTTACATAATCAGGAGAGAACTTTAGGCTAACCCTTTACATAACCAATAAGCAATTCAGCTGTGTAAAATGTTTATACTGTAAAAGATTCTGACTTTTTCATTAAAATTCTTTAAAATCAACAATTTAGTACGTTTCATTTTATCCTATGGTTTCCTACGTTGCTGTATTTGACTACCTGCTGATAGTGACCATAACTTACACTCACTGGGCAGTTTATTCGATACACCTTGCTAGTACTGGGTTGGACCTTCTGTAGACCTTCAGAACTGCCTTAATTCTTTATGGCATAGATTCAGCAAGTTCCTGGAAACATTCCTTATATATTTTAGCCCATACTGATATGATATCATCATGCAGTCACTGCAGACTTGACGGACACACCCATGGTACGAATCGCAAAGGTGCTCTATTGGATTGAAATCTGATGGCCTGTGGAGTCCATATGAGTACTTATTGACAAATCTCTGCTGAAATGGTCATGAAGGGATGGATATAGTCAGCAACAATGCTCATGTAAACTGTGGCATTTAAATAATGCTTAATTGGCCCAAAGTGTGGAAAAAATATCCCTCACAACATTACACTACCAGTAGCCTGACCCGTTGATAGAAGGCAGGATGGATCCATGTTTTCATGTTGTTTATGCCAGAATTTTCAAGAATTGTACAATCTTCTATTGTCCAATTTTGGGGAGCCCATGTAAAGTGTAACCTATTTATTGTTCTTAAATAGGAATGTGGTCTTCTGATGCTGTGCTAGTTTAGGAAATACGTAGACCAGCCGGTCTGGCATCAACAACATTGCCATGTTCAAATTAATTTAAATTACATTAGTTTCCCTTTTTGGTATAAACTTCAGCACATCATCTCGACTCTTGACCATGACTTCATACCTAAATGCACTGCCATTTGATTGGCTAATTAGATATTTGTGTAAAAGAGCAATTGTCCATTTTATTAGGAACCCCTGTATATCCATGCAGTTATTTTACCAGCCAATCATGCAAATACATTCAATTCAATTTTGTTTGTATAGCATTGTATTTGTAAACAAAGACCCAGATCTTTAGGTAATATTAATATCAAATATCAGAATGAGGAAAGTGTGATCTCTGGTGTCAGATATGCTGGTTTTTGAGTAATTTAGTAACTGATGATTATTGTTTTCCTTTTTTTCTCTCCAGTCTTTAATTGCTCAGTTCAGCTTCAGATTCTTGTACTAGACTAACAATAGCGGAATACCGTGTGATCTTCTGCTAGTCTAGTCCAGCCACCTTGAGGTTTGAGCTGTTATGAGTTACTTTTATGCTCATAATAGCTGATTACTGGAGTTATTATAGACTTCCTGTCAGCACAAACCAGTCCGAATAGTTTCCTGACTACTGAAAACTCACTCATTGTCTATCCCGCTATATCGTGTATTAAGTATTGCGGGGCCTGGGGCTCAGGAGAATTAAGGCACAAGGCAGGGTACACCTTGAATGGGGTGCCCATCCATCACAGGCTGCACACACACAAAACATTGACTATCAAATCAAAATAAAGAGTTTCCCATGTAACTACGGACAATTCTGGAACACCAATTAGCCTAACCTGCATGTCTTTGGACGGTGGGAGGAAACTTGAGTACCCAGAGGAAACCAAGCAGGACATGCAAACTCCATGCACACAAACCAGAGGCGGGAATCAAACCAGGAACTTGGAGATGCAAAGCAACAGTGCTTACGACTAAGCCACCATCACTAATAGGATAGTTCCTGTAAACTTACAGACTGATGAAACATGTTTAAAAAAAAAAAAAACCATTTTAAGCCCTGGTTTAAACTTTACCTTCAGACTGTCGGGCTTTAGAGATGAATCCTGTACAGTTACTGGAAGTCTCTGAAACGGATTCTGTGTGAAAAACAGCACTTTGTATGCCATTTCTGAGGCTGCTGTTAAAGCTGTGAGGAACAACAGAGACCTGTTGATGTTTTCATCTCCAACCACCAGAGTGCCGCTCTCCACTGCGGTAAAGTCCGTTCGATGTTAGACGTTCGTTTGATATTCAGATTTTGCCGCCTGTCTACATGCAGCAGGAAAGTTTGGAACGAATATTGAGTCTTGTGATATGTTCACCTATTTGCCTTAAATGTGCTTCAAAGAGGAAGCGTCACGGTTCGATAGGTTTGAAGTCGATATAAACAAAAATATATATTCGGGGAGGTGCATACCCACGTTAAAAGCGGACCTGCGCTGTGTGCGGCTTAGGGACCGTGTAAAAATTACATGCACTCTGTGAAAACGTAGAAAACTGAATGTACAGACAATCATCAAGGGATATTGGCAGATGTCACTTACACAGATGTGCTGCAGCTGAAGTGTATGCATAATCTTTTTTTTATATAATAATCAATTAAATAAGAAATCCATTCCACTTTTTCCCATAATTCCTCTTGTGATATGCATCATTCTATCCCAGCTTCATGTCACAAGAGCTTTATCCCCAGTTAAACCCCTCTGTTTACAGTTATATTCATTTATTGTCATTTTTATCAATTATTGGTCCAATAATCAATTAAACAATAAATCTGTTTCACTTTTCCCCATAATTCCTATTGTGATATGCATCACTCTATCCCAGCTTCATGTCACAAGAGCTTTTTTCCCAGTTAAACCCCTCTATTTACAGTTATATTCATTTATTGTCATTTTAATCCACTAAAATCAATTAAACAATAAATCTGTTTCACTTTTCCCCATAATTCCCCTTGTGATATGCATCACTCTATCCCAGCTTCATGTCACAAGAGCTTTATCCCCAGTTAAACCCCACTATTTACAGTTATATTCATTTATTGTCATTTTGATCAATTATTGGTTCAATAATCAATTAAACAACAAATCTGTTCCACTTTTCCCCATAATTTCTCTTGTGATATGCATCACTCTGTCCCAGCTGCATGTCACAAGAGCTTTTTTCCCAGTTAAACCCCTCTATTTACAGTTATATTCATTTATTGTCATTTTAATCCACTAAAATCAATTAAACAATAAATCTGTTTCACTTTTCCCCATAATTCCCCTTGTGATATGCATCACTCTATCCCAGCTTCATGTCACAAGAGCTTTATCCCCAGTTAAACCCCACTATTTACAGTTATATTCATTTATTGTCATTTTGATCAATTATTGGTTCAATAATCAATTAAACAACAAATCTGTTCCACTTTTCCCCATAATTTCTCTTGTGATATGCATCACTCTGTCCCAGCTGCATGTCACAAGAGCTTTTTTCCCAGTTAAACCCCTCTATTTACAGTTATATTCATTTATTGTCATTTTAATCCACTAAAATCAATTAAACAATAAATCTGTTTCACTTTTCCCCATAATTCCCCTTGTGATATGCATCACTCTATCCCAGCTTCATGTCACAAGAGCTTTATCCCCAGTTAAACCCCTCTATTTACAGTTATATTCATTTATTGTCATTTTGATCAATTATTGGTTCAATAATCAATTAAACAACAAATCTGTTCCACTTTTCCCCATAATTTCTCTTGTGATATGCATCACTCTGTCCCAGCTGCATGTCACAAGAGCTTTTTTCCCAGTTAAACCCCTCTATTTACAGTTATATTCATTTATTGTCATTTTAATCCACTAAAATCAATTAAACAATAAATCTGTTTCACTTTTCCCCATAATTCCCCTTGTGATATGCATCACTCTGTCCCAGCTTCATGTCACAAGAGCTTTATCCCCAGTTAAACCCCTCTATTTACAGTTATATTCATTTATTGTCATTTTAATCCACTAAAATCAATTAAACAATAAATCTGTTTCACTTTTCCCCATAATTCCCCTTGTGATATGCATCACTCTATCCCAGCTTCATGTCACAAGAGCTTTATCCCCAGTTAAACCCCTCTATTTACAGTTATATTCATTTATTGTCATTTTTATCAATTATTGGTCCAATAATCAATTAAACAATAAATCTGTTCCACTTTTCCCCATAATTCCTCTTGTGATATGCATCACTCTGTCCCAGCTGCATGTCACAAGAGCTATGTCCCAAGTTAAACCCCTCTATTTACAGTTATATTAATGTATTGTCATTTTAAAACACTATAATCAATTAAACAATAAATCTGTTTCACTTTTCCCCATAATTCCTCTTGTGATATGCATCACTCTATCCCAGCTTCATGTCACAAGAGCTATGTCCCAAGTTAAACCCCTCTATTTACAGTTATATTCATTTATTGTCATTTTTATCAATTATTGGTCCAATAATCAATTATACAGCAAATCTTCAAGCTCTTGTGATATAATGCTGGGATATATATATGAGAGAGAGAGAGAGAATTTGAATATACTTTATTTCACTTACTATGTACTCTATAACCAGTTCCTTTTCTCACTATTGCATTATGTCATCAACTTTTCTCATCACAAAATTATTTAAATGTCTTGTTTAAGGTAGCTTGGTAGCTTGTTTTGTGTCTTGTAATGTGTTTCTGTGCCCAGAGACTTCTGTTTGGCTGGGACTGCGTTTCCCAGAGTGCACCAAATGTTTTCTCATGAAGGTTCACTATAGTATATATTGTTTTGTCAAATTAAGGACAATAATTTGACTTATTGTTTGGAGTTATAATAAACTAAATATTAGGCTATATTTGTACATTTTATCAATAAACTATGAGGTTCATTCTCTGTCTGTACTACTCTGCATAGTTAAATTTCCCCCTGGGGATGAATAAACATTTTTTTAATTAAATTGAATTTTCATTGTCCTGTTATTTTTTTTTTAATCCATACTGCTGAGAGAATACTTTTTTTGTGCACCATAAAATTTTTCCCCTTTAAGTAAAACAAAGAAAAAAGTTAAACTTTTATTTTAAGTGTCACTAAGACTTCCTTAGTTTCTCCCATACCATACCACCAATTCATTCAAGGATTCCCTACCCCCATCCTCTCACCTCACTTGGTACAAAGCATTCAGTCAACAGATAAAGTGACAGCAGAAGGTGTAGAAGCTTGGTAAGTTGTGAATCCTCTTTTTAAACTTTAACAACTTTTACAATTCATGTAGTAGCATTGACGTGTCACAAAAAGCCTTTTTTCAATATTTTTAAACTACTAGAGTTAAAAAAAAAACACATTGCTTTGGGCTAATGTTTTTTTTAGAATACTAGTGGACAATCTTTGTATACCAGATAAACAATTTAATGTAACAGTGACTCTTAATTATATGACTGTGCACAATTATTTGTTCTGGAAATGAGTTGCATGACTTGTAAACTTGCATGTATAATTATTCATTGACAACGGTGTATTTAGCTACATACCATATTCGACTCATTTCAGAATATAGAGCATACCAATCACTGCATACTGCAAAAAAATATATGGCAATGTAATGCACATTAATAAAAATGTAATACACATTTTATTAATGTATATTACATTGGCACATATTTTAGGCAAACACATTATTCTCATAATATCAAACTGGCCAAAGAAAAGAGTTAAAATAAACCATGAGAATGCTTTTAATGAATTTTAATTGCTCAACTAAAATAGATAGATAAACTTCAGATATCCCAATTTGTTTGCCAGAGAAATAATTCCCAAAAATTTTTCATGTTTTGTGTGGCTTAGGTTAAGACACACTAATTATTATAGTAGATCTGAAAATGCCAAAGGCACGAAAGGGAAAAGGAGCATGGAGGACAGATTTGTGGACACTAGCTGGAGATACTGAACAGTTGGTGAAACAGTTTGTGTCTGCAGATGTGCTCAATCAGGACACATGTTTTAAATCAAAAGTATGGTCTCACCTGTCAATGAAAATCTTTAAAAATTCCAATATGGCAAACAGAAAATGGCTTTGGACTGTGTGGAATTATAATCGCCGTCAGATTAGAGACAGAGTTCATGAACAGATTATTCCAACTGAAACACAACAAATGGATGCCTCACAAGGTGTTGAAGAAGGGTACCCTCAAATTTCTCCTGTACCCCAAACGAGTGAGTCTGAGCTGCTCAATATCTATAATTTAAATGAGTCTGTACCCTCTGAAGATGAATCAAAAAGACTGTCACAGAAAAAATGTGATGGTTCTGGGGATCCAGATGTATCTGTTTCAAACAGTTCACAGGAAGATACTAATGGGCAGAAAACTTCATACAGGAAAATACCAAAAATACCTCGAAAATTCACCATTCATTTGACCAAAAAACAATGGAAAAAAATTGCACCAACCAATTGGTCCTGTCCAATCTCACAGAAAAGACAATGCAGCACAAATTTCAGAAAAAAAAGTCAATGCTGGCTATGATAGACCCAGCTGCAAAAGGGACAATACAGTACTGTGCAGAAGTCTTAGGCCATATAGTCTTTAGTACAAATTTTGTATATATGTTTATCATGGCTGCATTGGTATGCATAAAACCATTCAATATTTCCAAACATAACTTGCCTGTAACAAAAGCAACAATATATAACAGACCAGATTTGAGATGGAAACTAATATAGCCTCTTGTTATGTTATGTACCCAAAAAAAATGATGTCAGCTGACTACCACAATATACTGAATGAGCAGTTGTTGGATTTTTTTTTCGTGAAAGAGTGGTTCAGGGATAATGAACATTATTGAACATTAACATATTTTGAGCATGAACCATTCATTCATTCATTTTCTATACCGCTTAATCCTGTGTTCAGGGTCGCGGGGGGCCTGGAGCCTATCCCAGGAGACTTCGGGCACTAGGCGGGGTACACCCTGGACAGGGTGCCAATCCATCGCAGGGCCCACACACATACACACACTCACACACCCAATCACACACTACGGGTAATTTTTTTAGGAACGCCAATTAGCCTAACCTGCATATCTTTGGACTGTGGGAGGAAACCGGAGTACCCGGAGGAAACCCACCAAGCACGGGGAGAACATGCAAACTCCATGCACACAGAGACGGGAATCGAGCCTGGCCGGGGAATCGAACCCAGACCCTGGAGGTGCAAGGCGACAGTGCTAACCACTACACCACCGTGCCGCCAGCATGAACCAGGCTTTCTAAAATATCATATTTCTGACTGTTCCAACATTCAGGCAATATTTTAAAATGAGACAAAACCGCCTTGGGAAAGAGGACTGGGCCAGCATCAGATGGCAACCTGGTACAATCAGGCACACAACACAGAATGATGCAACTAGTTGTGGTGTCTTTGTCATGCAGGTATTGGGACTCACAAACTACCATCACATTGTAAAAGAGAATTATGTTTTTTAAAGCAAATTTTTGACATGCACCTTTGTTCTTGGCAATCAGATGGCAAAACACACCATCAACGATTTCCCCAACATCCCAGAGTCCTTCAGAATAAATCCAAATAAAAACCACATGCGATGTCTCAGAAAGAAAATGGCTGTTGAAATACTCGAATCATCAGGAAAGTATATTTCATAGTATATAGGAATATATATATACACAATACTATATTAACAATAGCAAGTATCAGATCATAAAAGCAATGTACACTGATAATAAATATCATCTTAATTTAGACTCAAAGGAAAACTTCTGTGCACTATGTGGACTGAAGGACCTTCTGGACTCTTCGAATTCAGACAGTCGGGTGATCAACTGGGTAAATCAGAATCATGTTTTACAGACAACAGTTTAAAGTTAAAATTAAGTACACGATAGTATTAATAAATACTGTTTTGATTCATAGGCTTTGTCATTGATTTGTCCAGAAGATTATTTTAGATTGTATTTCAATGTGCAATTTATTTTTAGTGGTATTCTTAAAAGCCCCTCAATTATTATGTGCTATACATTTCTTGCATGTACCTGTCTATCCAAACTAATGTCAAAAATCATCTGTTTTGTGCATTGCTTCTCATTGAATCAGATTCAGTGTGATGAATGCAAAAGGTGGTTTCATGAGGCATGCTTAGCAAATACACCGGACAAAGATTCTTCATGGTTTTGTCAACTATGCATCAGGGCAGTGCCAAGGTGCATGATATTAAAAATACTACATTACTCACTCAACACATGCCTATCCCTTGTTTGCCCTTGCTCATAAACTACAGTTTGACCTACTGATTGATTAAAATCAATCATACTGCTAACAGCTTGCGAGGTTTCTTTAATATATGATTAGGTTCTAACATAACTGTTGAATGGGTGGTGTGCTTTTGGTTCATTCAGCTAACCATTATCTCTTTATATAAATCTGTCGGCAGGTTGAGCTCCTCTGTGACTGATGACAAAAATCATTTGTTAGAGGACGGAAAGAAGAGCCAGGTCTTGAAACATTAAGCTGCAAAATACCACAAATCATGCTTACTTCACATATTTTGCAGAGGTTCTAACTTTAGTAGTCCTTATTTTAAGTGTCAGTCAAGGGTTTAATTTTGTTTATGTTGTTTGTTGAGTGTAAATAGTTAGTACTGTAACTTACATTTTAATAATTTATTTTCTTTTTCTATATAATTGGATAAAGGATAACTTAATTACAATAAAATTTTGTTTGGGTCTGTCATGAGCATAAACCTTAAATTAAAAACTGTCTGGTATAATACCTTTAAAAATGTATGAATTAACGAGAGGAATTATGGGAAAAAGTGGAACAGATTTGTTGTTTAATTGATTATTGAACTAATAATTGATAAAAATGACAATAAATGAATATAACTGTAAATAGAGGGGTTTAACTGGGGATAAAGCTCTTGTGACATTCAGCTGGGACAGAGTGATGCATATCACAAGAGGAATTATGGGGAAAAGTGAAACAGATTTATTGTTTAATTGATTTTAGTGGATTAAAATGACAATAAATGAATATAACTGTAAATAGAGGGGTTTAACTGGGAAAAAAGCTCTTGTGACATGCAGCTGGGACAGAGTGATGCATATCACAAGAGGAATTATGGGGAAAAGTGGAACAGATTTGTTGTTTAATTGATTATTGAACCAATAATTGATCAAAATGACAATAAATGAATATAACTGTAAATAGAGGGGGTTAACTGGGGATAAAGCTCTTGTGACATGAAGCTGGGATAGAGTGATGCATATCACAAGGGGAATTATGGGGAAAAGTGAAACAGATTTATTGTTTAATTGATTTTAGTGGATTAAAATTACAATAAATGAATATAACTGTAAATAGAGGGGTTTAACTGGGGATAAAGCTCTTGTGACATGCAGCTGGGACAGAGTGATGCATATCACAAGAGGAATTATGGGGAAGAGTGGAACAGATTTATTGTTTAATTGATTATTGGACCAATAATTGATAAAAATGACAATAAATGAATATAACTGTAAATAGAGGGGTTTAACTGGGGATAAAGCTCTTGTGACATGAAGCTGGGATAGAATGATGCATATCACAAGAGGAATTATGGGGAAAAGTGAAACAGATTTATTGTTTAATTGATTTTAGTGGATTAAAATGACAATAAATGAATATAACTGTAAATAGAGGGGTTTAACTGGGGATAAAGCTCTTGTGACATGCAGCTGGGACAGAGTGATGCATATCACAAGAGGAATTATGGGGAAGAGTGGAACAGATTTATTGTTTAATTGATTATTGGACCAATAATTGATAAAAATGACAATAAATGAATATAACTGTAAATAGAGGGGTTTAACTGGGGATAAAGCTCTTGTGACATGAAGCTGGGATAGAATGATGCATATCACAAGAGGAATTATGGGGAAAAGTGGAATGGATTTCCTATTTAATTGATTATTGTAACAAAAAATATTATTCATATACTTCAGCTGCAGCACATCTGTGTAAGTGACATCTGCCAATATCCCTTGATGATTGTCTGTACTTTCAGTTTTCTACGTTTTCACAGAGTGCATGTAATTTTTACACGGTCCCTAAGCTGCACACAGCGCAGCTCCGCTTTTAACGTGGGTATGCACCTCCCCGAATATATATTTTTGTTTATATCGACTTCAAACCTATCGAACCGTGACGCTTCCTCTTTGAAGCACATTTAAGGCAAATAGGTGAACATATCACAAGACTCAATATTCGTTCCAAACTTTCCTGCTGCATGTAGACAGGCGGCAAAATCTGAATATCAAACGAACGTCTAACATCGAACGGACTTTACCGCAGTCCGCTCTCCGGCTCGGAGGACAGCTTTATATCCCTTCTAGCCTGTACCAGTGAACCAAACCGCTGCAAAACGACACTCAGTATCTCAACCATTTTATTTGACAAAAACAAAAATAGTCTATATAGGGTATTTCCACTATAATAAACAATAAACGAGCGAGCGAATATATAGCACATTAGCCAAGTTCGGCACCAGGCGCTTGTTTTCCCCGCGCACCCGCCCACTTTACTGTGATTGGCCAAGTTCAAGAGAAACTCTTTATTTTGATTGGATATTTAACGTGTCATTGCTGCGCGTGATGTCATCGCGACTTGGTGGTTAACAGTATTTATTAACAAACATAAATTGATGCTTTGTGTGATTTCGATATTAACATTCCGCAAACTCAAACAATGGATAACGAACACGGTCATGTGCGAAATTTATCACTTTATATTCTGGATAAAAATAAACCTACTTCCTTTAAAGGTGCTGTCGTACTTCCGCTCAGGTCAAATCCCTTTAAGAAAAACCACAACAACTGAACAGCTGATGTAAAGATGGCGACTCTGTGCTCGGAAGTGACCGCCAGTCTGAACTCCAAAGACTCCGGGAATGAAATTCATGCCATTCTGCGGCGGTGCAGGGGTCGCCCCAGGCTGTCGGACACAGACCGAGCTCGGAGACGACTCGAATCCCGGAAAAAGTACGATGTCCGAAGAGTGTACCTCGGAGAATCGCACAAGGTGTGGAGCGACCTGCGGCAGAAGACCTGCATGAGCGACGCGGGACTCGCGGAGTATTTAATCCTGCTGAACTCGGTGTACGGAGACAAATACCAGCAGAAATACAGCGTGTGTGTGCAACATGTCCTCCCTGTTGTTTGTAGTGTTTTAAGTGTTCCAACCGCTTTATGACAGTGGTGCAGAGTTTGAATCACAAAATACTGCTCTTACCTTCTGTTCTTATCTTGACAGGAAGAACTTTCCAGAACTGTGTAGAAATCAGAAAAAAGGTAAATACTTTTCGTACATACAAAAGGTAAATACTAGACTGTAGATTCGTACATGGTATTAGTTCACATGTTAGGGCAACATGTTTACTCTTGTTGTAGGAGATTTGAAAATCAGAAGCCCAACAGAACTTATTTAAGAATGGCCAAAACACTTCAGCTCCTATGTAGATCATATAATCTGACAGAGCGTGCGTCCTTGGGGTAATTCATGACTACCAGCTGTCCTCTTCTCTAGCTGTCCACCTGATACTGTCATGCAAAACACTTGAACAATCTGGGCGTTTCTTTCTACCGAAGCCACTTGAGTTGTGGGTGGTCTTTCGGTTGCTCCCTTCGGGGTGTCACCACAACGGACCGTCTTATCTACACACAACTTGGCAAAGGTTTTACGCCAGTTGCTCTTCCTGGCACAACTCTCCAATTTTTTCTGGGCTTGGGGCTGGCGCTGCATCCAGTGACTGGAGTTTAGGCATTGGGTAAGAATTGAACCTGGGCCTTCCGCATGGCAGGCGAGAAACCTACTACTGAACCAGCAATACAGAGGTCACTTGATTGCTTATATTCAGTCAGATTGCATTAATGCCACTTGTGCATGGGAGTTCTTCCCTCATTTGCCTTATCTTCATCCTTTTCACCTGATCCAGAATTCAGGTGCAACACTTGCTTGCAATCTCTTCAAGTTCTCCCACATCACTCTCTCTCTCTAAATTCCTTTCACTGGCTTCCTGTAGCTGTCTGTAACTTACCTATACTTTGCACGGCTTGCTTTAACCCGCCATTTCTCAAAGTATAAGGCAGACCTGTATCAAGCATGTAACTACATAGTAGAAAGAACTTCCCTTTACTGTCAAAAACTAAAAAAAAATGTCCAGTGTGTATATTTTTAAAGTGATATTTCAGATTTATGCACATTTCCTCACACGTATCAACATCATTTCCATAATTGTTTGATGCTGTAAAGCAGCTTTTCAACAATGACTACTGTTAAACACGCTATATATTTAAAAAAAAAAAACAATTTTTAAACTTCAATTGATTTGGTAAGTCTCTCTGAATAAGAGCACCTGTTAAATGCCTAACCTCTCCCTTTATTTCTTGTAGGGAAGAAGGTGGCCGCCACAAGCTTACACAGTATAGTGAATTGGTATCAGGAGCACTGCCAGATGTGCTCTCATGAGCCTGAGCTGCGGTCTGTGGAGCCAGTGCTGGGCCTGTCCACAACAGTGCTCTGGCAGTGTGATGCTGAACATTCGTTTATTCAGCATATTTCATGGCCCGTGGGAGGCAGTAGCGAGTCTGACGAGGATGACACAAATGGGCAGCCAGAGCACACGACTGTCCAGACTGCATCAACAGCTGTGAGCAACGAAAAGCCCTTGACAGGTGTGGTTGTAAGAGTAATCATAAATCAATGAAAGCTCAACTTTCTCCAAAACGCAGTCAGTGAGGAATATTTGGCTTACACACACACACATACATGCAGTTATTTATATTTAAATAACTCTAGTCTTTTTTTTGTTTGTTTAAAACATTTCAAACTGGAATTCTTTTAAATATCACCCTGATGTGGCTGTGGAGACATTATTTCAACATATAAAAATGTTTTTTTTTTTTTCTGAAACAGAAGATGAGCTTCAGAGTGCCACAGCAGAGGTTGCGAAAGTATCTCAACGGATGTCCACTGCTTTTAGTCAACTCCCAGAATCTCACACTGAGGCGGTCACATCCTCACCCTCCCTTGGAGAGCAGGTCATGTGGGAAGCAGAACAAGACCGAGAGTTGTCCGTGTCAGGTTGTGAAAATGAAGTGAGCGATAACTTTCCTTTCATAGAAGAGGCATGTGACTCAAAGCCTGAAATGTTAGGAGGTCATGGTCCTAGGACAGATGGTTATGAGTGCGTGGTGGTCACAGCAGCTTTGAAGGAAAGCCTGCATGGACCGGATGGAGCTAGTCATTTGACGAGGGACATTGAAGAGAATGAAGCACAATCAGTCTCGGGAGCTGGAACCGATACTCCCACAGCAGCCACTCCAGAACAAGCAGACCTGTATGAAACGCAGGCATTGCAGAGCATGGTGCGTGGCTGTGAGCTACCAGACCAGCATGCTACACTGCAGGGCTCACAGGTAGGCCACTCTGAGGGTGTTAATGCTGGATTGTAGAAGGAAAAAAAATGCAGAATTGTAGTTGGCGGTCAGATAATTCATTTAGAAATCTAAGTGCAAGTCAGAATTAATCTGATTGAATAATTGATTGATTTTCTCTGCTTCATTGGTTCCTTCCTGTATTAAATTAATTTTTCTCTAGTTGATCATAATCACAGGATCCAGTTATGAAGCCATGACATCTGATGGCATTCAGCTGAATGTGGGTGGTGGAGATGTTGAGGGAGTCACATGCGCAGTAATAGAGGGGGTGGCTTACAATCAGATGAGCCAATCAACTTTCCAGAACAGCATTTCACATACAGATACCATGACGGGTATGTACTCAATTTAAAGACATAACAGGAGCGGCACTACAGTCTCTGTAGGTGCTCTCTAGGTACTCAATGAATTATTTACCTCACTCCACGTAGCCTGTGATTAAAGCAACACCAGTAACCATTAAAGCAGTTCACTAGTGCTGCATGTGATCTTAAAAGTACCTTTTTAATTCTATATACTGTATATATTTAAAATATAGTCTTACAAAAAAAAACATTGTAAAATGCAGTAATTAAATATGTTACGTTTTCAGATCTGAGTGAGAAGCAGTTGTTGGAGCCCAGTGAAGAATCATGCAGTCAGAAAAATGTTCAATTCTCTCTCAGCAGGTCTGTGTGGCTCTACAGAGGGTTATACAACAAAGTGAGATTTCTGAGTCATTGCCTTCATAATCATGAAGTGTACTTTAAACTTACTTTCTGTTTGCCTTATTGTTAAGATTGGTGAGATTACTTTTTTTATTGAGATGATGCTGTATTTTAAGGCCTGTTGCAAAGGCATCAGTGCTTGTGCCTTTGAAAGAGCAAGTCTTAGGGATGAAAATTATGGGTGTGTGTTGTGGGTGTGCACGTATACAACTTTCAGGTCCAAGAGAAGTCGTCACGGTCCAGTTATTGAGGCAGATGGCATGCTGAAAATGTTCCACTGTCCATATGAGGGCTGTAGCCAGGTGTATGTGGCCCTCAGCAGCTACCAGGTGAGAAGCTAACCAACACTTTTGTGGTGCTACACAGCATAATGGGCAATTTAAGTCATGCTTGTAGAACTCTGCTTATGACTATAAAGTAAAGAGTTACATTTTGACTAAGGAAATTACTTTAATTCACATAACATGTAGTATTGTTTGTAATTAATTGTTCCTGATACTTACTGGAATAGGAAGTAGCCTGGTTATTTGGGAAAAGCAAAGCTTTAATTCATGGGTCATTAACCTTCACTTAATAAACACTGAGTAACTTCCTGCATTTACTAGTTACGTAATGTTGTTGGGATATTTTTGTTGCTTGGCGAAATAGAAAAAAAACTTTTAGTTTACCTCGAAAGGCGAGGCAAAATGGTCTACAAGCATTAAATTTTTTTAAGTAGGGCATAATATCCTTAATATTGGTACCTGTAACTATGTTTTTTTTTCTGAAATCATGGTTGAAATAGCAAACATCCTTAAACATTATGTATATTTAATTTTACTATAAGAGAAAATGCAGTAGTCTGAAATGATTACCAAAAACGTTAGTTCAGTCTTGTAGCATTACAAGTTAATTTTAGTAATAATTATTAGGAACGTACCAATATCAGAATCAGTATTGGGCCGATACATGTACAAGCAAGTAAAAGTATTCCGAACTGATGCCACTTTAAGACATAGCACGATGCTCGCGGCACAAGTTGTGCAGAACGGTGATCTTTGATGAATTGAGGGAACAGAAATCCAGTCATCTTGTGTTCTCTCCTCTCCAAGTTTGAAAGTTAAAATAATGTGCTAGCTTGCAGTGCTTTTCTCAATTTTTTTAATGAATTTTGTTAAGTTTAATGTACAGGAAATTAAACTTGTTACATTACATTTAATCCTTGCCTTTCAAATGTTGGCAGAGGTGGTAGATGGATTTCCTTCTTCACAGACTTGTACTCCTTTTTATTTATTTTATTTATTTTATTATTTTATTTTAAACATAAAACAAATCATTTGAATATAGCGGGTTTCAGTATAAGGAAAATATAACCTCAGACAATCAACAGTATATAACTATTTCACAGGGCCATCATTCATTTAACAAAAATTAAGCCAAAAAAGTAAATACTTATATCCTTTAATATATCATTATATCCATAATACTTATACCCCCCTAATTATAGGTAGATCCACCTGTAGCAGCAATAACTTGAAATAATCATTTCCTGTACGACTTTATCAATCTCTCATCATTGTGAAAATATTTGGGCCCATTTGTCTTTGCAACATTGCTTCAGTTAATTTAGGTTTTTGGGCATTCGCTTAATTTTAATGCTTTTATTTTTTAGCCATTCTAATGCAGATTTAATTGTGTGCTTCGGATAATTGTCCTGTTGCATGATCCAATTCCGACCAAACTTCTCCTGTCCGACACATGCCTCTAGGACACTTTGATACACAGGGGAGTTCATGGTCAACGCAATAAGGAGTTGACCCACCTCCTATGGCTGTAAAATAAGCCCAACTTTATCTCCCCTGAACCACTGTACTGACAGTATGAGGTGTGACTGCTGAATTCCTGTTTAGTTTTTGAAAAAATGGTGTGGGCATTAAGGCCAAACAACTCCACTTTGGTCTCATTTGTCCATAGGACATCTTTTGAGACAGGAGAGCCTTTCTCTTGGCCTTTCCAAGCAGACTGTTTTCTTCAGTCTTCTAATTGTGCTGTCATGGACTTTAACATTTAACCTGCTCAGTGAGGCCTGTAGGGTCTGTGATGTAGTTCTTGGGTTTTATTTTTATAATTGTCTTATATACTGTTCTTTTTTTTTTTACTGTTCTGTCCACTTCCAGCAAATTTGCTTCCCCAAGACCACTGTTTGTCTTTCTCTCTTGGCATTGTGTAAATGTTACGCCCCTAGAAATGGGGAGAAATAATCACAAGAGTGATATGTGATGTTTCCTCAACAGTAGGTTTACTGCAATGAATATTCAAAAATGTAACAATACACAAAAATGCAATTAACAGGGTTACAATTGTTGTAGGAGAATACATACTCACATACATACAGTACTATATTTCCCTGAGACATTTTAGTTATCGTTAATAAGCACAATTCACATTTTCTTCAGCTTTCTCAGTAAACCATAGAGTAAATTTAACTATATGAACTCTTAGAAAAAACTATACTAAAGTGCACAAAACATACTACATACAGAATAGTAAAAACATATTAATGTAGTTGTAAATATAAACGTGATAGCTGAGTTTAGCTTTGTCATGCAGGCACTCCACTTCCACACACACACACACACCATTACTAAACACAGTGTAGTTAACATTTTCTTCAAAATACTTTGAACACTCCAAACTTGTTAGCAAACAATTACATACATTTAGTAGTGTCAACTACTGGCAACATACCTAGAAATGGGGAGAAATAATCACAAGAGTGATATGTGATGTTTCCTCAACAGTAGGTTTACTGCAATGAGGAAAATAGTGGAATTTCCCCAAGGTATGTGAGAGAAGACCAAAGCAATCGATCCCAGGCTAACCGATTGAGACAAGTTTGTAGATCTCTGATAAAACTTAACACTTAACAAAATCTAAACAATGAAAAATTAATACTATGACAGATTCTGACACTTATAATGCAATCTGGGTTTACAGTGCCTCTATACTTTTTAACAAAATATAAACACATTTCAACCTGTCACACTCTCCCCTACAGAATAAATGTCGTCTCGACATTACAGTAACTCACTCAAGACTTCCCACTTTACAGTGTATCTATTTTACAGTCCTTCATACAATGAATACCGAAGATTGCCTTTGGGTCAAAGGTCATAGTTCAAAGACAATAGGGTCTATGATCAGTTCACATTTGTTGACTGGCTGCCGTATAAACAGTCCATAGCACTTTTCTATACTCTTGGTCAACAGTCTGCTACATACAGTATGTGCAGTTTACAGTTCATCTGTGAATACAGTCCCTGAATTACTCATGGTAATAGCCTGGTTTGTAAGTTCATGTTTGTTGGAGCCCATACATGCAGGGGGGCTGGAAATAATATGGCTGTAAGGCTGGCATCCATGGAACCAGTCCTGGTGCATGACAGATGGGTAATTGGTGAGGTGCTGGCTGGACGCTGTAGCAAGAGGGAATGCCCAACTGATCATAGGTCATACGTCTAGGCGGGTGTCTCTCTCTTTTTGGCAGCTGGTAAGGTGGCACATCAGTTTCAGCAATTGCACTTGGTGGAGGAGAAATAGGTGGTGGCCGTTCAGACTGGTTTCCCACTGAAACATCTACCGCCTCACCAGGCACATTTTCAGGTAGTGTTTTAGGTCCATCAAGCAACGTCCTGCTAGGATGCTGTACGGGGAGTGAAGCTGGTGCTGGTGTTTCAACTCTCAGTTCTCCTGCTGGGAACCTGTGTCCAACCTCCATCTCTGGCTCAGCATGCTGATCATCACTCACTGAAGATGTGGGGGCCTGCAGTGGTTCATACTGAAGGTCATATTCATCTTCACTGTCCTCGTCAGGCTCTTGAGACTGTATTGCAGTTTGTTGTTTCGTTTTCCTCTGTTTGTTTGTATCATCTTTCGTTGCTCCTTGTGGTGCCTCAAAAGGTAAGTGGTCACATGACATTAGCAGGTTCCTATGTAAAACTCTAGAGCGACTCCTACCATTTTCTGGCCTCACTTCATAAACAGGCAGGTCAGAGCCCATTTGTCTCACCACAGTGTGAATCGTGTCCTCCCAATAATTGCGAAGTTTACCTGGTCCTCCCCTTGGCGTCAGATTTTTGATCAGGACACGCTCACCAGGCTGCAGTACTGAACTCCTCGCTTTCGTGTCATAGCACCTTTTACTCCTTTCAGCAGCTTTTTGAGCATTCTTATTTGCAATTGCATAAGCTTCCTCCATACCTTGTTTCCATTTATCCACATAGTCCCGCCGGTCACTGGCATCTGATTCTGCATACAGTCCAAAGAGCATATCTACTGGAAGCCTGGGTGACCGGCCATACAGAAGGAAAAAGGGTGAGTAGCCTGTGACCTCACAGCGTGTACAATTATAGGCGTACACCAGTTTGTTAAGGGACTCCTTCCAGTTTGATTTCTGGGTCTCAGTCAGAGTTTTTAGCATTTGCAACAATGTCCTGTTCATACGCTCCACCTGACCATTTCCCATGGGGTGATAGGGTGTCGTTCGGGACCCCTTCACTCCACTGAGTTTCTCCAACTGAGTGAATAACTGATTTTCAAATTCCCCTCCTTGGTCGTGATGGATACGGGAAGGAAACCCAAATTTCAGTGCATAGTCATTAAAGATGAGATTTGCAGCAGTTTTCCCTGACTTGGATGTCGTGGCGTATGCTTGAACAAAACGCGTGAAATAGTCAATGATGACAAGAATGTACTCGTACCCTCCCTTACATTGGTCGAGATGGAGGAAATCAATGCACACTAATTCAAAGGGCTGTGTTGCTACAATATTTGTCAGGGGAGCTCTGGTGTCATGGCGCGGCCTTTTCTGTTTAAGACATGTGCACCTTTTAGTCACATAGTGATCAATGTCAGACTGCATATAAGGCCAAAAGAAGCGATCACGTATGAGAGATATTGTTCGGTCAGTACCTTGATGTCCCATGTTATTGTGCAACTCTTCCAACACTTTTTTCTTGTACTGCTCTGGCAGCACTAACTGCCTACGGGTGGCTGTGGTTCTATACAGAATTCCGTCACTGTCCATTGTTAATTTATCCCATTCTCTGAACAAGCATTTTGTTTCTGGACTAAATGTTTTCAATTCCCTAGCTGGTGGCTTTGAACCTGACAGCCTGCAGCTGAACACTGGACTGATGACCTGGTCTGATTTTTGTGCCTCCCTAATCTGATCCCTTGGAATGGGGCTGGTCGATGTAGTGGCTGGCTCATCGACTGAGACTGACATAGCAACAGCTGTGAGTGACCAGGTTGCGGGCGACTCCTTTTCTGCCTCAACTGACTGAATCAGGGCAGCAATGGTATCCGGCAACAGCTCCTCAGAACATGCTTTCATTAGTGACTCTACCTCCAGAGGCATTCTTGACAAAGCATCTGCATCACTATTCTCCTTTCCAGGTCTGTACTTTATTGTAAAGTGAAAATCGGCTAACTCCGCAACCCATCTAGAAGTGGTTGCATTCAGTTTTGCAGTTGTCAAAATGTAGGTAAGCGGGTTGTTATCGCTATACACAGTGAAAGTTGGGGCATAGTACAAATAATCACGAAATTTGTCAGTGATTGCCCATTTTAGAGCTAGAAACTCTAGCTTACCTGCATGGTAGTGGTAATTCTTTTCAGCCGCTGTTAGGGTGCGAGAGCCATAGGCAATGACTCTCAGTTTGCCATCTTGCCTCTGGTACAATACTGCTCCCAACCCTTGGTGTGATGCATCAGTGTGCACAATGAATGGCTGAGTAAAATCAGGGAAACCCAAGACTGGTGGTTGGAGCAAACAGTCAATCAGCTGTTCAAGTGCATGTTGATGCTTATCAGTCCATAGGATTGACTTGTTTGAGGGCACAACATGACTTGTTGTCGTTTTTTTTCTTGCCTTCCTCATATTGGCTGGTACTTGGTTTGGATCTGCTTTAAGGAGGTCATAAAGACAACTCGCTTTTCTAGAAAAGTCTTTGATGTACTGCCTGTAGTAGGTGAGTAGGCCTAACATTTTTCTGAGCTGGCCCACGGTCTGTGGTCTGTTGTCTTTCAGTGCCCTAACTGCTTCAAAATCAGCCGGATCAACTCTACTTCCCTCTGCAGATACTATCCTACCCAAGTAGCGGACCTCTGGTTTGAATAGATCACACTTACTGGGTTTAAGCTTGATACCATACTCTCTTAAGCGTTGGAGCACTGTCCTTACATCACTCACATGATTGTCAAATGCTTTACTGAAGACCAGTGTGTCATCTAAATAAGGGATACAGATGTTATCCCGGAGCCCATCCAAGCATTCCTCCATGCAGCGTTGGAAGGCCGCAGGGGCATTCATGAGGCCAAAAGGGATGCGTATCCATTCATAAAGTCCCCACGGAGTAACAAAAGCTGTCATTGCTCTGCTTTCCTCAGAGATGAATCCCTGGTGGTAAGCTTTCCCCTGATCTAGGAGAGAGAACCAGGAGTTGCCACCTAAACTGTCCATGATGTCTTGGACTCGGGGGATAGGTTGACGGTCAGGACGGGTTTTCTTGTTGAGGTCCCTGTAATCTATGCACAGCCGCAGGGTGCCATCCCTTTTCCTAACACACACAACAGGAGAAGAGTATGAGGAGTGTGATCTCCTGACCCAACCCTGTGCTATAAGGTCATGGAGATACCCCTTCATCTCCTGGTACAATGGCCGGGGCACTGACATATATGTGCGTTTGACTGGCTCAGGGTCTTCAAGGGAGATTGTCATTTTCAGTTTTTCAATGCAGCCGATGTCATTGTCTGCTCTCGAGAAAGTGTGACACTCTTCTCTAAGCATCTGTCTAACTACTTGCCTCTGGCTCTCATTTAGGTGACTTAAATCTACTGGTGGGTCCCACTGTTCATGGTTGTATGGACCTTGCGAGGTAGTGTGATGTACAGTGGCTGGTGTCACTACTTTTTCAAAGGCTTGGGCAGGTAATACAGTCATAATGGTTTGCACTGTGCCAATTAGTGTGCGCCCCTGCAGGAAAATGTCATGACGAGTTGGGTTAGAAACATCTATTGTGATTACTGGAAGAACACCCTTTTTAACCCCGACTAAAGTGTCAACAAATTTAAGAGAATCAGGCAAATGGGGGTTCAGGTCTGGCTCAAATAATACAGTCCTATCCTCTTTAAAAGGCTGGGCAGCCACACGACATTCAACGTGGATGTTACTATGTTTTGGTACCACAACCCCATCTTTCTTTATTTTCACCCCATATTCCTCTGTCTGATCTGTGCTAACAGCCTTTATGAAGGCTTGTACCTTGTTTCTTTTAAGACTTGGAAAAGCTCTTCTTACTGTAGTATACTGTCTAGCCTTCTCAGTGCTTGTCAGGATTTGCTCAATAACATTGAAACCTATGATGGGATGGGACAGGTGCCAACCTTTCATCACAAGTACTGGAACAGTCAGTTCTTTTGTTTTGTTAGATTCAGAAGCTAACCAGAAGGATGTTTCAATCCATCCCAGGTAAGGCATTTCGGTCCCATTTGCTGCAGTCAACGTCAAGCTATCAGGTGAGTCTAGGATCTCTGAAACATCTCTCATCCTTGTCTCTGGTAAGAATTCCTCTTTCCACTGTTCATCAATAATAGACACCTGAGAGCCTGTGTCCCATAAGGCTTGTAGTCTGTGGCCCCCCAGGTAACACTCAACAAGACACTGCCTGCCTACTAGGGAGGTGATTCTGTGAGGGTGCTCAACTTTATTTCGCTCTAGCAGATTGTTAGCATATTTCTCTATGTGGAGCGGGCTTTTACTCTTATCTGTCAGATGCATACAGTCTTTCTGATGTTTAGTCCAATGCTGTTTTTGACATGATATGGAACAGTACAGTGTATTTTTGCAGGATGAGCACTGTTTCAGCTTTCCCCGTGTGGCTACATTGGCACAACTGGCACACTTCTGGGACTCTCTGTTAGCTATGGTTAACACTCGTCCCGTGGTGGTAACCATCTCCCGTTTAAACGGTCCTCTCTTAGTGGCCTGACCCCCCTGATTTTACAGCCAGCCTGAAAATGTTCTCCACTCCCACATCGATAGCAGTGCGTGCATCGTTCATCTGTTCCTGTCTGATGGCAGACAAAGCACCTCCGTGGGACACGAGATGAAGGGTGGTTGTCTTGGTGAGGTGCGTATTGATGCTGCACTAAACCTGGGGCTGGGGGCGGGCCATGGTGGCTGTAATATTGTTGCTGTAAACTAGGTGGCTGGAGTCCTCTGCCTGGCCTCCCAACTGGAGATGGGGCATGAGGCTGATACTGGAACATGGGCTGTTGTAGTGCCTCTTTAATTTGGGCTATTTCTGCACTAAGGCCTCTTAGTGAAGCTACACCTGTCTTAAGTTCAGCTAATTCTGTCATTAATTCAGTGGGTACCTTTGCCTTAGCCTCCTTTGCTAAACACTTAGGAGATGGAATTCCCTCTGGCTGAACTACACAACTTGCAGTTGTAGCTAACTGTGTGGTGCTAAGTTTCTTTTTATTCCTCCTTTCTACTTCATTAGCGCAGGCAATATTTAACCTCTCTAACAGGAGCTCATCTGAAGTTCCAGTATCTAACAGAAGAGGCTGCATGTCTATCCTGATGCTGTCATTCTGCAGTCCAGTTAGTATTGTGTGTAGGCACATGCGCTGGACTAGAGCTGGGTCATACTTGAGCCCTGACTCTGACTCTTGTGATGCAAACAGCACCTTTTGTCTCAAGTCCAAAACCCGCATTAGAAAGTTTTGGGGGGTCTCTTTACTATGTTGTGCTTCAGAAGCAAGTTGCTTATAAAGTTCGGTGGCACTCCTTTCTTGGAAGTGTGAGCGCAAGATGTGTCTGAGCGTGGGGAGGGTAAGGTCAGGTTTTCCTTCTAAGTAGCTGCGCAACTGTAAACCCGGGGAGATAGCTCTGATTACAGCATCAACTATTTCAATCTCAGGATAACCTCTGCTTAGTCCGTTCTCTATCTGATGAGCCAAGCTGGAGAATGTCAGTTTATCTTTCTGGCCTGGCTCACCTATTTGCCCTGATATTTTGAAATCCTTACGCCAATATGGACTTGACTGCTGTAGTTGAGTGTTGGGTGGAGTCCGCATGTTTATTTGAGGGCTGGCAGTGGTGTGGGGTCTGATAAGAGGATCAGTGAGGTTTACTCTAGCTTGTTCAATTTCCACTTCCTCTTGTTGGTTTACAGTTCTTAGACCCTCCATTATTTTTTTTTGTGCTGTTATTTCCACATTTTGTTCAGTATTTACTTCATCATGGTCACCACTGACAATACCTGCAATTTTGTCTCTCAAAAGCAACCATTCTGACATACCTTCATCTTCTAACTCTGTCATCTCCTCTCTTTCAAGATACTTCAGAATGTGAGTCACTAAGGATATGCGTGATTTTATTTTAACATCTGCTCTTCGTTCACCTGATATGTTGAGAAGGTCGCAGATCTCCAGTAAGCTGTGTTTGTCCAGTGTATGTAGTTCTCCTACTACCTCTTCCTGTAACTCTTCCAGAGTTGTCATGTTAACAGGATGGCAGGAACCTTTCCTAATCAGCAGTTGACTCTGAAGTGGATGGTCTTTACTCTACCTGATGATCTCTGTCTGGTCTCAGGTGACAAGCACTTAACCACCAAACTCCAGTCGTCCTGAAATGACAACTCCTTCCTTGCCGCAACCCACCTGGGTTGTAGTATAGGGGATTTAGCTTGCTCAGACCTCAGTAACCAATTTATGGACACCATACATCTGAACAGCAATCCCAGCGATGCCTCCAAAATGTTACGCCCCTAGAAATGGGGAGAAATAATCACAAGAGTGATATGTGATGTTTCCTCAACAGTAGGTTTACTGCAATGAATATTCAAAAATGTAACAATACACAAAAATGCAATTAACAGGGTTACAATTGTTGTAGGAGAATACATACTCACATACATACAGTACTATATTTCCCTGAGACATTTTAGTTATCGTTAATAAGCACAATTCACATTTTCTTCAGCTTTCTCAGTAAACCATAGAGTAAATTTAACTATATGAACTCTTAGAAAAAACTATACTAAAGTGCACAAAACATACTACATACAGAATAGTAAAAACATATTAATGTAGTTGTAAATATAAACGTGATAGCTGAGTTTAGCTTTGTCATGCAGGCACTCCACTTCCACACACACACACACACCATTACTAAACACAGTGTAGTTAACATTTTCTTCAAAATACTTTGAACACTCCAAACTTGTTAGCAAACAATTACATACATTTAGTAGTGTCAACTACTGGCAACATACCTAGAAATGGGGAGAAATAATCACAAGAGTGATATGTGATGTTTCCTCAACAGTAGGTTTACTGCAATGAGGAAAATAGTGGAATTTCCCCAAGGTATGTGAGAGAAGACCAAAGCAATCGATCCCAGGCTAACCGATTGAGACAAGTTTGTAGATCTCTGATAAAACTTAACACTTAACAAAATCTAAACAATGAAAAATTAATACTATGACAGATTCTGACACTTATAATGCAATCTGGGTTTACAGTGCCTCTATACTTTTTAACAAAATATAAACACATTTCAACCTGTCACATAAACATGCACCTGAATGTTTAATACCAGCAAACTGCCAAATCCTCTGCTTTTATAAAGGTCAGCACACCTGCTGATGATCACTTAATCAATGGATGATGATTAGTTGATGATTAGAACTTGCAAAATCCAGTAGAATCAGTAAGCGATAATTAGTATTGCCTGCATGGTTTTTTTTTTTTTTTTTTACTTTTTGTGTTAGTTTTTCTTAAGTTGTTGTTGTTGTCTTTTGGCTTCTCCCGACAAGGGGTCGCCACAGTGGAATATGCTGTCTGCACAACAACTTGGCACAGGTTTTACGCCGGATGCCCTTCCTAACGCAACTCTCCCATTTTATCCGGGCTTGGGACCGGCACTGCATCCAGTGACTGGGGTTTGGGCACTGGCTGGGAATCGAACCCGGGCCTTCCGCATGGCAGGCGAATCACCTACCACTGAGCCACCAGTGCCCTAGTTTTTCTTAAATAAGTAATGCCACAAAAAAGGTTACATGATGTTCATCTGTGGTTGTATTTGACTAATACTGAGACCCGCTACAATCAGATGATTTTATTATGTTTTTGCAAAAAAAAATTAAAACTAGAAATGGCAGGGGTGTTGCGACTTCAGCAATGTCATTTCAACACCTTTACCTTTAGTGGTTGTCATGGCACTAAAGGGCCGCAGAGAGCCACACCCAAATGGCAATTTCTATCTAATAAAATGTTTTATTGTTTTTACTGTGGTTAAGTTTTCAATAAAGATGAATGAATGGATTTCAGGTAAGCTCAAGTGAATGTAATAAAAGTTAATAAAAGTACAACTTTGTGAAAAAGCTAATTAACAGCCTCTTGCAGGACATTTCAACCTTTAGCTTTATGACTGAGATATCTGTGGGTCTGTATGTCACAGAACCATGTGAACCTAGTACACAGGAAAGGCAGGACAAAAGTGTGTCCACATCCTGGCTGCGGGAAGAAGTTTTACCTATCCAACCATCTACATCGCCATATGATTATTCACTCGGGTAAATGCACTTACACTTCTGCTTATGGTTGCGTTCACATGTCCCAAAATAGTTAGTTAATAAGATTAGATGAAAATTAAGTTTGAGACTAGGTTTAATCTAATTTGAGCTGGACACTTGCCAACATTTAATTGAGCTGCAGAGAGAATTCCTACCTTCTAGATCTATATTTACATGCTATATGCATACAACACACTCCAGTTATCCTCATATACATTCAATTTGCATTAAACACACCCTAATATATGCAGATACTGTGATTGTTGAAAGCAGTCAGCAGGCTATTGATAGTGGACAGTTGTTTTATTTATATTTATTTGAAGCTACAGGTGCTTCTGTTCAAGGTCATCAAATGTGTATTTTATTATGGTGTTATACTGACATTTATATGTGATGTGATTTATTAATTTTAATTAAATTATTTAACAAGATTTACAGAGCTGTTGTTGACCTGTTAAATGTTATGTTATGTCGTACTGTTTGATTACTAAGGGCTGTTGTTCATTATGTTTGTCCAGGAGTGCGAGACTTTATCTGTGAGACGTGTGGCAAGTCTTTTAAACGCAAGAACCATTTAGAGGTGCACAGACGCACTCACACAGGAGAGACGCCATTACAGTGAGTGTAACATGATCTCGTTTAAAGACCTGTTTTGTGGCTTTTTTTGCCTACTTAACATATTTTAAATTAGAGATGGAAGTCAACAGTCACCTCCCGATACAATATCAAATTGAATTGTGATTCTATAAGTATCACGATTTTTATGAATATCCCGATTCGATATTCCATCCCCTCCAGTGTTTGTTACAATTTTAAATCTTTAAAAAAAAATTAGTAATAGGATGTAGCCTGTTCCTTATAACATTAGTTTTCTCATTTACGAACAAAGGGAAGTATTTAAACAACACAAAATAACTTCAAATACAAAAGTTTAACTTAATTAAGCAAAAAAATTTTTACTGAGCAGCACATATCTTTATCATCCTCCATAATTATTAAAAGTCTCAAAACTTAACATGACACTGAGTGCTTCTAATGCATGCGATTTACAACTATTTGATGCTTACATTGTTTTGAGACCTGGTGTGTTTTTAATCAGTGGGGTTAAGAGTAATTTGCTCACAGAATTGGAGAAAATGGCAGATCGAAGTTTTTTTACCATGCTTGATTTTTGATAATGTAACGCAATAAAAATGCTTTTCTGTTGCGTCACTCGGAAGCTTTCGTGCCCGGTAGAAAATCATTTATATCTGAGTCTGATCGACGGGTCACCAGTCATGTCCAATCAAACTGAAAACCAGACAATTCTGGTCACTGGTCGATCTACCAGTTCATCTCTATTATAGAATATAATAGAATAAATTATTTTTTAATTTATGTAGTTTGGAGTAATTGTTTCGATACATGAACCGCCAGACAAAAGATTTGCAATTCAAAGTGAAATTTATTCCCATGTATCAATCTTCCTTTTTTTGTTCACACATCATGCAGTATTACTTATTTACATCACGATACAATAAAAGTGAAAACGCAATCACATAGACACACACACAATGTACAGTCAGGTGCAAAGAACAAAGATGTTTTTTGTGGCATTTGGCCTCTGTACACCACATTGAATTTTAATTAAACATCGCCACAACAATGTCAGTGAAGTCAAAACTTTTAGATTTAATACATGGCGTTGGACAAAAAAAATGGGGCATTTAGGGATTACAGCCATTTACATACACACCTGTTTTGGGAGGGGCTCATAAATAATGGAATAAATGGCTAACAAGCAGTTGCATGTCCAGGTGTAACCTTTTTCCTTGTTACTCTGACTAATCAAGCATATAAAAAGCCTAAAGGTGGTTCTAAGTGTTCCTTTAGCATTTAGTAGCTGTAGCTGAACATGAAATCCAAAGACGCAAGTGAAGATGGCCATCATTAGGCAGAAAACCAGAGCAATAGCAAAACATTGGTATTAACATTGGAATTAACTGGCAAGCTCAACAGCAAATGGCCTGGAAGACAACTACAGTCTATGTACAGCCATGTCAAGAACACTATTGATGAGGTATTTGTGTCATTTCACTACAAGGTGCAAACCACCGATAAGGCCATATTAGACTTTACCAGAAAACTGTACCAGATTCTTTGGACTGCAAACTCAGCTTGTACGAGAATAATAAGAGACAGTTCATGATCCAAAGCATAGCTCATTTGTCAGCACAATGAATTTTGAAGTGTAAAGGGCTATACCCTCTGGTCAGATTTGGCCAAATGCTGCAAAACTGATAGGACACTGTTTCATATTGAAAATGGATAATGCCCAAAAACATAGTGTAATTTATTCGAGAGTTTTTCAAGGCAAAGAAATTGGTTATTTTTCACTGGCAAAGTCAGTGACCGAATATCAACCCAATAGAGCATGATTTTCATTTACTGAAGACAACACTAAAGACAGAAAGACCCACAGCAGCAAAGGAAATGCCTGTCAAAGCATCTCAAGTGAGGAAACAGAAATTGGTCATGTCCATGGGTTTCTGACTTCTGGCAGTATTTGACTACAAATGATTTTTATCCAAAGCTCAGAAATAAAGATGATTTTGACTCTATTTCAGTGTGTACAGAGAACAGATGCCAAAAAACTTATTTTTGTTTGAAAATGTATGGACCTGATTCTATGGATGTGTACTGTATATTTAAGGGGTGTAATTGTTTAGTACATGTTGTTAGGATCGGTGTGCTTTATGATTTGAGTAAATGCAGTATACTAAAATTTTACCCTGTCTCCAGTTCACATGCTTTCCTTCTTTAGCCCACTTTTGTTAGATACTAACGACAGCAGGACTGGACGATCCCACAAGTGGTCTTGGAGTTGCTTTGACCCAGTCATCTAGCTGTCATAATATGGTCCTTGTCATATTAGCTACAGCTGCTATAAACTTGTTACAAGGCCACCTGGAAGTGGGTGGGATATACAAGACAGCAAGTGAATCATTTTCCAAGTTGATGTGCTGGAAACAGAAAAAAATTGATAAGGGTAAGGATTTGAGTGGCATTGACAAGGGCCAAATTGTGCCACTTTATGACTGGTTCCAAAACTCTAAAACTGTACTTCTTCTGGGATGTTATGAGTCTGTAGTGGTCAGAATCTACCACCAATCCTATGAGTTTAATTTATGATAAATGGGAGATTTTTGCACAAATGGATCATATTATGCACACTGTTATTAATTGTAGCCATTATAAACCTTCACCATAACAATCTGCTGTGTTTGTAGCAGTTGCAAAGTTATCTGTACGTTCATACTTGGACAAAGGGGGCTGCGGACTTCAAGGCATAGATAACATCCTTACAGTTTGAGTTTCACACAATGGAATTATGTACTTTTTCTTTTCATGAATATAGTGGGGTTTTTTGTTAGTTTTTTGCTTCACTTAGTTTAAAAGAATGCTTATTAGTAAACTTGCTTACAAGATTACAACTGCTCAATAATAATATATATGACTAAATCATATGCCATGTCATGGTTCTGAACTTGTATGTAAAACTGAAGCTTCATCCTTGCAGGTGTGAGATCTGTGGTTATCAGTGTCGTCAACGGGCTTCACTTAACTGGCACATGAAGAAGCACACGTCCGAGACACAATTCAACTACACCTGCGAGCACTGCGGCAAGCGCTTTGAGAAACTCGACAGTGTGAAGTTCCACAAGCTCAAAAGCCACCCAGACAGACAGGCCCCCGGATAGGTTTGGGGGAAAAAAAGCACAGAATAACATAAGGGCTTCTTTTTTATCCATTTTATCTAAACTAGTGATTGGTAAGCAGAGTGCACTGTTTATGGACTGGGTGCTCATGAAATGCTGATGGGGAGGAGATAATGAAACAAAGAATGAAGAAAAGACCTAAAAAGGGTTGTGTTCTAAAGAGGCCATAGCAGCAAGTTTGTGTGCTATAAGTAAGTGTGCTTGTTTGAGAGTTGTTGTTTTTTTGGGTGTGCTGTGCTGGTCACAGCTGCCATTCACCCATGAATGTTGCATGGTTTTAAAATGTTTCTGTGAAGTATTGTTTACAAAGTGTTTTGTATGCTCAGTCTTCTTTAGACTAAAGCATCATCTTAAGCTTTATAAACTGTTTAATTTGTTTGCATTTAAACAAATTTTATGTTTTAATTTTTATGATCAACATATTTTTAGGAAGAAATTAAATTGAGAAATTCAATAGTTATATAAATACTGTACTTAAAAACAGATATTCTGTTAGAAAACATTTAACAGGTTAATTTTTGTATCATAAAAATGCATGGGGTTCAAGATGTTCCACTGTGATGGACTGGCATTTCAGCCAGAGTGTGCTGCCTGTCAGCGATGTTCCCAGGATATCTGCAAAATATACTGTATTGCAATCCTAACCAAGAGAAAGCACCTTCTTAACGAAGTAACAAAGGTTTCAATATGCATATGCATACAGCTTACCTAGCAATGAGGGAAAAGTGAAGGACTGAACTGTTTCGGTACACATTAAAATCTGACGTTGTCCTACATAAGATTTTAAAGTGTACCAAAACAGTCACGTTGTTTGGGCCTGAAATATTAAAAACAAATTTTGTCATCCTTGAAAGCATTCAGGTTTAGCCTTCAGGAAACTAAAGCAGTTTTAACAAAAGACAATGTTTATTGCTACCCACATTGGGTAGTATACTTAAAAAATAAATAAAAACATAGACATTAGTGTGTGTGGGACTAAATTCATTCAGTGTTGTCAAATGAGATCACTTAGTGTTTTTGGTTGTATGCACCATCAGTAAGCATAGTATAATCAAAAGAAAAAAGGGATGAGCCACCATAGCAACTGTAAATGTGAGGGCTCCAGGGGCTTCTTTAAATATTTGTCCAAGTACCATAATATCTGTGATTCATAATCTGTCTACCTGTGCCAGGAATTTAATGCCTGGCTTTATAAAGGTTTTTAACATACTATATATAACCATATAACTAAATTCAAAACCCACAGGAACACATTGTTCCTGGAGCAGTCCACATATGCAAACTTAACAATATAAAGAACTTTAAATTGCTCTGGATGGAGGATTTAAAATCCATATACAAATCTCTCCAAACATGTTCGCTATTGCAAGAAGAAGCTCATAGCTGTTAAGGTACCAATAATTTAGAATTTTGGTTGCATGTTCATTTTATGCCATTTATATTTATTAGGAGTGCCAAAAATTGTTTAACGGTCTTACTATGTGTAACTAATTTGTTGAGCTTTGATTTTAATTGAGTGAATTTTTCAAATATGTCGGATTTTTACTGCAATGCTGACCAGCATTGAATGAAAGTACTGAGTAAGACTGTGTTTAATTTGTTATAATTGGTCTATTTTTTGTAATAAATTTGTATTATTTATTAATATGCTTCTTATTTGATTTGTTTAGTTGTCATTATATGCTGACCTTTTGAGTAATTTTAGATTTTGTAAAACATTTTTTTTTTCTTTTTTTCTTTTCTTCTCCTTTTGAATGAAGCCAGGTCCTAAATACACTGAAAAAAGGAGATCTTTGAAGATCTTCGAGATCCTTGAAGCACCATGCTTTTGTCTGTCATTTGTGAGGTGTAAATATTATAATCAGCAGTCCCTTAAAGCTGTTAATGCATATAATGGTTTACTGTCCATTCTTATTGTCCTTCTTCCAGAAAGTAGGAAGTGCTTTGAGTGTAACCTCACACCAACCTGCTTAAATGTCCCTAAAAAGAACTGTATTGTTAATCTTACAAAGAAGAGACTATTATTGTACTTCTATTCTCAGGGGAAACAATCAACAACTATTATATTTCTCTTTCCTTTATCTGAAACCTTAGCTTCTATCATCAGGCTCATTTATTTTTGCTACATCGAAGTACTTTGAATTGCCAGTCATTGTGCTTAAAGGTCAAATGAGGAATACGACGAAGTTTCATGACGAAAGCAGTATTATCATGTTGAAGTTAGGTGAAACGTTATACTTTTATGAAAATGCAGTTTATTCTGACTAAAAACTGACCATCTCCTCTTATACTGTGCTACCAGTCAAATATTTGGACACACCTTCTAATTCCATGGTCTTAACTGAGATTTCTTTCTTTATACACTGTAAAGCAAGGCTGAAGTCATCTGGTTTATATCCGGGTGCTCTTATTTGGGGATTTTTTTTTTGGGGGGGGGGGGGTGCTGGTAATTCTATATGAACTTTTCCTTTGCAGCACAGGTAAGTTTTGGTCTTGTTTTCCTGGGATGGTCTTCATGTGAGCCATTTTCATCATGGTGCTAGACGGGTTTTGAAAATTAACTTGACAATTCTGTTCTTGCAAGAACTATTCCAGACATTTGTGTCTTAAAATAACAACTGTAGATGATATTAATTAATTACCTAATTCCAGGTTATTTTTTTAAATTTCCAGTATTGTTATAGAATGTAGAAAATAAATCTAAACTAGTACTGTAAAGTACAGTGTATATACTATATAATGATATTCTGATTGTGCTTTATCTTGAAATTAAACGCTTTTTCTAACGAGCAAAATAAGCTACAGCTGAACTGCTTTATCTTGATCTGCTCTTACATTAACAAACACTTACCTAGAGCTTGAACATTTGTTGCAAAAAATTCAGCATTTACCCAGACTGTGTGTGGGTGTGTGTATTATCATACACAAGAAATGCATGAATTTGCACATATAGTGCATTGAAACTACAGTGAAAATTTATATTTTAATTACATTAACACATTTTTAAGATAATGACAGTAAAAAATTTATTTTATGCAATGAAATTGTTATACAACAATGAATAGTCAGTATAAATTCCTTTATTCTTGAAAATCTGCTGGGCATAGAGTCAAAATCACATCTGCAGTACTCACAGTGATTTGTTACAGAAGTTCACAATTCACTTAAAATTTGCCTAGTCTTAGCCAGACAGGTGAGAACTAATTAGTGACATCACCTGTTGTGTGCACATCATCTATAATACATGACATGTGCCATCTTAATACATTTGGCCACCACTGTACCACCGATTAAGGTTGACATGTAATGGGTCGCCAAAAAATTGTTCTTTGTTCATTTGAATTTAATTAAAAATATTTTATTCTGATCCTCAAAATGGGTCAGTTAGTCTACTGCTGCTTTATATATATATATATATATATATATATTATAACATTCTTCTCTGTTCTCTTGTGTTGAGTTCACTTTTCTTTTTTTCTTTTTTTTTTTTTACTAAAGTCAAAGACAAACTTTTCTATATGCCACACCTTTAAGTTAAATGAGTCTAATGTATATACATAATATGGAATAACAAAAGATGTTCTGGAAATTCGGCCTGTCTTTGTTAACCAGCTATTCTATAACTGGGCTTTATAACAGGGAAACCAGATTTTCTAGTTGTCGGTTTGGCTGCAATGTTAAACAATGGATGAGGCCTTGTCAAAATAATGCATGCTGAAGAAAGGATTTTACTGCTATATAAGTATTTTCTGTTACATTTGAGTACAATATTTAGTACTGTGTGTTCAAGTCAGACAAACAATGGCATGTTTTTTTTTAACTAATATTAAACCTCACTGCTATCTCATAGGGCTTGCTAAGCTAAAATTGAGTAGTAGATCTGATAGCCTTATCTAAGTCTATACTGCCATTGAATGGACATAGAAACCTTAATTATATATACTAAAATTTACTTATACTTAAATTAGAGAACTTACACAACCACTCAATCTTTATACCACTTATCTTGTACAGGGTCACAGGAGATCTGGAGTCAATTTTGGTGCACTAGGCGGGATACACCCTGGACAGACTGCCAAGCAATCATATGGGGCACACACACACTAGAGGCAATTTGGAAACGACAATTAGCCTAATCTGTATGTCTTTGGACTGTGGGAGGAAATCCATCAAACATGGGGAGAACGAGCAAACTCTGAACTTGATGTAGTATTCAACCCATCAGCCCTGGAGGTGCAAGGCCACAATATTGCCTGAAATTAGAGAACTTTAAATATTCAATCGATTTGAGCAGATTATATACGCCTTTACCCCTGCTCATTTCTGCAATTATCCAATAAGTAAATCATGATGTTGAGGCATGTTGCATAAAATCAAATCAGGAGCTCCAGTAGTGTTTATATCAAATGTCAGAATTATCTATCAAACCGGATAGACCAGTTTCAGTATTTCTGAAACCGCTTTGTCATCTCCAGAGTGTGTATGGAAATGTGTACACCAAAAACATCCACAGGCTGAGAGAAACCAAGGTGGACAGAAAAATATCTCAAACAGCATAACATGTCAAACCAAGAGACAGAGTGCCTCCAACAGTTGAGGACCAATCACTCCGGAAGCTGAGGCTACTGTAGGCACAAACTCCTGAGCTTCAATGGGAGAGATACAAGTCCAGATACTGATCTTTTCTGTTTTTACGTTTAAATAAAAATTAATAAATTTATGCTTGAAAGTGGTTATTTCCTGATTAGATTTTTAATGTTTGGTTCATTTTGTTTTAGATTTACTACAGTATATTAACTACATACGTTACTCTTTTAAATCAAATCTTTGTATTTTTTCCCCCTGTACCACAATAGTGGTCACATGAAGTGAAATGTTAAGCTTTGCTTTGTTTAATAAAATTATCCACTGTAACGAAGAACAGCAGATGTATGATGTGTATACACGGAAGCCTGTCCATCGTCATGGCCACCACAAAGATTCACCCCCTCCCTTCTCATGTGGGTGGGAGTTTCTCCACAGGGTACAGAGAACCGTCATTCCCACTCGCCTCTTTAATCTCTCGTCCCTCCCTCTCTCTGCCAACTGTAAACCTGCTGTAGTTGAGCCAGAATGATAGAGGCAGAAGTATAGGAAAGATTAGCTGGTGCTTTTGTATTTTCAGCTCTGTTTTCTGTGGACACTCAGACATTCTCAGCCTCCTGTGGTCTTAGATTCTCTTCAATCTCTTCAAGTCTTCATTAAAGGTAAGCATCTTATTTTCTTGTTGTGTATTACAAGCGTTTTTCCCGCTAGAGAAGGTTCTCTTGAACACTATGCCAAGCAGGCATTGTGTCACTATTTTATTTTTTATCTCTACATTTCCTGACCTAAATTTGCTAAACAATCTTTTTTTAAGCTTTGTTGACACTATATATATATTAAATGACATTATGTAATCGCAATGCAAAATATTAAATAATATTATGTAATTTGGCATGGTGTTTCCATCACTGAGCACTCAAGAGTTCTCCACAGATTTAGCCATCTCCAGGAAGTGTCTGTCACCAGGTGAGCCCACACCTTCCAGCTTGTTTGTTCAACTCATTTTGCCCCACAAAGACACAATGAAGAAATAGAACGACATTAGGAAAAAAAAAAAAATCCCATAACACCTGAATTAAGAAAGAACCTCTTCATTGCCGTGTCTTCTCAATGGTGTCGAATAAAGTCTATAGATCGCACGGCAATTCCAGATCCAGTCCGGGCATTGGCATTTAAAATTGGACAGAAAGAGAATGTCCGCTGCTAATCTTTGTTTATACAAAGCATGAGCGTTTCTGATCTCCCTAGATAGCTCATATTTAAAACTTTCATGCAAAACTCCAGGAACCATGATGACATTTACAAAGCAAATCAAATGCTGTCGATAAAGCAAAACTCCAGTCCCCAGTTTCTCTTTTCGCTGATTGGTTCGATAGTCAGGCTGGTTCCATGTGACTGAGTATTTAATAAATAACTGAAGTAACTCACCAGCTGGTCAAGTGTGATGATGAGACTGGATGCAAGAAGTAGGCCATGTTAGGAGCTTTTAATTGCGATGGTGTTTTTTTCCTCTCCCTGAGATTTCAGTGTTGCTTAGATTAACCTAACACTAGATAAACATTGACATAACCAGCACAAGCCTGTGTCATTTTTCCTTTGTATCGGGAAGTACACATTATTTCTAATCTGTCTATTGTCCTACAAAATTATGATCTTTTACTAGACAGGAAATCATTTGTAATGACTGTGACAACTTCAGTTAGAATTATAGTGACATCAAATTTATTACATTTAGAATATTACAAACAATCAGTGACATTCATTGGAAATTAGATGAAAGTGGAAGCTCTTCATTATAATTTGGCCTCCTGGGTCACCTGCTACCATTCTCATGATTCATCACAATCCCAAGGTGAACACCTTGAGACACCTTGTTAAACTGTTGTGTCAACAGAAGATTTTATTTTCTCTTGTCATACAGCATATGTACACTTATTTCAAGTTGTTGAAACCTGAACTATTAGAGAATCTATATAAATTCTGATGGGGTTTGTGAGTGTGCAACCGTTTAGAATGTGTCTCTATGTATTATTACCGCCATTATGTTCTATCTAAAAACTATATACCTTATTTAAAATAAAGAGATATTATTAAACCAGATATTAATGCATAATTTTATTCGTTAGAACACTCATATCAGACTGGATTAGATAGAGCCTGATTACCAGACTTAGCCTGGTATAGGTTGAATACTTTATCAGAGCCTTTTTCATTATATGTAGTGATGGTTTGCATGCCTTCAATGCATCTTGGTTGTCTGGTAAATGCAAATGCCAAGTTGAGGGTTTTTCTTTAAACCACTTTTTTGCATGATGAATGGGAATCCACAAACCTAAACATCAGATAAGGCAGCATAACAATGTAATTTTAGGTTTGGAACAGAAGAGTGCATTGGAAAGTACATTGGATTAAAAGTATATGGTAACATTATTTTACATTTCTGACCAGCTGGTAGGTGATCGGACTAAACTGAATTAAAAAAAAAATAATTCTCATTGGAAGAGTATTTTTCTAAAGTTCTAAGCTATACTCAGAAGGTTGCCTTTTTTATTGGCCATTTTGCATTTCGATGACTCAGTAGTAATTAATGTCCCACAAAAGGTGAACTTTATAAATTGTACAGCTCATGATACCTGAACCTTATAATCACATATATACAGCTTTAAATATCTCTATTTTGTATGTTTACTCTGAGTTCCTCTTACTCTGTTCTTCAGGTTGTATTACTGCTAACTGTAGGTCTCATTCTCCCCATTTTTCTGGCCTCTTATAGATTTTTCTTTTATAATGTGTAATAACACCCCATACAATTATGTAATAATAATAATGTTCCCACAATTACAATAACTGCTCAAAAGGGTGACAAATCTCTTGCTTTGTGCCAACAGTTACAGTTGTATTGCTGTTGTCTAACATGTGATTAATGATCATTTCAAATTGTGAACAATTAGAGGCTTTGTATGAATTTCCTGTAATGCAAGATAATGTATTAATGATTAGTGATGTGGTTCATGTATACAGTATAGGGTTTATATCTGTATGGTATAAGTAGACATTCTCAAAAGAAAGCTGTGATAACCGCTAACTTGGTAACTAAGAATAACATAATATTATGAAAATTGCTTTTGCTTAGATTAACTTCATAGTGTATGTTTGACAGAAAAGTCTTCTTGATGTTCATTCAGTTGAATAACTTATCACAGTAAGCATTAACAGTTGTTTCTTGCTTGAGTGCTCTTTAGCTGGAGATCCTTAATACCAACAACCTCATCCTTTTTAATAAAACAGTAAACACTAGCTACGCAGAGGAGTTCTGAAAAAGCAGAACCGCGGTTACCTACTGTAGACACGCGGTTACCAAGCGACGGGGCCGTAGAGGCAATCAGTGCGAGCGTGATGCACATGTCGGTGCATCTATTTAAGGCCACTTTGTAGGTAGCACCCGGTATGGGATCAGGGCCAAAGACAAAAGCAAAGACACAGTCAAAGTCTACAGAAGAAGCCGGCGCACTTGAGAGAGAGAGAGAGAGAGAAAGCGACCTACCTGTTAAGCATGCGCTCTTAGCATGAGTTAAAAGTTAAAACTCCAAAAGGGTTGACTCGTTAAGAGAGGGGGAGAGTTTATTTTTGGCTTTCAGAGCCTCCTTCAATCTCAATGAGATGGTGGAGCTCTGTTTGTTTTTTGTTTTAAGTTTTCTTTCATTTATTTTTCGTTCCCCAATTAATAATTCCACACAATTTCCAAATGGAAAGGTCTTCCCACGTATGTCATAAGCTCTCTCACGTCCTCCTATTTCATTAACCTCCTCATAAGCCAGGCGTAAGGGCTCTTATAAGTATTATTACACCCTGTGGTACCTGCACCATGTTCTGTAACAACAGACGGATATGTGTTACACTGACTCACTACACTATCCCCAGATATTTCCCACTATTCATGTAAATTCTTCATATATCATATACAGTATAAGGAAAAAATATGACAAAATAGTACACAGTAGGTCTTGAGTGCTGACTTGATCATTTATTCATCCATGTCTCTATGTACTGTATGTCTGTTTCAGGTACATCAGACACTCTGAAAATGGGCTGCTTTGGATTTTTGAAAGTAATGATGTTCCTTTTCAATGGCATCATTTTTGTAAGTACAATGGATTTATACTTAATAGCAGAATCTTTTTTAAGTAGCTCTGTGCAAGTTCTGTGCTAGTCAACAGAAGGGTTTTTGATTTTGTCTCACTTGTAGATCCTGCTGGATAAAGGTATTTAAATGTACAGTGAATGTAACCAGCTCCCTTTCTCATTCTCTTTAAAATCCAGTGACTTAAAATACAATCACTTAATACCAGGACTAGAATGCCTAAATGCTGGCACAAGATAGAAGCTTTCTGAATTGACAAGCGACATGACCTTTTTCTCATCCATTACAGGATGCCATATCCAGTCTTGTTTAATCATGATATTTAGTCATAGTTACAGACAAAAAGCGCACCCAAGAAAACGAGAAGGGAATGACGTTATTTTATTGACAAAAATGCATGTCTGTGTCATGGGGAAATGGTTGGGTTTTTTGTGTTTAGAAATACATCCATCACTACATAAATAAGTAACCAAAGTAAGTGAATTAACTTGCCCCATCATCCATGTCTTAATTTGTTTCCTTGTTTTCTGACCTTTGTTCTTGCATGCAAATGGATCAGTCTCTTAATACGACATCTCTGGGGCCAAATAGGGTTAATGGCTTATTATTATTATGGTAGTCAAGAAACAATTTTCACTAAAGGCAAATTCAAACAAAATGTGTCTTAGCAAGGCCTAATTTATTAATATTTTAATAAAGTTGTGTGAACCTGGGAAGAGTAAATAAAAACTTTTTTTTTCTTCTAATTTCAAATGATAACGTGTGTATTTTGATGAATGCCAACTGCTCAGAATTTACAAATTAAAATGTACTCATGACACAGCTAATTTACAATTATCGTTCAATTTCATATAAAGTGTGCTAAAGCAAAATATCTGAAAATGACAATGACGCCTCCTATACACCCAGCTATCTGCACAGAAAAAAACACAAATAAATTAAAATCAAGTTATAGGATCTGAAGGCTATTGATCTAGGTTAGCATGTGAAAATTTTCCAAAACCCATTAGTTTCTCTCAACAGACTAGATCGATTTCCTAACTGGATTTTGATGAATTTGAAAGTTCCTATGTGAATTCTTACATGAACATGTGAATTTTGAATAAGGTTGTCTGGATGCCAAACATAGTATATAATTAAGAAATACGTATTTATGAATAACCATCTGGAGAACCAATAAAGGACCATCTGGCAGTTGTATGGATTTTAAAAATTCAAAAAGTCTGATCTAATGTGGCTGCTTCATGTATTCTTGCCTCACTCTTTCCTTCTGTGTTCGTCCTCCACAGCTGGCCGGAGCAGGTATCTTGGCTGTAGGTATCTGGGTGAAGGTGGATAATAACTCTATCATGAGCTTTCTACAAGGCCTGTCTGGTGCACCACCTGAGCTGAAGCAGATTCTGAATGTAGGCTACCTGCTGATTGCTGTGGGCGCCGTGCTGATGCTGCTCGGATTCCTGGGCTGCTGTGGGGCTGTTCGTGAGAGCAGGTGTATGCTGCTTACGGTAGGTCTGCTGCCATGGCTACAGCGTTCTACACAAAGTCTAAAGTATTTTATGCCTAAAGATATGTTTCTACTCTAGGTTCTGAAGAGAATTTTACAAATGTAATTGGTTAAATTCTTCATTTTTTTGACCTCCTATTATTGCAAATGAAGAGGTTTTTTTTTTTATACAACTACAGTCTCAAAACTAAAAGTTTACATTTAAGGGCTGTTCTGTTTGTCAATCTTGTGGGTAATCCTATCGTACCAAAAGGTATTTCTCAATCATAGAGTAATTAGGAAGCTGATAACCTTTAATTAGTTCTCCTAGTGTAAATGCTAGTTAACTGCAATAATAGAGCTCTGTCGATAATGTGCTTAATGGTTGGGGTCAGGTTTCATTCGGTGTTTGATATCTTCAAGCTTGAAACCAAACTGTACTATTTACATTTAATATTATTCCCAGACATTCATTTAGATTGTACTGTTTTATGTAATGACATTTAGAGTTCCTACAATGTGGCATAATGATCATTCATTCTCTAGAGATCATATCACCTACATCACAGACATTACATTGTGTTCACAGACTTTAATCCTACCAATTCTTATCTTTGTTCCTGGAAGAGGAATAAATAGTCACGGAAAGTACTGCAATGGATGGATTAACAGGAAAAAAAATAATTTTCTATGATTTTAGTAGGACACACACACATTTTTAAATGCAAGGTTTACAATGTGGTGATGAGTACAGCGCATGCTTAAATAAACAAAAGTTTTGCTGCTGTAATTGAATAAAAAAAAATTGTTCAAGTAAAAGTATCGTATGAAACACATTATCTTGAGCATCACTTACTGTAGGGTTATAAGCCATTACAGCCCTAAATTTTAATTAACACTCCTGTTAATATTTATTTGATTTAATACATCACAAGTGATAAATGTGTGAATAATATAATAATGCATCTAAAGATCCTTCTAGCCTTCTAGCCTAGCCCACTCGGCTCACCTGCACATCTTTCCGGGTGGATGCATGCATAAATTGCATTATCATGTTTTTTGATTATCCTTTCATTTAGAATTGAAGATACCTGATAAATTAGGTCAGAAAGGTCTTGGAATATTGGCACAATTGATTTGGTCTTAAAGAATTATTACAAATATTAATAAAAGCTTAATAAAAACATTATTAAAAATAAATGTACCAGTTAGTGCATCAAATGGTTAGCTTTTAAGAAAAAGCTGAGGTAACCCATTAGAATTATAGAGCTTGTCACAATTTCATGATATGGCTTACCAATCTTACTCACACCTATACAGTATAGCCTTAAAACCCTAGAGGTGGGTAGTAACGAGTTACATTTACTTGAGTAACTTTTTGAAAAAAATATCCTTCTATGAGTAGTTCTACTGCATCATACTTTTTACTTTTACTCGAGTAGATTTGTGAAGAAGAAGCGCAACTCTTACTCCACTACATTCGGCTACGCTGGACTCATTACTTTTTGTACCATTTATTCTACACATACAGTAGATCTACCACATGACTGTTTCACTAATCAGACGTAGCAACAACAATCACATGACTCCGTTTGATCAATCAGCTGCAGTAACATGGGCAGTGGTGGCTCAGAGGGTTACTCCACCAGGTTTGCTCCACTAGGTCAACACTGTTGGGCCCTTGAGCAAGGTCCTTAACCCTATCTCCTTCTAGGGGCGCTATATCATGGCTGACCCTGGTACTGACCCCAGTTATACTGGGATTTGCGACGAAGGAATTTCACTGTGCTGTAATGTATATGTGACAAATGACTTAACTTAACAATAACCACATGTAGGCCCATGACCACACACAAACTAGTGGCATAGCAGAAAAAAAATCATCAGCCGTGGTAGACAGCGAATGAAAACGAAATTAGCAGAGGCATCTGTCTCCAATGCTACAACAGAAAAGGATGAACACCCCTGGCTGCATATACAAAGCATGTTTCACTTACACAGAATGCAAAAGAACCGCTTCATACTTCAGAGTGTCTTCTCTGTCTGGTAAAACAGACAGACACTTCAGCATATAAAAACTCAACTTCTAACCTGAGGAAACATATCGCGGTTAGTTTAGCTGTTTCATTAAATGTTGTAAAGTTAGCATATATAATTTTAAAATTTACTATAATATACATATAATATAATATAGGCATATACTTATAATAGAATGTACTGTATATAATTATTATATATTTTTTATTATTATCGGACATTATGATTGAAACAGTTACTCAGTATTCTTTTCACTGAATACTTTTTTACTCTTACGTGAGTAATATTATTTTGAAGTACAGCTGCTCTTACTTGAGTACATTTTTTAGATACTCTATCCACCTCTATTTTGTGCTGGAAAAAAGATATGTCACTCTATTGCATAATCCTGAGCTCTATATACAGTATGTTTATAGATATTTAAAAAAACCCAGCAAAACCAAGAATAACTAAAATGCTTTGAGCTTTAAGGGGCACTACACAACATGTCTAGCATTTTAATTTTAATAATATGCCAGAATCTCCTGTCCTCTATGAAATTACTGAGCTATGATATAAAGTGAAGCTGGTGCTCTCCCTACGTCTAATGACAGTTTAAATGCATGTTTAAATTTAGATTTACTCACTTCAAGGCAAGCGTGCAGCTATACCCTTGGTAATCCAACCCATTCTATAAATGTGTTTGTATGGTGTGAATCCCCAGCTTTTAAGAGTAAGAGACGTTTTACCTTACAGTACCAGGCTGCTTCCTGCTAACTTAAATCTTAAAAAAGTTATCATTTTGGGTTATCAACTGTACAAAGTGAAACTATATATTATATATAAACTATATATACTGTATTTATATCAGGTTTAACAGGCACAACAGGTTTTAAGCAGATTACAACAATCAAGTCGGAAAAGTTATCAAGTCGTGCCATGGTTATCAAAACTTTATCTTATTTTATCATGTATCTATATATCTTACGTATATATGATGAATAATTTTGCTGTTCACCACATAGCAAAAATGCCACTTACAGTAAACTAATTCAATCTGAAAAAACAAACAAACAGATTGACAGAAAAAGGTCAACATGCCATGAAGAGTTAGGATTGTCAAACTTTGGAAACAAAAGGACATTAATAAATATGCTGAGCCGATTCTAGAGCCACTGCCATGCTGAATGGGGACCAGTATGGATAGCGTCACTAGTGACCAACAGCGGTACTACCATACAGAATAGCATGCTACTGTATGATGACAAACAGCAGCAGAGCCTTGGGAAGAATGAGGAATTTGTTTGGAGGTTTAACTTGGTGCCAAAATAACTCACAAAAGATAACATAAACAAAAAAAAATTATTTTTGGTCTATACTCTAAGGAAGGTGAAATTTTCTTAAAGAGAAACATTATTGGTTATGAGACAGTGGCGGCTGCTCTAAGACTACAAGGGAAGCTCAGCTTCCCCTACTATGTCAGAAAATAAATGCCCATGACCCTGTTGCCACATATGCACTGTCGTATTTATATTGGTTTTAATAAAAGTGCGCTAGAACGCGTTCAATTTCATGACTAGCTCGTTCAGAATCAGGTAATTATTGTAGATTGTTTGACGCGATTGTCTTGTCATACATTTCCGTGCCGCACAGCGCATTAAACCCTCCCCCTGAAGCCCAGCTTCACTGATGCTCTATGAGGAAGCACAGACTACTGTAGCTTTTTTTCACTGCAGAAAAGCTGGACGGTAATTGGATAAATGCACCAAAATCGTCTCTCCCACGGACGCTGAGCTTCTCTGGGGGTGAATGGAGCAGTGGGCGGGACGCTGTGCTGCTGCATGATGATTGGAGGAGCTGTTTAAATGGCGGAACCCTTTTTTGATTGACAGCATGTTTTAAGTATACGTCAGCGCTACAGACAGCGCTTCGCTATTCCATTTTTAGGGGGGCTTTAGCCCCCCTAAAATTTTTACTCAACCCCCCTAAAAATTCTCCATAAACTTCACACAAATTGAAGTTTAACAAATTGAAATTGAAATCATCCCCTTAAAATTTCATATGAAAGTGTCGGCAGACTTCGGCTCCTCACCGTCTTTCAGCGGGTCTTCAATTCACCATCACAGAGGGAGGTTTAAGCCAAGGTGTGTATTTTTAAATAAATTGTTATATCTGCATCAGTGCAGTCCTTTCTCATAAATACAGTTTACAAAATGTCATGAGGGATTAATCAGTTAAATCTGGCTGTGTTCACCCTCATCACACCAGCTGTTTCCTCCAGTGAACATGAAGCCCTTAATACAGACTCTATGACCCTACAGTCTACTTTATACATCAATCATGCCGCTGCTGTTTTAATTGGAAAACCTAACTGTCTATATAAAACATTACACAGTGCATATGGCCTTAACCATAGATTTATGAACATAAATGATTAAAAATAGTGACAGACAGCATTCAGTGCTCTCGTTTAACTGTATAGCAGTGTGATTTACAGAGATAGAAAACTCCTTTTTTTTTGTAATAAATATCGTATTAAATAATGTCCCAAATCGTAAAATACATTTATTAGCCTTAGAGTAGGGTTTTTGTCACTTTGATTTAGAAAAAGTTACTTTTTTACTGAATAGAAACAAACAAACAAAAAAGAATGATATTAAAAAGATGCTTTGTTTAATTACATTAAAACAATGTTTTTCTATATTAATGAATTTGAATAAATAGCCTAGTACAGATTCGAGTTCAGTCCCATGCGGATTTGCAGGTGATTTTTTTTTTTAATGATAAATTTAATTATAATAAAAAATTTTATTTAATATAATTTTAATTATAAATATAATTATAATAAAGAATTTTATGATGAAGGCCAAATATGAGCTTCCCCTGTTTCAAAAGCTAGCAGCCGCCACTGTTATGAGACATGGATTCATCACTACGAGTCTGAGAGCTCCTCTTTGAAACACCACCTTATCCTGGTGGAGGGGTTTGCGTGTCCCAATGATCCTGGGAGCTACAGTATGTTGTCAGGGGCTGTCATGGTTGACACGTCTCTGCAACATTGCATGGACATTGGGGACCGTGCCTCTGGACTGGCAAACCAGGGTGGTGGTCCCCCTCTTCAAGAAGGGGGACCGGAAAGTGTGTTCCAATTACAGAGGGATCACACTCCTCAGCCTCCCCGGGAAAGTCTATTCAGTGGTTCTGGAAAGGAGGGTTCGTCGGATAGTCGAACCTCGGATTCAGGAGGAGCAGTGTGGTTTTCGTCCGGGTCGCGGAACAGTGGACCAGCTCTACACCCTTAGCAGGGTCCTGGAGGGGGCATGGGAGTTTGCCCAACCAGTCTACATGTGCTTTGTGGACTTGGAGAAGGCATTCGACCGTGTCCCTCTGGGAATCCTGTGGGGGCACTCCGGGAGTATGGGATATTGCATTCCCTGTTAAGGGCTGTCCGGTCCCTGTACAACCGGTGTCAGAGCTTGATCCGCATTGCCGTAGTAAGTCGGACCTGTTTCCGGTGAGAGTAGGACTCTGACAGGGCTGCCCTTTGTCACCGATCCTGTTCATAATTTTTATGGATAGGATTTCTAGGCGCAGCCAGGGCGTTGAGTAGGTACAGTTTGGTGGGCTCAGGATTGGGTCACAGCTTTTTGCAGATGACGTTGTTCTGTTGGCCTCATCATCCTGTGACCTACAGCTCTCACTGGATCGGTTCGCAGCCGAGTGTGAAGCGGCTGGGATGAGAATCAGCACCTCCAAATCTGAGGCTATGGTCCTCACCCGGAAAAGGGTGGAGTCCCCTCTCAGGTGGAGTGCCTCACCTATGGTCATGAGCTGTGGGTAGTGACCGAAAGAACAAGATCACGAATACAAGCGGCTGAAATGAGTTTCCTCCGCAGGGTGTCTGGGCTCTCCCTTAGAGATAGGGTGAGAAGCTCAGTCATCCGGGAGGGGCTCAGAGTAGAGCCGCTGCTCCTCCGCATCTAGAGAAGTCAGATGAGGTGGCTTGGACATCTATTTAGGATACGCCCCTGGAGATGGATGGAGTCTGAGAGCAAACAGCAGAATATGGAACGGAAACATCCACAATTGTCAACCAAGAAAAAGTAAACCATTAGGTCAACCATCAGCTGGAAAACTGATCCAGTATTCTGGTATTCTGAAAGGCTAGTATTGGAACATTGGAACAATATCTGTTAAAGCATCCTCCCTATAGCCCTATAGTCTTGCTCGATCAAACTTTTGCCTGTCGGGTCCCCTGAAAGCAACACTACGAGGATGAAGGTTCACTCCTGATGAAGAAGTGAAGACAGCGGTGCATTCAAGGCTCACAGCCTAAAACATTTTTAATGTGGGAATATGAAAACTTGTTGACAAATGGACAAAGTTTAGTGAAATGCAAGGAGATTATGTCAGAAAATTATGTACTTGTCTTTTCTAAAAGTTAATTAAAATTAATTCTACAGCCAGGGGACACACAGGGCACATGTTTCGTACTGTAGTTTTCAGTATCCAGTGATATTTCACTTTACTTTTAACAGACTTTTTTATGGCTCCCAGTGTTGTTCATTTTGTTTGTGTTCTTGTGTGAATAACAAAAATTCTGCATATGCCTCTGTATGATACAGCACAAACTGATCAGAAAATTATTTGAGTTGTGCTGTAGTGTTTGCCTTTATGGCAAGCTTGTCACTATTGTCTTCTGTTACTGTGTGTATACAGTATGCATAACTGACATAAAAAAAATAAAAATTTGCCTCCCTAATGCAAATGTCAAACTCTGCCTGTGGCTGGGAACTTCTGCAGTAGTTGGATACTGTGTTGCTTAGCTTTCTAACCATCTCCGTCTCTTCTGTCCCTAGTTCTTTGTCATTATCCTGATAGTCTTCATTGTCGAGGTCGCAGGAGCAATAGTGATTGTGGTCTTCAAGGGCCTGGTATGTAACAAACAGCCTTTATACTGTAGATGCAATGAACTCCTTAAGATTTCCTGTTGTTTAATGAGGCCCGCTGTACATTCTGTCTCTCTCAGATACAAACTCTGATAACACAAGTGGGAGTCAAGGTAGTGGAAAGCATTCAACAAGGTTATGGCACCAATTCAGATGTCACTGGTCTGTGGAACACCACAATGGACTTGGTTGGTATCCTTTTTTTTGTATGTGAATTACAATCAGACAGGCTTCATCCCATTTTTTTTCAATGTATTTTATGTGTTAATTAAGAATTAATTAAAGATGCATTCTCAGTAAGCAAAGTCTTGTCTGATATATTTGCTTAAAATATACCTTTATATAATTGTTTATATGTTATATTAAATAGAGGTTTTAAAATGTTAACTATACATATTTATACTTTTGTCTGGTGTTTAACACCCCCTCTATCTGTCTCCTCACCTACTGTAGCTGCATTGCTGTGGATTCAACAACTATACAGATTTCACAAATTCCACTTACGTCAAAAACAACTACAATCAGTATCCACCTCAATGCTGTCAGCTACAACCCTGTTACTACAACAATGCTTCACTTGCGGTACTATAAATCCTATTGATTTTTCTTCCTTTTAGTTAGCAGAGACTAAATTTCTTCATCAACTGTAACTGGTAAAAGAACTAATAGTGATGGAAGTACCACAAGAATCAGTTTCCACGAACCATCAAATAATCCACAACTAGGAACTATAGTACAAACCGGATTCCAAAAAAGTTGGGACACTAAACAAATTGTGAATAAAAACTGAATGCAATGATGTGGAGATGGCAAATGTCAATATTTTATTCAGAATAGAACATAGATGACAGATCAAAAGTTTAATTCGAGAAAATGTATCATTTTAAAGGAAAAATATGTTGATTCCAAATTTCACAGTGTCAACAAATCCCAAAAAAGTTGGGACAAGTAGCAATAAGAGGCTGGAAAAAGTAAATTTGAGCATAACGAAGAGCTGGAAGACCAATTAACAGTAATTAGGTTAATTGGCAACATGATTGGGTATAAAAAGAGCTTCTCAGAGTGGCAGTGTCTCTCAGAAGCCAAGATGGGTAGAGGATCACCAATTCCCACAATGTTGCGCAGAAAGATAGTGGAGCAATATCAGAAAGGTGTTACCCAGCGAAAAATTGCAAAGACTTTGCAGTTATCATCATCAACTGTGCATAATATCATCCGAAGATTCAGAGAATCTGGAACAATCTCTGTGCGTAAGGGTCAAGGGCGTAAAACCATACTGGATGCCCGTGATCTCCGGGCCCTTAAACGACACTGCACCACAAACAGGAATGCTGCTGTAAAGGAAATCACAGAATGGGCTCAGGAATACTTCCAGAAACCATCGTCAGTGAACACAATCCACCGTGCCATCCGCCGTTGCCAGCTGAAACTCTACAGTGCAAAGAAGAAGCCATTTCTAAGCAAGATCCACAAGCACAGGCGTTTTCATTGGGCCAGGGATGATTTAAAATGGAGTGTGGCAAAATGGAAGACTGTTCTGTGGTCAGACGAGTCACGATTCGAAGTCTTGTTGGAAATGTGGGACGCCATGTCATCCGGACCAAAGAGGACAAGGACAACCCGAGTTGTTATCGACGCTCAGTTCAGAAGCCTGCATCTCTGATGGTATGGGGTTGCATGAGTGCGTGTGGCATGGGCAGCTTGCATGTCTGGAAAGGCACCATCAATGCAGAAAAATATATTCAGGTTCTAGAACAACATCTAGTCATCTCTTTCAGGGAAGACCCTGCATTTTTCAACAAGATAATGCCAGACCACATTCTGCATCAATCACAACATCATGGCTGCGTAGGAGAAGGATCCGGGTACTGAAATGGCCAGTCTGCAGTCCAGATCTTTCCCTTATAGAGAACATTTGGCGCATCATAAAGAGGAAGGTGCGACAAAGAAGACCCAAGACGATTGAACAGTTAGAGGCCTGTATTAGACAAGAATGGGAGAGCATTCCTATTTCTAAACTTGAGAAACTGGTCTCCTCGGTCCCCAGACGTCTGTTGAGTGTTGTAAGAAGAAGGGGAGATGCCACACAGTGGTGAAAATGGCCTTGTCCCAACTTTTTTGGGATTTGTTGACACCATGACATTTTGATTGACCATATTTTTCCCTTAAAATGATGCATTTTCTCAGTTTAAACTTTTGTTCCTTGATTTATGTTCTATTCTGAATAAAATATTGACATTTGCCATCTCCACATCATTGCATTCAGTTTTTATTCACAATTTGTTTAGTGTCCCAACTTTTTTGGAATCCGGTTTGTAGATAGCTAGCTAGCTACATTCATATTCTCTCACTCTTACTCATTCATTGTCTATACCGTTTTATCCTGTAATTATGGAGCCTATTCCAGGAAACTTTGGACACGAGGTGGGGTACACCCTGGACAGGGTGCCAATCCATCATAGGGCACGCACATACACACAATCAAACACTACAGGTAATTTGGGAACGCCAATTAGCATTTGGACTGTGGGACACCAAGCATGGGGAGAACATGCAAACTCCATGCATACAGAGATGGGAATCGAAGCCTGGCCGGGAATCGAACCCGGACCCTAGAGGTGCAAGGCGACAATGCTAACCACTATACCACTGTGCCGCCTATATTAATTTTTCACTTCTTGAATTTAAAAAACTAAGCATTTCAGTAAAAATTATTAATATCCCAAGCTTTTTTTTGTCTAATAAAGTTTGATTTTATGTTTTATCTTCCACAGAGTATTAATGGATGTTACCCTGCATTGGTGAAACTTGTTGAGTCAAATGCTGTGATCATCATAGGGGTAGCTTTGGGCATCGCAGCACTTGAGGTAATTTAGCCACTCTCCTGTCTTCAAACTCTGCTAAATAATTCAAAAGATTTCTTCTATTAATATTTGTAGTGAAGATAGGCTCATTGGTTATTGTATATTTACATTTCATTTTGTTATTTTCTCAGAAATAATGTTTCTCTTTTATGTTTTTTTTTAAACCACTAGCTCTTCGCCATGGTTGTCTCTATGGCCATGTATTGCCACGTAAAATCTACAGCAGCCTAAAACTTGACCTAAAGGAGAACTCCATCATCTGAAATTTACAAAAGCATATTTAATAAAAATATGTGATTTTTAGATATTTTTTTAAATTAAACTGTTTATTTTTAAATATATGAACCCTTGATATGCCTACAATACCGTATTTATATTCCATAAATGATTTATAATAACTATTGAATTTTATTGTTGATTTAGATATGTGATTTTTAGGGAATTCGGTGTCTACTGGCATTGTCTTGATTGACGATGTAAAGATTAAAAATGCCTTTTCAGCCCGTTTTGCAGTTGAAGTGTCTGCAAGGAATTATATTTTGTGATAATTTAATATATTTTAAAATGCACAAATATTGTTCTGTGTAAATAAATTGCAAATAAAATAATTAATCTATATATATAATCTATATAATAGTCAATATTTTCAGCGTGCCAATATAACATGTTCAGTATATTTTATGTCAATATAAAATATGACAGAATGTATGAACATGTTTGTTTATTTATTTTTATATGTGCAAATATGCAATGCAGTAATACATATATTTTAAAAAATTATTCAATAACTTTTTAAACACTTCAGGAGCCAGCTAATTGTTTTGTTGTATATTAATCTGCCTCAAAAGTAAATAGTAAATGTACAGTATGTATATCCTATTAATGCTGCAATATTTTATTTCTCTTTAAAAAAGAAAGTATCATGATAACATAAACACATTTTCATTACACATTTTCATTATAGCTGACCACTAGCCTATAACATCCTAATATACTGAATTCTGAAGCATTCAACTGTCAAAAATGTCCTTGTATGCTGCCACTGTATAGATACATCATGTACATGTTATGACAAAAATGTGAAATTCACCTTGAAGGGATCAGGATTCTATTAATTATTACAAGTATAATACAGTTGGACTGTAACCATCTACACAACACATAGAGTTTATGCTTTAAGATAGACTGGGCCCAAAGCTACCAAGATGGGGCCAAGAAAACATGATTGGATTCCTACAGTATATAGTACAGAACCCTATTTACTCCACGAAAACTGAGTAAGCAGTTTCAGTTGTTATTTGATACTCTAAAAGTAGAGGGCATGAATGCTCCAGGAACGAGTTCCCTAAGGATAAACCAGCTGTGCCGTTTGTGTTATCAGCCTGGTAACAGATAAGAGTGGCCATGGCTTCTGCTTACCCTCTCAGAAATAGTGTCTAGATATCATTGGCCTCCTTTTTTCAGCACACAGCTAGTTTGCCAAAAATACCGGATCATGTCATCTCAAAATATTTTTAAACTGATTATTTTCTGCAGCAGAATGATTGTATAACCTATAATTTATAATTTGGCTTCCCTGAAATCTATATAGGGTCAAAATTATACACACAGGATCAAAATTAAAGGGTGCATCCTCATTGTGCTCCTACTAAAAAAACTTATTAATAGATCGATCAAAATTATTTATAAATACATTTATGAAAAGTAGTTCTATTAACCACCAATTTATATTTGTTATTTTATAAATTGCTAAAGCAATTACTTAAATTATTCAAATAAAGGACTTTTTTCTTATACTGTAATTTCATTATTATTATTATTATTATTATTATTATTATTATTAAGCTATAATTATTATTATTTATTTGTTTATTTTACTTTCATGTCTCTATAAGGAACTCAGTACCTCTTGCACCCTCCACCTGTTTTTGCAGGAGTTGTAGGTGTTTTTCAGATTGCTGCCTAATTATAAAGAAGAGCAGAAATGCACATATTGTTCCTCTGACATATGTGGCTCCATCTTGGTCATCCTATAGAATTAATTGAATTACCTCATAGTAAAAAAAAAAAAAACGTTATCATCATCATCAACAACAACAACTTCTTGTTCCTTTTCTTTTTCTTCTGTAGAATTAAATGCTTATCAGTGGGCAAAACAATTTTGTGCTGTTCCAAAAAGTTGCATTTTGATTAAATACTTTGAGCATATAAGCACAAATTGGATTAGTATTTATGTAAACAGTTAAGCTGGAGCTAAAAAGAATGATTTCAGTTGGATTGAGGACCCAGGAGGCACTCATTTTATTAAACAGCACATTCGTGCCTTTTGTAGTTTGGCACTCAAGCACGCGCACACACACACACACACACACACACACAAATGAACAAAATTAATTAAAATTCATTTCAGCATCTGGCTCAAGTTAAGCTCAGCTGGGTCAGGGCGGGTAAGGCCAGTTGCATCTTTCTCTAGCATCTGCTCAGCATCTGGCAGCCTAGTGGGGAGGAAAAGTAAAACATAAATTGGCTGCCATTAACCACACACAGGTGTAGACAATCATTCATTGCTCACCCATTTTCCCTTTCTCACTCTCTGATTCACAGCTGGCACTCAACCATGCCCCCTGCTGCCAAAACAGCAAATCCAAAAATCTATCACAATGATTTCTTTTTAAAAATAGATCAAAGTTTATTATAATATGATTTTGCGTGTGTAAAATCACTTTATGATAGAAAAGAAGCCAAAAACATCAACACTAAAGCATATAATGAATGCATGACATGTACTGATGTTCTCATCGATGCCAATTAAGTGTGCAATTATGTTTTTTTGTATGATATATTTTGCACGGATGCAAGCAACACAACTATCTCTACTAAATTGCTTTAACAAGTTAGTTCAACAGGAACATATTAGGTGGATGCTATGTCTTGCAAGTCACCAAAGTGTGACAGAGTAGAACAAGTAATAGTTCGGTGAGTAAAAATGGCTGCATGGACCTTGATAATATTATTAATAATATGATATAATTAAATGACTTGGGTGGATTTGGGTTAGAACTTTTGTTCCTACCACTTATCATAGTCATAGATCAACATCGACATGCAATATAGTGAGAAATCTGGCATTAAAAAAAAGGTTTTTGTGTATGGATTTATTGTCGTTTGTTTTACCAAAGCACTGTTAAATTCTCAAATATGATCAGGCAGAAATGTTAATTATTTTTTTTTATATTATTTTTTTATTAACAGTGTGGCTCTGATATGTTATTATTATTATTATCATCATCAGAGAAAAGCATGCAATACCTGATGTAGTTAAATGTCTCAGTATAACATACTGTATAGCACATACTGTAATATCATGCGGAAAGTTATCATACGGCATAATCTTTAATTATGATATGTGTTCCTCTACTTTATGGGAAAAGTAAAGGTGGGAAAATACAATTGATTTTACTAGAGCTCTCATTATGTTGCTAAAATAAAGACATTTGAACAGCCTGTAAATCTGTTCCTTCCGCGTGTAGAATATGATATGAAAAGTTTACATTTAGTTTAGTATTATTTTGTGATATGGATTGATGTTTGTAAAACATTCCATTTTTCTTCTCAGTAGCAGAGTTGAAAAGAACCTTGTTTTTCTCTAGCTACATTTCTTAACCAATATTAGAGAAAATAATTATGATTAGTATTATTTTATTAGTTAATTTACTAGGCTTCATTAAGAATATTTTTAACAAGTGATTTACTTGCTTTTCTTGAGGAAAGAAAAAATACAATTAGTAAAAATAAATGGTTTCAAACCTAATTCACACAAAACATGGTTACAGGTGCAATTATGCAATCACTTTGAAACATAAAACTGGGTAATACATTGAAGACCTTTAACTTTCTAATCAGAAATTGTTAGAAAATTTATGTGAGTTTATTAACATATTTATAACATAGTGCAAGCTTATACAGTATACAGTGGTGTGAAAAACTATTTGCCCCCCTCCTGATTTCTTATTCTTTTGCATGTTTGTCACACAAAATGTTTCTGATCATCAAACACATTTAACTATTAGTCAAAGATAACACAAGTAAACACAAAATGCAGTTTTAAAATGAGGGGTTTTATTATTTAGGGAGAAAAAAAATCCAAACCTACATGGCCCTGTGTGAAAAAGTAATTGCCTCCTGAACCTAATAACTGGTTGGGCCACCCTTAGCAGCAATAACTGCAATCAAGCGTTTGCGATAACTTGCAACGAGTCTTTTACAGCGCTCTGGAGGAATTTTGGCCCACTCATCTTTGCAGAATTGTTGTAATTCAGCTTTATTTGAGGGTTTTCTAGCATGAACCGCCTTTTTAAGGTCATGCCACAACATCTCAATAGGATTCAGGTCAGGACTTTGACTAGGCCACTCCAAAGTCTTCATTTTGTTTTTCTTCAGCCATTCAGAGGTGGATTTGCTGGTGTGTTTTGGGTCATTGTCCTGCTGCAGCACCCAAGATCACTTCAGCTTGAGTTGACGAACAGATGGCCGGACATTCTCCTTCAGGATTTTTTGGTAGACAGTAGAATTCATGGTTCCATCTATCACAGCAAGCCTTCCAGGTCCTGAAGCAGCAAAACAACCCCAGACCATCACACTACCACCACCATATTTTACTGTTGGTATGATGTTCTTTTTCTGAAATGCTGTGTTACTTTTACGCCAGATGTAACGGGACACGCACCTTCCAAAAAGTTCAACTTTTGTCTCGTCGGTCCACAAGGTATTTTCCCAAAAGTCTTGGCAATCATTGAGATGTTTTTTAGCAAAATTGAGACGAGCCATAATGTTCTTTTTGCTTAAAAGTGGTTTGCACCTTGGAAATCTGCCATGCAGGCCGTTTTTGCCCAGTCTCTTTCTTATGGTGGAGTCGTGAACACTGACCTTAATTGAGGCAAGTGAGGCCTGCAGTTCTTCAGATGTTGTCCTGGGGTCTTTTGTGGCCTCTCGGATGAGTTGTCTCTGCGCTCTTGGGGTAATTTTGGTTGGCCGGCCACTCCTGGGAAGGTTCACCACTGTTCCATGTTTTTGCCATTTGTGGATAATGGCTCTCACTGTGGTTGGCTGGAGTCCCAAAGCTTTAGAAATGGCTTTATAACCTTTACCAGACTGATAGATCTCAATTACTTTTGTTCTCATTTGTTCCTGAATTTCTTTGGATCTTGGCATGATGTCTGGCTTTTGAGGTGCTTTTAGTCTACTTCTCTGTGTCAGGTAGCTCCTATTTAAGTGATTTCTTGATTGAAACAGGTGTGGCAGTAATCAGGCCTGGGGGTGACTACAGAAATTGAACTCAGGTGTGATAAACCACAGTTAAGTTATTTTTTAACAAGGGGGGCAATCACTTTTTCACACAGGGCCATGTAGATTTGGAGTTTTTTTTCTCTTTTAATAACATAAACCTTCATTTAAAAATGGCATTTTGTGTTCAATTATGTTATCTTTGACTAATAGTTAACGGTTTTTGATGAGCAGAAACATTTAAGTGTGACAAACATGCAAAAGAATAAGAAATCAGGAAGGGGGCAAATAGTTTTTCACACCACTGTAAGTAGATGTGTCACACAAGAAGCGGCTAACCAGCCAGCAAATTAGCTAGCAAACTTAGCACAACTTTGAATTTTGTATAGAGACCCAAATGTAGGTTGCTTCCTATTATTATAAGGAAGGTTTTTAAAAAAGTTTTTAATGAAATAGTTTACATTAATAGAGGACAGTCACAGCTACTTTTCTTTTAATTTTGATGTACACAATTCAAGTCCTCTAGCACCACCAACAGGGTGAACTTGGATGTTTTTACTTTATAAAAACATTTTTTATTATAATATTTTTTTTTAAGTGAGCACTTTCATGATAAACTGCAGGCTCGCTTGAAAATAAACTAGCAGTATTAACTAGCATTTGTGTAGAGGCCATTTTATCTAAGGTAGCATAAACATAAAAATAAACCTTGAATACATTTTCCACAATAAATCTCCAAAATACAGGATAAACTCATGTTATATTTGCAAATTTAGAGTCCATGCAGGGGTTAAATTGTGCTTAAGCCATCATTATGTTTTTATTAACATTATTAAGATTGTCATGTTATGTTAAAAAAAGGGTTCCTTAAAGCTTAAATTATGTAAATCATAAGTTCAGAAACTAACATGTTTTATAGCAACATTTATCCTAAACTGATAATCTGCTTAAACAATATCTCTGTTATTAAATAATAGTTTAACATTACATTTTATCTGATACAGTAGCTGTAAATATCACCATCATTGTCCTCAATAGTGTTGCAGAAAAACAGCTACAGCTTGATGAGCATTAGTAATACCAAACGACTAAAGTTTCTTAACATACATGGTTACTAGGGTAGCCAGGGGTAGCCAGGGTTAAGGCATTGGACTACGGTTCGGAAGATCCCAGGTTCAAACCACATAACCAGCAAGTTGCCACTGTTGGGCCCTTGAGCAAGGCCCTCAACTGCTCAGATGTATAATGAGATAAAAATGTAAGTCGCTCTGGATAAGAGCGTCTGCCAAATGCCTAAATGTAAATGTATTAGCGAGGGTGAATTGAGCTAGCAATTTACCATTATTTGCTCTCCCAGTATTATCTGTGGCAGGAATGACTGCTAGACAAAAGGACACATGCTTAAATTTTGGATCACATTACAGCAAGTGCTCTACAGCCATCATTTTTTTTTTTTTTTTTTTTTTACATTTAAGTTGAAAACACACTACAATGGGGGAAAAACTCTCAGCAGAACAAAAAACATTAACTTTGAATACTCCTTTTAGTTAGGAAAATTTTACATGCAAAATTACAATCTTTCAATAACATTTGGCACAATCCATGTGGTGTCAGGGACAGATGCAGCTGAAGGTCAGGCAATCAGCAAACAGCACTGAATGGAGCAGAGCAGTGTTAGAATCAGTGTAGCATAAAAAAGATCAAAAGCAGGATATCAGAAAACAAAGGCTTGGTATCAACTGGTAATAATTAGACACAGCATGTATTGAGTTGAGAGTTCTGAGTGTGTGTAATTGAGTACATGTGTTTCGAATTAGTATTCACGTTAACTGGAACATGTGTGCTTGGAATTAGAGTGTACAGTGTATGGTGCAATATTCTTTTTGATTGTCTTATTTGATTGTCACTAATAAACTTAGTGATGGCCTTTTTTTCCTTGACAGGAGTTGTACAGTGTTAGCATTTGAGAAACTGTAGCCTTCCTGTCAGCTTAATCCATATTACTCTGCTCTTTGTCATCAATAAGGTGTTTCTGCACACAGATCTGTCACACTGTTTTTTCCACTAATCATGCACTACTTTGGATAGTGTTCATTCTAACCCTGAATTACATTTGGCCTCATTTTTTCCTTATTATTGAACAGGGTTAATATGCACCATGGTACAGATGAACACGATACAGTTACTGTGAGTCATACTGACATTACTTATGCAATGCATATGGAGAAAGAGGAACCCTTTTCAAGCTATTGAGCCGGATATATAATGTAAATACATTCCATTGTGTGAATGTGTGTGTGCTGTGGGTGTCAGTCAGCTACTGCACAGCATATAGTGTAGAACCTGAAAGTCTTAATGATTTTTTAAATACACACATCTCAGCTTTATATTAAAGCCTACAGCCCTAAATAAACATGTCATCCTCCCCTTTGTGGTCTGAGTTTGTGGTCTGAGACTTATAAGTGGACTTTATAATTTACTAAAACACTTTTCCTGTTATTTTGAATATTAGAACTTATAGCACACAAATACAGCAGGAATTTATTGATTATCATACTATTTGGTATCACCCACATGAGGATGATTAACCTTTTGAGTCTGATTTTAAGGTTTCTTCTTTTTGTCATTTTGGGAAGTTTCTTTCCATCATTGCCCTCGGCTTACTCATCAGAGATAAATAATTAAGAATAATTTATGCTCTTAATAATAATTATTATTATTTATACTTTGTTCTTATGTTTTTCTGTATCATGGAGTGATTTAAGGCTGGATGTTAACACAGTCGTGTTAAAAAAACACACAAACTAAAATTTTTGCAATTAGCCTCAGTATTAACCCAACTAGAATCACCAGAAGTAAAAAACAGGAGACAGCACCTTGACTAGATGCTGATATAGAATCACTTAAGAGTGCTGTGTTCCGATCGGTAAGTAGTTCCTGAGAAGTAGACTGCACAGGGAGCAGGAAGCACACTTTCAAGTACACTGCGGCACAGACAGCAGCAATCGGCACTCCACTGCTCTTTCTGTGATATCCCGGATGTGAAGACCTGAATTTGTTCGACTTGAATTTTATTACCTGAATTTTCGCAACCTGAATTTTTCTCGACCTGAATTTGTAAGATTGAAAAATAATGAAGAATGTATTTTTAACAGTTGAAAATATTTTGAACTGCAATTTAGTAAATTGAATATTTTTGCGTTGAATTTTAATTGCTCGAATTACATTATCATTTGAAATATGCAACCACAATATAATGCAGTGGCAAAAATTTCAAACATTGTAAATGCTCCAAGGATTTTTTTCCTTTCAGATCAAATTGCAATGCAGAAAAATTCATAAATTCTTATTGCAACAAGGTTTGTTTTTTTTCAGTTAATGTAATTCAACCTGCCATTTTGCTTTGAGGAATTTTGGCACTATTATACTTTAAAGCATGGGAAAATAGGACTGCTATTCATTATGGTATAATGTCCAGTTGTACAGTAGTTCTGTAACATGACTAAATGGGATTCATTGAAATCGATGTAAACATATAGGATTAACATCAAGGAATAAATTTTGTATAGCATGAATAGTTGAAGTTAAAAAAAATAAGTTAAATAGAAATATTTAAATAATGTTCAATCAAAGTTAGCTGTTCATGTTAAATCAGCACAAATATTTCAAGTTGGTTTAATATAATCCAATGTTGTTAAGATAATGTGGTGTAATCATGTGGAACCACTGTCCAATTGTGCCAGATTACCTCAAGGCAGCCATGTCTTTTTTGGACGTATACAGTGCTTTTGCCCTCAAAGTGGGCATGGCTACACGCATCATTCAACAGAGCAAATCAACATAATATTTTACCATGAATACACAAAGTATTTGGAAGACACAGAAACAACCCCTATACAAAATGCCCAAATCCTCACTAGGGTTTCCAGACAAACCATTCGAACTGACTCCGCCACTTTGGCTTGAATGCCAGACGACCATTGCAGGTGACTCCACTGACACCAAGACACCGGCGTGAAAGTTTGCAGTGGGCAATGTGACCTGGACAATGCAGCAGTGCTTGCATCACCTTGCACAGAAATGATTGTCGTCAGTGTTGCTGGAGAAGGCGAGGTGAGCGATACGCTGAGGTCAACATGGTCCCCTGGGTTTGCTTTGGTGGAGGCGGTGCAACAGTCTGGGCAGGCATCACCAGTCAGCGCAAAACAGATTTGGTTATTGTACATGGCTCATTCACTGCACGTTCTTACCTCAGAGACATCATAGAACCCATCATCATCCCCCAATAGAAGAATACATTCATTCATTCATTTTCTATACCGGTTAATCCTGTGTTCAGGGTCGCGGGGGACCTGGAGCCTATCCCAGGAGACTTCGGACACTAGGCGGGGTACAAACTGGACAGGGTGCCAATCCATCGCAGGGAACACACACATACACACACTCACAATCACACACTACGGGCAATTTAGGAACGCCAATTAGCCTAACCTGCATGTCTTTGGACTGTGGGAGGAAACCGGAGTACCCCGGAGGAAACCCACCAAGCACGGGGAGAACATGCAAACTCCATGCACACAGAGACGGGAATTGAGCCTGGCCGGGGAATCGAACCCAGACCCTGGAGGTGCAAGGCGACAGTGCTAACCACTACACCTAGTCCTATTATAAAACAAAAAAAAATTTGAGGCGGTATAGTGATCAGCAGCGCTAGGGTTTTCATTTTGTCTTAGTCCTGTGTGCATGGAGTTTGTTGAGTTTGTGCCGAACACATTCTCCCATGCTTCATGTGGTTCCTCCGAGTACTCTTTCCTTTTAGGTATGTGAATGTGAGAGCTTGTGTCCTGTACTGGGTTGGTACACTATTGACAAAGGTCCCGAACCCTCAAAAAGGTTTGAAGGGTTATGAAAAATGTATGGGAAAAGGATTTTTTTTGTTTTTTGTGTGTGTTTTTATTTTCACTTCACTATTATTTGTGTGCACAGAGAATTGGAATGTACAGTAATTCAAGTAATTATCTGTTCTTAAATTACATTGTCTGTAATTAGATTATTGTGTCTGATAATGATCTTGGAGCATGTTGCTGCTCAGGTCTGTCCTGTTAGACCAATTGTTAAAACACTTGATAGCTCTCAAGGTCTAATCCTAGACTTTAGCCTTGAGATTTCCTTGTGCATTTGTTGTTGAAAAAGATAAAAAAAAAAAGATCACAGAACTATGTAGAGGAGAAAGGTGAGCTAGAAAAGCTGAACAAAGGGGGGTCAATTGTATCCTGTATCCATGTTATCAGTGATCCTGAGCCATCTTGTGCCTCACTTCTGCATGGAGTTTGCATCAAATGGAGACCACTCTACTGCCAATGGCTCCATGTGATCTTCCTATGGAAACACATTCAATTCAATTCAATTTTATTTGTATAGCGCTTTTAACAATTGACATTGTCTCAAAACAGCTTTACACAATCAAAAGAATTATTTAAGTTTGTATGGAATGTGAATGTGTATGAATCAAAATGGTCAGATAGTCCCTGGTGAGCAAGCCGCGGGCGACAGTGGCAAAGAAAAACTCCCTGAGATGGTAATAGGAAGAAACCTTAAGAGGAACCAGACTCATCAGGGAACCCATCCTCATCTGGGTGAAACAGATAGCAGGAAATGATCTGCATTTATACAGTGTGTTAGGTGGCAGGCAGTTCAGCTATAATAGTTGATGTTAATTGATGGTGTAAACACATGACTGCTGATGGTCGTTAACTTTTAACGATCAACCATGAAAATGACATTGGACTGCATTTGATATAAACAGTTTTACTATGATGGCCAAAGGCTCCATCATCAAACAATTGGTGACCTCAACAAAATGAACTTCATGTTAATTTAAATACATTTCCTGTCTTATAATTGCACATTAGACCATAAAGCACACAAAATGTGTTTATTTGTGCTCAGCTAAGTAAGGAGTCACCCAAATGAGGACAGGATCCCTTATGAGTCTGTTTCTCTCAAGCTTTATTCCTCATTTTGTCTTGGAAGTTTTTCTTTGCCACTGCTGTCTCTGGCTTTCTCATTAGAGACAAATTTATAAAACTATACTTTCATAAATCTCTTAAGATTTTTTCTTTTTTAGATCCAGAATTATTCCTGTCGAGCTGCTTTGTGACAATGTCCATTGTTAAACGTGTTACATACAGTAAATAAAATAAATTTTAATTTGATACATTAGTAAAGAACAATGTCAGCTACCCTCACAGCAATTTTGTTCCAGCTCAAAAATGCTATCAGTAGGGAAAATTCGGCTTGCCACAAGAAAATCTAATTAAATTGTGATTATTTTTCCCCTTTTATTCTTTTTCCAGGTTTAACGGACACTTTGATGTCGATTTTAGACATTTTCTTTCATTTTGATTTATTTCCAAAAGGTTTTTTTTTTTTTTTTGCTTTTGATTTTCTTTTCCACCTTTGTCCAATAATCACATTAGTGTGAGGCCACAAAATAGTTTCTTAAATTTTTAATACAAGGACAGTTTGTCCAAAGCAAGCAATTCGATGGGGAGCCCATTCCCAAATAGGAAATGAAAAGATATTGTATCTTTGCAAAGGTGTGACTTTGTAGATAGTTAAATGTTAATCTAAATGCACATCTACAGTAGGTAGGTAGCACTGTACATAACACATTATCATAATTTAAAAAGCATAATACCTTTTCAAATGCTCATCATTATATCTAGATTTTTGTTCTCCTGAGTTTACTTGGAGTGTTAATTATTTTTAACAAATTTGAGATTTCTGAAAAAGGACATTATCCATTTTCGGAAACAAATTAAGTTGTTTATTTGTTTATTCATACGGTATGTGTAGATATTATTCTACATATTATTCCACTAGTTTTGACGCGTATCTTTGGTTTGAATTTTCACTCGCACGACAGAAGTCCGATGATCTCTTTGTCTCTCGTATTTTATTTTCCAGCATCAAAGAATCAACATTTCATACAGTCGTCTTGAGTAAATCCACTGTAGTTACAACACCAGTTGCTGTATCAATATGGTTCAGGATTACCTCATGGTTATAACAACACATTTGTTGTATCTATCTAATTACGGTTAGCTTACGGTTTCTTACTTTTACAACAACCTATTTCCTGTATCTTACTAAGATCTTGGATTATGGTCAAAAGCTTGTGTTCCCGTAGACTTCCGCATCCAAACTGAACTTTCTATCATACGATAGTCATACAAATGCATGTAATAGTGGAATGGCATCACAGACCATCTTACGATTGTCAAAATGGATGCTTAACTAACAAGTTCGAAGCTTATGGCTTATGTAATAAACTTAATGCTTAATGCTTAACTAATGAATAGAATAAGATAGAATAAAATGAAATAAAACAAATAAACACAACAACAAACTCATAACAAATATGATATGGCTCTTACAGTATGTCTGAAAGTTCACAAATGTATTACTGTATGTGCAATACAGGAAATAAGATCAAATTTGAGCAATCATGTGATCGATTTTTCATCAAACTTGGTATGTCACTGACACACATCTGTCCTAGATATTTTACTAAATAAATGCTATACATATACTACATACAGTATACAGTGGTGTGAAAAACTATTTGCCCCCCTCCTGATTTCTTATTCTTTTGCATGTTTGTCACACAAAATGTTTCTGATCATCAAACACATTTAACTATTAGTCAAAGATAACACAAGTAAACACAAAATGCAGTTTTAAAATGAGGGGTTTTATTATTTAGGGAGAAAAAAAATCCAAACCTACATGGCCCTGTGTGAAAAAGTAATTGCCTCCTGAACCTAATAACTGGTTGGGCCACCCTTAGCAGCAATAACTGCAATCAAGCGTTTGCGATAACTTGCAACGAGTCTTTTACAGCGCTCTGGAGGAATTTTGGCCCACTCATCTTTGCAGAATTGTTGTAATTCAGCTTTATTTGAGGGTTTTCTAGCATGAACCGCCTTTTTAAGGTCATGCCACAACATCTCAATAGGATTCAGGTCAGGACTTTGACTAGGCCACTCCAAAGTCTTCATTTTGTTTTTCTTCAGCCATTCAGAGGTGGATTTGCTGGTGTGTTTTGGGTCATTGTCCTGCTGCAGCACCCAAGATCACTTCAGCTTGAGTTGACGAACAGATGGCCGGACATTCTCCTTCAGGATTTTTTGGTAGACAGTAGAATTCATGGTTCCATCTATCACAGCAAGCCTTCCAGGTCCTGAAGCAGCAAAACAACCCCAGACCATCACACTACCACCACCATATTTTACTGTTGGTATGATGTTCTTTTTCTGAAATGCTGTGTTACTTTTACGCCAGATGTAACGGGACACGCACCTTCCAAAAAGTTCAACTTTTGTCTCGTCGGTCCACAAGGTATTTTCCCAAAAGTCTTGGCAATCATTGAGATGTTTTTTAGCAAAATTGAGACGAGCCATAATGTTCTTTTTGCTTAAAAGTGGTTTGCACCTTGGAAATCTGCCATGCAGGCCGTTTTTGCCCAGTCTCTTTCTTATGGTGGAGTCGTGAACACTGACCTTAATTGAGGCAAGTGAGGCCTGCAGTTCTTTAGATGTTGTCCTGGGGTCTTTTGTGGCCTCTCGGATGAGTTGTCTCTGCGCTCTTGGGGTAATTTTGGTTGGCCGGCCACTCCTGGGAAGGTTCACCACTGTTCCATGTTTTTGCCATTTGTGGATAATGGCTCTCACTGTGGTTGGCTGGAGTCCCAAAGCTTTAGAAATGGCTTTATAACCTTTACCAGACTGATAGATCTCAATTACTTTTGTTCTCATTTGTTCCTGAATTTCTTTGGATCTTGGCATGATGTCTGGCTTTTGAGGTGCTTTTAGTCTACTTCTCTGTGTCAGGTAGCTCCTATTTAAGTGATTTCTTGATTGAAACAGGTGTGGCAGTAATCAGGCCTGGGGGTGACTACAGAAATTGAACTCAGGTGTGATAAACCACAGTTAAGTTATTTTTTAACAAGGGGGGCAATCACTTTTTCACACAGGGCCATGTAGATTTGGAGTTTTTTTTCTCTTTTAATAACATAAACCTTCATTTAAAAATGGCATTTTGTGTTCAATTATGTTATCTTTGACTAATAGTTAACGGTTTTTGATGAGCAGAAACATTTAAGTGTGACAAACATGCAAAAGAATAAGAAATCAGGAAGGGGGCAAATAGTTTTTCACACCACTGTATCTGCAATGGCGTGATGTTTTCTGACCAAAGTGTATAGACGACTGAAGGACTTCACCTTAAAGGCTTTCAAGAAGTTTGTTTAAATTCACCTTTAGGTACGAGTATAATTCACTTTATACAGTTGATAACACTTTAAAACTGCTGTACATGAAATTTAGATTTTTAATTATTGATTGTGTTAACTCTCTTAAAGCTGCATTTATTTATGCATGTAACAGGAAGTCCGAAATTTACATTACATCAAACTAAGTATCTTAGTTCTTCTCCTAGGACCTTATACAATTTTGGAAGAGAGAATCTAGAGGGGTGACATAGTAGTCCAGGGTCCAGGTTCGATTCCTGGCCACGCTTGATTCCTGTCTCTGTGTGCATGGAGTTTGCACCTCCGGGTACTCTGGTTTCCTCCCACAGTCCAAAGATATGCAGGTTAGGCTAATTAGCGTTCCCAAATTGCCCGGAGTGTGTGTATGTGTGCCCTACGATGGATTGGCACCCTGTCCTTGTGCCCTAAGCCTCCTGGGATAGGTTCCAGGATAAAGTGGTATAGCGGATGAGTGAGTGAGAATCTAAAGGCCAACCATATTTCTCAGTTCTCAGATATTTGATTAGATTTTTTTTTGGCTGTAGGTCTGCTGAGTGTGTGAAAGATCTGTCTGTTGTAAATTATTCAGACTCTTCACTTAAAAGTCATAAAATTAGCTAACTAATGCTATACCGCCCCCTGGTGATGACACCCTCTACCCTGTGTGCGTGAATGTGCACACACACACACTGGCCTAATAGCAGTGGCGGACTGGCCATCTGGAGCATGGGGACTGTTCCCGGTGGGAGCTGGCCAATGTGGGCCAGCGCAGTCATTACCCGCAAATATGTATACTCAGCAAAAAAAGAAACGTCCTCTGACTTTCAACTGTTTTTACTTTCAGTAAACTTAATGTGTAAATATTTGTATGAACACTAAAAGAGTCAACACCATAAGACAGAAACTAAAAATGTTTCACAATGTGTCCCTGAATGAAGGGAGGCTCAAAATCAGTCAGTATCTGGTGTGGCCACCAGCTGCTTGAAGTACTGCAGTGCATCTCCTCCTCATGGACTGGACCAGATTTGTCAGTTCTTGCTGTGAGATGGAGGGATTATGTGTTCCTGGTGTGACTCGGGCAGTTGTTGTGGCCATCCTGTACCCGTCACGCAGGTGTGATATGTACCCATCCTGTGCAAGTGTTGTTACACGTGGTCTTCCACTGCGAGGATGATCAGCTGTCCTTCCTGTCTCCCTGTAGCGCCGTCTTAGGCGTCTCACAGTGTGGACATGGCGATTTATTGCCCTAGCCACATCAGCAGTCCTCATGCCTCCCTGCAGCATGCCTAATGCACGTTCATGCAGATGAGCAGGGACCCTAGGCATCTTTCTTTGGGTGTTTTTCACAGTCGGTAGACAAGTCTCTTTAGTGTCCTGTGTTTTTAGAACTGTGACCTTAAATGCCTACTTTCTGTAAGCTGTTAAGGTCTTAACGACCATTCCACAGGTGCATGTTAATTAATTGATTATGGTTAATTGAACATGCATGGAAAACATTGTTTAAACCCTTTACAATGAAGATCTGTAAAGTTATTTGGATTTGTACAACATTGTTGTTGAAATACACAGTTCTGAAAAAGGGACGTTTCTTTTTTTGCTGAGTATATATAAAAAAATGACGGAAACCATAATATTGCATCTCTTTTCTACGCATATAGATGCGCAAGTGCGCTTCCGACAAAGAGCGCGTGTTTATGTTACCGCGGATGTATCGAAGGGACAGCGAGGCTGGAACCAGCAGCTCACCACATCCCACATCATAATACACTGGCTCATTAAAGTGGAGATTAAATTTTAAAACTACTTACTAGTATAAAAATAGAACACAATACAAAAACTTAATTAAAAAAAAGTATCACTGAACATATATTGGGTCATATTTGTAAAACAAAGAAACAAAGGAAAGAACAATAAGACAAACAACATATAAAACTACGTACATAAAGACAATATTTTCAGTGTCCAGTAGCATCAGTCTCACAGAGACCCAGGAGGCTTATAAACAGTTTGACAGCAAAATGAGACATTTTGGCAGTATTGTGATTGTGATTTTTTTTTATTTCAAATGATGCAAGACAATACTGTACTGCTAAAATATATAATTTACAGGCTGTTAGAAAATATTCTGTGCATTGTCTCTTATTGAGTCACAAGGGTGCTAAAAAGCATTCATCATTCAAAGTTATTCATATCTGTAAAGTTAGTGTGATTTTGAAAGTGCTATAACTCCACCTGGCAAAGTTTCATCCCAGGGGAATAATCTAACTACATGTGCAGTGCCATGAAAAAGTATTTTTATTTTTATTTTGTACATACTGTACATACATACATACTTTTTTTTGCACAGTCTGGAGTTTGTTGCATTGCATTTCACTACTATTGTTCTTGTACAACCATGTATGTGACAAATAAAATTCTTGAATCTTGAATCTTCACCCACTACGAGCCTGACTTCAATCTTCACATACTGTTCTTAAATATGGACAGAAGGTAAGAAGCAAATTTAAATATCTCTTTAAAGCTACACCATATGTAAAATCTGGCTTTTAAAACCCATCTATGGTAGAAAAGATGGAATGTACTCTAATGTACTCTAATGTACTATAATTTTACATGGCTTGTGTTTCGAGCCTTAATTTGACTCTGTATGTTTTTGTAAATTCTAAGAACTTATGCCTACTGTCCAATGCATATACTGTACCAGGACTTTTGTTCAAAATACAGTATGCTCATATTGATCATCTTGTGAACTTTAATATACTTTAATACTATTTGCTTTATTCGTTTACAGCTGTATACTTTAATGATTCATAATATTGCAGTCTAGCCTAGCCCAGAGGAAGGCAAGTTGCCTAGAGATGTATTTTGAGATATTTTTAAAGAGCAGAAAGCCATTTTGTGTCAGTGGATATTGATGTAAAACTTCTATATACAGTACATATATATATGCTGTGCATTTTGAGATGCTTTTCTACAGACATTTCTGATCAACAAGGCAATTCCACTGAAGAACTGCAACTCACTGATTTATTTTTTTTTTTTTGATGATCCCACCAAATAGTGTAATTTGTCGAGGGACGTTCTCAGACATTGCCAGAGAACACACTTTAAGCACTGTGGAAGGAAATGCAGCCATAGTGACCACACCTCATGATCTCATTCTTTCATGAATAGCCAGCATCATTACCTAAAATTATCTTCATTCGTGAAGTGCCTGATAGCTCCACATCACAATGACCAACATTTATTAAAGGTTATATGGTTAGCCATCCATATAGAGGATGCGGAAGCAGTAATTTTAGCTGTTTCCTTGTAAAATGACACCTCAGGCACTTTTACAGAGTCCTTTATGTTTTAGTCAATCGTTTTCCCTGGAGCACAGACTTTATTAATATACTGTAATAAATTTTTTTTGAGAATTCATCCATTTTTATTTATCTTTCAGACATGGGGTAATACAATTTATTTATAATATTAAACCTCTGTTGGTAGCAGTTCCACCCAATGTTAATTCACAGTATATCTTAGTTCAAATTAGTTCATAAGTTTAAATTTGTTAAAAAAAAATAAATAAAAAAAATTCTGATAATTAAATTGAATTGAATCATGAAGGCCATATTGTGAACTGAATCGTGGATTGTTACACCCATATTATATACAAATGCTGTTGGTAGTGCACTTGTTACCTAACTACAGCTAACTTTGTTAAGGTGTGGAGGATCAAACTTACAAGATTTTTCATGTCATGTCTGTGCATTTTTCTACATACTGTATATTTTGTTACTTTACTGGTAGCCCAGTAATTAAATCAGATTTGAGTTCGTCAGCCACTCTTTTCTAACTAATATTTTGCAGGTCTCTCTACAACTTAAACCAGATTTCCTTTCCTTCTTTCTAAGGCTTGGACAGCAGCACATGAGCACTATATTTTAGAACAAGAACATTTAACAAAAGTGTGTAACACAGTCACCTTTTCATGACTATATGGCTATTAATAAGACATTTTGAAGTGGTTATGGATGGTTAAGTGATGCTAATGCTTATATTTTTTACAAGTGCCCCAGACTCTGAACAGATGATCAAAATTATCTTTTAAGAATTAGCTTTAGGCAGCACAGTGCAGTCTAAAGACATGCAGATTCAAATTGCCCATAGTATGTAAATGAGCATGTGAGTGTGTGTGTGTCCTAAGTCTCCTGACAGATTCCAGCCTATAAAGTGGTTTTGACAATGAGTGAGTGCGTGAGTGAGAGTGAGTTATTAGCTTTTCTTTTTAAAAAGAATTTATGCCAATAATCAGACCAAAAAAGGTACATAAAATGTACATAAGGTACATAAAAATTACATAAAAATGATGTAATATAAAAGCATGTCTCTAGATAATTGTAAATGCAATAGAGAATCAGTTACAGAATGAAGGTGACTCATGTTTGGAAAACTAATCACTGCACTTATATTAACAACTGTAAAATGTATGTAAAAGATGTCATGGAGTTATAAATGACGAAGGTGCAGAGGTTTAAAGAGGTCATAAGTGAACCGAGAGGAACTGTGTGTTTACTTTTGGGGATGTAATTTTTTTTTCAGCTCTCATGCTCATTTTAATATTGGTTTAACACACTAGACGTCAAAAGTGTGGACACACCTTCTAATTACATGGTCTTTCCTCACTCATTCACTCATCGCCTATACCATGTTATCCTCTATTCAGGTTCCCTGGGGGCCTGGAGCCTATACCAGGAGACTTAGGGCACACGCCAATTAGCCTAATCTGCAGGTCTTTGGAAGGAAACCAGAGTTGCAAAGTCCATGCACACGGAGACGAGAATCCAATCCGGACCCTAGAGGTGCAAGGCGACAATGCTAACCACTACACCACCGAGGTCTTTCCTGATATTTATTCCTTTTTACACTGTAAAACAATATTGAAGGCATCCAAAATATGCAATAATGTCCTTTGAACAGTTGATACTGAGATGTGTTTATGCTCTGTAAAGCTTTCCTAATAGCTAAAGATCTCACCTTAAGAGTTGTTGCCTTTTTACCTTTACATCATGGCATTATCCAAGAAACTCAACAACTCAAAAAAGGCAACATCTCTTAAGGTAAGACCTTTGTTAACCATAGATGTACTTCGAGTTAAATTCTAAAAAAAAAAAAAAGATCTTCTAAAAATCAGTGCAGATGAGAATCATAGACAGACCATCAATTAAACTGACTATTGTTGTTGTTGTTGATGTTTAATTACCTAATAATGGCATGATGACTTAGTGGTTATCACTGTCGCCTTGCGTCTCCAGGATTCGGGTTCAATACCCGCCTCAGGGTCTGTGCGCATTGAGTTTGCATGTTTTCCTCGTAGGTTCCCTCTGAGTACTCTGGTTTCCTTCCACAGTCATACCGATTATGCTAATTGGCTTTCCCAAATTGCCCTCCATGTTGATGGATAGAATTACCTCATACCACTTATATTAAATTCTAATTAAATTTTATTTATCATGTACACAACTATACACAATATGATAAGCAGTGAAATGATTATATGACTGTTTATAACCTCAATAGAATAAGAAGGTAAGAAGAGATAAATTGCACTAGTATTACAATAAAATATGCATCATGGTGGCTTTGTTGTTAATGCTGTCGCCTTGCACCTCCAGGTCCTGGGTTCAATTCCCGCGTTGGGTCCGTGTGCATGGAGTTTGCATGTTCTCTCTGTGCTTGGTGGGTTTTCTCCCACAGCCCAAAAACATGCAGATTACCCTAAGTGGCATTCCCAAATTGCCTGTATAGTATGTGAATGTGCGTGTGAAGGTCTTACCATGCTCCTACAAAATGAGAATAAATACAATACTTATGAGTTCTTATACAATACTTATTAGTACCATATGTGTTGTTTCATAGATTGTAAAAAAAAAAAAAAATCATACAGTATTTTTTCTACAAAAACAAATCTGTCTAAAGTTTTGACTGGTACTGTAAATAAATACACAACAGCGTCAATAGTTTGAGAGAGGTTTTATTGAGTACCTAGATTCTGTATAACATTAGACCTAATATTATAATCTTTGCTTCACATTTTGGCTTCTACAATCATTTTTTGTTGTTGTGATAACTTATACAGCTGAATACTTGAACTAGGTGGTGACAATTACTGCAGTCGTGGCTTAAAGCCAAGACGAGGAGGAGTCAAGAAGCGCTGGCGTTCCCGGAGCGACGGCGCGCAGGAGAGCAGAGAGACGCGAGATAAGGCTGTTTCACACGACTCTCCGAGCGCTCCTCAGGATTTCTCAACTCAATGCGACGGACTGCTTCTCCGCACGAACTCTCCGAAGTCACAGGCTGTTTGGAAGCGAGCCAAGCTCGGAGCACTTTCTGACAGGTGTTTCGGTTCCACACACCCGGCGCTCAGAGGAGACTCGGAACTCAAATCATGTCCAAGGGGAAAGATGCACCTGTTAGCGCAAAGTAAGTAGCAACAGCTGCTCGGGGGCTCGAGCTGCTCACGCGCTGCTGTGTGCGCGCGCTAACAGATCAGTATGTGGCGCCTGTCTTAATTAGCTCTGTTCTCCAGCGGAGTGACAATTATATTAAAGTAATGGCTTTAAAGATGTCTAACGTGGGGGAAAAAACAGTTAACACTGGCCCAGTGGCATGATAGCAGCGATAGAGGTGTTAAAGTGCCTCCGCAGTGTAAAGTGCTGAGCTCGGGGTTTGGGGCTGATTCAGTTTTTTTTTTTTTTGTGGTGAGTTTTGCAGTTTGTTCAGAATTTTCTTTTTTTTCTACTCGGGTCAGTTTTCACACCCCCTCCTTCTACTTCTTCCTTCCTCGTTGTGTAATAGTTTGTGTGTGTGTGTGTGTGTGTGTGTGTGTGTGTGTTCAGTCTGTGTTTTCTCTCTCTCTCTCTCTCTCTCTCTCTGTCTGTCTAAGAGATAGAGAGGGAGAAACTATAATTCGGAGTTAAATAAAAACTCTCTAAAGTATTGTTCTGTTTTTGTATTATTATTAGCACTGTCGCATTGCAACTTGGGTCTGTGTGCATGGAGTTTGCATGTTCTCTCTTTGCTTAGATGGTTCCTCCTGGTACTCCGTTTTGTGTGTGTCCTGGGATAAATTTGCACCCTCTCCAGGGTGTACCCCACTTTGTACCCCACTTTGTCCCTCAAGTCTCCTGGAATAGGTCTCAGGCCTCCCGTGACCTTGTACACATAATACATTATACCATATCTATTATTATTAATATTTTTATTAAAGTGGTATGGTGGTGTAGTGGTTAGCATGAGTTTGCATGTTTTCCCACATGCTTGGTAGGTTTCCTCCGTACCCCAGTTTTCTTCCATAGTCCAGAAACTTGCAGATTAGGCTAATTGGTGTTCCCAAATTGACCGTAGTGTGTGCTCTGGTGGTGATTGGCACTCTGTCCTGGTACCTACCTTGTACGCACCTTGTGCCCTAAGTATCCTGGAATAGGCTCCAGGCCACCCGCCACCCTGTATTGCATAAGGAGTATAGAAGATTAATTATTAATAAAAATAATAATAGTAGTAGTAATTGTATAACCAGTAGTAGTTATTCCTCTATATACAGTAAGTGTCAAAGATTTGCATCCAAAAAAGGCTGCACTTATTAATACTCATAAATAATCCAATTTGTACACCTGCTCATTCATGTAGTAATGTCAACTCAGCCAATCACAGCAGAGCAATGCATAAAATCATGAAGATACAACCCTAAAGCTTTAGTTCATGTTCCAATTAAGCATCACACTAGGGAAGATGTGAGCTCAGTGACATTGATTAGGGCAAGACTGTTGGTTGCCAGGCAGGCAGTTTAAAGTACATCCCAACCAGCTAGTGGGAGATTAGGGAAAAAGAAAAAAATCATTACCTGGCCTTTTTCCAGTCTTCAACGACCCAACCCCTCCAATCCTTGTTCTGCTGTAGCTTTTCTGCGCACCACTGCTGTAAAGTGTGTTAAATTCATTTATTTTAAGCCTTTTGTCAGCTCATGCCAATCATGCCATTCACCTCTGACCTCCATTCTTGTCTGAAGAGATTTTCAGTTTTTCGAATGCTGTAATCAGCCTGTCTGGCACCATCATCCAGTATAAAGTTGCTGAGATCATATTACTTCCCCAATTGTGCTATTTTAATGAGAATCAGAATGGGGATGCAAAAATAACTTTTATTTTAATTATTATATTATAATTTGCACTTTTGACCCATATGCACTTGAACAGTAATTATCAGCTGTAGGCTGCTTACTCAGAACAAACATAAGACACCTGAGAGAAACCGAGAGAGAGAGAGAGAGAGCGAGAGAGAGAGAGAGATTGTGTACGTGTGTGCATCTGTGTGCGAATTTCCGAAAGCTCTACATGTGTCTACATTCCCACCCCTTCCCAGCAATTCTGTGTGTGTGTCTGTGTGCAAGTGTGTATGTCAGTGTATACAAAGGCCTAAAATCTATAGCGATTAGTTCTCTAAGAATAAGTCTATGTTTTATGTGTGTGTGTCTGTGTGTGATGGTACAGGCCTAATATCAATTACAATCCCAATCTTTGCTCTCTTACTTTAGTAAATCATTGCTCTCTACAGTATTTACGTACAAATACTGTAAATCATCTTTTATTGAATCTCTTACACTTATCACTAATCACTTTCTCCTCTTCCACTGGGTTTTTTATAGCCCCAGGTATACTGTGTCATAAGGCATAATTTATAATTAATAAAGGGCATGTTTCAAAGCGGAAGACATTGCTTATTAATTTTTCATCATCTTTCTCACGCTCAGTGTTTTTATCAGATCCCAAACCTTATTTCTGTAAAGAACAAAATTATTTAATAATTTGGTGCTGTTTTTATGTGCTTATCTTGACTCAGCTCCAAACGGACGTCCTTAAAGGCATGTCTTGAGGAGTGTATGGAGGCCATGGATCTGTTCCTTAACAACCACTTCAGCGAGAGTCTGGACAAACTGCAGCCACGGTGAGAGCACATAGTTCTGTCTGACTTTTGCCTTTCACCTTCTTTACAGTTCTTTCACTCTCACGTGCACTACACCCAGGTAAAAACATGATAATCCAGCTGATCTTGATACAACAATCCATTTTGATCATGTCATTAGTTAAGGTGAGCGAGAAAGAAGTGTTAAAACACAGGTACCACAGCGATGATGATAAAGTGTGTTTAATCTTTTAAATGCTTAAAATGACTTATATACAGCTTAGGATTAACATTGACATGGGTTTCTGCTGAAACGCTTCACTGTCTGTTTGATTATATGCGTAATGCCAACTCCCTTGACCAGGATGTGAGGTGTTTACCCAGGCTCACACCCAAAGACACACACTCATGCAGAGACTGCCTCGATCAGGAAATGAGAAGCTTCAATTCCACTCTAAGTGAGTTGGTATATTTGCCACTGATTTGTGCAGGGTGAAAAGTTTTTAACAGCTGCATGTAACTGCTAACTTCTCTTTAAGAAATCATAATTAATATTTATATACTGTAACTGCAGATGACAGTGGGTTAGGTCACCTATTTCTTCACTTATTATTGCACATATGAGCTGGAGGCTGCCATTTTGACACTGTAGCTAAGCTAAGCTACTAAATAATATAGACCAAAGGGTTCTCAAATGAGGGTTAAAATGAACTACAGCGGCGATAACAACACTTGTTTGTATTTCAGTGCTTGCAATACAGTGGAACCTCGTATTACGAGTAACGCGGTTTACGAGTGTTACGAGTGTTCCGCCAGACGAGCAAAGATTTTTAATAAATTTTGACGTGAAAAACAAGCGTTGTCTTAGTTTACGAGCACAGAGTATCAATTCAATTCAATTCAATTTTATTTATATAGCGCTTTTAACAATGGTCATTGTCTCAAAGAAACTTCACAAAAATGAAAAACATTTTGTTAGAAAAGAAAATATTTGGAGGTGTGTATGTGTGAGAAAAATGTGTTTAGGTAATAATGAGATGAATGAATGATGAATGAAATGTGTCTGATGAGCAAGCCAAGGGTGATGGCGATGGTGGCAAGGAAAAACTCCCTGAAATGGCAATAGGAAGGAACCTTGAGAGGAACCAGACTCAACAGGGAACCCATCCTCATTTGGGTGATAACAGATAGAAATTATGACATCATGTGTGTTGTGCAGGTGAAGGTGCAATATGACAGAAAATCATTTAAATTAACATGAAGACCCGTTCAGCATAGGGATGAGCCAGTGGACAGATGAGGTGCAGATGGGGTCTGGATCACTGGAAGCACAGGAGCAGAATGTGTAGCTCCAAACCATCATGAAGCAGAATCCAGCTGGAGCTGGTCCTTCTCTGGATGCCTCAGGAACCTCGCAGGGTTGGTCTTTGTCTACTTAAGCTGGCACAATCTCCCGATGCCTCACCATGGGTAGAAGGATACAGAACAGATGGGGAGAATTAGCGTAGTTGCCATTCGGTATAGGTGTACTGGAGTATGAGGTTATGGGATGAGTTACGTGTATGCCAGATTAAAAAGATGCGTCTTGAGTCTACTTTTGAACTGGGAAACCGTGTCTGCTCCCCGAACACTTTCTGGAAGGCTATTCCAAATCTTTGGAGCTAAATATGAAAACGCCCTACCCCCTTTTGTAGATTTTGAAATTCTGGGAACTACCAGAAGTCCGGAGTTTTGTGATCTTAAAGCGTGTGGTGGATTGTAGCGTATCAGAAGACCATTTAAGGCTTTGTATGTAAGTAACACTATTTTGTAATTTATTCTAGACTGAACAGGTAGCCAGTGCAGGGATGATAATATTGGGGTTATACTGTATGATGATTTTCTGGATCTAGTGAGAACCCTGGCGGCTGCATTTTGGACTAACTGAAGCTTGTTTATTGAGGATGTGTCAGTGAACTAACATGGAGGTTAACCAGAAAACATAGCTTTAGCGGTTAGCCCGTGTAGCGTGGATGGTAAACCCAAATGCGGAAGCAAGCGAGAAGGCAGGATAACCACACGATTTAATCTAAGGACTCTCACAACACCGGAGCACGGGAAAAACACAAATTTAACCCGCGTCCTATAAACACACACTCTAGACAGAAAGATAACCCTAGATAGTGAGTACTCACGATTTGGAAGCGATACGAGCTGATCCGACATGGGCAAAACTCAATGACTGAGTGAGGTGGGACGCCATCTTGTCTCCTTTTATGCTTCCTGCTTTTGCGAGCTGGCTACTTCCGGGTCCTTGTGCCAGTCGCGACGCGAGTGTGTGTGACAGGATGCAGGACAACTACCTAGTAATGCATTACAATAGTCCAGTCTGGAGGTCATGAATGCATGAACTAGCTTTTCTGCATCAGATACGGATAAGATGCTCCTAAGTTTGGCAATATTTCTAAGATGGAAAAAGGCTGTTTTTGTGATATTTGAAATGTGATTTTCAAAAGACAAGTTACTGTCTAATATTACACCCAGGTCTTTTACTGCTGAGCTGGTAGTAACAGTACATCCTTCTAAACGCAGGCTGAATTGAGAGCTGTTGTGTGCTGGTTTTTGGGCCGATAACTAATATCTCCGTCTTATCTGAATTAAGTAAAAGAAAGTTATTGGTCATCCAATCTTTTATGTCCTGGACACACTCAGTTAATCTAGACAACTTGGGTATTTTGTCTGGTTTGGTTGAGATATATAATTGGGTATCATCAGCATAATGGAAACTAACCCCATGTCTTCTAATGATGTTACCCAAGGGAAGAATGTATATTGAGAACAGCAGAGGTCCTAAAACTAACCCTTGTGGGACCCCATATTTCACTGGCATTACACCAGACGGTTCTCCATTCAGATCTACAAAATGGTATCGATCAGACAGGTATGATCTAAACCATTTTAATGCCTGTCCTGAATTACCCATGTGATTTTGTAAGCGATCTATGAGAATATCATGATCTACAGTGTCGAATGCAGCACTAAGATCAAGTAAGACTAGTATTGAAATGCAGCCTTGGTCCGAAGCTAAAAACAAGTCATTTGCAATCTTAACTAGTGCAAATGTGTATCATGTATAACGCATGCACTTCTTGTTTTGACGCCGAGCGTCATGTCATCACAACTGAGCCAACGGTTTTTCTGTCTCTTGCGCTGCGGAATTGTAGGTAATCATCTCCCCTGCTGGGTGAATGCACACACACGCACACATTAATGGAGAGACCGTTTTTAAAACCGTTTAAAAATTAGCAAGGAACATTGCTATTCACACTCGCGTGAGCACAAAGTAAAACAACAACAAAAAACAAATTAACCAGCTCCTCATCTTTGAAAACAGTCGCGACAGAGCAGAGTTTGTGTGTGTTTGTTTGGGAACCTGAGAGGAGGGGGGCTGTAAAGCTGAGACCTATCGTCTCCCCTGCTGGGTCTTAGTGCTTGCAGAGTTTCTGAGTGTGCGTGTGTGTGTGTGTCTGTGTAAGGCAGAGAGTGTGTGTTTGTTTGGCAACCTGAGAGAAAGGGGGCTGTAAATGCGAGCGAGTGTGTGTGTGTGTGTATATGTGTGTGTGTGTGTGTGTGTGTGCGCGCTCATTCACTTACACCAACACACACAAACACACTCGCTCGTGGTTACAGCCCCCCTTCTCTCTATGGAGGCAGATCGGTCTCATAAATAATTCACACAAAAGACACGATGTTCACGTGCGTAACCCAATTCACATGCGTAAAACAAAATTCACGTGCACAAAAAATATATATATTTACAAAAAAAACACATTCACATGTAGGGTTGTGTACCGAAACCCGGTGCCAATACGGAACCGGTACCTACAGAACCGGTATGTACCGGACCGAAACAGAAACGCGAATTTCGGTGCCTCATTTCGGTGCCACTTAAATGCCTGAACTGTCGATTGAAATATTTGTTCTCTAGATTCATATATTTTTGTAGATTAATCGTTTATTAGATTAAATAAAAAAATTAAAAGCACAAATCATCCGGAAATGAGAGACCATCCGACATGCGCGTGAATGCAGTAACTAACGTTACACTCGCTCTGACGGCAGCAGGCGGTCTACTGATAGCTTAGCATGCTAAATTAAACAACTCTCGTTAAAATGCCTAAAACTAAACGGTCGAAAGTGTGGCTGTAATTCACAAGAAAGGATTCTGAGACCGCGACGTGCAGCAAATGTTTCACAGCAGTTGCGTGTAAAGGCGGAAACACGTCAAATCTACTGAAACATTCGAGGGCACACGGAATAAAGTTTAAAGCAGACGGAGGCACCGTGTTTAACAGCTTGTGGACAACAGCTGGCGCTATCAGTGTGGACGACTCCAGTCCCAGTCACACCAACCGTAGCAAAAAGGAGTCACTGATTATGATGACGTCAGCAGCCTTTCCGCAGGTTAGTAGTAGGATAATGTAATGTTAATAGCAAAATGCAAATCTTGCATTCATGCTAACAAATAGTCGAACTATTTGTAAAAAACTAATGTAACATGGATTCTGTTTATAATTATGGCTTTCCAGCTAGTACTAGTAGTACTACAACATTGACCCCATTTACCATTGTAAAGAAGGCTATACATGTCCTGTGCAGGGCAATAAGTCAGGAAAGGTGTCGTATTTTGACAGAAAAGGCAAATATGGTGAAATTTCTGCAAAAGAATTGCTAAAATTTGAAGCTTACATATTCATATATACTTTAAACTTTTAATATATTGTTAAATTTTAAGCATAAAATTTTTTTTTAGTTCAGGCACCGTTTTGGCACCGGTACCGTTTTCAAAGTATCGATTTGGCACCGGTATCGAAAAAAACCCAAACGATACCCAACCCTATTCACATGCATAAAAAATATACATATTCATAATATACAATTCACATATGTACAACTGTGTAAAAAATTGATTGTTTAAAATTTAAGAGTGCGTCATGGGCTGTGCATGTTAAAATCGACTTACGTGTGTGAATATCGCTGGATTTGTGTGTGTGTGTGTGTGTGTGTGTGTGTGTGTGTGTGTGTGTGTGTGTGTGTGTGTGTGTGTGTTTTTCGAGACTTTCCCGACTCCAACATGCCAGCAAAGTCTCAAAAATACGGCACTCGTACTCTTTAGCCAATCAGATGCGACCTCACCATTCAACCAATCACAGCATTGCAGGAGCGCACGAGTAGCTCAACTTTGCACACCTTTTGCGCAGTCTAAGTTAATTACAACGGAAATCAAGTTTTACAGACTCAAACAAAGAACAGGATGCACGTCTAAGTTATTACTTTATTTCATAATGTTTAATGTATTTTCATAATGTTTAATTAATGAAACAAATTTGAGAGAGAGCGGTTGTCATTTATAGATTTTATTAATCACCTTTACAAATCGTCTCTTCAGTCACCACTATTTTTTACAATATGATTTCCTTACAATAATCCAAATTAGGTATAAATTTAGGATAAAAGTTTTTATTTCTGAGATAAACACTAATGTTTACAATACAAACCAACATAGAGTTTTTGAAAATTTAAAACATTTTAAAAGTAACTTTAGCTTTAATTAAAGTCGTATTAATTGTATCAGGAGGTGAAGACAAGTGGTTGCTAAAAGTGTACTTCCTTCATTCATTCATTCATTCATTCAAGAGATTAGTTAAAATATTGATTTATCCAGTAATGCAATAAGTAAAGCCTTGAGTCTTGTGGGAGAATTATGTTTATTGTAAAGAATCAAAAATCATGGCTCTCCATTTATCCATTCATGCAGCTTTTAGAGTGAATTATCAATAATTATAAAAGACAACAGGTGACAAGAGTTAATTGATAAAATAAAATAACACCAGCATTACATAACAGCTGGCAAATTTCTTTGTTTTTGTTTAGTGATTTATTTTCTACATTCTACAATACTGGGGATTTCAAAACTATAAAATAACACATATGGAATTAGGTAATTATGTAACAACAACAGTTAGTTCTTATTTTAAGACACAGAGGTCAACCTTTCTGTAGTAGTTTTTGCAAGAACAGTATTGTCAAGTGCGTTTGCAAAATCCGTCAAGCACCATAATGAAACTGGCTCTCATGAAGGCCATCCCAGGAGGGCGTGACCAAAACCTACCTCTGCCCAGACGAGAAGTTCATTTAGAGTTATCAGCCTGAAAAATGACCAATTAACAGCACCTCAGATTAGAGGCATTATGAAGTCTTTACAGAGCAGAAGTAGCAGAAACATCTCAATATCAACTGTTCAAAGGAGATTAATGCATGTTTTGGACGCCTTCAGCATTCCTTTACAATGTAGAAAGAAATAAAAATCAGGAACAATCATGGGGTTAGACAGTGACTCCAAACTTTTGAACGGTGTATATATATATATATACAGTGGTGTGAAAAACTATTTGCCCCCTTCCTGATTTCTTATTCTTTTGCATGTTTGTCACACTTAAATGTTTCTGCTCATCAAAAACCGTTAACTATTAGTCAAAGATAGCATAATTGAACACAAAATGCAGTTTTTAAATGAAGGTTTACGTTATTAAGGGAGAAAAAAAACTCCAAATTTACATGGCCCTGTGTGAAAAAGTGATTGCCCCCCCTTGTTAAAAAATAACTTAACTGTGGTTTATCACACCTGAGTACAATTTCTGTAGTCACCCCCAGGCCTGATTACTGCCACACCTGTTTCAATCAAGAAATCACTTAAATAGGAGCTACCTGACACAGAGAAGTAGACCAAAAGCACCTCAAAAGCTAGACATCATGCCAAGATCCAAAGAAATTCTGAAAAGTGCGTGTCCCGTTACATCTGGCGTAAAAGTAACACAGCATTTCAGAGAAAGAACATCATACCAACAGTAAAATATGGTGGTGGTAGTATGATGGTCTGGGGTTATTTTGCTGCTTCAGGACCTGGAAGGCTTGCTGTGATAGATGGAACCATGAATTCTACTGTCTACCAAAAAATCCTGAAGGAGAATGTCCGGCCATCTGTTCGTCAACTCAAGCTGAACCGATCTTGGGTGCTGCAGCAGGACAATGACCCAAAACACACCAGCAAATCCACCTCTGAATGGCTGAAGAAAAACAAAATGAAGACTTTGGAGTGGCCTAGTCAAAGGCCTGACCTGAATCCTATTGAGATGTTGTGGCATGACCTTAAAAAGGCGGTTCATGCTAGAAAACCCTCAAATAAAGCTGAATTACAACAATTCTGCAAAGATGAGTGGGCCAAAATTCCTCCAGAGCGCTGTAAAAGACTCGTTGCAAGTTATCGCAAACGCTTGATTGCAGTTATTGCTGCTAAGGGTGGCCCAACCAGTTATTAGGTTCAGGGGGCAATTACTTTTTCACACAGGGCCATGTAGGTTTGGATTTTTTTCTCCCTAAATAATAAACCCCCCATTTAAAAACTGCATTTTGTGTTTACTTGTGTTATCTTTGACTAATAGTTAAATGTGTTTGATGATCAGAAACATTTTGTGTGACAAACATGCAAAAGAATAAGAAATCAGGAGGGGGGCAAATAGTTTTTCACACCACTGTGTATATATATATATATATATATATATATATATATATATATATATATATATATATATATATATATATATACACTCAGCAAAAAAGGAAATGTGCTCTGACTTTCAACTGTTTTTACTTTCAGTAAACTTAATGTGTAAATATTTGTATGAACACTAAAAGAGTCAACACCATAAGACATACAGTAAACTAAAAATGTTTCACAATTCAAATTTTTTTGTCCCTGAATGAAGGGAGGCTCAAAATCAAAAGTACCAGTCAGTATCTGGTGTGGCCACCAGCTGCTTGAAGTACTGCAGTGCATCTCCTCCTCATGGACTGGACTAGATTTGTCAGTTCTTACTGTGAGATATTACCCCACTCTTCCACCAAGGCACCTGCAAGTTCCTGGACATTTCTGGGGGAAATGGCCCTAGCCCTCACCCTGCGATCCAACAGGTCCCAGAGAGCCCTAAGTCCAGCCTCTCTCAGCCTATTCCACTGCGAGGATGATCAGCTGTCCTTCCTGTCTCCCGGTAGTGCTATCTTAGGCGTCTCACAGTGCGGACATGGCCACATCAGCAGTCCTCATGCCTCCCTGCAGCATGCCTAATGCACGTTCACGCAGATATGAGGAGGGACCCTGGGCATCTTTCTTTGGGTGTTTTTCACAGTCGGTAGACAAGTCTCTTTAGTGTCCTGCGTTTTTAGAACTGTGACCTTAAATGCCTACTTTCTGTAAGCTGTTAAGGTCTTAATGACCATTCCACAGGTGAATGATTAATTGATTATGGTTAATTGAACATGCATGGAAAACATTGTTTAAACCATTTACAATGAAGATCTGTAAAGTTATTTGGATTTTTACAACATTATTGTTGAAATACACAGTCCTGAAAAAGGGACGTTTCTTGTTTTCTGAGTATATATATACATGTATGTCTGATCCACTGACACTGCATGAGGTTGCTTAGATTTGACAGGGCTGACATGACATCTTCTGGAATATGTATAATTTCATCCAGGGCACCAATAACCACCAGCTTTTGTCTGCAAATGAAATGTACTGTAGGTTGTCAATGTTCAGTGTCTGTGTCTCTCCAAGACATGAACCAAACGAACTTGAAGTCATTAAAGAATGTACTGCTGGAGAGATTCCTAAATTGTGAGAAAAACTGTGAGAAACATGTAATGAAGGTGAAGTGTGTTATTACTGTGTTATTTTCGGCGAAGTTCGTTAATTAAACATTATGAAATAAAGTAATAACTTGGACGTGCATCCTGTTCTTGGTTTGAGTCGGTAAAACTTTATTTCCGTTGTAATTCACTCAGACTGCACAAAAGGTGTGCAAAGTTGAGCTACTCGTGCACTCCTGCAGTGCTGTGATTGGTTGAATGGTGAGGTTGCATCTGATTGGCTAAAGAGTACGAGTGCCGTATTTTTGAGACTTTTCTGGCACGTTGGAGTCAGGAAAGTCTCGAAAAACACACACACACAAATCCAGCGATATTCACACACGTAGGTCGATTTTAACATGCACAGCCCATGATGCACTCGTAATTTGAAACATTCAAAAAATTTTACACAGTTGTACATATGTGAATTGTATATTATGAATATGTATATATTTTTTATGCACGTGAATGTGTTTTTTTGTGAATATATATTTTTTTGTGCACGTGAATTGGGTTTTACGCATGTGAATTAGGTTACGCACGTGAACATTGTGTCTTTTGTGTGAATTATTTATGAGACCGATCTGCCTCCATATCTCTCAGGTTCCCAAACAAACACACACAAACTCTTCTCTGTCGCGATTATTTTCAAAGGTGAGGAGCTGGTTCATTTGTTTTTTGTTGTTGTTGTTTTACTTTACAGCAGTGATTCCATTAGTACTATATGCACTCACGCGAGTGACTAGCGATGTTCCTTGCCAATTTTTAAACGGTTTTAAAAAACGGTCTCTCCGTTAGTGTGTGTGTGTGCGCATGCACATTTTACACACACACACATGCACATTTTACACACACACTCACACAGCGCCCGCATGCACAAACGGAAACACTTATCTGTCGGGATTTTTTTAAAGGTAAAGTTACATTTTTGTTACATTTTTACTTTATATTTTGTGTTAATAATTTTTATGTATTTATTTTAATTTTATTTTTGGGGCCGTAGAACAAATAATTTGAGTTTCCATTATTTCCTATCGGAAAATTAAATTTGGTTTATGAGTGTTTTGGAATACGAGCCCGCTTCCGGAACGAATTATACTCGTAATCCGAGGTTACACTAATATGAAATCTATGATGTAATAAAACACCCCGTTGAAAAAAATATTTCCTCTAGTAGTATATTTAAGAGTTTATTAATATTCTAAAGCAAGTCTGTAAAAGATCTTGATTACGTTGAACAACCTGATATATGGTATATAATGGGAATATACATTATTTGCTTACTAAGTGTATTATTATATAAGTATTTAATTATAGTATGTTTTAGAATTCTAATTCATTTATTATATATTATAAGGGAAATGTGCATTTTCCAGTTTTTCTTTTTCTAAATGCAAGGCTTACTACAACGGAAGCAGTTATATAACTTACCTGGAATTATTTTTGTGTTCTGCATTAATCTGAATATTGTGAGCAGATGTATGTTTTTTGTGCCTTAACTTGCCACTGGAGTTGTTAAGTTCAGTTAACTTGCCACATGTTAAGTTCAGTGTTAAAACCTAGAACGTTAAATGCGTACTGTTCAACCGGGTTTATTTTACCCCACTAAGCAGGTTTGTGGAGCTCCTGGATATTGGGTCAGTGAGACTTGTGGATCTCTGGGTGAAAGGAGCTTTTGGATCTTTGCAAGGTGCAAACTTGTAGACTTCAATTTAAAATGAGTCTTGGGATGTTGGGAACTTCTGGACCTTAGTGGGAGCTTATACAGCCGCATGATGGTGGGAGTTGTAACCTTCAGCACACAATGGGAACTTGTGGGCCACATTATGGTGGAATATTGTGGATCTTTGGTTAGTGGAAACTTGTGGTCTGCAGAATGTAAGCTGATTGGGGCCCTTAGGATTGTAGGAGCTTTTGGGCCTCATGAGGTCTTGGAATGGTGCACATTTGTTGTCATCAGGGTAATCTTTGTCTGAATCTCAGGAAATAAAAGTTTATGAACAGCAGGAGCTTGTGGGCCTCAGCTTGGTGGGAGCTTATTTCCAAATATAGCCTATTATCAAGCTCTCATGTTTCATCTAACCTGAGATGGTTTAATTCAATTGCTTGTCACTCCTTGATGCCTGAATGCAAGGTAAAGTTTCTCACCAATCTCTTCAAAACTTTTTTCTCTCAGTGGAGTTGCCTCGATCTCCTTCTCCCTCATCACTCATGCATCAAAAAGAAGGCATTTTGACATTAAAATAAATACTGCCACTTGTACAAATGAATAATGCATTTTAGTTTTTAAATGTTTAGAAGGTCAGAATGTAACATGCCTAGAGATGACAGTACTGTAAATAAGCTACAACAGACTATTTTCTTAAAAAATATGTACTACCAAACCAAAAATAAAGGTTGCACACACCTTAAGCATTGATCAACTTAAGCGCTGATTACAGATTTGCCATTTGCCAAAGCATTTTTCAACAACATTATGGAATGTCATAATATTTATTTCAATCAAAATTTGCATACATTTTTGCCATTTACTTAATCACAAAGACAATGATATTTTAAGCGATGGGATAACCTGGTAATTCAGTACATTTAGGTCATCAGCTGATTAATTTTTTTAGCAGGAGGGAAAAAAATACTGCTTTGTACGAGGCATGACATTTAAATAAACAAACAAACAACAGAACCAAAAGAAGTTTCAGGATACCCCATACAGGATTAGATAATTAAGTTCCCATTCTACAGTATATCTGTATAATCTGTTTGGACTTGAAAGGTAAGAAGATGGTCTAATGGTAACATAATGTATGGTAACATGAAATGTGTGGTGTATGTGTGTGTTTGTCTGTGTGCGCAAATGGGTGGTGTATGTAAACTCTTCGCCCCAATTGTATACTGCGACATCAGTGTGGGATTAGGTTGGGTGTGGGTATGTGGGTTTGTTTATAATCCTATGTGATGTCATGTTGCAGATGCAAAGAGAGTATGTATCATGCACTGATCTACGCTACAGTGTTAGAGATGCAGGCTATGATGACCTTTCAGCACGACGACATCGTAAACGCAGGAAATACAATGAAGAGTGCTCAGGACGTTTGCCAGAGGTACGCACATGCAGGCATACACACATGTACTGTAGATGTTTTATTGTGATCCTAAAATAAAGAGGTCAATCCATCCAAATGTACAAATGGTAGGAGTTTTAAAAGCCCATCATGTTGAATTTTAGGAAACAACCCTATGAGCTGAAACAGAACTGTTATTGGGTAATAGTAGTGATTTGCCTGTGTTTGCATGGGGATAAAGTACAGCCGTGTCTCAACAGCTTTAAATGGTGGACAGCTGATTATATCTGATCATTTCCTGCTCAATATAATGGATGTTGCCCTGTGGTCATGTGGAGGGTCTGTGTTTTTGCAACAGGTATTGCTTCTGGAGAAAAACATTAGTTCTGATTCAAAGCATGGTATATATTTTATAGGGGTGTGCATTGGCACTGCACTCACGATTCGATTCGATTATGATTCACCAGGTAACGATTCGATTCAGTTCGATTCTATGATGCATTGCGATCCATCAAAATTCTACTGCACACAAGGCAAATTTTTTATCAGTCTTGAGGCAATACAAGCAGATATTAAACAACAGATTTTATTGGCTGCTGTGTGTCTCCTGTATCTTTGACAAAGTTATTAAATTAAATAAAATGTGATTAAATAAAATGTACTTAAATAAAATGGTACAGGGTATTGGATATGGCATTTTCAAACCTGAAAAAGAAAACAATCAAAATCAGTGCTTTCAGTGCTTTGAATGAGAAATGTTTCTCTTCTCTCTGCTTAAGAACCATTTGAAATTAAATAAATAGAGCAATAAAATAACAGCCAACTTTTTTCAGCAGTGAACATAAATATTTTTTTTTTACACACAGTAAAATAGCACCTCTTTGCTCTCTCGGAGTTGTGTGGCAATGTTGACACTAGCGACTCGTCAATTCTTGGCTGGGATGTGTCGACTTTTTGTGTTGTTGTTGAAGCTAACTCAGGATGCCAACGATCAACATGGTTCATGAAGTTGGTTGTATTGCCAATGTGCTTGATTTTAGTGTGGCAGAGTTTACACACCGCGTAAGACTTGTCTAGTTTCCCATTCACTTCATAAAATCCGAAATGTGCCCAGATGTCTGCTTTCCAAGCTTTGGGCGCGTTTTTAATAAGCCGTCTATCGCGGTCATCTCCCTCCGCCTCAGCCATCTTGCTCGTTGTTGTTGTTATTCCCCCGGAACCGGAAGTATTTGAAACTTCACAACTTTATTTTCCACCAGAAAATAAAGTGACATAATTGATTATGGCACTTTGCCGCATCGATGCTGAATCGTTCATGCCCCGCATCGCGATGCATCGCCGAATCGATTATTGTTGACACCCCTAATATTTTATAATAAAGAACTTTCAAAGCCTCTTAACAAGAGGACCAGTTTATGTTTTCTTTCTCATCCTGTGCTGTAATCACATGGAAAATTGGCCACTGCATCTTCAGTAAAACCAAGCATGCGTTTGTGTTGTCGTATATACTGTACTGTACAATCAAAGGTAATTACCAATGTCTTTGTTTGTGCCCCCTGTAGGTTTCGTAAGAGGTCTGGCAGTCTGGCGGCCAAAGCAGCAGGAGATGAACTGTCTGAGGGTAAGTATTATGAGCCTCTTTACATTTCTGAAAGTGTTGGAAATATTGCAAAGATCTATAATAATACCCTTATATAAAGGTTGCACCTTTGATGTTACGTATTACAGTATATGTATGAAAATGTGTTCTCCATTAAAATGAGTGTTTTGAAATATGATTTTTTTTTTTTAAATGCTTAAAAATCTACTTTTGATTGTGTGCACATGTTTATAGAGGAGCTCCATGCTGAGGCGTGTTATGCTGAATGCTTGATACAAAGAGCTGCTCTCACATTTTTACAGGTTGGTAGAGTGAGATTACAAGCAGTACCCTCCCTGCATACACAAACAGCCGTATTACACATACACTGTTTCACTGAGAACTTCTCCTACACTCATTCATTCACATACATACTATCAGGATTCCTAATTTTAATTAATAAAAATGACACCATACATATTCTGTTTCAAGATTTTTTTTTCAATATGTACATTTTAAAAATTTAATTTAAGGTTCATGAACCCACGTTCTGAACACCTACCTAGTAGTAACTCTTTAATGTTTACACTCATTATTGATTTTTTTACATGATGAACTAGTGATGGTGCACACGGCCCATTTTTACTTTTCTGCTATTTGCTTACAGGATGAAAACATGGTGAGTTTCATTAAAGGAGGAATCAAAGTACGCAATAGCTACCTCATATACAAGTAAGTAGACATGCTTTTGACCTAATTGTTTGGTATGCTTTTGACCTAATTGTTTGGTATGCGACGCACCCAATAGGGAAAAGGGTTCAGCTGGACTCATCACACCCCATGACCCTTTTCCATCACAAAGTCTTATATATATATATATATATATATAAGACTTTGTGATGGAAAAGGGTCATGGGGTGTGATGTGTGTGTGTATGTATATATATATATATATATATATATATGCTTCCTAGCAAATTCTAGCATTTCTTTCTAGCTGTTTTTTTACTGTTTATTTTTTTTACCATGCAACTTCACTAAGTGTTTAAGTGGTCTACATTCATGATTTGTTTCACAAATCAAAGGGGGCTTTAGCACTTGTACTTTTTCTTTCATTCATTCATTTTCTATACCGCTTAATCCTGTGTTCAGGGTTGCGGGGGACCTGGAGCCTATCCCAGGAGACTTCGGGCACTAGGCGGGGTACACCCTGGACAGGGTGCCAATCCATCGCAGGGCACAAACACATACACACACTCACACACCCAATCACACACTACGGGAAATTTGGGAACGCCAATTAGCCTAACCTGCATATCTTTGGACTGTGGGAGGAAACCGGAGTACCCGGAGGAAACCCACCAAGCACGGGGAGAACATGCAAACTCCATGCACACAGAGACGAGAATCGAGCCTGGCCGGGGAATCGAACCCAGAACCTGGAGGTGCAAGGCGACAGTGCTAACCACTACACCACCGTGCCGCCCTTGTACTTTTTCTTTCTCGAGATAAAGTACACTTTTTTCTGGAGGTTTTTTTTTTTTGGCAGTGTACATTGGCCAAGGTGCTATCTGGTTGAAGGAGGAATTTTTGTTTGGTAGGTTAATTAAAATGTGCAGATGATCGACTACTGGCTCTAAGTTTTAGATCATTTATTTTTGTAGTTCAGGCAAAATTTTGGTTTATGGCATAGATAAAAACATGGAGGTATTTCTTTAAAGCCTTTTTTTTTAAGACAGGAGAACAGCAAATTTTAGTACTAATAAGACAGTATTACTTGCAATTTAGGTAAAGATGCTCACTTCTATGTAAACGTTTGTGATTACTCATATTCATACCTGGAAAATTTCTTAGGGTTGAAACATATCTATATCCTTTTATGAATCCCTATTCAGACAAGCCCAAAGTACACTGATCAATCATAGGAAATTATCATGCTGTTTTTCCACCCACAGGGAACTCCACTCCTTTATTGAGTCACATAGCTCCTTCAAAGGACCAAATCACAAGCACCTGGAGGGAGGGGTGGCGTTTGGAATCGGCGCTTTCAACTTGGTATGTTCCACTAGTTTCTTTGAGCACTTTATAAATAATTAAATGATCTGTAAAACTGACTTTCCCGTTCTTTCTCAATCATTATTTCAGACACTTTCCTTGTTCCCTCCACGGATTCTTAAGGTTTTAGAGTTTGCTGGATTTTCTGGGGATAAGGTAACACTTTTACAAACCTCTTAATGGCACTGCGTGTATGACTTATTGAAAATCTATCATACGTTTTTTATTTTAAAGGTGTCATGCTTCATAACTCCTTTTATTAATTTATATTGTATGTGAGTATATTTTATAATATAGGAACATCTGTACAGTACGTATGCACATTTGTGCAGTTATTAATCATTTGTCACCAGCATAATAAAAAAAATAAATGCAAATACAGATCAGCTACAGTTAATGTTCACATCAAACATCAGAATGGAGAAAAAAATATCGTCTCTGTGAACATGCTCAGGCATGGGTCTTGGGCTGGTTTAAGTATTTCATAAATTGCTGATCATCAGGGACTTTCACCAAGAATGAGAATCTGAGGCATCATTGGCACAGACTCACAGAAACTGTACAAAGAAGTCTTCTGGAAACTCTGAAGACTGGTATTTGTAAAGATCCCTGAAGATAAACAGAATATGAAATACTAAAAACAGCCCATTTGATACTAACATCCATGACATGCACAAAGTCCCAGAAATCATACTATATACTATAGTATATAAGTACTGGAGCCTATCCCAGGAGGCTTGCGGCATGAGGCAGGGTACACCCTGGAGAGAATGCCAATCCATCGCATGCCATACACACACACACACACACCCATTCACACACTACGGGCAGTTTGGGAACGCCAATTAGCCTAATCTGCATATCTTTGGACTGTGGGAGGAAACCAGAGTACCCGGAGGAAACTCACCAAGCACAGGGAGAACATGCAAACTCCATGCACACAGAGACGGGAACCGAGCCTGGCCATGAATCGAACCCAGACCCTAGAGGTGCAAGGCGACAGTGCTAACCACTACACCACCGTGCCGCCATTCACAATGAACAAATGATATTTCCAGGCAAATTTATGAAGAAATACAGAAAATTGTAAAGGGTTTACAAACCTTTACACTGTGTGTATGATGTAATGTGAAAGTCTTTTATGCTTTTTTTTTAAATGCCCCTATTCATGTGTGTATGTGCCTGCGTTTAGGAATATGGAATTTCCAAGCTGTACGAAGGGGCGACCTCCAATAACCTACGTTCTATGCTATGTGCCCTACTGCTGCTCTGCTACTACACCTTCCTCTCATTTATTTTAGGTAACAGTGGTGCTTGTTTCTCATACCTGCTACGACAAGTACCCAAATTCTTTACTCATGAAAATGCCTCATTACTTATCTTGATCAATAACCTGGTAAAATTTCAAGTACATCATGAATATTTTTGCTCAAGTTAAAGCAGAACGGTATAGGGTTAGGAATATGAATAAATTGACCACTTTACCAAAAGTAAGAGTAGAAGATTCACAAAAAGAAAAAAAACATGTCTGACTCAGGTCAAACACTAATATTTTATTAAAGCTAAAATTGTCCCCCTTTTCACCAGGCATAATTTAACATGTTTATTCCCAATGTCTTAAATATTAGCTGAAAAAGAAAATGAAGAACTGTATCTGGTCTAAACTTTTTGTCCCGGTGTGCTTTGAAGGTTATAATCGGTTGTGTATTGTTGGGCAGTATGCCAGTATAATGTCTATAGGTCATTTAATTAAAATTATGGAAGTAATAAAAAAAGTTTTGCTGTTGTTAAGGATAATCCTTTCAGTTTATGTTTTTATATCATGATAGGTGTCATGGTTTTAAGGTCATGGTTGTCAACATGTTATACATAGAAAAGAATTGTGCTACTGTATTATATTTTGTTACATCACCAACCCTTACTGTGGTATATTTATGTACGTATTACTTCTATATATATTTTGACTAATAGCCAACATATACAGTAGAGTACTGTAAGATAAAATGAGTCCTCAAAAAAAAATTTGGGGTGTTTCTTGGAAATAAGTAACAGCTAATCTAAACATCTTTTATAGATGGGGAAGGGTTTAACTTGATCGTTGACCTTGGACGATGTAGAATAAATAAGCATTCATGCAACATGTCAGGTGTAAAATTAGATGGTAACATTATAATAGTGGCAGTGGAGGCCCAGGATGTTGTTGCTCTGGGTTCCTGATAGGAGGCTCAGGGATTGTCAATTGTCAGGCTTAAGATACAACTGGATATGGTCCCAAGCCTGAAGGAATTGGTGGCCTTCACCAGGAAGGGCATCCATCATGAAACTACTGCCAATAATGCCAATGACCCGATGTGACGCCCCATAGAAAGTGGAAATGACACTTGGTGGAAATAATTGACCGAAAAGAAGGCTCAGATGTGTAGTACAGAAAGTTAAAACAGCTATTTCTGATATGTGGTCAGATGACAAGGAAGCTATGATTGTATGTGTTATTCAGTAAATTGCATGTAGAGATGTTGTGGGGTTTTTTCTTCTGGGCAGGGACAGGTGAGGGAGATGTGTCTGATGCTGAGAAACTGCTGAAGCCATTTCGGTTACGATATCCACATGTAAGTCTCTCTCACTCATTAATTTGTAACTAGCTCTTAAAATTCTTGAGCAACATGCTATACTTTCGAAACCATCCCCTTTCCACTACTTCTCTTCTCCAGGGGGCAATTTTTCTTTTCTTCGCGGGCAGAGTGGAGGAAATAAAAGGCAACATTGATGAGGTGAGTAAATTGAAGGTGGCTGCCTGTAGGGAAAATGTTATTAAAATTATGTGCCGGGAAATTATTTCCTCTGAAGTTTCAACCTAATCAGATTCCCTCTGTTTTATGTGTTGTGGAGCTTTGTACATTTTCATGGTTGTATATCCTTTAGGTATAAATGTATTGGGGGAGGCTATAGTAATTGCTCCCAGCTACAGTATACAGTAGCAACCTTTATTTGAAATAATGTGATTAGCCGCGCTCTTTTAAATGAAATCTGTAGCAACACTATAAAGCTCCAAAGTCCATCGTTATCCAAAGACAAACCACAAACTAAATTTCAGCTGAGGAAAAAAAAGCAACTGATAACTAATAACACAATGTGAAGTGTCTCAACTGAAAGTCAAGGCAAGTGGACTAAGGTTTTTAGGGTTCTATGGTATTATTGCATCACTACATTTTTGTATTTTCCAGGCAGTATTGCTGTTTGAGGATGGCTGTAAAGCACAACAGGCCTGGAAGCAATTTCACCACATGTGCTACTGGGAACTGATGTGGTGCTTCACTTACAAGAGGCACTGGAAAATGGCATATTTTTACGCCGACCTACTTAGCCAGGAAAGCCGCTGGTCCAAGGTCAGCCACCAGCTCTTTCTAATGTTGCAGTTAAAATTCTAGGTATCATCTGATTTTTTTTTCCAAGACATCCTGTCTGAAGGGTATAGTTAAGTATACAGTGGTGTGAAAAACTATTTGCCCCCCTCCTGATTTCTTATTCTTTTGCATCTTTGTCACACAAAATGTTTCTGATCATGAAACACATTTAACTATTAGTCAAAGGTAACACAAGTAAACACAAAATGCAGTTTTTAAATGAGGGGTTTTATTATTTAGGGAGAAAAAAAATCCAAACCTACATGGCCCTGTGTGAAAAAGTAATTGCCCCCTGAACCTAATAACTGGTTGGGCCACCCTTAGCAGCAATAACTGCAATCAAGCGTTTGCGATAACTTGCAACGAGTCTTTTACAGCGCTCTGGAGGAATTTTGGCCCACTCATCTTTGCAGAATTGTTGTAATTCAGCTTTATTTGAGGGTTTTCTAGCATGAACCGCCTTTTTAAGGTCATGCCACAACATCTCAATAGGATTCAGGTCAGGACTTTGACTAGGCCACTCCAAAGTCTTAATTTAGTTTTTCTTCAGCCATTCAGAGGTGGATTTGCTGGTGTGTTTTGGGTCACTGTCCTGCTGCAGCACCCAAGATCGCTTCAGCTTGAGTTGACGAACAGATGGCCGGACATTCTCCTTCAGGATTTTTTGGTAGACAGTAGAATTCATGGTTCCATCTATCACAGCAAGCCTTCCAGGTCCTGAAGCAGCAAAATAACCCCAGACCATCACACTACCACCACCATATTTTACTGTTGGTATGATGTTCTTTTTCTGAAATGCTGTGTTACTTTTACGCCAGATGTAACGGGACACGCACCTTCCAAAAAGTTCTACTTTTGTCTCGTCGGTCCACAAGGTATTTTCCCCAAAGTCTTGGCAATCATTGAGATGTTTTTTAGCAACATTGAGACGAGCCTTAATGTTCTTTTTGCTTAAAAGTGGTTTGCGCCTTGGAAATCTGCCATGCAGGCCGTTTTTGCCCAGTCTCTTTCTTATGGTGGAGTCGTGAACACTGACCTTAATTGAGGCAAGTGAGGCCTGCAGTTCTTTAGATGTTGTCCTGGGGTCTTTTGTGGCCTCTCGGATGAGTTGTCTCTGCGCTCTTGGGGTAATTTTGGTCGGTCGGCCACTCCTGGGAAGGTTCACCACTGTTCCATGTTTTTGCCATTTGTGGATAATGGCTCTCACTGTGGTTCGCTGGAGTCCCAAAGCTTTAGAAATGGCTTTATAACCTTTACCAGACTGATAGATCTCAATTACTTTTGTTCTCATTTGTTCCTGAATTTCTTTGGATCTTGGCATGATGTCTAGCTTTTGAGGTGCTTTTTGTCTACTTCTCTGTGTCAGGTAGCTCCTATTTAAGTGATTTCTTGATTGAAACAGTTGTGGCAGTAATCAGGCCTGGGGGTGACTACAGAAATTGAACTCGGGTGTGATAAACCACAGTTAAGTTATTTTTTAACAAGGGGGGCAATCACTTTTTCACACAGGGCCATGTAGATTTGGAGTTTTTTTGCTCCGTTAATAACGTAAACCATCATTTAAAAACTGCATTTTGTGTTCAATTATGTTATCTTTGACTAATAGTTAACAGTTTTTGATGAGCAGAAACATTTAAGTGTGACAAACATGCAAAAGAATAAGAAATCAGGAAGGGGGCAAATAGTTTTTCACACCACTGTATATATGAGTGATGCATGTCCACTGGTGACCGCTGTCCAGCATCCCATCCAAAAGTGGAAATGGACACAGTTTGTTTAAAAAGCTAAATAACGAGCATTGTCTACAGTAAATATTTACTGTATCTGTATCTTACGTGAGTAGTTTTATCAGAGGAAAAGTTTTACTTTTACTCCACTACATCATAGAGGACATATCTGTACTTTTACTTCAATACATTGTCTTTCAGTACATAACCACGGTAGTGTTTAGTATCTGAAGCAGGAATTTCGCCACCTCCGGACCATGATTGCCTTCCATTGTGACATGCTCAATAATGTTACAGGTGTTTTGAAGGGGACTGGGGGGCTTGTTTGCAGAAAGCAACAAAAACAGCACATTGATGGTGAGGAAGCAGAGAGAGAGACACAGGGAGAGTACTTGTGTACTTTTACTCAGATAGACATGTAAATGCAGGACTTCTACTTTAACAATCAAAGTAATATTTGATGTAATGTATCTCTACTTTTACTCAAGTGCAGGATTTGTGTACAGTACCTTTCTCCAACCCGGTGGATCACTTTTCCACTTGTTCCATGTCTTTCTCATTGTGTTTTCCTCTCTCTTAGGCTATGTATGTGTACATGAAGGCTGCTTGTCTCAGTATGCTGCCAGGAGGAGAGCCTCGGCCATTTGGGGAGAACGAGATTGAACTTTTCAGGTGAGCACAGTTGCACTTCCTGTTTTACGGTAACAAAGCAATCCAGGTTTGTTATACAATAAATTCAATAATAATAATAATTCAGTGATTATTGAATAAATTCAATAATAATGGAAAACATTGTATGAAAACCTTTGAGTAAATTTTTATATGGAGAGACTCATTAGTACAAAACTATTAGTCAGCTTTAAATCATATAATCAGCAATTAGTTACTGCAGTTTGTCAAACATTATGCTATCTAGTTTAAATGTTATCTATTCTATTTGTACATACAGTGCATGTGTTTTTTTTTTTTTTTTTTTTTTTCCTTGTTTGTTTTATTTTACATTTTTGTTGTAGCCTGTTCTTTTAAAGCTATGCAACATAACCAGGTGCTGTATTACTCCCTAGTATGCCTTGTGCCATCACTGACTATCTTTCCGAATACATCAGTTTTTCTTTTGACACCTGCCTTCCTCATTTTCCAAACACTGTGTACTGATGCACAGGAGACCACAGAGCAAAGCAGCATGAAATGATTCTGCCAGACATTCATTAAGACACTTCAAAATATTAATCATATTGTTTTTTCTTGTGTGATGTGTCTGGCCTGCATGATCATTTGGCTTGTGGATATTTTTATTTTATTTTCACGTCAGTCCATTTTCTTTTCACCTTCCTTACTACATATCTAATTCACCTTTCTGTAATAGTTTTTCTCTAATGAACCTTCAGATTTTGGCGTTTCAGTGTTCTAGTACACTGCTAAATAATGCAGATTAACTGTGCATCAGCTTTCCATTTTAAGTGTACTGGATATATATCAACATGTGTATGTCTATGAAGAACGTGGGAAATACTTTTTTTTGTTTGTTTTATTTGGTTTGCATAAATATATGCATACAACCTTTCTAAAAACTTGATAAATGCACAAAACTGCTGTTATTGTTGTTACTGCGAATTATAACTTGTTACATTGTTCTTTGCCTCATTCTCAGGCAGGTGCCAACCTTCAAACAGAAGATAGCAGGGAAGTCTCCTCCTACAGAGAAGTTTGCTATCCGCAAAGCCAGACGCTACAGAGCCAGCACTCCAGTACCGCTCCCTGTTCCTGTGCTCGTAAGGCACCTCCATGTCCTCGGAATGACTCATTATTAATAAATATAGCCTCATTCATTTCATATAATTCTCTGAACCACTGGAAAAGCGAAAGATAATTGCTTGCTTACAGAGACACGTTGTGTATCTGTGACGTTGTTCCTGTGACACACGTCCTCCAGCCTAAAGTTAGAAATGTCATTACAGTGAGTAAATATGGTGACTGATTGTGCTGCGTGTTCCAGGAGATGATGTACATGTGGAATGGCTTCTCCATGATAAGCAAGCAACCGGATCTCACTGCAGGCATACTGGAAACTCTGCTGGAGGCAGAGCAAACCCTGCAGGCTGCACCCGGTACTGCACTGCATCCTTACTTGTACTTCACAATGTTGGGTTATTGCCAGGTTTTAGCTATGATTTGATCAGCATGTTTACAATAGTTTTAGAATTTGAGAGTTATATACAGGCAGTTTATAAATCATGTGAACACCTGCACATATGCATGTTCATGTAGTTATCCAACCAGCCAGTCATGTGTAAGCAGCACAGTGTGTAAAATCATACAGATACCAGTCAAGAGCTCCTGGTAATGTTCACATCAACATGTAAAACAGTGTGATCTCTGTGACAGTGTTTTAGCCTGCCCTTCACACACCAATGTTTTTTCTTATTTACTTATGTTAAATACTTAAACCAGCTCGTCTGATACCAGGAAACATGCCACAAATAAAGTCACCATTTTGATGGTTTTCCCATTCTGATTATCTGAAGCTCTTGATCTTTATCTGCATGATTTTCCTTTTACTTTACTTTGCTGTTGCTATATTATTGGCTAATTATATAACTATACGTGTGCATAAGTGTTTCTAATAAAGTCTACAGTGAGTATAGATTTCATTTGTTTTAGTGTTCACAGATTATTCATCACATTTCATGCGCCATTAATAAACTGTGCAGACAGACTGCTCACTTGGGTGAGATAGATTAGACATAAATATAATAATAATAATAATTTGACAGTTACTAGCATCAGCATGGCTGGTAAACTTTGATTTATTAATTTCATTAATTATATAAATTATTTCTTATTTTGAGATCCTCGCTGTATGTCACTTGTATGTAACCACAGTTTTGCACTTTACTTGCGCTACAATATTCAGTTATGGATTTATGGAGTTAAGGAACAAAAATCTTTCAAAATACTGAAAGTTTTACCCAAGATTAAAGATTAAATTGTAAGCTTTTTCAAACAAGAATAAATTGACCAGATGTGTTAGGTAAATGTGATCTGTCTGTGTCCTAAAGAGAATGAGTACACTGTGGATGACAGCTGCCTGATTTCGTTGTTGAAGGGACTGTGTCTGAAAAACCAAACCCGACTGCATGCTGCTGAAGAGTGCTTTAACAAAGTTTACAGCAGGCCAGTTCTTCTTTCCACTTACAATCCACATTCACTACCATTCAAAAGTTTGAACACACCTTCTCCTTCCAGGGTCTTTCTTTTTTATTATTATTATTTATTTATTTATAAATCTTATAAGCAATACTGAAGACATCCGAAATATGCAATAATCTGCCTTGAACAGTTGATATTGAGACGTGTCTGTTACTTATGCTCTGTAAATCTTTCATAACAGCTCTAATCTGAAGTGCTGTTCATTGGTGATAATGTATTATTATACACTAATACATTCATAATGTAAGAAAACCCATTTCTTACAGTTTTGACCCCAGTTACTGTATAATGATGGTCACCATATTAGGAAAACATTCACACCTGGACATTTATGCAGTTGTGCCAATCTGCCAATCAGTGGGCAGCAGCACAACACATAACACTCTGTAGATACAGGTCTTGAGCTTCAGTTAATGAGGGGAAGGAGTGTACATCTTTGACTTTAACCGTAGCATGGTTGCTGGAGCCAGATGGAGAAAGTTACTGATCAGAGCCTGGGCTTCCTGAGTGCCATAACAGAAAGGTGTTTGAATCCCAATGGTGCTACAGCTACAAGAAAAGTGAGGGAGGGGTGGCCTACTTTATACCCTTATCTGTTACAGTGACACTAGCCAAACTAGTTGTTGAATACACAAAGGTGGAAGTGGGTGGATAGTGCTTACCTCGAAGTGTGTTTTGCTGAGCAACAATTTAAAAAGATGTGTCTTTGCCCAGGTTGGTAGCTATTGTGTGATGTGGTAGCTGCCTCAGTTGGCTAAATTAATTACAGAGAAAATCTGTAGAAAGAAGATTGTAGCTAAATTGATCTTTAAATAATAAATAAATTTTCCTGTTCTTGGCTGACAGAAGTGGAACCCGATGTGGTCTTCTGATGCTGTAGTTTGTAGGTTCTCTGTGTTTTGGATCCTGGGATGCATTTCTGGTTATCTTGGTTATAAAGCGAAGTTATTTGAGTTACTGATTCGGTCTGATCATTCTCTTCTGAGCCTTATCTCAACAAAGGCTTGTCCTCACAACAAATCTGTTGTTAGCTGTAAGTTCTTTTTTTTTCTTTTTTACTTTTTTACTTTCCACACCATATTGTCTGTATTCTACAGATGTTGTAAAAATCAGAGGTGATAACTAGTTCCTGTAATATTCAAACCGCCCAATCTGACACCAATGTACATTGAGATCAACTTTTTCCACCATTCTGACATTTAATGAAAACTCTTTACTTACATCCGGCAATTGGCAGTCATCAAAATAATGCGTCATACATGCCACATATACGTGTAATAAGTGTCCAATCACAAATCCAATTCAATCAATATTATGAAAAATTGTGTGTGTTGAATGTTATAAATGAAGTGATACCTCTTGGTGTGGAATGTTAAAAGGAGATTAATAATTTGCGTAATATGGGTTACAGTGAGAAGAAGATGAAGTTTGACCACTACCTGATTCCTAACACTCTTTTGGAACTGGGGCTGCTCTACGCTGATACAGGGAGGAGGGACAAAGCCATCAAACTCCTGCAGAAAGCCAAGTGGGTAGAACCGAGAACTTTTTATTATGCTTTCCACTTCTGTGTAAATTTGCTACAGTAAATTTAAAGAAAAGCACTGATTACCTGTTATTACTTGGGCTATAGACTCTACTAAGACCCAAATTGCTAAGTTTAAGATGAATTAAAGGAAGAATAGCTTACAGCTACACAGATCCCGATGTACTGTACATTGCACGATATCTTTTGGCACACTGACTTATGATAGTCAATTCTCCTGTGACTGTGCAAGCAGTGCTGCTTCTGTTGGCGTGTTACAAAACTAGTCTCAAAAATCTTTGATACCTCCCCACATAAGGAATGAGAGCTCGGTGAGGGAGGAGGTTGTTTTATGGACACAGAGGCATGGGAAATCTTGCTCGATATCAGAAAACCTTTCACCTTTACTGTAAATTTTTCCTTCTCTCTCAGAAACAACTACAAAGAATACTCAATGGAGTCCCGCACTCAGTTCAGAATCCATGCAGCTCTGTCTAAACTGAAGGCTGACACGAGTGACCAGGATGAGATCACAGCCCTGTAACTCTTACCCTCTGAAGTGGCATGATGAGGACTTGCTTTTCTCGTGAGCTACAATACCAAAGAGAGACAGTCATCCTCACTCCATACAGTAACTCCGTCCAGTAAAAAGGTTAAATATAAAGGACAGGACTCGGACAGACTTGTGGATGTCTTAGGGACGTCTAAAACACTGCATTCACAGCCAATTTACATGATATGTGTATTTTATGATGAAAAAAAAAGCTTAGATTTGAGTAATAGACAGTACACTTGTGGGTAAAATTTCCAAAGATTTTCCACATGAAAACCAAGTATTATGTAGTAATAAATCTACCTTCAGCTACAGCAGCACTTTTAGGACTGAGAAATATTCGTCAGACTTCACTAGTTATTTTTGATTTGGTTGAAGATGGTTAGGTATGGCCGTTTTGGTACAATATGAAAGCATTGCAAGCAAGCCTGTGTTTTCTTTTAGGAAATTAAATGAAGCAGTTCTCCAGTTATAAAAACACCATGTACAATCTTCCACGTTAAAGGAATAAAAATTGAAGGCTCATAGCTACTGTACTGTATATGACCATTCCCAGCAAAGAGCTACATTTTCCCAGTCAAGGGTGGTCAGGATATTCCAGGCAGGACAATTTCTTTTCTGAAGGCCAAATTTATGCTGTTAATTGTTTTAAATAGATTTTTGTGCAAAAGCCAGGATGCATTGGCTACACATTTCTAAGATGTGTTTCAGAGTTTAAGCTGATTTTTTTTTTTAACTGACAGTCTTAATATATTAATGTAATTTAATTAACATATAAATTTATTATGAAGAGTTACTTTTTATATCATCAGTTATAGAAAATTAAAATAGAGGGGTGTTCAAGTCAAACTGGGACATTTTGGTTGTGCAGAAAAACAGAACACAGATACCATCAAGCTAGAACGTTTTCCTCAGTATGCCTGAACCATTATCAGATTGACTGCTTCATGTCATTGTTGAAACACTGGCTTCCCAGGAACTGCATTAATTGCCCAAACGTGTAAATGGCTTAGAGCAAAGGTCTGGACTGTACAGTGAATGTTAAGTTCCTGTAAGTTAACACATCCGTTCGTTTTCTATGGTGAGCAGTATGGGTTGTGTTATTGTGCAAAAAATGGACTGCTTTGGTGATGAAACCAAGCCATTTTTCCCTGATAGTGTTCCACTCGCTAAATGTTCACAGGAACAAGTGCAGTTCAGCCAGATTCATCACTCACAGCCAGATGGTATTCTTTATAACTTTTTTACCATTTAAATATTTCACTGTGCTGTGCTTGAAATCTTCTGCAAATGTCAACAGTTTACACCTTCATTAAGTAGAAATTTAATCACAACTCAACTGATTTGACTTGAACACCCCACATAAATTAGATTCAGTTAATATGTGAACCCTAGAAATAGTTACTAAATTCTGTTTAAATGTGTGCAAATAACTACATATTAACAATGAACATCTTGTATTAAATATATTTGTTTCTCTGTTTTATGCATTATAATTAATGTAATGCTTTTAGTCAGTTAAACATTGACTTCTATTAACGAGAAAAACTTAAGTAATCTTTGATAAATATGTATTGTGATAAGTTATTTTATTTCATAACTGATGAAATAAAAAGTTTTTGTGGCTGTGGGATTGGTTGCATGTCTTACTGCATATAAGTCTAAAACCTATATTATGCCATGGACACAGTATTCTGATTATAGTCATGTCATCTTATAAAAATAATATATATTTTTATTACAACATTGAATATGCCATAGAATAAATCTTAGCAACCTGGGGAAGTCAATAAAGCATAATTGAAGTCATTCATTCATTTTCTATACCGCTTAATCCTGTGTTCAGGATCGCGGGGGACCTGGAGCCTATCCCAGAATTGACCTAGACAGGGTGCCAATCCATCGCAGGGCACACACACATACACACACTCACACACCCAATCACACACTACGGACCTTTTTTGGGGAATGCCAATTAGCCTAACCTGCATGTCTTTGGACTGTGGGAGGAAACCCACCAAGCACGGGGAGAACATGCAAACTCCATGCACACAGAGACGGGAATCGAGCCCAGACCCTGGAGGTGCAAGGCGATTTCAATATTATAGCTGGACTTCCATTCGTCATTATTATGCTATTTAGTGTTATGGCGAGAGCTACTGTACATATTTTGGTTTGCAGCAATTATTTACAGTATTTACATTATGTAAAGGGTACTGGATAATACTGATTTGAGATTCCAACACAACTGGTTACATGAACACTGATAAAGATGTCCACTTGCATCAGAATATAACTGAACAGAAGAAGCTTCCCAATTTTCCTGATAAATTCTGCATTATGTCTCGTTTATGATTGGTTAGATGCTTTACTACATGTGAACTTTAGTAAACCATGTAGATGCTTTTACATGCTTTTACATGTTTACTACATGGGGCAGTGGTGGCTCAGTAGGTTAAGACTGTGTGTTACTGGGTTACTGATCGGAAGGTCGGGGGTTCGAGCCCCGGCATCGCCAAGTTGCCACTGTTGAGCCCTTGAGCAAGGCCCTTAACCCTATCTGCTCCAGGGGCGCTGTAAGCTGGCTGACCCTGCGCTCTGACCCCAGCTTCCTAATTGGGATATGCGAAGAAGACATTTCATTGTGCTGTAAAGTACATGTGACAAATAATTGAATATTCTTCTTCAATCAGTCCCCTGGATAAAAGGCAATAAGTAAAAATAAAGGTGGGAGAGTTATTCTCACAAACCAAAATTTCCCCTTTTCAAGATCTCTCATGTCACTTAACATTACCTCAATGTAGGGAATAACATGCACAGATATACAATTTTTTCCAACAAGTTAATGTTTATCTATTGAATGGATTATCAAAAGGTTTAAATAATTCTCTCATTCAGATAAAAAAATTTATGGCGATCAGGTCAGACTTTACCAGATGTGTTTCTATTTAGATTGGGTTATTATATGATTATTGGGTTATTATTATGATTATTGGAATATTTGGGTCCATGTTAACACAAGTTGTGATTAAACAATCAGAGAAAGAAAAGATTCATTAACACAGGGAAAGATAGTATATTGGGATTGGGAAGAGAGGAAACAGAAAGAGAAGATAACTGACTAAGAGGGAGAGTAAGAAAGTAAGTAAGAGGAACAATTAAATAATTGAAAGGAAAACAGCGAAGAGAAAGAAAAGTTAAGTGTGTAGGGGAAAAAAGGTAATGAAACATTTAAGGAAAAGCATTACAATGTGAAAAAGATGGAGAATGAAGTACAGTGGTACCTCGGATTACAAGTAATGCGGTTTACGAGTGTTCCACAAGACGAGCAAAGATTTTAAATACATTTTGACTTGAAAAACGAGAATTGTCTTAGTTTACGAGCACCGAGTATCATATATAACGCATGCGCTTCTTGTTTTGCGTCATCACAACTGAGCCAATGGTTTTTCTCTCTCGCGCTGCGAAATTGTAGGTAATCGTCTCCCCTGCTGGGTGAATACACACACACGCGGTGTGTGTGTGTGTAATGTGCGTGCACACAGACACACATTAACGGAGAGACCGTTTTTAAAACCGTTAAAAAATTAGCAAGGGACATCGCTAGTCACCAGCTCCTCACCTTTGAAAACAGTCGCGACAAAGCAGTGTTTGTGTGTGTTTGTTTGGGAACCTGAGAGGAGGGGGGCTGTAAAGCCGAAACCTATCGTCGCCCCTACAGGGTCTTAGTGCTTGCAGAGAGGTTTTGAGTGTGTGTGTTTGTTTGGGAACCTGAGAGAAGGGGGCTGTAAACGCGAGCGAGTGTGTGTGTGTGCACGCGTTCATTCACACCAACACACACACACTCGCGTTTACAGCTCCCCTTCTTTCAGATTCCCAAACACACAGCAACTCTTCTCGGTCACGATTGTTTTCAAAGGTGAGGAGCTGGTTAATTTGTTTTTTGTTGTTGTTTTACTTTACAGCAGTGATTGTTAGTATGCACTCACGCGAGTGTGACTAGTGATGTTCCTTGCTAATTTTTAAACGGTTTTAAAAACGGTCTCTCCGTTAGTGTGTGTGCGCATGCACATTTTACACACACAGCGCCTGTGTGCACAAACGGAAACACTTATCTGTTGGGATTTACGTTTGTTTTTTTAAAGGTAAAGTGCAAGTGTTTTATTTTTACTTTATATTTTGTGTTAATTATTTTTATGTATTTACTTTTTTGGGCTGTAGAACGAATAATTTGAGTTTCCATTATTTCCTATGGGAAAATGAAATTTGGTTTACGAGTGTTTTGGAATACTAGCCCGCTTCCGGAACGAATTATGCTCGTAATCCGAGGTTCCACTGTATTAAGGAAAAGTGAAACAGAAAACATGCTGCGATTAGTCAGCTGTAAAGCTCCAGGATCATTCCATCAATGTATTTTCGTGGGATAATCCGAAGCTGAACAATAAAGAGTGCAAATGCAACTGACTGCAAATAATGAAGCAGGCTTTACATTTTATTTATGGGTCTTTTAATAATATTAGAAAAGTGATGAGATTTCCAAAATCTATTCCGATGGTCAGACATGTTACTACAATGTCAATATATACAACAGTCTGTACATTGCCTCAGCCAGAGTTTCTATGAGGATTCAGCAGCCGGTGCAGGACTCAGCCCCTGTTCCTCGTCTCTCTTTCGACGTTTCAGGAGCTTCCTCTTCTTCTTCTCCTCCTTTTCAATCTCTGCAAGCATCTCCTTGAACTTGGAACTGCGCGGGTCCAGCGCATAGCCGAAACGCTCACGAGCCTCAGCCAGTAGTCTCTCCTTTTTGGCCTTTTCCTCCTTCAGTTTTCTCTTAGCTTCATGCTTCTCCTTCCTCCAGTCTGCTATCATCTTGGGCATTTTCGCCATGTTGGCAGCAATCACCTTCTCTCTGTAAGGAGGAAAAAAAAGACATGTCCAATGAGACCCAAAGCCACAACAGAGATGATTATTTACCAAGTAGGGCTTAAAAGTTTTGCATAAGAAATAAAATCATTAGCGTAAAATATAATTATCCTTTTATGTGTAACCTTCTCTATTAGGATTTCACACAAGATAGCGGGGAGGACAGTGCAGCTTGTTTCAGGCGACGTGTGTGTACAGGTGTTTGTGACGATTGTCCAGAAAAAGAAAAAAAAAAGAGAGACAATTGTGATGTGCAGCATTGTTCTAATTTAGTCTTGATCCTACAGTGTGTATTTGGTCTAGTTCCCTGGGATATACTCCTACGACCATACACAGGACCAGCGGTATAGACAACACATGGATGGATGTCTAATTTCTATCTATCCATCACACCACTTAAACCTAACCAGAAGAATCCATTCAGAGGATACAGCGTGTGACCGTAAATCCTCGTATAGACGCGCACTACGTTTTTTTTTTTTTTAATAAAAATAAAAAATAAAAGGCAGCTACATGACACTACCTCTCCAGCCGTTTATCTGATTTTTCCTTCTCCTTTGCCGCGATGTTTTTCAGCAGTTCCTCAAGCGGAGGATGCCACTGCTTCTCTTCCCGGATTAGCTCCTCCAGCTGGGCGGCAGTGGGCCACAGTTTCGCCGGATCCACACCGGAGGCAAAACCGTAACGTGCAAACAGCTTGCGGTCATATTTCTCAGTCTTCTGCCACACCGGGGTCTTCTCACTGTCCCTGTCCGGAATGTAAGGATCCTTTATATTCAGCCGGAGAGGTTTCGAGTTGTAACCAGCTATCAGCTGCAGGACATTATTCCCAGAAACAACGGGGAGAAAAGATTTGCAAGTAGAAAAGCCTAAAAGCGGAACTACCCTCCTGCACAGCACGGACGCCGCCATGTTAGCTTGCGTCCTTCAGAGCGCGTCGCTACGTCTCATACCGGATACTAGCGCACTAGAGTGGCTGGTGACGTACTTTTGTATCCATACTGTTTAGTATGTTACTGTTTAGGCATGCGATGAGTGGTGTAGAGCGCCCTCTACCGCCTGGAGTCTTATTAGCAAGTCCATTTAAGTCTATACATAATGATGACAAGAAAAAAGAGGAACAAATAGGGCCAAGGAACAGTTATAAAGCCACATTGAGGGCATGAGGGCAGATATTGCCCTAGTATTATCTTAACATAACACATTGGACAAACTTTGGTGAAATTAATTGATTAATTGAAATTACTTGATCACTCAAATAGTAATAATAATAATAATAATAATAATAATATCTCTAAACTGATAATAGTGTTGTTGGTTAAAATAAATGTCTTCTATTGTCCAAAGGTTATAAAAGCTATAATGCTGTGAAAAAGTATTTGCCCCTATTTGACATTTGTCACATTTAAATGATTGTGTAATATAATTTTTTTTGATGATCTCAATCATTTAAATGTGACAAATGTCAAATAGGGGCAAATACTTTTTCACAGCACTATAGCTTTTATAACCTTTGGACAATAGAAGACATTTATTTTATTTAAAGTTAACTTTGTGTAATATAATTTTTTTTGATGATCTCAAAGTTAACTTTAGTAAATATAAAATGTTTTTAAATGATAATTGCATTCATTACGGGAAAAAAAGCTACAGCATTCAAGCATACAGATTTAAGTCATTCAAAGGTGAACTTGCTGGTCTGTTTCGGATCATTGTCCTGCTCTACAACCCAAAATATGAAAACAAGAAGGGAGTAAATACTTTTTTATGGCAATTCATATAACATGCAAGTGATTTATAATTTCTGGATATTGGGTGCTAATTATCTTTAAATGGATTCTTTTTTTGTGAATATTTAAAATGAAATTAGCAGTTCTGGTTCACATGTTGTGTTTTTTACAAAATGCATATTATAAAAACATCAAATTTTAATCCATAATTCAGTCAAATACTTAAATATGGCTTGGTTGCTGATTATTTTTTATCTGCCTTTGATGAGACTACTCCTTAGATGTTATTGAAAGCTACTTGGTGTACATGGAGTCCCCACACAGAAAGTCCGTGGATTGGTCACTGGGCCCAGTGAAGTTATATCGTTATATCTAAGCCTGCTTGGTTTTGACTGTGGCGGTATGTGTACCAGGAAAAGATGCAACACAAAGGTCATTTGAAGGAACGCATTTAAAGTGCATAATGCCAGATTTGCTAACACATGTTCATCTTGAGTGGGAGAGACCACGCTGTGCATGTTTGCAAAGAAATGACAATCACATAGAACATGTTTTGTAATGTTACATTTTGCTAAATGTTTCACCAAGGTATGAAGACTTTTGGTTATTGGGTACATGTATTAATATCTACAGCATTTATACTGTGACTATATGAAGTAAACCAAATTCAACCTGTAAGAATTCCAGTGAGCATTTCCCCTAATCACACACAGAACACGGTTCACTTTCTCAAGTTCCTTCTTTTGATGAAAACATGTTGCCTACTGTGGGCAGATGAGCTATACTATAAGCACAACAGCAGAATAAGGAAGGGCCTCTTTAACACCTACTTTGAATTTTCAGAATGCTTTATAGAGGAATTAACACTTGGTGAGAGAAAAAAAGGCCTTTTGTTTTAACCCCTGCATCCCTCCCTCTTTAAGCACCCCTCCCCTCTTCCGCCCCTCTCTTCTTTTATTTTTGATTTCTTTAGAAGAAGGAGAAGATAGGAACAAATGTGCAGCTTTTGGAGTGCAGCTCTTGGAGAGACAGATGTCAGGGCTTTTGTGGCATGGGGAGAGACGAGAGATCTCACTCGTCATTAAACATGTAACGTTCCCATGGCGGAAAAAGAGGAGGAGGCGAGGGTGGGCATGACATGGGGCTTAATTTTGGCACAAGAGATCCCATGCCAACCGGGGAGTGTTAAAAAGATGCGCTGTCTGGATAATGACCTGCTTCTGCTTGAGTTATCTGATGAGATCAAGAAAAAAACAGATAGATAGATAGATAGATAGATAGATAGATAGATAGATAGATAGATAGTCAGGAAAAAAATATACACACATCAGGAAAAAAAAATAGTATGATGATATAAATATAATATTAATAGTATCATATTATTATCATAATATAATTAAATATATCAGTATATAACATAGTAATAATTTTTTTTGCATGACTGCGTGTTTGTGTTTGTGTGTATGTGTGTGTGTATATATACTGTATATATATGTATATCATCATTAAAATGACTACATACAGACAGATAGACGGACACATAGAGAGAGATGAAGCATATAAAGAATATTTACACTGTGTTATCATGTGAACAGATGATCTCCAGCATTGTCCTCTGGCATGGCAGTCTGGTAGTCATTCAGGCCCTCCTCAGTCAGGCTTCCTGTGTAGAGGAGAGGTCGGATTATACAAGCTGTGGACTGACTTTTACTGTGTCAGAACTCCTTAGTGTATATCATCTGAGGCCATCCATATGGCCCTGTGATAAAAAATTTACATGCCTCCACATTTTTTATACACTCATTAGTTATTTATGGAAAAAGTTGTGATGTGGATGGTCATATTCCGCCTCACTGCACTCTTTCTCAGCCGCACTATAATGTGTGTATATGGACAAGGAAATTCTTATAATTGATCACCAATTTAATATTTTATTTAAGTTGATCAAAGCAGGAAATCAGGAAATATTGCAAAAATATATTGTGAAAGCTATAAACCTGTAATAGTTTTGTTGACTGAGCAAAAATATTTCCTTACCGGTTCTTCATGTAATTAAATGGTCCTTTATGCCTCTCTGATGGTGAAACACTGTTACGGACCCCAAAATGGTGAACCATTTTCCTAAGAGTGTAGAAATTTTGGCGCATCACAAAACAGTGAAATAAACACACAATGGTTGATTACATAAACTTTTGAGGTTGCTGTATAATTGTTGTAGAGTTTTTTTTTCTTTTGCTTTCAAACTTCTGCAACACTCTTTTCAAATTGATTATATTTCCCACAATTTATATTTGGAGAAATAGGCTTGTCCTTGAAATGTTTAACTAAGGCTGGAGACACATGAAGAGGACGCCCCTCTATCCACTTCATTTTTTATTCCTAGGTTAACTCATGTGCTCTGCTTTCATGTTTCTAAGTGGATCTCTTCGCAGTCTAGTCTTAACCTGGTATACTAATGCAGGATATAATTAGCACATCACACATTTTTTTTAGCATTCTGACAATTGATGTTACAATTTAATCCACTCTTATAAGAATGATATTTGTTAAAAATAATAAATAAATAATTATTCACTCTATTCTCTTGCAATTAAATGTAAGAGTCAAACAAGGGGAAAACATTGCTGAAGATTTCTTGTTTTTTTTTCACAATACCTCTCAGCTCACACCATCACAGACTTAATCATGCTCAAGCTGTAAATAGTGCATTAGCAGCTGTTTGGGTTTTTAGCAAGAAGTGTAAGCTTTTCTCTCTCTCGCTCTCTCTCTCTCTCTCTCTCTTGCTCTCTCTCTCCCTGTAGTAGTGTTACAATCAAAAGAGATTGCACATAGCTCTCAAATGTGGTTAATAAACAAAGAAAAGACAAGCTCTTCATCTGGCATCATTAGAAGGACTTGGCTACAAAAAGCCTTGTTCAGTGAGCAATGTTTAATGTAAGAATGCTAATAATAGCCAATTCCTGCAACAGTTAGCCACAAGAAACAACAAACAACCAATAATACAGTACATGCAGCAGTTTTAGCCACTGAAGGTTTGTCCAGGTTTGAATTCAGCTAAAAGAAACAAATGTGTGTAAACAAAAAGTAAAAAGTAAGCTTAAACTGTGCAGAACTTGGGATCCTGTAAGTGTTATTTCCAAGTACAAACACCTCTAGTGATATGAAATGTCAGTTAGCTTGTGTGTTCACTGTTTCAGGCAGATGTGTAACAGGTGTTCCATGAGCCTGTCTATTCACGTTAGGAAATCAGTACTGAGATATACCATATTGTGGATTTTAGCACACACACACACACACACACACACACACACACACACACACACTGCGAACAGCTAGTAATTCTGCAAAGTGGACTGCACAGTTTATTTAGCCATGATAAGTAAAATCCCAAACTGTAGGGAGCAACCGTTCAGTTCAAAGGAAATAAATCTGTAATATATACAGTATGCTAGCGTTAGTATGTTAGTATAGAAATACAGCTAAAGCTTGGATTGAAAGCATAATTCGTTCTGGAAGCATGCTTGTAATCCAAAGAACTTGTATATCAAAATCTTGATATATAAACGTATACTGAATTTCTCCATAAGAAATAATGGAAACTCAGATGATTCGTTCCAAAACTCAAAAATATACATGAAAAAAATTAATTAGAAATGAACCTGCTTTTTACCTTTGTAAAGAGTTGTGGCTGGTGTGAAGGAGATGAGAAAGAGGAGACAAGAATTATTGTGTAGGACATTTTCGCAGAAATGTGACGTTGCGTTGACATTTAAAAATATTCATCACCCGAACTGCTACAGCCTTTTTCAGTACTTTTGAACCTTTTTCTTCACAGGGGTAATTGTTGCATTACATTTACTAAAGAACAGTCATTACACTGGGACACAAATTGAGAAGAAAATGCTTTATGCAAACACATGTGGTCACATTGTTATAGTAAACAGTATACATGTGCACGGATGTGGACTATACGAGTGACGCACACGCACTGAGACTGAGCATTGAAGAGGATTACACACAATTCCACAGAGCGAGAGAGAGAAGAACCAGTGGCTCAGCTGTGATCACGTAACAGACGGCAGACAAAGCGTATACGTACTGCAAAACATTGATCATTCATCAATTTAAAATGTATTTAAAATGTTTGCTTGTCTTGCAAAACACTCGCAGACCAAGTTCACTCACAATTCAAAATTTTAATGTAGTTAAAAGGTTAAGGCTAAAAAATAAGCTGATCAGCTTTAATTTAATCAGTAGCTTGAGTCCCATATACATGTCTGCCTGTCTTTCTGTACAGCAGAACTCTCTGCCTAACTTATTAATACAAAGAAATACAATTTTGTAAGGTTGAGTATCTTACGCCTTGTTTATGCTAAGTTGTACTTCTTTCATCATCAGTCAAATACACTCCCTGTAGATTATTATATCCGGCACATACATGACTGTTCATAACATCACTTTAACTCAGCATTTTGATTTGAGTGCATAAAACTGTCAGTTCAGGTATTTTCCATGCCCTCACCTCGGATTGCTGCAGATATGTTTTCCCTAATGACCCGTGTTTTATCTCATAGTGGCGCTTCACATTACCCCTTTAATTATCACCATGATTTTACAGGAAAAATAAACATATACAGTGGTGTGAAAAACTATTTGCCCCCTTCCTGATTTCTTATTCTTTTGCATGTTTGTCACACTTCAATGTTTCTGCTCATCAAAAACCGTTAACTATTAGTCAAAGATAACACAATTGAACACAAAATGCAGTTTTTAAATGAAGGTTTACGTTATTAAGGGAGAAAAAAAAACTCAAAATCTACATGGCCCTGTGTGAAAAAGTGATTGCCCCTCTTGTTAAAAAATAACTTAACTGTGGTTTATCACACCTGAGTTCAATTTCTGTAGTCACCCCCAGGCCTGATTACTGCCACACCTGTTTCAATCAAGAAATCACTTAAATAGGAGCTACCTGACACAGAGAAGTAGACCAAAAGCACCTCAAAAGCTAGACATCATGCCAAGATCCAAAGAAATTCAGGAACAAATGAGAACAAAAGTAATTGAGATCTATCAGTCTGGTAAAGGTTATAAAGCCATTTCTAAAGCTTTGGGACTCCAGCGAACCACAGTGAGAGCCATTATCCACAAATGGCAAAAACATGGAACAGTGGTGAACCTTCCCAGGAGTGGCCGGCCGACCAAAATTACCCCAAGAGCGCAGAGACAACTCATCCGAGAGGCCACAAAAGACCCCAGGACAACATCTAAAGAACTGCAGGCCTCACTTGCCTCAATTAAGGTCAGTGTTCACGACTCCACCATAAGAAAGAGACTGGGCAAAAACGGCCTGCATGGCAGATTTCCAAGGCGCAAACCACTTTTAAGCAAAAAGAACATTAAGGCTCGTCTCAATTTTGCTAAAAAACATCTCAATGATTGCCAAGACTTTTGGGAAAATATCTTGTGGACCGACGAAACAAAAGTTGAACTTTTTGGAAGGTGCGTGTCCCGTTACATCTGGCGTAAAAGTATCACAGCATTTCAGAAAAAGAACATCATACCAATAGTAAAATATGGTGGTGGTAGTGTGATGGTCTGGGGTTGTTTTGCTGCTTCAGGACCTGGAAGGCTTGCTGTGATAGATGGAACCATGAATTCTACTGTCTACCAAAAAATCCTGAAGGAGAATGTCCGGCCATCTGATCGTCAACTCAAGCTGAAGCGATCTTGGGTGCTGCAGCAGGACAATGACCCAAAACACACCAGCAAATCCACCTCTGAATGGCTGAAGAAAAACAAAATGAAGACTTTGGAGTGGCCTAGTCAAAGTCCTGACCTGAATCCTATTGAGATGTTGTGGCATGACCTTCAAAGGGCGGTTCATGCTAGAAAACCCTCAAATAAAGCTGAATTACAACAATTCTGCAAAGATGAGTGGGCCAAAATTCCTCCAGAGCGCTGTAAAAGACTCGTTGCAAGTTATCGCAAACGCTGGATTGCAGTTATTGCTGCTAAGGGTGGCCCAACCAGTTATTAGGTTCAGGGGGCAATTACTTTTTCACACAGGGCCATGTAGGTTTGGATTTTTTTTTCTCCCTAAATAATAAAACCCCTCATTTAAAAACTGCATTTTGTGTTTACTTGTGTTATCTTTGACTAATAGTTAAATGTGTTTGATGATCAGAAACATTTTGTGTGACAAACATGCAAAAGAATAAGAAATCAGGAGGGGGGCAAATAGTTTTTCACACCACTGTAATGATCTGTCCATACATCTTTAAAGATTCCGTTTTCAAAAGTTATATACCTTTCTTTGGAGTATGCCATGCTGTGCATTTTTTTGTGTTTGGTAAGGATTCATGCACCTTTGTAGGAGCATTCTGGTCGTTTCTGTGCCTTGCACCTACTTTGTGTTTTTACGGTAAACTATTGCATTGATTGACTCTGTTGATGATGTGTATAGCAACGACCACTTTGAGGGCAAAAGCGCTATATTCCTCCAAAAAAAAACGATGGCTGCTGTGAGGTAATCTGGCGCAAAACGCTCATAATATCCTTCTACTCAACATTTTGATTTAATTTATGGTGCAGATTTAACTTCAGGCAAATGCAGAAGGACTGGCAAAGTTTCATTAAATTCTGTTGAGCCAGTTTTCAGTGATGCTGTGACAAAATCGGTTTGACACACATACAGAGATACAGACACACTGACAGAAATTGAGACTGGTTTCCGATACTTCAATGTATGAAATATAAAGATGTCATTTTGTACACAACAAAAACTTTCTTTTATTTAGATAGATATACACACACACGCACACACACACTACCTAGAGGTGTGTTTGGTGTCATTGCCCTACAGGAATGAACAAATCAAGGTTCCACTAAGTGCAAACCAGATGGGATAGCATGTCACTGCTAAATACTATGGTAGTCATGCTATCCTCAATTTTGATTAAGTCATCAACAGTGTCACCAGCAAAGCACCCCACACACCATCACACTTCCACCATCATGCTCCATCCAACCAAACATTCCGGACCAGGAGTATGTTCACCCTCTCTAAGCCTGACAAAGACATAGAACCAAATAAACTAAAATTTAGACTAATCAGAACAAATGACAGTTTTCCAGTGATCTAATGTCCATTCCTTGTGTTTCATGGCCCAAGCATGTCTTTTCTGCTTGTTGTTCCTCCAAAGTTGATTTCTTTGCTGCAATTCATCCATGGGCTCCACTGAACAGTGGATGATGAAATATGTCTGGCACATACACTTCGAGATGCATTTATGTGTGTTATAATCTGATGTGCTGTAAATCAGGGGTAAACCTACTGCTGTAAACATATCCTCTGCAACAGAGGTAGCTCTTGGTTTTCCTTAAAGAAAAAAACACTACAGTACATATAGGGAATAGAGGTTCATGTAGACTGTGGAAAATCCAGCAAATGATAAAACTGGAGCAAGACCAAAGGTTCTCAGGGAAAGAAATTCAGCAGGGAGCAGTGAAGTGCTTTATAGTAATGGATGTACAGTAACACATGGTGGCGAAGTGAGTGGTGTGATCCTGTCACTGCAGGAGACAGAAGAAATAAAGAGAAAGGTGGATTTTAGCAAGGACTTACTACAAGAGAGCTCTTACTTTGCTGCTAAAAGACACTTGAGAGACTGATGTTGAGAGATCGAGTACAGTGTCTGCCATTTACTTATTAATTTACCATTCCCAGTGGAATAAGTGATATAACCAAATCAATGAAAACACATATACTTTGTTTTCACTTCAACTGAAAAATACTGCAAAAACCATACAACTTTCAGGCCAATAAATTAGTACTGTATTTATAGTGTGGATGGGCTGGATATTGTTGGCTAGTGCTTCTGGCATCCAATCTGATACTGAAGTGAGAGCCATATAAAATATGATTCAAAGGGAAGGCAAACAGTATGCCATTAGCAAGAGCAAGAGGTTTTATTCTTTTTATGACCTCAGATGAACAAAAAGCAGAATGCACAGAAATATATATTTAACAAGTTAATGTTCAGAATAATACATATAAAGCTGTCACTTTGCAGTCATTGTTTATATATAGCATAGCATATGTTTCTTTAAGAGTAATGATCGATGATGGCAGATGCTAGCTGAAAATATTAATTAAACGTCTAATCATTTAGTAAATTATAATTTAGTAAATTTCTTCAAATTCCAAGTTACCTGTTCTTATATTAAGCTCATTTCATGAATTTACAGTATGACCATCACCAGTAAAATGCTAAATGTTTATAATGGTATTGTGACTGTAAGTATTTGCTTACTTCTCATTTATCACTTTTATTTATTTAACATACTGTATCCTTTAATACAGTCTTATTCAAAAGTTAAGGCACCCCTTGATAAATAATAGATTTCTGTGATTTTTTTTTTTTTATTGAAACGATTGAAATGGAAAAAATGCACAATATTTTCAGAAAACATTGATGCATAGTTACTTTTTATGTGTCCTACACCCTACATAATCAGTACTTATGGCGCTTTTCCACTGCATAGTACGGCACGACACGATTCAGTTCAGGTTCAGATCACTTTTGGGAGGTTTTCCACTGGGAACAGTACCTGGTACCTGGTCCTTTTTTTAGTACCACCTCAGCCGAGGTTCCAAGCACGCCGAACCGTTACCAAAACATGACGTGTAAACTCTGCTGGTCACTGATTGGCTGGAGAAAATCGTCATTACTGCGTCACTGAGCTTGCGACACGAGACACAACAGAACCGTTATATTTAGAACAGCCAGCGAAGGATCGGACGCACCTTTTTGTATTAACCAAAAATTTTCTTTGGCTGCCATCAGCCTCTTTTGAAACAAACTCCTTCGTCTCGCTGTTAAGAACATCCACATGCTGAGAATGAAGAACACCATGCCGTCGATATGCTCCATTGTTGTGTGTTTGTTTGTGGCGCGTTTACGATGATGTCACGGCAGTAGAGGCGCCGCAACTATAACGACACGTGAATAATCCCGCCCAATCTAAAGCGTTACTGTCATGCACACGCAATCTGCGCCCGGCACTAGGACCCGGAAGTAAGACGGGCGCAAAACCAGGAAGTATAAAAGAGGTAAACAAACGATGGCTTACCGCTCAGTCATTGAGTTCGGCCCATGTCAACTCCAGTTGTCGTTTCAGCAAACCGTGAGTACTCACATGTTGGTTCCGTATGTCTTTTGCTATTGTGTGTGTATTTCTAGGACGCGGGTTAGATTTGTGTTTTTCCCTTGCTCCGTTTTTGTGAGAGTCCTTAAACTAAATCGCGTGGTTATCCTGCCTGCTCGCTTCTTTCCGCGTTTGGGTTTATCCTCCACGCTACATTGGGCTAACCGCTAAAGCTACGTCTTCTGGTCACCTCAGGTTAGTCCATCTTGACAGAATGACTGAGCCTTCCGCGGTAAACCCAGCGGATTATGCGAGTCTCTGCGACGTTGTAGATCGGCATGCGGCGTTAATCAATCAGCTGACCGGGGATCTCGCGTCCCTCCGCCGCGAGGTCGCTGAGCTCCGGCGGGAGAATGCGAATCTCCGTGCGGCTGTTGGTGACGTCACTGCTCGGTCGCACGCCGCGGGGGCCGCGGCGCCGCATCCCCCCCCCCCCCCCCCCTCCTTCTGATGTTTTTCTCTCTCTACCAGAGAAGTGGAACGGCACGGACGGGAAGTGCAGCGTTTTTCTGACAGCTCTCGATCTGGTGTTTGAGTTTAATGCCACCAAGTACTCCACCGATCGCCTTCGCATTGCTCTTCTCGTCTCGTTGCTAAAAGGGCAGGCAGCAGAGTGGGCCACGGCAGTTCTACAGTCAGATACAGACACCGCCCACTCATACAATGAGTTCACCCACCAACTCAAACTCACCTTTGAACATCCAGCGGGCGAGGTGGAGACCGACACAAGACTTTACCACCTGAGGCAGGGAGGACTGCCCGTGAGCCGCTATACGGCCGAATTTCGCACCCTCGCCGTTCAAACAACATGGGGCGATGCAGCGCTCCGGACATCCTACTACGAGGGACTGGCTTCTCGAATCAAGGACGAACTAGCCGGGCGAGAGCTTCCTGCGACCCTGGAGGGCCTGATCCAGCTCGCTCTCCGGATCGACCAACGCCTCCTCTCTCGCCCGAGGCCAGCCCCTCGCACCCTGCCACCTGCACCCAACTTCGCCATCACCACTTCACGACCCGCACCCGCCTTCACCGTCACCACTCCACGTCCTGCAGAGTCCGCCACCTACGCCACCCCAGGACATGTCGGTTCTCCACCTCCTGCCGTGGTTGACACCGGAGCCGGGGAACCCATGCAAATAGGACGCGCCTCCTTGACCGCTGCAGAACGGGAGAGACGCTTCCGTGAAGGGCTCTGCGCCTATTGCGGGTCAGCCAAACATCACAGAGCAACCTGTCCTTTCAGACCGGGAAACGCCCAGGCCCGGTGAGAGGAGAGAGATACTCGCCGGGTCACCGTCATCTCTCCGCCATCACCACCAACTCCTCCCGTCTCACGGTTCAGGTACACCTCCGGGTTGGCCACAAACGAGTCCGAAGTGCTGCATTCATCGACTCCGGGGCAGCAGGTAACTTCATTGACTCCACATATGCCAAAACCCTGGGGGTAAAATTCGAGGCGTTATCCCAGCCCGTTCACATCACCTCTGTCGATGGTCGCCCCCTCTCCACCAGCCCAATAAACACCCGAACCGAACCCATCACCGTCTCCATCAACCAACACCATGAACAGCTACAATTTTTCGTCACCTCCATCTCATCACCTCCCATCATCCTTGGACATCCCTGGCTGCTCCAGCATGATCCTCTCATCTCCTGGACCCAGAACCGGATCCTCCAATGGGGCGCGACCTGCACCGAACTGTGCCTACAGGCAACGGCTGGGACGTGCTCTAGGGAGTCCGAGGCCCCCGACGTCGACACCAACGCCATCCCAGAGCCATATCGGGACCTGGCGGAGGTCTTCTGCAAGCGACGAGCGACCCATCTTCCTCCACATCGTCCCTACGACCTCGCTATTGACCTCCAACCCGGTACAGTTCCACCCCGCGGCCACCTCTACTCCCTTACACCTACAGAGACGAAGGTTATGGAGGAGTATGTGACTAACGCCCTTCGCCAAGGTACCATCAGGCCCTCCTCCTCACCTGCCGCCGCGGGGTTCTTCTTCGTGAAGAAGCGGGGCGGTGAACTTCGTCCATGTGTCGACTATCGGGGGCTAAACAATATAACTATCAAAAACCGACACCCATTGCCTCTTACCAACTCAGCCCTGGACGCCCTCTCTGGCGCCACCATCTTTACTAAGTTGGACCTCCGGAGCGCCTACAACTTGGTGCGCATCAGAGAGGGCGATGAGTGGAAGACGGCCTTCATCACCCCTACTGGACACTATGAGAACCTCGTCATCCCCTTTGGACTGTGCAACGCCCCCGCCGCCTTCCAACACCTCATTAATGACATCCTTCGCGACATGCTCGGTCGGTGGGCGTTTGCTTATCTGGACGACATCCTCATCTACTCACGCACCATGGAAGAACATACCCAGCACGTCAGGGCGGTTCTAAAGAGATTACTCGCCCATCAACTGTACTGTAAGTTGGAAAAGTGCGCTTTTCACGAGCGCTCCACCACGTTCCTGGGTTTTGTCATCTCGCCCCAGGGTGTGGCCATGGACCCGCAGAAGCTAGAGGTTGTGCGTCATTGGCCCCTACCCAAGACCCTCAAGCAACTTCAACGGTTTCTCGGGTTTGCGAATTTCTATCGTCGCTTTATCCGGGACTACAGTACAGTTGCCGCCCCCCTAACCGCTCTGACCCGTCCCTCACCTCTCCCTTTTCATCTCAACCCTGCAGCTGTCTCCGCTTTTAAGTCACTGTGTCACCGCTTCACCACGGCACCGATTCTCCTCCACCCAGATGTCAGAAAATCATTCGTTGTGGAGGTGGATGCTTCAGATGTGGGCGCTGGAGCTATCCTCTCACAACGAGGTCCAGATCAGAAACTACACCCATGTAGTTTCTTCTCCAGAAAATTTGATTCCACTCAGCAGCGATACGGGGTAGGGGACCGCGAGCTGCTGGCCATAAAGTGGGCTCTGGAGGAGTGGCGTCACTGGCTCCAGGGCGCCAGTGAGCCATTCATAGTCTGGACGGACCACCAAAACCTCATAACCATCAAGAATCTGAAACAGTTAAACCCACGACAGGCGCGGTGGGCCTTATTTTTCGAAAATTACGATTTCCACCTCTCGTACCGCCCGGGCTCCAAGAACACAAAAGCGGACGCTCTCTCCCGACAGCTGGAAGTGGACATTCCCCGGGCGGACCCCGCGCCTGTCCTTCCATCGTCCAGGATCATCGCCCCACTCCAACTAGACCTGGAGACGAGAGTTCGCCAGGCGCAGGATACAGAGACCGAACCGGCAGGTGTGCCACCTGGACGACTCTTTGTGCCTGAGAGGATGCGATCAGAGGTCCTCCAGTGGGGTCATTCCTCTCCCATCTCAGGACACCCGGGCACTCGACGGACGCTCCAATTCCTCCAACGAGACTTCTGGTGGCCATCCCTCACGAAAGACGTCCAAGAGTTCGTCCAGGCATGCCCAGTGTGCGCCAGGGCCAAAACCACTAATCAACCAACCCCCGGTGAGCTGCAGCCACTCCCAGTTCCTCGACGGCCCTGGACGCACATTGCCGTCGACTTCATCACGGGCCTGCCGGCCTCCGAAGGAAAGGACACCATTCTCACCATCGTCGACCGGTTCTCTAAAGCCGTGCACCTGGTGGCTCTCGCCGGACTCCCGTCAGCCAAAGGAACAGCAGAGCTGATTTTAGAGCACGTAGTCCGTCTGCATGGGTTCCCCAAGGACATCGTCTCGGACAGAGGGCCCCAGTTCACAGCCCGGTTCTGGAAAGCCTTCTGCCGTCTGATCGACTCCACCTGCAGTCTCTCATCTGGATATCACCCACAGACTAACGGTCAGACGGAGCGGACCAACCAACAGCTGGAGCGCTATCTGAGATGTTTCGTAGCTGATCGACAGCGCTCCTGGGCGCACTATCTCATCTGGGCTGAACTGTCACACAACCTCCACACCTCCTCTGCCACCAACCTAAGCCCATTTGAGGTATGTTACGGTTTCCAACCTTCGATGTTCAACCACCCAGAACCGGAGGTTGATGTACCGTCCGCCCAACAGTTGGTCCGCAGATGTCGGCGGCTATGGATTACAACCAACCGGGCCATCCAACGCGCCAACGCTCGCTACACCCACCAACACCGCCGTCGACATCCTCCGGGACGATTGTACCATGTAGGTGACAAGGTATGGCTTTCTACAAAGAACCTCCACCTTCACATCGAATCAAAAAAACTCTCACCCAGTTTTATCGGACCATACCGCATCACCCACAGGATTAACCCTGTCACCTACCGGCTCCAGCTGCCTGCGGCGCTCCGGATCCATCCAGTCTTCCACCTGTCCCAGTTCAAGCCCTTCATCACCTCACCCATGATTCCACCCACCCCCCCAGCTCCTCCTCCCCGGATCATCGACGGCGGTCCCGCCTACACCGTGCGCCGAATCCTCGACTCGCGCCCTCGGGGCAAAGGTACGCAATACCTGGTGGACTGGGAGGGCTATGGTCCCGAGGAGCGATCTTGGATCCCGGCCCGGTTCATTCTCGACCCGGAGCTAATTCGGGACTACCGTCACAGGGTATCCTCCGCCCCAGGACCGTCAGGAGCCAGTCCTGGACAGGGGGGTACTGTCATGCACACGCAATCTGCGCCCGGCACTAGGACCCGGAAGTAAGACGGGCGCAAAACCAGGAAGTATAAAAGAGGTAAACAAACGATGGCTTACCGCTCAGTCATTGAGTTCGGCCCATGTCAACTCCAGTTGTCGTTTCAGCAAACCGTGAGTACTCACATGTTGGTTCCGTATGTCTTTTGCTATTGTGTGTGTATTTCTAGGACGCGGGTTAGATTTGTGTTTTTCCCTTGCTCCGTTTTTGTGAGAGTCCTTAAACTAAATCGCGTGGTTATCCTGCCTGCTCGCTTCTTTCCGCGTTTGGGTTTATCCTCCACGCTACATTGGGCTAACCGCTAAAGCTACGTCTTCTGGTCACCTCAGGTTAGTCCATCTTGACAGTTACTAAACTGCAGTGGAAGCGCAAACCGAGCCGAACTGAGCCGAACCGAAGTGAGCTGTACTGAACCGTGCTGTGCCATACTAGTGGAAAAGAGGCATTAGTAACACCTCCTCTGGCAGATATCACAGCTTGCAAACGCTTTTTATAGCCAGCTAAAAGTCTTTCAAATCTTTTGTACTTGCAAAAGGCTTCTAGTTCTGTAATATTCTTTGGTAGTCTTGCATGCACCGCTCTTTTAAGATATACCCACAAATTGTCAATGATGTTTAAATCAGGAGACTGTGATGGCCGTTTCAAAACCTTCAGCTTGTGTCTCTTGAGGTATTTCATAGTGGATTTCGAGGTATGTTTAGGAACATTATCCTGTTGTAGAAGCCATCCACTTTTTTTTTTTTACAGATGGTGTGATGTTGCTTTCAGAATTTGCTGGTATTTAGTGGAATCCATTCTTCCCTCCACCCATGCAGTGTTTCCTGTGCCACTGGTTGCAACACAACCCAAAGCATGATAGATCCACCCCTATGCTTAATAATTGGCAAGTTGTTCTTTTCATGAAATACTGCTCCTTTTTTTCTCCAAACATGCCTTTGCTGATTGTGGCCAAAGAGTCCTATTGTATTTTAACTTCATCAGTCTACAGCACTTGTTTCTCAGGCTTCTGTAGATGTTCTGTTGCATACTTCTGACATTGGATTTCTGACGTTAGGAGACACAGGTAAGGTTTTCTTCTGCTGACTCTTCCATGAAGGTCTTGTGGTATCCGTTGCACAGTGTAAGCGGGACCGCCGTCAATGATTCGGGGAGGAGGAGCAGGGGTGGAGGGTGGAATCATTGGTGAGGTAGTGAAGGGTTTGAGTTGTGATGTGTGGAATATAGGGTGGATCCGGAGCACCGCAGGCAACTGGAGCCGGTAGGTGACAGAGTTAATCCATAGAGTGATGCACCTGAACCTGGGTGAGAGCTTCCGTGATTCAGTGCGTAGATGCAGGTTTTTTGTTGACATCCATACCTTGTCACCTATCTTGTACAAACGTCCTGGAGGGTGTCGATGGCGATGCTGGGCAACGTAGCTGGTGTTGGCATGCTAGATGGCAATGTTGGCTTGGTTCCATAGCCGTCGACACCTACGGACCAACTGTTGGGCGGAATGGTACGTCAACCTCCAGTTCTTGATGGTTGAACACTGGAGGCTGGAAACCATGGCAAACCTCAAATGGGCTTAGGTTGGTGGCAGAGGAGACGTGGAGATTGTGAGACAACTCAGCCCATATGAGGTAGCGGGCACAGGAGCGCTGGCGATCCGAAGCAAAAGATAGCGCTCCAGTTGGTCCATTCAGTCTGACCATTAGTCTGGGGGTGGTAACCGGAGGACAGACTACTGGTGGAATTGATCAGACGGCAGAAGGCCTTCCAGAACCGGGCAGTGAACTGCGGCCCCCTGTCCGAGACGATGTCCTTTGGGAACCCATGCAAGGGTGTTCCAATATCAGCTCGGCAATGTTTTTTGCTGATGGGAGTCCGGCGAGGGCCACCAGGTGTACTGCTTTGGAGAACCGGTCGACGATGGTCAAAATGGTGTCTTTTCTTTCGGGAAACCGACAGGCCTGTGATGAAATCCAAGGCGATGTGCCTCCAGGGCCGTCGAGGAACGAGAAGTGGCTGGAGCTCTCTGGAGGTGGGCTGGTTTGTATTCTTGGCCCTGGCGCACACCAGGCACGCTTGAACGAACTCTGCGACATCCTTCTTCATGGAGGGCCACCAGAACGCCTGCCTCACAAACAGGAAAGTACTTCGGGTTCCTGGGTGTCCCACGACAGCCGAGGAGTGGCCCCACTGGAGTACCTCCGATCTCAAGGGCTGGGGCACGTAGAGTCCAGGGTTTGACATTAACTTTTTTGCTCACTGGCCAATGTGGCTAGTGGATTTCCGGAGTCACTAGCCATTCAGCCTTTTTACTAGCCACAATTTTGTTAACAGAAAATCGCAGTTAATGTTTGTTATATCTAGAGTTACTTGTAAATGACAGCATACACTGTATCACTATAGTAGTAGTCAAGTATTCAGTACTGTTAAGATAGCTCCCAATATAAAAACATGCAAACATGAACAGTATATTCTGCTTATTGAGCTTAAATTCAAGCCTCTTACGACATGAAATTGAAAATAACAGATTCAGTACAACTGAACTCATTGTGATATTAAAAATACAGCAACTCAGAACATTTATCACTTTAGTGTGTTATTATGTGTACTATTATCAGGTATTATTATTCATTATGTATTATTATATCAGAATTCTGAGTTAGGACAATGGACTCTGGTCTACTTTTTTATATATAATCAGTAAATAACCTAAGCGAAAGGGGCAAACATTCTCATCCTGTTGAGAAGCAATAGCCCCTTAAGGAAATGATACACACACACACACACACACACACACCAAACAGGAAGTACAAGTATGTGTGTGTTAGTCTGCTAACCTGCAGGTCGGGTTGGGGCGGGTAAAGAAATTGTCACTTTATTTGCAAGGCGGGTTAGGGCGGGTCATTAAAAACAAAATGAAATAAAAAAATCCATGTATGTTTCGTGCAATTCCCTATAGCCTATATTAAATATATGGGAATATTTATTTTCATATTTTATTAAGTTCTTTGATAAGGTTACGTCACGTAACAAGTCACGAAAGCGCCAAGCAGCTACCGCCGCCAGTCACAACAAAAACAAAGAAATAAAAGTGAAGATGGAATACGAGGTGCAGGAGAAATTGAGGTCGGGAATTTACATCATTAAAAGAAAAAAAGGTCAGGCTGCTACATCATGTTTGGAAGTCCAAAGTATGTCTATTTAACGGTCGCGGGTGCGGGGCAGGGCGGGTTGTAAAAATAGATACAGTAGTGCGGGACGGCCTGGGGCGGGCCAAATAATTTCATAAATGCGGGACCATCACTAGTGTGTGTGTGTGTGTGTGTGTGTGTGTGTGAACATGTGTAGAGAGAGGTATTAAATGTCCTCATTACATTCATGGCCGTAATATTACGTTGTAATGCATTTATTATATCGGATGACTTTAGAGAAAAGTACAACAAAAATATATTGTCATACCAAAGAATAAACTACCCGCCAAAGTGGCTAGTGAGAGTAAAGTTATTACCCGCCACAGCCGAATTTTACCCGCATTTGGCGGGTGGGCGGGTGCCAATGTCAAGCCTTGGTAGAGTAGTCCAGGTGGCACACCTGCCGGTCCGGCCTCCGCAGCCTGTGCCTGGTGAACCCTTGTTTCTAAATCCCAGTGAAGAGGTGCGATGATTTGTGATGCCAGGATGACTGGCCCGCCTGGGGGACGTCTTCCTCATGTTGTCGGGAGAGGGCGTCGGCCTTGGTATGACAGGTGGAAGTTATACTGTTCAAAAAATAAAGCCCACCGTGCCTGCCGTGGATTTAGCTGTTTGAGATTTTTGATGGTCAGATGGTTCTGGTGGTCGGTCCATACAATGAATGGCTCACTGGCACCGCCACAGTCAGTGATGCCATTGCTCCAAGGCCCACTTTATGCCCAACAGGTCGTGGTTCCCTACTCCGTATCGCTGCTGAGTGGGGTCAAATTTCTTGGAGAAGAAGCTACAGGGATGTAGCTTCTGGTCTGGGCCTCACTGGGAGAGGACAGCGCCAGTGCCCACATCCGATGCGTCCACCTCCACAACGAACAGTTGGTTGGCATCTAGATGGAGAAGGATGGGAGCAGTGGTGAAGCGGTGGCAAAGCTCTTGAAAAGCGGAGATGGCAGCTGGAGTGAGTTGGAATGGGTGAGATGAAGGCCTGGTCAGGGTGGTGAGTGGTGCTGCAACTGTACTGTAGCGTTCTGTGGGTCCATGGCCACACCCTGGGGCGAGATAACAAAACCCAGGAACGTGGTGGAGTGCTTGTGAAAGGCACATTTTTCCAGCTTGCAGTACAGTTGGTGAGCGAGCAATCTCTTGAGAACAGCCCGGACGTGTTGGATGTGTTCTTCGGTGGTGCGTGAATATATAAGGATGTCATCTAGATATAAGAACACCCATCGGCCTAGCATGTCTCTCAGGACATCATTGATAAATTGTTGGAAGGCAGAGGGTGCGTTACAAAGTCCAAAAGGGATAACCAGGTTCTCATAATGTCCAGTGCGGGTGATGAAAGCCATCTTCCACTCATCACCCTCTCTGATACGCACCAAGTTGTAGGCGATCCGGAGGTCCAACTTTGTGAACACGGTGGCACCAGAGAGGGTGTCCAGGGCTGAGTTGGTGAGCGGCAACGGGTGTCGGTTCTTGATGGTGATTTTATTTAGCCCCCAATAGTCGACACACGGGTGATGTTCGCCCCCTTTCTTCTTTACAAAGAAGAACCCCGCGGCCGCTGGTGAGGAGGAGGGCCAGATGGTTCCTGGGTGGAGTGCGCTGGCGACGTACTCCTCCATACCCTGCGTCTCAGTGGCAGATAGTGAGTAGAGGTGGCCGCGGGGGGGAATGGAACCCAGCTGAAGCTCTATTGCCAGGTCGTATGGGCGATGAGGTGGGAGATGGGTGGCACGTTTCTTACAAAAGGCTTCAGCCAGGTCCTGATAGGCGGGAGGGATGGCGTTGATGTCGACATCAGGAGCCTCAGACTCCATGGAACACGTCCCAGCCTGGGCCTGTAGGCAGAGTTCGGTGCAGGTCGGCCCCCATTGGAGGATCCGGTTTTGCGCCCATGAAATGAGGGGGTCGTGTTGTAGCAGCCAGGGATATCCGAGTATAATGGGAGGTGAGGAGATGGAGGTGAGATGGAGTTGGAGCTGTTCGTGATGTTGGTCTATGGTGAGCGTGATGAGTTGGGTCTGGTGGGTGATGGGGCTGGAGGAATGGGGCCGACCGTCGACAGATGTAATTCGAACTGGCTGGCATAACGCCTCGATCTTCACCCCCATTTCTTTGGCATAAGTAGAGTCAATGAAGTTACCTGCGGCACCGGAATCGATGAACGCAGTACTTCGAACTCGTTTGTGGCCAAATTGGACGGTTACCTGAACCGTGATGCGAGATATGGAGGGGGCCCGGTGAGTCTCTCCTCTCGCTCACCGAGGTTGTGCATTTCCCGGACGAAGTGGGCAGATCGCCCGGTGGTGCACCGCCGACCCACAGTATGCGCACAGTCCCTCTCAAAACCGTCATTCGCGTTCTGCCACGGTCAGGGAGGCGCGTCCAAACTGCATGGGTTCCCCAGATCCTGTGTCAACCACGGCATGAGGTGGAGATCCGACATGTCCAGTGGGAGTGGTGGTGAAGACGGTAGGTGGTCGAGGCGTGGTGTAGGAGAAGGTGGAAGCAGGCAGCAGGGTCCTCAGGGCTGGCTTGGGACAAGAGAGAAGCCACTGATCGATGCGGAGGGAAAGCTGGATCAGTCCTTCCAGAGTGGCTGGGAGCTCTCGTCCGGCGAGCTCGTCCTTTATCCGCGAAGCCAGTCCCTCATAATAGGATGTCCGGAGCGTGGCGTGCCCCCAGGAGGTCTGCACGCCGAGGGTGTGAAAATCTGCGGTGTAATGGCTCACAGACGATCCTCCCTGCCACAGGTGGTAGAGCTTGGTGTCGGTCTCCACCTCGCCCACAGGGTGTTCAAAGGTAAGCTTGAGCTGGTGGGTGAATTCGTTATATGAATGGGCGGTATCAGAATCTGATCAAAGAACTGCTGTGGCCCACTCAGCTGCCTGCCCGGATAGCAACGAAACGAGTAGCGTGATGCGCAGCCGATCGGTGGAGTACTTGGTGGAATTGAACTCAAACACCAGATCTAAAGCCGTCAAAAACACACTGCATTTCCCATTCGTGCCATCCCATTTATCTGGTATAGAGAGGAAAACATCAGAAGGGGGGGGGGGTTGTGGGGCTGCGGCCGCTGCGACGAGAGGCTGGCTACCCGCGCTAGCAACGCTAATTTACTGCCGGAGCTCTGCATCCTTGGACGTCTTGGACGCTCCGGCGCAGATTAGCCATCTCTCCAGTTAGCTTATTGATAAGCGCGGCATGCTGGTCCACCACATCGCAGAGGCGTGCATGATCCGCTGGGTTCACCGCGGAAGGCTCAGTCATTCTGTCAAGCACTAACCTAAGTAAACCAGAAGACCTAGCTTAGTGGTTAGCCCTTTGTAGCGTGGATGGTCAATCCAAACGCGGAATAACACAAGTAGGCAGGATAACGCGATTTGTTTTAAGGACTCTCTCAAATGGGGAGCAAAGGATAAACACAATTTAACCCGCGTCCTATAAACACTCACTCAATCTGAAAGCAAACCCAAATAAGTGAGTACTCACGATTCAGCGAAAAGACCCGAGGCGACATGGGCAAACTCAATGACCGAGCGATGTGCTGCGCCATCTTGTCTCCTTTTATGCTTCCTGGTTCACGACCGCATTACTTCCGGGTCCTAGTGCCGGTCGCGGACCGAGTGTGCATGACACAAATAATCAAAATGTCCTCTTGTTCCTCTATTATCTCTAAATGTTACAGATGTCACACTTATTTTTTTAATTAATATAAAAAGAATCACGCAATAAAGAGTTTTGGCATATGTTTGGAATTCTGGATCCATGAGAAGGAAAAAGAAAGGGATAAAAATACATTATCTCCAATCCATCAGGCATCAGTGCAAAAGAAATACATAGGTTGAGACAACAATTCTCTGGTGGTACTAGGCTTTAAGCTAAAGAGAGAAAGGAATGGCTTTGCACTGCAAATTCCGTCCAAAGTTCATGTCATTTTGTCATTTAAAGCACTGTCATCAAATGAATTACTTACAGTAATTACACATCTCAAAAGAAGACCTGTCACTGCTAATAGCCAGAAATATTCTTGTGACTGCACTCCATGCCAACAAAACATAATCAATCCTGCTGTGCATTGGTTTCACTATTTGCTTCATTGTCAGCTCTCCCTCAAGCCATAGAATTTAAAAGCACTTACTCACACTGTCTTCTCAAGAATGGCTCAAAAGTTCCCCTTGGGCCTGGAGAACCATAGCCAGTCTTGCCCTAACTCTTTAATGAGATGATGAATGGAAACTGAGAGAGTGAAGGAGGCCCTAGGCTTCAAGGGTGGCTAATTTAAGCAGAGATTTATCAAAATGCTAGGCCTAGTGAGGACTGATCTGAAAGAGGGTGCCCACCAGTCTCCATTAAGATGGATGGGGTAATTACTGCCAATGTGCCTCTCTCTCGAATGACCATATTCTGCTACGTGTGAATTCTTTCTGCCTTAGACTACATTCAGGAAGGTATAATGAGAAGTTTAGTTCCATTTACTTCCATTTACATCCAAATTAAGTTCATTTCATATGAGCTAGACACTGAAACATCTACTTTAATATCCAATAATCTGTGTAGTGATGATTATATGTTCCGTTGCTTCCACTTCCTTTTGGAGAAAATTCTGTTCCATGTCCCATCAGTGTGTGTCCACATTAATGAGTAGTTTGACATTTCGCTAACTTGCCTCCTGCATTCTGTCTGCTTCGCCCTTCATCGCTTGTGCATCCAACCACTGGGAATTTGGCAGGCATTGTCAGCCAATCGGATTCCGCACTGTTCACTGAAAACAACTGCATTGCCAAAGGCATTTAATACTGTTAATGGTCAATAAGTGAACTCAAATGTCACCATTGTCTGGGTCTGTGCCCTCTAGAGGTCTGGAAATCAGTCTACGACCCTTTAATCTTTCCCTTTATGGGTATCTCTTTAATTGATAAGCATAGGAGCTCTAATAAAATGCAAATTAGGTTTCAAATGTTTATTGGTGTGTACTAGTCTCACTTATCCAACAGCCCATCATTGTTTTTCAGCTAGAATGCAGATATTGAAGATGATCTCTAAAAGAACCTAGAGATGCCTTCGAGCTGAGTCATCGCCCATACACACACACACACACACACCAACTATGCCCACTATAGCCCACTCTGTCAGCTCCATTGTGGAGGGTATTATGGAGATGGGGACTGGCAGAGGGGTGCAGGTGGCACCAGGCTGGCGCAGACGCCATCCCGCCGCTCCCTGTGCCTGTGCCACAGCCATCTGTCATCAGGCCGAACATCTGCAAACCCAAGGTGCCCTTGTCGCCCACTGTTACTGCAAGCCGCTTGGCGATTCAATTGGAAGGCCGCTCGGGCAAAGGCACCACCAGTAAAGTGTTGGGTCTTTCACATCTCCAAAGAGCAAATTTACCTTGTGGCTGAACACTAATCCATATACTCTAGTGACACATGAGGTCTTCAGAGTCACTGTGTTGGCAAATGCCTTCTTTTGTGCTGATCTGAAACCACTTTTCCCTTTTTCATATTTTATTTGTGGTTGTTAGGAGATGACCTGCACAGCATTCGTCCATTTTAAGTATTATTCTTTTTCAGTGCTAGTTGAGAAGAAGCAGGTCCAGTCTTACACCTGGAGTAATGTTCACATTTCCTAAGACAAAGTGGCATTCACAAGCTTTAGGTCTTCTCTGGCGTTGCTATGGTTCCTGTGCCGTTTCCAGATTTTTTTTCACTCCTCTCCAACATCTCACTACAGACAGATGGCCACCCCCACCCTTCCCTTCATCAGTTCGCTTTGAGTCATTTCGAATGAAGCGAATTACTGAATATTGAGTGTGCAGTATGTTCAGGTAACATCTATGAGATTCAAGGCGACGTCTCCCAGTGAGGCCTTGATGATTTTCCCTGCGTCCTCTACACGCTGTCGCTATATATTTTTCACCAAGAACAACACAATTACTTGACAAATTATAGCTTTACATGTCCAAACATTAATGTTTAAGACAAATTCTGATGAACAGTTAAAATATTTAAATATATTGTTTCTGATTAGGAGTAAATATGATATGAATATGAATTTTTTTTTACAATTTATTTGGTCATCTCATTAAGGAATTGAATAAATTAATTATACACATTTTCTTTAAGCAAATTACTACCAAATTACTATATAAGCTAAAAATTTGTAAACCACAGAAAAATAGTTATAAATATAAAAAAAATATATATTTCTAATGATGTCAAATAATTTGGTAGAAATCATACCAAATGCTTAAAATAAAGAATGTGTGGCCTACAAGCAGAATGTAACGCAAGATACTGTAGCTAGATAAAAGCAAAACCTGTATCTTCTAGTTGGCTTGGTATTCTGCATTTTAATTTTAATTTATTTATTACCTTTTAATATTTGGAATAATTTTGGAAAATTTAAACAATTCATTTTAAAAAACATATACCAACAGAGTAATTTGGTTTAAGGATGTTATCAGACTAATAGATCATTTTGGTACATTAATAATAGATACCTTTTACATGCAGATCTAAAATTTAAACTATAATTCTTCTTTAATTCATTTCAATAAATTTTTATAAACGTTTACAATTTAATTTCAGTTACCACTGAAATGCATTTTTTTATGTAAAAACCCCTGCTTTATATACTTCAGTGATAAATGACACAGATTCTAGACTACTACACAAAGTTTAAGTAAATAGATGTTATAGCGCGCCTTGGCTGCTGGCACATTATATCAAGTATGATTCTTGCACAAATGTAATCACCGCAACTGGTTTATATATATACCGATTGCATTAGAGCAAGGAGCATGCTAAATTTAATGTGTACTGGTTTTCTGCACAATGTGTGCATAACCATTTGAACACAAGGCACTCTTTTGTTTCCTGCCATTCTGCGGGATGGTTTAGCAGCAGTATAATAAGATCAGGTTTAGTGTTGAGTAAACCCTCAAAAATTAAGAAGTACTCAACAGGACACAGGACAATACAAGGAATATGTGAAGGAATATGTGAAGGAATATGGATATGCACACTTGATTTATACAGTATCAGTCTAACGTTTGGACACAAATTTGGATTTATTTTACTACATTCTAGAACCATACTGGAGACTATGAAATAACACATATGGAATTAGGTAACATCAAAAACAGTTGTTATTTTAAGACCCGAAGGTTGGGTCAAGAACCATGATGAAACTGGCTTTCATGAAGACCATCCCAGGAAAGCAAGACTAAAACTTACCTCTGCTGCAGAGGAGAAGTTCATTTACAGTTACCAGACTAAAAAATCACCAATTTACAGCAGCTTAGATTAGAACGATTATGAAGGCTTTTCAGAGCATAAGTCCAGTGTTTAGTATTACTCCTTGACATAAACTGCTTAACAGAAATTAAGCAAAATAATCTAGATATTCTGGTCTTATGAAAAGCCAAAATTTCTTGACAGGCAAATTGTTTGTCTGACATTTGAATGCCTCTGAACTAAAGGTTCATTCACTCCCTATTTTGTCACTGTAAATATGTTTTTTACAAGCCCCTGAATATATTTTACATCAAAATATTGAATAAATTGTATATAAAATGAATGCAAAAAATATATATAGAATGAATACAAATACTGAGAGGGAAAGAATGACTGGAAATCTTAAAACACAATTCTTATAGAGACCCTTCCAAACTCAATGTTGGAAATATCAAACATCATACTTTGTTTGTTACCTTTTTGCAACACCAAACGGTTGTCATGATCCTAAAGACTTAAATCAACCACTTTATAGGAAAACATATATTCACAGCCTGAAAAGCTGTCTGTTTTTAATCTAAAGGTAAAATAAATCTAAGAAAAACGAGACATTTTCAAATGCCACCTAGAGCTAGAAGAGCTGTGCCAATATGGCCTGGCGAACGATTTGTCTTTAAAAGAAGCACCTGCGAATTCGTACTCTTTTCCTTGGCACTCTTTTGAAATCCCTGCTGGTCATTTGTGATTTAGATACTGAGCCAATGTCTATGCCAGGGGGCCCAGCTTCTGTCCAGGGGTCCAGAGCTGCGTCCTAAATCAAGTACATACAGTGTGCTTATTTGTAATGACGGAACATATTTTTCTCTTGGCTTAAGTTACTGTGAAATTTTTCAGACATGTTACAAATGTCAACCTAGTCACACTCAAAGCCCCTACATTTTTGTACAACAGGTTTGTTTATTTTATTATTCCACAAACATGGGGGCATTTTTCAATAATTCTGCTGTGTAAAAAGAAAAAATCTTTTTACAAGACAAAATTTTGAACCTATATTAACAGAAAATCAGACACATTTTAAATTTGACCATCCTCACCATTGAAGTCTGGATAGTGACTGCTAGTCAAACACTTCAAATTTGGACTTGGATATTTTATGCCATATGTAGCCTTTAAGTAAACAGATTATAACAGATGCGATTTTGTACCAGGGAAAACAAGAAACTAGAGTGGTGTGTTCCATTCTACACATCTTTTACAAATGTATTAGCATTTATTTGTACATTATTACAATGTTCTCAAACTGGAATATGTGTAATAAAGACATCAACATATTTTTAGGAATATGGCATGACATCAAAAACTCACCACCCATCAATCATTATTAAGGTTTTTAGAGTTATTACCAACTATTTGTAGGCATTTTACCAGCCTAATTCATTAAAACTTATTTGAATTTACTGGGTATAAATCAGCCCTCATTAATGTAAAAAAAAATAAATAAACCTACAGTACTGTATGTCAGCTTCCATCTAACTGTAAATTTAATAACACTAAAAATAATTCTGTGGATACAAACATTTTTTTCATTTTACCATGCTACTGGTTAAGGTTTGATAGGTGATGAAATCAGAAATAAAATAGCTAAATATGATGGAATCGATTTGCCTGAATTAACTAAATGTTTATGTGTGTTTTGTTTATAAGCACACAAAAACACAGTGAAGACCCCTATTAAACCTTTATAAGTCCAGCAATAAACACATTGGTAACTGGCCTGCACTTAAGAAAGCTCACCAGCTCTTATTACAAGTACTGAATATACTTAAGAAAACTGTTTTGAGGTTTGAGTTTCTATCAGTGCATAAAGCCTGACTGTGTTGCTCTTGCAGAAGCCACTGTGTCCAATGATAAAGATTATTATTATCATTGTGGATAACTCCTAATCACCGTTGCTTCTAACAACCAGTTACAGATCAATATTGTTTGATGAACTAGGGCTACCTAGTAGCTATATATCCAATCATTTATTTCATGGCTAATTTCAATTTATTAATTTACACCACTGCTTCTTTCTCTTTTTTTAAACAGTGGGTGATTGATTGTATATAAATATATAAATAGTTGTAATGCTATGACCAAATACCCCTAATTCATCCAGTATATTATATAATATTCTACTATAATTGTCTTCTTAATGATAATAAAATATTGCTTTGAAATACTGTTTAAAGGCGTATGATCTCATTTGGTGGCTTTTCCATCACGTTTGTGTGTGCATTAGTAACTTTTCCCTGAAAAGACTTGCAAACGCTGCACCAAGTTAATTGAACGTTTAAACATGGAGTTTTCGTCCTACAGAAATTGCACAGAAAATAAACCATCAGATCTCTTCACTGATAGCATTTTCTCATTCCCCCAAAACAGTTTTTTTTTTTCGCTTTCCGGTTCTCTTTTTTCCCCTCCCTTCCCCGCTTCGTGAGCTCACCTTTGGTGTGAATGAGCTCATTAACGAACAGCATGGTTCTGCTAAACGAGAGCCTCAGGCCGCCATAATGAGGGCTAATAAAGGCAGGCGCCGTGTGCGAAATGAGCCCTGTCACCTCGCGTTAACCAAGTTTGCATATAACACCGGTTCATCTGAGCGAAAACACACTCGAAAGCTTGCCCGGAAAACGGTTATTTTGATGAAAAATATTTTGGACTTCAGGCTCGGAGCTGAACTCACACTTCAGGAATTCGCAGCTCAGACTGAAATTCCCAAGAAGGATCTAGTGCAGGGTGTGTGGGGGGGGTTATACTGTGATTCGGTGTGATTGGTGTTCACTTCACCCCGTGCGAAGTTTTGGGCCAAGCAGCAAGCACTAGGTATGGAACATAAAGCTGGAATCTTCTCTTGTTTTTCCTGCGTTTGGGCTGCACTCCCGCGGCTCCGTGCAGCGCGCTGGCTGCAGCACGGCCCATATAACTTCCATAGGTGATTTATGGAGCTGCTTTTTCCCCTCTCGAATGGGAGACAGCTTCTCGGTTCACTCTAGGACAGCATGAGGAGCAGACCGCCTCACTAACCTCACGCTAGCTTATTAAAGCTGGTTTCTACTCATGGTTTAGATCGTACATTGAATTCTACGTATGCTAGTAAGACCTAGTTTCTTTCCTTTTGCTCAATTAACATATTCGGCGTTTACAGGCTCTAAACACTTTAGCTCCCTTTCACTATTGTACTTCATCTCAACTTCAGCCAGGTGTCTACACGTGCAAGCTCGCGCTCTTTTCCTATTGGTGGAAAGCGCGCAGAAGCGGAGATGTGATTGGCTGTGAAGACAGTGACGGTGTCAGGAGGGGGGTGAAACTCAAAGCAGATGGTTGTGCTGGCACCTGTCTTGCTCCGAAATCTGTTTGGAGCTGTGTTCCACATGTATTAAAAAAAAAAACCGAGCGAGACCTTCTTGTGCCAAGACAAAAAAAATACATTTAAAAATCCCAGGTTTAACCCACTAAAATCTCTTGTTCTCTTTCTATTCCTCAGTCGAGTCTCATTATAAATGGGCTTTACATGGTGTGAGATTATTCCAAACACGCTTCTGTGTTTCTGTGTGTATGCACACTCATAAGGAGTAGTTATTGACAGATAGAATGTAATGTGATATCTATTCAGCATTCTGAGTTTTAAGTCCTTTATATTTAGTTGGATGGACGTGTGTTAATATTCATAATCTTAAAACAAAGCATAAGATCCCCAAAGTACAATGGGATTTCCTTTATTTCAAGCAGAATATGATGAATAATAAAATATAATGTATAATAATGGCTTTGAACGCTTCTTTAAGTAAGTAATATGCTTTTAAAAAGTGCTAAAGCTGAGACTGTACGCCTTCACGAAATTATCCATATTTCCAGGCTTAGGAACCGTGATTTGAGAAATAATTTTCTAAACACGTTATCCTTTTTGTTTTTATATTTTACTCAAAACGTGGCGTCCGCTGGCAAAACACACACTTTCACTACCCATTGACGACCAGCAGAGGGCGTAAGAGCATTCGCTGCCTATAATAGGAAGCCCTAAGACTTGACCGTAGTGCACGGGCAAATAAACCCACGCTTTAATTTTTTTTTTACCGAAACTTCATATCTAACAATCAAATGTTTATAGGAACAGAACATTACTGTTATTTCCACAAACAGTAGCGTAACACGAATCACTTCTTAGCATTTTTTAAATCTGTACTTTCTTTGCTCTAAAGTTCAGGTGAATAGGTTCAAGTTCTTCAACTAAAACCTGCACTCTAACAGCAGGCCTCTAAATCTTACCATTGTTTTCCTAACTCTTACGCAAACTTAGATAGGACAAATTATGTTTTGATTTTGCCTATTTCAGGCATGCATATTCTAACCCCATTACTCCAGGCATTAAGAAAATATTTATATCACTCTGTTGGAAAGCTGAAAAGGAAACATTAGGCACAATAGTAGCCTATGCGTTTAGGAACACAAACCACAAGTGTGTAAAATAGGCTCTATATCATATATACATTAAAAAATGTATTGTTTTTTTGTTTTTAAACTTTCTTTTTAAGGTTCAGTCGGAAAAGTTTAAAATCCACATTTGGTTGTGTTTCAGACAGTGTCTGAGTATTCTATAAAGTAATAGAAATTGTCTTTAGTTACATTTTTGGACCAAACAGAGAGATAAAATATAAATGGCATTAAATTAAATAAAAATAAAATAATTTGCGGTTTCAGCCCGATATAAATAAACCAGCTTGACCAGATTTTTGAACCTTTGAGCCTTTCTTAAACTGACTGCTTTTATACACTTTGTTTGTCAATGCTGTAATGTTGCATGTAACATGTAACATTCCTCAATAATGTGCATATAATGTTCTTTAGAATCATGAAAATAAACATGTAAAAAAAATACTCAGAATTTATTGCGAAAAATATTCAGATGTGAAAGTCTATACTGCTAAACAAGCTTAGATATAACAGGATGTATTATTTAGGAGGGTTTGGGGATTTTTAAAATATATATAATTTATTAAGCCATATTTTGAATTGTATTGATACAGCAATTAAATTGTAATAAAGTCTGAGTACAGTTTTTTTTATTGATGCTAGTCTTACCATTTAAAATGTTTATTGTTGTTTTTTTGTAAAATCATTTGTACAAAAATAATAATAAAAAAAAATAATAATAATAATAATAATAATAATAATAAAAAGAAGATGAAGAATTCTTTTTTTATTATTATTGTTATTGCTGTTGTTTAATGATAACAATGATGATTGTTGTTATTGCAGCATACTTATAGTGGGCTAGCAAAAAAATCTCTCAATAATATATTTGCAACTGAATTACTTTACTATATTTTCTCCAATAAATAAGAAAATATGATAAAAATTATAATATTTTTTTAAACTGCATCGTTTAGACTTATGTAATGTTTATAGCAAGTGTTTATACATGATTTTAATGACAGGCCTCTGCAGCATTGCAGGTGAGAGGGCAGACAGTGACATTTTTGCAGAAGACCAATAGACAGCAGGTTGACAGGCCAATAGACAGGCAGATGAAAAAAAAAATAGCTTGGGCAAGAAAGAATGAGAAGGGTGAGATTATATGTATGAAAACCAGACTGGCATCACCAGGTGCCCTTTAGTATTTAGAGGATGCTGGCATGGCATTTGGGCATTTAGTGTGGCACTCACACACACCAACCCCCAACAATGATTTGCTTTATGAGGTGCCCACTGATGCCATGGTAACATTCTTGTCCTGGGCAAAAAACAAGTGATTGCTTGCCAAAAAAATGCCTGGCAACTTTTTTTTTTTATTAACCCATTCACGTTGCTCAGAAACCTTTGAAACTTAATAAGCAGTGGGTAGACAGAATAGGCCAGGAGAGAGTTTCTGAGGCTGAACGAGAGAGAGAACAAAGTGGACAATTGCAGTGTATCATGTTTCAATGCACAAATTTAGTTTAGCTTTGAATGAGCAGAGTCTTGGTGGATTTTATGAAGGTGATGAAGCTATTCAAATAACATTCTACACACACATGTAGCAACTACTTTGGTCACCTCCTATCACCTCTATCCCAGTTAATTATGATTTTAAAACTTAGTGCTGCTTCATATCCTAATACTGACTCCTTGAATATTCAGGCCATGAATATTGTACACCATGTACACCATGCACATGTGAGTGGTAATACAATACAACATATTAAATAGCAACAGAATTCTGTCTGTACTTAATCCTGAGCAGGTATGAAATATGTTATCTTATTATATTATATTATTATATGAAATATATATGAGTCTTATTGACATTAAGGGCACTTCTCAGTCTTAAGAGCCACCTTCAAGCTCCAGCTCTAAACACAACTGAGATGTGTTTTAGACTTGAGGTTAACAAAGGGATTCAGTCTAGCACGTTTTATTTCCCTGAAATTGATTACCTATGCAACTGGCAATCTACTAGCATTGCACTGTAACTAGGCTTATAATTACAAATCATGTGGCATTCAGGGTTTCTGCCCATAATTTGTGGTTCTTTAATGACCCTCAAGGATATTCCCATGTACTTAGCTAAAATCATATCTGAAAAGTAGAGCAAAATAAGTATGTTGGTCCCCAGCTGGAAAATTTTGCTTTATTGTTTAATAAAGGGCTTTGAGTTTAAAGGTTCCTGCATCACTTGTTTGTATGATAAAACTACAGGCGTTTAAACATTTTTCCTTTAAAGTTATAAAAGTATGAAAATTTTACAGGTGCATGGACAGTTTAGTATACTTACCATTCAAGAGAATAATCTGTTGTTGGTTTAACTTTGGCTCTGCTTAACTAAGGCACGTCATAATTGGCAGTGAAATGTTTACTTTGATATCCAACACAGTTTCATCTGTTGCTTTGTCCTGTGTGAAAAATGTATTTGTAGAAACAATCATGAAAGTCTTAGTTGAACTTGTCAGCTACTGGTGCTCTTCTTTCCTGTCCTCTGCAAAGAGCCTTGCTAATGTCTAATGGAATACAGTGTTATGGAAATTTAAGTGCCTCATAAAAAAAAATTCAGTTCCATGTATATTTCTATATATTTTTTTGGAGGTGGGGGAAAAAAGAAAGAGGGACAACACACACGACTTCTGAGAGAATAACTGGAGCACAAGCAACCTCTCTTCATTCCTGCAGTATGTACGTGTATACTGTACACACAAATAACATCGTTAATTTATCGATGAATCTATTACTTTATATTACAAGGCAATTACCTTAATATGTAGCATATACTGTAGTATACTTATTGAACATTAACCTATTTAGCAGAAATTATTTAAAGTAATTTAAAGTAATTGGCTGTGAGTCTTGGAAACCTTTACCCACTCCTTCAAAAATACGAACCGTAAGAGAATTTTTGCTTGACATGTATTGCATGTATGTTTTTATAGAAAAAAATATTAAATTACAAAACATTCATTTAAAAAAAGTTATACAATTCAACAAGAGAGGATTAAAAGCAGGTAAAATACTGATCTATCTTATCCATATTCTTAGAAAGATTTAAATGGTTTTATTTATATTTTCTTACTGTTTTTAATGGCTACTTATTTCTGCCATGGTTATCTTTATGGTACTTTTAACTCATTAAACTAAACTTGAAATGAATATGAATAATTATTTAGAAATATTATTAAATATGTATATATATTGTACAGTAGCTATAGTAAAATTGCCAATAAATAGTAAATGTAAATACTATATGATACTATATGAGTGTGAGGAGGTCAAAGAGGTAAATCAACAAGTATGACCAATTCATAGAGTATATTTACTTTTTTCACATCACTGTAAAATGTCTGAATACATTCGATCAGACAAGCGACTATAAAAATTCTAACTCAGAGATTCAGAAAATACAAGTACACATATAAGTACAAATAATAAACACAAATATTAATTGTTTCCTCAGTGCAGTTATAAAATACTCTGCTAAATGAAATCTGGTCAGGTGTAAGTATCTGTCTCATTCGAGCTTGAATTGTTGTGTAAAAAAAAGGAGTAGAAAAGTCTTCTTCCTCTGCACAGAGGGCAATACTGTCTTGCACATATACACGTTTATAAATCAGCACATCAGCAGTGTTTCATTCTCAACTGCAAATGCAGCTCTCAAAGTAAATATTTTGATGTCGGCAGAAGAACTCCCATCACACCCACAGCTCTGCGTTGGTTGGCTGCACACTGCTGCTGGTATGTCTGTAAGCCCCAACATGGCAGACTTCTTGGAGTGACTCTGTATGGCTACAGCTGCTTGGACTGCACATCTTGGCATTTTTCTGTGTCAATGTCCTCTTTCCCTCTCCCTCTTACACACACACATCCTACACGTCTAACACACCACGCATACAAACATGGCCATGCATGCTGCCTGTATCCTGGTAGTGTACTCTTTCTGATTGGTGTTTGCCCTGTGGTTTTCCTTTATTTATTAATTTTCAGCCATCCAAAGAAGAGGATTCTATTTTTCTCCCTCTCTATTTTTGGCGGGAAACCGAGTGAATGACGGCAAATAGACAGGCTGACCCAGGGCTCAGGTGGCAGCTGAGCTACGACTTCTCTGCCAGGTCATGGCTGATGGTATGTCCACTTTTTCTCTTTTCTATTTCTGTTCCTTTCTCTTTCTCTATTGCTCACTTTTCAACTCCCTGCAGAGCCACAGCAGTCTGAATGAGAGTATCTAAGCTGTTATGTGCCATAAAGAATAAATTCCCAAAGTTTAGAGTTGCTGCCTCTTTATTTCTGATTTTAGGCGCAATTATTATTGTTATTATTATTATTATTATTATTATTATTATTATTATGAAATCTGTATGGAAGGCTGTGATACAACTGACAGCATTATATATCTGTTCCTATCTGAAGAAAGTTTATGAGTTATAGTTACCTTATCTAATATTTCCTATAGCCATTATCCTCAAAAAAGGATTCAGAGGATTCTTTTCCCCATGTGCTTTTAGTCTGTCTGTCTGGTCACAGGTCAGCTTAAACTTTAGCAATGCAAAATCAAAAACAATTAGGACAATAGATAATAAATAAAATAAATAAATAAATATAAATAAAAAATAATATAAACTTTTTATTTAAATTTTTTTCCTTAGTGAGTGCAAAGTATAGGAATTAAAACTCTAAAGCTTCAATAAATTGTCACAATACTGTATTATTGTACTGATGTTTGAATAATTAGATTAATAAAATGATAAAATTTGTCATATAAATTTGTACTGAATCTTATAAAGGGGTATAAATAGGGTCACCAACACCACAGATCTCATCACATTATGAAATCAGGCACATCATTACAGTACTACTTACCTTTTTTCCTGCCAGGACCACTGAAACAAGGAAATTCTGTATTTTAAATAAGAATTTTAAATAGATCTATCTGCTTGAGTGTTATAGCTTATCTTCATTTAACTCAGTTTCTTTGAATTACAATTTATTTTAGCATTCTAATATAAATGCAACAAATATACCAATCTCCTATCTGCCAAAGTAATGATATTGCAATGTGAACTTTTGGTCATTATTTACCTGTGTGGTACCTGCACTCTTTAAGCACCCTCTTAAGCATAGTTAACTAGGGAAGATTTACATGGGGCCATTTTTATCCCCTTTTAGTCGTCAGAAAAAGCTCAGTATGGCATTCTGTCAGGGGACCTGACATGCTTTAAGTCCCTGCAATATAGAGCAGCCTAAATGCAGGCCCTGCGTATATATGTGTGTGTTTCTCTCTGAATCTAACCCTCTTATATATAAAATGGAGAAATGTCACCATAAGTATAGTTTGCTTGGGGAACTAAATTATACTGCATTCCACTTGAGAACCTCATTGGCCTATTAATAATGTAACAGCCGGCATTCTAGATAGAATTAAAACACTAATTCTGTGGCCATCCATGCTTGAGACAGCTATAATGTGTTTCTGTTCATCTTTACCACTTTAAAGCTTGCTAACTTTGAACTTTCTTTAAACTCTCTAATCCTCTGACTTAAGAGTCAGTTAGTGACACCTTAACACCGTCCTCACTGTTCTGAGGCTCCTCTTACCCTTCACCTGCCCTGCTCCGGTTCCCTCTCTCTCTCTCTGCACCACTCCTGATTCAAGCATCTATCCGTCCAGCCGCCAGTCCACACCACTTCCTCTCTCTATGTTTCTCTCTCTCTCTTTTGCTCTTTCTGTGCGCAGATGCCTGGCTCAGCCTGCAACAGCTGTCCCGCCATGTGCTGCTACCAAGTGTTGCCGTGGCATTAACGAAGGGGAGGGGGCTGGCTCATGAATATTCATGTTGACTTGGACCCATTCTACCAAACAGAGCCTAGAAGTGCCAAGGAAGCCCCTCCCCTTAACAGGGTGTGTTGAGAAAGAGAGAGAGAGAGACAGAGAGAGAGAGATTGATTCTATGACTCAATTCCACCAAACAAGAGTCTCATCTTTGAGGTGTGAAAGAGTGCAGGAAACTGAGGAAGAATGAAAGGATTGGAAAAGCCAAAAGAAAATGAGTATGATGGTCCCATGAAGTATCATGATTACTCAAGAGCATAAAGTATTTGGAAGACCCTCAAAGAATCCAGCGTAAAGTCTTTATTCACCATGACAGCGCTTTCAATAATTAAATTTATGGTTCTCACATTCACATGGCACAGTTTATGGTTCTCGCATGCATAAGGCATGGAGTATAGATACTAGAAAGATGAGAATTTGGAAGAATTTGACTAAGCCAACTGATATGAAAAGTATTCACCTTCCTATGAACTTCAGAACTGGAGAAGAAAGAGGTGCGAACTTTAAATTTTTCCTGGCCCAGTGAAGACAGAGTGGTTTTACTAAGAATTTGCATGCATTTTATGGAAAAGCAAATATATATTTTTTTAATTGAAAAAGCAGTGGAGTGGAGGAAGGAGGGTTCGAAACAAAAGCAGGACAGATGGACAAGATGTGCAAAGTAGAGCTGTAAAGGGAGCTGCTGATTAGCATTGGATGGGCAGACTTTGACCTGCATCTGAGGGTGGAGAAACATTGCGCGAGATAGAGAGAGATACCAGATGAGGATAGCTGGAGATGGGAGAATGATGGATCTGACTGACAGGGTCAGTCTCTGGTGTGTCCGCTTCTTTCTTTCATGGGGATCCAGGAAAGCAGATTACAGCAAACCTAACCTCGCTGTCTCTCCAGGGGAGGACAACCCCACTCCCCCAACCTTTTAAGCCCCACATCCTCTCCAGATCTGGCTGGATCATGCCCAGATTCACCCCCCTACCCACCACACACACACATGATTACCTAGCATTTCTGACATTTTAATAATGACTCAATCTTCATTTTATTACCTTATCAGAGAAGATGCAATTGTGCCAACTAGTTAGAATTCATTTTGAAACATTTGTCTTAAGTCAACCTTGAAAAAAAGACCACATCTGTGCAGTAGACATGGTCAGTCTGCCATGTGTGTGTTTTATCAGGTTTATTTGGAAACCTAAAGCAATTAAATATACAGACACACAGTCCACTCTCATGGCACACATGGAAAGTAAACAGATGTGTAACGCATCTATGCTCTCTCTCTCTCCCTCTCTCTCTCTCTCCGACACACATATACACAAGAGTGAGCGCTCCTTGCCGGTGGAAGATAAGCCCAGCGCTCGCAGGCGTTCCCTCGCGGCACGCGCTCTCCTGGAGCGGTGCTATGCGCGAGACTGATAAGACGCGCGCGCTGCACTCTGCTCCAATCCCGATCGAGTGGCGTCGCAACTGACCAATCAACGCTCAGCCTATGTTGTTTAACTCATCGCTGCGCGGGAACGCTATACTTGACGCGCGGATAAATGTCTTTGTTATGGCATTGTGGTCATAATCTCCTTCTCATTCTGCATTAGCTATGCACTGACAGATTGAGCTTTGAGTTCTGCTGACTGACCATGTTAGTCAGATACACACCTGTGTTAACTCACTCAGAGAACCTCCCTCACTTACGAACCTCTACAGAGCGTAAATGGGAAAAAAAGATTTATGTTTAAAATGACTATTAATTGTAGAAAATCTTAGGCAAATAGTGTGATGATCTTCCACCAGGCGCGACTGCTATCACTTCTTTTTAACAGGCTGTATGATTAAACTTAAGAGTTATAATAAAGAAAATAAATGGTACTAACACGTAGAGTATAAGATTGCTGTATACATTTTTAAAAAGGTATTAAGTTACAAAACTGTGCAACAATTTGACTACCTTAAAGTAAAGATAAATTTCCATTATATATCTTGCATCTTTCTATGCTAAAGATTTATATTCTAAGGATACAAAAGGCGCATGCGTCAAAGCAACTTTGGTCCTTTTTGTTACTTGCTATAAAGCCTACATTTAATTTTATTAATATTTAGAAGCTATTATTCATCTGATTTTTTTTGTTTGTTCTTGCATTGTGGCTATGTTACTTGTTTTGTTTATTTTTTTGTTTTTTTTATTCTCGCCTGCTTCTTGTCCCTATTATAGTGACAGTTTAAGGTAAGTTAGAAAAAGACTAAATAATTTGCACAGCACATTTGCGTCGAGAGCTTAGAATAAGAAAAGGCATCGGTTTCCTCTGGCCAAGCTCGGAATTCCTGGACGTGTGGTTGCTTAGCTGAATCCCCCTTTCCCGGTTTCTCTTTTCAGCTTGGCCTGTTTGGGGGGGAAAGGCGACCAGAGCAGAGGCAAAACGCCAGCCAAGAAACTCAGGAGGTCCGCAGCTAATTTACCATGAACTGCACAAACAAGACCCTCTCTGCCCAGGCTATAGGCCCTAACCGAAACAGCCTCTGTCCTCTAAAAAGTGTACCAACAGGTTACTCGAATTTCCAAATTAAATTTCGGATGTGGAATATTCAAAAATATCCAAAAAGTTTTTTTTTGTCGTGACGCTATGCTAAGTAAATCATAACGTGTTCTCCTTGAGCAAAAGGTCGGTCACCATGTCTTTCTTTCAAGGACAAATAGCTATAGCAACTGTCCTGACCTTGCCTTGATTTTTTCCTTAAAATATCTCCCACAGGAAGCACGATACTTGTTCACATCATCTAGTAGTGTATGTATACTAGGCTAATGATGAGCCGATATAGCAATAATTTGGACTGGCCTAAAGCCCAAGACAGCTCTCTGAGTTTTGGAGACTTTGTCTGACACATCAGGACATATAGTGCAATAAATATAGTGCAAATCCAGGTTTAGTCTAATATGAGGCATGTGGTAATTCCTTCAGGTATTATCAATTATGCTTGGTATATATATTTTATTAAGAAATGTTTTTGCCCGATTTTCCAGTGCAATAATTTTATAAAGATTTTTATAAAGAACATCGAACAAAAAGTAGACTTAATTACACGTCCGTATTTAAAATGGAAATACGGCTTATAGGCTTGTCCAGAAATCGAATATCAGTCATGGCGTTTAAATAAATATATTTAAAAAATCCAAAAAAGAAACAAACACAAATATTCAGCTACCTCTAATATTCCAAATAATTATTTAAAAATCGAAATACAATTATATGTTAATCAGCTACAGAACAAGATAAAGAAACTTCTCTTGATTAATTTCATAAAAAAATATTGTGTCAGACAAGTGTGTATTTTGTTTTATTAAAAAAACGTGTGAAGTTGTCTTTTTGCATTATGTACATATTTGATCAATTGTCTTAGGTTGCCACATCACAAAATGAGTCTAATGAATCCAAAGACAGTATTTTATGGAAATGTACAATTGTTGTTTGTGACACAGCAACGTTTTCGTGTTGGCATTGCACAGAAATTTCCAAGTGCGTTGTCGAGTTAATTTATTCCTTTTTAATTGTGCAGGATTTTTCTAATCGATGCTGTAAAGTTGCACTTTTCTATGGAAGACAACAATAAAAAACTTGACAACAGAGGTTTTAAAACGGACGTTCGTTAATCAGTATTAATACTCAGAAATAAATGTTATTTAACAACACCAAACAACTTTATTACTATTATTATAATTGTTGTTGTTGTTATTTTTGTTAATAATAATAATAATAGCAACAACAACAATAATAAAAATACAATAATACTATAAAGATTAGACGACAGAACACAGGATGTGTGTAAACAAAATAAAATTCTCTTCACTCTTAAAGAACATTAAAAGTAAAATGATTAAAATTTTCAACTAAATCATTATCATATAATTATCATATAATCATAAATAAGAACATTAAAAAGCAAAATATAAACATACAGTTCTTTAAACAACATTTAAAAAACCTTTTTCTCCTCTATAGGAGCATAGCTTAGAGGAGTTTCGTTGGAATTCATTTGGTACTATTTTAACCAATTGTTTTTCTCTTGTAAAGGTTGTGTCCTTGTCTACTTTGTAAAACAAATAAACTTTGGTATGAAACCCATTTTACGGCGCAGTCACATCTTTTCATGCACACATCAGACAGATTTTTTAAAGCTTTAATTAGTATTTTTCTATCTATTAAAAGTATTCGTTACTAGAAGATCAATCGACATAACATTTATTAATAAAACATTTTTGTTTTTATATGTGTTCATATTTGTACTATATTTCTTTAATTTTGGATCAATAAAGTGTTCTATAATATGATACATGGTTTTGAGGTTTAAATTTAAAATGCAATTATTTCTCCTGAAGACCATTTGAAGATGATCGCTTATCAAAAGATCAGCTGTTATGTTTTTGATTTACTCCGTTTATTCTGGAAGGGAATGAAGGCAACTGTGTGAGGTTTATGTGTGTTGCAGCTAAGCTTACCCTTGTATCATGCTTTTTGAATTATAAAGTAAGCATTTTCTCCAAACCAAGTGGTCTGTGTTCAAAATGCGGCCTTCTTCTGGAGTTGTACAATTATTCAAATTCAAAACATAATTGAACTGAAATGTTAATGAAATAACTTAACGTATATAAGATTGTGTGCGTGTGTGTGCGTGTGTCACACATCCTGATGAATTAACGAACTCAGAGTTGGGCTGTGCCGATTGCAGCAGGTGTGTTTGCAAATGTGTTTTATGAAAATACTAACCTTTAAAATGTTCCAATTTCGTTTTTACGTATTTACCCTAAACTCGATAAACAACTATTTATTAATTTATGTGTATTTGTATTTACAGTATATTCATTTATTCCTTTGGGGCTGAATATGTCTCTAATGATATAAGGTAACCCATTACTGTAGCCTATTCATTAATTCATTTAGTATTTTTCTTTTTATTCTTTTTATATTGAATGATGGTATTCTTGGTATATATTCTGCATTTCCAGCATACATTTCACATTTCACTGAGCACTGATCTTAGCACAGATGCTGATAATTTTTGCACAGGGCAAAAGCTTCTCTATCTTACACATTTTTATTGCTGAACAAATCAAAAAATGATCACCCCTTTATTCACATATTTAAATTCCTTGAGCAAACTGTCGCAGTATAGGCTTTATACTTTTGAAAAAGAACATTTGAAAGTCACCTTCCTCTGACCCGTGCAAACTCTGTATATATACTTTTCGATATGCACAAGAAAATTAAAAATCTTTAAATGTGCTATTATTCTATTTGCGCTATAATATTGTAACGATCACTTTTGGTGCACTGGTGGCATTTTTTATAGTGCTGACAGTTGAATAAAAGTTGATTATTCGCGTATATGAGCCGATGGTGATGACGTGTACAGTATCCATACTTCCTGGAGTTCACACTTTCATGTCATTGTCATCAAGTCAAAACTTCGAACACCACATTAGCTACACACATCTCTTTGCCCCCCTCTCTCGCTCTTTCTCTCTTCACCCCCCCTCTCTCTCGCTCTCGTTGTGCTTGCCATTGCCGGTGAATGGTAATCCCCTGCCCTCCATGCTTCACTCCGAGCCCGTATTTAATTCCCCTAAACCCCCCAGCTGTCGATCGGCTCACGCGCGGAACGCGACAGACTGCGAAGCCGCTCTCAGTTATTAATAATTCACCAGCTCCTCTGGGTCTCCGGTCGCCATCACCGTTGTACCGGGTATCACGTTATTTTTATTTATTTTTATTTTTTGGCTTGTTGGTGTTGTTTATTGCAACTGCACCCCGTTTATTTCACTAAATTTGTTTGCGCGCGGATCCACGTCAGAGCGTCACGCGCCGTAACGCTCCGTCAAAGCGCGTCTGTGTTGCGCTTCTCTCTCTCGCGTGCGCGCGCCGTGATTTCTGCAAAGCCGCCGCACCCGAACTCCGCCGTTTCTTTCTCTCTTACTTTTCAAAAGGAAGAGGAGGGGAATTAAGAGAAGCGTCCGGCGAAAAAGGATGGAGATCGCTCGCTGATAACGGAGGAAGTCTGGCAGAGAAAGAGAGAGAGAAAGAAAAAGAGAGAGAGGGAGAGCGACAGATTTTTTTAAACAGAAAGTTGTGGCGCGGTGCTCGCCACACTGACCGGACACGGACTTGCTTACTTACTTGCCTCGCCGCTTTCCACCGTTTCAGGCAAAAGTATCACAAACGTCAGGGAACTGGAGTGAGCCCGACCCTGGTTTGGATAAATTCCCGCAAATTCCCATTCTTCACCCGGAGCTCGCATATCAAGTGGTACTAATTTAGTTGTAAAATGTTCGCTGCCCCCCGGGCCGTCCCGCAATAACGCTTCTGTCGCTTCCGGTATCGTCCGAAGAAACCGAGCCGCTCGCGCTCCCTCTCCTACACTTTTCTTTTCTTTTTTTTTTTTTAAGAAACTTTTTGTCTGAAGGAGGAAAATGGGTCTTTGAGGCTGTTGGCACTATTCCCCGCTCCACAATGGTACGTGCTGTATAAATTAACACTTTCTTTTCTTTATTAATGTTTTATTTTATTGATGTTTTATTTTTTTTTATTTGTGCGAAAGTGGCTGATGCGCATTTCCACTTGCACTCATACTGGAATCATGTTGTACTTGTTTTAAGTATGATAGCCTACACAAGCTGTGTGTGTGAAACAGTTGAGAAAATATTGAATTCTGTTTTAAATGCAAATTAGGTTATGTTTGATGTTGACTTTGTTAATGCGCGTAAGCATGTTTATTTACTCAACGATTAGGCTATTTTTGTTCAGAAGCAAATACATTCTCACTCAGGACTGAAACTGATCGAATGTGCGACTGCAGCCTGGCTGAGTCATGTGAATGTGTGCAGGAGAGAGAGAGAGAAAGAGAGAGAGAGAGATAGCTGGCAGTTGAAAAGAGCGCGCTGTCAGTGGCTTGGCATGGCTGGGTTTTGGTAATAATAAGTTTATCTACAAAGTAAACTACACAGCACCCCAAGTTGTCATTGAAGACTTGTCTAACCACCAGGAAAAACAGCTTACACTGTGGTATTTTACTTGATCCATTTGTGGTCTTGTTTGTTTAGCTCGATCTGTTAACCAAAATCAGATGTTAGCTATAGCCTAAAACATCAACTATAGTTTAAAAGGCTGAGCATCACCCAGTCCCATTCTTCTTCAAGCATGGTCATGTCATCATTGACATTTAATGTTTTAGACTATTGTAGTAAGGACTGATCTGCGACATGCACTTGTACCCTTGCGTTATTTGAAATGCTCCCACTGTCCTGAATGTGGAACATTCCGGCCTCCGTAGTTGAAAGGCCCGCGCTGCATTTCGACGCCGTGCGCGTTACCGATGATGATGATTATTAAAACAACATTAACCGAGGTCACTATTCAATAACAAACTCTTTTTCTGCATATCACGTGCTCTATTACAATATCAATTTACTTCAGCTTTTTTTTGGAACTATCTAATTTGTCTTGATATTATACAAACTCTTTATTATTTGTTGGAAATAGATATCATGAAAATCACTGATGTGTAAAGATTCTAAAAGATAATAAAGTATAGGATGTTGGCTGCACTTCAAGTTAATTTCTCCTAATGGAATTATTGCAAATATTTGTGCACATCATGCAAACATAATAAAAAAGAGCACCTCAGTGAATGATTATTTATACTCTTTCCCAGACACCATCAGCAAATTGCTTCCTTCATACTAGACAATCTGAAGAGGTCTCCAGCTATTGAAGGTCACCAAGCTGACCCGAGACCTTTAAATAATATGTCTTTTGTTGATTATTAGCCATTCGATTTGTTAGGACTGTATGAATTATTTCCACTATGTATTATCACTCAAAACAAAAGCTAAAGCTAAAGCCAGTGCTTCAGCGTCTTTAAATTCTAATGTTTTTGAACTGACTATGTGTCATTTGGCTCCGGATCTGTCTGGAACTGTGAGGAGTGATTGCATCGCCCACATTCGACTGTGTTTACTTTTGAAATATAACCTTGAAGCTGCAGAGGACCTCCAGATGGGCCAGTATATCAGCACATTAATATGGATAATTAATTGTTTACTTGCTTTTATAGATGGCAATGGGCCAAATAGGACAATCTTAAAGCAAGTGAGGGAGTATATTCAGTATTTGGCTCCGTTTGGGATTAACATAATAAAATAATAAAAAAAAACACTGACAGAATTGCCTTTGAATTACTTGAATTCAAACAATAAAGCTAAAAACTTTTGATAGTTCAAAGCAGACAGCTTAGACTATTGTAGTACTGGATACATGGCAGAATGAACCTAGAGTTGGCATAACAATATATATCTTCATCAAACAAGCGTATGCTTAATTTGCATCTCATCTATGTGTATGTGATCTTAAAACAGTTTACTTATTATCAGCTTTAATATGTAGATGCTACAGAAATATAAAGATGGCCATCTGCATTTAAAATGATGCATCTGAGTTGCTTTGCGGTGGAGTGTAACTTAATCAGTTCTGAAGTACTGGGTTTTGGGAGTGCTGTCAGTTGTTTAGTGGAATTTTTTAGCTCCTATAATGTAAGTAAAATATTTATATATATCCATAAGCACTCTATATCCATATCTCTGTTTTTTGCCAAAATAATGTTTCTCCTTTGAACTTTAGAGTTCTGCAAAATTTCCCGTTCACATTCAGTCCATAAGTGAGGATTTCAGTTGAAATGGTCACACTTCACTGCAAGTTCAACTGAAATTGTATTTTTTCACTGAACCCACAGAAGAATGGTATTAACATATAATTTGTGGCAACATTTTAAAAAGCATGTTTTTAAATGATTGTTTTTTTGTGCTTTTCCTAGCTATGGTGTATTTAAAACACACACACACACACACACACACACACACATATATATATATATATATATATATATATATATATATATATATATATATATATATATATATATATATATATATAATATATATATTTTTTATTAACATTAACATTGTGGCATTAAACAAATAAAAAATATTGTCCGTTTTGTACAGACAGGTCCACCCCAACAGGTGCACAGGATGCAGGTATAGCAAGTTATTTTGTGCAAGATGAGGTATGAGCTATTCAATCCCATAGGAGACAAATGGTCAGTTTCCACTGTTTAACAAGTATAATGTGATCTTGTAAAGTTTTTGCCTCTGGTGTAGGGTTGGTCTGAATTTTCAAGTAGGAAAATTTTGGGATGTTTGCTCAAACAGTGCTGTGATTATAACTGACATTTATTTTGGAGAAAAAGCCAGACACTTATTTTTTTTAGTGAAGAGATACTTGATGGTGCACTGCTCTTCACCAATACGCCAGTTGAAGTCTGGCAGACCTATGGAAGAGTTCCATATCCTCCAATTTTGCAAAATGATCCTCAACTGATTTCTGGAAAAAGAACATATAAGCATCTTGTTAAAAATCAACTTCACATTTATGACTGCATGGTTTAGGAGTAAAAGCTGATACTATTAGTTCTTTGCCTAACATCAATTAGTAGGATTTTCAAATGATTCCTCTTGCATGGTTTTAAGTTTGTTGGATGAAACCTATACCCTGCAATGATGCGAATAATGATTGAATACATCCTGGGAATACTCCCTAGGTGGGACGCCAGTGCATTGGCGTCATCAGATTTTTGTATCAGAGTAATTAGAGTGACCGGGATTTAAGGGAAAGGTTTCTGCCGGTGTCATTGTAAAGGAATGCTCAGCCAAGTCTGAGGAAATGTGAAGGTGGATTGAAGTTCCTGTATAGGCCTCTGAGGTTTCCTGAGATTCAGAACCTTTTAGGAAAGAGAACTGTTTAGATTAAAATTAAAAGTATGTGGTGAAAGGAATGGTACAGTTTGCATCAGTAATCTTTTTCTCACTTTTTTTAGTTCAACATTTGTAATCTCCAATGCCATTACAGGTCTAAAACACTAATTTTAAAGGAAACTTCTGTCTAGTGCAGAAAAAATGCCTTTCTTTAAACCAACCTTTATGTTAGAAATGGCTTAAAAACATAAAACTGCCAGTAGACATGGTAGTTTGAATTGTTGCTATTTAATAATTGAAAATGTGAAATATTAGTGAACAAAATGGGGATTGAAAGCTTAGGCCAGTATTTAAGTTGATCCTTTAATTGCTGTTCTGGTGAAATAGCATTAGGTATTTTGTTTCTATTTGTTGCAGAATGTTAGTGTTAAATTAAGATGTTACCCATCTTAAAAAGCCCATGTACTAGAAAATCACACACATCATGTACGGTCTAGCATTCTAAAATACATCAGAGCATAAATCTTTCTCAAATGACAGCTAACCCTTAACAGTTTGATAATTCTGTTTTTGGAGAGCATCCAGATGGATACTGTTGATGTGATGGAAAGTCTTTCTGACTTTCTGCTGTGTAGGCTGAGGTGTAAGCTACTTGTACACATCTAGTATCCTCTAATACAATATGGTGTGAATGTTATCCAGTCTGATTTTGGAGAAAACTATGGTTAAAATCTTGTGTCAATTCTTGGTTCACTGGTTAGAGGTTAAGTTCTTTAAGTAAAGATACAACTTCTTTCAATCTTAGTCTGCCTTTGCCTCTTTTTATGGCGTGAGCAATAGTGCACATCATATCCAATCCTCATTATAGATTCCCAAATTATGCCTTTTCTCTCAGGCATTGGAGCAATAGTAACCAGAGTTAGTATGGTCAGAATGGCATGTACACCTTTACTTAAATATTTACACAGACTTCTGAGGAGGTAATATTATGGAAATGCATTGTCTGCTTGGAAAGTCAAATGTGTGTCTTGACATCTGTGGAAGATCTTTTTCAGTTTATCATACTGTAGAAAAGTTTTGGAGCCAGGTACCACAGGAGGGTCCACAGCTGATAGAAGGAAACTTGCTTTTAAGACAGAGCATGTGAACAAGCCTGTAGCTGACTCTAGGTGAAGACTTTGGCCAGTATTGGAGAATGGATAAAAGTGGTGAGGAAAGGGAGGAAACAGATTTTTACTGACACAGGGTCTGAGAGAAGGAGCAGGGCATGCGAGCAATGCTGGTTAAGCACAAGGTTTTACATAAAAAAGCACAAATTGCAAGACCTACAGTATGAGTAACAACTGGAAATGATGAAGACCTGTGACAGATTGGATATATTTTGGCTAAAGCATATTAGTGGGACCATAAAAGTAAAATATGGGTTTGGGCCAGGGGTCATCAACTGGCAGAATGGATTCTGAATGAGCAAACATAAATGTGTTTCCAAGTACTTGAAAAAATATTGTACAGAACTGATAAACATATTAAAGTGGCTGTAGTTTAACTTGATAATCACAGTTATAAGGTCATATGTTGTTATTTTTCCAATCACATGCTTTTGTGTAAATTGACCAGAGCATATCCACAGGATTTCAACCTAGAAAGGGGCGAGTTATTATTTTTATATATATTTTTATATATATGTTTAATAGAATTGACAATTACATTGGCTAAAGGATTGATGATGTATGTGGACAAATTTCCCCAAATTGTTGCCACAAAGTTGTAAGCACAGACTAATCTAGAGTGCCTTTGTATGCTGTAGCATTATAGTTTTCTCTCACTAGAACTAAGGTTCCCATAAATGAAAGCATGACAGTGACCACGAAAAGCCAGTGCCATATAAGCCAGATTTTCCAAATTTGGATTGAAAGAACTCCAGTGATTTCTACAGATCCCTTACATCAAACCCACTGAACATGTTTGAGATTAGAATTCTGATTGTACCCCAGACCTCAGAGCTTGACATTGGTCCTTGACCTTACCTAACCTGAATGAACATGCACCAACATCTAGTGGAAATCCTTCCCTGAAGAATGAAGGTTATGATAACAGCAAAGAAAGATTAAATCTGTAATCGGAAGTTTAAAACAGGTGTCCATAAAATTCTGGCCATATAGATGCCTTTTCAGTTTAGAACCTTGCTACTATTAAAAAATACCAACTTTACTAGGGGACTAGGGGATTAAAGACTAGGGGATTAAACCTTCCTCAGGATGCTCAAAAATCAATTTTGTGAGGAGATAATTTAATATATCATAAACTGCCTGGTCCCCGAATTTCCTGATTTGCCACTGGAGCCATTTTATTTGGCATAGTCTTCTGCCACATGGAAGACTTGGAGTACGCAGTGTTTTCTAGTCTATATCCATTCAGAAAAATGTCCTCCACCATTGTCCAATCTCCTATATTTTGTGGTTAATTTTAAGCAATTTGTCATCTTCTTCTTTTTTAAAATTGTACTGTACTTTTTTTCAGGTAACATACAGTTTCCTGCTCATACGTTATCCCTTCTCCTAAAAATCCTCCTAATAGCTGTAGTAAGTCTCATCCAAGTCAATTGCCTTGTCAGTCTTCCAGAGACTCGGCTTATGTATTCCATAGTGTTCCATGAAATCTTTTGGACACTAGTGCAATTTTTATTGTGCATAATACTTCATGATTGGAAGTTACTGCCAATATAGACCACAATGCTTATACAGAAGGCAATTGTAACAGCATTCCCAGCTTCAACAGTCTTGCCAACAAACAATAAGCAGTCTCCCACCGACACCTCCCCCTTTCTTTTGCTATTATATCCCCCACTCGGCTCATTTTCCTTTTGCCCTCTCCTCCAGAGATGTAGGTATGAAATATCACATTTTTCCAGCATTTTTCCCTCAAGTGGCCTTGGCAAATGTTCACACAGCATGCATTTTTCCTTTCATATATCCCCCAACTCTACCATTTTTAATAAACAAGTTCGCCCCCCTCCCGTTGCCTTTGATGTATTTGCCATCTTACCTGTTAAGTCTGGAGAGAGTTAATGGGTGCGTGGGTATCCTGTGGATTCCCAGTCAACCTCTCCAAGCATGCAAAAAAAGCACGAGAAGACCACAGTGGTGCTGATTGTTTTCAGCTAGATGGTGATGTTGGAGTTGAAAATGTTATGAGAATATATTCCATCATGGGTTGTTATGTGTAAAGCAAGACTGATGTAGTAAAGAGATTATGAACAGATTAGTGATTTATTCAGTGCTATGACTGAGTGCCAAGTAGGCCTCCCTGGAAACCATATCCATATAATCCATATAACATGAATCAATGTGTGTGAAAGCATGCTGAAGTAAGAGAATGATCACTAAACTTCAACAGTTCAATCCCACTTTGAATTCCTAGGACCTACAATATGTGGAGATCCAAGAAGCAGTCTTTTTGAAGACTTATTTATGGTCTAAGCAATTTGAATGCATCTTTGTGGTCATTAAATTAATTATGAGAGACTGTTTTGCTCAAGCTTTAAGGATTGGCCTTAAAGTCTGGACTCGAACGCATTTTCCTTATATGAGATTTGATATATTTCTATTTATTTTAGATCCAATATGACTTCCAAGCCAACATGCTCAAATGAAATTGTGTTCGCATGTACAGTATACAAAACATTTATAGCTGCTAATGAACTTCACAGCATTTTCTTGTGTGCTTATGGATCCAGACTTTTATGCCACCTTATATATTATAAAAAGATTCTTATATATAATTGATATAATCTTCCGCAAAAATGTACAGAAGTGAGGAATCAGGACAGTACAACAGGGAACAACATCAAACAATCTGCACAGACTCAAACAAATGATGCCCCTTTTATGTGTGGAGACAGTCTAGACTGGAAAAGACAGATAGACTAACTGTTTAATGGCAGTTAAACTTCACTTTATTAGGAACAGTTATCCAAACAATCAATCATGTAGCAGCACACCGGCACATACTGGTAAATTGAAGAAGAAAAAAACAATTTACTGTTAACATTGTTGTCGGTATCAGAGCGTTGGTGTGAGTATTTCAGTAACTGTTCATTTCTTGAGATTTTTACACACAAACAGTCTCTAAAGTTCACACCGACGTGTGTAAAAAACAAAAAACATTGTTGCTATGATATGTGGGCGGAAATTGCTTTTTGGTGAGAGAGGTCAGAGATGAATTGCAGAAAGAAATGCTACATGACTGACAGAAAACTATTATTAATAATCCTGATGAGCAGAAAAGCATCTCAGAATGCACAAGATGTTGAACCTTGAGGCTGATTGGTAGGGCTAGAACCACGGAATTCCACATCAGGTTACATCGCACATCACCTGGACTTTTTCCAGTTTTCAACTCTCCAGTTTGGGTGATCCTGTGCCCACTCTCCCTCAGATCCTTGTTCTTGGCTGACAGGAGTGGAACCCGAGGTGGCCTTCTGCTGTCGTAGCCCATCCGAGTTCATAGCTGTGTAGGTGTCCTGCATGTTCCTAGTCACTAACTTGAAGGGTATTCAAAATTATGCATAAATATTTGGCAAGAGCTATATTAATTCTTATGAGGTGACATAAGAGGATTTAGGTGACTATCTATATGATAGAAAAACACAATATAATAATAATAATAATAATAATAATAATAATATGTTTGAGTCCATCTTGTGTATGGTTACATCTTTTGAGTTATTAATTTGCTTCAAGTAGTTGTATGTACAGTAGAATGTGTATACATTGTATGTAAAAATGTGCATCATACCAATTCAAAGTTTTAAGGGCATTAAAATAATTAATTTGGCTTTTTGAAATTGTGGCACTTATATTAATTAATTAAGGACAAATTAAATTTTCAGACAACTTGTGATGCAGTTATAAATAAATGCATCAGAAGTAATACTTAAGTATGAAGTATTATTGGCAGCTATTCTTATATATAGCACTTTGTGATTTGAATAATTTTGTTGTCATCATTAATATCATGGGGTTTATGTCAACCCGGGATAAAATTGATGACATTTCTTGGGAATGAAGGGATAAAACTAATTGACATTTACAGAAGACTTCAAGTACAGTATGGTGATGAGACTCTTAGCCACAGTAAAGCATTTGAATGATGCAAACATTTTAAAGAAGGTCGTATATCCGTGAATGACAATCCTGGCCGGGTTTGCAGTTGTTTCCGTAAACATTCATTGAGAGGAACAACTGATCCTTGAAAATCGAATGACAACTTGTCACCAACTTTCAGAAAAAATTTATATCTATCTGTGGACGCTCTATATATAATCATTCAGAAACACCACTTGCACATTACAGGAACTCAGCTGCGAGTTATTGCCGCATCCCTGTACAGTCCTGACCTCACACAAGCCATTTTCACATGATTGGGAGTTCCTGGGAGCCAGCATTTCAGATGTGAAGCAAGCAGTCTGATCATAACTCCGGCATACTGAGAAAACTTTCTACATTGATGGTATCCAAGCACATGTGAAAGGCTGGAATAAGTACATTAGTGTACTCATTGAATCAAATGTTGATTTAACTTTTTTTTAATCTGTGTTTTGTTGTTCTGCTTAATCAAAAGTCCTGGTTTGACTTGAACACCCCTGATTGTTTTGAAATATTTTTCTTTAAAAATTTTCTTTATGTTCAGAAGAATATCAATATTGATTTATCATGTTAAAACTGACTACTTTTTTCAGTGTCAGAAATATTAGTATGCAGTACAAGCCAGTAGGAGTACTGTAGTTTTTCAGTGCCATACAGATGCTTGATGCTCATAATCTCCCAAAACAGAGCTTTACCCCTGCGTATGTTTAGCTGTGCCTAGATGTGAAATCAAACACCTAGCTAATAATAACAGTATTGTTGGCTTCCCAAACTCATTTAATTCTCTCCTTGTTTAATGTTAATCAAACTTCATTACCCAGCTTGGTTACACATCGCAATATCTGTTCATATACAGCCATGGGCAATCTTACCATTCTACAGTCATGTCTTTTTTCACTACTAAAACATTTTCCTGCAATTGCTCAGTACAAATTTCAAAACTGTGGATATTTTTAAATATTTCAAAAATTTTAAAAGTGTTTCAAACTGCACTTAAAAGAGTAATATCCAATACGTTCCAACCATTGGCAGTTTAGTGTGTTGTCCACTGAAGAGCTTCAAAATGACTGTATAATTTATTACAACTCATAGCACATGCACTAACAATACAGAAAAGGGAGTACTTGCATTTTTGTTTTGCATTTTCACCTATGCTTATTAGGTGTAATAAATAAAAATGTGATAAATAATTATAAACATAAAAAAATTATATCTACTGAAAATGTCTTAAGTTCTCATTCAATGGAAAAAACATCATATCTATGTGTTTTCATCCATCGGTTTATACAGTAGATTGCAGTTGACCAGGCACGGTTACATGCTGATAATATGTTAACTGTTTTGTTTGTTTGTTAAGTGCATGAAAAAACTTCCAGAATAATTCAGAAGAAGTCGATCTGGAACATGTTCTACAGATTTTTCCGAATATCATAGGTGACTGCATTAGAGAAAAAAAAGCAAGAGTTCCATAGGAACGTGTACGGATACATCCTAATTTCTGAATAATGTTTTATTGTGTAGATGAGAAGTACTTGAGCTTTATAACATAAGAGTGCAGTTTAATCAGTTTTGCCTTTGAATGCATATTTAGACATTCATAGCTCTGTAGAGGCCTGAGAGAGTGAAAGGGAAAGTGCCTGTAACCACTCATTGCTGTGGATATGAATAGCTCGTGTTGCAGCCACAGCTCGGTTAGCCAGTGTCTGGGACTTATTATAGTGCTCGGTGTGCGTGTGTTTGTGTGTGCGTGTATGTGTGTATCTGTGCATGAGCATGTCTGTTATTTTAATGCTATGTCTATTTATGCCTGAGCACTAAACATTTCTATATGCGTATTCATTTGATTGGTTCAGTTCAGTGATTTCATGGCCCCAATCTAAAGCTGAGTTTCGTCAGAGATCTTGTATAATGAAATAAGTATGGGTGTGCGCTTACACGCAATTCTGTGTACTTATGTGAGACAACTTCTTTCCTGCTATCCACACTGATCATATAACAGAGTAATTCAGTGGGTAAATCCTGAGACTCACTGCTGCTCACAGACACACCATATATCCTGGTTGTGGCTTTATTCCATGCTTTTCTGTGTGATTTAACATGATTCCACTAATGGCTAAAATGGGAATGGGGAGCGTATTCAGCCCTTGGTCCCAGCAAGGCTCTGCCCCGGCATACAAATGAACTGGCATGAATGGGATCAACACTCAGGGAAAACAAACCACCTTGACGGTCGATTAGGAAGAAAGGGCCCGCTGTGTGAGTGCTGGGGTGCCCAATAAGTCACAGACATACTGGAAAGTCAGCAGGTGTGGACCGGGACCAGTTGGGTTCTCTGGTTTGGCTAGAGGGTAGCAGACATGGTTGTATTAATGGGCTATTTTGAACCAAACTGAGACGGATATGCACAGAAGCTCACAAAGCACCTGGGCTGTAGAGCACAAAGCCCACTCGTGGTGTGAAGTCTTGTTAAATGTGGTGGTTCTATTCAGGGTGGCTGAGAAATAATGTATGACTTGTCTTCATTGCTAACCGCAAAATAATAGTAAAAAAAAGTGCTTTAATGTTTTGGTTAACTTTAACTTTGTAACTTTTTTTTTGGTATCAAAACCATCATCATATTCGAGATAATGCATTATAATGATAGTGTTGTAATGATGTTATGTGATTTATTTTTTGTTTACTTTTCAGGCTACCGAAACGTTTCTGGTGAATGAAGACCCGTCCAGAGGTCCTGGAATGCCGGAATGCTTTGTTGTGTCTGATTCCTACCGGGTACGTCTCATTATTACTATTTTCCCTGTTACTACAATTCTTATTATCCCTATTGTTGTTATTATTGATTTGTTATTTGTGTCAGCCGTAATTACAGTGATGGACAGTGCACTTTTATACTCTTGTTAATTGCGCCACAATCATAATGTCATTCACAGCTCTCCTCAGCTGCAAGCCATTACCGTCATTATTTCCACACTCACTTTCTGGGGGGAAAAAAAAAGAAAAAAAAAAAGAAACCTTACAACTCTACCGAAGCCCTGCTCTCTCGTGGGAATGAAAATTATAACGATAATGTGCAGTGCATTTGTATAAAATGAGAAGCCCACAGTGAGAGAGGGTAGGGAACGAGAGGCGAGGGGGTTCTAAAAACTACTACATACCACCTGAAAAAAAAAAAACTGTGCTTAGCTTTTAAAAATTCCGCCCTGCAAGCTCATTTGGATTTACAGCAATGAGAGTAAAATAAAATGGCCATAAAAACTGAAGGATGGTTTAAAGAGATGGAGGCAAGGAGGGATGGTGCTAGGAGTCTGTGGATGACTGAAAATGAGATTGTTAATGAGCTGGGAGCTGGTTTTCTACTCTTTGTTTCTTTTTGTTTCCAGCAGACAGCTTTTGCCAAGTTTCTCAAAGAAAATCTGGCTTGCTCCAACATATCGAATGTCTTTGGGTGCAGAGACTAGCTGAAAAACGGAGGGAAAATGGGAAAACATGATTGGTGGGAAGAACGGGAAAAGGCGGAGCATTTAAAAGCCTTCGTTGATATTAAGAGATATCTATGAGTTTAGACAGTCTGAGAAAATCCGAGAAAATAGTTTGGATCCTGAAAAGGCAGACCAAAGTTAATCTCGCATATTCTGATCTGCTCTCTACACATTTTATAAGGACAACAAGCCCTTGTAATGAAAACCCCTGTAATGATCGACTCATTATTCTGAGATCACAGTGAGCTTTTTTTAGTATAGCGTGCAAGACTTATACTAATATTTAATGTGCAGGGTTTAACTGTGATTCAGTAAATGTAACACCTTGCAGATGCTGGCTGCAACGTGCACATAACTGCTGAGCAATCACAGTTTAATGCACAACACGGTGCGCATTTTTTTGCTCTGTAAGAAAGATGGCTGAGTGCTCCTAATCGAGGCCCGGCATATGGTTTAGCCATGTGTTAGTAAACGAGAGTTTCATTCTCTCTCTGACCGCTAAACATTGGGCTCATTTAGGGAGTGATGCTACATGAGCATTCTTAAGTGTTGGGTAAAATGTAGGAAAATCTCCTTCCTTAATCTCCCTTAGCCTGGTTTTGTCTTTTGGCACGAAAACGCTTCGTTATTTACAAGTGACAAAAGAAATAATATTCTCCCACGGTCTCTGGAGTGTTTAGAACATCTCAGTGCTTTGAGTTGGTTATCCACAATAGAACATATGCCCTATTTAGGGTTACTTATGTGCGCAATCTCCAGGGTCAAGCATGGTCACCGTCGTTGCCAGTGACCGCACACCAATACCGACTTTCAATCAAGTACACTATCTACAGCTGATGTGGTCTGACCTAACTCCATGCCACACACACAACACACTCACACACCCTCTCGCTCTTTCTTCTGTCGTTGACCGCCTGCTTCCTCCATCGTTCCCTCTCTCCTTTGGCTGTGTGCGGTAATTGGCCACACAGCGCTGGCTTTGCTCGTTGTTTCCCCTGCAGTGGCTTGTGGTGGTGCTGTGCAGGCAGCAGGCCTCATAAATCCCGAGGCCTCGGCTGTCAGTTCCAAACTTCAGCTCTGCTTCCCCACAATGACTTCACCCCACCAAGCCTCCCCACCCAGACACAGCCTCCACAACTTCACTTTCTTTTACTGATCGTTTTAATGTGTGCTGCACAGCGCAAAGAGTAGTGTAGGATTTTAGGTGCAATTAATATTATGAATATTTTTTTTTGTCTCTGCGCGCCTGACATGTTTTGGGTCTTTCAGTGTCTAATACATTTATTTCTTTTTTGTACTAACTTCCAAGCTTATATATCTGTCGCTGTCATACACTTGTATCTCATTTGCAGTGCGGGATTCTTTGCGTTCAGTTAGGCTTGTTATTAATCTTTTTAATGCATTTTGTGGAGATATTATACAACTTACATTTTAATTGGTATTATACACAGATCTGTATTGAATAATGACTTTAACATGCTATATAGATTTAACATGCTATATAAGTTCAAAACAGTATAGCCTACAATTGTTCTGTTATGAGGAGATATGTGAAATTAAATGGCAGCTCACAATATGATTGGACCATAATTTAACACTTTGACTTTCTGACCAGATTTGCAGTTTTCCTGCATTTTAACACCAAGGTAATACAATATGACACACATGGGGTGTGTTATTAATTTTTATATCATTTTTCACACCCTTTTTATGAATGCGGTTCTTCAGCTGTTATTTTCCTCGATCTTGTGGAATGAATCAAACTAAATCAAGACACATTGTATAACAACCAGGTACATTCATCTACATGCCAATCTGTTATTTATTTCTTTTGTTTATTTATTTATCTATTTATTTATATTTTTGTATGCTATTGTCTAGAGCCATGGCTCTTACAAATTCTTACACTACTGATAAAGTAAAGTGATAATAAATACGATTACAATTATTGCATTTATTATTGTTTGTAGAGTTATGATTACTACATTATTGTACAATATATAATTATATTATTTGTGTGTATAGATAATAAACTAGCAAACAGATAGAATAAAATGTCACAAATGACAATCTTATTTTTCAAACATTGCTGTCTGTGTGTCAAGTTCAGTAACAAAATCCAACAAATACCCAGAATATAATTGTGCATATTCAGATTCACCAGCCTGATGTTTGACTGGTTGTAATGAGGAGTCTGTGGGATTTAGACCTAAAGGAGCTGCAGACGAAATGGGTGAGAACTTCAGGTCCACTTGATTCAACTCGTCGAACAACGTGTGCGTGTGATTTAACGTTATACCTAAAGGGATCTTCATAAAGTCACACAAAGTCTATCCGAATGCGACCGGTTGCTGTTGTGTGTGTGTGTGTGTGTGTATAAATCATGGGAGAGAGAGAGAAAAGGAGAGAGGAAGTCAGAAAGGAGGGAGGGAGAGAGAGAGGGAGGAAAGTTCCCTCTCTTCCAAACTTTAGAGTGCGCTCGTGTGTGTGTGTGTGTGTGTGTGTATGAGAGTGTGTGTGTGTGTGTGTGTGTGTGTAGCTTTCACTTTGAGTCGCCTAGGCGGGGTTTGGAGCAGTGCGGCGTGGAGGGAGCGAGGCAGCGCGCGCGGCGAACTTGCAATGCAGCGACCGCGGCCGACCGCCTTCCATCTGCACTAAACTCGGCGAATATTCTCTCTCTCTCTCTCTCTCACTCTCTCTCTCTCACTCTCTCTCTCACGCAGTAACCATGTACTCCCCGTACTGCTTAACACAGGTAAACACCACGCTCACTCTTCTGTTTTTATTTCACTCTCTGTCTTTCTGACCATCTTTATTTCCTCCCTTCTCGTGTCTCCCCTTCGGACCTTTCGCGATTCTTTTATTATTAATTGATGATCATCGCGCGCGAGCTCGTGTATCGGTGTTGCACCGCGATTCTTTTGCACTTCTTCTTACACTTGAAGAAGTTTTACTCGTTTGTTTGTTTTTTCTCGGTGCAACATGGTTGCGAGAGAAAATGGCGCGTCGCTCGATTCTATTTCATATTTCAAAAAGGAGGGAGAAGAGGATGAGGAAGAGCTAGGCTTTAAAGTTACAGCTCGGTTTTTTCCTGTGGTTTAACTTGTGTAAGGAGGAAAGCGCTGGTCTCTGATCAGATTGGGTTCAGGTGTTTTTGCTGGATTTAGATAACTAACTCATTGCTGTTTTTTTTTTGGACAAGCCAAAGGTCACTGTCACTCCATGTCGCCTCTTAAACAGGACAATCTGCCTATTTTTTTTTTTTTGGCCACACGGAATAATTCATGGTGCACTGCATTTCGTTTTGTCGTTGTGACTTGTAGCAACTCGTTCTTCTTTCACGCAAATACAAAATGAATGAACTTTCACATGCTTCAATGCATTCGGCCTGATATCTCACTCTTTAACTTGAAATGTAAATGCATCTGTAGACAGAAAGATTTCTATGCTTTAAGTTGGAATGTTTGAGAGCACTGAGCGCCGTCTCTGTAACATGAATAAATATGTACAGTAATATGTAGTGTATGCATTAAAAGCTGAAGTTTTTATTCTGCTTACTTTTAAATGGTGCCACAGTGCATTCTGTCCGACTGTTTATGCTATTATTGATAACATTGAACATTTTGGTTTGTAGCTAAAACGTGAAGGGCTGCAAGTTCTTGAGCTCACTTTGACACACACATTGTGTTTTATTTTTTACTTTTCACAATTAATAATGTTTTTATGAAAGAGAACTAATCAAATGCACTAAGCTAAACTTATTCTTGATTATAAGCAGGTGTTCACTGACAAAATGTTTTAAAATAGCACTTAGTGCTTATATACACATTATTAAGCTTTTTTCAACAACATTATTTAAATTCTTCCTACAGGCCTAGTCAGAGCACTGTGTTTCTGCTTCAGCCCTGTTATTTAATACCATTTTGCACTTCTTATTTTGCATACTTACTCCAATAATTTATTACCGTTTTTTTTACTCTAAAAGAACTGCATAAAATTATCACAAAACTGTAAGATATTTATTATTGCTTCAGAGTAACATCAGTTTTTATCAACAATGCTTTCTGCTCTTTACAAATAGTGTGCAAATGTAATTTTCTTTTCTTAGAAGACAGTTTCATCTTTTTAAAATGTAGAATTTTGACCGAATTGTCCAATGTGGAGTGGTTGTTAATTCTCGAGGCAAGACAGCTGAGGTTTACACGTGGACAGACCACAAACTGTCTGTTTTACTGAGAAATGCCACAGTTATCCAAATATCTCCTTGCAGTGTCTTCTTTTAAGTCAAGCGGAAAGCTCCCTCCCTCCCTCATCAACTTGTTTTAAAAACTTTTGTACACTTTTGTCTGGGTTTTGATCCAAAATAATAGTCACGGTGCTTGATTTTTTCCTACCTAACACAAGTGGTTGTACGTGTATTTTACTGTTCTGCTTGCATTTATTGAAGCTGCAGCATTTTTTTTTTTACTACACAGCATGTGGGATAAATAGCTGCCTTTCGGCACATGCACGACGGATTTATAAAGATTTTCTGCACACATTTTTAGGAATGCTGGTTTATTCATGCAGCGATGGACAGTTGCATCCACGTGATGTGTAATTTATTCCTGATTTTGCAGTGGTTTTATTAAAACAGTTTTACTCACATGCCTGCTTGCCGGTCCATTTGGTTAGCAGGCCGTGGTCTGTTTTCCATTTCCAATACTTATAACAATAGTTAGCATACCAATTGAGTGAAACAGTGTAATTCAGCAGTGAATAATTCCTTTTTTTATGACTAAGATCAGCTGAAATAATTAATAGGCATTTACAGTTGTAGTAAGTCAATGTTTAATTAAAAGGGTGCATCTCTAGGTACTATAGGTAGTAGATAAAAGTAAAATCAATGTCATCTATATTTGTTGTTTCACACTTTTATTTAGACAAACAATGTAAAGGCTGGACATTTAGCACACATTTTGTTTCAGGAGTTTTCCTAGCCGGGGTTGTGTTTCTGTAAGCGGATCAGGGCAGATTTATCTCCTGTGCCTGAAATCCACATATTTACCAGCTTATGTTTCATTGAACCCTTAAGTTCCTCCGCTCCAGGTAAAACAGCATTAGTGAGTGAAATGGAAGTGGAAAAATAAATATACAATTTTATAACCTTACCAAAAGGCCTCCGGCTTCTCTTGGCTTGGATCTTTTTTTTTTCTTTTCTAAAGGATGTAGAGAAAACTGCTGTGCATGCATTTTTTTTCTTTCTTCCTCTGCTTTCTTTAACATATTGTGGCCTTGAGGTTTTCTTAGCGCAGTGTAAAATAAGCTTGATGTAAAGACTCTCGTATGCATAAGGTCCATCATTAGCACTCCCATCATCATTATAGTGTAACGCGGCCATGCTGCAGTTTGAAGGCATTATAGAGCGCGCGCTCTTTCCATTAATTACATAAAGTAATTGATAACAGAAGCGGCGGCCAAACGCGCACGTGCTGCACACACGCACTTCTGAAGGCATCACTGAGCGAGAAAGAATTTTCAAGTGTCACTAAACTTTTCCTCAGTGCGTCCGTGCGCGCGTGTGCACGCTTCCCCCCCTCGTGCACAAGCGCTCGCGCCTGCACGGCTCTGCATGTGGACTTGCCGAAGCTTTAGCGATCAAAACTCGGCTCTGTACTAAAGCCAGAGATGCCCGGGTGGACACGGTGACATGAATAATGGGCCGGAGAAAAGCTTTTCTGGACTACGGGGCGGTCGGGATTGCCGTAGATCGGCGCATGATGGAGATTAGCAAATGCGTATTGAGTGTTTAGAGGCGAGATGAACTTCCGTCTGCGGTGGTGCCAGATATCTGGATTAAAAAATGCAATAAGAGTAAACAAAAGACCCATTGTAGCAACAAAACAGACCAACTCATTTTAATCTCCTGTTAACTTCCAGCGTTTCTGCTGATTTAAATAATCTATTCAATCTACTTGTGCTTTACCTAATAAATCAAGAGATATATCAGATTATTTTTTAAACATAAAGGAAGAAAGGGGAAAAAAGTCAAAAACATTCAAAGATGTTCGTCCACATCTTTCTATTCTATAATAACTTTTTTTGGTTTTTGAATAATTAGTCATATATTTTTTAGTTAATAATATTATTGGTAATTATAATTATTAATAAGAAATTCTGCTGTTTTTTTAAATTATAATTTGTTTAGCTCTATTTCCATTTTTAACTAATCTTTTTAAACGTCCCCAAGACCCCCCCTCGGTAAATATGTACGTATGTCCTGTGCCATTTATTTTTCTACATTCTAGAACAAGACTGAACATTTCAAAACTATGAAATAAACACATATGGAACTAGTTAGTTAATTACCAACAACAACAACAACAGCAGCAAAAACGAACGTCAGCTGTTCTAGAATAGTTTTTGCAAAGACAGTATTGTCAAGTGCATTTGCAAAACCCGTCAAGCGCCGTCATAAAACTGGCTCTCATGAAGACCTTCCCAGGTTCATTTAGAGTTACCAGCCTCAAAAATCACCAATTAACAGCACCACAGATTAGAGCTGTTATAAAGGCTTTACAGAGCACGAGTAGCAGCAAATTCTCAATATCAACTGTTCAAAGTCTTTAGCATAGGAAGGAAGGGAAAAAAATCAGGAAAGACCATGAAATTAGAAGGTGTTTCAAAACGTTTGACTAATATATACATACACAATATATCTGATTCAGATGAGGTTAACACCTTAAAAATAAAATTAGGCTTCAGGAGTCGCAGGAACATCTCTCATAATGGCCTAATTACATGCATAAACCTCTACAGCTGTCTTGGCTTGAATCTATTACACTGCAATTGTCCAACCCTGATGCCATTTAAGTCGTTTTAAAATGGGTGCAGCCCTCTCGTGTTCATAATCAAAAGAAAAGTTTAGTAATTCACATCACTAAGGCTACGAGACACAATATACTTTCCCACTGAGGACACAATTAATTTACAGCATTTGAATGAACTGAAATTAACTAATTAATATAATAATTTAGAATTTCCATGTCCTTGGAGGTTCTGCGTATTATACTTATTTATAGAGTCATTTAGTCAGTATCTAGGAGAGATGTTGGCTGATGCACAACACACTGCACTTAAACGGATATATTTGACTGTGGTCATCCAAATCCTATAGACTTCCTCTGAAAACTACATTTAGTCAATTTCGCAGAGGTGAATGTTAAATCCATCTGCAGCCTCCCTGATCGCCCTCTGTCGCTTCCCAGGCCTGAAAAATGATTTGAAACAGCTGTTCAGGGGATTAAAATCTGATGAAAACACTGTTTGAACAAACAGAATTGTTGGACATTTTCAAATGAAGGTTGCGAGATTCAGCACTGTTCGCTTGTGATTTTACAAATGCTGCTACGTAAACATCTTATTTATTCACTCATGGATTATTCAACATTGCAGAGAACCACACGTATTACATACGGAACATATAATGAATCAATAATAATAATATTAATAATAATAATATAATTAAATTTTTTTTATTTTAAATGTTTAATAAACATTTTATTTGAAAAACATTATAAATCTGATTTTTTAATTTACTCTAGTAATATTGTCCTGTTGGCCAAAAGCACACAGCAGTATAATTCATGTGAATTGCAGACAGGAATAGTGATTAGACATGAGCAGAAATTGGCAGTACTAAGTAAGGCTCATGGCTGTAAAGGGACTAGTGGATGGCTCTAGTGGCAGAGGTGCAACAGGACACTGTGTTCCTTTTACTTATTCATTCTCCTCGAGCCCCCGTAGTCTTCTACGCCCAATGGCTTCTCCTCCTGCTCACTCTCTACAGGTTATTATCAACATGTGAGGTGTTCGAGTTGTCCTGCTCTCGAAATGTCTATCCGTGTATAAAAATGGCTCCTGACTTGAATATTTTCATTAAAATAGATCCTTTCCTTGATGTATTTACAGTAAACAGCTCTTGTGCATTTTTGATACCAATACCCAGATGGACATTTACAGAGAGTAATGCAGGTTTTATATTTATTGTCTAATAAATCCTGAAGACATTTTGTGGTTTTGCTATCAGGTTACAGGAATCGTGCGGCCTGAATTTGGCTAAATAGTGTTAGCTGAAGGGAATTAAAGAGCAGGATTAAAGACTATTTAGTGTTTTTCTCACAGGCTGTATGCAGAGAGGCTGAATCGATCGCTTCTTATTCGCTATCTGCACAGCTGTCCCAGGATCCGTGGAGAATGGATTCCTGCTGCTATTGCCATGGGAGTCTCCAGCCAAGAAGAATAGGAGGATATCCAGTGTGTGTGTGTGAGAGGTTGTGTGTGAGTGTGTGTGTGTAAGAGAGAGAAAGAGAGTGTGTCTGTGAGTGAGTGAGTGTGTGTATCCTCCTCCCTTCCCCTTCGCTCATGTCACTCCTGGCACGGATTAGGCCTTGGCAGAGCCCTGGCAGTGCCCGTAGCTCCACTGCGGCTCTGCGGTTGCTGATATGTTGTGCTGTTGCCATGGTTATGGAACACACACTCGAACACAAGCGCAAATTACATAATTGAGGCTGCATATACATAAGCCACAGAACGTATTTTTCCCCCTTTTTTTTGGATGGAAAGCAAGTAAACGATCAGAGCTGATCAGAACCAAGATCTGTGGGAAAACATTGAAGGCCTCTTGTAACGGCGCAGACCAAATGGCGTCTCGTTGCATCTGTTTGATAAAATGGTAAGGGCCTGAAAGGCCCTCGTACCACGTATTTAATTTGATTTGCCGTCGGTAAAAATTATTTGCTCATTTTTTTTTTTTTTTACTTTTTCACTATTTGTTTTGGTTTGTTGGTTTTCTTCGTTGATGGAGGAGGTTTTCTCAGTCAGAGGGTGTGGACATTTTCACCGGGTGGCTTTGCCAGACTTGGCGTTGCCTTGGCGGAGCATCATTGTGTTGCTAGGCAGTTTTTCCAGCTCTGGCTTCCTGCTTCACCGATTCTGTCTTTGTCTGCATAGATCGGTCTGGACGATTTACTAGCTAAGAACATAACACTCAAAGTGGTCTGCGAATGGACTCTTAGGTTGTTTTTAGCAGGAATAAACCTGTTTACAGGGAAAGGTACAGTTTGTACCTTTTCTTGTAAGACGACGCATGAATTTATTGGCAGTAATGAATGTAGTCACTGTAAATACTTGATGTATATTTGAAATGGGGCGATCCTAATATAGCTTTATCCCATTCAGTGACCTATTGTAAGTGTAAAATCTGAAATCTCTCACTTTTTCTTTTCTCATCATAATAAAATGACTTATTTAGTACCATCTACCCTCATACATAATGCATTTGCACATGCACGCACATACACACACACGCACACGTACCTCTCACACCTGCACACACTTAAGCACTCGGGACGCAGGTGTGCATTCTTGACTCATCTGTGTCAATCTGGTGGCGATTGGAGACATCACACCTCCCCACACACTGCTGAGTGGGGAGGTGCATATGAGAGAATCTCACTGGAAGACAGGAGTAATATTGCCAGCATGCCACGTGTGCCTTGGCCCCGGCTGACTCTTAACCCCTAAGACGGATCATTCTGACCTATGCAACCTGTTTCCATGTCCAGGCGCTTTGAATTAGCACGTTTTCCCAATGCCCATTCCCGTATCTGTAATTAGGTATCCGCACCAGTGTAGTAACATCAAAGCATTTCATTTCAGCAGCACAATTGGTTGTTGCCAAAGATGACACAAGATCTGATTGGTTAGTCTAACATTAAAGCCGATACGCTTATTATGCAGGTATCTCCTCTTCATGTGTTTTTGTATAAAGCTGTGAATGTGTGAGTGTTGTTTTCTATATTCATGAGGTGATATAACTAAAGCATTAGCTAAGAACTCTAACGAGTGCTCTGAACTCCCAGAAGCAAATCTCAGTGCGCGTTATTAAGCCAGAAAACCTCGGTGACCATGACAGGAAGTTGTATATTTTTATATTTTCACTCTAAAGTGTTTATCCAGATATCCAGCGAGAGGCACAGAGCACGAGAGAGGAAGAAAAAGTGAGTGTGTGGGGTGTCAGACAGTTTAGGAGCTAAACGTACCACAGGAAAAAGGTTTTTTGAAGCATACTGTGGTATAGTGCGTCTGCCATTCTACTAGCATAAGCGCCGGTCAATAATAATAAGCATTTTCATGATTATAGACAGGAAACTATAGCCTCTGCTCTCATCTTTAGCCTTTCTCTTTCTCTTCATGAAAGCAGGAAGTTGGTCCGGAGCCAGCGGTGGAAATCTATACTCTGTTGCATAATATAGCATATCTTTACCTAACATGAACCTAGCGGAGACTCGGCAGCTGTGAGCAAACAGAGAGAGAGAGAGAGAGAGAGAGAGAGAGAACAAGGGCGGGTGTGTGTGTGTGTGTGTGTGTGTGTGTGCGCGCGTGTGCCTATGAGGGAGAGAGAGATTCCTGTGAGTGTTTGCTGGCTGTGGTTTCAGGCCACAGGCTGTAGGCCTTTTTCAGACAGGCCCAGTGTAGTGTGACACATTGCAGGGCAGAGATCGCTTTCTGTCTCTTACTGTCTGTTCATTAGTTCAGCAGCTGTGAAAAGCATTTTCCTTCTTTAATATTTTCAGCAAGTTTACTCAATACAATACATAGATAAGCATGGCTTTTCCTTTTATTAATATAGAATGGCATTTATCTCATTTTGCATGGAAACACCAAAATGCATTTTGGTTTTTCAATGCAAAATGAGATAAATGCCATTATCTGGGTCTTAAAATGGCACATTATGGTCGTTAGTCAGACAAAGTTATGTTTAATAAAAAGATTTTTTTTAAATCACTAAACATCCTGATTTTGGAATCGTACAGAATTTTGTCAAAAAAATGCAACAGTAAGCAATTTTCATAGCAAAACAGGATACGAAATAAGCGAATCTCATTATCAGTGAAGCGAAACTACTGGTTGGGCAAAAAGCAGCTCCCGTAAGTGATCTAAATGTGTTTGTTGGACATTTGGAGAATGTTGAAGCCAAAAAAATGCAGCCTATCTATGAAAGGGTTGCATCGGCATCTACAGAAGTGAAACTGAAACTGGTAGTGGAGGAGGCGGGCGATGCATTGAAATGTTTTTCATGATCTTTAACAATCAGTGTAATTAAAAAGGTTTCGTGTTCAACACTTTTCTCTTCGTTCCAAGTTCGCGATATGTTTAGTGAAACTCACCTAACATATTAATGATACTGAATAACACAGTATTTAACTTTTCACCAACACAACTGCAGGCTGATTTCTCCGTTGTGAAAAACTGTAGGAGGGACTGTATAATGTTTGCAAATAAGTAAAAATCCCATAATGATAGAAACAAAACTTTTTATCAAAACTGACAGAATTGATTTAACTCATTTTGCAGTAAAATGCATTATACTGTATATGTGAAGAATTTGTTTTGGGGATTGACAATTTATACATTTATTAACTAACCCATTGGAAAACTGCAAGTTCCAGGGTTTGGCCCACACGTGAGATTTTGCATCAACTGTTAGGTTTGTAGAGATTAAGGTAAAGGAAATGAGTAAGTGAATTAGTTGCTAGGAGGTGACAATAATTGTAACTGGAACAAAAAGTTATCAAGTCATGGGTGAATACTTTAGCTGTGAACTGCGTTATTCCCTCCTCACAAAGTATTGTTAAAGACTGGCTAAGGATTTTCTTTTCTTTTTTTAATTTTGTCTGGGGTTTTTTTAATTGTTAAAAAAAAAAAATTATTTGGACTTTGTCTAATTATTACCTATAAGTAATTATTACCTGCAAGTCTTTTTAAATATTTGCATAAATTCTATAGGGGTTGTTGTTTCTGTGTTTGTCATTAAACATACAGTGTTCTGTTCAGTTCCTGATCCAGTCAAAGATTTGTGCCAAATAAAGAACTATTTCCTCCAATTGTGTTTTTTAATAAAGTTAATCTAGCACAACAAACACGGATCAGAGGCAGAGCTGGCTTGCAGCACATGGATACACACTTATACACATCATACAGGTCTCATACTCTTGATGGAAGATTTTAAAAATAAGCATTCTCATTGACTGCATGAAGTGTACAGTATGTATATTTAATTAATCCTTTTCTGTCAGTTAAGCACATGACGATGGAAGATGCATTGAGTTCAGGTATCTCTCTGTGTACAGTTTTCTTCTTGTGTTCTCTGCTGTTCTCTTTCCTCCTCCTAAATGATTGTACACAAGTACCCTGACCAGGATAATGCGGCTACTGAGATGAATGAACGAATTAATGAATAAATTTCGTGACCACTTCACACATTTTGTCACTGACTAGCTTCAGTAAAAGTAAGGAAAGAAAGTATTACCAATATTCTCCACAGAAGATTTCTAAAATAACATTGCAGAGTGTACACACAAGCCTTAATGTCTCTGTTCTTTATATAATCTCATATATGTGCTGTATTTGCAAGGGTGTCCTGAAAGTCTTCCGTCAGTATACTATGCCACACTGTATTATTATTTATGATTGCCATTTCCTTGCAGTAGTTGTCTTTTCCCACCCTTGATGAAGTCGTGTTAACACATCTGGCGTTATACATGTAATTGCTTAATTATGATAATTTCCCCTATGTATTGAGACTTTTGGGTCTCCCTGTAGGAGGGACACCAGCAGAGGTGACTGAGTCAGACTCATGTCTCCAAGTAATCATGCTTTGGTTCTTCAGCCCAAGGTTTTACACCTAGAATCTACACGGAAAAACTGCACGATTCATTTGAAAAAATGAATCGACTTTTAAAGTCGCATCCTCTGTATTGCCTTTTGCTCAGTAACGTGCAGAGAACATGGCTGCAGGGAGCAGCTGGGTGTGTGTTTGTCCTTAGGTTTACATGCCAGGACAGTAATGCTAATTTAAGACTCCTCCAGGCTGTCCGTCTTTGGTACTGACAGCAAATTTCGAGACAGAGTGGATTTCTTACAGCTCATTGAGCAGATGAGACTGCAGCCGTCGGTGATTAAATAGGGCCACAGAATCGTTTATGCAGATTCCTTATTAGTTGGATTGTAAAACTTTGCCTCTCTCTCTCGCTCTCTCTCTCTCTCTCTCTCTCTCTCTCTCTCTCTCTCTCTCTCTTTCTCACCTTTCTTTTAGTTTGGCATCTTTTTTATCAGCCTGGTGTTATTTTTTACTCTGCTTCTGTCTCTAACGTTTCAGTCCAGCTGCATAGGGCCTGACATGCCAGATGAATATGTCTGGAATAGGAGCCATATGTGAGATGAGAAAATGCACACAGCACAGGAACAAGTGGGCTTTCATAAAGCAACTTTCAAAGCTCAACCAGGAGAGCAAGTGTAGTGGTGACTGCAAGCTTCAGACTCTAGCCTTCTCTAGCCCTGCTTAAGAAATTTGAAAGAAACGGGATTATGTATCCATATGTAGACAAAATCATACACTTCATTGGAGCGTTTTTTGCAGCAAAGCCATTTTTGAGAATTTTGGGTTCCACCATTAACATCTGCTTATAAGGGATCTATTTGAAGGACTTTTCTTCTTTTTGCAAAGCTATTTGTATTCTCTTCTTTCTTTGCCCTGGAAGCAGCATGTGATTAAACCAGCCGATACAGGCGTATTATATTTCCCCCTAGATGCTGAGGAATGTGAATGTATCATAACCATATTACACCAGTTAGGAGCCTTACACCGTGCCAAGATCAGTGCATTTTTGATATGTAGGCACTCTAAGCCTGTCCTCTCTTCTCTCTCTCTATCTTTCTCTCTTAGCCGAATCAAAAAGCGGGGGCTTTGTCCAGAAAAAAAAAAAGAGATGCCTCCTGCCTTAAAGTACATTTGTTGTGAGTGAGGCATGTCGCTAGTGGGACTTTGACTGGTACAATCCCTCTACTGTTAAAACAATGATGTGGTTGTGCTCCATAACCCAATTACATCTCTCCAGAGCAAGAGAGAAAGAGAGAGAGTCTTAGCAAATCCCATAGTTACCAATCCTGATCTGAGAGCTTAAAGTAAAAGACCTTATTCATTTCCTTTCTGCGAAGCTGCCCACCAAACCTGTGCTTCATGCCACAGAGCTGCATAATTGCAGGGTGAAAATACAAGTGCGCTGAGGTTCCCGGAAAAACCCCAAAAGACTGCCTGGTCTTTTCCCAGTGCTTAACTGTCCCAGGTTTGGTGAGGCTGTTCCCACTGTAGCCTCAGGTTCCTGTTCTTGGCTGACAGCTGTGGAACCTGATGCGGTCTTCTGCTGTCGTAGCTCATCTTCCTATCCGCTCTTTGTGGCGTCGCACATCCTGTGAAATTCTTTTCTGCTCACTGTAGTTTTGAAGAATGGCTATTTAAGTTACTGTAGCTATGTCAACTTGAACCAGTCGACCCAACTCTAGGGACGTGTGTGTGTAAATTTCCGGAGGTCCTGAAATACTCAAAGCCATCTGATACCAACAGTGATGATATGGTCGAAAGTCACAGAGGTTTTATTAGTTCCCTATTATGATATTTGATGTGAACAGTGTGCCGTTGGAGCACGATTGACTGATTGGATAGATGAATGAATAAGTAAGAGTACAGGTGTTCCTATTAAAGGGTCCAACAAGCGTCTATTTACAGAGAGAGTGAGAAGCACCTGTTTGGAATGGCAGGAGGAAGTACAGCGTGCGTGTGCCATGTGGAGCTTTAATTCTGTGTGCTTTTCCATTTATTAAATTTTCGTGTAAAATGAACACCCCCTGCTAATGCTTCTGGGGGCCTCCAACTGCCAAATTGGGCCCTGTTGAGAACGGGGCGTGTTTCTGCGCTTCCCTCCAGCCAATCGAGTCTTTCAGTTTAAAGCGCATGCTGCGTCCCTACTGGCTGCTGGTGTCTAAGTATCGCCATGGGGACAGTTTAGACCCCGGATTGGCTGTTGCCATGTTTTTGTTTACCCCTCCTGCTGCTGTCTGTCGTCAGCTCTCTGTTTTCCTGGTGCTGGGAGGTCGCAGCATCTTTATTAATTCAACACGAGGAAGTTTGCTCAGGAAGAGGGGAAAGGGATGTGGGCAGTCATATTTACCGATAGGAAAAGGGTGTACTATAGAGCTGCACACGTCGGACACCTTTAAATATTCCAGTGTTGAGCACGAGTCTTTCCTTTCAGCCTGAGTAACTTTAACAGGCACTGACACAGGTCACTCCATTTCTGCTCACACCAATCCTCAATGGTGCTATGACAAGATGACAAGATAGGGTTTTTTTTTTTTAAATAGACTTAACAGTGTTAATGTTAAGATAAGGTCAGGAAGGAAAAAAAACAACCTTGAATTACTTGAATGTTAAGATTTTTACAATAACATTGTAATCGACATTAGTCCTTGCTTCATCTGATAGTAATGTATCTCGAATATACTGTATCTGGAATAAAGGAAGGGTCTCTTTATGGAATTATAATTTTTTAAAAAAACCATTAGGCGATTTTTAGACATATGTAATGCTTTCAAGATTAAAATTATTGTTCTATTGCCAGATAATTTAACTTCTTCCAAATAAACTTGTGAAACAGCTAAATTATTAGACGAAAGAACCCGATTTGAAGCTTAGACCGAGTGCAAACAAGTACATATATAGGCTTGATAAACTTACATTTGCTCAAAAACAATCTAATAAGATGGAATGTAAGTTGAATTTGAATGGTTCAATGGTTAGCACTGTGACCTCGCCCCTCCAGGGTCAAGACCAGCCTTCGGGTCTGTGTTTGTCGAGTTTTCATGTTGCTCCTTTGTGTTCGGTGGGTTTCCTCAAGGTACTCCGGTTCCCTCCCACAGTCCAAAGACATGCAGATTAGGCTAATTGGAGTTTGCAAATTACCCAGAGTGTAGGAGTGTGTGTGTATGTGTGCTCTGCAACGAATTGGCACCCCATCCAGAGTGTACCCTATCTAGTGCCCCGAGTCCCCTGGGATAGGTGCCAGGCCTCCTGCGACCCTGTACAGGATAAAGCGGTATAGAGAATGAGGGTGTAGTGTGGAGAGATTGATAGAGGACGAGGAAGAGTTCTTTTGTAGCGTAGAGAGATTGATGCAGTAGCATTTAGTCTGACGCAAGGAGGTAAAATTCCAAAGCTTTATGATGCATGCTGATGCTGCAGTCAGCACCGCTGTGGAACGGGATCATAGCTAGGTGAAGTGCATTCTGGAACTTGCAGCATTTGCTGTCTTTACAACTTCTACCTGGGATTTCTCATTGACACATACAGTATGGATGTTTTCTCTCATTAAATGCCGCTGTACTGTAACTGCGCGGGAAAATTAGCACAGGAATGGCAGTTCGCTTCCCAGATATTTCAATATACTTTAAATATATTTATTGTTTTTCAGGGTGGAGATTTCCTTTACATTTCCACTCTTTCTTTCACTCTGTTTGTCTGGGGTTGAACCTGGGTCTAGGTCAATTCCGGCACAGACGTCTGTCAATGTTTCCTCTGTAGAATTCTGGGTCACTCCAAAGGGACCGCTGACCCCTATGTGTCTGGGCCATGGTGCATAGAATGCTTCTTAGTTCTCTTTCTCTCTCTCTCTCTCACTTTCTTTGTTAACAAGCCACACCTGTAGATCTTTCGCCTTTGTTCCTCATTACTCGCTCATTAATGACACACTATTAAAGGGAAGACTTTCGCAGACCTGACAGTCCGATATCTAAAGGTTTTGTTAGGGCAAGACAATGTAGGGAATGAAAAGAGAGAATGAAAGACAAGAGGAAGAGTGAGCGAGCGAGCGTGAGGATAAAGAAGATCAGTAATGGTGGTGAGTGCTTGGGGATGGTGATGAAGAGTGACAATGAAAGGGTGCGAGAAGAACAAGAGAAAGAAAGCGCGAGAGAGGAGGAGACAGACAGGGTTGTGAGTTTGGGGCCGGCGCTGAAGCATTTGCATAAAGGGCAGGGCAGAGTGCCCAGCGGTGGAAAGGGTTGGCACAGCGCCTCGCAGACTGGCAGAGGGGGCCGACCGAAGAGAGAAAAATAGTAGAGCAGGAGAATGACAGAGAAGCAGAGAGGAGGAGGAGGAGGGGGATTTAGTCAATAGTACTTCCCTTGTTCTGCGAGAGGAGGGCCCGGCTGCGTTGGCACTGGCGATGGGGAAATCTCTTGTTTGTGTGGTAGATTGCCCCTTTATTTCTTTGATTGCGGCGCATTCAGCGTTCGGCGAATGCCCTGTTTGTGTGAACCTGCGTGGTCCCACAGTTTAGGAGTTTAGCACGGCGACACTGTTGTCATGCAGTCAGCACGGTCTCACACTTTTGTGACATTTGTAGCAATTTGTATGGCTCAATTTTTTTTGTTGTATTAATTATGACGGTTATGATGGTTAGGGTTGGGGCGTGGTTAGCACTTGCACTTTTCTAAAACCTCATCAAATCAGATAGCATGCAGGACACATTTACTCTGATTTTAACATTACGCTCACCCTTGCTCTCTCACCCTGGGGTAAATCTAGAACGTAATTCCATTACTTTTTAAGCTCTGAAGTATTTAAGTGTTGTTAGACCCTGCTGGAGGGGGGATTGAGTCAGTAGACAAAATCTGCTTCACTCCTGCACTTGTTCAGACACTTTCAAGTCAAGACGGGATGTTAATGATGGCAACATACAGTAAATGCAGTATTAATGAAAGGAAGAATTTATTTTTTTTACTCCTTTACATCTTCTTAGGCCAGATCCTCGCAGCATTCAGTCACCGGTAGAAAAAAAAAGCGCCTTGAATTGTCTACACACTTTTTTTTTCTTCTTTCTGTCTGTATCGCTCCACGTCTCCTCAGATATTTTGAGGCCAGACTGATACCATATCCTCAGACTAGAGCTCAGCTACAGTAATACCAGAAGTTTGGCAGAAGCTTCTTCTGTACTTTTAAAAAGCCACATACCCCTCCACTTTCAGGCTTTTGTGCTCCTGTGTCACCTGTCATGTGACAACGCACATTATTTTACACCTAAAACAAGATCCGTGACAGGCTTGGTTAAGGTGAGGAGGTCTAGGATCAGTTTATACATAATGTGGACTGCCCTTTGTCCATTCAAAGCCGGAGCGCTGCAAGCGTGGAATGGTCAGATGATGTCAGAGCTCGGCTGACTGAAAGGAACACTGGCGGTCAGTGTCATAGGAGCCGAGTCTATTTGTTTGATGTGATACTCCGTTTGCCGTCCCCAACCCCCGCACCACCCCGACCCAACAACCAGCATGCCTTCTTCTTTTTTTTAACATTATATGGATCCAGAGTTCGTAACAAAGACCCTGTTGTGTACATTCAAAGTGTTGCGTTTTCGAGCTTTCTTTTTTTCTTTCTTTTTTTTTTATTTTTTAGGCATGTCAAAGTAGCATGTTCATGCGTGAATAAAAACCTGCGATTTGTGCCGACATGCTGAGCTAATTGCGTTTTCAAAGGTTTTCTCTCCTCACCAGAGTTCTCTATAGGCCTGACAATGCTAAGCCTCGGCTTGAATCTCAATGAACACGAAAATCAGAGTGGTGCCAGCCGCGCGCATCGGCCCATGCAGATAACTTTGTGGTATGTTGAAATCAGACCCAAGTTAAGTAGGCTCGAGATTTCAGATAATGCAACAATAACAATGCTATCGGCACATCAAAGCAACTCGACCAGAAGAGGAATAATAAACAGCCAGTAAATTCGACCACATGAGACTTCCATCGGTTCTTTACCCATTTAACTGTGATCTTTTACTCATCACGAGAAATTCTGAAAGAAACCTTCCTACCAAGTCCGTCTTTGTGTATTAGGTTTGAAAAAGCATGACATTTTTAAAACCGTTTGCAGAAGTATTACGGTTTATATATTCTTTTTCCCAATTTCCATATTCGATCTGGATATATATATATTTCTGGATATATATATATATATATATATATATATATATATAGAGAGAGATATATTTTTGATATATCTCTATTTGTGTTTTAATCTAAAGCAGTGTTCTGTCTTTGAAAAAAAAAAAACGGATTAAGTTGATGTGCTCATACACACATACATGCACATTGTCAGATACTAATAACAATAATACAATAACACAATGTTTTTTCCTATGTGCTGTAGCTTTCGATTTGCATCCCAATGCAACATTTTCTCACCTTCTGTTATGTGAGATGAAGAGAAAAATCTGGTGTGTGTGTGTGTGTGTGATATCTAATAATAAGTAGTGGTGTATAGTAGAGCATGGTATTGGTTGAATTTCTAGGGCATGTTAAGCTACTAATGTATATTTTCACTATAATAAAGGTATACAGGTCATTGCATTAGAGCATCGATGGATCTCCATGAAAGGGATGAATGGGTACGAGTGATATTGAACATGTTGAAATTACTGTTCAGGATAATTGCTCACGTACTACAAATGCAATCAACAGGCAATCAATAACAATAAAAAGAAGGAAAAAAAAGTGGTGGATGATTTTAAACGCCGTCCCTGATAATGCGGTGGGGTTGGAATGTGCCGTACAGTACGTGCCCGTTGGGAAGCAGCGCGATGGCACGCTGCGCCTTCGCGCAATCCACGGCTACAAATTGCTTGCAGATATTTCACACATAGTAACACGCCGATTTGTAAACAGGGATAATTACAAACCACGCCACCGCGCCACCGCTTCAAAGATCTTTTCGCATCACTGCCTGGCTCGTGATCAGTGCGCGTGTGTGAGTTATATTTGTTTATTTATTTATTTTATGTGGTGAAGATCTCGGTTGTTCTTTATTATTTTTTGTGTGGTCTTAAATAACGAGCTGATGCAAATGCTTGAAATCAAGTGAAGGGGTTCACTTTTGTGTCCTTAGTTGGGGTTGGGTATCGTTTGAGTTTTTTTACATACCAGAGCCAAATCGATACTTTTAAAACAGTACCGGTGCCTATATTTAAATTATATATAAATATAAGTAGTTACAAAACACAACTAATTTACGTACTACTTAACTCAACTAGAATAATGTAACATCAATAACAGCAAAGTAGTTCTTCTATATTCTTGGCACAAATCAGCTTAAAATCTTCGCAATTCGTTTGCAGAAATATGACCATATTTGCCTTATTTGGCAAAACATGACACCTCTCCTGACTGTGGACTTGATGTCCACAAACTGTTAAACACGGTGCTTCCCTTTGCTTTTAGTTTCATCCCGTTTGTCCTCAGATGTTTCGTTCGGTTTCACGTGTTTAACCCTTTGCACGCAATTATTGAAAGACATTTGTTGCAAGTCGTGATGTCGGAATCCTTTTTGCGAAATACAGACACACTTTAGGACACTTAGCTTTAGGCATTTTAATTTAAGCGTTTTTACTTATCAAGCTAGCGCTACCTGCCTCTGTCGGAGCGAGTGTAATCACTGCTCATTTCCCGACTGCTGCTTTTATGTCAGAATGTGAAAACAACATAGACGCTTGCGTTACTACAAACATTAGTTGGATTTTGTGTTATTGGAGCTTTCTGACTCACGCTACCCTGCCTCGTGCCCTGAGGCTCCTGGGATAGGCTCCAGGCCCCCCGCGACCCTGAACACAGGATTAAGCGGTATAGAAAATGAATGAATGAATGAATGACTCACGCTCACGTGCATTTTCTCAGTCAGGAACTTATTTTTCACATACAGTGGCACCAAAGCGAAGCTTCGAAATCTGAGCTCTGCTTCGGTTTTACGACATACCAGTTATATATGTACCGAACATACATAACTCATTAGCATCATTAACGCACATGGTTTCAGCCGGTGTGTTTATTGTGTTTTAGTAAAACAGTTCTTACAGCGCCACTTACCCTAAAGACAGATATAAAGAGGACCTTCATTGGACATAGATAGGGAGATAGATATGAGGAATAGTTTGTTTTCATTTGATACCCAGGTTTACCTTCGCTGACTGACACTCAGGTATTTGGATTTAAACTGATACTTGGACGGATTGTTTGTTCTACAAAGGAAGAGACTGTGCTGCGATGGACGCGCCGATAAGACGGAAAAGTGAGACTATCACCTTTGCGCAGGTGTGGGAGAATGGATTGCATTGGGAGCCGATAAAAGATGAAGTATGTCGATGGTAGAGATGTGCGCGCAACACGACTGCTGCATGAGTTCTTCGTCCTCGACTTTTATCGAATATTATGAGTCATCTGAGTGTGTCTATGGAGAAAGCAAAACAGACCTGCAGCAGAATGCTAGAAAAGGACGTGCAGACATGTCTATTAGCTGTGCCAGCACATACATGCACACACACACACACACACACACACACACACACACACACACACAGTGACACACCTGCTCCTTGGCCAACACCTCTACATAAGTGTAATCACACACAGTTCATTTTTCTAAGCGTGTGTGTGTGTGAGTGTGTGTGTGTGGACAGGAGCGTGTTCCAGTCTGACAAACTCTGTGACACAGAGGAGATGACCGTGCATGGCTTTGCTCTGCTGTCTTTTTGTAGTGGAGTGTTCTCCGTGCTGGCACGCTGACATGTCTGGGCTGGCATCCCCATGCCACCATGAGCTAGCACATGACTCTTGCTCACACACCCTTCTCTCTCAGTCTGCTGTCTCACTATTTCTGGCCTGTACTTGCAAAACATTCGGGCCCCATCCACAAGTATACAGATATTTTTAAACGTACTGTATGGGATATCGGATTCCCTGTTAAGGGCTGTCCGGTCCCTGTACAACCGGTGTCGGAGCTTGGTCCGCATTGCCGGTAGTAAGTCGGACCTGTTTCCGGTGAGAGTAGTATACAATTTAATGTAAAATTATAGCGTCAAACTACGTATGTTATGAGTGTCTCATCTCAAGTGTGTTGATCATGGCTGCAGATCACATGTTACTTTGTGGAGTGTAATTTCTTACTTTATAATATTATTGAGCTCTAGGACTAGCGCCACCTACTGACTCGGCATGCTCATGTTTCTGGTCTGAGATTTTTTTCAGGAATGTTTTTTATATATTTTTTTAAATGGAGGGTATTTTTTTAAATATGCATATACATTACCGGTCAAAAGTTTAAAGCAATGCTGAATGCATACAAAAAATGCAATGAACTCCTTTGAACAGATCTGTAAAGCCTTTATAATGGCTCTAATCTGAAGTGATGCTTGTTAAATTGGTGATTTTTGAGACTGGTAACTCTAAATGAATGATATGATGATAAAGTTCTTGTAAGAACTATTCCAGATCATCAGACCTTCAGGTCCTAAAATAGCAACTGAATGTTGAAGTTATTGTTGTTACATAACTATCTGAAGCCATATGTGTTGTTTTCATAGTTTTTGAAAAAGTTCAGTATTGTTCTAGAATGTAGAAGGAAAAAAAAAATCAAATTTTTTGACTGGTACTGTATACATACTGTAGCATATTAATTTTTACTGTTTTTTTTTTCTGGCACAGTCTCTCTCTGTGTGATTGTGGGGTCAGAGAGCAAAGTCCTCCTCATAGGAGGTGAGGGTCAGAGTCAGGGATGCACAGCGGGCCACTCCGAGCTCGAGTCGGCCCATGCAGTGATGTGGGAAAACCACAAGCCGGTCAGAGATAAACTCGAGCAGGTTTTAAATCTATAGTACATCTCATCATTCTAGCTAGAACACATTCTTTGTCATTTAAGTCTGAAAATACGAGTTTAAAGTACTTTATCCTTTTACTTGTTAGTACGCAGGTGCAATACACAATACACGCCAGGCTCAGGCAGGACTCGCACAAAGAGACAAAGTTCTCTCGCCTTTTCCGAACAGCCACTTTCCCTTCTGCTGCTGGAAACTGCGGGACTCCATCAGTCCACACCAATAAATTCACATGCAGCGCAGCTTCTGTGTTGTCATTTTTAATGATGTGCTTCATAAATACGGGTGCGTACATTCTTTCTCCCAAGCCAGTGAGTTTTAGTTCTGCCAATGTTTTTTTGCAGTAATCTCCGCAGGCCTTCCAGCAGGACAAATTTCAGTTTTGCTCCAACAGCTTTTCCATTAACAGACCTTGCCAGTCTCTCGGGTTTGGGTGGAGCATCGATCTGTATCAAATTAACCTCCGATGTATGTAAGGATGCAAGTTCTTAAAACCGAAAATTTATTGCTTCGTGCTTTGTCATTAGCTCACCCTTTTGACAAAATCGACATTATTCAGCGTTCATTTGAAAGGCAGTAAATTAATGCGCTGCAGTTTTATAGGCCCTTCTCGGGGCGCACAGTCTTAGTGTAAAAAAAACATTGTGGAAATGTGGAAAACATTTAAATGAGGTTTTTTTTCTTACTTTCTTTCTTTCTTTCATGGAGTGTTTGATGAGAACCAGCCCGCGTTCAGGTTTTCTCCGCTTAAGTTTTGTTGTTCTTTAGTAAATGCTGCCAGAAGAAAATATAAGTTAGCGATGGAGCTTTTTTTTCGTCTTTTTGATAGATGGGTTTCATGATATTAATGCGATGTGCGTCTGCGTCAAGAGCGGGAAGAGTGAAGCGCTCTTGAAGTCTTTAATCCCTCAAGGGGATCTAATGCCAAGCGGCCTTCCCAGATGCAAAGGTTGTTGTTTTTTTCCTCGAAGAGACAGATCCACTCCAGTGCGAGCCACTATAACACATTCAGCGTTTAGTAAATTAATGTCATGTAATTGATGAACTGATATTCTCATGCAATAACTTCGACCTGGACACGCAACATTATGCACTCGGATAAGCCTATTTGCGGAAATAAAAAATATTTTTAGAAGTATAAATATCAATCAAACCAGGACGCAGAGTTGAACTGGCCTGGTTGTGCATTTTGATGAAGTCTGTTTGAATTTTAATGCATGACATATGAATAGTCTAGCACAACTTATGCCAAATAAACACCGTATTGCATTAATGAGCTATGTTGCCTAAAGTCAAGGATTACTTTGATAAGAATGTAGATTTATGCCTGATTATTTTTCCCGAAACTGAAACTCGGTAAATGTTCCAGTAAGTCTTTTGACCACTCAGAATATGACGTCAGGGATACAGCAAAGTCCAGCTATACAAATAGAAGTGGCCACAATAGAGGTGAGCCCGCTAGAAATGAAATAGAGAGTAGATTTTATTCAAATCAATGCGCATGCAGTACAGTCCTGTAAAGCTTTACCATAAAAAAAAGTGTAGGGATTTAAACATGATGGAGATCAGTGCTATGAACGCTACCTTAATGTGCAAATTCTGCTTTGAAGTTCCAGCCTTTCCAACAGTGCACTAAGATTTTAGACTCCGCTAAACTTTTTTTGTTTGTCAAAATAGAGTTAAATTACATTTCTTTGTGTATTTTGTAAGCCATGTGCTGAGTGAACAGTATAACCTTTTACAGGTTTCTGGGCTCCTCGGTGTATCCGCGTTAAACTCTCGTCAGCCAGAAAGCCTGGCATAAAGAGTTAATTTGGTTCTTGGCTCAGTCCACTGAATTGTGTTTAGGCCTCTGCTCTGAGAAGCAGGACAAAGCAAGAGAACAAAGCTGTTTCTGCCTCCTCTAAAATAGTGCAGCTCCTCATTAGTAACAAGCGTGCACCTCATTTATTTATGAACTTTCCTTCTTTAATTATTATTTTTTTAAATACATAACATTGAAACGCTGTGACGTTCTGCCGTAGGTTCAGGGTCATTCGGTATGTTCTGGTGTGACACGTGGAGACACAGTTCTATTTGCCTCATTGTTAAGCAAATTCCGATCAGCATTGTAGCACACTCTTGATAATCCAGGTAAAGTTATGTGGCTGCTCATGCAAATGTAAAGCCGGAGTGGTTTGCATGAGCAGCCAGTGTAAAACAGGTGACAGGGCTGACAAATGGCCTGATCTTATTCGCCACCCCTTATTATGTCGTTTGATTTAACAGTGAAAAAAAAAAAAAACTTTTCGATATCATGATTTTTATCTGTGCATCTTATACCTTTTTAAAATAAATGAAATACGTGGTGTATTTTGACCTTGAAAAAAAATAGTTACATATTCCTCAACCGAGACTATTATTTAAAATGATATGGAAACTTATGTAAAGTAACGGATGACGAAGATTACATTCACTTCATCAGTAGTATGGGTTAAGACGAGAGCCTTGTCTCTTTCCAGTTTTCTCTCTGCATATGGATTTTAAATATTATATGCCAGGAAAATATATTAGCTAATGAGTTTGTCCACACAAGATTTTTTTTTAATACCCAGGCTGTGAAATTGCACACTTCCATTATTCAGGATTCATGCTCGGGAGCCGAACACGCTTCTCTTTTTTTTTTTTTTTTTTTTTTTTTGCCTTCTTTTTCCTGGCCAAGTTGTAATTTAGCTGCATTTATTTGTAGGTGTTTGGGTGTATTTCTGTTCTTATTAATTGGAACCGGAATTTAACCAACGGCGACAAAATAACACAAATGCTCGGTCAGCGTCGAATGCCAAGCCGCGTTTCCAGCTCGTTCATTTCCATGCGGAAGCTGGCAGACACTTGCGAGATGGTGTCTTGTCTCTTTTTTAAGCATTAATATTGTAAGTGCAGGGTAAGGAGAAAATACACCCGCACGCATACACACGCACGGCCTGTTTAATTGAGTTGGCAGATGACTCGAGGTCTTCATCCTGATCGGCCAAGCTGATGGACCAGACTTGACACTTGACGCGTAGATAACACATATGATCGCTTGATGTATTTTGATGACAATTTAGAAACATTTTATTATTATTATTATTTTTTTTTTAATGGGATCTTAGATTGCAGATAACGCTCTGTATTTACAACATGTTCCATAGACTTTATCTGGACTGAGGTTTTCATTATTTCAAATTGAAAATAGGAAAAGACAAAAAGTTATGCCAGTTTTAAATTGGAATATATGCAGACGTACTAGAAATACATAGTTATTAGAGATGGAGGGAAAAAAATCTATTTAGTTATCGATTCAGGTCTGTTTTGTGTGGCAATTCATGCACTCCAAAATCATAATTCACTTTTTACCTAATTTGCTTTAATGTATATGTGTTTGCATTTGAAGTGGTAAAGTGTTTAGCAGGTCCTCTATAACCCTATAGGTGGCGCGCTCTAAACTAGTCCAGGCAGCACAGCTTCCCATGTGGTCGGAGCAAATGAAATGTTCGTTTTGTTTAGAATTGTAAAAATCTTTAGAAAACAAAACAAAAAAATTCATCAAGATAAAATCTTAATACTCAATCGCAATTCAAATCGAATTGCTGCCTACAGTAGGTATCATAATAATATTGTACCAGGTGGTAACTGGTGATTCCCATTCCTAATAGTCATATAATAAAATTATGAGCAAGTAAGATTTAGCCGTCGTAATAATGTGTAATGGCTAAATCTTACTTGCTCATAATTTTATCTTTAAGCCTTTAGAGGCTCTAAGAGCTACAAATTGCCTAGTTATAAAATAAGAGAGTTGTTCTCAAACAGCTTGAAGGCGTCTTTCAGAAAGCCCAAGTCGACCAGGTCAAGACTCTGATGTTGATGGTTTGTGCTTTTCTTTAAACTGAAATTGAATTCAGTTAACAATAGAAATGAGTATTTCAAGATTCCAAGCTGTTTGTCTCTGTGCAGTCCATCTTTAAACAGACCAACAATCCGACCTAAAAGTCAGAAACGTCTTTGGAATTGTGATATCTAGGCATTGCTTAAAGATACGTACTGTATGTTCCAATGTGAAAAGAAGAAACAAACACTCATCATAATAACAGGAACAAATTTTGGTTCATATATTTTATCAGCAAACTCTCGGTATCTACTTACTTCTTGCATCATTAGGTGTCTACTGTATGATTACAGCTACACAGTAAATCTCTCAGGTATGAGGTCGAATTCATTTTTCCCCTTTGCTAAAAGTAATTCAAACACACAAAACTATTTGTCATGCAAAATTCTTTCTTTGCAAAGATCCACATCTTTCATTACAGTGTTTACCTTTTGATGTGTAACTGCTAATGATAATTATTTTACTGCTATTATTAAGACAATTTGAGGTTTCGTAATGGTGTTTCAGCTCCATGGACTTTAAACAGATAAGAGACGTACGTGTATTTTGATCATAAATCAGAGAAGAAACCTGAACTTCTTTCCGTTCCGTCTTCACAGGACCGAATTCCCCCACATGTTTAAAGGTCCTTTTGTTTTTTCACATCCATGGTTCAGTCCATTGACTATTTTGGGAATGGATGGGAATGGAGCAGACATGGACTGCTGTCCACCTTTTTGACTCAAGCCTCAAGCTCGGGCTAAGATCCTGCGACACTAAAGTAGTGTGTGAGGAAGTTATAGTTAGTCAAAATTGTGCACTGTCGTTAAGTATGGACTAAAGTTACGTATTGTAGTGCAAGTGAGAAAATGTCCGAGCATGTGCCTTTTTAAGAAGAGCTGTGTTTAATAGAAACTGTAATTGCATAAATAACAGGTAAATCTTTAATGCTGTGCCTCATCAGGCTTTATACGACTAAAAATATGTTTCTATGCTCTAGAAAAACAAAATCCTCAGTAAATGCACATACTGTTCACATTTAATTACTGAGTGTAAAAGCTCTGGATCTACCAGAGGAAGCCATTAAAGACTGTATTTCATACACAAAGAGGACTGTTTGTTTTACATATGTGCTTTTCCTGCATCTGAACCGACTGACATTCATAAACAAATGCTCCTCACTTCAGGTTGTGCTTTAATTAGCATGTTACAAAGGACCTCAAGCAGGTGCTGTTTTTGACACATTCAATCCTATTTGAAAGAGATCATAGTAATGAAGAGGTTTAAGGTAAATAAGAGGGATGTTTGCGTTGTGACAGGTGGATTTGTATAGACGCCATTATCACTGCACTCGTCAGCTGGTGCCGCGTGTGGCCTGTTTGATTTAACGGCTATTTGCATGTGTATCATAGTCTGGCACATCACGTCCAAGTCGTGTGGTTACGTTCGGATCCGTGGCAAGAAAATGTGCGCCGGCGGCGACCATAACCGCCACAATATCGGAGCCGGGCCCAGCCATATAGTCTCGGTTGCACATTTCTTCAATTTCAGATCACATTTATCCTCATCTCAGCCTGCGCGTCTTTCCAGGCTTATATAGAAACCCCATTCGTTTATGTGCCTTTTTGTTTGTTCTTGCTTCCAAGTCTTTCAGTTGTACTACAGTCTGTAAATTCAGGACAGGGAGGCTTACGGTTCGTGTCGCCTGTTAGACGTTTGACTGAGCTCGTCTGGCATGTGTGAGTCAGAACACTCACTATAAGCAGCGGTTTAGGGGGAAAAAAGCTATGTCTTTATAGCTAAGGTATTTAATGCGTATTTGAAATATAATGAGGGTGTAAAGGGAAAAAAGAAAAAGAAGAAAAATCTGAAAGTCTGGAACGCCCTCATCGGTTTGCAGGAACACACTAGATCTGGTTCGACGTGAAAATGGTCAGAATTAAAATGGCATCTAAAACTGATGCACATTATGCTTGATAAACAGGTGTGTGTATGTGTGTGTGTGTGTGAGAGAGTGAGAGAAAGAGAGAGAGAGCATCACAGCAAGCCAGACATTTGGAAATACACCAATTTCAACAAAACCTTCTCAAAAGAACAAAAGAAAGTATTTTTCTTAAAATTATTTCAGCCCTAGTTATATGTGAATCTTCCATTTAACTGCATTGAATAGTATTTTATTGGAGATGAATCAAATAATATGGATGCTGAATCTAATCATTTCAGCTCAGTAGTGAATTAAAGTGTATTGATTAAAAATTTTTTTTAACTGTATAACTTTTAGCAAGATTTGGAGCAAATTTTTTGGTTTTGTTAAAAAAAATAAAAAATCGAATCGCAATCCAAATCGAATCGACACCTCTGTATCGTGATGATATCATATCGGCTGGTCCCTGGTGATTTCCATCCCAAATAAATACTAATAAATACTGTAAAGTATTTAATATTGTTGCTCATCATGAAAGCTCGGTTACACCGTCTCCCACATACACCAGGCTGAAGGATATGAGAGCGGGTCAGATAGTTAGTGTGCCCCCCCTATGTAATGAGGCCGGGTGCTAAGATGCGTGAGAGCGGCATGGGTTTGTTTCCTAATCGGACGTGCACGCATCAGTATTTGGTGAAATAGGGAGGCGGGTCTCTCTCTCATGGCTTTGTTTCGGGGTGCTAAATCCAGGAGCAGCTGCCGGCTTCTGGGTCCATTGGGATTTTTTTTCGCCAGAGCTCTGTGCTCTCTCTCCCGTCACCCTGTGCCAAGGAGGTATTACGCAAGTGGCGAAAAAAATGGCTTGTGGGGGGGGAGGGAGTGGGGGGAGGGGTGGGAAGCTAAGTGCGGACAGGACGATGCCTGCTACGACTCGGTGAAAGCGGCAAGATCGCTATCTGAAGAGTGTATGTTGAACTTTGCCTCTATGGCACATAGGAAGTGTTCAGATTGGCAGATTGTGTGCCATCGGTCTGGACTACACTCCCTCACTCACTCATTTCCTCCCTCCCTCTGTCTCTTTCTCCCCCGCTCTCTCTCTCTCTCTCTCTCGCTCTCTGCCCTCTTCTCTTTTTCCCTCCCTTTCAACTCCTGAAGCGAACGCATTGGCTGGGCTACAGACATCTCGGTGCCAAATAGGTGGGCCCTACTCATGTTGGCAAAGACTCAGGCAATGGTTAGGGAAAGAACACGTATAGGACAGGAAAGATAGAGAGAGAGAAAGAGAGAGAGAGCGTGATCGAGTGAGAGTGAGAATGTTGGAGAGAAAGAGAGGGAAAAAAAAGAAGCAGCACTTGGGTTTGCCAGCGGTCGTATGAGCTCGTCCAACATTGATTCGCCTCTCTTTTTTTTCCTCCCCATATTCTGCGCTTTGCTCTTGCCAGCTCCCCCCTTCTTCTTTGCAGGAGTGTGTATGTATGTGTGAGGGACTGAGCGTATGTGTGTGTGTATATGTGTGTATGTGTGATTCTTTTTTTTTTTGTGTGGACTCAAAGATCTAAGCAAACACCATCACCAATTACGCATTGCCAAGGATTTTTTTTTTTGTCTGGCTTAATTTTTTTTTCTTTCAATTTTCGAACTTGTGAACGGAAAGTTTATTTTAAGCGTGACTTTTCCAGTTGTTCTACAATTTTTTTTTTGCAGTTATGCTTATTGTATATTTATTCATAAATTTCTTTCGATGATTTGACTGGGAAATCTTTCGACGAGCTCCTCTTAAATCCTGCGGACGTCTTGAAATAGTAAAAAAAAAAAAAAAAAAACTGTTGGACGTTTTTTTAATCATCAAAACAATTTTCTCCTCCTCCATTCAGTAGCAAGTGGAGTGTCTTCCATCTTCTGCAAGTTCTTTAACTTCTGCCAAATTTTTTGGACTCTGCCAAACCAGTGGTAGCTTCGGCGGCGAGCGAGCAGTGAAGAAACCGGTGCAGGCTGATTCTTTTTGGGTTTTTTTCCCCTCCCCACTTTGAGCAGTGTGCCAAACCTATAATGAGAGTGCAACATGGTAACTACCCGGCTTTCTCTTTGTACCTCTTGCTGCATTGTGAGTTTGCTGGTCATGTGAACATGTGTGGATTTCTGCTGCATGCTTGCGGCTCAGAGAGGTTGTGATGGCAGGTGTTGAAGCGGCGCAGTTGAACCGTGGGCTCATGGTGGCGAGGGTTGGCGCTGAGGGGTTGGGGCACGGTGGCCCTGGTATGCTGGCACCGTGGCGCGGTTTGAGCTTTGTCACTGAGCGCTGTATGCTGAAGGTATTATTGCGGATGTGAATGGGGCTTCTGTTGTTGCTGGAATCAGCACTTGTATTGGCCTGATCTGACTAATGATGGCTACCTGCACTAAATAACTCAATTTTGGGAATTTTATTTGCGCTCCTAAAATAGCTAAACTATTTTTAAGCTGCCTTAAATTGTATTGTAAATGAGAGCAATTTTGCATTTTCTCATGCCTCATATTTTTGTTTATTTTTAGAATTTTTAAAAGTTTTATAATAATGACTATTCTTTGTTAATTTGCAATGACTTTTTTAATAGAAAATTTTTTTTCTTAATGTTCTTTCCTAAAATTTTCTTAGCTTTTTTCTTAAGTTTTTTTTAGAAAACATTATAATGCTATAATTAATTATACATATATGAATATTATATATATATATATATATATATATATATATAAACTTGGTTCTTCCTTTTTTAAAGTTTTTTTTTTTTTATAGAAACAATTTAACATCTTTTGACATTTTGTCATCTGCAAAACTCTGTCTTGTCATCTGCAGGATGAGTTCCATCCGTTTATCGAGGCGCTGCTGCCGCATGTGCGTGCCTTCTCCTACACCTGGTTCAACCTACAGGCGCGCAAGCGCAAGTACTTCAAGAAGCACGAGAAGCGCATGTCAAAGGATGAGGAGAGGGCAGTGAAGGATGAGCTGTTGGGCGAGAAACCCGAAATCAAGCAGAAGTGGGCGTCGCGTCTGCTGGCCAAGCTACGCAAGGACATCCGGCCCGAGTTCCGTGAGGACTTTGTGCTCACTGTAACGGGCAAGAAGCCCCCGTGCTGCGTCCTCTCCAACCCCGACCAGAAGGGCAAAATCCGCCGCATCGACTGCCTCCGTCAGGCCGATAAGGTGTGGAGGCTCGACCTGGTCATGGTCATCCTGTTTAAGGGCAGCCCGCTGGAGAGCACGGACGGCGAAAGACTCGTCAAATCGCCCCAGTGCACCAACCACGGCCTGTGTGTCCAACCACATCACATCGGAGTCTCCGTTAAAGAGCTCGACCTCTACCTGGCCTACTTCGTCCACTCGCCAGGTCAGTGGTGCCTTTACACACATGAACACACACTGTCACACCTGCACACGCTCTTGGAGCGGGGCATAGGAAAATAGGCATTTGAATACAATTTTACATAAAATTTAAATGCGTACTGCTCACACCGACAAATGTCTTAATGCATTTGGACTTAGAAATGATAGATATAAATCTGATGTGGTTGCGTTTCAGTTGTTAGTATATTTTTCCAGCATGAAATCTGTCTAAATCGAACCTAGTTACTGGTTTTCAGGTTTGTTAGATATTTAAATTCATTTTAAGTTTGTGTAACTGTGTGTGTGTGTGTGTGTGTGTGTGTGTGTGTGTGTTAATCTGGGGATGTATTATGGCAGAGATAGTGTGCCACAGACCGAGCTCAACTTTGTACACACACACACACACACCACACACACACACACACACACACACACACACACACACACACACACACACACACATTCCATGGGTGGCTGAACAGTTTATAATCAGCCGTTAAATTTTAGTCGGTTTTGCATCTTTGTACATTTCCGTATTTAAATGTTTTTGTCTATTCAAATGATAATTGAATTGTGTAAAGGTGAATGGTAGTAAAATTAGCCGAGCTATTTGAATTGAGTGTCCTAATTATACATGGAAGACACACGTTCCGTGAAATTGTTTCACTAGAAAATTTGTAATGATTAAAATATGCCAGTAAAAGTAATTAGCATACAAATTCCATGAGTACGGCGTTGACATTATAAAGGTCAAGGAAAAGAGAAGAAGCTGCAAGTTTATCTAACTATAAAAAAAACTATTTATATATATATATATATATATATATATATATATATATATATATATATATATATATATATATATAAATGTTAAATAAAATTTTTATAATACTAATAATAAGTAGAAGAAGAAGAATAGTGTAATGTTTTGGTGTAATGTTCAGGAGCGCGTGTCTCTGCCGCCGTCGTCCCGCAGCTGAACTGAACAATAGTTTCCCGCACTGTGTGGATATTTGGGCATAATGCAGCTCTTTGGCACGGGCCAGAAAAGAGATTTCACGCCCCATGCGGAGCTCCTTTCAGCGCTCCGTCTTGCCGTGCCTTTGCGCTCACACAATATGCCTCCTCTCAGCTTATCTCTCTTAATCGCAGGCCTTTTAACCTGTCTGACCGCTCATCGCTTCACTAGTTTTCACTCTGCGATGTCTCTATTTGCTTTGGAAGCGACAAAAAAGGGGTGTGTGTGTGTGTGTGTGTGTGTGTTGAATGACATGGTATTTTTTTGGTTTCAAAAAAAAAAAAAGAAGAAAAAAACATATAAGACTTAAATTTAAATTCTTTTTTTCTTTTTTGTGGTGTGAGTGTTTTCCATTTCCAAGACCAGGATTCGAAAACATGTTTATGTATTTTAATGTTAAAAATGTCTTCTCTCGTTATTGTCAGAGGGCTCCTATTTGTCATGCGTAATGCTGAATGAAATCTGCTCATAAATCATTTGAGAATTTGATTTGAATAATCCCTGTTTATCCTCTTCATCTCAGTTACATATATAATGTTCCTGTAACACACTGAGCACGTGGCATCGACAGATTTGCCACCTATGAGATCATTCTCAGTTTAGCATTACATGCTGAAGGATAGGGAAAGTTCTTCTGCTTGTTTGTGTGTGTGTACAGTACGTATGCGCGTGTGACAGAGTGATGCATGGTGTCCTCGGTGTTAGTCATATTTGGACCTAGCTTTCTCGTAGCACTCGTACTCTCACACAGTCCTGGTAGAAACATGTGTCTCCTCGCATCCCTAATCGAGCAGGGCTGAGTCGAGAGCCTGGACAGGCTGAACATATGAAACACATGTGCGGAGGAGAGAGACGGAGTGACAGAGAAAGAAAGAGCCATAAAAGGAGTATAACTAGTTGTGTTCTGTTTTTCTCCCTTCCAAAGAGCAAGGCACATCGACACTTCTCTCATGCATGAAATCCATGTTCCACACTGAGAATAGCTGCAGAGGTGTCTGAGATATCTCCGAGGTGTCGCAGTCCTACAAGGAGGAGATTGTAAAAAGAAAAAAAAAGTGTAAACATCCTTGTATGGTGTGAATTTGAGAAACGATTTGCTTGTGTTTCGTAACGCCTGCGTTTCCTCCACTCTTCCAACGTGCGTAGCACAAGGCTGAAACCCAGGGAGCTACTGCTGCTCAATCGCCTGCGCGTCGACGCTCAAACTCCAGCCAAATTCGTTTTGTCCCTCCGACGTAATACGAAGTGAGCAGAAAATCCTTGTGTTCCTTCTTGGTGTATAAACAAGGCAAAGTGGCGTTTTTTTGGAATGCCAGCAGCCCCCTGCTGCTCGAACGCTCCGGCCCAGGCCCTAAACCAGACCACGGCAGAACACTAGGACTTCATTCTGAGATTAAATAAATTCATAAATAAATTCATTCATTAATTAACCGATGTCTTCCACGCTCGTATTTTAGACTCAGGTGGTCCGCATGATTCCAGAAACATTCATGACAGGGAGAAACAGCGATAGTGTGTTAGATGACATGCCCGCACCCTATTAAACAGGGATTTTGCCATCCGGGACATAAATGTTCAGGCTTGGACCCCGTTCAGATTCCGGCTTCTCTTTGTGTGTTAAATAGGAAGAAATGGAAATATGTGAGTATGTTTTAGGTTAGATATGGAAAAGCAATGTATGTCTAATGTGATACTAATAACCATATTAATATTATAGAATGCTATGGAATATATATAACACACATTCCACTTTCTAGTCATACATTTTAAACACTCGTAATTATTTGGGGAATATTGTAAAATACAAAAAATATATGTAAATATGTAAATATGTGTAATATGAAAACTGAGGAATATTAGAAATGACTAAAATATACATTTTAGACACAACAGATATTTGCTTTGCCAAAGCCAATATTATGTTGAGGCTTTTTTCTCTAAAATCTTAACGACTTCATCCCTTAAATGAAGCACATAATTTAGATATTAATAAGATAATAAATTTATTAAGGTAATAAATTCCACATAAAAAATCCTTTATATATATATATATATATATATATATATATATATATATATATATATATATATATATATATTTATATATATGCCAATTAAAAGAAAAATCAACATAGTGCATCTCAGTAAGGGGTACAAGCGGCAAGAACAGATTCAGTTCATCTCAGTACAGACTCTTGGAACAGTTCAGGAGCGATGAACACCGTTATTTAAAAAGATATTTCCTCTTTTGTTGTTTTAAAGAAGGAGGTAGAAATTGCTGTCTATCACACCCCGTCTAACATTTTACAGCCTTTTGGTTTATTGCATTATTGAACAATTTAATTAAATTACCCCAAAAAAGATCTTCCCTCTTAACCTTACTTCACGCATAACAATTTATTTAATTTGAAAAAAGGACATGCATTTTATGTTCTTTATAATTCATATAATTTACAATTATAGATATGAATTAGAGTTTAGACATGCTGATGATCAAATTAGCCAAGAGACAATTTTTTCCCTCATATATAGAAATATAAACAATGAACCTATAATATGTTAGGAAGGGTGATATGAACCCAAAAAAGGCTAAATCAGAATGATTAAAAAGCAATCAAATGAATTAGTTCTATTTATCCTTCTGAATGTTGTATATTATTGTACCTATTTCTAACCTTAAGAGTTGCATAAAAAGATAATTAAATGTATGAGGCGATGTGAACGACAGAGAAGAGAAAGCAGAGGTTTTTCTGGTGCTCTCTCTTTCTCTCTTTCACATGGCCTCTCACCCTCAATCTGTCTCTCTCTGTGTAGTAAATCTCTCTCTTTAATGTAAATGGCTTCCTGTAGCTCGACTGGACAAACACGGATCGAGATTTAAAATCAAAAATGTACACGTGCAAAATCAGAAAATAAAACAGAACTACAAATATATTTAGACGATTGTTTTCTCATGGAATCATCTATCTATGTGGAAAGGATGATTTAACGACGGCTACGATAACGAAACCGCTAATAATGATTTTATTTAAAATGAGCCAGTATGAAGTAGCAGAATAAGCCGAGAATAAAGACAGTGTGAAATGCCAAGATGGAGACAAAAGGCAGTCTGCAGAGGGAACTCAGGCTGGTGTGTTCGCCTGCCTGGCAGCCCTGTATGGAAGATGCCAGCTTTTCAAACCTCCCCAGCTCCCTCTGCCAACATCCCTCCTTCTCAGCCTTTTTCTTTATGTCGTTCTCGTTTTTTGAACCTGGTTCTCCTCCTGTTCGTCCTCCGCTTCTTTCCCCCAGAACGCTTCAGTCTCATTTTTCGCAGTTCTCCGTCTCACTATGTGCAAAAAAAAAAAAAAGTCTCAGCGTTGTTTTAACACCTTTCGCAATGCGCAGACAAGGAAAAAACGAGCCTCCGCACTAATATGCCGCTTTCTGATTTTCTCGCTTTTCCATCTGACAGAAAGGTTGATCTGCGCAGACTTTTTTTTGGTTTTGTTTGGTTTTGTTAATACATTTTGAAGATGATCGATTTGCTCTTGTCTGTCTTCCAAATCAAAATGGACGCTCCTAAGTACTAAGACAGCTGAAGCGCTGGGAGGGGAATGAAGCACACTTAGACGTGTGTTATTCATTATGTGGATGTTTATCTAATATCGGGATGTGAGCAAGTATCTATATTTTATCATTTTATCAAGATCTATCGTTCTTCAGTCTAAAATTACACATCCCGCACATCCACACTACATGCACATTGACATAAAATGATTTCTTATAGTGGCATTTATAATTAATAAATGAGTAGATAAATAAATAAATTAATTATTTAACACATAAACAATTATGCACATTCAATATTTTATTTTCCGAAAAATGTATTTCATTCAAGATCTGCTGATTTCAATGTTTTCTATTCATTCATTCTTTTTTTGGTTACAGATCCAGGATATATGTCATGTTAATTAATTAAACGCTTAATTAAATGAGATTAAAAACTCACGTCATTGCCTTCTCATGTCACTTGTCAATTGTTAATTACGGTTGTTAATATCCAAACACTATGTCGTAAGGTCAACGTGTGACCTTACGACAAGCGTCTTATGAATCCCATTAGAGAACCTTGGAAGGCAGTTTAAACTTGTTAAACCGGTCATTTTATGACATCATCCCACTTTTTACAAACCGTTAGAAAACTAGAACCAATAGAACCAACTGTAATAGTTTCCATGAAGAGGGAACAGCTGTCAGTTGTGTGCGTATGAATGAATGTGTTCATATTTGCTCTGATTGAATCTCTGTATATAGGTATGACTTGATGTGTGTGTGTGTGTGTGTGTGTGTGTGTGTGTGTGTGTGTGTGTGTGTGTGTGTGTGTGAGAGAGAGTGAGGACTCCAGCAGGACTGACGTGGTGGACAGGCTAATAGCAGCAGGCCGACTGAGGGGAATAATGATTGGAAAATGAGGAGCATTATTGCGCTAGGGTAAACAGCACTCCGCTCTGGTGAAAAGGGCCCATTGAGTCGCGCTCAGGAGCACCCTGCCTTTCTTCTCTTCAGGGGGCTTCCTGCAGCTCCCAGAGGCGCCCTTTTGTTCCTACAGAGAGTAAGAGAGAGAGAGAGAGTACGAGCATGTGGGTGTGTGAGAGAGAATGAGAGAATGTGTGCGTGTGTGTGTGTGTGTGTGTGTGTGTGTGTGTGTGTGTGTGTGTGTGTGTGTGTCGGCGCAGTATTTTATTGAGGTGAGGGGGCACGGTTGGGTTAATGTCTTACAAGAGCCATGATTAGTCTTTATGTTGCTATTAGCTCGCAGCAGCAGCGACGCTAAATCCCTCCACGTTCAGGTCATTCCTGCAGGAAAGATACAGATGAAATTCTTCGTTCTTAAGCTACAAAACTTATCTAACTTTAGAATACACAGCGCTAGTTGTCAGTGTGCGTTTCTCTTTTTTTTGCGTACGGGAGTGTTACAGCTCCTGTGTGTGTGTGTGTGTGTGTGTGTGTGTGTGTGTGCGCATGTGTTTAGGAAAGCACACCCCTCATGTCACTATAGCTCAGGGACTCGGGGTGTAAACTAGGTGCTAATGCATCCTTTTGCCTGTTTTGTCAGCGTAAACATTCTAATTAATGGGAATAGAATAAATAAATGAAGCCGGCGCGTCTCAGAGCAGCTGAGCAGCCCGAGCAGAGTGCATCTGCGGGAGAAAAAAAAGAGAGAAGGCGAGAGATTATAACCCTTCCGCAGCAGCTTTTTCTGTACATAAGCCCCACTTTGTAAAACGTAGGAGGGTGGAAATGCAAACTCTTATTCCGCACTTTGAAAAGAATTTTTTTTACTTTAGATCAACTTTGGTTTCATTTTCAGAATTAGTTGTCTATTGTGACATGAATTTGTACTGCGAATTTGTGTATATATATATATACATACATACAGTACTGTGCAAAAATCTTCTCATTTTTTCAGATGTTACTTCCAAAGAGCCAGACTCAGTATTTTTGAGAGTAGTCTTGATTGAACTCCTATGGATCACTTAAGAATAAAAAAATGATCTAACCTAAGCAACCAGTGAGAAAAAGGCGCAGGTGTTGACAGATGAGCAGACTGATGATTTATAAGTGTGGTGCTGAATGCTAAGTGGTTGGAACAGACGAGGGGGGAAACGAGGTTGCTGCTGAGGTTGTTACGTAAACACTTTACAGCCTGTCACAGTAAAACATTACTTACCATTTTTTTAATTAAATTTTGTTTACTATGAAGAAATGAGGGATGCCTCAAGACCTTTACACAGGACTATACAGTATATGATGGAGGGAATATGCAATTTATTGTCTTGTTTGGTTGCATAAATAAATCCTTTCTATAACTGTGTGCTACATGTTAAAAACTGCAATTATATAACAGGAAATGTGTTTTAGTTAGCATGACGGCATCTTTGTTGAGATTACTAATTTGTCCTTAATTATTTTTATATCTGAACATTTGCAGGATGATTAATGAATAATAATAATAATAATAATAATAATAATAATAAACTCTGGGGTCTCATAACATTAAACATATTCAGAGATACTGCTCTTAATTAAACGTGTTAAACAACATTAAGCATTGCTTATGTTAAATGATATCAGGTAAAATTATTAGAAATTTTCTTGTATTAAAAGACATAATAAAGTACAGAAACCGGATTTTCAAAGAGATTTTGTTCCTCATAATTAATATTATCAAGACTTCACATTAAGGGTCATGTAATTACCTGAAAAAGGATTAATTAAGGCCCAAAGTAATCCCACATTAAGCAGTTATCAGCTGTTAATATTGCCAAATAACTACCAGCAGACCTGCTCCCTTCACTGCTTATGGCATAGAATGAATAGTATCTTGTAAAACAATATCTCTTATTTAAAGAATAAACACACGAGCCGGAAATGAGTATTTAAGTGTATATTTGATTCATTATTAATGTCCAGAAATCTGTTTTAATAAATATACCTGTAGCTTTCTCAGTAATTTAATGCTTTAACTGCAGCTGCAGAATACAGTTACGGTATATTACTGTATATTAAAGTTGTATTCATGTACAAAAAGAGAACCTCTGTGTGCATGTGTGTGTGTGTGTGTGTGTGTGTGTGTCTGTGACACGATCAAGTCCAAAGCAAAGCTAATCCTAAGTGACACTTGTTCTAGCAGGAATAGGCATTTACTGCATTTTAAGTGTGTGTGAGTGTTTGCGTGTGTGTGTATAAAACACACACACACACACACACACACACACACACACACACACACACACACACATACAGGTAAGGGGCTGCAGGGTGGCGGGTCTCCAGTGAGGGAACATCTGTGTGGCTGCTTACTGCTGAGCTCTGGGGCTGTGACGCTGCTCTCCGCCAGCAGGCCTGAGCCTCCACGCTGTCCCTCTCCACCCAGCACCACCCGCTGGCCATGCTGTGCTGTCTCACACCTACACACACACACACACACACACACACACACACACACACACACACACACACAGTACACACACACACACACACACACACACACACACACACACACACACACACACACACACACAGTACACACACACACACACACACACACACACACACACACACACACACACACACACGCACACACACACACACTCACACACTCACACACACACACACACACACACACACACACACACACACACACACACACACACACACACACACACACACTTTCTCACACACACACACTCACACACACTCATTCAAATACAGCTCTCTGTAAATCTGGCTTGGCCTCCCACACACACACACACACACACAAGCCAGGGCAAGGTTGTTTGGGCGGCCAGGGCAGGTGCAGTGATTAGAGGAGATTTATGGCGGATGCTTGCTCTCATTTTGTCGAATTTTATGCAGTGGCTTTAATTACAGTGTGATTCTTTTTTATCAAGCTCAGTAAACGTAAAACAGACACACATGGACACACACAGTGTCGTATCTTTTGATCCCAGATCTATCTATCTATCTATCTATCTATCTATCTATCTATTCCTTTTTTTATTTTGTATTTTTTTTTACACATATTTAAATTGTTCCCGTGACCAAGTTTAATTTTATCATAATTTATCGAACATGCTATACCACTCGTACTGTTTCATACTTGACTTGTTCTCTGTTTTTAGCTGCAGGCCTTGTCCCTCGAGATCTTAGAACAGCTAAACATGCTCGCACTCTCATAAATAAACTGCATTTTTTTTCTTTTCTTTTTTCCACTCTCTGTCTGTTTTCCTCTTTAAAATGCAACATCCCAAGCGACTGCGATAACTCCGGCTGTGAGAAAGTGTGCTGCGGCTTGTATCTGAGCGTGCACACGCGTGTACGTGTTCGCGCACATGTGCCACAGTGCACGACTAAGCCGCAGCGAACGGCATCTGTGAGCCTACGAAGCATATGCGAGCCAAACCACCGCAGGACCCCCGTCATCTCCCGTAATACACACAACACACTTCAGTACACCTGAACCCCATTTCACACCTGATGCTGGTAGGGAGGGGGCACTGCATACAAACACACACACACACACACACACACACATGCACGCACAGATGGGACCACGAATCACAGACTAGGGCCTACAGCTTGTGATTCAATAGAGAGAGAGAGCTCTGCACCGAGTTAGCGAGTGCCACGCTATTCAGTTCGCTCTCATCACAAGCTCCAGAAGTTCACGATTCATCTGCTGCTAATTTACATGAGGGATTTTTGTAGCCCTTCAGATACTGTAAATGCTCAGTAGCTTCTTGTTCTTAGTTGTGGTAATGACATGGAAAACTGAAAGAAATCAATCCAGATTGCTGTGGAAATTTTGCTAAATTTCTCAAATCCAGTGGTTTGCAGCTGGAGTTGCAGGTAATAGTGTAAGAAACGTTAAGAAAGCCAAACCAGCAAGCATTTTACTGAAATTGGCAAGACAACAATGAAAATTACAAAAATAAACATAAATGATAATAATAATTATTATTATTATAATACACCACACAATACAAATTGTCATCTAGATATTAAACGAAAAGTTAAAACTGCACACTTGAAAAATGCAAGGTGATAAAAATAGTCTTTTCTGAAAATGTGCATTCAGTCTGACAGCCTCATGGGTAAAAAGTAAAAGTGTGTTTTCAGCCAAAGCTCCATGCCTCTTGGATTTCGTCCTGGGGCCAGCCATGATCTCCTGGGTGGACGACCTAAGCGTCTTTCCATTAGTGTGGGGACAAAAGATCTAAAAAATCCCCATGGCCTCATCATGCAATGCCATACCGACACAGAAGGAGAAGAAATATCAAAGTACACACTGGTACCTTTTTGTCTAATGTTCACATTTCATGATGAGAAATGCTTGAATCTTTTCGCTGAGACTCTTATCAGGGTACGCACAGAGCTTCCCCGCACTGTGTAATGTACAGTACTCCTGAAAAAGGCGTCTGTATGCAGCGCGACCAGGAGCGTGTTTTTCTGCTCTTCTCCTGAGGTCTGTTCAGTGTTATACCATTCACCCGAGTTAACCCGAGGACCTGCGGATAGAGCACGAGTGTCTGCTGCCGTTGCTCATGGGCCAAAAATTCAAGCTGCACCAACACACAGGAGGTGACACAACTTACATGCATACGAAGGGAATAATGCATGAAGCAGCTTTTCTTTTTGCTCTCTTTTTCTTGCCTTAAGCTCATCTGTATTGTGGTTAGATTTTTATCTGTGGTTTTGGCTCCAGAAGGGCCTAAGAATGGACTGCCGTCACTGATACCGTTATTATTTGGAGATGGATGATTTCTGAGGTCTCCTATTTGACTGTCATTTGTGTGGGTGGTGATTTGCAGTGCACGTGTGAAAATGTGCTTGTTTTGAACATGTTTTCAAGCCTCCCTGTGTATATTAAGCTGTGCATAACAAAATAAGATTTGAATGAGCTTCCAACCGTATGCAGATTTTAATGAGATCATGTGAAACCCTTGCAGAATATCAAGGTAAGGATTGCTGTGCTGTTTTCTTGAGCTAAATGCTGGCCAAGTTCGAGGTATAGGGCTTAAATCTTCACTGTTCCGCCAAGAATTTAGCTCGACTGTCTTTAAAATAAATGTGGTGGCCAATTCATGTGTGAAAATGATTCCGTGTGGTCCCAGAACCATGTGTTGATCAAAACCATGCAATTTGAGTTGTGTTGAATATGCAAGCAGCAATGAAAAGCAAACCATTGAGGTGATAACCTGGTCATTCAGCACATTCAGGTCACCAGCTGACTTTCTTTTTATTGCCACATAAGGTTGCTGACCGTAGACTTGACCAACGGAAGCAACCCCAGATCATTGGGCACTATCCATGCTCTTCTTACCTTCATTCGCCCATCACTCGGGTATAGCGTCAATCTGGACTCATCGGACCACATGACCAAATCTTTATGCTCCCCAGAAAATCTTATAACAACACAACTGTTTAGTCCCTATACTGTAAGTTTTTGTTGTATTTAGTGTGTAGAAACATTCTTTATTTCACTGTTAAACATATTGTCGATTTCTTTTCACAATGCAACTTCACAAATTGTTTAAATGATTAGATGATTCATGTTACTTTTCCGACAATATTTCTTCCAGGAAGTTGACAGCTCAGCACTATCCTTCCAGGATTTAATAATGCCTTGGCCAGTTCTCATTAGTTGTTTTCTTTACCTTATGCCCGCCAATAATTTGAATTTTGGAGCTAATGTAGAACCCTTAAGGGCTTTTGGTTGTCCCTCTGTGGGAACTGTTAATCTAATATTCTGTGTGAAACCCGAAAAAACAAAACCAAGAACTCTTTACGAGAATAGGATTGAGAAAGCCTTTTAAGATGATAGTTTCAGGAAAGAGAACACCAACGTTCACTCTAAACACGGTGGTACTTAAACATAAACATTGTATGTAAGGATTTTAAATGCACTCGTTTGTCTCTTGTTTTTTTAAAATATGTTTTTATATTTCTGGATTAAAAAAAAAATGTTCAGTTTAGACAGATGTAAACACCACTGTGTAAACATCTAACTCAATAATAAAGTAAGATCTTATTACTGTATATACTGTACAGTACTGTGGACTTGAACCACCCCTCATTTCTTCATATTAAATAAAATTAAATGACATAGATCAAATAAAAAGAAATGTTTCAATGTAATAGGCTGCCATGTGCCTAAGGGTATAATTGGTTGATTATACCTCGGCTGCAACCTCATTTCCCCTCTTGTCTGTTTCAACCACACAGCATTCAGCATCACCAACATACTAAACATCTGCACGTTTCGCATTGCTTCGAGCCTTAAGTTAGATTGTTTTTTGTTTTTTTTTATGCTTAAGTGATTTATTCACTGTGTGGCTTTACATTTCCTCTGAAACTGTTCAGGTGCAGGGCCCTTAACTGAACCTCGGAGCCAAAAACTTGGTAAAAATGAGAGCCAAAATGTCCTTCCGGGAGCCTGGAGAACTATTCCTCAAGCCGATGTTAAAAAATCTGACTCCTTGGAAGCAAAGTATGAAGAAATGAGGGGGTTCAAGACTTTTGCACAGCACTATACAGTATGTACAGTATATACAGTGATGTGGCAAAATGAAGTGTACATTTTGTAATTAAAGAGCTTAATGTACAATAATATGTAAAACATCTAATTACCCATCAACACACAATAGAGGTTGTTATTTTAAACCATGCATTTCTAAAAGTGTTAACTGTCACATAAACATTATGCATGTACATATCTAGATCATTTGAAGCCATTTACCCTCAGGAGTCAGAAACGAATGGCCTTCGAATCTGTGTGAGTCACACTGAGCTGTAGAAATAGTTCATGTTAGGCATGACATCATTGTTTTGCTTTTACTTCACTTATGTGGTAGAACAGGTTTCATGGTTTATTTCAGTAACCTGTTAGCATCAGTGCTAGTTCGAAATCTCTTTAACCCCTTCACACTCCCTTCACACTCCCTGTGATTTGCGTGAAGGTAACTGGAGCTAGCAGCATCTGTTTTTAATAGTATCTGACATCCTGACGCAATACAAACTGTTGCACACATTTCTCTCCCTGAGCTAGCCCAACGTAGATGTTTCCTAACCATACTGTAGATCAACACCCCCACCCCCACCATCTCTCTCTCCCTCTCTCTCTCTCTCACTCTGTCTCTCTGCTCTGTCCCTCTGGAGGTGTCCTGACTAGACCTTTCATTCAATTGCTCTTTAACACACTGAGTCTTTGTGGTGGTGTTCTTTCACAAGGTGTTTGTGAAAAAGAGCAGCATTGCTGTCGTCTCTGCTTTCGACTCTCACCCCACACTGCAGACCGCACAGCTCTCTCCCTGGCCTGCTTAGTAAACAGTCATGTCCTACACATGCCTTGCTCAGGAAAACACACTCACACACACACACACACACACACACACACACACACACACACACACACACACTTACACACACCTTGTAAAAAACTGAGCTTTAAGTTAAAGTCTTTTTTTTTTTTTTTTTTTTTTACACATTATTTGTTTAATTCAACTGTGAAATTTATCCTTAAATATGAAATTTGTCTTCATGAATTTTTGCCTGTTTTGTTGGTTTATATAGTGCTTTCTGTTTGTTCCCAGGTAGATATTAAAATTCTGCGAAAACAATGTAGAACCTGTAAATAGATCAATAAATTGATATACATACCAGCTGAAATTTCTGATATCTTAAGTATTAGATATAAAATATTTACATTGTCTTAGTTTTTTAATCTTAAGTTTACTTTCAGTCATTACTGCCACATTTGATAAGCGTAACTTGCTCAGTTTTCATCATGACATTCTATTTTCATTTTCCACTATTATTATTATTATTATTATTATTATTATTATATAGCTTAAATATTAAAAGTATATTTAAAAAAAATCAACAACCAGTATTTTATGCATTGACATAAGATGGATATTTTAAACTATGTTGTTCAAGGTCATCTGCTATTATAATACCAGTGACTAAAGAGTTTGTTATACCTCAATGAAACTGCTTTTGAGATCCGATGAAATAAACCTGGGAATGCCCCGAGCGTTCACAGGCTTTCTGAGCAGTAGGAGGACCTTAGCTGTCCATCAAATTGGACAAAGGGGACAAAGGGGATGGACAAAGGGGATATGCGAAAGCACGCATTTTGTTGTTTTCAATGAAATGGCAGTGCTTTGACATGTACAGGTCATAACAGACCTCATCTGACATCATCTGTTTATTTAGACATAGGGTCTATACAGATTATGCATGTAGTGGTTAATATATTGTAATCAGGTTAACGTATCATAAAGGCAGTGGAGCTATTTAGTTTTTTTATTCGTCAAGGGATTGCATATAGGGCCGGCCGTAGTGGCCATGGCTGTGATGTTTAATAAGAAGACATCTGCTCATGGCTCAGACTGGGTCCTCTGTAAGCTTCTCACAAATACATACATTAACACTCCACAACAACCCCCTCACATGCGCACTCTTTCTCTCTGTAACAGTGGTTTACCCTACATAACATTCATACACACATAGACACTAATACTTGCATATGCTTATGTATTAATGCCCCATACACTCCTGTATAAATATGCAGGCCAGCTTTCTTTCTGAGGCAACTGTGTTCATACAGCATCTCTTCACGTTAGAAATGGGCGAGAAATTCTTTTGTGTGGCAATTCATGTATCGCTACACTGACCCCAAAATCAAAATGTTTAAATACATTTTTTACTTAAATTTGTTTGCATTTGTGGTGGTAAAATGGTGCCATTAATCCATAATCCTACAGGTGGTGCACTCTAAACTATTTACACATTGGCAGGCAGCACATCATTTTAAAGTTAAGAATTGTAATGAAATCTAAAATAGAATAATAAACTTTGGAATCAGAATATCAATCGAATCGGCACTCAGGTATTGCAATCATCTGGTTTCTGATTTCCATCTCTACTGGCTTTGTGTCTTAATGTAAACTCTTCTTTTCTAGCCATTCCTTGGTTTAGAAGAATTAAGAAGGGAGTGGGGAATTATGTTGCAGGTTATGTCACAGTTATTAGCATTTCTGAAGGTATTTCAGAATAAATATTTGAACCATAGGTATTTCTATACCCATCCATCCATCTATTCATTCATTCCTTCTGTCATCAGGATCAATGGCAGACTGCAGTAACCTGTGACCTCACCCCAGCGGGCACTGATCTCTTAAGTTGAAGTGACATTACTAAGGGCTGGGTATTTTCTCAATACATTAAAATATAAATATTTTTAAATAAAAAGGTTTTTCAAAAAATAACATTTTGGCGCTCTCATTAATACTGTTGCTAAAATGCTCTCATTTATCTCTTTCGATATTTAGCTAGCGCACTAAACTACTGTCAAGGTTGTTTAGAGTTGGTGGTGGCGCAGTGTATCTTAAATATTATTTTACTCTTGTGTAATTCAGACGAGCAAAGAGAAGATGACATCACACCAACTTCCTGTTTGGAAAGAAAATAAGAGTTTCTGGCCTGACTGTTATTTATTTAATAAAGAAATGGAAGTATAAATAAGTGTGTTTTGAAAATTACATGACATACTGTATAACAGGTTTATGTATTTACCATCAAATTATAAAAAAAATTACATAATTTAAAAAGTTGCATAAGTGCCATTCAGCTTCATGCTGAGCTGTTCACCCTAAGTATACCAGCTGGGATCCAGCTGTACCCTGCACATTTTATTATGTGCACTGTATAAGGCTGCTTTCACACTATGCACAACCGATTCGCACCATGCCCGGGTACAATTGCTCCACCCTCCCTGCCCCACTGACCAGTGTTTACATTATTATATTATTATTTACACTTTTTGATACCGCTAAGAATGAAGAACAAATCGATTAATTACGTTCTGTATCATGTGCTGGGACGATGTTTCGATTTGTTAATAGAAAATATGATAGATTTTGTTAAGTGACTGCATGTAGAATATGGAATCTGAAACATACAAACACATCAATCAAACACGTAACGTACGCCATTCGTACTGTTCTGAACACAGAGTTGTGTATCATGGCATCCGTTCTGCGTTTTTGTTAACCTAAACGCACACACACACACACACACACACACACACACACACACACACACACACACACACACACACACACACACACAGAGTAATATGTATGTCATTACTACAGCCCTCTATTACTCCAGCCTTATTGTGGTCAGTGGGTGGCACTGAGGCTTCTCATTATTGCTGTTTTAAAGCCACTTCTTGGCTGTCGTTACACTCTTCTCCAAATCTGTCTCTCACAGCATTTGTTGCTCTATCCTTCTCCCTCTCTCTCTCTGTCTCTCTCTCTCTCTCTGTCTGTTTTTGTTTATAAAATTTGGAAAGTGCCATTCTGTGACACGTACATTTGGAGTGTTACAGTGTCATGGTGGAAAGGCAGACGTTTGCACGCGGCTTGGATTAAGAAATACGAGCGGCGGCACATTGTTCTGCCCCGGCGCTGCCTGCCAGCACTCATTGTGTTTTGCGTTCCAGAAGCGATGGGTCCACGTGACCCGCTGCCCTACTGACTTGTATATTCGGCCTTAAGTTTCAGTCACGCCGTTCGTGTCCCGGAGACGGGAGCTGGAGATTTACAAGTGTTCGTCAAACAGCGAAATTTCATTAGTGTCACTGACCCGTTTTGTGTAAACAGCGCTGATCGAGTTGTAAGTTGTAAGAGAAGACGGAGGACAGAACAAAACCGACCGGGGTAGCATGAAGGACCATGGAGGTTTTGTTTAGATCTTAGAAGCCGAGACAGTGAGAGAGAGAGACAGAGATACTGTAGGGTGTCACATGATCGAGAGCAGGTTCAGCCGAGGACACGGGGCAGGTAAATCCAGTTTCGAGTACTGAATGTTCTCTAACTTTGAGATCTATAGCTCTGTCCCCCTCCTCCTTAATCCTCCTTCCTTCACAGATCAGGTGAAGCAAGGTAAAGATCCCCTTGTGCCTCATTCTGTATGCGTGCGTGTGTGTGCTCATGTTTGTGCACGAATATGAAGTATGGGGTGTGTCCTCTCGTACGTGAGCTCAGGGTCGAAAAAGATGATCCATGGGCAGGGCTGATTTGATTGATTGCGGCTTTTGGAGGATTTCATGACGAACAGTAAAAAGAATGTCTTCTTCTTTCTGTCTTTCTCTCTTTGTCTTTCTCCATCTTTGCTCTCTCTCTCTCCCTCCCTCCATCTCTCCCTCTCTAACATCTGTTATACATTTCAGAGCCTGCTTTGGTTATGACATTTATTCCTTTTATTGTTTTTTAGCATTAGTGCAGCTTCTCCAAACAGAACGCACCACATCTTTTGCAAACGTTTTTAAAAGTTTGAAAGTCATTGATCCAACATACACAAGTTACTTTTACAGTAGATTCCAGTTCCTATATAAAAGTATTTGTTTTAAAATAAAAGCTATGATTATTTTTTTCTCCTTTCATTGTGAGAATTTTCACATTTATTTGTACATATCTTACTATGGTTTGGATGACGAAGAGTCATCATAAAGTCATAATAGAGATTCTGCCTCTGATGTGTTCTGTGGTTCTGTGGTTAGCTGATAAAACTGTTTTTATCAGAAAAAATTTTCTTTTTTCTCTTTTTCTCCCTGAATTTCTGAGTTATGAGTGAGAACATGCAATAGTCAATAGATTACCTTCCATGTTAAATATGTAGTTTGCATAATACTTTCTGACTCCAGTCGTAATTCCCAATGACAGAAGTTACAATCTTGCTTAAAATTTGCCAGAAAACTAATTATGTTATTAAGTAATAACTTTCTCTCCAGTTAGATCACCTGCATACTTCCTACCCTTATCATACAACAGCATCCTCCAAGGCACGTACAACTGCGTTTTTTTCAGCTGTTACTGGGACAATGCAGCAGAACACACTCTGTGCTCTTTCACATACGTTGGCTAGTATCCCTCTGATCGATGGCGAGAGAGAGTATCACCATTCCTCTCATCCAGACAGCACTGCCAGATTTGCTCTCATGGGCGCTTTAGGCTTCAGTCTCACAACTTCCTAATGCTTTTCTGTTGCAACACATTGGTAGCATCTTACTTTTTTAATTTCATGAAGCTACGTAGCTACCAGCTGGATTTTTGTTCCAGCTCAGGTCAAAGTTAACATTCTGATTCATCTACAACTGGCAGGTAAAACCAATGAATCAGTACAGTTTACAAAGTATAGCTTTCTGTAGCTCTGTCTCGCTGTGACATCATTAGATACCAGAGATCACCAGATACGATATTATCACGATGCCTACTGGAGGTGCCGATTCGATTTGTATTGCGATTCTGTAAGTGTCATGATTTCATAAATATCCCAATTATAAAATGATCCCAGGATTTTTTGAGATTTTGTAACAATTCGAAACAAACTTCACACCTACCGCACAGCTGTGCCACTCCAAATTAATTGTGTTTTTAAAAAAATCCATTTTGGAACCAGTGTGGTGATGCATGAATCCCTACACAAATGAATCGCAATAAATCATTGAATTGATTTTTCCCGCATCTCTTTTAGATCCACACAGGACTACTGAATATACAATGGACCTATGGCAGATCTACATGCCACTAAAGGGCACCTTAACACACTAATAAGCCATGATCTTAGTGATCTAACTGTACTGCGATGTCTCAAGATTATTCGGAAATCATAGTAATCCATAAAAAAAGTGAAACTGGGGACTGGACAAGAAAACCACATTTTGTCCTAGTTATGGAAATACAGGACATTTGTAAAAAGACCCAGACCACCACTACCACCACCACCAAAAAAAAAAAAAAAAAAACCCGCCAACAAAACGAATCACTTTCTTTTTGCCAGTAACGAAGATTATAAGTTTGATGTGCTGCTGGGAAACTCCTCCCAGATTTACAATCTTTACTCAATAACCAGCAAAGTATCAATCGGTGCTGCACAATTAAATGCATAGTAATTGAAATTGCAATATGGATGGACCCATGCAGTTATTTAATCGCAAATACTCTAGAGTTTATGTAGATTTTTATAGATAATATAAGTATTTGTTTTCTTTTTTATATGTTGAGGTCATAAATAAATAAACATCCTCTTATTAAAATCATTTGTGCCATTATTTGCTGTTAGGCTACAGTAGAAGAATACAGTACAAAATGTTACATTTAATAGTTATGTATCATAGTTTAAATTATAAGCGCAATATGTCAAAAATGATCTCAATGTATATATTTTAAATCATGCAGCCCTGGTATTAATGAAGAAATTTGACATCTGTAAACAGCACGATGCCTCCTCAATATCAGAGTGCTCAGTGTTAAATAATAGAATTCATGTTGCGTTTTATGAATAGGTTTAGTATTATTCTTGTGTAAGTTATGAAATATCCCAAAGGTTTATTTATTTATTATTTTTTATTACTTTTGGTAAATAGAAGCTGTGCAAGTTTTAGTAGTATTTTAGTCATGTTGCATAATCATTTTTTGCAACTGGAAAAATATCTGTTAAAAAAAGTTACACCATTCCCATTTGCTTATTTTTTAAAATACAATTTATCTTTTTATTATCAGCAACTTAGTTGTTTTTTTGTTTGAATAGTTTTAGATTTAGTTAACCGTATTCGGAGCGATTTCTCCAGCCCAGCGACGGCTAACGGCCGATTCGTGCTGCCGGACTCGGTGGATCTCCTGAGGTCAGGGCTGTAGAACTCACAAAGACATGTGGAATGCTGCTTGGTGGCCAACACAAACAAACAGGCTCAGTCCAGCAGCCTCGCAGGACCCACGCTGCAGTGTGGAGCCTCAGGGCCTGCAGGAACCCATCCATAAGCCACACACACACACACACCGCACACACACAACGCACACTCACACACAGCACAGGAAACGACAGATTCATCCACATGAGATCCAGTGTGAAACGTAGATCAGCCTGAATCATAAGGAGTTTTTCAGAATAAAAAGCAGCTGTGGCGTAGTAATCCCAGGACAACATGATTTAATCTGCAACCCAAGTAATTGAGGGTTTCGTTTAATTCTATAGATATTTTTATTGGCACAGAAACAAAGTCACCTAGAACGTCCTCTCCGGAAGATGATGTAGGACTCCACGCAGAACTGAAGAAACCCGGTATATAATTTGGCAGTAAAGAAAGCGACGGTGGCGGCGCATAATATGGAAAGTATGGTATGATTTATGTCCACAAGCAGCTGAGCATAACCAGGTTTGGACCAGGTCCCTTGTACTGTATATATATATATGTGTGTGTGTGTGTGTGTGTGTGTGTGGATGGATACATTATGCTTTTCTGTGTGTTTTTTTTAAAGAAAGTCAGTGACTCATGCTTTATACCAAAGAAGACTCAGAGACTGCCGAACCCATTTCCCCCCTATGAATTGTACAAAAACACATGGGCCTTAAATGTAAAAGAAAACACCTTCAGGAAGATGAAAACAGAGCACTGTGCAGCCTAGAAAACGTTCCACGTAACACTGAATCTAACGCCAGAGAGAGGGAGACATGGAGCGAGATCTGTCCTCACATTTGCTATCGATTTAAAACCCTGACAGTAAGCAGCAGGTTTCTCCAGAATGGTACTGGAGATGAGGAATGTTTTTATATCAAAGGGAAAAAGACGGATAGATGTGGCGATGAGAGAGCAAGAGAGCGAGAAGGGGGAGTGCATGAGGCAGGCGGGGAAAGAGAAGAAGAGGAGTTGCCGCGTAAAAATAGCACGTTGGCTCCAGATGTGTAAGGCTAAGTAAGGCTAAGACTAAAGAAAGGGATCTTGACCTCAACCTGACCTGTGTCTTCAAAGTCAAACCGCACATGAGCCTTACGCACTGACACACACACACACACACACACACACACACACACACACACACACTTACTGTATAAGATCAGGTAGGTTTGGCAGATCAGACACACATAGCTGCTTTTATGTCCACTTTTAGGTCAGCAATCTGAAGCCAGCAACCACACACACACACACACACACACACATACAGTACACACACATAGTTGAAGCCACAGCATCTCAACTTTTCATTCCAAGAGTGTGTTAGTAGGAGGATTTATCATCTTTCCTGTGGCTTTGGCTCTCAGTATTCCCGAAAAAGCCACAGATTTTTTTTCTTTTACTTTAATTTGACATATTTTCTTCCACCACCCTAGTCGTGAGCCTTGTTAATGTGTGTGTGTGATGACCATGAGTTATTAAGCACTGATTATAAAGCCACCCAGGCAATTAACAAAATACTGTTGAGATTTGAAAACTAAAGAATTTCACACAAAAAAAACACAGAAAAACTTTGTAGTAGTGTAAATATATAGAACTCAGTTTAATGCATTCATGTCAATAATAAAGTGATGTATTGCCCTATTAATCAGTTACTCACTTCCTATTGGTTAACCCTTATTCGTTTAGAAACTATAATAAACAGCAGCTAGGAGTGTAAGAGGTTAAGAAATTGACACAACTTAGCGCACTTAAAGGTATTCTGCATGTCGCATGATGTAGATAATATACTGTAGCATAATCTTGGTTCCACCTCCCATGCGGAATGCCCGGGTTCGATTCCCAGCCAGTACCCAAACCCCAGCCACTGGATGCAGTGCCGGTCCCAAGCCCGGACAAAATGGAAGGGTTGTGTCATGAAGGGTATCCGACGTAAAAACCTGTGCCAAGTGTGTATGTTCGTCCCAGGTCTGCTGTGGTGAGCCCTTGCCGGGACCAGCTGAAAGACCAACAACAACAGCATAATCTAGATTAAATTAGTAGATTACATTACATTGCAGTCTGTGGCTTAGTGTCACTTCGCATCTCCTGGACTCGGGGCTCAAATCTCACCTGAAGTCTGTGTGTGTGCGGTTTGCATGTTCTCATTGTGTTTGGTGTTGTTCCTCAGGGATACTCCAGTTTCCTTCAGCAGTATTTCCAAATTGCAACTTAACATATGATTGGGTGTGCGTATATCCTGGACGTTCCCTGGAACAGAATAAGCAGTAAAGATGATAGATGGATGCATTGAATGAATGGGAAAAAAAATAGACAATAACCAACTAACATGGATATTATGTGAGTAAAGCGTCTGATCTTTTAAAATTGACAGATAACTTGAAGAGACACATCTGTCTGTGGGAACTATACACGCAAATATTCACGAACACCACAGGAACTCGTCTGAGAGTTATTGCTACATCCCTCATATAGTCCTGACCTTACTTCAGGATATTTCCACATGTTTGGGCCATTAAAGGAGTTCCTAAATGGGAGCCCAGCATCTCAGACATGAAGCACATTATGACTTCGGTATACTGAGAAAAGTTTATGGTATAGAAACACCGGGATAAGTGCTTTAGTGTGGCTGGGGAGTCAATAGAGACATAAAGGGAGTTTTGAGTTTTTACTCTCATAACTATGTTCTGTTATTCTGCACAATCAAAAGTCCTGGTTTGACTCGAACGCCCATTGTATATTTCTTAACTTTAAAATTATCGAAGACTTAATTATGAAAGTATTTGTGTACTCTGCTCACGCTCATATGGTTCATATTTAAAATGATTAGATGGTCACATGACATCTCTCTTCTTTTACTTTGTCACTACATATAAAATATTGCCTTTTGCTAAGCTTTTCATCAGAAACTATGTAATATTATTCAGGGTATGTTGATTTAATACACATGTTCCGCACCTACACACACATGGACACATGTGCACACAACAGTCCGGCCAAGCCTAACCGCGCAATTGAAAGACTTGAATTGCAGGTTCGTCTGTGACCCTCGACCCCAGCGACGGGAAAGAGAAGTTGAACGGAAAGAGACCCAGAGTGAGGGATGATGGTGAAGGAGGGAATTGGAGAAAAGATGGAGGCAGGCAGGAGGAGAGAGAGAGAGAGAGAGAGAGAGAGAGAGAGACCAGATGTTTCATTTGTTTAGATTTGGACAAGGCAGAAAGGATGAGTGTAGGAGTCAGCGGACTCTTTGCAGTTGAGTGGATTTCTGTGTGTGTGTGTGTGTGTGTGTGTGTGTGTGTGTGTGTGTGTGTGTGTTGAAAAAGACAGCAAATCTTACATACTGTAATGTCACCACATGTCTTAACACAATATATTTAAGCGAGCATACAAAACAAGCAGGTGTGTGTGTGTGTGTGCGCGCACTTCATGACTAAAGTACTCTTCATTTGTGACAGGTTACGGTCTCTCTAAAATCACGTGCACAAACACACACACACACACACACACACACAGACACACACACTTATCAGACAGGTCTGACAGAAGGGCCATTAGGAGAATATAGCTGAAGGGAGACTGTGTTTTCCTATCGCCACTCCAGCTGTGTTTACTGTGCTCTGTGTGTGTGTGCGTGTGTATATGTGTGTGTGTGTGTGTGTGTGTGTGTGAGAATGTGTGTGTGAATCATTAAGCTGTGGAATGTGTGAATGAGAGAGATGATGGAGCTATGCCCAAGCTCTTGTGCCACATACGCTAAGGACTGGAATCTCGAGGCGTCTCACGAGTCTCGACACCTCTGCGCAGTATCAGATCCTTTCTTCTTAGAGTTTTCATCCTTTTTTTCCTGACCACCTGTTTTTCTCTTTCCTCCAACTGTTGAAAAATTAAGGGTTTTTTTTCATGTATTTATTTATGTAAGGGTATAAACTTCATATTTGATTATTTTAAGATTATTCACAGTTTTACTGTTACTTGTTTCACATGAGATACTGAAAGGGGTTTTATTTTATTTTTTTGCTCCTGTCACCTCAGGCTTACTCCAAAATGATTTAATTCAACATCCAGATTTGTGTACAGCTGCTTTATGACAATGTGGAAATTTTAAAGTTTTAAAATTAATTCAATTTAGTAGACTTTTCCTGTTACTTTTTTGAGTTTTGAAATGAAATGGCAAGAAAGGATGTCCCTGAAGTATGTAATATTACATTTTGGTAGAATCCTTCTGAATGATGTTATATTACATGGCTTAATCACAAATGGTGTTTCATTGGTTTTAATGATCTACCACACTGTTATGTTAAGCAGTATGTAATGTAGGTATTTATTGTGTATTTATAAGTTTTCCGTATTTTCTCCATTTGCTAAGCCTTAGTAAACTTTTCCAGTCTGATACATGTCAATTACTTTGAATTTCTGTAGATCATACTGCTTTTTTTTTATTTTTATTTTTTTAGATTTTTCAGCATGTTTCTCTTTCTCAGACAGGTCCTGTTTAAGTGATTTCTTGATTCAGCAGGTCTGACAGCAATCAGGCCTTTTTTTAACTCAGCTTTCCAAAAAAATGTGGTTAATCACAGTTCATTCATGATTTAGCAAGGGGCTCAATTACTTTTTCACATGTGGCCAGGCAGGTTTGGACAGCTTTTTCCCTTAATAAATGAAACAATTGTTTAAATTGTTTAAAATTGCCTTTTGTATGTACTCGGGTTATCTTTGTATAATAGTAAAATTAGTTTGATGATCTCAATAATTAAGTAAAAATAAAATAAATAAAATAAGTGTGACAATTTTTTTTTAAATGGAAGGGGCAAATACTTTTTCACTGTGCTGTATTTAGGATTTTAACCTACTGTAAATGCCCAAGTTATTTCTGAAGCAATGATGAGTTTTGAAGATGTTCCAGTTTTACATAAATTCCATGTTATGTAAGAAATATCAATATTAAACTAAATATCAATACAGAGAAAACCTAACTTTTATTACCTTCTTACTGGTGTGAGCTCTACGTTCTGCTGACCAAAACCTACTGGTGGTCCCTCGGTCAAGGTACAAACACTGGGGTGATCATTCTTTTGCAGTGGCTCTGACCTGTTTAAAGCAAAACTTAAGACTCGCACATTTAGGCTGGCTTTTGATATTTTATAACATCATATGTCTTTTATAATTTTATAATTGTGTTCTATTTTGTTTGTACTTTTATTGCTATCTTATTTTTATAGCAAGACTTAAGATGCACTTATGTAGAATGGCTTTTAATATTTTTAGTTTTATATGTTTTTTATAATTTTATAATGTTATGTGTTTTATTTAGTTTTAATGCTGTGAAGCACTTTGGTTGAACTTAGGTTGCTGTAAGGTGCTATATAAATAAATGTTGATTGATTGATTGATTGATTAATAAAACTTTTTAATGCAGTATAATTAGCATTTTAAAATTAACATTAACAGTTAAATCGAATTCACACACAAAAAAATCTAAATTGGAATTGCAAAAGGCAGCAGTTTAATTGCATAATATATGTGGAGTCAGCCATTTATGTCGAATTTGTCAATAATTTAAGTATTTGTTTATTTTTCATAATTTGTTATCTTTTATGCCATTATTTTCTGTTGAATACATTTCAATACTAAATGGTACATTTAATGTGACACACGTACACACACATTAGTTCTGCTGAGCATACTCTCGAGTAGTACACGCTGTAGAGCTCAGATTGCCTGATTGCTGTACTTTTGCCAATTTAAATGAGATTACATGGAGTCTTAAGGAATGTTCATGGAACATTTTCTAATGATCTGTCCACTCCCAGCCTCTGAACCATTCAAACTTCTACACATTTCCATCCACACCATTTCCATCAGCCATACCCGGCATTTTCTTGCATTTCTTTCTTTCAGTTCATGCCGTAGTTGATTTGCTGTGTGTCTAATCGGTTTGGTTCATTTCTATGTGGTTTATGCGTGTTTGTGTGCGTACTGTATGTGTTTGCGCTGTGGGTCTACTTCCCATCATGCCTTTCTTATCCCTTGCCCCACACCAGAGGCAGGTTTAACCGAGGTAGACTTAACCGTATCTTAAACAAACCTAGAAAGGATTTATTACATTTGTTTGTCAGTATGACTGTCTTCTATGCTCTCTCGTTCTCTCTCTCTCCTTCTCGCGCTCGCTCAGTCTCCTCACTTGTTCTCACTCTAATCCTACACTCCATGTTTACAGTAGTCTCTCAGCGCACTAAGCATTCCTCATCAGCAGATAAGATCAATTATGTGTGAGTTGTAAACAGCCTTTGGCCTTTTCAAGCTTGCTGCAGCCTGATAGAGGAGAGGAAATCTCAGCACTACTTTCACTTACAGCTGAGTGAGGCAAGTGGGAACATTTAACTCTTCCGTGCCTGTTAGAACCATATGCCTTAACGATACAAGGCGAACAAAAATACACACATTCATATATTCTACTTTTATTATGATAATAGCAAGGTTGTCACGAAGTGTACCATATTACTGTATATACGAAGTAACCTAGCATGCATTTACATGTCCAGTGTTGGGGGACGTTACTTTTTAAAGTAACTAATTACATTACAAAATTACTGTCTTTAAAAAGTAATAAGTTACATTACAGCGTTACGTTCTGATAAAAGTAACTAGTTCAAGTACTTTTCCATCGCAGAAAATTAAAACTCCATTGTGATTCCTCATACATGTTGTTTTAGCCAAGACCTTTATAATTATTCTACCATCATCACTCAGTGAAGTTTGGCCCATAATCTATTAACTACTAATACCCCAATCTCACCTACGCGGTTTCCATCTTTCCGCAAGTCGGTCCTCGCAGAGTCTGTTATACCTGCTGTTATACAGCAGGTATAACAGAGGGGACGGGTCATTGGGGCGGGGCTTGTAGGATGCCTTTCATACACATACATACTAAGGGATCGGGAATGACTGCTGTCGGGCTCACAGAGTACATAAATTGACTAAATAACGGATTTCATTTTTGAAAAAATAACTAAATAACTGAGTACTTAAATTGTAACACGTTACACCCAACACTGAGTGGCATGCATTTAGTTAATAGTCACGTCAAAAAAGAAATTTGGTTTGTGCAGAATAACAGAACACTATATATCTCTCTATATAATCCCCTACTACACTAATCAGGACTGTACGTGGGATGTGGCAATGACTCCCAGCCGAGCTCCAGTAACATGCAAGTGGTGTCTAACATGCAAGTGGTAAAAGTTCCCACAGATAGATGCGTCTCTTTCAAGACAACGACAAGTTATCTGTCAGTTTTTGAGGACATACAGTACTTGCCGAATGTCCACGGTGGCTCCGAGTCACCTGATCATCATTCATGAATGTACAGCCTTCTTTAAAATATTTGCACTATTCAAATGTTTCACAGCAGTTAAGTATCTCATCAGCGCACTTAGCTTGAAGTCTTCTGTAAATGTCAATCGGATTTACACCCTCATTCACTAGAAATTGCATCACGAGCCTCGGCTTGACTTAAACACCCTTTGTATGAATGACGGATTTGACAGTATGTTTAATTGTTGCTTAAGGTTTAGGTGATCCCCAGTGTTTACACACACTATACTCTTTAACAGTAGATCTTTAAGAGCAATTAAAATTGAAATGAAATGCAGTATTGAACTTTCAGACATCCTGTTTGCTACAGTAGGTTCTTTATAGTGTAGTATAAAGTTAACTAAATATCAACGGTGGAATATATACAACGCTCACACCTCCGGCCCCTAGAGTTTTAGTGTTAGTTAAAGATTTATTGCGAGTGGCATGTGTACAAAACCATCATAATTCAGTGTGACAGTGTTTAGTCTGTACACATTTGTTTTTGGTTTGACCGTATGCGTGCAAGTAAGTGAGGTTGTTTGAATGCATGTGTGTATGAGCGAATGTGTACGCGTACGTGTAAACAGAGAGAGAAATAGAGAGACAGGCCTTCTTTATAGCAGCGAGCTACGAGAGGAGACTGTATGGAACGTCTCTCTGCGCAATCAGATCATATTTGCACAGCTCTTGTCTCTTGTTTTCTCTTTATATTTGCACAGATGATACAGAACACTACCCCAAAGAATGGGCAGAATAATAACACACAAATGCACATAAACACATATAGCGAAAAAAATCCAATGCTGCTAGGGTGAATTGTAGTATGTAATAAACGTACATATCTATCTGTGTCTCCCGTGATTAAATAGGAAATTAATCACTTCCTCATCATCTATACTGCTTTATCCTGTATACGGGGTCGCGGAGGGCCTGTAGCCTATCCCAGGAGACTTGGGGCACGAGGTGGGGTACACCGTGGACGGGGTGCCAATCCATCACGGGGCACACACACTCATGGAAATTATTAATTATTGCAATCAATTGAATATGAGAATAATATAAGTAGTGTAAAGAAAGGCAGAAAACACACTCAGACTTTCAGTATAACAATCCAGAGTTTATCTATAATGCAATATATTTCGTCTGTAAACCAGAAAAATCAAACCTTACATGTTCAGCTTAATGCATGATTAAATCAGGGTAACATGGAAAAGAATAAAAATGCCATTAGATCCCGGTCTTTATTTATTAGCTTTTTAAATCTAGCAGATTAAGAGCTTGAAAGAGAGGAAAGGGGCAGTGTGTCAGTTGAGGCGTCACCCCTCCTTCTCTGGTTAGTGGGGTGGGTTTGAAGTGGCTTGTGTGAAGTGTGCCAGGGTCAGAGGTTAAAACAACCGTGCTCGCCTCTCCCCCTTTCACTTTCTCCTCTCCTCTACTCCTCCTTCTTTACTTCCCTCGCTCGCTCGCTCGCTCGCTCTGTGTTCTGTTCTGTGTCACTGCTCTCCTTCAGTTCTACTCTGCAAGCTGGTAGAGTTCTCAGTCAAGCCGTGTTCGATTGCATCTGTGAGCGAATGACTGGCACATCTGGACAGCTGTAGAACTTCTGATATTAAATTTAAAAAAGTTAAATCAATAGTGTGGGAAAAGGTTGTGCTAAGAGTGCTACAGCTCCACCAAGTGGAACACCATGAATCTATATTTTGCTAATAAAAAGATTTTCTGATATATGAGTGCAGCTGAAAAAGAAAAAATCAGTATAAGGGAGCTCATAGCTAGCGCAATAGTGGCAAAAAAGGCTTTTTCTTTTGAGCATTGAAAGAGACAAAGCACCATTTATTGCATGGAATGAACACTTTTGAAGTTGTACATAATTAAAATAATGCTTACTAATCTAATGCATGTATTTTTTGTTGGAGGCAATACACCATGCCAGCTCTAGGAAGAGTTTTGGTGGTTCCCAACCTTCTTCCATTTACCCTGTGCTGATTGGGTTGCTGGAAACAGTTAAGGCTTTAGAAATTATTTTATACTCAAATCAGTGCCTCAAAACAGTTTGATTGTGGATGTCTACAGGGAGTCCAGTGCACTTTATGGCTGTGTTTTGGTCCGACAAACACTTTAAAGTAATTTTGTTCAATCATGTCGAATCAATTGAATTTGCTATTGAGTTTGTTACAAATGATTATCGTGTAGCAAAATCTAAGAAAAACAAACCCTTACATTCAACATACAAGTGGAGTTCAAGTCAAATCAGGGCTTTTAATTTTGCAGAATAACAGAACACAGTTATGAGAGTAAAAAGGTTTATGAATACCAAATGAGTTAAAATTCTCTTTAAAATCCTGTCAGGTTAAAAAACATATGCTGTATATCATATGTATGAAGTATTTCACGCTCACTGTTTTTTCAGCATCATTTTACCCATTACTTCATTTTTAGTATAGTTCATGCTTTCACTGATATTTCAAGCTGCATATTGCATTTTTTTTCTTTTTATATTGTTCGTAGTTTGGCACAACGTAATGGGCCGGACTTTTCTCTGTTCAACAAAAAAGAGAAAAGTCTCTTTACCAACTCTTTTGGTACTTTAAAATTTACATTTACCGCATTTGGCAGACACCCTTTTCCAGAACGACTTACAGTTTATCTCATTACACATCTGAGCAGTTGTGGGTTAAGGGCCTTGCTCAAGGGCCCGACAGATCTTTGGTTCTCAAAGTAGGGTCCAGTGATCATCACAGTTTTGTGAACCATACAGTAGCAAGGGGTTCATGATTTTTCATGATATTTTATTTTATTACAGATATTAAAGTATCATATTATGCATATATGAAGGAGCAGGAGTCCAGTGACAAGTTTAATAATTAAAAAAATGGTTGGAAATATTAAAAAGTCTGTTCTGACACTGATAGTTAAATAGGTTGTTTTTAAAATAAATCTGTACTGATGATGGTGACCATGATTTTTTATTTTTATAACATAATGCAGCATCTGACTGAAAAAGGCCAAATAATTAGAAAAACAAATGTTCAGAAACCCACAAACAAGCTTTTTAATAAAGTTCAGAGTGATATTAATCGCACCTCTGCTAGGGTTGGGTATCGATTGTTTTTTTTTTCGATACCGGTGCCAAATCGATACTTTGAAAACGGTACCGGTGCCAAAACGGTGCCTGAACCGATACTTTTAAGCCAAAAAATTATAGTGGATGACTCGAGAATGAATTTTTATTGAACAAAAAATTTTATGTTTAAAATTTAACAATATATTAAAAGTTTAAAGTATATATGAATATGTAAGCTTCAAATTGTAGCAATTTCACCATATTTGCCTTTTCTGTCAAAATACGACTCCTTTCCTGACTTATTGCCCTGCACAGGACATGTATAACCGTCTTTACAATGGTAAATGGGGTCACTGTTGTAGTGCTACTAGTACAGGCTGGAAAGCCATAATTATAAACAGAATCCATGTTACATTAGTTTTTTACAAATAGTTCGACTATTTGTTAGCATGAATGCAAGATTTGCATTTTGCTATTAACATTTCATTATCCTACTACTGACCCGCGGAAAGTCTGCTGACGTCATCATAATCAGTGACTCCTTTTTGCTACAGTTGGTGTGACTGGGACTGAGGGTCGTCCACACTGATAGCGCCAGCTGTTGTCCACAAGCTGTTAAACACGGTGCCTCCCTCTGCTTTTAACTTTATTCCGTCCGCCCTCGAATGTTTCATTAGATTTGACGTGTTTCCGCCTTTACACGCAACTGCTGTAAGACATTTGCTGCACGTCGTGGTGTCGGAATCCTTTCTTGTGAAATACGGCCACACTTTCGACTGTTTAATTTTAGGCATTTTAACGAGAGTTGTTTACTTTAGCATGCTAAGCTATCAGTAGACCGCCTGCTGCCGTCAGAGCGAGTGTAACGTTAGTTACTGCATTCACGCGCATGTCGGATGGTCTCTCATGTCCGGATGATTTGTGCTTTGAATTTTTTTTTTATCTAATAAACGATTAATCTACAAAAATATATGAATCTAGAGAACAAATATTTCAATCGACAGTTCAGACATTTAAGTGGCACCGAAATGAGGCACCGAAATTCGCGTTCTGTTTCGGTCCGGTACATACCGGTTCTGTAGGTACCGGTGCCGTCTTGGCACCGGGTTTCGGTACACAACCCTAACCTCTGCATATACTGTAGGGTTGCAGTTGCTCTGTAATGTTCATTTCTTGTTTGCTGCAGTTTTGTGACGTTCACCTGCTAATTGTGTATAAATGATAGTGACAGCTTTAGTTACAGGGAAGCAATAAGGTGGTGAAGTCATTGGGGTTTTTTTGGTTTAAGAATCTGTTTTCATGCCTGTACATAGTTGTAATTTTGATTACATGAATGCCAAATAACATCTTTGATATACAGCTGTGGAGTATCTGTGTGAAACTGTTAGACTGTGTAAGCCTCTCATTTTTCTCTCTCTGTGTAAAGCTGAAGCAAACCGCTCGTAACCAAACGCAGGCAATTTATGTTTCACAACACCTTGTATTTTCTCCGGCACTGATAAGCCACAGATGGAGCTAAAAAACAAAAGGCCCAATTAAGATTTGTAGCTCACACGCAGACTCTCACCGCCGCAGAAACACTATCACACTTACACACGTACGGGAGCATTTCTCTCACCCGACGCCTCCAAGCACCGGCAGCCAGCCCTTTCATTTTCTATAGCTGCACCACTCAAAGCCACACGCTAGCCTGGAGCGTCACACACTGCTTGATAGGAAAAAAAGTTGCTATGTTGCAGTCATGATTCTCACCACGTGTCTTTTTTTCCCTCTCTTTTATCCCTATGTGCTGTGGATCTATCAACTCAACCACAGGTAAGGAATCGCTGTCTGTCTGTCTGTCTGTCTGTCTGTCATTTAAAAAAAAGTTTTTTTATTATCATTAGCAGATATCTGCTTGGCTGTTTATGTAAAGTAAATTTACGATATGAAAAATTTCTGTATAATGTAGATAGCAAACAGCACAAAACAGTATCAGAGTGAAAATAATTTACTAAAGGGTCTTCCAGGGCCAATAGGTCAAACGTTGTGCGAGATGTGCTGTTATAGGAAAATAATCAACAGCAAGTTGGTGTGATGTTCCTATTAATTATTGATTTTTTTTAAGTTACAGAATGTTTGCAAAGTTTTTACTCTTATTCCATGTCAATTTGTTAACGCAATTTACTTATTTACATTATTTAATAATGAACAGCAGTTTATTGTTATAGTTACACTTATTATCACTTATGTTATAGCTGCTAGTCACAGTCATTTCCTTGCCAGACACATCTTTTTTCCCTGTTGAGGTTAATAAGACAAAATACAAACATTACCTAAAACGTAGAAAGTCTGAAAACCCTCCCATGGTGCAAAATCTCCTAAAGGTTATAACACACTGATACCCAGGCTCCTTTCATCATAGTTTAATAGTAGCATCCTCACAGATGCTTTCTGTAATCTATTTATAATTAGCCTTATATATTTTTATATATAAGCCTTAAAAATAGCCTTATATATATATTGTAGTACAAGTCCCTATGAATGAGCTATTACTATAAAAATTATAAGACACAATTTAATGCATTCATAGAAACTACAGTGATTTGAATTGCATTAAATTACAGAATTGAAATAAATTACCTACACCTTCTGACCAATTAGAATTGAGATCTCAATGGTTCTATGGCATGTAAAGTATAACAGAAGCAGGTAAGTAACACCAATACAAATGTGAAAGAGATGACTTCTTTTGTCCTTAGCTTGCAGCATGCACCACATGAACCACAAACCTACACCTCTTGATTTCTGTGGTTTCAGCGTCAGGTGCAGTCTAATACCCCATTGAGTAATCGTGTGGATGAATGTCTGACACTCGTGAATGATATGAAAGATGATAGAGTGCAGCTGCATAACAAAATAGCAACCTAGTCACGACTTCCATGGTACCCATGTGTTCTATGTGAATCTGAAGGCCCTTTGGGAACCAGACTTTATCCGTTTGACTGTGCACAAGGTATTAGTATGGGAATTAAGAAGATTCCTGTAAAATAATATCACTGTTAATGAGACACAATGTGGACTAGTAAGTTTTTAATTTTGTTTCCCTGGGGAAAATTACATATGACAGAAATCTCTTTTGTCATTTTTATTATTATACAGTATTTAAATTATACTTAAATTGTTACCTTTGCCATTAATTAATGCTGTTGAAAAATATTGCTTACTCAACACAGCCATAATTACACGTGGTATGAATTCCACAAGATGTTGGAAAGATTTTGGTGATGTTGACTGCTGACATGATAGCATCTGAAACCTCTCACATTCTACCACATGCCCAAAGTGTTTCAGAGCCATTAACTGGGAAAGCCACTGAAGAATATTAAACTCATTGTTATGTTCATGAAATTAGTTTAAAATGACTTTGCTTTAAGACAATGGATTATTATGCTGCAAGTAGCCTTTAGAAGACGGGTGAATTCTGGCCATGACAATACACATGTTGAGCAACAATACTCAGATAGATTATAGCATTCAAGCAGTGATTGAGTGGTATTAACAGGCCCAAAGTGTTCCAAGAAATCATACCCCACGTCATTACACCACGTCCAATACGATGCATTATGGACACAAGGCAGGTTGTATCCAGAGATTCATGCTGTTTCCAATTTCTGACAGTGCCATACTGTATGTGTGTTAAGTAAATACTAAATTTTTTTTTGTCCCTTCATTTTCACAGTGTCAAAAGTACTTGGCCAAACTAACATAATCATAACATATTAAAAGAATTTTTACTACTAGAATAATATTTTAATACTTGGATCCCAGTATTAAAAAATTAAGCTTCTTGGCCAGGACTTTAATGTATCTACTTTCAGGTGCTACAGTACTTGTTTGTGGGTTTTTCTGTCTTCAGTCAGTAAGTTGAGGTCAGGTGACTTTTTGGGTCATTATAAATCTATGCTGTGAAGTGTTATCCTATTCTTTTTGCAGCATTTGATTCTGATCAGAAATCATAGCTCTATACATTTCAAAATTCGTCTTGATACTTCCATCAGCAGCCACATCATCAATAATCACTACTACTGACCCATTACTATTGGCAGCCACAGAAGCCCATGTGATAACACTGACTTCACCATGTTTGACAGATGATGTTGTATGCTTTGGAACATGAGCCCTTCTTTCCCTTCTTCTATCTTCTCTTCCAATAAGTCTGGCACAAGTTAATCCGCTTTAGAACTGGGCAGGCTTGTGTAAATTATTTTTATTTGGCAAACTCTAATCTGGCCTTTCAATCCAGAGTGGTTTGCATCTTCTGCCTTCTCCAGAGTGTTGAAGTGCTATGCCTTGGTTGGATGTTGTGAAGGGGGTTTCCTCACTACGGAAAAAAAAATTCAGTGATTCCAGTTTAGTTGTTTTAGAATGTCCAGTGATATTTGAGCTTGTGAAAATAGGACTTTTCTAAAAAAAAGAAAACAAAAAGGAAAAAAAGAAGATTTATTGTCACTGTACAACCAAAGCATATATATATATATATATATATATATATATATATATATATATATATATATAATTTAATTTCATTTATTTAATTTCCTCACAAGTATTTAACTTATTTCTATATTTTTTCTGTAAACCTGCATTCGCGACGATGACCATCGTTAAAAGGCTATATAAATAAGACAGAATATATCTCTTGGTTTCCCCTTAGTGATGTATATTCTATATAACAACTTAAGGAAAACCACATTTAAGGAGCATTTGTAAGTCTATCTCTTAACCTTCTCTATCAGTGCATCTGCTGCTCTTTGTCCTGCACTCTTCATCTCCCTCCTCTTCTTTTTTAAAAGCTTAACTAAGGTTGTTTTCTTTTTTTCCCTAAACTTTTTTCCAGATGGTTTCTGTTAGGACTCAATGCTTGGCAGCTCCATTTTTTTCTTTAGGTATAATTTTATACAGAAAGATTGCAGCGACTTCAAGGAATTAAATAGGACACGGGGGTGGGAGAGGAGGAAATTACAATAGTGATGGAGTAGAAGGGGGTGAAAAATGTATATATTAAAAGCAATTACTCCGTCACTGTAGAGCAGTGTTAAACGTTTTCAGGCCCCTTTTGGGTTGGTTTCCTGCTTCTTTTTTAATAAATAAGGACATATAATGTAATATTGATTTAAATCCCATCTGCGAGGGTGACTTCATCCACCCCCACTCCCTCTGGTCTTTCGCTTTCTTGGAAAGGAACCACGGGCTCTGGCTGCCAGAAATAATTGCTTGTTTGCTAGTATTTGGTTAAAATCTGTCAGAGAGAGACTGAGAAAGAGAAAGAAGGAATGAAAGCGAGAGAGTTAAAGAGGGAGCGAGGGCATATGCACAGCCTAATTGCGGAGACCTTACATATTGCAATCGTTAGCCCTTATCTCTCTAGCAGGTAACATTAAATCGTGCTCTGTGTTTTGGCTCCAAATTTGATGTCAGTCGAGATGTGAATTTAAACAGTCTGACGTGTCTCATTAATATCATGTGTGGGTTTGGAAATCTGAAAAATGAAAGATTCATTTTAAGGACCATTTTATGGCTTGATTGTGCACGTATGTTGGTCATTTAAAAAAAAAAAACATAGCATGACTGTGCCACAGTGTGTGTGTGTGTGTGTCTGCACATGCGCATCCGTGCTGTTTCTAGGCTAGGGTATTCTCCGACTGCAGGGTAGAGGTTGGCCTGAGGCCTGGTCTCTGTGCCAGGCTAGTGCTCACAGTGTCTCCCTCCTCCCTTTGCTTGAGAGTCATAAACAATAAAACCTCTGTTACTTTTTAACCCACTGCCGCCCTCCCTCTGCTCCCTCCACGGCTCGTCTGTCTTTTTCATACGCTCTCATCCTTCTCTTCTCCCCCCCTCTTATTTGATCCATTTTGGTTCCACGTTCCACACAGTTGTCCTAGTTGTAAACGCATGTGCACAAGTTTACAATCGCCAGAAAGCACACAGCACACAGAATGAGGTATTGTGTGTGTTGCACTGTTCAAATATTCAAACCTTGATTTGTTTTTCTTTCTTTCTTTGTTCTTGTTTCATGCAGTGTGTCAATGATTTCTATTAAAGACTTAAGCAGAAATATTCAGACAGGACCCAGCATTGACCTTTGAGAATGCCAGTTTGTTGTGCTGTTTATAAATATCTGGTGGATATTTAGTCTTCCAAAACACATCTACTCACACACACATACACACACATTCACCCTCATAGACGTAGACTGTAAACAGATGTTCACCTCAATCATTCCCTAATGAGATTGGACACTCATTCCCCCCATCTGTACAGCAGCGTTACACGAAGTGTACACAGAAATGGTGATGAGCTAATGAGGATAAAGATTTTAGCTCTTAGAGATCCCTGTGATTAAATGCCAATTTAAACTGATGGCAGGAGTTCTTTTTTTTCCCCTATCTGTGAAATAAAGTGATTAAGTGAAGTTCTTAAGACAAAGTTGAGGAACGTTATTTCATGCTCTATGGGTCGGGGGTGCTTATCTCTCTTCTTTGGCACATAGGGACCCCTGGTGTTCTGGCAGAGAAATGAATTCTCTTTTCTCTCTCTTTTTAGAAACTCCAGAACAGTTTTTGCCAGCCACCACATACTTTAAAATCATGCTGATGATTTGGGCAAACTTCTTTGCTATTTGCATATTACTAGGTACTAGTGTGTGTGTGAGGGCATGCGCTCAGCCCTCCACATACAAAGAAACAGACTAACGCTCATCAGTTTGGCGAGCTTCTTTCAGGGGGGAATTTGACTTCATGCTGTGCGCTTCGCTGCTGAGCTGTATTTACGCAGAATGGTAGCATATGTGTAGCTGCTCCACCTTATTGAGTCAAGACCACAGTGGAGAGTTTCCACAGAATCACTCATACACAGTCGAAGGCCAAGGGAAGCCCAGTGCAGACAGAGAGAGTGAGAAGGGCAGGATTGTTTAGTGTGTTCTCCAAAGCGTGACTTTGGTTAAGTCATTAAGACCCGTGGCCTGAATGAAAAGCAGATATGTGGATGATTAGCGTGGCTAGTGGAAGAGAGAGGAAGCATGTGCTTGTAAGAGTCAGAGAATGCTGGGGTGGAGATAATGTGCAGGTTCCAAAACAACTCCAGGCAAAGAGCTCCCAGATTTGGGGGGGGGGGGAAAGGTAGTGAGTAACTTCTTCATCCACGTTCCTGTGTCTCGCTTTCCAAACACAAACACACAAAGCTCAATTATCCTTTCAAGGTAAGTCAAGTGTAAAACACCCCTCCTAAAAACAAAAACAGATTGCACTCATTGGCTGAAGGCATTACAGAACATCTAGAATTAAATCTTTCTAATATTTGGGGTCTCTAATTCTAACAGTGCATACTTGTAAAACTTTTTTTTTTTGCTCATCAGAGTGCTCGTGGATACACACTGGCCTCAATAACCATAAACAGGATACTGTCATTTTTCTTATGTTGATAACCCTAAAATCCTCAAAACATCCTTCATGATTCTGTCTTAATTTAATAGGCATTAACATTTTGCTTCTCCGGGTTGCTTGATTTAGCATGTTAGGAGGTGGGGGGAGGCATGTCCTTGTGTATGCGTCAGGTCTAAAGCTTCTCACTAAAATAGGAATAAATAAACAGCATTTGGCATTGGCTTTGATAATGCACACGTGGGAGTGGAACAGGGTGAGCTGCCATAGGGAAGACCAAATGGAATAAGGGAGTATTTTTACACATGTGAACACAAGATATGACATTAGCTATCTTGTAAAGACCAGCCATGATCTTACGCTGTCGTGCCGTTCAACTTTTTCTTTGCTTGTATATAAACTATTTTCCATGTAATTGAGCACTGATATGAAAAGCAGGCCCGGTGTTTGCCCTATTTCTAGGAGTCTAGGGAGCTGTCTTGGTGGGAGGGATGGCACTACTCAGTCCCCTGTCAATTAGAGCAACACTAGACAATCATGAGGTCTGTGAACTTATGTACTGTATGTAGAAGTGGGTGATACGTATGCTGCTCTGTGATGTAGCCTGAGCAGCAGGTTGAAAAGATATTGTGGCTAACTTCACATTTCTTGGAAGAAGCATGTGCTAGCCTTTACCCTCCTTTCCTCTTGGTGGTTGTCATGGGACTGGGGCGAACTAGCTACTTGATAGAAACTGGTAAATGACCAAATAAGGAGAAAAAAAGAGAAAAATAATCGGAATATTTATATACAGAGTTAGATATGTTGAGATTGGTGTTCCTCGAGGCTATATCTTTAGACCACTTTAATTCTCTTTCATTATTTTGCTTTTGTAGTATAACATTTTTTTAGTATCCTATTTAGAAGTATATCGTCTATAGATTAAGTATGTTTCCAGTGTTTCGAGGGCCTAAGAGAAGCGGGAAGACAGATCCCAGAGCTTAAACAGATGGTGTTTGAGAACCGTCTTGCCGCTCTCTGTCTTTGTAGTCTAGAACAGAGGGAGGTAGGTACAGTGGGGTCCTTTTGAAGTGCTTAAGATCTAAAAGAGCCTCATAAGACGGACTCTGTAGTTATTTCACAATGAATCCTAATGAACACAATTATAAATTGTTTGGCAGGGAATTAAAAGGTGGATGCTTGATTGAAATTCCATAGGTTTTATATGTTAGCTTTTTGTCGTTGTTGTTGTTTTGTATTTGCTTTAACTACCTGCTGTAACTGTACAAGATTATTGAGTTTTCATTTTCTTTGCTCCTTTGTTTTCATATGATTATTAACACACACAGCACACAGGCTCTTTCTTTTTAGTTTTTTCCTTCTCTGCTTTACTTTACTGTCCTACGTTGTGCACTTGTGTGGCCTTACATTGGGATGTGGAGAGGAGGAAATGTATGAACCATGAAGGCATGTGTTTATGCTGGCTGTAGCTGATCTTCGCCAGCCAGTGGGAAAACAGACACCGCAGGACTTCCTGTTCTCTGTATTTTTTTCTCTGTCTTTCTTGCTATCTTGCACTCAAAAAGATTTGCTTTTATATTACACTTTTACATATATCTTTTTCAGATTATATACATAATTCATGTGTGGGTTCCTTCAACTCTGTTAATCTTAACTTGCCTCTTGTTGTTCACTCATAAAGGCTTGTCAATCATGTAACGGTAATAAGCATGCAAGACTGAGTTATAAAGTTACAGTACAATAACATGTTGATAGCTAACCAGGAGTCTTAGTGACAACACTATAAACCCTGACGTCTAATATCTTCTTTGTGAGTCATTTTGATTGGAGAGTGTGTCACAAAATAAATCACTACATCATGCCGGGCTTTTCAAGTTCTCCTCGTTTCTCTCATTTGTTTGTTGTGTTGTCAGCCAGATTAATTGTTCCCACAAACACACACACACTCCCCTGCATAAGGCAGCATGGCTGGTGGACATGGTGGGCTCTGGGAAGCTGGACTGGGTCAGGAAGTGTGAGAAAGGCGTGTGTGTGAGGTCGCTGGGTGTTTGTTCATGGATGGTTGTGTGTGTGTGGTTGGAGTGTGTGACTGCTAGCACAGAAGCCAGCTGGATGAGTAGAGTCAGCAATGTGCGGTTTTGGCCTATGAACATTTCACAGCGAGGAGATCCATCTTCTTCCTGTAGCCCAAGGGAAAGCAGGGGAAAGGAGCAAGGAAGGGAAAAGACAAGGAAGGAAGGTTAATTTATCTTCAGTGTGAGCGCAAAATTTGCCAAACTAATTGAGCATAGTAGTTCATGCTCCTATCTGCAGTGAGAATGAGTGTAATAAAGTGTATTGCAAAAAGCTTCATGAGTTTTTGGGGTATTTGAATGTCACATATGTGTGGATTTCAATCATTTGAGTGTTTTTCCCACCTTTAATGTGATATTGAACTTACATGAACTTATAATGACTGGGTTGTGCATTTCTAAAACATTAACTTTGTTAAAACTATTTCTTTTAACAAAGAGTTTAAACAATAAGAGTTTACCAGCTGAGCACATCTTCATTTTATTCTACACTTCCTTATAGAAATGCTCCAGCTCTATTGAAATCACGTCGAGAAGTAGCTGATGATATTTGGGGTGATTTAGAATTATTTCACGGATAACAGACTTACAGTATGAAAATAACTTAAGTTCAAGCGAGTTTTAAGTTTATGTCATGGGCAGATTTTGAGCTCAGTGCCCTTATATAATTGGCATAATTTAGTAAAAATGTTTTGCATTGATTGCATTTTATATTTGTTAGGTTCTTTTTGTAATACTTATAATACTTAAAATTGTTCTTTGTGTCATTAGCACTCATGCACCAAATTCGAACCAACAGCAATGCAGTATTCTTTCAATATCTTTTGTTTTCTGACAACAAAAAAAGTTTTAACCATATCACATTATCTTAATATACTATACTAGTTATACCAGGTTTGTTTAACTACTAATGGATAAATCATGTCAGGGTTTTTTTTTTATCAGTATGGTTTTGTTATAGTCATATTTCTTATTGATTTTCTTTTTGGAATATTGTCCAACTATTTTCAGAATATTTAAGGAATAATATTAGGGATGTTTGTTTATTTCCTCCAATATGCAATACGATTATTGATATGTATTATTAGGTTTCTTATTGGTTTAAAAAGCTTACATTTATTGCACAATGAACTGTAAGTTTATATCACTATACTGTATATTGTAGTATTGGCATAATACTAATATGAGTGTGATATTTGTAAATAGCCCAAGCACTGTAAGCCTCACAAGGTTGTGCGCATACTAAACACATTAAAAACCCTTAAAAAGCTTGCACCTAAAATATTCTGTGAAGTGTTACTTCAAAGAAAATAAGTTATAATGGGTGCACTGGTGATCTTAATCCATGATTATGTTGTGGAAAGTGCTAATTTGAAAGACCTCAGTGAATTAATAAAATGATGAAGTTGTGTTTTTAAGGATCCTCACCCACACTATGGTTTGGAAAAATCACCACACTTCTACCCTAAGAACATGTGATCCAGCCCTCAGTATCCACTACTCACTCCCCCCCCCCCCAGACTTGACTTCAGTTTCAGCCTGAGTTGGACTTGGCCTTGACTGTTATTGGCATTACCACCTCTGCAGTTGGCGTTCATACACATTCTTTAATTGAGCTTTTAAAGTGCCCCTAACTGTGTTTGTAGTGAGAATTTGAAACCTATAAACTTTGAGCAGGATAATTATTGTTTAATTTCCCATATTTCAGTCCAGTGATGGCGCAAAGCCTACATTTTAAGCAAGGACCTTCTGTCAAGCTGTAAGCAAAGGACAAATTTACACATTACCATTAACCTTCTGCCTAGATCCTCAGGGCCAGTTAACCTTTAGCCTTCATGTGATTTGCGATTCGCACTCTTTATGAAGCCAGAAAAGAAGATTTTCAGAAAGATACCCTAATCTAATGACAAGTGTGAGGAAGAGTGTGGAAACAGTCTGTTTCTATATAAAGATTCATATAAGTCCATAGTTCAGAAAAGAGTTTTATACTTTCCTTCTAATCTTTTTTTTTTTTTTGCTTTTCAACATTTTTCTTTCTTACCTCTTTTCCTTCCTCAGTTCTGCTCTTGACTTGTACTGCCTTTATTCTCTTTATACATTTCCCTCACTCACCAGCCCTCGCTCCCTCTCTCCATGGTTTTCTTTCATTCATCTTACTATTCCAGTGGGGTGACTATTGGTGAGGTATTTCCTGCTGTAAGTCTTTCCTGCGCTGCCCTGGGAGCTATGAAGCAGGCGCCCTGCCTGACAGAAATGGGCCAGGAGAGAGGGAAACTCAACCTCCATCTTGAACCTGTACTTACCAAAAACCTCTTAAAGCATTCAGGCTGATTCTGAAAGTTTCTTCTAATGTACAGATACAAACCTCTGCTATGCCCCCGCTGGTCTAATAAAATAAATAAAGACAGATAAAAGTGAGGAATTGCCTTTCCACCCTGTCTACATTCTCCTCACTGTATGTTTTCTTAGCTAAAGGCGGTGTGTTTAATGGAGTAGCTAAGAGCTAACTACCATATCATACCTTAAAGCAGAAATGGCTTCTTTGTGAGTGCGATGCCCACTGGAGATGTTGATTTAAGGAGTATGGGTTTTCATATAGACTATGGGCATTTCAATATGCTTCATCAACGTGCAACATAAAACACTGTGAAAATTATTATATTTAATTTAACGATAATATACTAGCAGCAAAAGGAATAAGGGCATATATACATATAATGAAAGTACACAGCAATATAAAACGATTATACAGTATACTACTGTTTTACTGAAACCTGTTGCCAGGACTTTAATTTACTATCAATTTTACATTTTATTTTACTGTGATCGAAGAGCCTTATTTATAAAACATTGGTATGAGATTTTCTCATACTGTACATTCCATGCAGTTATTCTTATATAAAAAATTCGTACAAAATGTACAAAATGATTTTAAAATCTGAAACTGACAGTGTTCTACAACATAATGTAGATAAAACAACTTTTCATTTGTACTGGAATTCATGGTCAAAGAAAGATAGATAGATAGATAGATAGATAGATAGATAGATAGATAGATAGATAGATAGATAGATAGAGTGTTGCGCATTGCATTTGGCTCCTCTTTATGTTCTTAAAGTCTTTGCAGCATTGATGCTACTATAACGCTTGGATGACAAACCTAATTTATCCTTGTGGACCTTTCTTACACATATTCTTGCATGGAATCTTTAGCTCCTCCATTAATCTTTACTCTCTGAAGACTGTCGTTGACCTATGGTCTTTTTCCTGATTAATGCTCCAGGTGTCTCAGTATCTCTTGATTTTTTCCACCCAGTTGCTTTCCTGCAATCTGCTGGTGCTATTCTAACAGAACAGAGGTGGTGGGCGACACAGTTGAGAAAGTTGCAGTCACACTTGGCAAGAGGGGAACTCAGCCAGTTGGTCTTCAGTTGTAACATCAGCACATTTAGTGTCCCTTAAGATGTTTTCTTTCATCTCTGCCCACTTTTCCCCAATTAATTGTAATTAGGAGAAGCGTTAAAGGTTTCCAACAAACTAGCTCCAGCAAACTCTGGCATTCCAGCAATAGCACTCTCAGAAGAATAAGACTAAAAAGCCTGGAAGGCATCTGGCTTACACTGGAGGTGTGCATGAGGATCCCACAGGACACAGCAACAAAAAAAAGTCACACAAGTCGGAGGGCTTCGCTTGGATATGGGTGCAAGGGAATGTGCATGGGACCAACAAAGCCAATATTTATGAGCATAAATATGTGGTGCTGCATGAAGTATTTTCAGTGTTTATCACTTCATCCTTAGGAAGTGCCTGATCAGGGTTGCATGGCTGTAAATTATACTAATTTTCATTACCATTTTGTCAAATAACACCAATCAGATTTTTTTAGAAATTCAAACAGAAATCATATTTTTTAAAAGTGGAATTAAAACAAAATCAACCACACTTTTGAAGATGTTGAGAATATGTTTGAGTCAGAATGCACAGATCCTGAATGTTGACATTCACAGTTTCGTCCACGTTTTCAATACAAAAATGTTTAGGCCACACCTACTTACAGTACAGCTATAGATATGGATATTTGGAGCACTATACAGATAAAGACACAGACTATGGCATTGCAATAAAACGCTATTTTATTGCTTCTATTTTATTGTTTGTTCTTTTTTAAATTTTTTCAGTGTCTTCCTTCCTTTCTTCCTTCCTTCCTTTCTTTAACCTGTCTTACTGTTCTTCTGGTCACTAATCTCAGTATGGCTGGAACTGATCCTGTGTTTACACGAGATTGGAAGCGGTGCAGTTTTGTCCTCGCTTTTTCTCCTCCTTCTGCTTCAGGCCGACAGTTTGAAGAGTTGCTATGGCCAGCTGCCCACATCTGCAGTTTGGAGCAGTGGAATTTGAAACGGAGGTAAAATATACAGGAGGGTTTGTTTTCACCCCGAGTTCCCCCACAAAGCAGAAAAAGAGTAACAGAAAGCTGGAGAGAAAAAAGGAGAAATGAGCGCTCAGGCAGTTCTCTGCTGGATCTTCTTTCCATTTTGATGTGAACTGTAATCTGCTGTAAGTGAAATCACATGGTGAATTATCCCATAGAGAAAGGCAGAGAGACCGGTAAAGGGGGCTGTAATGATGATGATGAAGGTCTCTGGTTCCACTAATGAATCTGCTGATTGGATTTCATCTCTTCATCTCAACACAATCAGCCACTATGGTGGATTTCTTGCCGTCATGCACAGCCCTCAATTTTTGTAAAATTGCTCCGATCTAGCCATGAGTGTCACATGACCTCTCAACAAGTACATATGCATAGAATTTATCATTTATAAGATGCATAGTAGCATATGAGATGTTTGACCTGGGTGGTTGTTGGGTTTGAATCGTTGGAGATGATTTATTATAGATAAGGGTTAAGACCTGTAAAATTAATGATGCCTTTGTTAAATTTATATTTCTGGTCTTTAAAAAAAAAAGTAGGTCCCAGGGTAAGATAATTCACTTATTACCTGTTAAAGGCTTCACGTAGCTCAGGTTTGAGATTTTGATATGTAGCCAATGAGGAGGCAGGACAAAATGTGCCTCCTGGTGTGAGTGTTAATAGTGTTAAAGGCCTGATTTAATTAAAGTGCAGAGCACCATGCTGGACTTTTTGGCTTTTCACATAATAAAATTTTTGATTGGATTGTATTGTTATTCTGTGCTACCAAATGATAATCAAAGACTGTATTTAAGCAAGTACTTCCATTACTTGTTGTTAAACATGAATGGTGGTTCAACACAAGCACCAAAGCAGGAACACTTTAATTTACTTTTCTTATAATTTGTTACTCCCCAAATACCCATGGAGTTTAATACATTACTCTTCCTTCCTTCCTGCCTTCATCCCTGTGCAAACCACTCTTTCACTATTTCACGTTCCAGAAAATGACATATTTCAGCATATTTCTCCCCATTCCACTTCTCTTTCTATCTTTTTCTCTCTGTCGCTTTCTCATTTTTGGAACAGCATGTGATCTGTTTTGTCTACACAGACAAACAGGTCATTAACAGAGCAGGAAATTCTGCACAGGATCTATTGTATTAGTGGCTCACTCTTTTCTTCCTTTCGCATCTCTCCCTTATCGTTCTCTCCACTCTAGTTTTCTGTCCTCCCCATTCTTGCATTTCAGAAATCACCTCCCTTTCACTTCTCTTTCTGGAATTTTCCCTTACAATTACAATAATGTGCAACATCAGGCATAGTGAGTTAAGGTTTTACCTTACACAACCTATAAATTTCAGAAGAAAAAAAGCACCAGAGCTTATACAGCTGGTACTGAGAAATAAACCATAACTTAAATGGACCTGATCTAACCTAATCTAACATAACATAGCATGGACTCATGCCCAGAGTGTTACCGCATCCGTCACAATCCAGACCAGGATAAACTGAAGATGAAGGAAGTGAGTGCATGCACAAATGCCCAGACAAACACATGGTTAGCAATGTAGGTATTTTAAAAAGATGTGTGGATAGACTCCGTTTCCTCAATGCTTTTTTTTTATGTAGCTGAATTGAAGATTCTGTCAAAACAATTTTCATAGCATAAAGCACATCCTTCCATATAATCCTATATAAGTCCCAGGTGCAGTAGTACATCTGCAAGTTTCAGTATTAGAGAAATATTATAAAACGTTATCCATGTGTTGGGTAAAATGTTTCGCCATACTGTGCAGTACTGTAGATGATAACTGACAGTGTGTATTCTTATTATGTCAGTTTTGGCATGCAGTTTTTGGCCCCCAGGTGTGTTTTTTTTTGGAAGGGGCAGGATTCATTAGATTTACTGTAGGTTCCTGGGATTTAATGTGAGTCAGTCATACTGGATGAAACCAGTCATGTTCTCTAGTCAGTCCCATGATGGGCCAACATGATCACCTTGTAAATTTTATCTAATGGATACTGCGATTGGCCAATATTTAAAGCGCTCGGAAGAAAGACACATGCTGTACAGTATGCAGAGGTGATTAAGGTGTTTCTATATCGAGTGAGTCAATGCATGTAATAATAAATGAACTACAACTAGAGCTAGAATTAAATCCAGTTTTGTGACTTGACATGCTATACATTCCACATTTATGACCAAGTCATTACTCTTGTCTTTATTATTACCTTATTGGGATTCAAAAGTCCTGACACCAGGAAGAAGGGAATTAGTTCTATGCCTTAGTTAAACACACACATACACACACACACATACACACACACACACACACATACACACACACACACATTGAAAGACTTTATAAACAAGTAAGTTTCCAAAAGCCATAATCAGAATCTTCAGTGCATTTCTATTAGTCATATTGTACAATGCCTGCATTGTGGCTTAGTGGTTAGAACTGTTGCCTTGTACCTGCAGGGTTGGGGGTTTGAATCTTGTGTATGTTCCATCATTAGGGTCATTCAGTTTCCTCTCACAATCTAAAATCTAAGGGGCAGTGGTGGCTCAGAGAGCCAAGGCACTGAGTTATTGACGGCGGTTCGATTCCCAGCTCCACCAGGTTGCCACTGTTGGGCCCTTGAGCAAGGCCCTTAACCCTATCTGCTCCAGGGGCGCTGTATCATGGCTGACCCCAGTTACGCTGGGATATGCGAAGAAGGAATTTCACTGTGCTGTAATGTATATGTGACAAATAAAGGCTTAACTTAACTTAAATCCATAAATGGCATTTCCCAATGGCCTGTACATTGGGTGTATGCTTGTGCTTGTTTTTTTACACCATCCAGGCCCCTATGAGCCTATGAAGAATTACAGTACAGTAGTGTCACGGTATAGGGATGGATATTGTACAGTACATTGGTAGTTTACACTGTAATGTTGTATACTATTTGAGAACTTAAGATTGATAGGAAACCATTTTAAGTAATAAAAACATAACATAAGCAACATAACAGAACTTAAAAATAGAGTAAAGAGGTGAACTAAACTTCTTATACTGTATGGCTAATATGCATTTTCAGTTTTAAAAGTGATGTGAACCATGTACAGTACAATAGCTTAGTTGAGTTGAGAAACAGGAATTGTTTACACTGTTTGTATCAATTTTTTTATTCAGAATCCAAGAGTTGATTTTTATGTCTCTTAGATATACTGCCTGACCAAAAAAGTAGTAATTTCTAAGGGGTCAGATTATTGTCTTGCATCAAGCAAAGAAAGACAAACAGATTTGGGTTATTTCTAGAATTGAGTTAAGAACTGTCCAACACATTATTAAAACATTTTTAGTATAGTACTACACCGTCAGCATTATAGAAGAATGTCATTGTGACAATGATTGGGACTAAGCAACTGTGTTTCCATAAGAAAACCACTTGTTAGTGAAGCTAATTGAAAGAGATGATTACATTTGCTATGAAGCAAAAATGGAGCCATGGACAAAAAAAGTGGTCTGATGAGTCCACATTGACTGTTCATGGTAAGAAGGGAATCTCATGAAACAACGCACCCATCCTGCATAGCACCCACTGTATAAGCCTCTGGAGGGATCGTTATGATCTGAGGTCGCTTCAGTTGGTGAGGTCTAGGCTCAGCAACGTTATGCGGCAATAAAACGAAACCAGCTGATGATCTGAATGTACCGAATGACCAGGTTATCATATCAATGTTGTTTTTCTTCCCTGGTGGAATGGACAAATTGTGAAAGAGTGGTTCTGGAAGCATGAGGAATCACTTTTGTACATGAATTGGTCACCACGTTGTGCGTCGTAATCAAGATAAAGGCAGCTGAAAGAAATAGACATTTTTTTTGGCCAGCCAGTGTATAAAATAATATCTTCAGGTCAGACTAGTGTGAGGAAATGCCATGAAGAAGAAAAAAAAATTAATCAGCAGGTTCGAGGTAAGCAGCCAAGGTAATGAAATTAGATCCATGAGAAAACATTTGATGCTGCGGTGATGTAAATGACAACTGGTGGACTGTAGCAAAACCTAGTCTTATTTTTCCGAACCTGTTCGATGACAGTTAAGGTAAATTCACTGCAAAAACTATAGTAAATGCTGATTTTATTCTTTACATTTCCTTTGTCTTTGTTCTGTTTTTAAGCAGCATGCTGTGCTACCTCGTTCTGAACTTTTGATTGACGATATAAGCTTTGACTGAGCTCAGACAGGCTGATTCGGCATGCTGGATTTTATTTCAGTTTATTTTCTATTGCGGTATGGCTCAAACAGAGTAGCTCCAAAAAACCCACACATACAGTACATATACACAGTCATGCGTTGTGTTCACATGCTGTTATTATTCTGTTCTGGTCGCCCGTCTCTTAGTTTCCTTTATTTCTCTACCACAATTTGGCTCGGTTTTTTTGGCCCCAGACTCTTTGCCTTTCTTTGGGTGGTTTATGTATTGTTTTCATTTTTCTGTTCTCATGTTTTAATGGACTTTCGTTTGCCTGCGGCCGGGCGCTAGAGAGAGACAGGAAAAATAGTGCAGAAGGAAAAGTAGTGGGGATTTGAATCCATAAGCACCACATTTCCATTCCTTTTTTTATTTCTTAGACTATGCATGTATACAGTATTATACATGTACTTAACTATACAGTATTTTTAACTCTCCTGACTAGTTTTTTTCCCCTTTTCTTGTTCGATCACCATTATCTTGCAGGTCTGCAAACTTCACAGCACTAATTTCTGTTTGTTTCCCCATGCTTATCTCTCCCTCCCACTCCCTCAAGTTTAGCCATTAGCTCATGTAAACCTTGTGTTTTGTCATGGTCTTTTTCCATGTCCTCCTGTTTAAGATTAAACTAAAAAACAAACAAAAGACGCTCCCTCAAACCTCTCTCTTGTTCAAGTTCACTCTTTCCTTTCCTCCCCTTCCCCTGACAGTCTGAGAGCAAAAGCGGTTTGTTTTGTCCACGTGCGTTTGAGCAAACTTCTCCTTGCCAGTGTTTGTTGAGTTTTCAGGCAGACACATCTTGAAGCCATGAGGTCTCTCTCTGTGTTGTGGGTTGCCATTTCGCCCTGCACACACAAACACACACCACAGAGGCCTGCTACAGCTCAAGTTGAGAGAACACAGGAAAGGAGGCCTGGATGGCTGTGTTTAATGCTCACATTCTTTACCATGAGATAATTCGATGAAGGAGCCGACTCTCTCACGTATATACAGTACTTTCACTGCTGCATTCAATCACATCTTCATCTTAAAAAATTCTCAGGCTTAAAACTTCCACCACACAATCTGATCCTGTACTTTTACTTTTGTGATTATTTGTGCAATTTGACTTTAGTAGGAGCTGTTTTTCTATACCAAAGTGTGTGTGTGTGTGTGTGTGTGCGTGCGTGTGTGCATGCGTTTGTGCGTGCGTGTGTGTGTGCGTGTGTGTGTTTGTGCGTGTGTGTGTGTGTGTGTGTGTGTGTGTGTGTGCGTGCGTGTGTATGCTTGTGCGTGCATGTGTGTGTGTGTGTGTGCGTGTGTGTGTGTGCGTGTGTGTGTGCGTGTGTGTGTGTGCGTGTGTGTGTTTGTGCGTGTGTGTGTGTGTGTGTGTGTGTGTGCTGCGTGGGTGTTGCTTCCTGGCTCCATTCCCCAATTTACCAAGGCCAACAAAACTTCATGTCTCTCTCTAATTCACCCTGAACTGCCTGACCAGTCTTCTTGACTTTGGTTTTTCTTTGTCTTTTGTGGCATCATCTTTCCTATTCTTTCTTTTCTTTCTCCCTCTTTTCTTTCTCCCTCTACTGTACCTCGGGGTGACCACATTTTATACACTTTCCCGCTCTTCGTCTCATCTCTATCCCCTATCCTCTAGTCCCTATCTTGCTTTCTCTCTTTGTGTGTTAAGATAAAGGTGTTTTTTTATTCTAAAGTATAGCCTGATTGGTGGCTCCCAGAGGTGCAGTGTGAAACACAAGACTGAAGTGGAGTAGCTGCCAAACAATGCAGCCTCTGATAGGTTCCCTGGTAGCTGTTAGCATTTCTGCTGGAGTACGTCTATAATCCTCCCAAATTAAATGACTAACTATGAGTTTGTTCACTGAGGCCATGGTGTGTGCATGCATACATACATACATACATATATACCTGTCCATTAAAGGGGATTTGCTCAAGGTTCAGTTCTTGGTTGCTTTCTGATGTCACATGACTTAACTCTCCTATGAAACATTACAATAAAACTTCCAATTGGATCACTTACGGCTCCCGAACCATCACCACCTGGCACATTTTTCTTCAAACCTGCTATGAACTTTCAGAATAAACATCATCATATGCATAGTATATCTTAGAGCAAGCTATTTAGTAGTTTAATATGCAGGGTTGGATTTACCCATTTTAGTGGATTTTCTTCTCCCTTCACTCCCTGTATGAGAGGTTTTGGCCTGCTATAATCGAATTTTTTTTAAGTCGGAATTTTGAAATATAGTCAAAATTTCTTTTAAGGCCTAGGACATCTCTCACCATGACGCACCGTATGAAACTCTGATGAACTTTCTGATAAAGGCCCTTCGAATTTGCTGCGATCTGGAGATCTCACCGGGATCGAATTCGGGAATGCGGGAAAGCCCCCAAACTCTGGGAAAATAAGAGAGGCAAGGTTTTTGCTTTGACATTAAACACCCTTGCATTAGGATTAGTTCTTTTCTCACAAGCTGTCCAACCTTTGGGACAACAGAAACAAAATATCCAGCCAAAATTGGAATACAGGAAAAATCATCACCGATAGTTCTTACATTACACTGTTTGGATCTGTTATCAACAGCAATTTGAATAAAGTATTGAATATCATTTTAGTAGACTGCAGCCTGGTTTAGAAAAATAGTAGTGTACCTACCTTCTGACATAATTCCAATCTCATTTAACAAAGGTGGTGTCTTAGTGTTTAGCACTGTCACTTCACATCTCCCATGGGGGTCGTTTTGAATCTCACATTCTCTGTATGAGTTTGCATGTTCTCCATGTGCTTGGTGAGTTAACTCTAAACAGATGAGGACAATGTGGGTTGATTGGTGTTTCCAAATAATATATAGTGCATGATTGGGTGTGTGAGTGTGTGCTTGTACTCTGTGATGGGTGGGCACACTATCCAGGGTGTACCCTGTGGTCCAAGCTCCCAGGGATAGGCTCCAGCCCCCCTGCCATCCTACACAGGATTAGCGATATACTGTAGATAATGGGGGGCAGTAGTGGCGCAGTGTGTTAAGGCTCTGAGTTACGGATCAGAAAATCAGCGGTTCCGGCCCCAGCTCCGCCAGGTTGCTGCTGCTGTTGGGCCCTTGAGCAAGGCTGCTCCAATGGCGCCGTAAAATGGCGGACCCTGTGCTCTGACCCCTGCCTACTAACAAGAAGCTGGGATATGCGAAGAATAAAGAATTTCACTGTGCAGTAATGTATGTGTGACGAATAAAGGCTGATTGGAATTGGATTGGAATTGGATCGGAATTGATAACAGATGGATGGGCAAACAAAGGGTGCTCTTCAAACAGTATCCTATTCCCAGCAACTAGCTCATTCTTCCTAACCATACAGCGGGTTTCGAACCAGTTCCTCTTAGATATTTAAAACTCATGCAAATGAACATTCTTGCAAATGTAGTGTTCTACTGAAAGGGGTGTGAGGGAGAACTATCAGTTAGCATATCTGCTATGTAATTTTCGTCTAGTTTATGCAGATATTAGGGATGAGAATCATCAGGGAGCACCTGATAAATAATTTGCTCCTACCACACAATGTATAGATACAGTAGCTAGAGCACACCCCCACACCCCCTACAGGATGATGCAGGAACAGCAATGCTTTACCACCGCTGCAAACATATAAAACGTTTAAATTAGAATTAAAAAAATTTCGAATTCACTGATTGCCACACAAACAAATTGCAATACATCACTGAATTGATTTTCCTCCCATTTCCAGCAGATATATTATTAATAAATGCTTTTTTTATGTTGACTGCTCATCAACTCATGTAGTAATTTAGCTACTTCCTACTGTAGAAATGAACTATAACTAATTGTAATGGCCTGAAAACAGAGAAAAATAAGGATTTTAATCCAGAATGTGCACTTATTTGTGACTTAAGCATAGTCAGGTAAAAACTCAATCCTAGCCAATAACCCCTACACCCCCCACCCCACCACCCCATGCTTTGACGCCAAAGTCTAAAACCTCTCTTTCTTTGCGCTTTCACTCCCACCTCCTCTCTGTTTTTGTCTCTTTCAGCCCATCCCATACTGTACTGTAGGGGAGAGTGATGTGTGAAGTTTATGATAAGGCTGAGTTTGATACATAACCACATAGCTCACACAGTATCTCGTGTACGATGCGCTTATCACCGAGTTGTACTCCTGACAGAAGAGCTGCGCAACATTATGGTCTTATCCCCTCAGATCGTTCCAGAGACTGATTGAATCATGGCTTAATTCAGTACTGAGAGGTTAATACATGACGGAGATTAAATGTCTGTTATGTCAGTTAATAAACGGATTGATACATGATCTACAGCTCTGCTTATTTGCTATAATGTGAAATGAGCCAAGATTCTTAATAAGCCAGGATCTTAAGCCAAATCAGTGTGTGACTTTAGCATATGGAATATGGAAACACACACACACACACACAAGTTTCACTGGCCTCACCTGACCCTAAAGCAACATGTGGATATGATGAATCCTGTTTCTGAAAGAGAAGGCCAAGTCTTTTCTTCTGCCACGTAGACTCACCAGCACTAACATACCGCCTCCCTTATTATAGCAGCGTGAGAGACAGCGAGGGAAAAGTTCAGGAAGAACCTACATGAAAAAAATCTTCTTCTCTATTCCACGACATAGCAAATATTGAAGTTTTATCCTCACCGTGAAATGAAAAAAATTACCTCAATGTAATTACAGAGCGTTTTTTTTTCTATGTGTATGTGTGCTTGGCCAACCTACAGTATGTCAGTTCAGACTCAATTCCACTAATTTTCCTGATTCATCTTTTCCGCTCAAGTCAAGACATAACACCAGCACAATTAAATATACACACCAACAAGGAAAAAAGTGGCATCACACTTACTGTACAGTATGTCTCTCCTTTTCTCTTGTTTTTTTTTTTTTCTTCACCTTTTTTCAATTATTTCTTTATTTTTCTACGACCAGCATTGTATTATCCCGACCCACACATCTCCAGTGCACATCTATTTCTCTCTGTCTTTCTTTTTTCCATTCTTCACAGGCACACTTTAACCGGAATCATTGCAGCTCTCCTGTTTTCCTCACTGCTCTTGAACCGTTCATTAAGTAAAACAAGCGTTCTCTTTGCCACTCGTGATTGTTTTAATGGGCACCGTTTATGTGTCTATTTGTGGTTTTACTCCCCTGTAAAACACGTCTCCGCAGTTCGAAGCGATTATCCGCATATTTATTTGCCTGGTTTACAGGCTGAACAAAAGTCTTGCCAAATGACCATCTCAAAGCTGGTTCGTACAGTAACTGGCTGTGCAAAGAGAACCAAACAGAAAAATCATCCAAAAAAAATAAAAATAAAGCCGAACCGTTCCACTTGACGTGATGGCCTTCCTGCAGGTCTCTTGAATATACAGTACTATGATTGAGTGCCGTGTTTTGTTTCACGGTAAATATCCAGCTCGGATCATTTGTATTACGCTCGTGTCATATTCTTCTTAGGTGTTGTGCTTGCAGTTGCGTAGAGCTATGAGGCTTCAAGCCTGGATGCGTCTACAGTACCAGGAGGTTCAGGCTTGGCCAATGGTAAAGAAACACAAAAATCAGTGGCGATTTGAAATCTAGAGAAAATCTATTATCTGAATTGCACAAACCTAAATGCTCTGAGTAATGAACCAAGATTGAATACAAATGTCAGACATACACTAGCACACTAGTATGTGTGCACTCAAAACATCACCTACTAACTTATACATACAGTATATTCAATTAGCTAATTCTGTAAAGGGTGCCAATAATTTTGGGGGATCACTGGATATGAACAAATAATAAATTATCTTGTAATGGCCGTTGATGTGTGTGTGATTTCGGCTTGACGTGGAGTGTTTACACGGTGTCCATGGCGTGAACACTCTGCGTTTGAATGGTGGGTGATGGATTTGTAGCTTAATGAACTGTCGAGTCCTTTATGTACTGCATGGAACAATTATATTTAGGGCAATGTTTGTGTGTGTGTGAGGTGGCAGGTGGACATGGACCCCTCAAGGCACTGGGTTCTCCAATACAACAATAGTGATAAATAGTGTGTAAGTACCAGAGTGTTAATAAAAGCTTGAGAGCTTATTCAGCTCCCTTCAGATCTTTAAGTCTTTTTTTAAGAATGTTGCTGTAGTTAAAGACAACCTGGTAGATTTATTTCAGTATTTAGAGATTTATTATTATTATTATTATTATACACCAGCATTTATTATACACTAGGGTTTATTTCGTCACATTTTTCTTTTTTTTTTAGGTGTAAAGAATTCAAAAAGATTGAACTGATTGGCATTTTCTATGGATGGCATCTTAGAAAAACAAGAATTCATTATAAGAAGGGTACATATTGCTCTTAGACATGTGGCACCCTCTGTGTACTCTTTAACCTTTTTGCTCTTATCATTCTACATTCTCAGCGTCAGTGTTCTCCCTTTTTCCTCACTACACCTGCCTGTCTCATCCCCACATCCATTCACTCCCACTTTAACTGTCTCTCTCTTTCTCTCCTTTAACATTTATCACATTCTCTCTCATCACTATCTGGCCTCCTTCACGCTTTGCCAACAAGTCTCTTTCTTTTTATTTTCCCTGTGCTTGTCTTTCTTGGCAAGACCCGCTGTTCCCACAGCTTCCCCAACCCCCCTCACTCTCTCTCTCTCTCTCTCTCTCTCTCTCTCTCCCTCTCTTTCTCACCAACTTACTTTCAAGCTCTCTTTTTGGCACACGGTGCCATCACATGATCCACACTCCTGACACACACACACACACACACACACAATGCATATAGAGTGCTCCCCTGGGGGGCGAATTGCATATCTTCTCCCACATATCCTCCCCACACAATTTTTTTCCAGAAAGCGCTATTATATAGTCTCGTGCTACATTATATGGTCAATGAGTGGGGGCACAGAATGGGTTTATTGTTGCAAATTTGGGGTCACTTTATCCACTCTCCGCCCTCTATCCCATCAGTTCACTTCCCTTATGAGCTCTTTAGAAGATAACAACCCTTATGATGCACTACCATGTCATTCCATCTGAATCTCTGCCCACTGCTACTATTTCTGATCTGCAGTCATAACACTATATAATAGACTTATGTAAGCTCGGTTGTGTAGTATTTGGACCCAGCGCTGGTGTCTGGTGACACACGATTCTTGAAAGACAACTGGATAATTGCACTCTGGTTTACATTTAAGGGACGATTTTGTGTCGCAAATTCACCTTCTGGAGGTTAGACGACCCTGAAGAAAACCCACACTGACACAGTGAGACGCTTCACACAGACAGTAAATCGAACTTATATACTGTAGGATCGTGCCGGGTACTAGTCACCTAGTTGCCTAGCATTTTCTCAACCAGATGACCAAGTGGCATCAAAATGTGTGTGAACGCATTCAGAAAAAGAAAAAAAAAACGCTCATAAACCTGGTCTGGCTTGAGGGGAAACACAAATCAAAGCTGACAGTATCAACCTGTCGCCACCTGCTACGGCACGGCTAACTGCAAGCTTGTGATAGCAGTTTTCAGGTGACGCGACATACAGTATGATGCTAATTTTTACTGCTTAGTGCCTGTAATTGTAATCCCTACAGTGGTATATCATGGTTTAACACCAGTGAGGTATATATATATTTTTTTGTGAAGCTGCTTTGCAACAATGACCATTGTTAAATGCACCATATAAATCAAATTCAATTGAGTCTTTGAATATTTTGAGTATTTGAATGATTATCAGATCTATCCACATTATGCCTCATGTCTTTCTATTCAAAATCAGTTTATAAGGAATTTGGTTCTGGCCATTGGTGACTTTGTAGCAACGATACACAATACACAGACAAGACACAATATATCTAAGTGTTAATGTGTGTTAGTGCAAGCCATAATAATGTATTTGTAGCTTTGAATTCGGGTGTTATACAGTAACTACTATACATGGAAAAAACATTTAGAAATTTCTATAGCAGATAGCAGACGATCCTGGTCCGATATTTCCAAGAGTTGTGCGCTAATACAGTTTGATTAGATTTTTAAAGCGCTAATTGCCAATAACAGTAACTGTTCCTTTGTTTGCTGTGAATACATTTCCATTTATAGTTCTTAATCTGTTCATGTTTTTTTTCCATGTGAATGTTTTGTGAAGTTTTAATTATATATACAGTTTCATTACCGAGTTCTCAGATCTGATTGGTCAGAATCTGTTGATTTTAAACCACCATGGCTGTAATTCAAATCACAGCTTTATACGAGCCCGGTTCAAATCAAGCGGGGACTTTTGATGGTGCAGAATAACTTATGCCACACTAATGCACTTATCCCAGCATTTCACTAACACATGGATACCATCCAGTTAGAAGGATATGCCAGTACATCGGACCAATAAGCAGACATCCTGGTTTTCCGTGTCAAAATGTCCCTTCAACTCACTGTGGATTAGCAAACTTTGGTGCCAGTTCCAGGCAGAGAGCTCTTCCACTACCCAACGTGCACTCACCTTCTGGAAATGCAGGTGTCCGTGAATGATTGTATGTACAGTTCCCACAGACAGATGCATCTCTTCCGCATATTAGCAACAAGTTATCCGTCGATTTTCAAGGATCAGGCGTTCCGCTCATTGAATGTTCATGGGAACAACTGCAGTGGGCTCCGAGCCACCTCGGCCGAGATTGTCATTCGTGGATGTACAGGATTCTTTAACATGCTTGTACCATACATTTTTTTTACTGTGGCTGAGTCTTATCGCTGTATTTATGGACTTATGGACTGTTTAAAAACGAAACCAATGTGTTTTTTGTCTTAATAATTTCATAAGAGAGAAAACATTTAATGTAAGTGATATATGGTTAGCAGATGTTCGACAGTAACTATAAATGGGTAAAAAAATATTATATACAGGATAGATAGATAGATAACTATCAGGTATTCCTTACCTGCTAAACTGAACAAAAATCACAAAAAATTACAGCCTTTTAGTAACCCAGTTTTTCTGATCATGAGCATGTAAACAGAACTGAATGAAGCAGTAAAGCTGCTGAAGAGTCAACTCATAAACCCAAAAATCAGGTGTATTCCAACCAATCATATACAGTAACTTTTGTAAACTATTAATAAAAAAGCTGTTTTTTTTTAAACTACTCCCGCACCAAAAAATGGAAACATCACAGATTGAGAGTAACGTTGTCTTATTTTTGTAATTATTTCTTTTTTGTTAAAAAAAAATCCAGTTTTGTTCATTTCTGTAACTGATTCCTTACAGCTACTCGCTGATCACTGACCTCCCTGTGCGCCCCCTGGTGGCAGGTGTTTTCCTCCATCTCCCCTTTACTGTTCATTCACATCTGGAATTAATCCAATCAGCATTACAACACTTTGTACTTGCATCTTGTGAATAGATCTGGATTATACCACATTGATGGCACCATGGTTAGCATTCTGTTTTGAATTAGTGCAAGTTTAAGTGGCAGCTTTTAATTACTAAATCGGAGGCTGGTTGCGGCAGTGCTTTAATCTTTCAAGTGTGCAGAAATTGCATGGCTGATTCAGACCCTCACAGAATCAGTTGTGTGGTAGGGTGGATAGATCGCTCACAGGGCCAGTCCCTTCTGCATGGATTAAAAGTTGTGTGTGTGTGTGTACATTTGCATGCACACTGAATGTATAGATTAGAGGTGCACTATTATCTTAGAAAAGAGCAGCTGTCTGCAGTGCTGTGTGTCTGTGCCAGACGGCTCTATACATCTGCGTGTACATCTCTCTAACCAGGAGACGTGCGGACAGAACATGAAAAAAACGGGCATCCTGCCAGTCTCGCTTCCCTTCCCCCTTCCCACCATTCTTTTATTCTTTCTCTCGTTCTCTCTTCCAGAGTCCAGTTGCTTTACTATACCCTATCATTTAGTTTCTTTTCCTGTCCTTATTCTGCCTTTTATTCTATTTTACTTCCCTTCAACGCACTTTCTTTTAAATCTTATCAACATGTGATTTCAAGTTGTGATTTATTTCCAAATACACGGAATCTAAACATGTTCATAAAACACAGAATTTTGTGGCCTTTTGAGATGAGTTTATTAGATTACTGCAGCAATCATAATGCAGTTATGCAAGTCTTTTACCGCGTAATCTTCAACAGGTTTACACACATTTCCGTCTCGCTTTCTTTCTTCATCTTTTTTTCCGTTCTGCTATAGCCTTAAGCTAGGCCCTAGAGCTCCCCCTCTGTCTCTGTGTGTCTCTCTGTCTCTGTCTCTCTCTGCGCTGGGCGTGTAGTTGGCAGGCAGTGGGCACAGACGGGCACACAGATGGGCAGCATGCAAGGCAGGGCAGATCTCAGCACACCTGCTCCTCTCTGGCACGACCCGGGCCAAGCACACACACACACACACACCACACATACACAGAACCAGACTCACACACACACACACACACACACACACACACACACACACACACACACACACACACACACACACACACACACACACACACACACACACTTCTGCTTGCATTTATATTTACCCAGACACACAGTCACACTTGCGTTTATATACACACACATGGGCAGAGGTAGAATGTCTGCCTAGCCAAAGGCTTTCATTCACACACCCAGACACAATATTACGTACTAATCTCACACTGTAGTGGATTTCACACTTGTACATGAATTTTAAAACATGCTCTCAGTGCTGTGCATATACTCTAAGGTTTTCCTCTGCACTTATTCATTTTATGTTCTAATACACAATATATAGTACAAGGATTCGATGCATGAATTTAAGTGTCTATAAAGTTATACATTGATTTGCCACCTAAAGCAAACACTGTAAGCAGAGAATTTCCCAAAGAGGCACTATAATGATTTTATCATAAGATTTTTAACTATAAATTTTAGATTTGTCAATCAGGTCTATAAACTCTTTCCCTGCACCGATATGACAAGGACATTTATTTGAAATTGGAAATCTCTATTTCGGGTACATTTTAATAATTTATTGCATTGTAATCACAAATTACATATTTATTTTTCCCTGGTATTCAAAAGTCTTAAACACCTTCGTTTTTTTTTTTTTTTCTTCGATAAAAAATTTGTCAGATATATTAATGTTTTATACATTAGTGTCAGTAAAAACGATGGTTTCCAAACATTAATTTGCTTAGTATATTGCTTAGTATATTGTTAAATAATGTATTACTTAAAAGAACAAATAAACTAATGAAAGCCAGAGTAGGCAGGCAAAGCTTTTTTGGGAGCAACATACCAGTTCATAAACAGTACACACGCACACACACACACACACCATTTATGAGTTCTTGGTTCATTTATTTTTTTTTTTTAAATGAAAGAAGAAAAAAAATGTGTCAATACAATTTATGATTAGCAATATTATATAAGCATCCGGCCCTGGTTTAAAGAAGGTAAAGGTAGAGCTATTTAAGAAGAATGAGTGTAATTGGCTGAGAAGGTTTATACATTATACATTATAATTTTTTTCATATTTATACATTAGTTTCATAATTCCAGAGTTCATTCAACCTCATTAACGCTCCTGTATTCCTCTACTTACCATGGAGCCCTAAACACACACATATTAAAACACCCAATGAGGTGAGCTCAGGTTTAGGGTGTGTGTATGTGTGTGTGTGTGTGTAGGTAAGTGGGGGGTAAAGGGGTGGGCGGTTATGGCTCAGGAGCAGGTAGGCCCCCGTCAGCTTTCTAGTCGCTGATCTGACTGCGTCTCTCATGCAGCGACGTCCGTAAAGAGCGCCTGCCGCAGAGCCTCAGGTGAGGGGGCGCAGGCACAGAATCAAGTGTGCGTTTATAAGATAGGAAATGAATAATGTGCACAGCGGCAGGAAGGGGGATACTTAAATAAAATACTCCAATAGAAGAGCTCTGAGTACATCTGTGTGGGATTGCCTTGGGGATTAGAAGGGTTTGGAACATTTTAAGCGCATTAGGGATTAAAAAAGGTCAGAATGTTTAGCAACATACCAATAAACCTCTTATGCAAAACGTATTTGGTGGGTTGGGGGAGTGTGTGTTGTGCCTCTTTGTCCTTTTTTCGCGCGGTAAAGGATGAGCGTGTATTTCTGTCTGTAGAGTGGAAGTGTCACAACTCACAATTTATCAGTCAGTATATTAAACGTAGTTAATAATGTATAACCTGCAAATACACGCCACGACTTGGGAAAATCAGAAAGAATCAGAATCAGAAAGAGTTTTATTGCCAAGTACGCTTGCACGTACAAGGAATTTGTTTTAGTGACGGAGCTTCCAGAACAAAAAATACAAATGACAAGACAAAAACAGCATGACGCAAAAAAAAAAAAAAAAAAAAAAGAAAATTTTTTTTTAAATGGTTGACATCAAATGGAGTACGATGTGAGATACTTTTAAATAAGTTACATCAATATCTGAAGTCTGTGGTATTATACAGTATATTGCACAGTGGTGTTGTACACAATATTGCACATATATTTATTGACCGTTTGAATGATGTTTATCTGTTAAGGAGGTAGATTGCCTCAGGAAAAATCAATTCAGTTGCATATTTTTGATTCGGTTGTATGATTGTTTTGATTAAATCATATTTTTCATTTGTATATGGTTTCATTTGAGGTGGTAAAATGTTGCTGTTCACAGGAAATGTCGCAGCACAACGTCTTGTGTGATAGAGCTAATTATTTGCTAAGTTTGTTTAAAATTTAAAGAAAAAATTCTAAAAAGAAAAAATATTATTGAAGTGGAATATTTAAAAATGGTAATCACAATAACAATTCGAATTGGCACCTACTCTAGATATTGTGATAATACCGGGTATTATCCGGTAATATATCAATATTATAATATTGGGTGTTCCCTGGTGATTCTCATCCTTAATAATAAAGGCTGAATAACGGCTGTTCGAAAGGTTCGATTTTTATGTTTGTATATTATAACATAAGTTTAACGTTGCTTAGTTTATGTCTATTGAAATACACAAGCCTTGAATAGTTTGGCAAAATTATTATTATAAAAAATTTTTTTTTAATTTTTTATTAATGTTACCTTTGTTCTGAAATTATTGCACTAATTAGTTTTCTTCCACAGTTACAGATTTATCCTAACTGTGATTGATATTCTGATATTACTGTGCAAAGATGATGTAAAGATGTTGACTTTTAACGTGGATTCCAGATGACTAAGAAATGTAAAATGGTTTTGAAAAATATATAGCTATAGCAAGAATTACTATCTTATAAAATATACGATAAACCTTTTTTTTCTTTACAGTTTTCTTCTTACCCTCTACGCTATGAGTTTACTGGACACAGATTCTCTATGTACTGTTGATTTTATATTGTGGGTGTTTGAGATGTCCTGCAGCAGGCCTGTGTTAGATTAATCCTTTCCATTTGCCAGTGTGAGTCTGCGATAAACTGGCAATCTGAGCTCATTGGCAAATGCATAAGCTACAAAATAAATAATTAAATGAAAAACAAACCTTTGTGCACAGTCATTTGCAAGCACGCTTGTTTATGAATATTCGCTTGGAAATGAGTCAATTAGTTTTTGTGCTTTTCGGTTTGTCAGAGTTCTTCAAAGTTTCTGAAGTGACCTTTATTTGAATATTAGCTTAACTTTCCAGGTTTCTCTTTCTTTCTTTAAACCCATGTTTGGTAGAGCGCTTTTTTTTTTTTTGCACTTCTACATGTGTGCGTGTGTGATGCATTAGTTTTGGCCTATGCTTCATTCAGGGGTCCTCTGGGTGAGTGTGCTGGATTGATAAGAATGGTATTGAACATTTTTTTCATACATTAGTGAGCCTTGTGTATTTACGTGTTTGTTGTGTGTGCATGGTGGGTGTATTGTGATTTGCTGATAACAGCAGAGCCTGGACACCATAGGGCCTCGGTTCTAATAATGGACAGAGCCTCTATTGTGAGTATGAGGGCGAGTTGCCCCCTGCTCACATCGTTTTTGTCTCTGTCCAATAGAATGAGCTTTTCCATTCACTCTGGTCCAGCTCTGCACAGTAAGGCTCCATTAATGTGTCTTGTAATTGGATTAGAGCTTGTTGAGAGACCCAGAACACTTGTTCATGTACAGTTCTGGACACCACTAGGGGGAGATAGCTGGGAGAAGGGTAAAGTGATGCACATATTCTTAATTACATATTTTGAAGTAAGTGCATTTTCATTAAATATATAGTACTGTGCATAAGTCTTGAGCCACCCCCATTTCCTCTTCCTAAAATTTCCTTCCAAAGAGCCAGACTTTCTAGCATTGAGGAATAATTCTCCAGGCTTTTTTGGCTCTCATTTTCAGTCTTGTACGTGACCAGTTTCACAAGAATTTTTTGTTTGTTTATTAAGCCACACAGACATATAATCCATTCAAGCATAAAATGTTCTAACTCAAGGCATGAACCAGTGAGAAACAGGTGCAGATGATGACACATTATCAGGCTGGTGATTAGTATATTGCACAGTGCAGTATACTCTTTTTTTTTCTTATTACATTTCATGACTTGTAACAGACCACAGAAATCATAATAAAAAATGTATTTAAATGTATTAAAAATTGTATTCTTACTTATTCTTGCACATTTTCCCATTATCTGTGCAAAGAAAACATTTGGTTGTATTTTTGTTCCAACTTTTGATTGTAGCTTTGAGTTTTCTCAAACATCAGTGCTGTTACAGTAAGTCTAATGGTTGCGTCTTTCCATACAAAATATAATGACAATTTCTAGCAATATTTGATAATATAATAAATAATTACCTTCACTTTTAAGTAAATTATTTAGATTCATTTAATTGATTTAATTGGTTTGGTTTCTTTGCTTATTTGGTCTACTTCCAATTATAAGGTTTAATTGATACGCTCATATAAATTAACTTTTCTGTAAAAAAGAAAAAACAGACCAGATGCGTTTTTATTAAGAGCTAAATGGGGATTTGAGTAGGGGGGCATATGATACCCCCCCCCCCCTCACTATTATAATACAAATAATACTACAAACTGACATTTACTAAGCATCTTATAGCTCCTACCATTGCTTCACTTGTCTTCAATAAAACATTGTATTGTTCCTCCCTGATTATGTATCTCATTACACTACTTACAACCCGTGTTGAAAGATGGCAATGAAATCCTCATTTTCTGTATATATGTGTTGTAGGCTGGCCAAAATCATCCATATAATTCATATAGCTGTGTAGCTGTGTTGCGCAATTGATTAGCATTTATCTGTTAGATGGATTAGCATTTAGCACTGTGAAAATGCTTGTATATCTTTAGACATTTTTTACATTTGTATTAAAGGTGGTATTTTTACGAGCAGCGTGTCCCTGTATTAGTGAGGGCGTTTGCAAATGTTAAGCTAGCAGGAATTCTCTGACACCACCAGTGCTAAGATGGCTGCCAAATGCTAAGATGGCTGCCAGGATTCCGCAGAGCGACCGAAGCGCATGCAACGAGAAAGGGAGCAAGTGAGGGGAAAACAGGGCTCTTGGTTTTCTTCCACATTTTGATTTTGCCAGTGCCTCTTTTTTTGTATCAGTTTTCCATTATTTATGTCTGTTACTGTTGTTGTGACTCATTTTCTCACTTGCAATGACAGCAAGAGCTTACACTGCTTCAGAAAAACAGCCATTGCACTATGCTGGCGGTGAAAGAATGAAAGACTGTTGTCGATCAGTTGGTATTCGACCCTCATTTTAAAGAATATTTAAGGAGACTATGCAGTTATTAAAACTATATTAAAGCTATATAGCAGAAAGAATGTCACTGAATCAGGGCCAAGTACAACATCCAAGAAGGTTTTAGATTCTCTGATATCAGTTTACTTAGAGTCGCTCTGTAAAGGTCTGGATATGTAGCTGCACAAGGTGCACCATGTTAAGTAAATGCCTTGTTTTATGTACAGTACCATTGACACGGTACTTTTGGAAGATAACATTGCCAGAAAAAAATGACCAACACTTATATGGCCAAAAGTTTATGGACATCGGAATATCACACCTACAGTATATGAGCTTGTTGAAACACCCATTCCAGGTTCTGTCCCCTGTTATACTGTAATACCCTTTACACTGTCCAATAGATCTTGGAGCACGTCTTCCTGAAACATTCTTTTGCCCTTTGGTGCCATTTAAGGCAAATTATAAAGCAATAGCATTGAAAGACAATTGTGTTTCCTCCTTTGTTGCAACAGTTTGAAGAAAGCTTACAGTATATCTATACATTTGATGGTCAGATATTCACAAATCTATGAACATAGTACTGTATAAGTGAACAGTCAAATTGGTTTATTATTACTCTCACGCAATTCATACAAATTGCTTTTGGCTGGTTTTGTGGCGGAGGCAGAACACCTACATGGTGTACGTAGGTGAAGTCAGGAATGTCCGCCAGCATGGAGCCTGATGAATAAACTAATACCAGTCAGGATTAGTGACTGGTACTTTAGGATTTGAAAGACAGCTGCACTGAAACGTCAAAGTCTGTTACATGTCTTGTACAATTAGTTTGCTGTTGTGTCATTATTCGTTAAAGTGTGCAGTGACTAAGTGGCTAAGTCTCCTTATTCTTGGCTCTGTCACCGTTTTTTGGAATATGCCTAACTCAATCAATCAAACTTGTCATTTTTTCGCAGAATCTGGACAATCAGAGAACTCCAACCAGCAAGGAGAAGCAGACGTCAAGCCGCCACCCAATGGTAAGCTTACAACAGATACTGTACATATTGTTTAATGCATATATATTTAAACATGCAAGCATTATTATATTTCCATTTGATTACAACTGACTATGCTGTCATATTCTCCAAGGGGTTGTAGTTGTGTTTTTACTGCCAGAAATGAAGGAGTCACGTTTATTTAATCTAGTTACTGTACTGTATATGCTGCAACATACAGAATATATGACGTAGTAAGAATTTCAGTTAATCTAGCGATATCAGATTGAATGTTCCAAACTATGGTATTATCCTATGTCAGAAACATTTCTCACACACACTATACATATTGTACATATTTGCGTGAACACACACGCACACGCACTCGCCTATCCAAGTGGTTCCAGTTCATAGTTAGACAGCACTAGGTTGCTTGAATGCTCATAAATCACTCTGCCATGATCGGGTGATGGAAACCACATGGTTCCCAAATAGAGAACGCTGAGCTCATGCTCCAACATTGCTGCTGCATGCGTGCATGCACACACTGACCCCGGCCGATCACGTGGATGAATAAGAAACAATAACCTAGTTACCTGTAGCATCTGCTAAACACACACATATCCACATATCCACAGTCAATTGAAACGAGCCTTTTGTTTTATTACATCCCTGCATGTATGTTTCAAACACACAGACACACACTGGTACTGATACGCACACGTGGGTGAGCACATGCAGCTTACACACACACACACACACACACACACACAGATTTTCTTATACTTGAGCATAGTTATTGTTACGACTCCCTGCTCCCTCTCTGGTGCTCCTGTGTCAATGCAGTTGGGTTCATTTTTCAGGCCTAGATTAGAAATCCTCTAAACACTTCTTTCAATCTATTTTTGTGTGTCTTTTGTTTATGTTTTTTTAGTTGTGTTAGGCTTTGCAGAATTATTTCTAGGCACAGTTATTTAACAACCACATAGGAAATGAAAACATTAGAATTTCACTGGTGAAACTCCAAAGTCCACCATGTTCCCTCCCACTTCTGGATGACAAAAGGAACATTTGCCAGTACCAAAACCGAGATACAGAGCCAGTCACCGCAGCACTTTCAGCAAAAAAAATTATGACATTTTCTGAAAGGCTGAATTCCAAATCCTTTTCAAATTGCTAGTGGACCAAGGGATTATACAGCCTACTGTACATAGTGTACTATCTTACTTTTGGGCTCCAAAATACACCTTGAACATACTGTAATTATCAACAAAAATATCTAGTGTTGTTAACGGTGCTCCGGCCATCCATTGTTGTGATTGATGTCATGGTAGTCACGTTCCTGGAAAATATCAATACTTGATAATTAAACTTTAAGCAATAGCAAAACTCTGTTTACTTTCCTCTAAACAATTTGAGCAGAGAATTTTTAGTCGGTTATCAGGAAGTGCAAGTCTTAGTGTTTCTTCACATGGAGACGAGGGATCTAAAAATTACAAACAGTTCTTTAAATATAATTCACAGTACTGTTTATGTCAATTCAAAAAATCATTACAATCACAGTCAATAACTGCAGCTGAACACACAGTCCCTTGGCCATGTTTAGCATCCTCATTAGGCTTAAGTTTTTCTCCGGACGCCTCGTGGGAGAAACCAAAAATGTTTGTCCAGTTATTGTCCAACTGTGACAGTGCACATTATAAATAGAAGGATGGATTCAACAATGCGGTGGATGTGCTTAAATCATTTTTTGGTTTGTGTGTGTGTGTGTGTGTGTGTGTGTGTGATTCTCTGCTGCTTTGTCGCACCCCAGGGCACTTGAGTTTCCAGGACTGCTTTGTGACTTCAGGAGTGTGGAACGTGGCCGAGCTGGTGCGCGTGTCTCAGAGTGAGTCACACAGACACATTTCCTCTCTTCTTCTAAACATTTCTGTTGCATCCTCTGGAAGGGTTTCATAGCTGCCCTCACACTGTCACTAACTTTAAATGATTAAAAGTGATTCTGGACAACTATACCTAAATGTCAGTAGCATGTAGTTAATTTTTTTTAATGCCCATACAAAATATGATACAAAATTGAATTTGAAGTAATTTTTCTCTCTTTTCCATATATTTAGTTTTTTCTATTCCATAAAGCTGCTATGCGACAATGATCATTGTTAACAGAGCTAAATAAATAAAACTGAATTGAATTATCTGGAACGGTTGTAATTCTGTTCTTTGTTGCCTTTAGCTCCAGTTGCCACGGCTACCGGTCCTAACTTCTCCCTGGCCGACCTGGACAGTCCTGGATATTACAACATCAACCTGGGTCGCCGGTCCATCACGTCCACCCCATCGACCAGGTACACACATGCATACAGTACAAAACGATATGTGCTTACTTCCTTCTGAGTAAATGTGCTTGTCCAATGCTTTCCCTCTTTTCTCTAATTTGTGACACAGCTTTCTTTTTATCTGTTCTTGTCTCTCTGATCTCTGCATTTATAAAACCGTCTCTCTTTTTCTCTGTCTGTCTCTATTTCTATCCTTTTGACTGTTTGCTTTTCTCTCTGACACTCACTCACACAAACACACACACACACTCCCTGTCTGCATTCTTTTCCCTCATTTTTCTCGGCCGCCGCAGGACTGAAATGGAGCTGTATGGCAGTCTCCCTCGGAGGTACACCCCACAGTCTGCTCTTCTCTGCACTCCACTTCTTTTTGTCTTTGAGTCGTGCCGTAACTCTCTCTGTGTCGAAGTCTGAACGTATGAACATCTGCCCATTTCTCATTCACACTAATGCATGCCAGGCTTGTTTGATATATATATATATATTGTTTTTATTGATAATGGAAAAAACATTTAATCAGGCCAAGATGAGCTAAGTAGCTGATAGGCCGGAAAAGGCCACCTAAGTCCACTGGTTTAGCGTGCAAAATGCAAAATGTTTAGACTATGAGCAATTTTCAGAGGATTATAATCAGCAATTGAGGCTGACAAAACAAATGATTAATTAATCAAATATTTCTTTCATTAAATCACTTAGAAAACCATTTATTCAGTATGCATTCAAAAAATCTAATAGTATAAATATATGCAATATTGAAATAATATAAACTTACAAAGAATTTAGGGAAATTTAAATGTAACAGAATCCATCCAAAAGTAAGCCTCTGGACTTCCAGCAAACTCAAATCAAACCAAACGTAAACAGTTAAAGGCAATAAGCTTGATTTGATCGCTAGATCAGGCTAACACTCGAGGGATAAAACCAAATAGATCAGAGTCATTACCAACCCGTATAGCTTACAGTTCGGATGGAGACACACGTTCGAATTTGTGTGTGTGTTTGTGGTGTACTGTGCGCAACTCCATCCATGTGTTAGGCGAACTACACCATGTTGATATTACAGGAATGACAAGTAAATGATTTGTATATTCTACCCTAAAAGATTAATTTCCTCAGAAAAAGAATTTCCTTCCTTCTTTAATTTGTCAATTTAACAGGCACGGCCTCAAATCATACAAGCGTACAGCATGGTGTATTTTAAGAAATCAAAGTTTAATATTACAACATTAAAAAACAACTCTAAAGTGCATTGTTTTGTTAACTATGATGTCATGACACTAAGAGAAAGTGTTTGATACTGTAGGTGCAAGCTTACCCTAAATGCCAATATTTTGTTTTCTAGTAGTGTGTTTAATTAATGTTTGTGAGTCTTAGTCAAATTAGTTATATATTGTAAGTTGACATTAGGAGTTACGATGAACGCTTTAGCTTTTCTGTTAAGAATTATCAAATAGCAATAATGTTTTAATTTGTGCAACGACCAGATTGGTGTATTTTTCCCACTTTCTTCATTACAATCCATTGTTTGGACACAGTACAGGTCACAGCATTCTACAGTATATCAATTTAAATTATTAACCAATTACAGGATTTCGTTGTCAGGACCAGTACAACTCCGGGTCAGTGTACGATCATCTGGGGATACTGCAATCATTATCAAATTATATGTCAAACAAGCCTAAAATGTTCTGTATGAAAAGCTGCAGTCCTCGAGGGCCACAGCATTGTTGTTCTAACGTACCAGATTAACACCAAATTGTAATGGCTTTACTAAAGAGAACTAAGAATGTGCACTTAACAATTATGCTGTCCACTAAACAGTGAAACTCTCCAGAACTGCAGTTTGACAGATGTGATATATGCGATGGCAGATGGACTAGGACTTAATTTACAAAATTATTTTCATTATATCAGGCAAGCATGTTTATGTTCTGTTTTTATGATTGCACTCTAAATTCATTATTTATTATGACATTAATACAACATTATATTTCCTTAAGAACTCATGTTTATGTATAATATGTAATATGTATGTTATCCTTATCTTTTTTTATTCCATCTCTCAGTTTAGTTAAAGTGTACTTTATTGGCTTAGAGTTACACACATATCCAACATCTAAACTATGAATGCATACCTGAGGTGCTTTTTGGACTTACTGATTGTCACATAACCCTTACAGTCCTGGATTGGTACTTAAGAATTAATTTTAAAATAATTTAAAAAAAACAGTAAATGTAGTAGTTTATGAGATTCCCCCCTTTGTTCATCTTAGTGTTCCTTTATCAGGTGGCCGCTACCATCAAGGCAGGGAAAAGACAATCACTAAGCCTATCACATACTGACACTTGACTGCAGCCGGTCCCATCATTTCAAACTGCTGTCTGCGTATCGTTAGAGGGCAGCATAACACACACTTAGAGGAAAGCACTCACAGATGCCCATGATTGCCTAATGTCACCATGATTGATGTGGGTGTGCAACTTTGCCACCCCTCCCCCTTGAGAGTACAGCTAGTTGAACTCCCAGCCACAGGCAGCCGTGGCATCATCGGAATTTGAATGATGTTGGGGGGCACATGATTCACTGTAATTGATTAAAGGAATAAAATCTGTACAGTATCATGTTCATCTCATTAGCTAAAGCATAGCTGACATCCAAAATGATCATTAATTAGAGTAAAAGAATAAGCAAACCGAAGTGAACATATACAGAAACTTTACAAGGACAGGAGCCCAAGCTCCGGGGAGCCTGGAAATGTGAGGCCGCAACTCTACTGACAATACAATAATGTCGCCGGGTCTCTAATTTTGCATTGGAATTTATCTGGTTGGTAAATATTAATGAACACCCGCACGATGTGTTAATGAATGTGACCTCACCTTGTACAGTAGCACAGTTAATTAAATAGCTGTCAGATCATGTTTGGAGTACATGTGTTGAAACTGTAAATTTGATTTGATCCTTAAACTGACCACTTCCAGGTCACAGACAGATTTAATGTCAGATTTCAAGTCTGTCTGCATTTTTTATTTATCCTCTCTTTCTCTCTTCTGCTATCAGCTCAAACAAGCGTAAGTCCATTGATGACAGTGAAATGGAGAGCCCAGTGGATGATGTGTTCTACTCGGGCCGTTCCCCCGCACCTGGCGGCTCACAGCCCAGTGGCTGGCCTAACGATGTGGATGCAGGTACAGTATATACACACACGCGCACACACACACACACACACACACACACACACACACACACACACACACACACACACACACACACACACATACTGTATATCACCTTAAATTTTAGTCTCTTAACATGGCCAACATTAAAAGCATTACTGTCCATGTGCCTGCTAGGTTAGGCAAAATACTTTTTAAAGATGTAAGACTTCAACGGTTCCTTTTTGGTAAAGAGAAGTGAATTATTGACTATTAGGTAATTTGACCCATCATTTCAGACCCATCAAATCAGAGAACTGAGTTAGAAGACTGACTGTGTGATGCGACTGCTCGTTCTTTATACTTCTTGTTCTTCACCTACCCATTTACTCAATTCCTCACTCAGTGCCTCTGTTTGTCGCTCTGTGTCTGAATTCATTCCTTTCTTTTACCAAATAGTGCACTGTATTTTTACTCATACTGAAGAATAAAAAAATAGAAAAAGCTTTGAATAGAAATATCTGAATAAATATGCTGTTTAAATACCACAAAGGCCAAAGTGTCCTGTGCACCCACTTCTCAGTGGCTGCATTCACTCATGTGTCTGCTTTACTCCGCATCCTATACAGTGCTCCATATAGGGCAGTCTATAAAGCAAATAGTAAATCAGTGAGGGGGTGAGGAAGCAATTTCACTCACACTGTATGTCTCTTTTTACCGTTTAATTGAATCATCTCCATCTCCCCACCAGCCGCTACCCTCCAAAGCAGACAGTAACTAATGATTACAACTTAAAATGCTTGCCAATGTACCATCACAATTCACCACAGAAATGCTGTTTATTTACCTCTCCTTTGCTGGATGGGGTAGAGTGGGTGGATACATTGCGCAACAACATATGGGTTACAGTCAAATCTTAAAAAAAGCACCACATAATGGGTCAAATATGGTACAGAATGATGAATAAGACATTGCATGTGATTATTTTCATAAACAGCATTTGTACTTTTTTGTGTGTTTTTGAATCAAGGCTCACAATGGGCAATGTAGCTAGTATTTAAAAAATAATAATAAAAAGTCCATGTTACACATTTAAATTGGTTAACATTTAAAATAAAATGGGACACCAAATTTACGTCCACATTGGTATCACATGCACAAATAGTGTGATTAAATATTAAGTCGCAACAAAAACTTGATTTGCACCCTTCTGATGATCACAGTCAAGTCCAAACCCAGTTCCTCACATTCACACAGCTATTCAGCTAAGGATAAATAAGACGAAGCAAGGTTTTGTGAAGAATCCGTCTTTGAGCTGTGTTTATGTCTTACTGCATACTTTTAAATCCCTACCCCTACTCATGCCTTCTTACCTTGCCATCAGTGCCTGACCTCACTAATACACTTGTGGCTAAATGTGCAAAGCTGCACAGCCATGCTCCAAACCCTAGTGGAAACCTTCCCAGTAGAGTCTTCTAACGTTGGACAAGAAGCGTTCCACGAGCGGTGATATAGAGCAGTAACCTCACTGGGATGTCTAACCATTTGTATCACTCCACATGACAGGTGTTCTAACAACCATTGATTACATTAACTGTCTGTCTCCAGCATGCGTGAAATTAGGTCGGTACTCCCTGTGGTAGTGGAAAGAGGGCAGAGCAGCTGCCTGCCAAAACCCGCATTCAAAACCAGTCACACAAGAAAAAATTTGTAGTGTTAAACAACACTTACTAATTGCTTCTAAGTCCTTCTGAATTGCCTCTAAACCGTCCATGTTGTTCTGTTTATGATAAGTGAGAGCTACAGAGCTAACTAGCTTCTGACACAAGGCTGAATCCCAAATCCCTGTCTAATCTCTGATCATGCACACTATTTGTACACTAGAGATGGGAGTCACCAGTCCCCAAATCAATTTATATTGTAATTCTGTATCGCAATTTTACAAATATCGCAATTAAATATATATTTGTATTATTTTAAGACCTCAAACCTTGTTTGGGTCATAATTCAAAAGTTTTATATGTTAGCCTAATTCACCAGCTTCACGATTTAATTGAAATTGAGTAAGCAACATTCCTTATAGCATTAGTTTTCTCACTTAAAAAGAAAAAGCAGCATTTAAACAATACAAACTAACTTCAAATACAAGAGTTCAACATTTAACTTTAAAATTTTTAACAAAAAGCTCAATTTGTACTGTGTTATTGTGTGTAATTAGTGGGTTTTGAGACTTCTTAAAACCCACTAAAGGCTGATCAGAGGCTTTTTAACGTGTACGACTTTTAAAAATTAACAATTAATAATGGAATAAATGTGTTTCTGTTACACCACTCAGAAGCTCATGATAAACAACTATAAAACTGTTCTCTGTTTTTTTCCTCATTTAATGTTAATAAAATAAAAAGGCAATAACCAAATGATGTTTTAATGTTTTAAATGTTTTAAAACCAGATGTTTTAATGCTGCTACTACATATGTTTTCATTGAGTGTACAACATACAAATCCATGTGTATTTTGTTACAATAGATTATTAGAAGGAGCTTTTCTTTGCAGCTGGCACAACATCAGATCCATATAAAATTATTTAACACTAACTAGTTGAAATTAATATAATTAAGTATTATTTGTATGTCTTTGGGCTTTGGCACTAACAGAAGGAAGAGAGATGGAGATGCATGCATGACTTGTGTGTGTGTGTGTGTGTGTGTGTGTGTGTGTGTGTGTGTGTGTGTGTGTGTGTGTGTACAGTACATGCATGTGTGTTCTGTGTTCAGGCCTGCTTTGTGGGTGAAGATGTGTAGGAATATTACCATACTCCTTTTTGTGACATTTATTAAGTTATAATCTCAGTTGTATGGCTAGATGGTGTGTATATATTGGCTATACTAAAAAGTAGCCATAAATCTTCTAGAAAGAACTTGGCATTTTGTATTTCCTCTTGAATGTCAGGATGGGGAGAACTGTTTTAAACATTTTAAATAGCATTTCACTCCTATAAAGTCAGTTCTGTAGACGATCATGTCTGGGATGTGGTAGCCACTGCACTGCCGCAACATGACCACATTTTTCGCATCTGTTTCCTTTTCACTAATCCCCCCACACACCACCACTGCTTCTGGAGAGACGCTCTGGTGTTTCTCTCATAAGCAAGTTACATAATGGGCTTCACACCCTCTGTAGAATGGAAGTTTCCAGTAAGATGAACAGTCCAGTTATTCTTTGAGTTCATATGATCCCTTAACCATTCCATTCACGCAACACAACATTCATGTTTCCTGTATTAATGCTGATTTAGACAGAAGTAAGACGTAAGATTTGAAAAATACATGATTGTTTGCTGTTTTTTTATGCCTTCAATGTTCCATACTGTTCCCCCCTCCACCTCTTCTTCTCTCTACCTATCTCTCTCTCTCTCTCTCGCTCTCTCACACACACACACACACACACACACACACACACACACACACACACACACACACACACACACACACACACACACACACACACACACACACACTCTAAGAATCGGTTCCATGTGTACCATATTAGATACTCTTTGTGTTATGGGCTTTTGTTTGAATTTTCAAGTACATATACAGTACGATGTAATGTAAAAAGTAATTCAGAACAAGACGGACTGTAGAGTTTATCACCATGTGTCATATTGTTAACTCTGCCCTTCTCCCTTGTTTGGGTTTTTCAGTGCAGCACCACTTGGCCAGTATGCAGGAGAGGAAGATTAAACATGAGAGCGATGGCGTGCAGTTTCCTTACCATGGTTAGACCACATTACCCTCATCTTTACTGCTTTACACCACTCACAACCTGTATAGAAGTGACTGTTCTTCTGTCTCAATGTTTCTACTTCTCATTATGTCTCTTTCTTTCTGCTTCCATCTCTCTCTCTCTCTCTCTCTCTCTCTCTCTCTCCCTATATAAATACACATATATTCCTTTAGCTATACCCTGTCCCTCCTTGTCCTTTTCTACTGCTTATAATTAAAAATGTTGTGTTTCCAGTGCCTTTCATGTCATCACATTAATGGCAAACTTTCTGAGGAATTTTATAGTTCAACAGCTTGTCTTGCGTTTAATGTTATTGGACTAAACGTGGCTCAGACATTCAGTCTGCTTCAGTCACGTTTATATCAGAATGTTATTCTGTACATGAGACACTTTTACTATTATTCTGGGAGCTTTAATTAAAGAACTGCGGTTTCTGTGGCACCCCAGGTTCTGTAAACGAGACAAAATCAGAAGTGACAAGGAGTGTCTCTAATTTCCTTCTAATCAAGTTTCTTGACAGAAAATTCCTTCTTTTGCACTAACGTTTTGAAGCTGTAGTCTAGTCATTTGTTTGGGGGCATGGCTTTACAAGAAAAACTAAAGAAATGCCTGTTTCTGATTGACTTTTGAGTTTCAAAGCATCTAGCTTAATACATTGGTGGGCAAAAGTATTGAGACAAAAGTGAAATACAGTGTACAGCTAAAATAATAATGTTTGAAATAATAAGAATAATTTGGTATGTTATGCAATGGAATTACTATATAACAATCAGTATCTAGTGTGAAGTCTTTTATTCTTCAAAACCTGGGTGAGTAGTGTAAAGTCACTGATCGGAAGGTCGATGGTTCAACCCCAGCTCTCCAGGTTGTCATTGTTGGGGCCTTAAGCAAGGCCCATATCCCTACAGTATCACTCCAGGGGTGCTGTATCATGGCTGACCCTGCGCTCTGATCCCAGCTATGGTGGGATATAAGAAGAAGAAAGAATTTTGCTGCGCAACTTTTAAAGCTTAATTAAAAAAAAAAAGTTTACAATTCACTAGTTTTAGCAGATTTCCAGCAGATGTGGAAACCCTGGCTTCAGAATGTAAAAATTCTGCCACATATTTAAATAAACAATCTGATTCTAACCAGCACAATTCTTCAGCCAGGTAGGCGAGAACTAATTAGCGACGTCACCTGTTTTGTGCCCAGGGAGGTCAATAATACATAGCATATGTTGTCTGGATACGTTTGGCCACCACAATGAAGATTACATGTGTAGAAAGTCTAAAATTAGTCTCCTGAATTGTGTATATCGTATCAACTAAATATACACTACCACTCAAACGTTTGGGGTCATTCTTAACTCCATGGTCATTCCTGATTTTTATTTCTTTCTACATTGTAAAGCAATGCTGAAGGCCTTGAAAACATGCAGTATTTGAACAGGTAATGTTGAGATGTATCTGCTACTCATGATCTGTAAAGCCTTCATAACGGCTCTAATCTGAGGTGCTGTTTGTTAATTGGTGATTTTTCCGGCTGGTACTGTAACTCTAAATGAACTTTTCCTCTGTAGCAGAGGTAAGTTTTGCCTTCTTCCTGGGTACAGTAGGTCTTCCTGCGAACCAGTTTCATCATGGTGCTTGATGGGTTTTGCAAATGCACTTGACAATACAGTACTGTTCTTGCAAGAACTATTTCAGAAAGACTGACCTCTGTGTCTTCAAATAACAATAGACTGTTTTTGTTGTTTTTGTTACATAATTACCTAATTCCATATGTCTTCTTTTATAGTTTTGAAATCCCTAGTATTGTTGTAAAAATTTTTTTTACAAGTGATCCCAAACATTTGAGCGGTAGTGTATGTATCTCTAAAACCTTTGTATTTTTATCATAGAAGTACTCTACACTATCATCAAGTACTCAAACTTCTAAGAGTGCAAACAAGAGAGCCTACAGATAATTTATATATTTTTTGATTAGTTGGATTAGGATCATAATAAACCTGTACCAGGAGGTCGACGGCATTTATTTTAAAGTTATCACGGTCTCTGACTACAGTTTATAGTGTAACTGGTGAGTAGGGAAGTTCACTGCATAGCCAGGATTTTCATTATTCAACTCTAATACTTGTTTATGTAACTGTCCGTGATTGTGTAACAGTAGAATACCAGCTGTCAGCTTTGAAAAATGAGGTTGAAGTGTGCTACAAATGGCTGTTATTTTCAACCCCTCCACACAGGGACTTCAGAGTTATCACTGTGAAAGGTCTTTTGAGGAAGTAGGGCGTAGTCGTGATTACTTCAAAATGCACCACAGAAGGTTATTTTTCTAGCAGGTTCAAGAAAAATAGAAGTTTATCCATGTTGACTATAAATATACAGTATAGTTGGATAGAGGTCTAAAGAACTAAAGATTTCGTTTTGTCTTGGATCATCGTTTAGGTTACCAAACCCTAGAATTAATATGTCCCTGACCCTCAGAACCGGTGACCTTTCTGATTTTTTATGAACAAATGATTGCCAAAAGTAGTGCAGACCTTAATTCTTCTGTTAAAGCTTACTACCAGATTTTGGGATTTGTTCATTCAGCCACAGGAGCATTTGTGAGGTCATGCACTCATGTTGAGCAGGACAGCCTGGTACACAGTTGGTTCTACAGTTTATCCCAGAAGGGTTTGGTACGGTTGAGGTCAGGGCTTTGCACAGGCACACTGAAGTTCTATATTAAACAAATATTATGAACTTTGCTTTGTGCACAGCGGTACTGTCATATGCTGTGATATATGGAATTCTTAGTTCCAGTGAAAATAAATTGTAAAACTACAGCAATAACAGGGGAATCCAGTACCAGTAGATCCTGCTTCCAACTTTATGGGTGTGATGATCAGATTTTCACAAACATTTAACCAGATGGTAATTTTACCCAGGTTAGTTCAGCTCAGATGTTGAATAGGTAATTTGTTGTATTTATTTACACCTTTAAATTCCATTTTCACATTAAAGTTTTGACAGGATGTTACATTGAAAATATTGAACATAATATCTATATTAAACATTTTAAATTCTGATGCCACAGTTGGACTATACAGATGGGAGAGATTAGGGTTGCAACAGAGTACAAAAGTGCTGAACAATTTATTATCTACTCCAGGAACAGTGTTAGGTTTTGGTGCTACAGGTTCATAGTAAACTTGAAACGTTTACATGAATATACAAGATCCATCTTTAAGTATAGACTGTGGTGCACGCCTTTTTTTTTAGCTTTAAAATTTTGAAAACATTAAAACTAAGTACACAAAAGGTCAGATATTACTTGATCTTTAGGTTTTACCGAACTTTAGGTGTCCATGCCAGCTTTTTAAAAATATATATATGTATACTGTACTGTATATATAATATACAGTGTCTTATACCCTTTTTTAAAGGGACACAACCTAGGCAATATAATGAAATTAATACATAAGGACAAATACTGTACATAAGATCATATGTGTTTTTTTGTTGGTTTGGGTTTATAGAATAATATGATCATTCTGCATGTTTATGATGTCATTCACATATTCTAGTAGCGCTAAGAGTCACACATTTTAAAAGTCATGAAAACTTTGGTGCTACATGACATATCCGAATGTGGCGTGTCCCTCAACACCTACTGTCAGAACTTCCCCATAAGTAGTTTTTTGTTGTTGTTGTTGTTGTTTTTAAATCAGACATTGATCATTGTTGCATTTCCTGCACAAATCCAAAACCGCTTGAGATTTAAAAGTTAAAGTTGGGAATACAAAACTGTGAATTTTGGAAATTCATATTTGTAAGATTTAATTCATAATATTTTTTTTCCCTCAAGTTATAGCTGATAATATCTGGTAATTTGTAATGACAGAGAGTTCAGTTAAATAAGAAGCAAATGTAGAATAGAAACATTTCACCAGTAAACTTTTGGATCCCAGTGTATGTAGTAAATAATATATTCATAAAAGGGCCATTAATGGCCTCACTGTAATATAATATAATGTTTAATTGGTGAAACGGTAATAAATGCCGTGATTGGCCTGGTTGGTTGCTGGATGTTGTATGCAAGTAGCAGGACAATAGCACTGTATTTCACTGAATTAAAGGGAAATAATGTGTTTCATTAGAACACTGTGGTTGTTAAAAAGCTGCGAGTGTTTCATTTGCATTTACAAACGAGCATTAGCTTTTTCCGAGAGGTTCTGAAAGGTTCGAACTGCTGCTAATTTTAACTTCTCCTCCTATTTGGCCCTATTTTAATTATTAATGCGGATTAATTACCATAATACACAAGTGCACAGACAGCTACTTATGCCTGTGTGTGTTTAACTAAATGATACTTTAGCTATTGGGTTTCTGAAGCCCTGTCTTGAGACCTAGCGCCTGTAAACACACACTCACACACATACAACATCCTAAGCAAACAAACAAGCGCAAATACACTCAGGTGTTCCCTCTATGTATAAGCCTATAGTCTTCAAAATATGCCCCCCCGACACACACGTACACACACTCACGCACACACACACACACACACACACACACACACACACACACACACACACACACACACACACACACACACACACACACAATCTGGAGATAAGCAGCACTCTGGTCCAGATGGTGCCTCCATGTGTCAACAGCTATGGGAGCTACTGTGTTACAGAAGACATCTGTTAGTGCAATGATGATGGTAGTGGTGCTGATTGGGCGGTGGGAGGGGTGTTTTGTGTGTTTGTGAACGTGAGTGACGCTCCGCTATGCCTCAAAGGTGATCCAGTACCTGAATGAGACAATGTCGTTCATCCTTAGGGCTGGCACTTTGTGCGTCAGTGTAAGGACTCCCTTAACATTCAGCTCATTTTACTGTTCACTCAGCACTCCTGCCTCACTCTCAGTCCCACAGTAGTGAATTAGTCGTAGCAGGACAACACACTCTGCGTTTATGCGCCTGCACACACACACACACACACACACACACACACACACACACACACACACACACACACACACACGTGTCAGCCAGGAGACAAGGCCGTGCGCAGTCGCTACGCTATGTGGATAGTTTCATGTGCGTGCATGTGAATTTGTTCCTTCTTTGTGTGTCGGGACAAAACCTGGTGTTGTGTAAGTGTTCTGGTTTCACGTGTGCCGCTGTGTGACAGCTCAAGGTTTGTCTGCTGGCCAGCTTGTTAGTGTGGCGAGACTGGAGGGTCAGGGGAGCATTTGATTGGCTGTCAGTCCACCGATGCATTGTGCCAGGAACTGGACAGAGAAAGAGAAATAACAAATGAAACACACTCACACACAGGCACGCACACGCAGTCACATATGTGTAGACAGGAAAGGGGAGATCATACAAACTTCTGTCGGCTCCAACTCCAAAGCCTTTTTTTTGGCGTCTGTTTCCGGCCACTGACAGAGACGCATATGTTAGAGGATTAATTAATTCACCATCATGGAATCAGTCGCAAATTTTGAACTGTATGGACATCTATTATTCTATCAATCTATCTATTTCATTATTTATTAGCCAGTTATAAACTAAGATACATTTCGAATTCTTAAACAAAACTGCAGAATGACTTGTACTGAATAATATTTTGCATATTTGCAATAATTCTTTGCATTAGATTTTTTTCCCCTCTCTCAATTAATGAAGCATAATTAGCTGTGATACTGAGCTAATTGGTTACCACTAACATCTTATTTTTTGCTGAATAACATCTGGTGCATGATTTCATTAATCATTTAACTGCCTAAAGTAACACGTGTTAAATTACATATTTGATATATCATTAAATTCCTCAATTAAATAGATTTCCAATTATTATGAATGAAGGAATGTAGAATTATATTGCATTATAATGTAAAATAATTTTAGTTTAAAAGGAAAATCACTGGATTACAGAAGAGGATTACTGTAGCTCCACCATGAAAAAAAAAACATATTTGATAAGATTTTATCTTAGAACTCAAATAAATTGTTAATGGTGGCCTTAAGTGTCTTCTGTACTGAGAAGTTAGACCATGTAATGTAACTCAGTCTGGAAGCATTACTGCTTTATCAAGTGCAGTCAGTATGTGTAGATGTGTATACTGTATTCTGATACAAAGTGAAGACCTTCAATGAAACAGCTCAGACCTGAACAATCCTTTAAACAGTGAATATGTAAAGGCTGTGTGTGAGATCAGGCTGGATTAAAGTACAACAAGTAATGTGAGTCAGACCATCTGTTAGTAGCCCGTGTCACTTGCTTCTTAGTTTTGTGTATTATGGCTTTTTTAAATCCCTACCAAAATTCTCTCTCTCTCTCTCTCTCTCTCTTTTTTTAAAACGTGAAGGTTTTTATCGGTTTCCCCAGTTTTCTTGCACAATATTGAGTATTCTGGGATGTTCAATATAAGAGCGAAATAATAGGCGAGGACTAAGACAGTAAATGCTGTCCTTAGATTTTTACAGTTGTGCAATGGGACTCATTTATACAGGCCTAGGAAATTTTACCCATCATTCTGCCTGAAACCTCCGAATCTTAAACTGTGTGTTTGGATTATCGTATATCAAAATAATTTCCCTCAAAACTAGCCACAGGTCTTGATCATAAAACAGACTCATTTTTATTTCCTCAGCCCTGACACATTTGGCTGTGTTTCTGGGTCACTTGGTAAACCCAGTGTATACTTAGCTCGCTTGTTTGCGCCAAACTTTGGAAAAGCTCGTCGGCCCGAGCAAAGGCCCTGTGGCTTTCGGGCCGACGTTTATAGAAACGGGAGGACACTTTAATGTACCGTTATATACTAGGGGCACATGTCATCGCCTCCTCTCTCCCTCCATTTCTCACACTTCCACCCTCATTATTCGCACATCTCTCGCTTCCCTCCTGTCTTCCTCTTCGTCTGGCGCCAACTTGCAGACTCGGGCTGCTGGCTTGAGCCGCACTCAGAGTACAGCATGTTCTGAAAGAACGGGGTGTCAACTCTACGAAGACTTCCGAAAGAGACAGGTTTCATTCTGAAGGAGAGGTTTTTTTGTGCACTTTAATGGACTATACTGTAGATACCATTATAAAGCTCATTATCAAGCTCTAAAATAATTTGTCAAGCTTTTTTCTAATTTTACATTTTATTTTGTTGCGTTAGCTTGATGGGGAAACAAACAAAAAAAAAGAGCAAAATTCGAATTCTAATAAAATTGTTGATTAGAAATACGAGTGTGTAAATCCAGCATCTGTTCTGCCACACTGATTAAAGTTTTAATATCCTGTTATGAGCTGGACATATATATGAAAGAAAGCAATTAAGGTCAATTCCATCCTTTAATCTTTACGGAAATTTTTTGTTTAAAAAATTTTAAATAAAAGGTCAGAGACGCAGAGCACAAAAAGGAAACAGTGAAATGAAAGAGGAAAGCGGAGAAAGCAGAGAGCTTGTGGGAATTTAGTATCGGTAATGAAACAACTTACATGACTATGTTTTAAAATCTGTATAATCTGTCAGTGTTTGCAACGTTGTAGTGTTTGTTTGGTTGTTTTTGGAAGAGAACATTATTCTGTGTTAAATCTCTCAGATTTTTACCTCTTTTACCAGCTAATGTTGCATATTTCCTGATTGAGAAAGATGTACAATCACGTACATGCTACAGTATTTTGCATTCAGCTATTTGAATTCCTGTTCACGCTTGTCATACGTTCTCATTGGGAGCTGAGCTGCACTGAGGTTTAAACTCTAGAATGACCCTTGGCATGCGTGTTGGGTGACACTACGGAGCAGTGAGACAGGCAGACATACAGACAGATCAAACTAAATGGAGTCTAATGGGAGCTGCCACCATGGCCTCCACCCAGCTATTTTTCTTGTTGCCAGTCCTCCCTCTCCCATCCTTTTTCCTTCCCCCCACTGCTGCTACAAAAGAGGTGATTTTTTTTTTCCTCCTCCTAAAGCATACAGATCAAGTCAAAAGTCCGAACGCTGAGCCTGTTTCATTAAAACCTCCTATCTCTCTTCTGCCATTCTGTTGATCCCGTTTTTTTGCCAGGACTCTCGTCGCCTGGTTCTCTTAAGAAGCCGGGGAAATTCGATTTCAGCGCTCTGTCCGGCCAGACGAGGTCTGCCCGCATGCCGTTTACCCACCACCCACTGCCCATGCTGGCAGGAGTGAGACCAGGTGAGAACTCAGAGCCCCTAAACACCCACCCACCCCCACCACCACCACCCACCTCTACCCTCCCGCTTCCCCCAGTCTCCCCTCACAAAGGCCTCACATACAGTGCTGGGCACCTTTGGTTTGGCCAAAGTGGTGAGGCTGTGTTTTGCCCTGTCGGGTTGCAGTTGGGTTTGGAGATTTGTGTGTGGGATCTCTACTACCTTGCCCATTTTTGGGTTCCTCCCTCGCCTTCTTCTTGAGCTTTATTATTATTATTATTATTATTATTATTATGATTATTATGATTATTATGATTATGATTATTATTATTATTATTATTATTTAATAGCTGGTCTGTCTGTCTGTCAGTCTGTATGTGGTGGGGATGCTTTTCACTCTCCGTGGTGGACTTTCTTTCTGTCTGGTCTGGGGGTGCAGTGCTTCACCTTTCTCATTTAGATCCATGCTCTGAGCTTCTCAATCAATTTCGCCTATTTAATGTGTTATTATATAGATAAATATCAACTTAACATAGCAACTAAAGTGATGGGGTGTTTTTTGTAATCAGAAAATAATTCAGATTATTCTGTGGGTTGAGGTGGTGTTCTGTTTTTTTTAATGTTTTTTTACAGAACCTTAAACCAACTCAATATGGCATTCCTTATATAATATTCTTGAAAACACCTGCTGATTATACAAGTAAACATTTCATTTAATATTTACCAGATAATTGCAGTCAAATAACATCTTTCCATAGAAAAAGACAAGTGACATTCATTTAAATGTCCCGGATAATTTTACTCATTTCTTTACATTTGTTATACTGGAATCTGACCTACTGTACTCTGTAGAAATAGAGGAAATTTTGTGATTTATTCATTGACTTCAAATGATCTTCAACAATTTCTTTTTGAGCCCCAGTGAATTTTTCATAATAACCGAAACATGCACTTTTTGCATGCACTTTTTCTACATTGTCTTAGCAAGAGGTTTTGCCGACACAGCAATTTTGCCCTGAAAACCTGTAATCTTCTGTGTCACTGTGGCAGTCTTCCTGGATCATCTCTTTGCCCTGTGTTTGTCTTGTTTCATTTTGCTTCTCACATGTTATGTGGTTAGGTCTGGTACAAGCCTTATGCTTGGTTCCCTCCCTGTATGGTGGCCATGCGTTGTTTTTGTGTACCCTGACTGTGTTTGGGGCTGTCGTTGCCCCGTGGCCCAGGCTCTGGAGTATGTGGCACTCTCACCAGTGCGCTTGGCCTCTGCCCAGTCCCTAATGGGATTAAAGGAGGGAGAAAGAAAGACGGCGAGACAAGGGGAGAGGAGCAGGCGATTGTGGGGGGATGAGCGAAGCAAGGCATTGGCTGCTCTCGTCTGGGGGAGCCGGGCGCTTGGCAGGCTTACTCGGGCAGCTGGAGGGACTGTTTGGATGGGCACAGGGAGGCTGGCACACCATAAGATGAGGGCGAGAGTTCATCCCAGTCATACCAATCAAGATGAAGAAAAACCCGCCATTAGAGTAAAGAAAGGAATAGCATGGTTTAATTTCCACTCCCATGAAAGAGTTCTTTCGAAGCCTTAATATGGAAAAACTATTCAGCTTTAACTGTGTAGAATATTTTAGTCTTGTTATGAAACGATCATTCACGAACTATCAATACCTATGATTCTGATTTTGGTGTATGCAAGTGTGAAAGTGTGGATGTACTTCATGTAGTAGCACCACCTCTCACTGACTCATACTTCATTAGCTCATAATTGTCATCTGTGTAGCAGTTTGTATCACTCGTTACTCATGCGGAGTCAGAAGTCTTTCCACATTTATTTCAATCATCAAATCAGTTACTGTTTCCTTGACACTAATTTTCTGTTATTCTATGCAGGGAGCCCTCGTGCCTCAGCCTCATCTCTGCACTTTCCCTCTCCTTCCATCATCCAGCAGTCGAGCCCTTACTTCACTCACCCCACCATCCGCTACCACCACCACCCGGGGCAGGACCCACTCAAAGAGTTTGTGCAGTTTGTGTGTGCTGATGGACCAGGCCAAGCTGGAGGTCAGGTAAGATGGCCACAAAGCCACTGTATGCAAATGAGTTTGTCAAATATATAGTTATAATGTAAATAATCTAAGATAGAGGGTAACATTTGATCAAAATGATGTCATTTAAACTGACATGCCTGACAGATTAATAGCTGTCCAGGTTTCTTCTATGGTTCAACTCAAAGACAGATTAACGATGATGTGAAGCATGAAAGTGAAATCATAATTGAGTTACAGTATTAATATTACTGAACACGTTGTGCTTTTATTTGCACAAAAAAAATAAAGTGTATATTAAACATCAATTTAATGTCTTAATGTGTTTTCAAGGAAAAAAACCCACAAAAATGTGGCTCCATAAAAGACAGCAATTTTCCTGTATCCTCATGTAAATTGTACAAAAAAAAATCAGTCTTGTTGTTCACTTTTTTCCTTTTGTTCAAATATAAGGATGTAGACCCCCCCCCCCAAAAATGCAGTTTTGGATATACATTAAATGTTCTAGTTTTCTTTCCATTAAAAAACAGCTACAGACATCCCTTTGTATTGCATACGTACTTTATCCATTTTTATAGCATCATTTCATACATAACTGTATGAATAACATATAAATGCTTCTTTAATTGGTGAGCAAAAGGAAAGGCCAGTCTTTTAATAACACTGTGAGAACTTCCTGTCTTGTCTTCTCATGGGTTTTCTTGCCCAATGTGCAATCTAAGATTAAAAGGCAAGCATAAAAGCCTCACTATCTTCTTGTTATGTGCCATGTGCTCTTATCAAGCGAAGTTTCTTCAACAAATCCTCATCTACACCTCAATCAGCAACAGACTCCATATATTCCATTCCAACATTTATTCCTCCTTCTGTTCTGCTTTTTCCATTTGCTTTGATGTTGTGTAGTTAGTATTTCCTCTTTTGCCTATTTGTGTTGATTTCATTCTTATGGATCTCATCATGCTTGTTCGTATGTGTTTTATGTTGAAAAGCCCTCCATCTCGGTCGCTCCTTCACTGCTCCAGTGTCCGTGCCTGTGGTGAATCTATGATTTAGACACACACAGACATACACAAACATAAAAGCCTCCATACCCAACGTCGATGCACATTCGCCATCCTTTTGGTTGTTCCCCCTTTTCAACACCTCACCACCTTCAGCCTCGCCTTCAGCCACATCTCTGTTTGGAAAGAACCAGCGTTGTCTTGCCGTTTGGTCTCTGGTCTTGTCGTCTTATGGGGTGTCGGACGGCATCCACACTCCTCACCCTGTGTGTGTTGTCTGCAGCCGAACGGGAGCGGCCAGAGCAAAATGCCCGGCTCCTTCTTGCTGCCTCCGCCACCCCCAGTGGCACGTCCAGTGCCCCTTCCCATGCCCGACTCTAAACCCAGCAGCATGCCCCTTGATGGCGGACTCACCTCGCCCGCATCTCCGTGTAAGTGATCCCCTCCCCGCCATTCTCAATATACCCGAGGATCAAATTCGGACCGTTCATTCTTTGGCCCCCAAAATACACACAATAAAAGCCCAAAGGTTGCCCAACACACTATCTTTCTGTTTATTTCAATTCTTAATTCTCAATACTGTGGCCCAGTGCATCTTGAATTAAAGTTTCATACTATAACCTTCACGGTAATTAGATGATTGTAGCTAAAGTTCAGAAAACACAATTCTGTCTTTAGATACCTTTTTCCTGTAAGTTTCAAAATTCCAGTGCAACTCCATCATAGCTGCTCTTTGGTGGTCTGTTTTTTTTTTTAATCTGGCCCAGGCACCTACTTACAACTTGGTGAACGGATATAAACACAGTCAACGAAGGGTACAAATTTAGGGCAGTTAATGTGGACTCAAATCACTTCATTTGCCTTTACACCCCCATATCAGTCACACAGATTGGTCAAATAAATGAATCCATCTAATGCACTTTTGACTTTTACGTTGCTTTGCTTTGAGTTCCATTTGGTTGAGTTTTAGCCTGGATTAGCTCGCTGTTTTGGGATTGTGGAGATGTGATCGGCCAACTCCAGTGCTGATCCAAGGTCAGGGGTGAAATAATGCATGGCTGTGTTATTTTTTGAAATAGTCCAAGAAGAACAGCCGATTGATCAGTAGAGCAGGGCTGTTTTGAAGGAGGCGTATGGGGCATGATGGTATTAGCATCTTCAAGTTAAATAACCCACCCCAGAGGGGGGCACTGGACGGAGCACTTTTGTCTTTTTTATGTTTTTTGTGTTTCTTACTTTTGTTCATAACTTCTGTTCTAGTTTTATTGTTGTCAGTGTCCTGAAGTCTGTCATCTGTTTACATCGAACTAACCCTTAACAATGCTTTTAATTTCGTATTCACAAACCTGTAGCTACATACATGAAGTCCTCATAATATCCTTAAAGGTGCATCTCACTGGGTATCTGCTCCTTTGTTTAAACATTGTCAAACTCACAAGGTGCATCTGATGTCATCATTACCTCTATTTTATTCAGGAGTTTATATTTACATATGGTAAATAGACAGACTCCCAAACTGTTTTTATGTCACTAGTTGGACACTTTACTTTAGGATGAACAGTGGAATACACCGTTAAATAACTCAGACCTATAGGCGTGTATTCAAGTTTTATCTGTATGGAAAATTACTTTTAAAATAGATACTAACTGAGCTACAATTTAACAGCAACTTTTGCAACTTTTGATTTTGCCACGTAATAAAGAAAATTAATGCATTGAATTTAATATATTTATGGCTGGTAAATAAGGTTGGAAAATTAGTTAGCAATTCATATAAACATCTGGTGATTTGTCTTTTAATGAACCATTTTGTGCTTTGGAGTCCATCAGTTTTAAACTGCCCTAAATTTGATACTGACCTTCACTTGCCTACTGTGGTTTTCTTGGAATTATGTAGAAAAGCTATTATTTATGTAATACTGTCTACTGTGATAGTATAGATCTTACAATAGGGTGTTGTTGTCGTGATTCATGCAGAAGTTATCCAAAACCAAAAATGTACAATACTGTATGATCGTCTGTCTGAGGAAAAATTAATAAACACCGATTTGTTCCTATTTTTCTTCTAGCATACTCCACGCCAGGCTCCACAACTCCCAACAGGTTTGTCAGCATCGGATCACGGGACAACAACTTTCTAAATATCCCCCAGCAGACACAAGTTAGTACAAAAACATGTCATATTTCTCTAATTTAAGAATGTTTATCTAGAAACGAAAATCGTTCTGCAGGACGGCCAAATCCCGATGTACTAATTATTTAGATTCCAGAGACAGGATCGGAGTCTCATATGTGTACTCTCTGCGTGTCAGTGTGGTCTCTCCGTTGCTTCTCTGGCTCTTTGTTTCTCTCACTTTCTCTCCCACATACAATAAGCAGTGCGGTATGTTTATCTGGCCCATCTGGAGCAGTTCTCAGTGGGAGAGGAGCAGTGGAGGTTGATTTGAGCGTTACGAGTGGGCAGCCTCCTCCATAAGCCGCTGCACTTTACTCATTACTGTGTAAACCACACCCGCCTCGGGCCGGCTCCACAACACATGGCAACCATCTGAAGCTGTGCAGCTCCATCTCTCCAATGCTCCCGATCGCTCGGTCTGTCTCTCCCACTGTTAGTCTTCATTTCACTTTTCACTCCACCCCATTAACCCCTTTTCTGGCTGAACCAGACTTCTGGGTACGTCCTATCATGCACTGACTCGAACTGGAGGTCTGACCATCCTCCCTCGAGTTCCCTTTGGCTTCTGATCACTTACTGTAAAAAAAAAAAAAGAAAGAAAGAAATAGAGAAGATAATGCAATAAATAACTACCTTCACTGCTTGACAGTAAAAAGGAAAAAAAATAGTATGTAAAAACGTCAGTAAAATTCCTGCACAAAGACCCAGTGTAAAAAGACTTCCTGGAGTAACTTAACTCCAGCTGAAAGTTGGGTTCGTGGAGCTCCCTTGTGGCCAAACAAGAGGCCTGAATTCACCTTGTCCCAAGAAAGAATGCGAAAGAGGAGAGAGGGTGAGAGTTTCAGCATGACCCTGCAAACCGAGAAGCCACGTCTTGACTGTCTGGTTACCCGCAGCAACCAGACATGATGTCATAGCCAGTTGAACTTGAACTTGAGAGGTGGCAAGTGGAGGGGGGTCAAAGTCAAAAGAGGGGGCTAAGAAAGAGGGTGCTAACTCCTGCCAAGGATTACACAGAGCGCGATAGAGCCGAGAGAGGGAGGAGCAGAGCACGCAGGGGAAGAGTCGAGGCGATACCCGGAGCTGGGGGAGGAGGAGGAGGAGGAGGAAGAAGAAGAAGTGTTTGTGACGGGATGGCTTTTGTGTGTTTGGCTGTTTGGGGAGACTCAAGCAAAACACAAGTCGCTCCCCTGGAGGCAAAGCGCTTCCACAACTTGACTTCCAGAATGTTCTCACTTTTACTGTATACGCCGGCTTGGAGAAACCAAACTGCTCATAGCCAGTCAGCTGTCCTGCACAGCACAGGAAGCCTACAAGCTTTACTGTGATGTAGAATTAGAATTTTGAGTATCTTGATGCTTTTTTCTTCATCTTGACGTGTGCAATTTCATTAAAGACTCGAGATTGAAGGTCTGCTCCAGCAGGTAATTAAATTGTTGTGGAGTCAGTGATAATGCTGTTGAGGGGAAAGGTTCAGGCTCCTCCTAAAGGCGGACAGGGACAGGGTGGGGAGAGAAAGTCCAACCTGCTTAGCAAGACAAGTGGGACATCTAGTGGACAATAAAAAAAAATCAGCACAGAATATTAGCCAGCCTGCTGTTTTAAACTGTTTTGTTTTTGTATGTGTGTGTCTTCTAAAAATATTTTTTTTTCCTTTTCCAGTCTTGGTTCCTCTGACAAAACCTGCCTGCCAACAAGCAATTAAAATCCTGTCACCACAATCTTGAATCTTGAATCAGGAAACAAACAAACAAAAAAAATCCCACCTAAAATTGCCCTCTGACCCTGTTGGCCCAAAAGAACAACAAAGAAAACCAGCAAATCTTCTTATCATTTGGAATCTTCTGATCCTGTCAACCTACAGCAAAGACCCCCTTCCCCTTTTTTTAATAAGAAGATCACGTGACATTTTGGAAGGAGGACATGGAGTCTCTCAGAAATCACAGAAATTACATCAACAAGAAGCAGAAACACAAAAGAACAACCCGAAGAGGGGAAAAAAAGAGAATCTGTTACTTATATTGTGCAATGGCTGGGGACATCAACGATGGTGAGGTTTTCATTTAATGGGGAAAAAAAAGAAAAGCATAGTTTTAGAAACTATTGGGACATCAAATAATCGAGATGTTAAGCATCCTGTCATCTAGCACGGAGCTGAAGCTGAAGCCAACTAATCGTCCCTTCTGACACCGTTTGTAGTTCAGTGTAGAGATTGGTCTCGATGTGCCCGTTGTTATGACAGCCAGCTTAGCAAGAATTCCTAAAAAAGAACACAATCAAGCGAAAACAAAACCTAAAGTATTGCACTAGAAAAAGGAAAGTACGGAAAATAAAACACTACTCTCGTGTCCGCTATTGAAAATAGGATAGACAGAGAAAAAAGAAAAAAAAAACAAGTTTGCACACAATTTTTTTGAGGTAAACGTATAAGTGATCATCACACACTAAAGTTAATATTGGATGTAAGTCAACAGTCGTAGAAGACTGATGTACTGATGTAGGAAAGCACGCTACGATTCAGACAAAAAACTACCTATGAATTCTGTCCAATCAAAAAGAATCAAATTCAGGCCTTAAACTCGCCCTTAGTGCCGATTGAACACAGACTGTAATCCCTTTGGGTAATGCCAACCCTTACACATATACACACACACACACACACACACTTTCACTGTCATGTCTCTGAGCTACTGCTAGGAAATTCAAAAAGGGAGTTTGAAACTCATGCGTTACATTCCAAATCAGAAACCATTACAATGTTTTACTGCCTCGAGAGATATTCTAGAATAACTGATTTATATTACACTTTATGTTGTTACAGTAGGTGTATTAAGGGTCGCGTTGGGTTTCAACAAAAGAATCCTAAAAATGCCACAGGTAACAATAACCGAGAGGCTAAAGGAGCTAAATTGACTCTCCGGGCGGTAGAGATGGTGTTACTCTCTCCAACGTCCGAGTGACACTAACCGGATCTTTGAGATCCTGTATGCAGACAAAATCAATTACTGTAGCACTTCAAGCAATCCTCCAAGTGTGTTCAGCTGCCCTGATGCATAACATGAGCAGCATTTTACGACAGGTATGATGGCTTTATGTGTCTGAGAAGAAGCATGTGACATGAAGTCTTTGGCAACTGCTCTTGATTGACCTGATTAATGGATGGGAGTTGGCAATACGACCGATTCTCTTAAAAAAGCAACATTCCACACGTCCTGGCCATTAAAATTTTATTTCCATACGGCATTTATGTCTGGAACCAGGGGTCACAATGTCTAGATTCACTCATATATAATTTTTTCCAATAATTGTATTTAAAAAATGCTTTGTTTTTTAATCCAGTGACAACATAATGCCCTGAAAAATCCCATTTGTGACCAGAGTCGCTCCATCCGTGGATGAAACAACAGAGGCTTTAGCCGTATTGAACACCTGGTTCCTATAACAGTGCCATTGTGAGCAGTTATGATTTGGTAATTATGCATAATTACATGTTTCTCAAGAATGTGAAGAAAACCGCTGGAAAGTCTTAGTGGACACCCAGTTTCCAGTTTATGATGGTAGAGATGCCCCATCCTGTACTGTTTACTCTCCCAGACGGCTGTGTTCCAAGAACACGAGGCCACTACTGTGGAGCAAAAGAGTGTTTGTAGTTGTGTTCGAGAGGAGCGGGGTATGCAACGGCCATTTAGATAAGACATTATTTCATCCACTACGTTCGCATTAATTAAAGGCGGGAAGCTCAGAGCTTGGCTTCAGACTCACATACATACACACACATCACGCTAAACTGCACACAACATGTTCCACCGAATGATCTAAAAGGGAAGCCTTGGTTTAACATAGGGCAATCCTAATCTGCCTTTCTATAGTCATGCTGAAATTCTCATAAATCAGCTTGTTTTAAACATCGATTTTAATTTTTAGCCTCATTATTCAAATCACTGAGCTCACAAAATAACTGGACTGCCTGATTCTGTGTCTCACTGCAGGGAAGCGTGGCAGCCAAAAGGCGGCCATGTCATCAGCGTAGTAGAGGACTAGCATTGCTAAATGAGAATTAATGACGGCGATGGACTTTTCTTTTCTAATCAATGGAAGTGCCTCTGTATTCCCATTATGCAATTTGTTAAACATGAATTCAGGTTATTTTCTCACATATAAGCTATAGAGGAAGAAATTTTTATGTCTGGAGCAAAACAAGTGGCAAGTGACAGCTCACTAATTACAGACATCTTTATATATACAGGAGATATCCATATATATTTATATAAACATTTTTTTTTGTTTGTGTAATAAGCTCAGTGGCAGTCTAGTTATTTTCTGAAGTATGGCAGCATTATGATTATTAAACAAGTTATTTTTCAATAGTACCAGTACTCCAAACCCGGTTGTACACTCAACCAAGGAAAAGCCCCATAAGCGAAGTCCCTTGAAAATTAAGTACAAAAAAAACAAACAAAAAAAAAGGAATATGTATTTCTATAGTAAACCGTATCAGTAGTGTTGAGGAGAAAGATGTGGCTTTTGAGTTCTTTTGTGTTTGGATGGGAAGTATTTGTAATTGAAAAATAATGTATGTTGATTGAGCCATGTGCAATGCCTTGGGTAGAGAAATGTGTTCGTCTGTTAGATTGTTAGAGGGTGTGATAGAAGAGGAGGGAAAATACCCTTCTGTTATTGTTTCAAGTCCAAGAGGTCCGGGACTCTAAACTACAGGGCGGAGAGAAAAAAAAAGTCTTTGTAAGTTTTGGGAGTTTTTTAATCTTTCTTTCTTTTTTTTTAATAGCCTTTTTTCCTTTTTTTAAATGTTTATTTGTAATGATTTGTTCTCAAAACTTGGGAGGGCTGAAGAAACAGTTTTGCAACACATCAAAAAATATATATATCACTAAATGAAACTGGTGCTTTTTATGGAATACAGTACATTCAAACTCTATTATACATAAATTACAAAAAAAACAAGTAAGTGTTATCATAACGCAAAATTTTTAGAAAAAAACATGCATACTCTATTTCTTGTTTAGAATTTAGTAAAGGGGGAGGGGTTCATTTTAGTCGAATAGGCTTGTTTCCCCCCCCCCCCCCCAGCAGAGGGTTTAGTCATGGAGGGTGGATAAAATTCAACGCATTAACAAATACATGCAAAGTCCTGAGAACTAAAAAATCTAAAAAGGAATTATTGTTTTCAATGTAACTTTAAAGAAATTGCACTATGTATTTGGCAGCCATAATACACACGTCCCGTCGACAATTCCGTTCGAGACGTTATCCTACGAGCATTGATGGCTTTTGCATAGACATTTAAAAATGGATTTAAAAATCCAACCTAAATGACAAGATCTTCCCTTTTAATCAACTCGATCGCCATTGAAATTTTTCACTGCAGCAAAAGCGAGACCTTTTCATTAACAGCCGCTGTTTATTATTAGGCTCCCATTTTATTAGAGATACTTCTGTAGGCCGATCTGAACGTTATTTTGATGAATAAATTTTACAAAGTGAACCCCACCCCCTTGCCTAAACCAACACCCCCTCCCGGTCCCAATGTAAATTACTCTAAACTCTAAATATTTGTTTTGTGATGTAGTGTTAGACTCAGAGCATCTTCAAGGTTGTCCCTAAAAAAGTGCCTTTGTTCACAGACTCCATCTTGTAATCCTCAGTGCCCATCTGAGAAACCCCCCCTTTCAACCCAATTCTATATTCTCTCCTTCTTCAAGCTCTTCAAAGCAGTATATATAGTACTAAAGGAAATCGGTGTGACTTAGTTTCTCTTTTTATTGTTGATGCTAAAATTGAAAGAAAAAAAAAAGAAAAAAAAAAAGTCCTTCCTGTCTTGCTTTTCCTTCCTCTCTACTCCTTTCTTTGTCTTCTGCTTCTCTTGGACACTGGAATAGTCTGTAGTCGCATAACCATCTTCTTTCCTGCCCTTCCCCATTTTCATTGAATGGAGGGGTTTTTAAAAGAAAAAAAAAAAAAAAAGAAAAAACTTTTTGTCTGAGCAGAATGCAGTTAGCTTACATGTTATTCTTGTCTGTACGCTTCACATTGTATACCATACCGATCTCTTCAGCTTCTCCATTGAACAGTTAATGTAAGTGAACAAGTTACACCTGTGGGCTCTGGCGGGCTGTCAATCAAAGGGTGTTTGAAGGGGGAAAAGGTTCCAACATGGAGCAGTTAATCATACTTTAGTGAAGGAAGAAACTGGGTGACGTAGGATCTCCTCTTAAAAGGTAGTGGAAGGAATTTAGGCTGCTGGGTAATAATAGGTTTGTGACTTGTTTTGATTGTATTTATTTGTATTTTTTTTACCAAATTTTATTTTTAATGTTTTTTTGTTTTTTGTCAATATTGCATATTTAGGTGGCACCAATGCCACACTGAGAATTGTTATAGATGATGCACCTTTGCAGTGGTTATACGAGACCAGCTATTTAAACACTTGGAAAAAAATGACCTGAAATTACTAAGCACCTTATTACGGAATGGGTTCAGCAACGGAGGAGAGACAGATTCAGAAATAATAAAATAAAAATTAACAAAAAAATTTTTTTTAATTCAACCAAAATTTGAGGCTAATCTGCAGTTATGAGCCAAGCCCCTCAGACCAAACCGACAGACTGTCAAACCTGAACTCTAGTAATAATAAAGAAGCCTTGAAAACTATGAATACACCAGCGAAGGAATAATTTCAGGCCTACAAATCACAGCCTGATTGTTGTCCCACATCAATATGCAAACTTTTCCTAAGTACATGAAGCCAGCAACAGTATCAGCAATGAATAAAGACACGAGAAAAAACAAGAGAAGAAAAAGCCATAATGTTGTGGACAGAACTCTCCCCAGGCCTTGTCCCTTCCTGGCGCTGACCATCCGTCTTTTAACTTTTTTCTTTCTATTTGCTTTTGGGGTTGTATTTTTTTGGTAGAGTGTGTAGGGTGTTGGGATAAGTGATAAGCTTAGATTAGATCAATTTCCCAGCAGCCTTTGCCCCAGCCCGTAGCTTCTTCACTAACCCTAAAAAGCTATTGCCCTCTTTAGAGACATGCCCTCCAGAGCTCATGGTGAAATGCATGTGTTAATTACAATTTCTTTTCCATAATAAGAAAAACAGTTTGAAAAGAGCAGCACCTTTAACTGATTGAATAAAAGGATGTTCTTGACTGTAAAAATGACTCAATGGCTATTTTTGTCTCACTTTTTTCTTTTAATGAAAAATGGTTTTGGAATGGTATCACTACAGTATATCTCCAAACAGTTAAGAGTTTGTTGTCTAATATTTCCAGATCTAGTTAAACTGAAGTTTTTAGATGTGTTCATTTATTTTAAATACTTAATTAATTTGAGAGGAGCTAGTCCTACTACTAGCAGGATTTTAGTTGATTATAGGAGACATCATGAATACCAGTAAAACGTTACGCTGTGTACCACTAGGGCACCTCAATTTTAGTGTCAATTTATATAGAGAGGCATTGCACAGTTCTTTATATTTTGCTTTCAAATAGCCAGACGTTCTTGTATTTTTTTTGGTTTAAATGTAGTCTTGAGGAACCAATTTTGTCATACTTTTGCCTCTAATTTTCAGTCCAGAGCCAGAACCTGACCAATTTCATAGGAATGTTTTTTATTTCTTAAGCCACAAAGTGACCTATGAATCACTTAAATATAATTAAAAGGCATGAACCAGTGAGAAACAGGTGCATGACAGATGATCAGGCCGGTGATGAGTATACTATATGAAGTTGAAAGCTGAGTGTTTGGAAGAGACGAGAGGGGAAATGAGGTTGCTGCTGACAGTGTACATAATCGACAGATTTTTTTAATTTAAAAAGACTTTAGACAATTTTAAAAAGACATTTTGCAGGCTGTTGTAGTAAACCATTTGTTCCCATTTATTACATTTATTCCGCAGCATTTCATTTTATTTAATATGAAGAACGAAGGGATGACAAACAAAGACACATAAAGACAAGTGAAAATTATCATACTGCAATAACTGTAAACATTTCTTAATTTTTATTAATTACTATCTTCTATATTTTGCAATGCCACTATATTACTCTTTTATTCCCTCTCTCTATACTGCTTATCCTGTATGGGGTCTTGGGAAGCCTGGAGCCAATTTATAAACGTCATGTTACATAATCTGCATGTCTTCGAACATGGGATTAAACCAGAGTACCTGAGGAAACCCACTAAGAATGGGGAAAATATGCAAACTCCATGCACACAGACCCAATTTTACCTTCGAACTGTAAAAAAAAGAAAATTCTAATGATTCAAATATATATATATTGTAGCAATAGTATTAATATCTTTTATAAATATTTTTTTTTTTTTAAATTGATTAAGGTGGCAGCACGGTGGTGTAGTGGTTAGCACTGTCGCCTTGCACCTCCAGGGTTCCCGTCTCTGTGTGCATGGAGTTTGCATGTTCTCCCTGTGCTTGGTGGGTTTCTTCCGGGTACTCCGGTTTCCTCCCACAGTCCAAAGACATGCAGATTAGGCTAACTGGCGTTCCCAAATTTACCATAGTGTGTGTGTGTGTGTGCTCTGCGATGGATTGGCACGATGTCCAGGCTGTACCCTGCCTCGTGCCCTGAGTCTCCTGGGATAGGCTCCAGGTCCCCGCGACCCTAAATACAGGATAAAGCGGTATAGAAGATGAAAATTGATTAAGATACCTAACTAATAAACACACTCATTGACCATAGATGTTCCCGTGGTCACAACACATCCAGTCAATCAGCTCAGAGTGCTGAAACCAAAGCGAGATCTCTTTTTGCGCCACTTCAGGTGAGTCAGAGGCGTGAACGACGTTCCTGAAACATTAGCACAAAACAGAAGGAACTCCTCATCAGGCACCTGAGCACTCACAACTGACGAAAAAGGTTTGTAATTATTATCCGTCAGAAATCAAATGTACCAACATCGTAATGTTACTAAGTGATTGAGTGTGTCTGTCTACCTGCTAACATGAATGCTAAAGTCTCCTCTCAGAGTTCCAGGTGCAGCTTCAGCTGGGTTTGTGTTTCCCACTAGCATACGTGTTGACTTGATTACATTGTGGCCCTCCCACACCTAGAAAAGATGTTGTTAGATGTTCATCTAAATGACAAGAAACTTATTATAGGCCATTATAAGCCCATTTACCCTGATGAACTCTGTCATTGTCATCATGGAATATGGCCATGCCATCAGGTTGGAAAAATACATTGATGGAAAAACCTTGTCATTCAGCATACTCCGATTGTCATCTAACCTCTTTTTTTGGGCGCATATTCTTGATGAGCCTAGACCTGACCAACTGAAGCTTCATAACACTATGCCAGATCATAACACTAACCCAAGGCATGATGGGCGCATCATTTTATTTGCCTTTCTTCTTATCCTGATGCAGCCATCATTCTAGAACAGGTTTAATCTGGACTCATCGGACCACATGACATTTTCACTGCTCCACAGTCCATTCTTTATGCTCCCTAGCATGTTGAAAACTTTTCATTTAGCCTTGCTGATAAGTTGTTTTCTTAAAGCTACACCATCAGCTGTTTAGTCCCAATCCCTTGAGTTCTCTTCACAATGTGTGGGAAATGCTCTTACGTTCACTATTAAACATAGCCACAAGTTTTACTGTGATTTAACTAATGTTTAAGTGATCGCCAATCTCGCACATTATGGATGTTTTTCTGCCCACATAGTTCACCACTATCCTTCCAGGTCTTAATAACGCATTGTACAGTACTTAACTCAATACACATTTTCACATCAGCAATCTCCTTAGTTGTTTTCTTTTCTTGATGCAGGACAATAACCACAGAATGTCTTATGGTTGTTTGGATGGATCATGGATGCATTACTTAGGATTAAATGACTTACCAGCTGAATCATATTATTAATTACTGAAGTAATTATCTAATGGAATCCTCTTACTATTTGCTTAGTTAACTCAAAGTGGTTGGCTGGACAGTATACTATACACTCACCTAAAGAATTATTAGGAACACCACACTAATACGGTTTTTGACCCCCTTTCGTCTTCAGAACTGTCTTAATTCTACGTGGCATTGATTCAACAAGGTACTGAAAGCATTCTTTAGAAATGTTGGCCCATATTGATAGGATAGCATCTTGTAGTTGATGGAGATTTGTGGGATGCACATCCAGGGCACGAAGCTCCCGTTCCACCACATCACAAAGATTCTCTATTGGGTTGAGATCTGGTGACTGTGGGGGTCATTTTAGTACAGTGAATTCATTGCCATGTTCAAGAAACCAATTTGAAATGATTCGAGCTTTGTGACATGGTGCATTATCCTGCTGGAAGTAGCCATCAGAGGATGGGTACATGGTGGTCATAAAGGGATGGACATGGTCAGAAACAATGCTCAGGTAGCCCGTGGCATTTAAATGATGCCCAATTGGCATCAAGGGGCCTAAAGTGTGCCAAGAAAACATCCCCCACACCATTACACCACCACCACCAGCCTGCACAGTGGTAACAAGGCATGATGGATCCATGTTCTCATTCTGTTTACGCCAAATTCTGACTCTACCATTTGAATGTCTCAACAGAAATCGAGACTCATCAGACCAGGCAACATTTTTCCAGTCTTCAACTGTCCAATTTTGGTGAGCTCGTGCAAATTGTAGCCTCTTTTTCCTATTTGGAGTGGAGATGAGTGGTACCCGGTGGGGTCTTCTGCTGTTGTAGCGCATCCGCCTCAAGGTTGTGCGTGTTGTGGCTTCACAAATGCTTTGCTGCATACCTCAGTTGTAACAAGTGGTTATTTCAGTCAAAGTTGCTCTTCTATCAGCTTGAATCGGTCGGCCCACTCTCCTCTGATCTCTAGCATCAACAAGGCATTTTCGCCCACACAACTGCCGCGTACTGGGTGTTTTTCCCTTTTCACACCATTCTTTGTAAACCCTAGAAATGGTTGTGCGTGAAAATCCAAGTAACTGAGCAGATTATGAAATACTCAGACCAGCCCGTCTGGCACCAACAACCATGCCACGCTCAAAATTGCTTAAATCACCTTTGTTTCCCATTCTGACACTCAGTTTGGAGTTCAGGAGATTGTCTTGACCCGGACCACACCCCTAAAATACATTGAAGCAACTGCCATGTGATTGGATGATTAGATAATTGCATTAATGAGAAATTGAACAGGTGTTCCTAATAATCCTTTAGGTGAGTGTATATTCTGATATAAATCATATCAGAAATGAATGTACTTCCATTAGTATTTGGCTTTTATCATGCATTGCAGTAGTGTCACATCGAAATGCAACCACTATCCATCAGTGCATGATTGTAATTGGAAAATGGTCTGAAAGTGACGTTTTCCAGTCCATATAAAGTGATGCCCTTTTTAGTATGTTTAGAATGCTTGTTACAACTTTTTTTAGACTTATTTTAGTGATCAATCTTCAGACTTCAACAAGAAGGCACCTATTTATACTCCTATTGTGAATCTTTTTTAAACCCATTATGAACCGTGGAAATTATATAAATGAGCAACAAAATCTTATTGCCTTAAGGATAAAAACTGACTGAAATTGCTCTATTGCCGAGTTTTTAGTTTTAATTCTATATCCTCACCATTGCCACCACAGGCCCGGAGGTCATATACTGCAGTATGCTGGGGTAGAATGGTTTCTTACAATGAGCCACATAATGCTGGTCAAGTAATTCTTTAGATACCTACAACACACATATAACAATCAATAATTACACAGTGGACTTCACTAATAGAAAGAAATACAAAATACAAGTCATACAAAGAAACTACTCACAGTATATACATATATATGAAAAATGAAGAAATGCTAAAAGGAATCCTCAAATGAAACTTTAACTAAAACAGGCTGACATTGCACTCCTGTCAATCAAGAACAAGACCAGGTGGATTTTTTCCCTCTAATCTTCATCTGTGCAGCTTGGGTAAGTCTGAGCCCAACAAAGCATGTGTCGTGGAATGTGGCCTTTTTCTGTTGTAATCCGTCCACCTTCAAGTACACCTTCATGGTTATAAAGAGTGATTGTAAGTTGTTATAGACTTCATGTTAGCTTAGCTTGTTCTGATCATGCTCACTTTTCTCATCTTTTTTTTAACAAGGCCTTTTGAGCAACAAAACTTATGTGCATTTGTCCATTTTTTTTTTAACTATTCTGTATTAATTCTAAAGGCAAAATTTAGATAATTACATGAATGTGTAGACACTTCTAATAAAGTCGATGGTGTGTTCATCTTTTCTTTTTTTGGCATTTCACATACATATAAACCTTTAATCAAAAGACTAATCAAACTTTTGCTTGTGGCTTAATGGATTGATGTGGGTGAAGTTTTTCTAATGTCATAATAAAGTGTCAATAATTAAGTGCTTTAATACATTCATTCATTTTCTATACCGCTTAATCCTGTGTTCAGGGTCGCGGGGGACCTGGAGCCTATCCCAGGAGACTTCGGGCACTAGGCGGGGTACACCCTGGACAGGGTGCCAATCCATCGCAGGGCACACACACATACACACACTCACACACCCAATCACACACTACGGGCAATTTAGGAACGCCAATTAGCCTAACCTGCATATCTTTGGACTGTGGGAGGAAACCGGAGTACCCGGAGGAAACCCACCAAGCACGGGGAGAACATGCAAACTCCATGCACACAGAGACGGGAATCGAGCCTGGCCGGGGAATCGAACCCAGACCCTGGAGGTGCAAGACGACAGTGCTAACTACTACACCACCGCGCCGCCTTGCTTTAATACATTTTCTATCATTTAAACCATTGTGTGTGTGCATACACTCACTTGCACCATCTTCAGACCTACCAAGCGGAACCCTCGCTGCTCAAAGCGTTTAATGATCTGACCAATCAGACGCCTCTGAACTCCATCGGGCTTGATGGCAACCAAAGTGCGTTCTTTTATACCAGGAACATCTGTATTAAGATTCACATGTTCAGTTGTGTACAGAAAGCAAAATAAACAAGTAGATGTCTTTACAGTATACAGTATAATGTGAATCTACCCTTTGCCCTAAACACACTCCTACAGTATAGTTTATTTATTAGCGGACATTCTTAGTCATTATTTATCACAAGAACACATTCAATTCTATTAAATTTTATTTGTATAGTGCTTTTAACAATTGTCATTGTCGCAAAGCAGCTTTACACAATCAAAAGAATTATTTAAGTCTGTATGGAATGTGAGTGTGCATGAATCAAAATGGTCAGATAGTCCCTGTAGTTTTACAGTAGTACCATTTTACTGTTCATTTGTGCCACAAAAGTAATTTCGCTCAAAAATGAAAAAGTAATCTTTACTTTGTTTTGACTGATTTTACACTATATGAGGTCTGTCCTGAAAGAATCCAGCTATGTAATGACTACATTACATGTAATAAAATCCTAATTAACTTCTCGCATTGTCAGTCGCCAATCTTTGTTCACTGCATCCTCAGATGATCTGTTTGTTGCTGGCCTTCCAGAACATGGATCCAAAACATGGATCACTTTCAACAGATTCTTGACCATCTTTGTGCTACACTTTTATTTGCACTGCACTCATTGTATCGTTCCCAAAAGCCTTCTGAATCATCCAAATATTTTCCGCGGAGGAATGTTCAAGCTTAACGCAAACTTTGGTGCAGATTTGTTGCTCTACTTGCTCATACCACACAGTAACACATGCTCACTGGAGTCTAGTGCTCTGATGACTAGTACAGTGAATTCGTTATTGTTCATGCATGTGCATTCCTGTCCACGCTCCTCGGCTGCCAGGTTACATCAATGTCGCGCAAACCATTCTCGTTATATTAACAATGGCTTGACTCTTCCCGGACAGACCTTGTATGCACATAAACATTCACACACAAACTTAGATTACAGAATAATTGCTTATTAATGTGAGACGCAACAAACTTGTAAAAACAATTATATTGTCATGATCATATTAGATGACTCACAGGAATAGTGCATTTGATTTCGCTAATGTTTGTTTTAACATAAGCGTTGTTAAGAAAAATTTAGTATTTGATTTAGATTAAAATGTGTCAAGTATAATAGCAGATTAACAATCAGGCAGATTGTTAGATTGATTCCATAGATAAATCATAGAGTCAGTCATATTCTTAATATAATAATAATAACAACAATAATAATAATAATAATAATAATAATAATAATAATAATAATATAGTAAAATTATTTACTATTAACATAGTAAAATAATATTTTTTTGTTGTTTTTTGTTTAGTGATTTATTTTCTACATTTTACAACAATACTGGGGATTTCAAAACTATGAAATAACACATATGGAATTAGGCAATTATGATAAATAGTAACTAATAAATGTTTTTTGCAAGAACAGTATTGTCAAGTGCATTTGCAAAACCCATCAAGCACCATGATGAAACCTTACCTTTATTTAGAGTTACCAGCCTCAAGAAAATCACCAATTAACAGTTCAAAGGAGACTGATGCATATTTTGGACATCTTCAGCATTGTTTTACAACGTTAGGACCATAAATACTTATTTCGCAATACTGTATATAAAATTCCAATTCCTAAGTGACACATGATCTCTATCCTTTTACATACATACACTCTGTATGGTTATAAGGTAAAAAGGTAGTCAGTTATGTCAAAACGCACAGGAAAAAAAAAAAACTTTCAGATTAGTCTATAAGAATTGTGAGTCTCTCGTTTTAACTTAGCAGTGTAAAAAAGGGACCAATGAATGATGATTACTCACTCACGCACTCATCTTCTATACTGCTTTATCCTGTATTCAGGGTTGCGGGGGGCCTGGGGCCTATCCCAGGGGGCTTAGAGCACGAGGCAGTGTACACCCTGGACAGGGTGTCAATCCATCGGAGGGCACACACACATACACACACTCATTCACACACTACGGGCAATTTGGGAACGCCAATTAGCCTATCCTGTATATCTTTGGACTCCGGAGAAAACCAAGCACGGGGAGAACATGTAAACTCCATGCACACAGAGACGGGAATCGAGCCTGGCCGGGAAATGAACCCGGACCCTGGAGGTGCAAGGCGCCTTGAATGATGATTAGTGGGAAGTAAATACAAAGCATTAAATCATCTGATCAATTCATGAGTGGGTAAATAAATTTAATCATCATCTATTAATTCACACATAAAATAACCACCACATTGTGTGCTGTAATTAAAGCTAAAGGTAATTGAATAATAATAATTATGGTAATAATAATAATAATAATATACGTAGGAAGTCTAAAGTAGGACTGAAAGACGGTGTAGAATTTTTTTCTCTGCAAAGGTCATAGGGCTCCTGAGATATGGTCGTTTCCCTACACACAGCTGACTCACACAGAGAGAATTTAATCTAATCTAAGTTTCCTGTACTGTATGTGTTACAAAAATTGGGGTTAAGATGGCAGGTGAAGAAAAATGGCAGCACGTAAAGTTCATTTTATCTGTTTATCTAACTGTGTCTATCTATCTGTTTATCTGTCTATAATACATTTCGTTCTCACCTCACCCGCACACAAATCATGTTTGCCTTGGTTTAGGGTTTTTGATTCCTTTTTTTTAAAGAGTTTTGATCGGTTGCAGTTCTCTCAAGCTGCCTGAGGTTTCTGATCTACGCTAGTGCTGTTGGATGTTGAGTTGACTTAAGCCTGGAGATTTTGCATATATGAGGTCGCTGTTGAGCATCGTTGGCATGGTTGGATGTGGTTGGCCCTTGTTGAGCACGCTGTTCTGCTCTTTTTATAGTTGTCACTTTGTTTCTGGACATATGGTGTTGATAAGGATTCTTAGGTCATTTTGTTCCTATGACCAGTGGCGGCTGCTAGCTTTTGAAACAGTGGAAGCTCATATTAGGCCTTCATCAGGGCATGACATTAACTTTTCTGCTCACTGGCCAGTGTGGCTAGTGGATTTCCGGAGTCACTAGCCATTCAGCCTTTTTACTAGCCACAATTTTGTTACTAGAAAATCGCAGTTTGATCTACACAATGATACACTAATGTTTGTTAGATCTAGATTTACTTATAAATGACAGCATACACTGTATCACTATAGTAGTAGTCAAGTATTCAGTACTGTTAAGATAGCTCCCAATATAAAAACATGCAAACATGAACAGTATATTCTGCTTATTGAACTTAAATTCAAGCCTCTTATCACATGAAATTGAAAAATAACAGATTCAGTACAACTGAACTATCTGACCATTTTGATTCATACACATTCACATTCAATACAAACTTAAATAATTCTGATATTAAAAATTCAGCAACTCAGAACACTTATCATTTTAGTGTGTTATTCATTATTCATTATGTATTATTATATCAGTATTCTGAGTTAAGACAATGGACTCTGGTCTATCTAGTAGTGTTGACTCTTTATAGTGTGAGGTAATTCAATCAATTGATGAATTTTCTATCATTTAACATGAAATCTAAACAGATTTTAACAGTGATTACTGTTTTATATAATCAATAAATAACCTATGCGAAATGGGCAAACATTCTTATCCTGTTGAGAAGCAATAGCCCTTTAAGGAAATGATGCACACACACCAAACAGGAAGTAAAAGTGTGTGTGCACGCACAATGCATGTGCAAATGGGAGTTTTATGCACGTAATATTACGTTGCAATGCGTTTATTATATCAGATTCCTTTAGAGAAAACTACAATAAAAATATATTCTCATACCAAAGAATAAACTATCCGCCAAAGTGGGTAGTGAGACTAAAGTTATTACCCGCCACAGCCGAATTTCACCCGCATTTCACATTCCATACAAACTTAAATAATTCTTTTGATTGTGTAAAGCTGCTTTAAGACAATGTCAATTGTTAAAAGCGCTATACAAATAAAATTGAATTGAATTGAATTTGGCAGGTGCCAATGTCAAGCCCTGGCTTTCATCATAATTTTTTTTATTATTATAAAATTTTTCATCATAAAAAAAAATCACCTGCAAATCCGCATTGGACTGAACTCGAATCTCTGAAGCGCTGATGTATACTTAAGATTGACATGCTGTCAATCAAAAAGGGGTTGTGCCCTTTAAACAGCTCCTCCAATCATCATGCAGCAGCGCAGCATCCTGGCCCGCCCACTGCTCCATTCACTCCCAAAGAAGCTGAGCTTCCCTGGAAGTGACGATTTTGGTGCATTTATCCAATTACCGTCCAGCTTTTCTGCAGTGAAAAAAGCTCCCCTGTGCCTCGCCATAGCGCTCCAGTGAAGCTGGGCTTCAGGAGGGTTTAACGCGCTGTGCTGCACGGAAATGTATGACAAGAAAATCGCGTCAAACAATCTACAATAAATACCTGATTCTGAACGAGCTAGTCATGAAGTTGAACATGTTCTAGCGCACTTTTATTAAAACCAATATAGATACGACAGTGCATATATGAGCATTTATTTTCTGACATAGTAGGGGAAGCGGAGCTTCCCTTGTAGTCTTAGAGCAGCCACCACTGCCTATGACAGTCTGTCCAGGATTTTATCTTGTCTAACTCTTGATCTTGAGATCCAGTGGATGATCCATCAGGTCCTCTCTTTCTTCCGGTGTTTTAAGAGGTTTCTCAAGTGTTAGCCCACAGAAATTAATAATTTTCAGCATTTTTGTCTTGCTTTCTTCGAATCTAATGTTGCCACATATATACGATTGCTAATTGACTGGTATGTAATATGTCTCTTTACCCAGAATTTGAGCCCATGATGTCAATCTTGACTGGGTATTAGGATGACTGGGATGTTGTCATTTCTCTTGTCAATGGCTAGGCAGCAAATATCTACAGTGGCTTGCAAAAGTATTCGTCCCCCTTGAACTTTTCCATATTTTGTCACATTACAGCCACAAACATGAATCAATTTTATTGGAATTCCATGTGAAAGACCAATACAAAGTGATGTACATGTGAGAAGTGGAACGAAAATCATACCAGATTCCAAACATTTTTTACCAATAAATAACTGAAAAGTGGGTGATCTGGTCAGATGAGACTAAAATGGAACTTTTTGGCCAAAATGCAAAATGCTATGTGTGGTGGAAAACTAACACTGCACATCACTCTGAACACACCATCCCCACTGTCAAATATGGTGGTGGCAGCATCATGCTCTGGGGGTGCTTCTCTTCAGCAGGGACAGGGAAGCTGGTCAGAGCCAAATACAGGGTAATCCTGGAAGAAAAAAGAAAACCTCTTGGAGTCTGCAAAAGACTTGAGACTGGGGCGGAGGTTCACCTTCCAGCAGGACAACGACCCTAAACATAAAGCCAGGGCAACAATGGAATGGTTTAAAACAAAACATATCCATGTGTTAGAATTGCCCAGTCAAAGTCCAGATCTAAATCCAATCGAGAATCTATGGCAAGATCTGAAAACTGCTGTTCACAAACGCTGTCCATGTAATCTGACTGAGCTGGAGCTGTTTTGCAAAGAAGAATGTGCAAAGCTGGTAGAGACATACCCTAAAAGAATGGCAGCTGTAATTGCAGGAAAAAGGTGGTTCTACAAAGTATTGACTCAGGAGGCTGAATAATTACGCACACCCCGCTTTTCAGTTATTTATTTGTAAAAAATGTTTGGAATCATGTATGTCTTTCGTTCCACCTCTCAAGTGTACACACCACTTTGTATTGGTCTTTCACGTGGAATTCCAATAGAATTGATTCATGTTTGTGGCTGCAATGTGACAAAATGTGGAAAAGTTCTAGGGGGCTGAATACTTTTGCAAGCCACTGTATGCAGTACCTGAAATCCTGACCACCTTTTAGCTGCGGTGAAACTGTGCACAGTGAAGGTGGCAATGTGTGTCAGGCATCTGGGTGTCATTGATTGAGATTTACTGAGTAGTATACTTATTTGTGGATGTGATGTTGACAATTTTATTGAGTTTTAGAGTCATCAGTATTCAACAAAATAACCTCCATTTTATTCTGTGAGAAAAAATCTTGGTATCAGGTACAAGAGAGTGGAAAAAACTATGGAAGAAGCACAAGCCCACAACCTGCATTAATTGTAAACATTTTGGGATAGTAATGGAAGAAGAAACTAGAGAGTTTGTGAAGCATGGGCACATGGATGCATTGCATTTCCTGGAAAAAAAAAAGTGAAAAAATTGCTTCTTTCTATGCCATAGCGTTCTTGAGATATTTCCACATGACAGTTTTGATGCAAGTTTTGTGAGAGGTGTAAAATTTGAGTGAGACTATGCGAGAGAAAGAACTGGAGGTAGTTGTTTTGCTGATTCACTGTCTCCCTCAGAAACCCAATGAATTTCAATGGAGAGAATTTGAAAAGTTTTAGAAGGGGTTACATTCTTTTGATCAAGGTGATTTTGATCTCCACTAAAACATTAGGGTAACCTAGTCCTGAATAGGATGAACAGGAATTTTGCGAAACCTGATTACTCAGAAAAGTACCACCCAATTCTCGGAGGGTACCAATATGACCCACAATAATTACTAAAGTGCTAAAAAAAAAAAAAAAGTGAAGTAATAATAGTAGGGGCTTTAAATAAAAACTCTTACCCGGGTATATTACTTATTTCATTGCAACCATCTTTATAGCTGTATTATAGGACTTGTGATATTTGCTTACTAGTGTTTAGGTCCAAATGCAAATCACCTGACTTTACTTGGAGCAAATTCTTTGATAATGTCCTTTAAGTAGAGTAGAAGGGCATTTTTTCTTTCAGTGGAGACAATGCCAAGTTCATGTTAAATTTTTCTGAATGTGTACGGAACTTCGTGCACAATCACTGGTAATGTAATTGGCCAAGTGTTCTAAGCAAACCATTTTCCCAATAACATACAGGGGTATTGTGTGGATCTCCACAACCATGGAACCGATTGATGGCAGGGCTGCTTTCTGTGTGGTGGTTGAAAAAAAGTCAACGTTTGTACAAGTCTCTCTAAATGGTACAAACAAAAAAAAATTGGTGCAGACCATACTACACAACACTATTCCAGCCCATCAGCAACATGGGCATTCATGCCCTATGACATTTTACATTAATATTGTTTAGCTAGGATAGCTGCCTTGGCAGTGCATGTTCATATATTAAGGGTTGGGTGATGGGGGTTCTGGAATTTATTTATTTATTTATTTTATCTGGACTACAGTCAAAATGCCAGTTAACATGGCTAAGCAAATATAACATTGTCAATCCAACAATTTTCACATACAAACATGAACTAATTCATGGTGTTCAAAAATAAGTCATTTCCATAAAACCTTAAATTGTTAAATATGAAGTTTTTTTTTTTTTTTTTTAACTCAACCTAGGATCTTATTTTCTGACTTGACTTCATGCAGTATACCTTTTCCCTCAGTTTCTTACTGACCTTCGCTTTAATAACATAAAAACAGCTCAAAATAATTTCATACAGTGGAACCTTGGATTACGAGCATAATTCGTTAACACTTAGCCACAATGCCATCATACTACATATATTACTCACTTACTCAACGTCAATACCTCTTAATCCTGTTCACAGTGTCGAGGGGGAGCCTGGAACCAATTTCAGGACACTTGGGGCATGAGGCGGGGTACACCCTGTACGGGATGCCAATCCATCGCAGGACACACACACTTCAGGCAATTTGGGAATGCCAGTTACCCTAATCTACAAGTCTTTTGACCGTGGGAGGAAACTGGATGACCCAAAGGAAACCAATCAAGCACAGGGAGAACAGACTAACTCCATGCTCACAGACTAACTGTGCTGCTGTACTATAGATGTATCAACCAGAAGTACTTCACAGGTGGGTCTAAGGGCAGGAATTAGAGAAAACTGGAGCTGCATTTACAGAATTGGCAAAAGAACATCTAATTTAGTGTACAAATATGTACTGTGCATTACTGGTGGCATTAGAAAAAGGTGAGCAGTTTACTCAAAAAAATAGTTATTTACAGTGATGTAAAATACATAATTATGAATATAATTAGTACAGGTACAACCAGAACCCAGCAGGATTTGATGTACGAAATCTTCCTAGTCATATAAGTTTTAGTTAGACAAGAGGAAATGGTCTCTTTCCGGTGTGTCCCAGCCCATCCTGGTCCTTGTACTGTGCATCCCATAATAACGGTTAGGTCTCGCGCACTGAGCTGTTACACTAACCAACTAATTACAGCCCGACACTTTCGAGTAACGTTACTACAGACTCCAAACTCTAAGGCAACAAATGTCTTGTAACTCAAAACCTGACTAATTCTTGAACAAGTCTAATACTTGCGTAGAACTGAAAATAAAAATAAATACAAGAAATAAAGTTTTTGGGACAATCTGAGGTGCGCGCGCGCGCACACACACGCACCTGAGGCGCTGCAGTTGGTCCGCGCGTGCGTCAGGTGCTGAGTCAGCAGCACTCCTGTGCATGGCGAGATGATCCGTTTCCTGCTGCTCATGGGAAACCGCTGCAACACACACCGTGCAACACCCGCCATCGTTACGCACAGACGTGTCACAGACAGTGCTCAAGCTCCCTCAACTCTGTACAGACAACCGAGGAAGCGCGCCAGTGTACTACTCTGAGGTTGCTTTTCTGCTGTCAGACCAGCTAACCGTGATATATACACACACGCGCGCGAGCACCCACACACACACGGTTATTCACCTGACGGGTCACACTCACATGTTTACTCAGATTAAGATCATGACCGACTGGTTTAATGACACGACATGAGTAATTAACTAAAGTTAGGGAAAAGCTCCAGGGTGGGACATGGATAGGAAGGAAAGAAAGAAACCAAGAAATTCTTGGGTGTAGAGAATTCCTAATGAAAACCATGTACAGATGTGTGTGACTGGTCATTCTTTACAACTGTTGGTTTAAATAATGAGATCAGATTAGGTATCATTTCAGTTACTGACCTTTTAGTAAAGGCAAGTTATAATGGAACTTCCATTAAAAAAAAAGCACAGTGAGAACTACTAGGACTGATCTTGATCCACCAGAGAGTCAAGAGATGATGCAGTTCCCACTGTTCCCTCAAGATAAGGACTTAATGCTTTTCCTGTTTGGATTCTGAAACATCACGAACATGAAAATGAGGTCTCTGGTCTCCAAGCAAATGCTGAAAAATACACGCTTAAAATCAAAGTTTATTCTGGGACAAGGTCACAAAACAAACATTACCCTTGTTCATGGAACGAGTGGGATGCGTGTGTGGGCCAGCGAACACGTCTGAGCAAGGATCAGGACATGTACCTCGTATACAAATAAATAACACGCACCACAGGCTACTGACCCACAAGGCTTGAAAGTTGAGCGTCTTCTAAATTTGATTTAGGATTTAGAGAGGTGCTTCTGAATAGATCTTACTGGAACATGTAATACAGGAGCACAAATTTAAGATACACAATGTGCAAAATAAAAACAAAGTATTTAAATCCCACATTAAACTAACAGACTGCCTTGTTAGTTTATTCGAATATTAAATTATGGGTAAAATAAGCTTCCGCAGTGCAACTATTGCTTAGCAATAATTTCCTTTTAATAACATACCTTTCTTTAAACGCAACATTACAAAAATGCTTTTCTTTTTTTAATTGACCAAAAACAAGTCAAACAAATTAGAATTGAATCAATTTATTTTTCTAGACGGATCTAGATAGTCATTAAGTGCTGGCACTGAATGAAATGCGATGTATTTAGGAACATTGTACAATTTTGAGACACATTTATATTACAGTGCAAAGTAAGGGGAAAAAAGGTTTTAATTTAACTCATATTACACAGTTTTGAAATGTACTTGAGTGGAAAAATGCTGAACGCATACATTTACATACTATAATTATAGTATAATAGGACTATAATTCTCTCCTCTTTGACAGCTCTGTGAAAATATAAACTCCTGGTCTACTGGTGGCAGTCACCAGATGTGGGCAGACCAGTAACTGCTACAGTCCCAAATGCCATCCCATAGGACCTGTGACTTCTTTTTCCCATTTCTTGTCCAAATTACATTAACCATTAATTTCTCCATCCTACTTGAGCAATTACCAAAAATAACAAAACACAATAAAAAAAAATTGATTTAACCAGGTGAAGCTGTGCCAGAATAAATGGTCTTTTGGTTAAAACCATTGACAGTCATTACACACAGAGAGGAAAACTGTTAACAGTACATTTAAATGAAAAACTGATGTGTAGAGCTGAAACTCTGCCTTAACAATTTCAATTATCACTGACTGAACTTTAATCTGTATTTTGACTTGTATTACTGTTGTTAAAAAATAAAAAATAAAAGCACAAGATTTTAAGGAGTGAACAAAGTAAAGAGCAGCAAATACACAGGTGTTTCCTTATAAAACTTTATTGAAGGTCTATCTCCTGAATCAGGATGGAATGATATGAAAGGAGTGAGAGTCTGTCTCCATGGCGATGAAAGCGTTAAAATCAGAAATTAAAGATAATGTAATTCTCGCTCTGCATCTCAGAGGTCCATTTTAAAACCGTACTCACGCTGTTAGTCACCAAAGACCCAATCAAGTGTCCAAGTCAAACTGTGTTCACTCTTTATAAATCAAAACTGTTCACCTCATCTGCAGGCAAGTGCTATGAATGGCACTTCTTTTTAAAAGAATAATGATTCAAAACCCAAGCCACAGTGCTTACACAGCCACTTAAACGTGCACTCAACTTAAACCAGCTTCAGCTCTTCAGCTCCGCTCATCTTTGCAGCAGTGGAACATACACTTTGGCCTTATGATCGTTGGCAAAGTGAACTTTTGCTGAAATAAACATTACAAAAAGCTAACAAACCCCACAAAATGTGTGGTTCTGATATCACGCCGCTACTGAGAGATTGTAGGCTGGGTCCTGGCAGAGGGGGCGTGGCTTGATCACTTGTGTGGAAGTGATCTGCTTCCGTGAAGTCGAGATGTGGTTTGGCTTTGCACTTAACGGGGAACATTGCTATAATTTCAGTGTTCCTGGAGGCAGGCTTCCATTGCACAGTCTGTAAAAACGCAGGTCATTCACCAATCGATACACTCCCTGAGAAAATGATGGCAGGTCCTAGAGTATAAGAGAGCACAACACACACACAAAAAAAAAAAAAAAAAACTTAGCGTGGAATGTCATGTCTAAAGTAATTAGTATATGGTGAATGTGAGTTTGTGTGTGTACAAAGCAAATATTTTATATATGGATCTAACTTTTGAAATAATGGTTTTATGATGCCATGATCTCTTGTGTAAATATTATTTACTTGTAGAAATGTGTATAATAGCACAGTGATTCAGTGAGGCCCCTCACTTAGCCACAAACACACAGGCATTGCCTGTGAATAGCTCAACCCAACCTGGCACACACTAACTGCGCTCAGGAAATGCTTGACGTCAATTGTTATTAAACGATTGGTTTGCCAACCATGTTCTAGATCAACAGTAAACGGTTGAGATATACAGTACTGTACAAAGGTTTTAGGCAGGTGTGGGAAAAGTGCTACAATGTAAAAATAGAAGTAACAAAATGGAAAGTAAATGAACAAAAGAGAAATCCAAATAAAAATTTGGTGTGACTATTCTTTGCCTGAAAACCAGAACTGCCATCAATTCTTCTAGATCCACTTGCACACAGTTTTTGAAATAACTCAGCAGGTATGTTGTTCCAAACACCTTGGAGAACCAACCACAGATCTTTTGTGGATGTAGGCTGCCTCAAATCCTTCTGTCTCTTCATGTAATCCTAGACAGACTTAATGATGGATGTACCCGGGTCCCACTGGTTTCTTTGCTGATGGCATTGCTGGACATCCTTCGATGTCAAAGGGAAGTAAACATGTGTTTTTCAACTGCTGCATTAAGTTTCCTTGGCCAACCCCATAGTCTACGGTCCTCAACACTGTCCGTTTCTATGTGCTTCTTTAAAATAGCTTCAACATCACTTATTGAAACCCCCGTTTGCTTTGAAATTGATGCTTGGGAGAGAAATTGCAGATGCAGTGTAACTACCTTGTATCTTGTTGCTATGTTCGGTCTTGCCATGGACAACTTGTCCATTTCAGTTAATGGGTTTATTTCAATCTACATATGAAACTGATGTTTATTAGCACCTGCTTGGTATAATTTATTAATCATACACCCGACTCTGATCCTACGAATTGGTCGACTTTGTGCAAGTGTAAGAATTGATGCTGGTTTGAAGCCAAAGAGTAATTGATTTGATTTAGATTTTTTTCTGTTCATTCACAATGCATTTTATGAATTTTATAATTATTAATAATTTTATTTAAAAAATTTACAGCATTTCTTCACACCTGTCTAAAACATTTGCAAAGTACTGTAGCTCTCCAGGTAATTAAATTGGCAGGAGAGGATTGTAGTAGATTGTAGGCAGACCAAATCAAGCTGCAGGTCACAAATGGAATGTCACCATGCCAGCTCCTATAGCTATATTCATGGCGAGAGTTATTTTTGTTATTTAGTATTAAAACTAGGTAAGATGTTTAAAATATATATTTTTTTAAAACTTCAAAACTACATTTGGATTTACTTGTTAAACTTTTTTTTTTTTTTAAAGTGTAAAACAAGTTCATTAAAAGGAGTAGAAGACTTAGTTATATAAAATATGGAGAGAGGGGGTCTGCATGATAAACATTGTGGTGGATTTTCTCTTGACAGTAAAAATGTGTGTGTAGCATTTGAGTGTCCTATCCTGCCTCTTGTATAAGTCACTTGATCTCAACGATTTTTAAAAAGAAATGCGTGTCTTGATCCAACATCGGGGTTTATTTCTTATAGTTTATTAGTTAAGCATTGGTCCCATTCTGATTGCCATTTATTTTTGATGTATTAATTTAAAATTGGTTTTAAATCTGTGATGGGTATAGAGCATTTAATAGTTTTTTTTGGATAATGTGCACCAGTACGTCTATGAAAGACAGTTGTTGGTTTTAGTTCAGTTTAATAGGATTCAGTTTTTTGAACAAGGGTGTCAAGGGTGATGTAACTGCTGAATAATAAGTACACTGTGACTACGTTAATTTATATTTTCAAAGATGTGTTGTGTTGTAGTTACTCACCCTCTCTGGCGTGAAGTTACGAGCGAGCGTTGTGCGTTGGTGAGGGTCGAGGCCTTGACAGCTGTTAAGGAACTCTGGCAGGAAGGAGGAATAAAAAGCTGAGAAATCTACAGCGGCCATGTTGTACAGGGCCAGAGTGATGTCATCCTGCAGGAGGTCATGGCTCTTATGCAGGAGAACTTGTAGCAGCACGTTGATGAAATGGAAGAGCATGGAGTTTCTGAACAGCTTCTGAATGAATAAACACAGACACACACAGTGGGTAAGCAGAATAAACACACATGAATCAAACAATGTGACAATTAGTGGATATCTCACCCTGTGGTACAGTTTGTGTTTTGTGTTAAGAACCTCCAGATAATTCAAGTTCTGTTTGAAGATATGGATATCTGGCTGCAGGAAGGACTGTCCAAAGGCCTGTCAAACACAAACCGTACATCATTCAGGTCACTGCACCAAAACAGAATAATATACCATATCAATCATTTCCTTTGTCATGTTTCTCACCAATGGTCCAGAAAAAGGGGAAAATACAGTGTGAGAAGAAGATTGTGCCAACTTTAAATCTTTTCTCAATAGTAATCAACTGTTTTAGATCAGAGGTTCTTTTTGCAACCAGGAACTAAGTACACAATCCAACAATAAAAATATTTGTGCATTATTTTAAATGCGTACAGAAACCTTTAAGCCATATGCAATCCAGATTCATGGCTAAAATATGACACATTGCCAGTTAGTCAGGTCTCAATTTTCACTCCCTACAGAAGCCACAGTAATATCAGAACAGGCCCAGATATTTGGATTGCAATATTTCTCAGGCCAGCAGTGAAACAGTCATGGTTGTGACATGGTAGTGCAGTGCTTCGTCACAATCTGTTGGGGTTTTTAAACAGAGTGCCATTTTTGTTAATGGTAACAGTACCAACAGGCTGGATGTGTCCAGTACAGACGACATACATTTTTGCCTAAATGACTTTTCTGTTCGACATGAAGGTTTTAGTTTGCATTAAAGCTTTGTGCTGCGTACCTGCATGGCGGCAATAAACTGGGCCTCATTCTCCATGTGTTCTTCTGCTCCTGCTCTCTGAACACTGTTTAGGACCGAGGTCTTAAAGAAGAACCTCCAGTTCTGATGGAGGATTTGAAAAAGTAGCTCGAACATTTCAACTTTGACATCTGGACAGGAGCGCTGCAGAGCAAACAAAGTATTTAGACTGAAAGTTTGAAAAACTGAAAAATCATTGTACAACAGATAATCTTAGAGTGAATGGAGCTTACATCTGCCACTATGGGGTAAACCTGCTCCATACAAAGGCTGAGGATGCTGGGTAACATGGGTTTAAATGTTTGACCAGGCTCCTGAACCACAACCTGCACAAATACACACAGGAGATCAGATCTTTTTTTTTTACATCTACAATTATATCTACTCATTTAGCTCACTCAACCTTCACTTCTGAACCACCCATTATCTCTCACACATGCAAATAATAATAAATAAATTATATTTTCATACCTGTAGAATCTTGAGGAATTTTTCAACAACTTTTGATCCAGCACTGCCCTCCTGGAGGATGCTGACTGCCAGCTGCTCCCTAAAACATTTGAATAAAAGTTGTGATATCGTCATATCAGTGATTCTCATCTCTATTAGCAAGCATGCATACCAAAGGTAATGGTAGCAAACTGCTGGGTTGTCAAGGTTAGGATGCTATCCATAGCTGCTAGTGTAAGCTGATAAAGGTTAGAAGTCACACATTTGCCCTTTGCTGAAACTTAAATATGAAAGGGCATTGGGATAATTATTTTACAAAGCCTTCTTAAAAAAAATTAAAGTTCAAACAAAGGCTGCCTCAGCTGGTGTGTCATCAGTGCCGGCTTTAATGTTACCACAATGGGTGCTGGAGCATTCTCTGGGGTGGCATCAAGGCTCTAGAAGGAACTCCCTTTTAATATTAGATATTGTAACTCTTATAAAAAGCTGCCATGACTTTACATTAGCATAACAGCTTTAATACGTGTTATGATAACATAATCCACATATGAATTATCCACTTTTACTGATAAATAACTTATTTTATACTATATAATTAAACTATTTTGAAATGCCCTAATAAATAAAATCAATTATTCATAATAATAAATATTATTTCACTCAACGTAGGCTGCGGAGGAATTAATTAAAGCACTATGTTTACGTGTTACCGTGAAGTGAGCAGAATGAAGGCGTGAGATCGCATTTATTAAGAATTTAAATGAGCACAAGCACATATAAAAAAAAATGTACAGTGCCAGTTGAATTTCAGAATGAACTAATGAATTTTTCAAAGTAGATTTTTTTGTAATAAGGGCGTTTTCCATTAAAATTTCTAATTAGCATATCTTAATACTAATTGGCACAGGTTGTGTTAACATTATTAATGTTAAAATTATTTACTAAAAGCATAGATGTGTGCATGGTTACCTGGTGAACATGCTGAGGAAAGTCTGAATAACCTGTTCAGTGAATGCGACTCCCATCTGCACCCTAAGTGCCTGGAATAGTGTGAGGAAGAAACTCAGCATCTCATCTGTTATATCTGAAGAAAAGAGAGAAAACAGCAGCAAAACAATTAAATGTAGCAAAAAAACAAAAAACAAACATAAAATAAAATATGAACGTCACTTTAAATTACATCCTGCCGCTAAAGTCATACTTTCATTATAGAATTTTTAACTTACTTTAAATGTGAAGCATCCTCTATTAAAAAGTTTGACTGCAGGATAGCATGTTTACACAAGTATGTGTATATTCTTTTTTCCCCAACAATATTTTTATTTATTTTTAACAGGGATATAACAGGGTAAACATGCAATGTTTTAATACAGGTTTTATAACCCCACTATAAACCCTATAACACCCACCACTACCCTCCCTGACTCCAAGCCAGTTTTACATGCATAAGAAAGTCGCCAGGCATTGAGAGAGAACAAAGAACACACACCAAAAAAAAAAAAAAGGGCATATGGAGCTGGAAGTTTTTTGGTTCTACGTGCAAAAAATAAAAAGGAATAAAAAGGGGAGAGAAAACAAACAAGTAATTAAATAAGAAAGGAATCAAACTATAAATGTATATGAAAAAAGCGAAGGAAGGGCCCCCACACCTGTTGAAATTTCAAGTCTGAATAACGAATTGTGTAGTGAATCTTCTCCAGGGACAAACAGGACATATTTCTGAGCCACTGGGCGTGAGTGGGTGACGTGGCATCCTTCCACTTGAATAAAAGAGAACGCCTGGCCAGGAGTGTCGCAAAAGATAAACGCGTTTTAGCTGGAGTTAGACGCTCATCTTCCTCTCCAGTGATACCAAAAAGAGCAATCAGAGGGTCTGGTTCAAGGTTGCATTTCAATACGTAGGACAAGGTCTTAAAAACATCAGATTTGGCAATAAAAACAGGTACAGACTGAAAGAGATATAAAAATTTAGGAAGAATACTCATTTTAATTGCATTAATGCGGCCCACCAGGGACATGGACAGTGGTGACCATCGTCCCAAGTCCTTTCTTGTTTGGTTCAACAACCTAATAAAATTTTCTTTAAAAAGGTGTTTATGTTTCCTTGTAATTGTAATACCAAGATAGGTAAACTGATTTTTCACTATGTTGAATGGAAAATTGTGCATACCAGTTGTTACTGCAGTATTATCTAGCAGAAAAAGTTCACTTTTGTGCAAATTTAATTTATATCCTGAAAAATAGCTAAATTCCCTGAGCAATGACAGCACAGGTGGCAGAGAGGAGACTGGATTTGATAAAAAAAAAAAAAGTAGATGATCATCTGCATAAAGGGAAACTATGTATTCTCTCTGCCTCCAAATCCCAGATATATTTCTACAACTACGGAATGCAATTGCTAGTGGCTCAATGGCAAGGTTAAAGAGCAGTGGGCTAAGGGGACACCCCTGACGAGTTCCCCGCTGAAGACTGAATGGTTGAGACTGTTGAGCATTTGTCAGAACTGAGGCAGTAGGGCTTGAATATAATAATTTAACCCAAGTGATAAAACTTGGACCAAAATAAAATTTTTCTAAAGCCCTAAATAAATACTCCCATTCCACATGATCAAAAGCCTTTTCAGCATCCAAAGAAAGGACACACCCAGGGGTCTCCTCTGGTGTGTACAAGATATCCATAAGGCGTCGAATGTTAAAGTAAGAATAACGATTTTTAACAAAACCGGTCTGGTCCTAAGACATAATTGAGGGTAGAACATTCTCTAATCTACGAGCTAAGACTTTAGCAAGGATTTTAACATCCACATTAAGAAGAGAGATTGGTCTATATCAGTGGTTCTCAAACTTTTTCTGTCATTCCCCACTTAAGGGGTTGAGCGAATTTTCAAGCCCCACTTGTCAACAAAATAATAACGAAATCCACCAAGTTTACTCTTTATTGAAATATCAATTCCTAAACCAATACGATCAAACACCACCAAGTTAAAAAAAGATAAAATACACGTGCAATTGTTACAAGGCTTACGTTGTCACTTATCTTTGCAAAATTGACCCCATGTTTATTAGCTGCTCAGCAATCGTTTGTAGTTTTTTTGCACTGGCCAATTCTGTATGCAACTTTGAATGAAGCCATTTGTGCTTTGCTGTCCACTGATTCAGATGTTACCATGCGATTCTCCTGCTGTCTGTATTCTGCCAGCTTTCTTTGAAAGACGTCCAGTGGTTTATTAACGTGACTGGAGTGTGTTGTCTCCAAGTGTCTTACTAATTTGTTGGGTCTCATGCGGTCTGCTGCCAGCAATTTAAGACACAAAACACACACGGGTCTCTCTCCTGCCCCCACCATCCCCACCATGAATCCAAGCTCAACATAGGCTTCATTAGGGGTGGGTGATGTAATCAAAATCTTCTATCACGGTAGAAGCAATTTTCTAACTCAATAACGATATATATCACAATATAGCAATTTGTATCTGAAAATGCATAAATAAAAATTAAAACACAAAGAAATAGTTTTACATAATTTCATTTTTTTAATGTAATTTTATTTAAACTGAATTGCTGAGGTTTGCCGCATTTTTTTTTTTACTTTGGCCATATTCGATTTGGATTTCAGATGATAGAAAAGGTTTGATGTTTCCACCACTTGTTAAAACAGTGCACTTGTGTACCTCACAAATCACGTTCATCTCATTCGTATCACTTTTCTTATACCCAAACCAATTCCACACCACAGACGATGCAACTTTTTTCCTTACAATCTCCTCCTTGTTGGTTTTGTCACATGTAAGTAAACTCACTGCTGCTGCACCGTCTTCTTCCATTGTCGAAGTGTATGTGAAGCCAAACACATCAAAAGTGGGACGAAACCGCGGCACCCGATTGAACCAAATATCTGCGCAAATACAGATATACAGATAGAAATACAGCGCCGACTATCTGTATAGCGCAGTGATGATCGGGTTTATTCGCACAGCGCCGCTCGAATCACAAACCTGCGCGACCCACTGTGTTTTATTTAAAAACAATTAATTTAAAATGTCAGGACTGTTTAATATTGTTTCCGCCTTGTCATGCCTGGATTGTACGTGCGTATCCCAGCGGGGTAAAATGTATTTTGATGGTCGGCGCGGTTTATTTCTGTCAGAGTCGCGCAGCGCTGCCCAGTGGGTCGCGCAGGTTTGTGATTCGAGTAGCTGCTCAAGTTTGTCCGACGTTAAATCGTTATTGTTCCACTATGGTTCCACTTTTTCTCCCGGCCCACAAATGATGTTATTTTAAATTTACTTGTATTAAATGATCCATTTATTTGTGTGTGATTGTTTAGTTTTGAGCGTACGCTCTTCATTATCAATAAAGAAAAGCATGAATTAGAATAGGTACTTTCCTGTTTTTCCTCCGGTTCATTGCGCCCCACCTGTCATGTCTGTATTCCCCACTAGTGGGGCGCGCCCCACACTTTGAGAACCACTGGTCTATATGAAGAGCACTCTGTTGGGTCCTTATCCTTCTTTGCCATGAGGGTGATGCGAGTCTCATTAAATGACACAGGCATCTTACCTTGCTTAAAAGATTCAGATAGAACCAAAGCTAGTTGTGGTGCAAGGTATGAAGAGAATGATTTAAAACACCATGCAGGGAACCCGTCAGGACCCGGGGACTTACCAGATTGCAATGATGAGATAGCTGAACTGATTTCCTCTTGTGATATGGGCTCTTCTAATCTTAATCTAGAATCAGGGGACAGTATTGGGATATCTAGTTGAGTCAACTGAACTATGGTTCTTTGGGAACTCAGAAGTATATAATCGAGAATAAAAATTCCTGAATGCATCATTAATTTTAGAATGGTCGGTAGTGATGGTACCATCCTCCATCCGAATTTTTGTAATTTCTCGCTGTGCTCTAAATCCTTTTAACTGATTAGCTAAAAGTTTCCCAGATTTGTCACCATGAATGTAAAATTGGCTCCTACTATTTAATAATTGACGTTCAATTACATGCGTTGAAATAAGTTCAAACTTAGTTTGCAATTCTACACGTTTTTTTATAGAGATTGGGGTTTTTAAATAGAGCATACTGATGGTCAATTTCTTTAATTTGGTTGGTCAAATCTTTTCGTTCTTTATATGCCTTCCTTTTCATATTTGGAGTGTATGAAATTATCTGTCCCCAGAGCATCCCAAACAATTAAACGCAAATGAAACACTTCAGGTGTTTCATTTAGGTTTAAGGAAAAACTATCTGGTCTTCCATAAATTTTACAAAATCGTCCTCCATCAGTAACGATGAATTAAAGCGCCAATGTTCTGATATCACAATGCTCTGATAAGCACAAGAAGTAACCATTGGGATCAGTTGATCATCATACTTTCTCCAGAATTTATTTCTTTATAGATAAACATGTGAGAAAAAGGAGTATTCTCTCTTTTTTGGATTAAGGAAGCGCCATATGTCAGAGATACCAAAGCTGCAGAGATGGGACTGAAGTAGTGTGGCGGATTTACTCAGAGGTATAGGATTGGGAGATGACCTGTCAAGTGATGGATCTAAACAGCAGTTAAAGTCTCCCCCTAATATGAGAGAGTATGAGCTCAGATCCGGTAGAAGAGAAAAAAAATGTTCAAAGAAGGAGACATCGTCATAATTAGGGGCATATAAATTAGCCAACACTACATTAGTATAAAATAACTTCCCTGAAACAATGATATAACGACCTTGTATATCCGTAATAACATTATGATGCTCAAAAGAGATGTTTGGATTAATGAGAATTGAGACACCCCTAGCTTTGGCCTGAAAGGTCGAGTGGTAGTGCTGCCCACCCCAACGTGACATAAGGCGAGAATTATCAGAACTGTGAATGTGAGTTTCTTGTAAAAAAGTGATTGCAGTGTTAAGTTGTTTAAGGTGTGAGAGCACCTTCCTTCTCTTGACCGGATGGTTTAAACCCTTAACATTCCAGCTCACAAAGTTTAAAGAACTATTCATTCTCCCTGAGAGAAAATGCAGGTAGATAAACATGAATAACACTGAGATGCCTAACACCAGCCTTAAAGTAGAAGTGTAAAACACAGAACAACGTGTTAAAAATACAGAGAACTAACAATACTGGCTTTGGAGATCCCCCACCCCTCCCCCACAATTCCCCAACAAACCAAGATAGCTGCTAACAAACAAAGCAGCAAGCTCTTCCATACTTCCATTTTCCACCCAACAAATCTTCCTGCCGCTAACCACCCCATCTTCTGCTCCGACGCAATTTACATAAACTAAGAATTAAATATATAAATAAAAAATTTCAACACTCCAATACTGAAATCTCTCAATAGGAGGAAAACACACCACCACCCCTCCACCCACATTAACTCTGAACACACAAACATGTAAATCACACATGATTAGAAATAGAAAAAATAGTAATAGAAAAATAACAATAACCCCTTCACAAGTTTAACACAACACTCTTACCGGGAAAGACGTAAACATGGCCAGATTTTTAGTTATAAAGGGTGCTTTCCTGAGAAATGTAGTATCGCGTATTAAAATAATAATATAGTGCGCTACGTAGTTTTCGGCAGACTGTCTGTGTGTTTCTGCGCCTCTTCTACCGAGCGGAGCCACTTCTTCTGTCCGGTAGAGAGAGTGATCCGGAGCCGCGCTGGATACAGGAGAGAAGTCCAGAGTCCACGGCTGATTAACTCGGTCATTGCTTCTCTATCCTCGGCTCGCTGGCTGAAAACTTGAGGAGCGTAGTCTTCCACTATGCGAACCTGCTGACCGCGGTATTCCAGCTTCCCTCTCCGCCGAGCCTCCCGAATCAGAAGGTCTTTCACCTGGTACCGGTGCACGCGGAGAATGACAGGCCGAGGTCTCTGTCCTGAAGTGGGTTTGGATGCAGGTATTCGGTGGGCTCGGTCAATCTCCGACGGGGATGGCAGCGTTTCACTCCCAAACACCTCGCACAGAAACTTGAAGAACTCGGTAGGGAGTCCACCTTCAGTACCTTCTGGAAGACCCAGGACACGCAGGTTTTGTCGCATGCTCCGGCCTTCTAAGTCTACGACTTTGGACGTTAACTTCGAGTTATTTTCCCGAAGTCTGGAGCAGATATTCTCCAATTCCTTCACACGCTGGCTCAGGTCATCTGTAGCGAGTTCTAGTGATGGTAAGCGCTGTCCATGGTCCTCTCCTTGGGCCTGAATTTGGTCAAGTTTACTTTCTAGAAAAGTAAATGAAGATTTAAACTCAGCCGCTAATGCTTCACTGTGTTTATCTAACAGCGCTGAGATAGCCTCGACTGTTAGAAGGGTCGCAGTGTCGACTTTTTTCACGGCTTTAACACTCCTGGTAGCCATTATAAAAAAAAAAAAAAAAAAAAAATTATCTATCTATCTATCTATATCTATATATATATATATATATATATATATATATATATATATATAACCATGGGGTAGAGTACAGGGCTGGACTGGGACCAAAAAACGGCCTTGGCATTTTTGGCCATAGCGGCCCAGCATGATTATTTAAACAATATGCTGAGGAATATGACACACCAAAGGATATATGCGCTCAGTTTTGTTTCAAACATTAAACCACAGTAACCTGCATGGAAGCAAATAACCTTGGTAAAAAATTATTCTTAATTATTATTGTTATTATACAGTCTTTTATTAGCAATTCTCTCTCTCTCTCTCTCTCTCTCTCTCTCCCTCACGCACACACACACGCACCGTGAGTCACCTCCAAACCTAGCAAGGATGAAGTTCTGCACAAAACTCAGTCTACTATTAAATGTTTTTAAGTATGACTGCAATAATTTGAGCATTTGCACAGTGTTAGCCTACAAATCCAGATAGCTTATTATTTAGTGAAGATGTCGGCTACACTTAACATTTTCATTGTTAATTCCATGGGCCATCATTATTCTGCATGTGTGTAGGCTTACGTGTGTCTACCTAGAAATCCGATAGTCAGCCATGTCATTTATATAACTCTGGGGGTTTATTTGTTGTACTGCGTGAAAATTGACAACAATTTCAATCAATCGTGACAGTCGTAAGACCACTCGTTAATTTGATGTGGATGGCAATGTACCTAAAAGCAGTAACTAAATCAGCATACTATCATCTCAAAAACATTGCAAGAATTAGATGTTTTGTTTCCAATCAAGATTTGGAGACTTGGCCATGCCTTTCTCACCAGCAGGGTGGATTATTATAATGGACTCCTCACCGGCCTTCCCAAGAAGACCATTAGACAGCTGCAGCTCATCCAGAACGCTGCTGGAGGGATTCTAACTAGAACCAGAAAATCTGAGCACATCACACCAGTCCTCAGGTCCTTACACTGGATCCCTGTAACATTTAGGATAGATTTTAAAGTACTTTTACTTGTTTATAAATCAATTAATGGCCCAGGACCTAAATACATTACAGATATGCTCACTGAATATAAACCTAACAGACCACTCAGATCGTTAGGATCGAGTCAGTTAGAAATACCAAGAGTTCACACAAGACAAGGGGAGTCCGCCTTTAGCCATTATGCTGCCCGTAGCTGGAACCAGCTTCCAGGAGAGATCAGATGTACTAAAACATTAGTCACTTTTAAGTCTAGACTTAAAACTCATCTGTTTAGCTGTGCATTTATTCAATGAGCACTGAGCTACGTCCGTACCGACTGCATTATTTTATGTTTATCTAATATCTTAAATTGTTTTATTTGTAAATGTTTTAATTCGTTTTTAATTAGTTCTCTATTTTTATTTTAAATTAAATTTAAATTAGTTTATAGTTTTATTGCAAACTGTTTTTATTTTTAATTAAATTTAAAAGTTTCCGTTAAAAAGCTTTATTGATATTATCTTATTTCATTTTATGATTATTTTCTTTTCTTCTATGTAAAGCACTTTGAATTACCATTGTGTATGAAATGTGCTATACAAATAAACTTGCCTTGCCTAATTGGCAGATGTGCATTTGAGTGTTTGTCGACAACCTGCACCACTAGCCTACCTAGCTGCTACTCCCAAATGAACCGAGTCGCGCACACGCGCGCCCTCGGTCCTCCGTACATAAATGTCCCTCCCTTCACTCTGCCAACATTTCGGCTACTTCTTACCGGACTCGTAGCTATTCTGAAGCCTTCCTCAATCTGTCCCTGCTGGGTCACGTCTCTCACCTCCTCCTCCTCTTCATCTGTGTAATGTTGACGTTCCTCTGTTCTACACTCCCTTGTGCCGCTCCGGCAGCCTGAGCACTCTGGACTGCCACTGCACTCTTGCTAGATGTTGATGGCCCTAAATGTGATTTTCGCACATTTTGCTGTTTCCACTTGTCGGCTTTTGGGTCTTTTTTCCCGCAGCTTTTTGATTTTGTCACAGGGAGATGAGAGCTGACCAGGAGGGAGGCGGGGCGTGACCTGAGATTTCATTGGACTAGCTCAATGTCTTTTAAGACAGTCAACCAATGTGTTGCGATTCGATGTCCGCGAGGACATTGCCCGGTATGCCCTATGGCCAGTCCAGGCCTGGTAGAGTATAAAGTTATTGTCAACTAAGGATTTAATTTAACATTTAGAGACAAATAAGGGAGTGAAGAAATTCTAAACTGTCGGAGCACCTAACTAACACGTCTACTCCATGTGGCTGCTAACCAGAAGGCCAAGTATGTGTATATTCTCTCTATTCACTTGGTTTTTAAATGTGCAAAAAGCTGGATCTACAGGCATTTTAACCTTAAATGACATGTATTATTTTGTCTTTTTATTTCAGACCAAAACTGGCTTTGTAACTAACAATATGAGATGAAGTGGAACCAATCCCAACACCATTCCACATTTCAGTCTTTGGGGTCATCTGAGGTCAGTAATTTTTTGGAACTGGCCCAGAAAAACCTGAAGGAGGAAATAGTCTCTGCATGCAACTTCAGTTCTGATACATTAACGTTGCAGTAGGAGACTTTTCCTACTTCATTAAAAAAGAAATTGCAAAAAAAAAAGTTTGTGACTAAGATGCATGAAACACTGTGAGAACATTGCAAAAATACTTCCTTCTAAAGGTTTATAATGCACGGCTTGCTCTTCCTGGTTTCGGTGTTGCCAGATTGGGTGAAATCAGATACAACACTGACTGCAAATTTTTCTCTCTATAATTGTATTTGTACATGTTTGCATTTCAGGTGGCAAAAGCTATTCTTCTACAATCCTTACAGTGGCATGCATGTCTATGGTTTCTGTGAAAGTTTGGTCAAATTCCCATGAATGGTTCAAAAGTGTTTGTCCATCATCGTCACACTTTTAATCTGTCTGGTAAAGATCAAAGACGTTATAGGTCAAAATAAGTTTTAAATAAAATGTAGAAGGAAAAAAGGAAATTGTGTGTCTGTTTGTCAAATAGTACAACAGACATGAAGCAGGACTCTCAACTCAGTAAATTAGTGTCCACTTCCTGACATTGGCAGAAAACAATGCTGTTACTTGGTGTGTGTGTGTGTGTGTGTGGAGAATAACAGAGCAAAGACGCAGAGTGAGGGAGGTCTGTGCAGAGTAGGAGTCAACAGATGTTAAATTCTCACACTAATGAGATCTTCATTGTCAAAAGTTGACAAAAACGTTCTTGTATCAGTGTACATGCATATGCCGCAAAACCATAGGCTGTCAACTTGAAAATAAGCTGTAATTTATGCTTTTAAATAAAATGCATTCTGGGTTGCCCTATAAAGCCCATAATTTGTAGTAAAACATTCTACAGCTTATGTTCTTCAGAGTAACGTGTTCATAACCATACAGGCTTTGGCGGTGTTTGTAAGTAGTGATGGTGTAAGGACAAGCACTTGAAGCCAACTTACATTTTATCTATTGAAATGTGGGTCAATATCAGTTACATTTATAGTAACAAACAAGTGTTTATATTTAAATGTATGCTTAGTAATTTGTCATTTTATATGTTAAACTACGGTACACACAGTCAGAACCGCATATCGACAGGCATCTACTGTCTAATGAAACATTTTGGTCATTATGTGTCAGTTTGCGTACAAACATGGTTCAGTGTGAACACAATTTACATTGAATAAAATGTACATTTTAAAACACATACATACTACTGCGGTACTTTTCTAGGTACACCTCTGAGGAAAAAATTTCACAAGGTTTCAAGTAAACATTACTCTGTGAGGAGTGTACTGGAGTACAGCGACTCTTACCAGGCTGATGAATGTACAGTGGGAACATAGCCAGAGTGACCTGGACAGACTCCTGCAAGCTCTGGTAACCAATTTGACGAGATTTTGTGGCTTCTCCTGATATGCTGTCCACTAGATCTCTCAGTACACACAAGGTTTGCTGCAGCACAACTTTACCTAAAAAAGGTCAACAAACAGTATAAAGCAATTGTTAAATAACCTATTAAAAATTGGCCAAAAGTTAACAGCACTTTGGATGCTTTAACCTTCCACAAGCTCATGTTCACAAAAAGTGCAAGACAGATTCATTTACAAAGTAGAAAACTGAAAAGGATTTCCTGCTTAAGCGGTGACAAAAACTCTGATTCCTTATCATGTGGTCATGACATGAAACTCACCTTTCACATTAAGGTGAAAAACAACTTGCCATAAAAAAAGCAGCCAATAGTCAAGCAAACTTTGTAAAAATAACAAGAGCTTGTAGGACTGCTGTGCATCCAAATGCTCATCACAAGCACATGCACATCCCATCTGTTATTACATTTATTGATGACTGATCAGTTTTTCTTCTTTGCTGATCCAGTTACTCCTGGGTAAAGATGCTTCTCTGCTTCCCGTTAAAAACCAGATTTGGCCCAAAATCTGCAATCTAGATCATTTTCTAATGATGTGCTACACCAAGTGGTCAACAGTGAATTTGGAAATTTACGTGGTCATTTTGACAACAAAGAAACACATAGCATTGTTTGGACAGTTTGCAGAATATCTTAGAATGGCTGCAACAAAGTCAATCCAGTGTGTGTGAGAATATCCTATATCACACACACACACACACACACACACACACACACACACACACAGTGGAGAAAATAATTATTTGACCTCTCGCTGATTTTGTAAGTTTGTCCAATGACAAAGAAATGAAAAGTACAGAACAGTATAATTTTAATGGTAGGTTTTAGGGATGTAACGGTATCAAAACTTCACGGTACGGTAATACCTCGGTATGAATGGCACGGTATTTATTGAATCATTTACAGGAAAAACAAAACTAATGAGACTCGAAAAAAGTGCCAGAAGTGTTTATTAAACAGTATACTTGAACACTGAACATATCAATGGCATACAAATTAGCCATCTATCTGTAAACCTTGAAACATAAACTTCAATTTTAATAACAAAAATTATTAAACCATGTAAAAAAAAAAAAAAAAAAGTTTCAATTTAGTACTCTTGAAAATAGCAGCCTACTTATTGCAGCTGGCCCATGTGCTGAATGAGTATTTGAGAACACTCACCTCATTCACTCACTTATTCAGACAGAGACAGGATTTTTTTTTTCCTTTTCCGTTTTTTTTTTTTCAGAGAGAACCCGAAATGACTCGATAAAACTATAGGTCTTCTGAGAAAAGTTTGCTCAGGCGAATGGCGCGAACGGGAGGTAGCGGGAACTACAAATCCCATCAGCCCACGCGTGACCATCATCCTTTGCGGTCTGTTGTCGCTACAGATCCAGTAATGCGGAAATGGCGGGTGCTGCTATTAGCGGCGAAGGAAAAGAGATAGAAAGAGTAATTAATCATTACGGAGTAAGCGGGTTTTAAATCGGAGGAGCGCATTACTGGATCTGTACCGACAACAGACCGCAAAGGATGATGGCCACGCCTGGGTTAGGGTTTATCGTCATGCTACCACGGTATTATCAAAATAAATTGTTATTGCAGTACGACGGTATTTACAATACCGTTACATCCCTAGTAGGTTTATTTTAACAGTGACCGATAGCACATCAAAAGGAAAAGAAAATAACTTTAAATAAAAGACAGATACTGATTTGAACCCTCTAACAAAAAAAGACTTAATACTTAGTGGCAAAATCCTTGTTTGCAGACACAGAGGTCAAACGTTTCTTGTAATTGATGACCATGTTTGCACACATTTTAGGAGGACTTTCCACATCTTGCAGATCATCTCTAAAGCTACGTTTACACTGTCAGGTGAATGTGACCCAATTTAGATTTTTTGCTCATATGTGACACAAACAGGAAAAAAAAACGCATGCATTCCAATATTTCGAGATCGGTTTCAGATCTCCTTCATATGTGGAAATAAATCGGATATAAATCAGATATGTGCTAATGTGATTGCCGTGTAAACGGACAGATCGGATTTCCTGAGTCGTTGTGTTCTGTACGTCACTGCGACTTCTTCGTGGTTTAATGACGTAATGTTATTCTCCGGTGGAAACGTGTGTGGAATGTTCTCATTCCACGTGACGTGTAAAAGGAAAAGACCCACCCCCCCCCCCCCTCATTAAAACCATGGAGATATTTCGCGAACTTTGCATATATCGCAGAGCTAGTGTCAAGCATATTTCGGCTTCGTCTATCTTGTGTGTAGCGTAAGAACCTCCCTTTAAGTATGCGCGATGTTTCAGATGGTATGGCAAGTGTAAACACGTGAATCGGATACGAGTCATAGTTAAAAGAACGTGTAAACAGATGATCAAAAAAAAAAATCAGATATAGGCAACAAATCGGAATTAGGCATCGAGACCTGCAGTGTACACGTAGTATAAATCACTAAGGTTTCAAGGCTGTCTCTGTGCAACTTTGAGTTTCAACTCCCACCATAGTTTTTCTATTGGATTAAAGTCTGGAGACTGACTATGCCACTTAATAATCTTGATGTGCTTCTTGACCCACTCCTTTGTTGCCTTTGCTGTAAATTCTGGGTCATTGTCGTGCTGGAACATCCATCCGACCCATCTTGAGCTTCCTGGCAGAGGGAAGGAGGTTGTCACTCAGGATTTTACGATACATGGCTCTGTCCAAGTTGTCCTGTGCCCTTAGCAGAAAAACACCCATAAAAGCAAAAGGTTTCCACTTCCATGCTTGACGGTGGGGACGGTGTTTTGGGGGTCATAGGCAGCATTTTTCTTCCTTCAAATACAGCGAGTTGAATTAATGCCAAAGAGCTCAATTTTGGTCTCATCTGACCACAGCACCTTCTCCCAGTCACTCTCTGAATCATTCAGGTGTTCATTGGCAAACTTCAGATGGGCCGGCACATGTGCCTGCCTTGTTGAGCAGGGGGACCTTGCGAGCACTGCAGGATTTTAATCCATTGTGGTGTAATGTGCTTCCAATGGTTTTCTTGGTGACTGTGGTGCCAGCTACAGTACTTTGAGGTCATTAACTAACTCCTCCCGTGTAGTTCTAGGATGATTTCTCACCTTTCTCAGAATCATTGACACCCCACAAGGTGAGATCTTGCGTGGAGCCCCAGACCGAGGTCAATTGATGGTCATTTTGTGCTCCTTCCAATTTCGAACCATTGCACCAACAGTTGTCACCTTCTCTCCCAGATTCTTGCTAATGGTTTTGTAGCCCATTCCAGCTTTGTGCAGTTCTACAATTGTGTCTCATCCTTGGACAGCTCTTTGGTCTTTCCCATGTTGGAGAGTTTGGAGTCTGCTTGATTGATTGCTTCTGTGGACAGGTGTCTTTTATACAGGTTACTAGTTAAGACAGGTGTCTTTAATGAGGGTGACTGAGTAGGAGTGTCTAACCACTCTGTGGGAGCCAGAACTCTTAATGGTTGGTAGGGGTTCAAATGAAATGCAAATCAGTTTCTATCTTTAAATAAAAGTTATTTTTTCAATTTTCTTTTTGATGTGCGATCTGTCACTGTTAAAATAAACCTACCATTAAAATGATACTGTTCTGAGACTTTTCATTTCTTTGTCATTGGACAAACTTACAAAATCAGCGAGGGGTCAAATAATTATTTACTCCACTGTATATATGCATGTGTATCAATTCACAAAAAATCTCTTTAAATGGGCACGTTATATTATCAGGGAAACTTAAATTTTAAACTCATTTTTTAAATCTATATTGAGCTAATGGACAATGATTAAAATATAATTCAGGTTTTTTTTTTTTTTTTTGGTACAATGGAAGACGGCCTTCTAATTTATCTAAATTAAACTCACTGTTGGGATGGTGGTTTGGTGGGCGGGGCAGCAGGCGGTACTGATGTGTGATGGTGCTGATTAGACGGGCATGACTGGTTGATCGGCTTGGCCATTGCTGTTCTGCCTCTGGTAGACTAGGCCATGGTAAAAGAAGCATGTTTGACAAAGCCCTACACACCAGAACATGAGCCTAGAACACACACATTACAAAATAAGCAAGTACACAGACAAAAAAACGGTATCTGAAAAAAACAACGCAAACAGCCAAACATAAAATGTGTTACAGACCTAAAAATGAGTACTCTGTGATGATTAAATATCTCACACACACCTCCTGAGGCAGCCTGTGATTGTGGTTTTCTGTGATGAGATTGAAGACATTCTGTACCGCAGGTAATGACACCATGAACACAGGGCGCACTGTTGTTGCCATGGATACCAGGAGATGGCAAGCAGATAACAGCAATTTCTCAGGAACCTAAAGCAGTAGGAAGGTGCACAACTTCAACATAAATGTGACGTCTATAGACATGCCAGCTTTTTAACAAGATAACAGTGTCGATCTTAAGAAAACCAGAAGCAATCAGATGAGTATAAACTTTCCACAAAAGTTATTTACAGTTAATAAACTTAGTTATTTGTAGACAGCTGATTATCTGAGGATCAGAACAGTATTAAAATGGTCTTTACACTTTGTTTACAGACTTGAAAAAGAAAGAAAGAAAGAAAAAAAAACACTGATTAAGTTGTTTGAGTTCTCAATTATGGGTAGAATTTGGCATCCTTGTATGTAACAGGAAATTCCATGTTAATGTAACTTTAATTCCAGTTCACAATAGCGAGGGGATGAAGCTTCTGATCCAAAGAGTCTCACCTGACTTGGCTGAGTGTGAAAACAGAGCAATGTGGTCTGATTGTCGGACATTCAAACATTCAGTTGTATACTTACTGCCTGTACTAAACATAACTTACTCATTGTTAAATAGGGTCACCCTTGGCGAAAATATTACCTTGCCATTAATGAGGGGTGTCGTGGCGGCCATACATGATGTGATGAGGTCAACAAATCGAGTTTGATCCTGCTGCCGCTGTACTTCGCTGCAGAATTGAGCCAGCCAATGTGAATACGCCTGCAATGCAGCCAGTGACTGGGCATGGCTGCAAAAAAATATATATATTTTTTTTTAAATATAGTCATAATGTAAGAATACCAAGAGAACATAAGTGCAATATCTCATCCATGTATACCACAAGATATATATAGATATAACTCCTCAACAATGCATGATTTTCAGCAACAAACAAGGGGGTAATATTTTATACACACAGTTTTGCATTTGCGTGCACTTACACATCTATAAGGTCAGGTTTAAGGACTGACGGAACAGCCATTTCTACATCATACAGGCTGATCTGAGAGCCATAACAAGTGACCTCCACAAGCCTGATGGGGAAAGAAAGATAAAACAATCAGCATCAAACCAGGGAAACATATAGTGGACAACAACATCCATTAATATAGCATACAACATTAAGTCTGTGAAAGGTATGTTAATTGTCTGTCATTTGGTTGATACATTTCTTTGTTTTAAATTAATTTGGCACTGCTAGTGTATGTTGTTCTCCTTGACATTTCCACAAAATCCATGGTCCAAGTTTCCCCATGTGCTCAATTCATGCTGTGAGACCTACTGGATACCATCAGCTGGCTATTCACTCTGCACTGATACTAATTACACCACTGAAAGCAGGGACTGAGCAGGACTTCCAGCCAGACAGCTGAGGGATTGCTCAAGACTACTGACCTTTTGCAGACATGTGACTTCCATGACGTCAGTCACAACAGTGGATAGCAGAATTATCATTAACCAACATTAGCCTACTATGTATTTTCTTTGGTAATTACATTTGTGTTTTTTTTGTTTGTTTTTTAAGAGGGATCCTTTTCCTACAGGATTACCAGATGCTTTGTGCCCTGATGCCCGATGTGCAACAAAACAATAAGACTTTTTTTTTTTTTTTGCACAATAAAGTAATGACAGTAAAGTATACATCCCCTGTAAGAATCTTAAATTATTCTATAATAATCCGATGCAAAAAGGCTATGGACGAAGCTAAAAGATGCTTCTACTGTTAAATGGGAAAAAAAATCATGGCAACACATAAAAGGCATCTTTTTCCATCAAAATCCGTTTTTGCCTAAATAACGGCTACAACGGAATCTGATTAAACTTTTAAATCCGAAAAACTTGCGGATTTAGAAAAGGGTAACAGACCTCTGAACAATAGCTAGTGCATCGTTGAAGCGAGCAGTAAAGACGTCTCCGGTGAAAAACTCAGCCAAGCGGCCAACAGCCTGCAGCAGGGAGCTCAAATCTCTCAGGGCACAGTGCAGCTTCCTACAGTCAGCTTCCGCTGTGATGTTTAACCTGCGATCTGCACGCAAACCCAGGCGCAGTAAAGTTAAACAGGGAAGTGAAGCACAACTTCTCAACAAAGAGCACCAAAAAAAAAAAAAAAAAAAAAAAACACATACGATTTCAGTTAAATATTTCAGCTAAACAATAGTGAAAAATATCACTGAACAGTAAAAATCTTTCCAAACAGCTTCAGTTATGAACTTTTCCTGCAGTCTATACGACACAAACTGTTCCTGATGTATTGGTTTTAACTCTTGGAGATCAAGCTTTGCACACTTTATTATACATGTTGTACCTCTTTTAGGCGTAGCACACTTTTTCATAAAAAAAAAAAAAAAAAAAAAAAAAAAATCAGGTCTTTTAATTTGCAACTTTTGCTACATTTCTAATAAGGTCTTGTTGCAACTTTTGCTACATTTTCCTTTTTACAAACTGCTGCAACTACGGTCACAAATACAAAACCAATGTGTCACTGATATTTGCTCAGTAGCTGTTTTAATATATATAGCTTATTTTGAGGAGTTGGAAGTCTATAAAGACTGTCAGTAAACTGAAAGCAGGACGTAAAAAAACGGCTCTTTGACCACAGACCCGTCTTAAAACCACACAAAAGCAGCTTAGTACAGAGTTAAGTGGTTAGGTAGTCATCTAGGCCTGTGTACAGACACAGAATTACAGAACATTAAGACTGAAAAGTAAAAATTTTTTTTTCGAAATTAGCTAACATGCAAACCACACTGCAGAAACTTGTCTATTACTAGTTTTCTTTTGGTTCCACCAAGTTAAAAGGAAACTGATACTAAAGTTGGAAAACATACATCCTTCTTACATGCTGCTGTTTACCCCTATGCCAGAAGCTGAACAGCCTGTTACTTTAACCCAACTGCAAAACAATGTTGTGAAATGCAATGTTTAAACACGTACAACTGCACCTCACAGCTGAACATTCATGACGACATCACAGACCTAAACTTCTTACATTTATCAAGCGGCATATGAATGGATTTAAGCTGAAATTGTTCATGAGCATTTACAGGGAAAAGGCTTTCATGAAAATGTTTTTCAAAAAACTGTGTTACGCTCCGAGTGTGTTACTCTGCCCCCAATGGTGCGTGAGCAAGATGCGGTTGGTGACGTCACGTGGGTCGGAGGAAACACGTGATAGTAGAAGCTTGATGTGGGAGCCCCCTAGTGTCGGGGATGAATTGGATACGACTAAATTCTGGGAGAAAATTGGGGAAAAATCTCAAAACAGAAGGAAAAAAAAAAAACTGATTATTATTGATGTTCGTAATATGTTCTAGACTTGGCTTAGATGTTGTGGAAGGGTTTTCTTCCACAAACCATGAATTCTGCAATCATCTACTGTAGCTGTCTTCTAGGCCTTTTGGTTGCTGAGCTCAGAATGTACTTAATAGTTGGCTTGGTCACTTCTAAACAATTTTTATCTCTCTCTCTCTGATAGGCCTATTTGTTTTTCAGCTGTAACTGCTAAACAGGAAATGCAATATTATTGCTAATTTCATTAAAGTTGAAAGTCTATAATCTCATTTGACTGATTTCATATTAATGTGTTCATGTACAGAAGCAATAATATGAGGGAGGGGGAAGAAAAAGATTCAGTGTACAAATGTTTACGGACCTAAATGATGCAAATATACTGAATGGTGCTTAAATAAAGGATAAACAAAAAGATTATAAAGCAGCAGATCAGCCCAATTCCTCCTGCAAACTTAAAGAAAGAGTATATGTTCGATGAAAGAGTCTCAAGATTTATTATTTCAGAGCACTGAAAACACTTGTAAAGGTCTGATTTCAGCCAACTTTAATTACAGACATGAAACACAAGGTGGCAGCATACTAAAAGTGCAACAGAATCAAAAATGATTAAAGCACTATTCACTATTATGATTCATAATATGCTCTGGGAAGCAGGTAATATTTGTGAGTACCAAAACGGAGGGGCAAAAAAGTATTTTGTCACCCACCAATTGTGCAAGTTCTCCCACTTAAAAAGATGAGAGAGGCCTGTAATTTTCATCATACGTATACCTCAACTATGAGAGAAAAAAAATCCAGAAAATCACATTGAAGGATTTTTAATGAATTAATTGGTAAATTCCTCTGTAAAATAAGTATTTGGTCACCTACAAACAAGCAAAGATTTCTTCTTCTTTAAGAGGCTCTTCTGTCCTCCACTCGTTACCTGCATTAATGGCATCTGTTTGAACTCGTCATCAGTATAAAAGACACCTGTCCACAACCTCAAACAGTCACACTCCAAACTCCACTATGGCCAAGACCAAAGAGCTGTCAAAGGACACCAGAAACAAAATTGTAGACCTGCACTAGGCTGGGAACACTGAATCTGCAATAGGTAAGCAGCTTGAAGAAATCAAGTGTGGGAGCAATTATTAGAAAATGGAAGACATACAAGACCACTGAATCTCCCTCGATCTGGGGCTCCATGCAAGATCTCACCCCCTGGGGTCAAAATAATCAAGAACTGTGAGCAAAAATCCCAGAACCACATGGGGGAACTAGTGTTTGAAGAGAGCTGGGACCAAAGTAACAAAGGCAACTATCAGTAACACACTGCGCCGCCAAGGACTCAAATCCTGCAGTGCCAGATGTGTCCTCCCTGCTTAAGCCAGTACATGTCCAGGTCCGTCTGAAGTTTGCTAGACAGCATTCGGATGATCCAGAAGAGGATTGGGAGAATGTCATATGGTCAGATTAGAACTTGATTATAGAACTTCGTGTTTGGAGGCGATAGAATGCTGAGTTGCATCTAAAGAACACCATACCTACAAGCATGGGGGTGGAAACATCATGCTTTGGGGCTGCTTTTCTGCAAAGGGACCAGGACGACTGATCCGTGTTAAGGAAAGATTGAATGGGGCCATGTATCATGAGATTTTGAGAGAAAACCTCCTTCCATCAGCAAGGGTATTGAATATAAAACGTGGTTTGGTCTTTCAGCATGACAATGATCACAAATGCACCGCCCGGGCAACGAAGGAGTGGCTTCGTAAGAAGCATTTCAAGGTCAGGGAGTGACCTAGCCAGCCTCCAGATTTCAACCCCATAGAAAATATTTGGAGGGAGTTGAAAGTTCGGTTTGCACAGCGACAGCCCCAAAACATCCCTGCTCTAGAGGAGATCTGCATGGAGGAATGGGCCAAAATACCAGCAACAGTGTGTGAAAACCTTGTGAAGACTTACAGTAAATGTTTGACCTCGGTCATTGCCAACAAAGGGTATATAACAAAGTATTGATCTGCAAATAAATTCTTTAAAAGTCCTACAATGTAATTTTCTGGATTTCTTTTTTTATTATTTTGCCTCTCATCGATGAGTTATACCTATGATGAAAATTACAGTCTTCTCTCATCTTTTTAACTGGGAGAACTTGCACAATTGGTGGCTGACTAAATACCTTTTTGCCCCACTGCATGTATGTTTGTTTTAAAATAAAAACCTAATTTCAAAAGTAAAAAAAAAAAAAAAAAAAAGGAGTTTTCAAAAACAAGGGGAAAAAACAGGCAACTGAAAAATAGTTGGTCAATCATTCTGATTTGCTATTTGCCAAACAATATTGAACAACTGACATGCTGTACCTGAAATTTTTTTGGTTGCATTTTTAATAAAATATACCAAAATATTAGCAATAAGCATCACTACTACTTACAGAAAGTCACATGCGCATACTGAAGGGAGGTAAAAAAAAAAAAAATTGTAAAAAGGGTGCACATGAAATTTTGTGAAGAAATAAACAAGCCTTACTTGTTCTTGTGTTAACGACGAACTGCTGCAGCCCAAGGTAAACTTCCAAGTCCTCCTGAAGCACTGGGAACTGAAATACAAACATAACAGTTTGTACTGTTGATATACAAAATTAATTTATGGACAGCAGACCTGATACACATCATGTTCTCATTGTAAAGTGTCATACACTGTGTATGATTGGATTTAATTATACATTCATTTACCAAATTAGACCTGCTAATATGCATTGCGAAAAGGAAAGAAAATTAGCAGAGCATGTAGCTGCACGCTTACCAGAATAGAGAAGGTCTGGGATGGAAGCAGCTCCATCACCTTGGCAACCACCTCCAAACTCTGACGCAAATATCGCTGCCACTCAGTTTGTTGCTATAGCAACCAAAGACAGAATGTTTAGTCTGATAACATAGCCCATAAACTTAACTCCTCAAGTACAGAGGAAACATTCTAAGAAGCACTGCAGACACAGTGAAAAGATCCACTTTATACAATAAAAAGAGACAATGGATGTCTGTATGGGTGTCTTACATCATCATCAAGGGTCTCATCGTCCAGCTCTTCCAGCTGACTCTGGTTCAACCTGAACTGAATACGGTTCAGGACCTCTCTTAGCAGCAGGACTAAAGCATCCTTATACCTGCATAAAGACAACACTATCAACATGCCTGCTCATTTGAATAAACAATCATTAATTTTAGATAATCAGCAAAAATTAAATATCAAAAATGGCTTCAGAGTTTGTCAAAGATAACCGTTAAAAAAATAACAATGCAAGCCAGACTTTATAAGCATTTGTATCATCACTAAACACGGTCGAGCTGTGTACTATGAAAAAGACGTGGCTGGATAGACATCCTCAACCAAATCTCCTCAGCTTTAACGCTTTTAAAGCTTTTGTTTTTCTTCTTAAAAATGTATTTATTTAATTGCATGGAAAGATGACAAACTAATTAGCATACAACCACATGCTGGTGCTTGTGGCCAAAAAGTGTACAAAAGCGATCATATGCTTGGTGGCCATGGAGCTGAAGCAATGATTAAATAAAGTGACAGCCAGGGTGAATCTGAGCTACAAAGCAAATCACTCTCAACACAATCATTTATGACCATCAACAGGGTACTTGTGAATTCTAAATCTAAAGATCTGGTTATTTGAAACGGAAAAACGTGTGATGATGGAAACTTAACAGTTGCCAGCCAAAGTTGTCACAAATGGAAATACTTGCTTAGTTATGAGAACCCTAAGCGGAGAGCAGCATGTTGCATGACCTGATTTCCTAGAATATAAATTTGTATTTTTCTACTTTGCAATGACTACCTTGATTGAGCAATCAAGGTTTACGTTTATAAAAAAAAAAAAAAAAAAAAAAAACCCCCCACACACACCTGTTTAAGACACTTTCCCGGTCATCCAGTCGGCTTCTAATTTTGGTGGTTAGATAGTCCAGGAATATACTCCATATATCCAGGCAGGCCAAATAGCCCTCATGTGTTGGCTATTAATATCAAAAGCAAAAGACTTACTGATTGGATAAAGAGAGCATTGCTGCATGGAGGGGAATGTGTGTAGGTATGGGATGTGTTTACCTGGTTGAAGGTGTACTTAAACAGCAAAGCCAGAAACTCCACTAGAGGAAACTGAGCATTGGACTCGATCCTCCTCAGATGAACACTTACAAAGAGTCGCAGAAAATCTGTGAACTTCTCCAAATAACTGAACCAGAGCAGTATTTAAAGTGGAAGAGAAAGAAAAAGTAAGAAATAGGGGGAAGTCATCACCGAAGTGTGTGTCGTCAGTTCTTGGCTCTGCTGCTTATAGTTTGTATATGCAAGTGTGCATTTTCATTTTTTTGCCTGTGCCCTTACCTTTCATCCAACTCCTGCAGTCGGTTTTTGACTGTGTGTATGTTGGTGTGCGAGTTTGTGAGTCTCTGTAGGAGGTAAAAAGTCTGTTGGAACATACGGAGAAGAAACTCCTCAAAGTCCAGCGGCACGCAGTTTTTACACATCAGCTCATTAATGCAGCTCATGGCCATGATGCCTAACTGGGCTCGCTTGGCATGGTCCACCGTGTGCCCTGTCCTTCCCTGGCTCCCATTGGCAAAGATACTGCCAGGGGCAGGGTCTCCATTGGATGTGGGTGGAGCCTTGGTTTTGATTGGCAGCTGGCAACCAAAGCGAGCAAAGTGGAAGATGGAGGCCAGTAGGGCCGGTGTGATGGAGGAGGAGAGAGGTATCCAACTGAAAAGATGAGCCAAACACTCCAGAGTCAGCAGACATAATGTGCTACTCTCGGGGTCCAGCACCAGCGGAGTGGCATCACCCGTCAGTACACCTAATAAAAGAGAAATGTCATAAATGACCAACATTTTAAAAATAAATAAATAAAAAAAAAAACACAGATTCCCCAGATTTCTCTAGTGCATATCTGCTGGGATAAGGGGATTTTAGTCACTCTTGCAGGGAATCAGGTCTCCCTCCAGGGAAACGTATGCAGAAAAACCCAAACCCACAGCAGGGGAAAGTCAGCACATGACTCACCTGTCTCTCTTGATGTAGGTGACGGCGGAGGCGTTGTTACTGACACGCTGTGCTTATCCCAAACAGTTTCGAGAATACCTGAAAACCAGAAAAAGAAAAGCTCAACAATCTATCATTATAAAATCTCAAAAGCTTCGCAACTTTCTCTGAAGACAAGACAAAAACACCTGAATTGAACGATCACGTGTTTGTCTCACCAGTCAAAAGATTTAATACAGTGGGTATCTGTTCCAGTAGGAGTTTTTTCAGCTCGTCTTTTCTAGCAACACTCAAGTCTTCCCTCGGACACACCAGCTCCTCTGAAGTCATCTTTAACAGGACTAAACCCAAGGGTGCCAGAGTAGGGGACTGCACCAACTAGTGCGCACACAGATAAGTAATATAGAAATGTGTTAGTGTCAGGTCAAGCACTGCATGTTAAAATACTATATATTAGTGGATAAAAATACTATATATTAGTGGATAAAAATACAGCACAAATCCAATCCTTTCCAGGGTGAAATAACAGCATAGAAAATCCACATTTGTAGGAAATATGACCTTTCCTATAAATGGTTTAAGAGAAATAATAACCACACATGAACTTTCTTAAAAGCCAGTTGAGTCATTTTTAAATGTACTTATTTTAAAAGTAAAGACAGTTTTGAACTTTTCCATTATGATTTAATTTGTCTTTACCAGCTGATAACTACTGCCACTGAACGTGATTTGTTTACTGTGGCCATCGACAGCTTGCTACTGTTTATCCTTGTGAGCATACACAGACCAGCTTATTTATGTTCTGATAAGAAATTTCACTGGCACAGATATATATATTTACAGTTTAAAAAAAATAAACAAGGTCAAACAATTAGAAAAAAATAACATACACAAACGCATGTATGTTTCTTCCTATTCATCCATAAACTGCACTGTCAGGGAGGAACTGAAGGTGTGTGAGCAGAAAAATGAAGTATGTTTGAAAATTACTACCAAGGTAATGGTCTGAGGAAATCACAGGAAACAATAAAAGTAGCTTCAACTCATTTGAACTAATTCATATACAACATAGGATTAAACTCGTCGGTATTTGTTTGCTGAACAGGCATTGTTACACAGACTCGTAGCAAACCAAATCTAAACCTACTGTAGATTTCTAATTAGCAAAATAAGAGGCAACACCGACAAATGACACTGCTATGAGAAGATAAGGAAGAGAGTTTGAGAGGAAACTGAATTACACGCACACAGTAAATGAAACATCTCTTCCTGGTGAGAACAAATGACAAATTCATTGACTAGATCACAAAGCAAGCGGAAGCTCCCGGGCTACAATGCCTGGTCTCCAGGCTTCGTTGTTTAGGAACCTAGGCTAAAATCTTATAATAAAAACTAGTAACTAAAGAAATGTAATAACATCTAGCCAGCAAGTGAGGTAGTTAAGTGCTTTCTAAAGATTAATGAAGACAGACAAGTATACAAATTCCCTGTGAGTGCATAAATGTGTAGCCACTTAGCAGTATGTTCTTTATACTCAGTACAACCTGTTCCATTTTACACTGCCAAAACATCTAAAGATATTTGCTCTATTCTGATTATATTACCAGACCTGCCAACTGTCATGTATTTTGTGCAGAAGTTTAGCAAGCTGACCTCAGGGTACAAGATATCACTCAAAAATATTCTCCCCAGTAAAATGAGAAATTCTTTGAACACAAAGAAATAGTGTTAAAACTCACCTGCTTAATATCTCATCAAGGGATGGACTCCACCCCTGAAGATGTGTTTGGCATCCAACACCAAGATAGGAGCAGCAGAATAAGTTGCAAGGGGAAGACGCAGCTATGCAGCAAGCTATGATACACTGCGTGTTAACAGCTTTCTATCTGAGTAAATTTTCTGTTACCGTAGCTTCTACGCAAGATCACACTCACACATTCACATCAGAGAGCCTTGGGTGGCCATGTCCCTGACAAGGGTTCATCAGTTTTTCTTCCTTGAACCTCTTTTGGAAAATACTAACCCCTGCATTGTGAGAAAATCCCATAAAACTTGTTTTTTGGAAGTGTTCAGACCAAGGTGTCAGGTCATCACAATTTGTCCCATGTCAAGTTACTCATATCTTTGTGCTTGCGTGATATAGTTTATATATGCATGATATTGCTGTTTCCAACACATGAACTTTGAACTGCCTGGACAAAAAAAGTTGCCATACACACGTGCATGTGTGTGCGCGCACGTGTGTGTGTATAGATATATATTTTAGGAGTGGGCGATATACCGGTATACACGGTTAACCGGTAGAAATTTGTCAACCAATAGAGATTTGGGTCTATCGTCTTAATCGCGGTTGAGATCTGGTAACGCTGCATGTTACGTAACCACGCAATACACATTCACTTCTATGGGAAGCCAAACACATCTAAAGTGGGACGAAACCGTGGCACCCGATTGAGCCGGCGTGGGCAGACCAAATATCCAGACCTGGTGGATCGTGCAGCGTAGGCCAACTTGAGCAGCGCTGCCCGAATCACAAACCTGCGCGACGCTGATAGAAATAGACCGCGCCGACCATCAAAATACATCTTACCCTGCTGGGATGCGCACGTACAAACAAGGCATGGCAAGGCGGAAAGAATATTAAACAGTCCTGACATTTTAAATAAATAGTTTTTAAATAAATAAACAGTGGGTCGCGCAGGTTTGTGATTCGAGCAGCGCTGCTCAAGTTAATCTGTGCTGCGTGATCCACCGGGCTGTGTGAATAAACCAGATCATCTCTGCGCTATTCAGATAGTCGTGCTGCACTGTCCACTGGGCTACGCAGATATTTAGTCCAATCGGGTGCCACGGCTTCGTCCCACTTTTGATGTGTTTGGCTTCACATACACTTCGACAATGGAAGAAGACGGTGCAGCAGCAGTGAGTTTAATCACATGTGACAAAACCAACAACGAGGAAATTGTAAAGAAAAAAGGTGCATCGTCTGCGTTGTGGAATTGGATTGGGTATAAGAAAAGTGATACGAATGAGATGAACTTAATTTACAAGGTACGCAAGTGCACTGTTTTAACAAGTGGTGGAAACACGTCAAACCTTTATCATCTGAAATCTAAGTATCCAAACGAATATGGCCAAAGTAAAAAAATGCGGCAAACCTCAGCAATTCACAGTTTAAATAAAATTACATTATGTAAAACAGTTTCTTTGTGTTTGAATTTTTATTTATGCATTTTCAGATACAAATTGCTATATTGTGATATATATCGTTATCGAGGTAGAAAATTGCTTCTACCGTGATAGAAGCCACCGGCCGCTGCAAAATATATATATATATATATATATATACACACACAGTGATCCCTCGCCACTTCGCGGTTCACTTATCGCGGATTCGCTATTTCGCGGATTTTCATAATGCATTTTTTTTTTTTTTTTTTTTTTTGGTGCATTGTGTTCTGCATTCTGATTCGCTAAAAACTCACTCCCGCTTCTTGTATCAAAACATGCTACGAATTGTGTTATCATTTTGTCGTCTCGTGCAGTTATGTGTACGTACATAAAACAGCTTTATGTGCAACCATGGTGCGAATGGCCACTGAACTTAAGCGAGTAGCTGAGGAATGGGACCCTTTGATGAGCCGTTCATTACAGTTCTCCAACGTAATCGATGGTGGCATGTCGGTGTACAAGGATCTTTTTGCAAAGAAGAAAAAAGAGCGACAACAGCTGCCTATCACTATGTTCTTCTCCCGAACAAACACACCTGCACCGCGGGCTTCAGAAGAAGAGAACACTGCAGAGCGCAGTCAGGATGCAGCGGCCCAGTCTGAAGAGCAGTGAAACGGCCTACACGTGAGTCACTGTATTTGTATACATGTAATAGTTGCTAATTGTAAAAAAAAAATAAAGTTTTCTATTTCGCGGATTTCACTTATCGCGGGTCATTTTCGGAACGTAACCCCCGCGATAAACGAGGGATTACTGTATATATATATATATATATATATATATATATATACACATACACACACACACACACACACACACACACACACACGTGTATATATACACACACATACATACATATATACACATACAGTATATATAAAAAAGGACTGCACGATATTAGGAAAATATGCGATTTGTTGAATTTTGCGATAACGATATTTCTTGCGATATAACATTTCCCTAGAGAAATGCATTTTTTATTATTATTATTGCCTATTTTTTATTATTATTTATTTATATGTAATGATCATACTAAAATAAACAGGTAATAGATATTCGTCTGATGTAATTAAATCTAATTCAGGCTAAAAAGAAACTATATGTCAAGGAAGTCGCAAATATTTAGACTTGACACTATGAATGACTTAAAACCCTCAGCAGATATTCTGATTTCTGGTTTGCTGTTACCATAGACCTGCCAACACAATATGAATTACTTTCAAACATTACTTTTTATTTATGTGTAACCATACACTTATCGATTTCATTTATCGCAATTCTTTGCGATACAGATATTGCGTATATGTATGTATGTATGTATGTATATGTTGCGTAAAATATGTATGTGTGTGTGTGTGTGTGTGTGTGTGTGTGTGTGTGTGTGTGTGTGTGTGTGTGTGTGTGTGTGTGCGCGCGCGCATACACACACACACCCCTTTTCTTCTCTTAAATCCACTTTGATTATAGCATACAATGTGGTGGTCAGCTAATGTGTGAAGATGGGAAAATGGTACCTCATGCTCACAGATCCACTCTTTCACAATTTGAGTCTTGGAATATGCCTGTGCTATCAGAGAAGAAAAACTCCATTGATTTGATAACCTGGTAATCGAGTACATGTATGGAATGTAATAGTGCATCATGCAATAGTGAGGACTTCATGAACTTTTCTTAATAATAAAATTGTAAATATCAGGCATAAAATTGAGGCTTTCAAACCGAACAATGTAATTGATACAGATGTTAACCTAGCCATGTCAGATCGGAATCTACAATAATTTACCCCCCTTGAAGAGAATGAACTAATTTCACTCATCTCTTCTGCAAATTCATCAACCTGTATATTAGATCCTATACCGACACATTTTCTTAAACAGATAGTACCAGTAATAACAGAACCACTGTTGAGAATAATTAATTCCTCACTCAGCATTGGTTATGTTCCAAAATCTTTTAAATTAGCAGTTATCAAACCAACAATTAAGAAACCTGACCTCGACCCCCATCACCTGTCCAATTACAGGCCAATATCAAACCTCCCCTTTACCTCTAAGATTCTGGAAAAGATAGTAGCAGAGCAGCTATGCTCATATCTACATAGAAATAGCATACATGAACTGTATTCAGTCAGGATTTAGGCCTCATCACAGCACAGAAACAGCACTCGTTAAAGTAGTAAATGACCTCCTATTGGCCTCTGATCAGGGTTGTGTAACTATGCTTGTATTACTCGACCTCAGTGCAGCTTTTGTCAGTATGTAGAGTTAAATGGTGATTATTCTGCATCTTCCCTAGTGGAGTTTGGCATTCCGCAGGGTTCAGTTTTAGGCCCATTGCTTTTTTCCCTTTACATGCTTCCTCTGGGCAACATAATCCGTAAGCATGGCATTAGTTTTCATTGTTATGTTGACGACACACAGTTATATGTCTCAGCAAAACCTGATGAGAAAAAACAGCTTACTAAAGTTGAGCAATGTGTGCAGGACATAAGAAATTGGATGCTAATTAACTTCCTTCTGCTTAATCCGGATAAGACAGAAGTTCTAGTCATAGGACCGCATACAGCTAGGAGTAAAATCTTAGATCACACCGTAACTTTAGATGGCCTTTCTGTTCCATTAAGTGCAACAGTAAAAGACCTCGGCGTGATTATAGATTCCAGCCTTTCATTTGAAGCTCATGTAGATATCACCAGGATGGCATTCTTTCACCTCAGAAATATTGCCAAGATAAGAAATATGTTGTCGCTAAACAATGCAGAAAAACTAGTTCATGCTTTTATCACCTCTAGGTTGGACTATTGTAATGCCTTACTGTCTGGTTGTTCAGCTAGGTGCATAAACAAGCTTCAGCTAGTCCAGAATGCAGCAGCGAGAGTCCTCACTAGAGCCAGAAGATATGAGCACATCACCCCTATCCTATCTTCACTGCATTGGCTCCCTGTGAAATTTCGCATTGATTTTAAAATACTACTCTTGACATATAAAGCATTAAATGGTCTCGCGCCGCAGTATCTGAGCGAACTGCTAGTGTCTTACGATCCGCCACACCTACTTCGATGAAAGGATGCAGGCTGCTTGTCAGTACCGCGTATTATGAAAACTACAGCTGGGGGCAGAGCTTTTTCTTACAAAGCCCCAAAATTATGGAATAGTCTTTGGGACTCAGACACAGTCTCAGTGTTTAAGTCTAGGCTAAAAACCTATTTATTTAGCCAAGCATTTTTATAAATAGATTTGCCTTAGGTAAAGGAGCAGATCTGGGGGACTCATGGACGTAGAGTATTATGGTGAACTGGTATGTTTAGATGCTGTCTTCCTCACTCTCATTTGATCACTCAGGTTTGTTGACGGTGAGGTGATTGTTTGCTTTACATCTCGGGGAGCCCTCATGTTTGTGTTTCCTTCTGGCTCTCCCTTTTAGTTATGCTGTCATAGTTAGTCCTGCCGAAGTCCCTGCTTGCACTCTACAGTAAATATACATTCATATTATACATTATGTGACTGTGACCATACCCAACTGCCATCTCTCCTCTTCTTCTCTTTCCTCTCTCCCCGTCTCCCCCTTTCACTTTTCTCTCTGTCGAGCTACACATGTCATCACTGAGCTGCCAGGGATCCAGACTCCCTCTGCCCTCCGGACTTGTCTGATCCATCCTGGTGCCCCGCTTCTGATTGGAGGTCTCGTCGCATGGATGACTGGGGATGATTCTCTCTACTTAGAAGATGGTTCTGGCCTCGACTGGTGTTAGCAGCTGTTTCTCTGAGGACTTGACAATTCGATAGCTCAGGAGTGGAACTTTCTACAAGTCTCCAATAACTACCTGGACTCCATTTTACCATCAATTATCATCAACTATTATAGCTGAACTGCCTGCCACCTAAGACACTGTATAAATGCAGATCATTTCCTGCTATCTGTTTCACCCAGATGAGGATGGGTTCCCTGTTGAGTCTGGTTCCTCTCAAGGTTTTTTCCTATTACCATCTCACTGAGTTTTTCCTTGCCACTGTCGCCCGCGGCTTGCTCACCAAGGACTATCTGACCATTTTGATTCATACACATTCCATACAAACTTAAATAATTCTTTTGATTGTGTAAAGCTGTTTTGAGACAATGTTAATTGTTAAAAGCGCTATACAAAAAAATAAAAATAAAATTGAATTGAATGTCTCTTACTTTAACACTTGAAGGTGCATAGTTTATCGTTTCACTATAGATTTTTTTTTTACCATGTTTAATAGTGAAAGTGATCTCCATTCATGACATTTTACGGCCATGATTTTTCTACAAAGTTGACGGTTTAGCACTATCCTTCCAGGTTTTGATAATGTATTGAAGGTTTTTTTCTTTTAAACCCAGTTCTAGTAATTTAAACACCCCTTTCTTTGTTTGACGCACGCCAATAAGTTGACCATTCTGAAATTATAACGACTTTAATTTTTGCCAGGCAGTTTTTATCCCTTGAGAGGTGCCAATTTAACAAGATAATTAAATATTTTATGTTTTAAAGGAATATTTAAATATTTAAAGGAATTTACATGTGCATGTTTAAACTGTTTACTGCATGTTACTGCAGAATCACAATTTAAATTAAGTTTTGAAAAATCACTGGCAAGTAGGTCATTACTGCAAATCCGATTATTGCACTCTCTTACTCTGCTAAAAAAGTGTGAACATACCATATGGTCAAAAGTTTTCAGAAACATCACTATCACACCCATAAGTGAGCCTTTGTCAGACTTGGAAACACACGTATAGACGTGTCTGTCATGACATTACAATTACCCTTCACTGGAACTAGGGCCCCAAGCATGTTTCATTATGACAATGCCCCTGTGCAAGCTCCATAAGAAACTCAAATGGCCTGCACAGAGCCCTGACCTCAACCCCACTTACCAGCTTTGGAATGCTAAATGGAATCCCTGGCCATTTCACCTGGCATCAGTACTGGCCTCAATGATTGTGCGGCTGAATGAACACAAATTCCCAAGATCTAGTAAACATTTTCCTAAGAAAAGTGGGGCTATTTTAACAGCAAAGACACGACTTAAGCTACAATTTGTTGTAGCTTAAACGTAATGTTTCATGTAATACATATTTATGGAGACATAAAAAAAAAATACAAAAGAGACAAAGTTAAACTCTAATATGCAAAGATAAGCTAAAAGGAATGATACTGCAGACTAAAACTACTAATCAGGATCTTCAAATAAACATGCATATTTGAGTTACCTGTAAAGTATTGCTAAAGAAGTCATGGTAGAACATTGGCCAGTCCTGGCGTCCAATATCCACTATGACTTTGCAGAGCTTATTTCTGATGAAGAAGGGCAACAGTGCATGCTGGGACAGCAACAACTTTGGCAAGCAGCTGCGAAGCTCTGCTTTATCCTCACTTGCTACACCGACCCACATTTTGTTGACAAGGTTCTAAAAATTAATAACAAGGTTAGTATACATTATGGATATTGAATGCATTACACAATATAATAGATACACCTCATTTAAGTCTTAAAACATATGTGAATGTGTGTATACTCACCTCAAATACTGTAAGACTATACATCATGACATATTCATTTCTGCTATTAGAGAGGAAGTAGAGGCAGTGTCTCCAGGAGCCTGGCTGGCCAGCAAAGCTATTCAGCAGTTCCTCTACAAAATACAGAACAAATGTTAATGCCATTTAAATGTTGAACTGAAGGAAAATATTTCAACTATACTGTGTCAAGGTTCACAAAGTCTAGAGACATGGTTTAAGGCAAGCCTCATATAGCTTATAAAAGGGCTAAGTAGTGGTAATAAGCGTCCATTACATCCGTCAATTTTAAGTTGAAATGTTTTCTCTTCAAGAAAATTGACAAGGATGTAATGGACGCTTGTCAATCAAGGTAAAGTTTAACAGGTCATTTTATTTAAAAAAACATTTATTAAAAATATCTTGTATGCAAGCCAGGTCAAGATGCATTTCAAGCAGGTAAAAACCTGTACATTTGCACTTCCTTAAAATGTAGCCCCAGACTATTGGGTGTACAAAAAAAGCATCAAATTTCTCACACCCAATGTCTTCTCAGGCAGCTATTGAACTCTTGGTCAGTCATTTTTGCATGAAGTGCTGTTAAATGCCACATGTGGTTTTGTCACACTCACTATGCACAAATGCTGAAGAGAACCTTGTTTGAGTGGCATGAAGCTCGGATGGCTCTCTTCTTCCTACAACTACATTATGACACAGATAGGCATATTAAAGTGCCCCTATGAGCATGTTCATCTGATGAGATGCACAAGCAGTGACTCGAGAACAAACAGTGAGTAGCTTTATTGTCACTGTTAGCATTTACCAACAAGTTGTTAAGGGTGTGAATTAGCACAGGCGGTGTCACTGAAATACAAGCTGAAACTAAACAGAGAGATAAAAATATGCTGTTGTTGGTCTTTCGGCTTGGCCCAGATAACCTTCCTGAGGAAACCCTCCATTTTTTTTTTTAAATCAGGGCTTGGGACCAGCAATGGCTGGGATTTGGGCATTGGGTAGGAATTGAACCTAGTCCTTCACAAAAGGTGGCACTGTGTTCCAGCCTTGCAGTTGCTGGGTTGTTTTTGATCCCAGGCTTGGGTTTCTGTACATTTTGAGGGTGTTCTTGGTCTTTGTTCAGCATGGGACACCATGCTGAACAAAAATAAAGGTTGTAATTCTTTCGGCTGCGCTTTGTCGAGAGGCCCCCACAGTGGACGGCCAGATCCACACACAACATGGCACAGGTTTTACATCTCATGCCCTTCCAGACACAACCCTCCCATTTTACCCGGGCTTGGGACAGGCACTGCATCTCTGCATGTTTTTGCATTGGGTGGGAATTGAAACTAGGCCTTCCACATGGCAAATATAAATAAATAAAATAAAGACTCACCAATCTCTCTTTTTCGGTCATTAGTAGTGCAGCTGTGGAAAAACTCAGTCATAAGACTTTCTAGTGCTCGCAAAGAGGCCTCCTCTGATGCCTGTGAACAGAGCAAAGATAAACACAGATAAGTCAAAGGTGTATGAAAACCGACATAACCATATATTGTTAACTAATTTCATAAATACACACTTTATGTATTGCTCTCAAAAATTTACATTTTATTATTGTTGACACTATTTGCCTGGGCCTGCGGGTAAAAGTGAGAAGGAGGAAGAGAATTTGAGGAAGAGGTCGCGCAGCCATACTGAGGCTGAATTCTTTGTATGAGTCACGACACGTCGCGCGTTGCATCGTGTTCATACCGCACACCGAGGCGGAGGCTCGCGACGCTCCAATCTGGCACGAATGGCCGTTAAGTCGCTTTTGAAATGGAGACCGTTAATTACAGTTGAGCAGGCAAAAATGTAGAAGTGAACCTTCAACTTAAGACATTTTACACCTCACACGAATAAAGACACCATTTCGAAAACGCACCCCAAACCAGCCTAATGTCCAGAGGGAAGGTAACTCATAATCCACCTCTCCGACTCTGTCAGTTATACGGAAACGCTCAATCACGATAGGAGACACTATTTGTGGCGATACTGTAAAAACAAGGAAGCGCCATTAAACAACGGTAAATTAAATACCCCAGGCCTCTGCTGATACAGACCTGGCCAAAACGACTAGTGTGTTTGTGACGTATAAATATACTCACCACGTCCAAATAACCACTGTATTGTAAATTATCTGAGGGGAGAAATAGTGTTTGCATGTGAAAGAATGTCGACTCACCATGTCCGGTCTCCACTCTGCTCCGGGTGCTGCGTTTCTGAGGCTAGAGTTTGAGATGAGGTTTAGTCTGTTGGCTCATACTGCCCCGGTTTCACCAACAAACTTCCTCACCATGTAAAAACACCAAGACACGCCATCGCGGCGATGATGTTTCCCCACAGACCCAGGGCCTGGTTCAGTCTGAGCGCTCACTTGTTATTGTTGATTCTGCTGCTGCAGTAGGCTTCGAGGAGTGACAACTAGCGCGTGCCTCCCGGATGCAGGTGAACACGCGCGTGTAAAATCGCCAAACAGCTTAATCGCACTGCTAAATATAAAATCTCCCTTGTGATGTTAAAATAGCACTCAGCCCTGATTTACGTCGCGATAAAAGGCAACTGGGCCAATCCTGTAGTTTGTAGAATAGCTCCTTTTTTCTGTGCAGGCCTCGTAGCTTCCTCTCTCTCTCTACATGAGCGCCCCTCCCCACCGGAAGTGAAATCTTAACCTTGGGCCGGATGAAACCGGCCGCATCAAGACGTGTGGCGAAATCGAACACCATATAATAGTGCATAATACGCACACAGACGAAAAAATAAAAACTCTTAGTCACAAATACTAACTATAATTTGAAACAAAATCTAAAAGAGCACGAATATACTGGCTGAAATGTATTTTATGACTAGAATGTGCGTAATGAAACAATAACAAACTTTTCAAGTGTATATAAATGTTAATATTCCTCATCCATTTAGGGACCACTGAAGTCCTGCTTGGGACCGTGGAAGCCAGTGGTGATTACCATTGTATTTATTTTTATTTTACAACCGTGGTGGGACCTCCAGTCAATGTTCACACACAATTGGCAGTTTAGGGACGCTAAATAGCCTAACTAGCATGTCTTTTGGAGCATAGGAGGAAACTGGAGTACCCAGAGGAAACCCACCAAGCACACACAGAACAAGGAATCGAACCTGGACACTGGAGTTGCAATAGCGACAGTGTTAACCACAATGTCACCGTGCCGGTGGATCTTTTTTCTTTCTAAGAATATTATATACAAACATTTTGACAAACAATTCCACATTTACCCAACGTCTATGCTAGGAAGCCTTTTTCCTGCAAAAAAACCCAACACCATTTTAGTGTAACAAAAGACAGGTCATACTAGTCCAACACCATTTGGACACCATTTTAGCCAACATGTAAAAGCTGGTTGAGCCTAAACAATTCTTCAGTAACCAAGAACGCTGGCAGATGGTGTGCAAGCATACCACCTTGGGCTATATTTTGGCAGCTGGGTGCTGGTCATACCAAGCTAGATCGTTCATCAGAGGTGTAATTTATATAACTGACATATCACTCTATCGAATCAACATTTTTTTCATTTCTGGAACATTTACTAGACATAGACACAAGGCCCTTTTACAGATATGCCGATCCAGTAGATTAAACAGACTAATAAGGCATGTTCACATAATAGGCAGTGACACTGGTAATTTCATCAACTTCATGCATGAACATGTCACAATGTAAATGTTTCCTTTGTAGCACCATTTAAATCCCAACATTTACAAAAATACAGTATATACAGTACAATGTATATATAATTATATATTCTTATAAAAGAAATATATAGAGGAATATTCGAATACCTGATTGTATTTTATTTTATGTTTTTTAGGCATGTATAAAATTAATTAGGTCACATGGAGCAGCAGGAAGTAACAGTTGTGCTTCAAAAAGACCTCATACACACTGAGACACAAAGACTGATTTTTGAAAAATGCAGAATTGGGGATTCTTCGCATGACATAAAAGGAACACTTCAAGTAAACAAGGTATATCATTAAATCTGTTTGAAATAGACACGTACTATGTCCCCATCTTTATGTCTGTATATATTTATTGTTAAATGAATACTAGAAATTACAAATGTATATGATTCTCAGTGGCAACTTTAGCCTATACATACGTTTATCTGGCAGATTTTAAATACTGTAGGTTCACACTGACTAGCCTCTGCTTAATATCTCTTGCTATCCAAAATTTGTTAATCCCCCTGTACGCCAACCAAACAGTGGCCCATGAGCACCATGATACTAATGCTGGCCACTTTTTGGCAAAATGTAGACACTGACAGGAAGTGACATTTTAGCTTGTGTTGCTGCTAAAAACGAAGTAGACACTTGCATATTTTAGGAGTACATAATAACCTGGCCGCTGGGTGTGGCTTTAGATCCCCCCAAGTCACATGGACAGAAGAGTGTTTGCTGTACTGCATCACACTAAACTCTCCAAAAATAGTCACTACAGTCATGCATGTGTGAACAGTATGCAGCAGTGAAAGTTATATCAGTTTAAAAACATCCCTTTTCCAGAAATAAATCTGTCTAGTAAAACAACCATAAAATTACTAAAAGAGCAGGGCTGGAATGTCCCTTTTGTTTCTAAAATAAGTCACATGACTCCCGGATCAGCTGGTTTCCTCAGTTGACTTGCTGTCCTTTGATGACAAATGGTGTTTTCTGAGAGCTTGTATGTGGTAGGCCCATACTCTGTCTACGCCATCCCCTTCTATCCTGCACGGCGTCCAATCAGGAAAGGGAAAGCGTCCAGCGACAATCATGGCATCTTCAGGGAGCTCGATTAATAACTTCTTTTGCAGAAGTGTGAGCTAAAGGAAGGTGATACATTTAGTAAAACATTTATGCAAATATTTTTGCTTATAATCATGTGTGTCCATGTGTGTATGTCAGCATCTGTAACAATCATTAAGAAATTTACCACACTCGGAGCCAAGAACACTGTGACATTTTCATAGCTTGAAAGATTAACCTGTAAACATAAAATAAATATAATATTTACTGTAATATCTGTAGAATATTTATCCTGGCAGAAATAGAAATTAGATTATTTTTGTTCCATGTACAGTCAAACACCCCACCTTCCATAGGTCTTCCCTTTGATAAGAGACTTTCCCATAATAGCCGGCTCTCCAAGCATGAAATCTTGAGAGCCGGAGAAGCCACGGGTTCAACTCATAGCCTACAGCAGGAGAGAAACCCAGTCTGCTTGCTTCTAAGACCTACAGACAAACAAACAAGAAAAAGATGACAATAATGCAGTAGTTAAAATGTGAATTTATATACAGTACTCATGTACAGCAAATATGGAAACACAATGGGGCACATGTTCAGTAGTATTAAGTGAAAGGTCTCTGCACCAGAAATGTTCACACATCATTTATGCAATATCACATGAGGGATTGCTCTTGTGCTGCTTATGAGCATGGTTGTGATGCAGTCAAAACATAAGGGTGTAGCCCGAGCACGAGCTAGAGTGTGATATTGCTTAAATTGTGTGAACATTTCTAGTGCAGAGAGCTTTCACTTAATACTATTAAACACAAAGTCGTGCCCTTGGTTAGGGGTTACAGAGGGATTTGGAATTCAGCCTTGTGTTAGAAGATAGTAAGCTGTCTAGCTTGTATTACAACACGGATGCATTAAAGAATGACTTTTATTAAGTAGACAAAGTGCTGTTTTGATTGCTCTTTTAACACATTATCAGATGTGTTTTCTTGCTACAATTTTGGCAGGTAACAGCTCTCTTCTCATCACCCATGCTGCGACCAATATTTAAATTAAAGAATGTAGAACGTCTGAGACATGGAGTGATACATATAGTTACATGTCCCAGTGGTGTTACCATCCCTTCATCACTTCTGGAATTCCTCACAGCCAATCAAATTGACTGGTCCGAACTAACAGTTGTATAATATAAAGTACTGTCTTCTTCTTCTTTGTCTTTCGGCTGTTCCCTTTCAGGGGTTGCCACAGTGAATCATCTGCCATAAAGTACTGTAATATAAGGAAAAAATGTAATTGTATCGAGATGTGTCTATAAATCCTGCCTTTCCTTTCCTTTGCTGTATGATCACACAAAGCCCACTGCGGTTAGGGAAATATGGACAGTGCATTAAAGTTACTTGCTTTGAGGGCTGGATGTAACATAGTGTTATTGGTTGAACTTGAATGAACTTCCGTCACTGTGCTTCCTGTTTCACATTTCAAGTCATTTTGTGGTCTATAGTTGAGACAGAATGTCTTCACCATTTACAGAGTAAAGAGGGCTTTTAAATGCAAAGGACTTTAACTCAAAAAATGCAAAGGACTTTCTGTTTAGCAAGCAGATTCAGCAGATGGATTTCACCTGTTCTACTGATGAAAGGGAAATGAGAAATGAAATATATTACTTTAATTGACTGGAAAATATTTATAATAAAAAAAAAAAAAAAAATATATATATATATATATATATATATATATATATATATATATATATATATATAAAATTACCATTAAAACTTATCGTCTCCTATTTTGCAAATCCGATGTGTAGAATTGTGCTATTGATAGGTGGATCATAAGAAATATGTCTATATAAAGGTAAAGCTGATGTAAATTTGCTGTTATTTACAGTATATTTTTGCCATGCAATTGATTTTGCAGCTTTATTCAAGACCCCTTTTTATATTTTCCAGCCTAAAAATTCATCCAGTCTTTAGAACATACTTGCTTTCCTTCTGGCTGCGTCAGTGTTTCAAATTGCAACTTGTAATTTCCCGCCTACAATTGATATAAACCATCAAAAACACCTCTCTCCAGCTTAAAAGTTCAATTTGTCAGTGGGGTTATCTCCTCAACTACTGTCTATAACATGAAATTATCCTGGCAGACTCAGTCATTGGGTAAATTTATATTATTATTTAATCAGGAAAAAAAGTGCAATTTATTACAGGTAATGTATTCATGGTCAGTAATTTATATGGAGTTTTGCCTGAAATAAACCGAGCCTGACCTACGGACTCAAAGACTCATGCTGCAAATGCACTGGTTGTTTTAAACTAGTGGTGTGTGTGTGTGTGTGTGTGTGTGTGTGTGGTTCTGGCGAGCAGGAAAAGCTTATTTAGAGTTTTTTGAATATTAACATGAACAAGCAATATGAAGCACATGCTGGTCTCATGCCAAATGAGGGAACGTCGACAAGACAAGAAAATCACAGATGCTGTCACCTATTACTTAGCGATGGTCATGCTGGCCATGTTGTGAAAGAGGAATTTCAGAAGCTAATAAGGTTTCCTCACTGAATGCAACAGGGCTACTAAAACCCCGGATCAGACTGCAGAGCCTTTAATGTGACAGCGCATACATCAGGCACATGTAAGGTTTACCGCACGCTCCATTCATAGGTAATGGTCAGGATCTGCACGCATACAGGTAAACCTCATATATGTGAGATCTTTAAAAGATATCGAACATTTTACTGAGACAGACCTACTGTATTACATTTTATTGTAAAAATTGAGGTGGCCTAGTGGTTAGCATTGTCGCCTTGGTTCCAGGTTCGATTCCCACCTTGAGTCTGTGTTCGTGGAGTTTGCAGATGCAGATTAGGCTAATTGGCGTTCCCAAAATTGCCTGTACTGTTTAAATGAGTGGGTGTGGCACCCTGTCTATTGTGCCTGTCTAGTTACCCTGCCTTTGTGCCCTAAATCTCCTGGGATAGGCTCCAGGCCTCGACACTGTATATATCGATATATACAATGAGTGAGTGAGTGTGAACATTTATGCAGCATTTTAACACTTTGGAATCAATTTTTACAATTTTTGAATTTTTCAAAAATTCTAGATTTTTTAATGTAAACAAGTTTTAGCATTGAACTCATTTCAAATTCATCTTTCACACTTTTAAACCACTGAACTGTTATTTAGGCGGCATGGAAAATGGAGCTTGAAAAATTATTTATATATTATCATTATTATCAAGGATGACATCATATTAACAGGACACAGTAATTAAATTTTTTATGTAATCAAGAAATCCGTAGTGTTAGTAACCTATAAAATAAAATAAATAAATCTATAAATTTAGTCATTATTATTATTAAGTCATTATTATTATTATTAAATTAATTTATAAATAAATTATAAGTTACACACGTTTTATAATGGTATCAGTGGTTGTTTCAATAAATACGTCAGCAGCGACAGGTACCCGAGGTGCTTATGTTACCATGGTAACACATGGAGGAAGTGATATCTGCGCTGGAGAGTTTTTATTTATGTATTTTTTTTGCTGGGTGGAAGTTCCCTTTACCGACAATCCCCTCATGAAAAAGGAGCAGGGAGTAGGGTAGGGAGCACGCTGTGAAGTGCACTTTGGAATGGAATGCAGCTAGAGAGTCATAAAGGGGTCCATGGAGTTGGACAACACAATAACAACAACATATATAATAATAATATTAATAATAATTTTTAAAAAGCCATTTAATAATGTACATCTACTTATTTTACTTAAGTGCTTTTTTCATATATTTTAATAATGTTTCTAGCTATTTGAAAATATGAACCTTTGTTCTGAACAAGGACTTTCTCAGGTCTAGTGGGGACGCTTTATCAAAATAAATAAAAAGATTTTTAAGTAGCACTGAACAAATTATTTTGTTATGCTGAGTTGATTTGACTTATAAAATTGATCATGATCAAAACATAAATTCTGAATTTTATAGAAAAACACAATATTATATGCTGGACATGTTTTGTCCCAGTTCTCAAGAATGACTGCAATGTGAACTTTGAATCAAATAGTGCAACTCTACATTGAACATACCTATGTTCTGAGAAGGTTATCAAGGATATTACATCATTACAGTATATTGCTTAACTACTCGCACGCATCTGCTGTTGTGGCTGTTCTGTAATTTCCGTCCAAAAATATTGCATAACTGTTTAAAGCTCATATCATTAGAATGATACAAGTAGCCACCTAGGCCTGTTACATTAAAATGTGGGTTAACCCATAAGAGCACACACCCATTTTTTCCTGTAAATGAAATTATGGGGGACATAAACACAGACCAAAAAGATCGCATGGGCCACATTTTGAAAGATGGTATTTTCTCTGACAATTTTAGGGTTAAAACCCTACAGTATGTATCACAACAGTATTTTCTTAATTTGTTTATATGAATGAATGAATGCCTTTATTGTCACTATACACATGTACAATGAGATTAAAATCAGTTTGTTTAAGAAATGCAGTCGGGGCAGGTTAAATATAAAATATGAGATACTATTGTATTTAGTCATGTATTCATAAATGATAATTTGGATGAAACTTGCTTTCAGGCACAAAACAACAAGTAAAATTAGCTAGTTCTTTCACATGTGGTTCTCAGACCTACCACCATTTTGAAAATGAAGTCATTGATACCCAGATTCATACAGTAGATTGTCACATGACTGCATTGGGACGTTGAATAAGGAACTTTCCAGAATATTTAAAGGGTTTGTGACACCACGGGTCACCACAGGTCCTTAGGGGTTTTAGTCTTTTAATCGTTTTTCATGAGCATTGTCTATTCCAACACAGTGGTTCCCAACCAGGGTCCTGGATGACCCACTTTCCTGCCCATCTTAGTGTTTTTTTTTAAAGTATTTAAGTCAGAAAAGTCTGCTAATTATCTGTTTAGTTAAATCAAGTGCAGTGGGAGCTGAGAAAACACAAATCCTCCAGAATGTCGAACATGTACAGGTGAGAAATAACATTTTCTTATTATTAACACAGCCTATAAGGCACCATGAATACCTCAATAGTTTTAACAGAGTGAGTTCGGTCATTAAGGGAGAGCATATCTGTGCCAGTGGAATTCACCACAAAGGCGAATATTAAAAACCGCTGCTTTAAATCTCAACTTCTCATTACAATGTTTGACTTTATTAAGTCTCTTATATAGAAAATGTAAATGCAAGTATAGTCATCTTTGGAAATATGCACAATATTTTAAAAAAATCATAGTTGGCACAGCTACAGTATACTGGGGCAATCATTATCAAAAAAGACGATGACAAAATTTCAGAGAGATTCACTTACAACCCTACCATCTCCCGAGCCCAGGTCAGCAAGACTTCCAGAGCGGCCCTTCAGCATAGTCATAACGTTACACACTTGACGCTTACTGGCAGGAATATAAGGCACCTAAATGAACACAAATAGTGATCATGTGACCATGTGAGAAGTGACTTACTGTGCTGACTTAAATGTTTTTGCTTGACCTGCTACTTTTCGAACTAACCTGTAGTTTCAGCGGCACTCTGCGAAAACCAGGCATTAGAATCCCTGCCCACATGGCATAGACCGCCAGTCCTGTGCCCGCCGTCAGCTGTAACAGACCCCACCCCCCGAGCCGCTTTTCTTTAAACTGGTCAAGAATTTCTTCCTGTGTTTCATCCTCCATGCCTATTTAGAAACAAGAAAGAACTCTGTCAACATATATACAAACAGAATTACTGTCACAGAAATCATCCTTTCAGGAACGTTTTAAGATTCTGTCCCTAGAAAATATTCTCATTAAGATAACTGGATGCTGAAATACAGCTCTGTGAAACAGAAACAGTTACGCACAAAGTATACGAAGATTATGAAACATCTGGAAATGGCAAGAAACACGACAGAGTTTCACATATCCTCTTCGTATAACACACCCATTTACAGTAAGCTCATGAAGTAATTATCACACTCCTAATAAGCTAGGTTTTTTTATAAACGTGAAACATTTCTGCACTGAGAAACCATGATTTAATGTTTTTTTATGGAACCTAAAGAAAAAAAATCCACCCACAATACTGTACATACTGTATAAATGTTAATTATTACCATGTGATCTTTAATGGCATTTAAGGTTTGCTATGAAATCCTGCTCTTGTTTTTCAATCTATTTTTACTTCTCTTTCCAACATAACCCACAATGCATCTGGACTACCAACTGGTATTGGTATCTTACTATGATTTCGCCCTCACTTCACGTATATCGAAAGACAGCAATGAGGCTGGTTTATTAGTCTGGCTCTTTCACCTCGTCACCTAAAAAGTTGAGGTTCCAAAGCGAGAAAAGTTTTTGTTCGTCACATATACAGTACATTACCGCACAGTGAAATTTCTCTTTTTGGAATTACCAGCTTGTTAGGAAGCTATGGTCAGAGGTCTGGGTCAGCCATGATAGAGTGGAGCAGAGAGGGTTATGAGACTTGGTTGCTTGGAGGTGCTGGGTCTTAAACCACAAACCTTCTAAACTATTAGTTCATTAAAGGTCATTGGAAGATGGTGAGTACAAGAGGCTCCTCGTCTTTTGCTTTTCAGGGAGCTAACAACAAAACCTGTATGAACTGTATGTTGGAGATCAGTTAATCTTTTTCTTCATTGATGTTTAATGTTTAGCGGTGGTTAAAATCCAGTAGGTTGGTTACATTACCGCCAACTGTAGATCTCGTTCTAATCCATATTCCCAGGCTCTTAAAGCCATTTTTTCCAGACCAGCCTTCCTTAAAACGTCTAATACATCCTTCCCTGATCTTGTCTTTAGTTGTTTTTGTGTCTTGAACACTTCGTCTGCTTTATCTAGCAATTCCACACACTCTTTCTTCTCGACACATTTCCCTTTCAGTACCACTCAGCATCATGGAGTTCTGTACTGTATGTTGCATCACCATGACCAAAAGTTTTGAGAATGACATGAATATTAATTTTCACAAAGTCTGATGCTTCAGTGTTTTTAGATATGTTTGTCTGTGGTATACTGAAGTATAATTACAATCATTTTTAAAGTGTCAAAGGCTTTTATTGATAATTACAGGATTATGCCAAGGGTCAATCTTGGCAGTGTTGATCCTTCTTCGTCTTTCTTCTACCTCTGCAATCACCTTGGAATGCTGTCAATCAACTTCTGGGCCACTGATGGCAGCCCATTCTTGCATAATCAATGTTTGGAGTTTGTCAGAATTTCCACCTGCATCTTGAGGATTGACCACAAGTTCTCAATGGGATTAAGGTCTGGGGAATTTTGTTCACTACTATCACTTTTGGCTTACAAAACTACTCAATCATGCTGGAAAAGGCATTGTTCATCAGCAAAATGTTCAGCAATAACTGACAAAAAGATCGAAAAAGACTATATCAGCACACTTTGTGAAAATGAATATTCCTGTCATTTTCAAAACTGTAGATCTCACTCTCTTCAGCTTCCCTGTCCTTTTAAAGACAGTCCAGCTTTTCTCAAAAATGACATTAAATGCTTCCTTCCCAGATCAGTGACTCCCCATTCTAAAAGACTCCTAACATTGCTTTTTACTCTGCTTTTTACATGGAGCTGTGCCACTAGCCTCTCCTGTATATATTTCCTGCACGAGAGCAAGACATCCTCAACAATCTCACATTCATGACATTCCTCACAGAGTCCCGTTGGGTATTTTACCTACTATAAATAGAATGCTATTAAAGTTGGCGTGTCCGGTTCTAACATAGTAAACGCTAGCAGTGTTTCAGTGACAGTGATCTAGACGACTCTAGGTAATACAATGACAACAACCAGATTAGTAGCAGGATTGTAACGCATATCACAAATATTTTGATGTAAATATATTAGTACAACGGTCAGCCTATTGTGTTTGTGTATGTCTGTCCATAAGGACTGGCCTGGGAAACACTAATCAACACTGTTTCAGACTTACACACCTCTTTAGCTTTATTCTGTGTATATAATGATGATGTTACTGTGGAGTAGACCTTTTTCCCCCCTTATGACCCCATGGCTAATCTCCAATCTGACTAATCACATGTTTATTTAAATACCATATGATTTCTACTGTATATAGTGTCACTGTAAAACAATCAACACACAGTACATTACAGCTGAATATGTGCCTATTGCAATAGTTCTGAGGACAACATATTAAGTTTAAACTATGTGATCAGAAAAAACTAAACAATAGATTACATGAGAAATTAAAAACCTAACAAGAATCTCACTGTGCACACTTTTATTTCTCATTCATTGATTTAAACAAAGGAGTCGGAACATGCAACTAACCTAAAGGTCGCGTCCAAAATGGACACTTAGGTCGGTTTCCGAACGACTTGTTGTTGAACACGGAGTACACTAAATAAAGTGTGGAAGCCATTACTTTTCACCCTACGTAGTGCACTAATATAAACACTAGAACGGAATTTGATAGTAAGCCGTAATTTCTTTCAAAATAAAGGCAGCTTGTTTTTAGAAAGAACTCAGTAGTAAAAGATAAAGTGTACGAAAATCAATAAAATAATTATCCATTAGCATAATATATTTTACATTTCAATAAGTTAAACTTGTTTAGTTAAACCCACAAGGGAGACTTTTATCACAGTGAGGAATCATTTCCTGTTTTGAACACGCCTCTGTCGTAAATGTTGTGCGCCGGAACCAAACAAAATTCAAACTGTTTATAGGTAAGAGTTAAACAACAAACGCCGTTAGCGAATTGCATTTGTATTTCTACGCTAGGCTTCATGTTTACAAACGGATTTTCTATGTATGTTAATAACAAAATCATGTTGTGTTTCCATTAGGTTTAATATGAGTAGTAACTGACATTTGGGATGATGTCATAGTAGTGACGTAGAGGTCAGCTGCGAGACAAGCTTTGTTATGGATTAGATGTCACTGTCATCATGAGGGTTTGATGAGAAAAGGAAGTCATGATGTAATCTGTTGCTAGGATCTGCTTGGTGAGTAACAGCTAGACTTGAAACCTGGCTAAAAATAAGATCTTGTGCTATTACTGTGATTACAGTCAGCGACCTAATAAGACTATACACTATATGCTCATCAGATGCTTTGGAAATGAATGACTTTCTTCCTTTTCTTTGTGGTTTTCAGCTAGTAGTGGAGCACATGTCGATGCTGGGTGGAGAGCAGAAGCAGGAGGGGGAGAAGGAGAGGGGAAGAGATGCATTGTGTTTAGAAGAAGAGCAGCATCACACTCCTCACTCCACACACCTTGGGTGAGTTGCATTTCTACCTTTACTTCATCCCTTTACATTCATCTGCGCCGTATCAGACTTTACAGGTCCTCTAATAACACGCAGTGACAGATCTGTACTAATGTATCACAATATTTCCTGTTGTGACACACATGAATCATCGCTCAACATTTACATTTTAATTTACATTTGTATTCATATCTACACTTGTATTTTGCCATGTATACACTCTTATCCAGAGCGACTTACATTTATCTCATTATACACTGCCCGGACAAAAAAAAAGTCAAATCATTATGCTGCATCAAACACTGAAAACCAAAAATGAGATTTGAAATTACTGGAATTGGGTTAAGACAAGCTTTAAGGACTGTGCTGAACCTTAAACTTTGTGGCAAAAATCCTTAATGGAGATAACTTAAACACTTAGTAAAAATGCATGGTAAAAAATTGACAGTAGAAATCAAAGCTACATTTAATACTGAAAGTAACAGCATTTACGTACTCACACAATGTGAACTCACAAGAACTCGCAGGATTGAGACTAAATTGCTGTGTGGACATAGGAAAACCACTTGAGACTAATCAGGGAAAAACACTTGAATTTGCTAAGGAGCATAAGTTTTAGACTTTAGAGCAATGGAAAAAGGTCATGTGGTCTGATGAGTCCAGATTGTGAGATTAGGATTAAGGTTCTGTTTTTTTTCAGATGTTCCTTACAGCACATTGAAAGTTCCCATTTAGGAAACTGGGGTCAGAGTGCAGGGTCAGCCAGGATACAGTGCCCCCTGGAGCAGATATGTTTAACAGCCTTGCTCAAGGGCTCAACAATGGCAGCTTTGGCTGTGTTGGGGCTTGCCTTCCGATCAGTAACCTAAAGCCTTGACCGTTCGTTTGAACCACTGCTGCCCCTATACCCCTTATATGTGCATTTACTTTGTTTTGCTGGATGATTCTGTTTGTTTTTATATGCAGATTAAACTTAAAACCATGTGGCAGCACCTCAGAGATGAGTCCTTCCCCTTCTGGCTTACTGTCTCTGCCATGGGAGATGGTTGCACGCATAGCCTCTCACCTGCCCGCTCGGTGTGTTATCAGCGTCCTGCCACAGGTGAGCTGATTAGGTTTAGAAGTAGGAATGTCTGCTCTTGCAAATGTACAGGTTTTTCTTTGAGTGCAATTCATGTTCAACTTTCATGATACACAAATGTGAAGGCGGACAATCTGGATCCGCTCCTCATCAACCATTTCCTATAAAATATAACTTTATTTAAACATATTAAAGCAATGGGATTGATATTTATGTGCAACGAATAGAAGTAATAGAATGCGACTGCTGAAAATAAACATCATATCAATATAATGCAAAAAAAAAAAAGGTTTATTATTTTTTTTATTGCATGAGGGTGGGTTGGGGTTAAAACGCTAACATCGGTTGTCCACTAGAGGGCAGCAGAAACTCTTTGTCTTAATTTCTCAATGGCTCATGTTGTGCACCATATGTACAGTAGACCTGTCAGCCTTAACATTAACACCACCACCAGGTGTATTTAATAACACTAATTATTAATTATATACCAGTAAACTAGTGACAGGATCATGGACACCCAGTGTTCATCTATGCCTCTGAGGAATAAAGACCAGCCTGTCATCTCTGATCCAACAAAAAATAAAATACGGTGCAGCACAAACTGCTGAAAAAGGTCAATGCTGACCATGATAGAAAGGTATCAGAACAACTATTGCATCACAGCCTCCCACATACGGGGCAAAGAGTTCAAATCTCCAGATCCTTATGCAATTGAGCACTTGTGGGGTCTGCCGGACAAACTTCTTCTGAGACACAGAGCCAAGCATCACATTTTTGCTATTTAATACACTGATTAGACAGCGCAAACTGCCCTTGGGTACCCATGATTGTCAAGTTTTATTTTGACCTTCACATTCTCGAGACCCTTTCTATGAGCATCTGAGTCGTCCTCAGGAATAAAATTTCGCAATCTCTTCCTCCTGTCAGCCTTTAGAATCTCTGTCAGATGACTTATTGTGTTCATTTGATTTAAACTTGACCCTGTGCCTCATTTCTCTTTTAGGTGTGCAGGGCGCTAGGACAGGTGGGTAAGGACACGCTAGCCTGGCAGCTCCGCGCTCAGAGACTTACAGGTCCCCAAAGATCATTTCCAGTTGGGCAGAGGAATGATTTCGATTGGCCCAAAGCATGCCTTGAGATGGAGCAGTTGATCGAATGTTGGGCAAGTCAAGAAGACAAAGCAGAACAGGATGAAGCTGTTGAAGCAGGACAAGAAGGAGATGCAGTAGCGAATGGAGAACCGGATGCAGCAGAGAGACAGCCTGTTCCTGCTGTGGAGGAAATCAGGCCAGAAGATGAAGAGGGACCTGAAGGACATGGGGAAGGAGAAGAGCAGGAAAATAATGTAATAATCGTCAGAGAAGAGAGAAGAGAGAATGCTGCTGATGAGGATGAACACCGTGAAGAACGAATTGAGGATGAACATCTGGAGCAAGAAGACAGTGGGTGTGTGTTAATGCATTTTGTTGCGATAATAGTCACAGGTTAGTTGGGCCTGGGATAGTAGGGTGAACCTATGTGTAGTGTAGGGAACCTGTGAAATTCACAGATAGGGCTAGTATGCTCACCTGACTCTCTTGGTTTGCACTCAGTTCTTTTAGAATAATTAATTTAAACTTGTGCCACCTTGTGAAAGTAACGCTGTAATATGTAACACAGACATGCCAACAAAATCCTAACTATTGAACTGTATGTCATAACTGATTACAGTGGAACCTCGGATTAATTAGGGTTAGGGTTAGGAATAATTCGTTCCGGAAGCGGGCTCGTATTCCAAAACACTTGTAAACCAAATTTAATTTTCCCATAGGAAATAATGGGAAACTCAAATTATTCGTTCTACAGCCCAAAAAAATAAATACATAAAAATAATTAACACAAAATATGAAGTAAAAATAAAACAAATTAACCTGCACTTTACCTTAAAAAAAAGTAAAAATAAATCCAGATAGATAAGTGTTTCCATTTGTGCACGCAGTCGCTGTATGTGTAATGTGCGTGCACACACACACACATTAACGGAGAGACCGTTTTTAAAACCATTTAAAATTAACCGTTTAAAAATGAGCAAGGAACACCGCGTGAGCGCATACGGACGGAATGACTGCTATAAAGTAAAACAACAAATTAAACAGCACCTTACCTTTGAATCGCGGCAAGAGAGCTGAGTTTCTGTGTGTTTGTGTTTGAAGGCGGGTGGGGGTGGGTGGGGGTTATAAAGCCGAGAGAGAGAGAGAGTGTGTTTGTGTGTGTGCTCATTCACTTACACCATCACACACACACACACACTCTCTCTCTCTCGGCATTACAGCTCCCACACAGAAACTCCGCTCTCTCGCGATTCAAAGGTAAGGTGATACATGATACTCGGTGCTCGTAAACTAAGACAATGCTCGTTTTTCAAGTCAAAATTTATTAAAAGTCTTTGCTCGTCTTGCGGAACACTCGTAAACCACGTTACTCGTAATCCAAGGTTTTACTGTACATCATTGATTCATTCCTGTGTAAATGAATGAATGAATAAACAACAATTTAATGGTTACTTGGGATCTAAAATCATATCCTCCTGATGTAGTTATTAATAAAAAAATATCTCTTCCTATCCAGATCGAATGTAAAGACATACTCGACACCTGCCCTGGAGCACATCACGCTCTCTTCAGGCCACATTGCTGATGTTAATACAGTCCTGCTGGTTGGAGGTGAAGGATCCATATGTGTCTCTGGGTCTAGAGACCGTAACGTGAACCTGTGGGACGTGAGAAGGGGCTCGAGTGGGACGCTGCTGGGCACACTGGGAGCTCATAGCCGCTATAACAGCACGCACCAAGGCTGGGTGTGGTGTCTGGCAGCCAGTGGCGATCTCCTGGCCTCTGGCTCTTTTGACAGCACGGTGAAACTGTGGGACCTGAACGCCGGAGGGGCGGAGCGGGGGAAGATACAAAGCCGCGCTGCTGTGCTCTCGCTCTCGTGTCAGGATCACATGCTGTTTTCTGGTTCATATGACCAGAAAGTCAGCGTTTATGACACCAGAGGTCAGTGGTCTAAAGTTGTCTCAGGATTGGTTTACTTACGTAAAAAGCCTATTTTTAACAGCAGGATGACTACAAAGTGTGTACAAGTTATTTAAGACATATTAAAGATTCTTTTTTTTTTTTTTTTGAGAATTCGAACCATATACCTGTTGTAGTGTATTACTAGTGGTGTTCAAGTCAAACCTGGACTTTAGATTGCAGTTATGAGAGTAAAAAAGTACCTTCAGTTTTTCTATATAATCTAGTGCTTGTCATCAAGGTAGAAAGTTTTGCTAATTTTTAAAAATTAGGCTCGAGCTGTGATTGATGTGAGAGCACCGGAGTTGGATTGCTTCCCATCCCTAATTGGAGAGCTCGGCCAATTCGCTCTCTCTAGGCTCCCGGCTGCAGAAGGCTACAGCAATCAAACTTGCAATCTCCAGATAATAGGGCGAGCTTGTTACCGGTCAAGTGTTTTACTTTGTGAGTGTGGCGAGTCTCATCACCATACCTTGCTTGAAGTCTTCATTAAATATCAGTTTGTTTTATGCCTTCATTCACAAGAAATTTAAGTCCTGGATTGTCTTGAACACTCCTCATAGAACATGTATACAGTAGGGCTATACTCAAGGAGTGCCATAATTTCCAACCTGTTTCTACTGTACATTACAGATATTACTCATCTGATGCTCCTGTAATGGTAAGAATGACTCTTCCCTTTGGTGATGTCACATGTTATGGTGTCATTTCTTTGTTCTAGCGGCAGAGCCATTGGTCCAAAGCCTTCGACTGCATAATGACATCGTGCTGTGTCTGGCGTCTGATGAGCAGTACATTTTGTCTGGCAGCAAAGATAACACAGTGGCTGTGTTTGACCGCAGAGCTGGAAAACCACTGAAGAAAATACTTGTAAGTAATATCAACACATCAATCTAAGCACCTGTTTAAAATAAAGTGTGCAGTAAATAATGAATACCTAAAAGTGACATACGAACATTATACAGCCAAAATGATCGAAGGTCGAAGTTCACCAACTGTACCCCAACTATTATAATATTTTCATACTGCAGTACATTCTGAAGTTTTCTTTTCTTGCATTCAAAATGTACTAAACCTTAACGCTAAAAATACTTAAAACGTATATACAGTATAATACTTACTTGCTAACACAGGACAACATATGCTTGTTACTAGGAAGAGGAATCACCAGCCGCCACGCGATATGATATCATCACATTACCTAGGTGCGATTCGATTAAAATTGTGATTCTGGCCTCTGAGTGGCGCAGTGGTATTGCTCCAAAGCATCCGAAGTGCTCGCCCTATCATCCGGAGATCGCGAGTTCAATTCCCGGGAGATGCTGTAACCTCTCACAGCCTGAGGTCTAGAGAGAGCTGATTGGCTGATCTCTCTCTCAGAGGGGAGGGATGAGAGATACTTAGTGCTCCCACATTAATCGCGGCTCTACAGCCAATCACGGGCATCTGTGAGCTCACGCAACCAGAATAGCAGATAGCACTGTCCTCCGAGTGTGTTACGCCGACCCCAACGGTGCGTAAGTGAGCAGTTTGAAAAGATGCGGCTGGCATCACGTGATTCGGAGGAAACCAGGTCTTCTGCCCTCCCGACTGAGTGGTAGTAGTAGCCTTAATGTGGGAGCCACCTAGTGACGGGGAGGAATTGGACACGACTAAACTGAGGAGAAAATAAAAATAAATAAATAAAACTTTTTCCCTCGATTTTGTTACAATTTTACACCTTTAAAAATGTTTAATGATTAATTAAATGTACTGTAGCCTATTCCTCATAACCTCAGTTTTCTCACTTAAAAACCAAGGGCAGTATTTAAACAATACAAAATGGGATTTTCAACTAATTTACACTTGCTGTGTTTTGAGGCTTGTGTTAGTGTGTGTAATTAATGAGATTTCACTAGTTCGGAGAAAATGCAGTGGCAATTTTTGATAATGTAACTCCACTTCTGTTGCACTACTTGGCAACATGGCCCATCAAATTAAAACTCAGTCAGTTCTGGTCAGCAGCCGATAAACCGGTTCATCTCTATTATAAATATCAAAATAGTTAGGTTTATAAAATGGTCAGAGTGGTGATATGTTACTCCCCACACACACAAAAACAAATGTGGTTAATAACTAAATAATTAAATAAATATTTTTTTGATTGACTGTATTGATCCCCCCCCCCTTTTTTTTCTACCTAGTATGAGACACTATAACTTCTCTATATAAACCAATAAGGAACATTATAAGGAACAATGAAAATATATGAATATACAGTATATGAAAATATAAAAAAGTGGTAAAAAATATATGTATGATACTCTACTAAGAGATTAATAATTTCTGTCGGTCTGTCTGTTTGTAGCTGGAGTCCTACATGTTGTCCATGTCGTACAGCGGGCATGAGGTGTGGGCCGGAGATAACCGTGGACTCCTTCACACCTTCTCCATAAATGAAGGCTCATTAAAGTCAGTAGCCCAGTTTAATGTAGGCCACAGCTCACTGGTGACGGGGGTCCATTACTCACCTGGAACTCTTTACACCTGCTCCTCTGATCGCACAATCAAGGTTAAATCCTTAATGAATTTAAATAAAAACTTACTTATTGATATTTCAGCATTTACTTGTGAACGTGTAGTGTCACAGCATGTTTTATGTTTTATGATTTGTTAGTTTTTTTTGAAGTGGTCTTTGTGGTTTTGTGGATTGTTGTAGGTTCACCTTCCATGTGCGCCCCCGAGGACTCTGTACACGCTTCACAATAATGCAACAGCCACTGGGGTGAGTATAAACACGTCCTGTGGTTCATTAGCATTTACTGGGGAGGTTCAGTTTTACTCATCTTATCTCTCAGGACATATTAAGCCATTCTATGAATTTAACCTTAGATCTATCCGGCACATGTTATGAATGTTTAAAGGTCCTGTTTTGGATCAGTATTTCTACCATGAGATTCTTGTCATGGTCTCTGTGTTCCCTTCTTATTCTCTTCCCTGTAGCTGAGTGTTGAGGCAGGGGTGTTGGCTGTAGCCTCTAGTGATATGAATGTGGAAGTGTGGAGGCCCAGACAGTCATGATTCTCCAGTACAATGCTGCAGTGACATAATCATCGGAAGACGCTCTGCAATTTTCCATTACATGTGCATTCTCACAAAATGTGTGTGTGTTGTGGGGTTTTGACGTTGCAAAATTTTTTTAAATGATAATTCAGTAACGGGAGAGGGTGATGCCACTGTGGATGTCTTGAAGTTGATTACGTTCTATTTACCGCACATCATTGAGGTTTTTATTTCCGAGCAATTTGCCAATGTTAATGTTTTTTTATTTATTAAAGAATAAATTAATCACTGTATCTTTTATACATTTAATATTGTGCAATGTCTAAGAACCAAGTTCTTATGATTTTCTTATGTTATAGCAGCTGCTAACAGTGGCATACAACTCGTACAACTGACTGAGAGAACTCTAGAGATTGCCTTAATACCTGTTAAATATCTCTTAACTTAATAATTTGTCACATCAACAGTTAGTTTTTTGTTCCATTTTCTCATTGTTAGACTTATGGATCTTTATTTGATTTGGTTCATCTGCCATGCAAGTATGAATTACTCAAATAATTTGTATGTTGTATTAGAGCGAGAACATGAATATAAGTCTGTGATTTAAACTGCATCCTGCAATATTCCCAGGGCTCCTGATAAAGGAACTAAAGCAAAACTTTCTGCCTCATCTGATTTTAAAAATTTTACAATGCCTGTAACATCAAACTTTATAAGTATACATGTTCTATAACATACTTGACATTTCCAAAATGCCCCAATGTGTGAATGAGTGTGGCCCATAGATGTATTTGCACCCCAGGGCATTTTAGAAAGGCCAAGAAGCCTAATCTGCATGTTTTTGGACTGTGGGAGGAAACTGGTGAACCCAGAGGAAACTCACCAAACACGGGGGAACATGCACACAGATCCGAGGCGGGAATTGAACCCAGACCCTGGTACAAGGCGACAATGATGACAACTAATTACATCATACATGGTTTCATTTGTGGTGCATCGGTTCCATCAGGGAACCACCGCCATTCATCCTGCGATTAGACCAACTGGACATCTTCACATTCACTGTACAGTAATAATTATTCATTAATTATTAAAATATTAATTATTGAGATTAAGTAACTTTTTTCTTTCAGCATTTCATCTCAGATCAGCAGGTATTCCTTAGTCTCTATTATATACTCATTTTCTTGTACACAGTAGTTTTTTCTGCTGTCACCTTAAACCTTGCTATGTTTTATGTGTATTTTTAAAAATATATATTTAATACAAGGTAATATAAGACACATTTGCCTTAAGCTGAATTTTGTCAACAAATTTATCAATTAATAATGCATAATTGTTTTTAAAACACAAGTTTGTTAGACAAAGTCAATGTCTAAGAACCAAGTTCTTAAGTACTAAAGTACAAATACTCCACATAGAAATAGATTTTTGTAGCCTGTGTTAGCCTCGTTCATTACTTCAATGGCTTAGCTAGTTAGTTGATACCATTGCTACACTGTATAATGCAAGTAGTCTGTGCAATTAAACAATGGCATACTGCAAGCATAAAGAATATAATATGGTTAAAGAACACTCCAAAACATTATCAGGCTCGTTATAAAAAAAATTGTTATTGGCATTAAAAAAAAACGTGTAAAAATTTTATTAGGTTGTTGAACCAAACAAGAAAGGACTTGGGACGATGGTCACCACTGTCCATGTCCCTGGTGGGCCGCATTAATGCCATTAAAATGAGTATTCTTCCTAAATTTTTATATCTCTTTCAGTCTGTACCTGTTTTTATTCCCAAGTCTTACTTTGGCGCTTTAGACTCAATTATATCTTCTTACCTTTGGAAAGGTAAACATCCACGATTGAATAAGTCCCTACTCCAAAGATCTAAAAGAGACGGTGGCATGGCTCTACCTAATTTTCGTTTCTACTACTGGGCAGCAAACATTCGATCTGTCATCTTTTGGTCATATTTTCATAACCAACCTAATCGGCCTGCCTGGGTGGAAATGGAGATAAAGTCTGTCAAAAATCTCTCTGTCTCTGCACTCCTTGGATCTGCTCTCCCCATCCCCTCAATTAAATTAATCAATAACTCAGTAGTGGTGCATACCTTGAGAGTATGGGCTCAGTTCAGAAAGCACAGCGGTCTTCTGGCTTTTCTCTGTCCAGTCCTATCGTCTCTAACCATCTCTTCCAACCTTCTTTACATGACTCAGTGTTTCAGGAATGGTACAATAAGGGCATCAAGCTTTGCAAAGACCTGTTCGTTGACCATAAGTTTGCATCATTTGAACAGCTTTCCGAAAGGTTTAACTTACCCAATTCTCATTTTTTCAGATATCTGCAAGTAAGACACTTCATTCGCTCTTTAATACCAAATTTCCCTGAGGCTCCTGCAGCAAACATTCTAGACAATCTCCTCTGTTTGTCCCCGCTGCGTAAAGGCCTAATATCCACTATTTATGGTGGATTGATGGCTTCGAGTCACACCCCTCTGTGTAAAATTAAAACTGCTTGGGAGAACGATTTAAATTTGTCACTATCAGATGATACTTGGAATTCAATTCTTAAACTTATCAACTCAACCTCCTTATGTGCCCGCCACTCTTTATTACAGTTTAAGGTTGTACACAGGGCTCATCTCTCCAAACTTAAACTTTCCCGTTTCTACCCAGACATTGATCCTTGCTGTAATAAATGTAAAAGTGGAGAGGCGTCTCTTATTCATATGTACTGGACATGCCCGAATTTGGAAAAATTCTGGAGGGATGTTTTTAAGACCCTGTCCTTCATATTGAATTGCAATCTTGAACCAGACCCTCTGATTGCTCTTTTTGGTGTCACTGGAGAAGAGGGTAAGAGTCTAAGTCCAGCCAAAAAGAGATTGTTATCTTTTGCGACACTCCTGGCCAGGCGTTCTCTTTTATTCAAGTGGAAGGATGCCACGTCACCCACTCACGCCCAGTGGCTCAGAGATATCATGTCCTGTCTGTCCCTGGAGAAGATTCACTACTCAATTCATTACTCAGACTTTAAATTTCAACAGGTGTGGGGGCCCTTCCTTCACTTTTTTCATATACATTTATAGTTTGATTCCTGTCTTATTTAATTACTTGTTTGTTTGCTTTCTATCCCCTTTTTATTCCTCTTTATTTATTTTTTTTGCACGTAGAACCAAAAAACTTCCAGCTCCATATTCTTTTTTCTTTTTTGGTTTCTCTCAATGCCTGGCGTTTAGCCTTTCTTATGCTTGTAAAACTGGCTTGGAGTCGGGGAGGGACGGGGTGGGTGTTATAGGGTTTATAAGGGGATTATAAAACCTGTATTAAAATATTACATGTTTACCCTGTTTTATCCCTGTTAAAATCAATAAAAATATTGTTGAAATAAAAAAATAAAAAATAAAAAACGTGTAAGTGTTTCTAATTCTTGCTCCATATGTTGGCTAGTTACAGTAGCTCAATTATTTCTAATCTCTCCTTAACTAGTGCATCCATTCAACAGGCTTGAAAAAGAAGCCACATATGTAGCCCAATACATATAGCCCACATTAATGTGTTAACCAATCTAAACTTTCACAATGTAATTTGTGTGAACATGGACCTCCTGGACTGGTGGAATTGTTTGCCTCCCTCCCAAGTGGGGTGTAGCTCAGTTGTGTGAGTGACAGCTTGAACGATTATGTTTAGATTGGAAAATCAATGCACTTTTTCTGTGATTGTCATCTGAAAATTAACATGTCTGTATTTTAAACGTAGTGAGTAATAGTACAGGTTTTTTTTTTAATCAAAAAAATGGTTACAGTGTTGGAGTACAGTTCGGAAGATCCCAGGTTCAAACCCCACAACGACCCACAAGTTGTCCCTGTTGGGCCCTTGAGCAACGCTCTTAACCCTCAACTGCTCAGATAAGTCGCTTTGGATAACGGCATCTGCCAAATGCCATAGAAGTAATGTAAATGTAAACTGTAGTGAGTAGAAGTACTGTAAAAACTATTACATATGGAAAATACTTAAGTAAAGTACGAATACACAAAAGAAAACTTTACTATGATAATGGAGCCGTTGCACATCGTTATTTGTCATCTGTGGATAAAATAAGGTCTTTAGGAGTTTGTACTGTATCACATCTGTCAATTATCAGTCTCTGTAATATGCAACATTTCTCTCTGTACAAGTTAAAAAAAAATTCTGAGTTACTGAATCTCAATCTCTTATTGAGTCCACTAAGTCCATTAACAGACAACTTATATTCAGTATACTATATACTGAATATAAGTTGTTTAGAAGCACTAATAATTTGTAAGCATCCATGCTCTTAAAATCAGAATGTAAATGTATCATAAATAAATTTACATTTACAGCAACTTACAGAAGTATAAGTAAAAGATGTATGTAAAAGAATAAAAGTGAGAGTACAGCAAAAAAAGGTGAGAGTACAGCAAAAAAAGGTGACATGCACCATACAGACAGAATAAATCTTAATATACTGTCTTTATTCGTATATACATATAGCTCTTACAGTAGCACACAAGATTTTTTGTCCTTGAAGGGGTTGGATGAGGCAGCGATGCCTGTGAGCAGCGGATCTCCACGTCTGTGTTCCTGACAGTATTGCACAAGTTGAGCAGCCGCAGCTGAGATCTAACTCATAAACACACATACAGCATGAATGGGACTCCAGTCAACCATAGGGGACCACGCACCCTTGCATTCACACATTCATCCATCTAAACTCCACTCAGACAGTTAACCAAACACAGAATCAAGTCGAGGACCCATGGAGAATACCACCGTGCTGCCCCAAATTAGTGCTTAAATTTATGTATTTCTTTTTATTATGTAATGAAAGTTTAATTATCGTTATCCTTTCAATATCTCTGTTAACATCTAATGAACATGCAATACATTAGACTTCACACTATAGTACAGGAAAATGTTAATTAACTGTCATGTAACATTTTAAAAACACAAGACTTGTACTGTATATCACAAAGTTTTGTTTCTAATTAATTCTCACCTTGATCCTTTCCAGGTTGGCCTCCAGTCTCAGCTGCTCCACAGCTTTTCTAGCTTGAAGCACAGTGTTGCTACTGTACACTTTTCCAGCTTCCATCTCACAGCCACTACCTGCAGCATGAGACTGATCACGTCTGTGTGCGGTGCTGCTCTTGGCTGCTTAATTTTATTCTGCAGTGATATCAGAGATTCACTTTTGAGACGCCCTAGATGCTGTTTAAGCTCCACTAAGGTTGTGTAGGGTTGTGGTCTCCCGTCCTGGCTATTTAACCCCTGTTGGACTGTCCTCTGCACTCTGCAGTCACTTCAAAGCTTCTTGTGATGTGGCTGAGTTGAAAGGTTGCACATGCAGGTGTAGAAATGTCACACCAACATCACACACCTTCAGAAAAGAAAATCCCCTACAGGGGCAGAATGAAATATTTTGCTAACATGCTGCTTAATGGGTCGGACTTTTGCTTTTGAAGAAAAAAAGAAAAATCTAATTAATTTTACTCAGCAGGTGGGTTTTATAGTGTAGTACTAGTCCATAGATAAGGTTGCAGGATGGACATTAGTGTATAATTTTTTTTATTAATCTTAATATTTAAAATACATGCTTTTTTAATTAGCAATTTATTCATTAATACATACAATAGCCAAGAATCAATTTTGGTGAGATACAAGTCTTCCTAACACCTCAATTTTTTTGTTGATGCTTTATGTAATGAGAACTAAACACTGACCGTATATAGTGATTGCTTAAGCCAGCATATACAGTCCTACTGTACTGAAAATGAATTCCACAGCATTGAAATACGTAAGTTACAGAAATGTATGCCCTCAACATGTTACACACTTCAAGTTATTATCTATGCCCATTTTAAAACACAAATGAACTTATGTGTAGTATTATGTTCTCTAAAGATGTCAGTAGTCGCACCATCCTTAATGTTATTATGTGACCATCAGGAGGCATATATTTTTCATCTTGAAGTGTGTATACACTGTTTTTAATTATGAGGGCATTCAAGTCAAACCAGGACTTGATGAAATTTCTCATGAATGAAGCCGTAAAACTGGTTGACATCTACAGAAGACTTCAAGTACAGTTCAGTGATAAGACTCTAAGCTACAGTAAAATATTGGAAAACCAATTTACATTTTACATTCGTGAATTACGATCCAGACCACCTAGGCCTGAATCGACATTCACACAAATTTCTGCAGTCGTTCCCATAAAGAGTGGAATGCCTGATCCAAATCATTCCTATATTTACATTTATGCGTTTGGTAAACGCTCTTATCCAGAGTGACTTACAAAAAGTGCTTTGAAGAGTCACGTGATGACAAGTTGGGAAATGGCAGCGCGCTAGAGCACGGCTCTGGAAACCCACCAGAAATTACATTACTTAGGATATTTGCTTCGCAAATTCAAACAAATTTCGATTTATAATTTGCTTCTTACTTGAAGTAAACAACAGACGACATGATGACATCTTCCAAGCAGCCAATTCAAGGGGTTCAAACACGACTAAAAACAACTGGCGCAGAAGCTAGCGACTCTCCGTCACCAGAGTCAAGTAAAGTTAATCAAAACCCAAACTTGAAAGATCTTTTTGCCGAAATTAGCAAAATGAACTCTACTTTGCATGGGGTACCAAATGATGTGATCACTGTTAAAGCGACCACTACGGAACTTAAAGATGCGATTAGCTCCGTGCAGGCCCGACTCGACGAAGCTGAGAATCGTATTTCGCACGTGGAGGATGTATCGAATCGTCTGGTGGGTGATAACGAGAGGATGGGGAAACTTGTGGACGAGCTTTGGAATAAAACCGAGGACTTGGAAAACCGTAGTCGAATAACATTAAAATATTCGGCCTTAAAGAGGGGAAAGAAGCAGGCTACAAAATGAACGAGTATGTACTTAAGATCCTATCAGAAGGCTTCGAGTTGACGGGACCGGAGTTCGAGATAGAGTGCAGTCACCGGAGTTTCAGACCTAAACCTAACGATGATCAACGTTCCCGAGTCGTGATGGTGAAATTCCTGCGTTATACCGCGAGGGAGAGAGTGTTGGCAGAAGCGAAAAAGAGCAAAGGATTAAAATGGGAAGACTGCAAGCTGTCCTTTTTTGAGGATATGTCGAGGTAGAGAGCAATGATGAGGAAAAAATTCTCCACAGCAAAGAAGTTACTTTGGGACCACGAGGTTCGACACACGCTGGTTCATCCAGCGACACTTAAGTTTACTTGGAAGGGGAAGGAGCAAAGTTTCACTGATCACATGAAAGCAGAAAGTTATATAAAGGAGTACATCCAACTACAAGGAGGTAATGAGTAAATCATTTGCAATATGTAAGTCGAAGTATTATGAGACATGATTCAGAAGGTGGGTCCGGGAAATCTTTGGGGTCTGTCTTCCCGAGTTAGCGAGTGCGCTGACTATGAGCATCACGGACCAAAATGTTTCACCCACAATCGGGTTTCTGTCCCTTAAGGACAGTGTTTTTTTGTATGCATTTTAAGGTTCTGTTGTTCACAAAAATGGTGGAAGTTTATCTGTTGGTTTTTGCTCAGATGTGACAGTGGAGATAATACCAGCTTATATGTTAAAGGGTTATTTTACCTTCTTATTTGGAGCACAACAATGAAGTTGTCATGGAGCACATCAGGTGCAAAGTATTATATTTTATTAGTGTGGGATGGATAGGCAAATTATAAATATTATAACTTGGAATATAAACGGATGTGGGTCACCTGTTAAAAGGAAGAAAATACTTACATATCTTAAGCTAAGTAAAGTTGATATTGCATTTATGCAAGAAACAAATTTTAAGAACGAAAAGGAAGCTTTGAAACTAAGACGGGATTGGGTCAGACATGTTTTTCATAATTCGGTATCAAGCAAGAGAAGCGGAGTAGTTATTCTAGTGAGAAAAAGGGTTAGGGTTAACAAATCAACATAAAGACAAGGACGGCCGTATACTCTGCATAGAAGCTAAGCTTAATGATGTTCAAGTAGTGCTGTGCAATATATATGCACCAAATAAGGAGGAGCCTGAATTCTTTCATGAAGTAAACAAAATAATGGCTAATCTCAAGGGATACGTTATACTTGGAGGTGACTTTAATCAAACTATGGATGGCATCCTGGACAGAAGTCAAAAGACGATCAGATCCAACCCCAGAGACAGGGCTGCTATCCACACTCTGAAGGATGACAATGGACTAACAGATATTTGGAAACTGGTTAATCCACGAGAAAGGGAATACACATTCTTCTCAAATTGTCACAAGTCCTTTTCGAGAATTTATTATTTTTTGATCTCCAACTCATTAATTGACTCTGTTGCTGACTGTATAACTGGTGTTATATCATTGACAGATCATGCACAGGTGGAGCTGAAATGAGAATTGAAGATTGATAATAAGAAAAGAGGGAGGTGGAGATTAAATACTTTTATGTTGGATGATAAGGTCTTTGTAAATTACAGGATGAAATAAAGATGTTTTTTGAGTTTAATATTGGGTCAACTCCAAGATTAGCAACAGTATGGGATGCATCTAAAGCATACAGTGGTGTGAAAAACTATTTGCCCCCCTCCTGATTTCTTATTCTTTTGCATGTTTGTCACACAAAATGTTTCTGATCATCAAACACATTTAACTATTAGTCAAAGATAACACAAGTAAACACAAAATGCAGTTTTTAAATGAGGGGTTTTATTATTTAGGGAGAAAAAAAATCCAAACCTACATGGCCCTGTGTGAAAAAGTAATTGCCCCCTGAACCTAATAACTGGTTGGGCCACCCTTAGCAGCAATAACTGCAATCAAGCGTTTGCGATAACTTGCAACGAGTCTTTTACAGCGCTCTGGAGGAATTTTGGCCCACTCATCTTTGCAGAATTGTTGTAATTCAGCTTTATTTGAGGGTTTTCTAGCATGAACCGCCTTTTTAAGGTCATGCCACAACATCTCAATAGGATTCAGGTCAGGACTTTGACTAGGCCACTCCAAAGTCTTCATTTTGTTTTTCTTCAGCCATTCAGAGGTGGATTTGCTGGTGTGTTTTGGGTCATTGTCCTGCTGCAGCACCCAAGATCGCTTCAGCTTGAGTTGACGAACAGATGGCCGGACATTCTCCTTCAGGATTTTTTGGTAGACAGTAGAATTCATGGTTCCATCTATCACAGCAAGCCTTCCAGGTCCTGAAGCAGCAAAACAACCCCAGACCATCACACTACCACCACCATATTTTACTGTTGGTATGATGTTCTTTTTCTGAAATGCTGTGTTACTTTTACGCCAGATGTAACGGGACACGCACCTTCCAAAAAGTTAAACTTTTGTCTCGTCGGTCCACAAGGTATTTTCCCAAAAGTCTTGGCAATCATTGAGATGTTTTTTTAGCAAAATTGAGACGAGCCTTAATGTTCTTTTTGCTTAAAAGTGGTTTGCGCCTTGGAAATCTGCCATGCAGGCTGTTTTTGCCCAGTCTCTTTCTTATGGTGGAGTCGTGAACACTGACCTTAATTAAGGCAAGTGAGGCCTGCAGTTCTTTAGATGTTGTCCTGGGGTCTTTTGTGGCCTCTCGGATGAGTTGTCTCTGCGCTCTTGGGGTAATTTTGGCGGGCTGGCCACTCCTGGGAAGGTTCACCACTGTTCCATGTTTTTGCCATTTGTGGATAATGGCTCTCACTGTGGTTCGCTGGAGTCCCAAAGCTTTAGAAATGGCTTTATAACCTTTACCAGACTGATAGATCTCAATTACTTTTGTTCTCATTTGTTCCTGAATTTCTTTGGATCTTGGCATGTTGTCTAGCTTTTGAGGTGCTTTTGGTCTACTTCTCTGTGTCAGGTAGCTCCTATTTAAGTGATTTCTTGATTGAAACAGGTGAGGCAGTAATCAGGCCTGGGCAGAGGTGTCAAGTAACGAAGTACAAATACTTCGTTACCTTACTTAAGTAGAAATTTTGGGTATCTATACTTTACTGGAGTAATTATTTTTCAGCCGACTTTTTACTTCTACTCCTTACATTTTTAAGCAATTATCTGTACTTTCTACTCCTTACATTTTAAAAACAGCCTCGTTACTCTATTTTTATGATCAGAACGCGCAACCCCTCCGGTCGCATGACAAGAACGCGCAAAACGTCCCCCCCCCCCCCCCCCGGTCACATGATCAGAACGCGCACAACGCCCCCCCCCCCCGTCACATGATCAGAACGCGCACAACGCCCCCCCCCTCGTCACATGATCAGAACGTGCACAACGCCCCCCCCCCCCCCCCCCCCCCCCCCCCGTTGCATGATCAGAAAACGAGACCTTAATGCTTTTTTTCCCCCTCACGGTACTTTTACTTTTATACTTTAAGTAGTTTTGAAACCAGTACTTTTAAACTTTTACTTAAGTAAAAAGCTTGGGGTGATACTTCAACTTCTAAAGAAGTATTTCTGAACCCTAGTATCTATACTTCTACTCAAGTAATGAATGTGAATACTTTTGACACCACTGGGCCTGGGGGTGACTACAGAAATTGAACTCAGGTATGATAAACCACAGTTAAGTTATTTTTTAACAAGGGGGGCAATCACTTTTTCACACAGGGCCATGTAGATTTGGAGTTTTTTTTTCTCCCTTAATAACATAAACCTTCATTTAAAAACTTCATTTTGTGTTCAATTATGTTATCTTTGACTAATAGTTAACGGTTTTTGATGAGCAGAAACATTTAAGTGTGACAAACATGCAAAAGAATAAGAAATCAAGAAGGGGGCAAATAGTTTTTCACACCACTGTATATCAGGGGAAAATGTATTGCTTATGATAGTAGACAGAAAAAAGAATATTCCGGAAAAGTGAAACTTTTAGAAAAACAAATTAGTGATTTAGAAAAAGAATTGGTGCAAGGTTTCTGTCATACACACTCAATCTGCGCCCGGCACTAGGACCCGGAAGTAAGACGGGCGCAAAACCAGGAAGTATAAAAGAGGTAAACAAACGATGGCTTACCGCTCAGTCATTGAGTTCGGCCCATGTCAGCTCCAGTTGTCGTTTCAGCAAACCGTGAGTACTCACATGTTGGTTCCGTTGTCTTTTGCTATTGTGTGTGTATTTTTAGGACGCGGGTTAAATTTGTGTTTTTCCCTTGCTCCGTTTTTGTGAGAGTCCTTAAACTAAATCGCGTGGTTATCCTGCCTGCTCGCTTCTTTCCGCGTTTGGGTTTATCCTCCACGCTACATTGGGCTAACCGCTAAAGCTACGTCTTCTGGTCACCTCAGGTTAGTCCATCTTGACAGAATGACTGAGCCCTCCGCGGTAAACCCAGCGGATTATGCGAGTCTCTGCGACGTTGTAGATCAGCATGCGGTGATCTCGCCCCAGGGTGTGGCCATGGACCCGCAGAAGCTAGAGGTTGTGCGTCATTGGCCCCTACCCAAGACCCTCAAACAGCTTCAACGGTTTCTCGGGTTTGCGAACTTCTATCGTCGCTTTATCCGGGACTACAGTACAGTTGCCGCCCCCCTAACCGCTCTGACCCGTCCCTCCTCTCTCCCTTTTCACCTCAACCCGGCAGCTGTCTCCGCTTTCCGATCACTGTGTCACCGCTTCACCACCGCACCGATTCTCCACCACCCAGATGTCAATAAACCATTCGTTGTAGAGGTGGATGCTTCAGATGTGGGCGCTGGAGCTATCCTCTCACAGCAAGGTCCAGACCAAAAACTACACCCATGTGTTTTTTTCTCCAGAAAATTTGACTCCACTCAGCAGCGATACGGGGTAGGGGACCGCGAACTGCTGGCCATAAAGTGGGCTCTGGAGGAGTGGCGTCACTAGCTACAGGGCGTCAGTGAGCCATTCATAGTCTGGACGGACCATCAAAATTTAATCACCATCAGAACCATTAAACAGTTAAATCCACGACAGGCGCGGTGGGCATTATTCTTTGAGAACTATAACTTTCACCTCTCATACCGCCCGGGGTCCAAGAACACCAAAGCGGACGCTCTCTCCCGACAACTAGAGATGGACCTTCCCCGGGCGGACCCCGCGCCTGTCCTCCCCTCTTCCAAGATCATCGCCCCCCTGCAACTGGACCTGGAAACGAGAGTGCGCCAGGCACGAGGTACAGAGACCGAACCGGCAGGTGTGCCACCTGGACGACTCTTCGTGCCCGAACGGATGAGACCAGAGGTTCTCCATTGGGGACACTCCTCCCCAATTTCCGGCCATCCAGGCACCCGACGATCCCTCCAATTCATCCAGCGAGACTTCTGGTGGCCGTCTATGACGAGGGACGTCCAAGAGTTCGTTCAGGCATGCCCAGTGTGCGCCAGGGCAAAGAACACCAACCAACCCTCTCCAGGAGAACTGCAACCACTCCCAGTCCCTCGACGGCCCTGGACGCATATTGCCGTGGACTTCATCACGGGCCTGCCGGCCTCCGAAGGAAAAGACACCATCCTCACGATCGTGGATCGGTTCTCTAAGACCGTGCACCTGGTGGCTCTCGCCGGACTCCCGTCAGCAAAGAAAACAGCCGAGCTGATTTTAGAGCACGTAGTCCGTCTGCATGGGTTCCCCAAGGATATCGTCTCGGACAGAGGGCCCCAGTTCACAGCCCGGTTCTGGAAGGCCTTCTGCCGTCTGATCGACTCCACCTGCAGTCTGTCCTCCGGATACCACCCACAGACTAACGGTCAGACGGAGCGGACCAACCAACAACTGGAGCGCTACCTGAGATGTTTCGTAGCGGACCGCCAGCGCTCCTGGGCACGCTACCTCATCGGGGCGGAACTATCACACAACCTCCACATCTCCTCTGCCACCAACCTAAGCCCATTTGAGGTATGCCACGGTTTCCAACCCTCCGTGTTCAACCACCCAGAGCCGGAGGTTGATGTACCGTCAGCCCAACAGTTGGTCCGCAGATGTCGGCGGCTCTGGATTACGACCAACCAGGCCATCCAACGTGCCAATGCCCGCTACACCCACCAACATCGCCGCCGACATCCTCCGGGACGACTATACCACGTAGGTGACAAGGTATGGCTGTCCACAAAAAACCTCCACCTCCACACCGAGTCAAAGAAGCTTTCCCCCAGATTCATAGGACCATACCACATCACTCACAGAATTAACCCTGTCACCTACCGGCTCCAGCTGCCTGCGGCGCTCCGGATTCACCCAGTATTTCACCTATCCCAGTTCAAGCCCCCAGCTCCTCCTCCCCGGATCATCGACGGCGGTCCCGCCTACACCGTGCACCGAATCCTTGACTCGCGCCCTCGGGGCAAAGGTACGCAATACCTGGTGGACTGGGAGGGCTATGGCCCCGAGGAGCGATCTTGGATCCCGGCCCGGTTCATTCTCGACCCTCAGCTAATTCGGGACTACCGTCACAGGGTATCCTCCACCCCAGGACCGTCAGGAGCCAGTCCTGGACAGGGGGGTACTGTCATACACACTCAATCTGCGCCCGGCACTAGGACCCGGAAGTAAGACGGGCGCAAAACCAGGAAGTATAAAAGAGGTAAACAAACGATGGCTTACCGCTCAGTCATTGAGTTCGGCCCATGTCAGCTCCAGTTGTCGTTTCAGCAAACCGTGAGTACTCACATGTTGGTTCCGTTGTCTTTTGCTATTGTGTGTGTATTTTTAGGACGCGGGTTAAATTTGTGTTTTTCCCTTGCTCCGTTTTTGTGAGAGTCCTTAAACTAAATTGCGTGGTTATCCTGCCTGCTCGCTTCTTTCCGTGTTTGGGTTTATCCTCCACGCTACATTGGGCTAACCGCTAAAGCTACGTCTTCTGGTCACCTCAGGTTAGTCCATCTTGACAGTTTCACGGAAACAAAATTGAAACAGTTTTGTCAGTTAAAATTTGATTTACACAAATTCTTTAACAAAAAGCAGAATATGCTTTATTTAAATTGAAGACCAAGTATTATGAAAGTGGGGAAAAAGCAGGGAAACTTCTAGCTAGACAGATAAAGCAATGTGATGAATCTCATATCATACCTGCAATTAAGGAAGGAAATAAGGTGCTTACCTCAGACAAAGAAATTAATAGGGTTTTTAACCAGTTTTATTCAAAATTATATACATCAGAATACAGCTATAGTCAGGAAGAGTTAAAAGATTTTTTGACCAATGTTGTATTGCCTATTTTATCCCCTGATGAACGAGACTTATTAGATGCACCGATAACACAAGAAGAGGTCAAAATCATCATAATGTCTTTGAAATCTGGAAAATCACCAGGCTTTGACGGATTCCCAGTAGAATATTACAAAAAGTTTGTGGAGGAGTTGACCCCAATATTATATTCAGAGGTACTTAAGGATAATATGCTGCCTGACAGTTTTAATGAAGCTATAATAACAGTCATACCAAAACCAGGAAGATATATAAAATAATATATAAAGATCAGGTGGGCTTCATAAAAAATAGATCTTCGACCGACAGTGTAAGGAGGCTATTACATCTGATATGGATCAATCATTCTAATTTAGATCACATTGTGGCAATATCCCTAGATGCAGAAAAAGCCTTTGATAGGGTGGAGTGGGGGTTTCTGTTTGCAGCCTTAGAGAAATATGGTTTTGGTTCAGGTTTTGTGAAGTGGGTTAAAATTCTCTACTCCAACCCTAAAGCAGCTATAATAACTAATGGAATAACTTCTTCTTTTTTTATTTGTCTAGGTCCACTCGTCAAGGCTGCCCTCTCGGTCCATTACTATTTATATTAGTTTTAGAACCGCTTGCATCAATGATTAGAGAAGACCTAAGAATTAAAGGCATATTTGCTGGGGGAAGAGAACACAAATTATTATTATATGCTGATGACATATTGCTTTTACTTAAAGAACCAGCATGTTCCTTACCAGTACTTCTTAATGTGACTGAATCTTATTCAAAATTTTCAGGATATATAATAAACTGGCATAAGTCAGAGGCTATGCCAGTATCACGAGTATGTTTTTCTTCCTCAGTGAGCACATTTAAATTCAAATGGATGAATAAAGGAATTAAATATTTAGGCATCAATTTGAGTCCTAATTTAGAGAATATATTGTATTTAAATATGGAACCTTTGTTGCAGAAAATACAGACAAAATTAGATAGCTGGAAAAAACTTATGTTAACTTTATGGGGAAAGATTAATATAATAAAGATGGTGGTGTCACATCTGTACCACCACGGTCCGGGGAAATAAGATCTGGGTCTCCGGACTACTGAGCCGCACCTTGTCCCCCCCTAGTGTGTGAACGTGGTATGTCTCCCCCATCACTAAATGATGTGCACCTGTGTCTCTTCCCTGTGTGTCTCTATAAAAGCCAGTCGAACCCGTAGAGGTTTGTCCGTTCACTGTTGTCACCACGTTTTGTTTTTGTTTAATGTCTCCTAAAACCCTCTGTGTGTGCGTGTCTCCTCCTCAGGGCTGAGCAGAGTCTGCAGGGTCGGGGTAAGGCCTGTATTCACGGGCATTTCGGATCAAAGTCAAGGTTGAGACACCAGGCACGTTCGCCATTAGAATCTCATGTGACTGCTGTTGTGTTTATGTGGAAGATGATCTGCCATGCTTGTGTGTAAACGTGCCCGCCTGCAGACCCAGCCTGAGGAGGCTCTCTAGGAGCAAGTTTTGCTTTGGTTTTCTTCGTTGACTTTTGTTATTTGTGATTTTTGTTGATTTCATGTCGAAGACTTTAATTAAGAAAAGAAAGTAAAAGAAAAAAATTATAATAAACATTGAAAACTGATCTTCACCAAGAAACCTGCATTTTGCGTCCTTTGAATAAACCCAGAAACATGACAGGTGGTAGTGCCACAGTTTAATTACATATCAGGAATGGTCCCTGTTACCATGCCACCTCAGATATATACACAATATAATGCTATGATTAAAAAAATGTTATGGGAAGGTAAAAGACCCAGGATTGGGGTAAATAAATTATGTTTGCCTAGAGACAGGGGAGGCTTAGCATTACCTAATGTAGAGCTCTATAAAATAGCATTTGAAATCTCTAAGCTTGCTGAGGATGAGGATTCAGATTTAGATTAGGTATTGATAGAACAACAACTTACTTTTCCTTTCAGGCCAATAGAGGCTTTTTCCCAAAATTCAGAGGGGGACTTACAACACCCAATGAACAACCCAATACTGCGTCATTCTAGAGAGGTGTGGAAAATTGCCCACAAAAAATGTCGGATTTCTTACTGGTCAACATTACTCTTCAGTATGGAATAACCCTCACATTAAAGTTGGTAAAAAGCCCTTGTTTTGGGGACAGTGGTTTAGAAACGGAATACGTACACTAAAGGATTTATTTAGTAATAATACGCTTTTGTCTTTTAATAATTTGAAAGAAAAATTTCAGTTAGAAGGCCGTGATCATTTCTGAAAATATTTACAAATTAGACACTGCTTGAAGGTAAAGGTTCCTATGGAACAAAATAAAAATGTTTTAGAAAATTTCTTTGAACTACCAAGACCAGAGGTGTCAAGTAACGAAGTACAAATACATTACTTAAGTAGAAATTTTGAGTATCTATACTTTACTTGAGTAATTATTTTTCAGCCGACTTTTTACTTCTACTCCTTACATTTTCACGCAATTATCTGTACTTTCTACTCCTTACATTTAAAAAAATAAAATACTCCTATTTTATTTCAGCTTGTCTTTAAAAAAACAAACAAACAACAAAAACATCCGGATAAATAAATCGCGCCATCCGGATGGAGCGAATTTGATTGTGGTTGGATGATGTAATGTTTGCATGTAGTTCTGTTCCAAGTTTTCTGTTCAGCATCCTGACTCTGACGTAAGCACGTAAGCACGTCGAGCGGGACGAGGTAACTAAGCGTGTGTAATCTGTCACTGGGCATGCGCATGATAGAACAAAAAAGTGAACGGCACATTCGCTAACAACTCCATTTGTCTATGTGATCTTTATTTTCTTCTATACCGAAGGACGTTACAGGTGAAAAGTATAAACATACCATTCCGACACCCTGTTGGTTGGTATGCGATCCATCGCACCTGCACATGACGTTACGTCACACACTCCAGCAAGGACGTTTGAATAAATTAGAATTTTCGGTTGATAACGTTGTGATAAGTAGACGAAGATGTCCGTGATAGAGACTCAAGATTCGAGCGAAATGTCACAACCAAGCACCAGCGAGGAAGGTAACAGCACCAGTAGGGTAACAGGAATGATATATATATATTTTTTTTATTTTTTTTTATTTTTTATTTTTTTAACCACTTGGATGAATCCTTCATTCTGACAGCACTAATGTTCATTGTAGACAACCATACAAGGGTAATAGTTACTAAGCCTGCCCTGGGTACACTAATTTTCTTGTATGTTGCCCTCACAGATTCCTGCAGCTAAGCTTGGATGTACATTTACATTTCAATAAAGGTTACCGATGACATGTCTCTGAAGTTTGACTTTTTGCACCATTAAAATACTTATAGGCAACTTATCTTCTTCTCCATAAAACATGTTAATGCTCAGTAGTACACATATACTCAGCAAAAAATGAAACGCCCCTTTTTCAGGACTGTGTATTTCAACAATAATGTTGTACAAATCCAAATAACTTTACAGATTTTCATTGTAAAGGGTTTAAACGATGTTTTCCATGCATGTTCAATTAACCATAATCAATTAATTTACATGCACCTGTGGAATGGTCGTTAAGACCTTAACAGCTTACAGAAAGTAGGCATTTAAGGTCACAGTTCTAAAAGACTGTGAAAAACACCCAAAGAAAGATTCCCAGGGTCCCTGCTCATCTGCGTGAACGTGCATTAGGCATGCTGCAGGGAGGCATGAGGACTGCTGATGTGGCTAGGGCAATAAATTGCCATGTCCGCACTGTGAGACGCCTAAGAGAGAGCTACAAGGAGACAGGAAGGACAGCTGATCAACCTTGCAGTGGAAGACCACATGTAACAACACCTGCACAGGATGGGTACATCCGAATATCACACCTGCGTGACAGGTACAGGATGGCCACAACAACTCCCCAAGTCACACCAGGAACACACAATCCCTCCATCTCACAGCAAGAACTGACAAATCTGGTCCAGTCCATGAGGAGGAGATGCACTGCAGTACTTCAAGCAGCTGGTGGCCACCAGATACTGACTGGTACTGACTGATTTTGAGCCTCCCTTCATTCAGGGACACATTGTGAAACATTTTTAGTTTATGTCTTATGATGTTAACTCTTTTAGTGTTCATACAAATATTTACACATTAAGTTTACTGAAAGTAAAAACAGTTGAAAGTCAGAGGACGTTTCTTTTTTTTGCTGAATATATATGGTTCTTTAATGTATTTGCATTGTACTAAAATGCATTCTTTTTCAATTGCCATATACAGTATCCCAAATCACTATGGCCGTTAAAAAATACAACAAAAAAACAACACATTTTTCTTTTTTTAATGAGGTGTTAGTGTACAGTAGTATATAGGCTCGTGGCACAGCCTAAGCTTTTATCCTTAATGCTTTTATAACATCTGGACCACCACAGCCTCGGGGAGTAAGATCCGGTTCCCCGGACTACTGAGCCATCACTTTGTCTCCCCCTGGTGTGTCTACGTGAGTACGTCTCCCCCTGTTATTATTTAATGAATGTCACCTGTGTGCCCTTTTTGTGTCTGTCTATTTAAACCAGCCGACCCCGTAGCCACCTGTCCGTCCACCCTCATTGTTAGTCGAGAGAACGCACACACCGAGATCACCAAGACCTACTATAAGCACTACTTCCGTATCCCTCAGGAAGCATCCACCTGAGGAGCAGCGACGCTGAATTCGTGGACTCTACAGAGAAAGAGAGAGAGTGACCTTTTGTCCTCCTTTTTGATTTACACAGAGTTTTGAACGTTCTTGAGTTTGTGTGCATAAAGAATAAAGGATTATCGTTTCAGCCTGCATCTGCGTCCGACTCGTGACTAACGGCGACATGACAGATGGACGGACCCCTCAGGGCGCAGCAGGCGTCCCGTTGCCTAGCGACGAGAACCCGATGCAATATGTGCGTATGCAGCAGAGGGAGATCGACGGCTTGGCACGAGCGGTGAGCGATCTCGCCCACTGTGTAAAGAACCTCGCTTTGCCTGGCTCGTCATCCGCATCTCCGTCACCTTCACGCGCAGTCCTCCCGGAACGGTATGCCGGTGATCCGGAGGGATTTAAGCGGTTTCTCCTCGCCTGTGAGCTGCATCTCGTGGATTATCCGAACCTGACGGAACAACAGAAGATCCGATTTGTCATCCAGCAGCTCACAGGACCCGCTATGGACTGGGCGGTGGCCGTGTGGCGCACAGGGGGGAGAGACACTTCCCGCTATGACCATTTCATTCAGGCGATGACGGCGGTGTTCAATCACCCTGACCAAGGACGCTCAGGGGAACAGAGGCTGATGAGGCTGCGACAAGGGAACCTGCCGGTATCGGAGTATGCCATCCAGTTCCGAGTCATGGCAGCTGAGAGTGGCTGGTGTGAGAGGAGCCTCTTAGCCCGGTTCCGCGACGGACTCCAACCGGAGATCCAACTGGAGCTCGCGTGCCGGGATACCGGCCTCTCCCTGGACGGCACCATCCACCTCGCCATCAAACTGGACCAACACCTGCGCAGCCAACGACAGAGACCACCCACCAAATCCTTCCCGGCGCGGACCTTGGAGCGGCCGCACCAGCCCCTTCCAGCCGCTAGGGACATGAACACATCCGAGCCGATGGAAGTGAGTACTTCCCGCCTCCCAGCCGCCGAGAGACGACGACGGCTTACGGCGGGATTATGTTTATACTGTGGGGGGAAAGGACATCACATCAGCGAGTGCCAGCTACGCAAAGTAACAACACACACACCTCATCGCACACATCACCCGTTCTGTTTGAGAGCACAATTATCTTTTAACTCATGTGTGTTATCTGTTTTCCCATTAATAGATTCTGGGGCGGCTGGAAATTTTATCTCTTCCTCTCTACTGTCCGCACTACGAGCTCCCGTGTCGAAGCTTCCATCCCCGATAACAATAAAGGCTCTAGATGGTAGTGATTTGGAACATTCTCCTATTAAATTAATGACAGCGCCCCTCCGGTTAACTTTCCCCGGTCATACGGAGGTATTAAAATTTTTTGTACTCCCCCAGTCGGACCATTCCGTCGTGCTAGGTCTCCCATGGCTTAGTGATCACAATCCCAATTTTGATTGGAATAAGTCTTGTGTCACATCCTGGTCCCCCCGATGCACTAAAACATGTACACCGCATACTATGACGGTTCAAACCACTACGATTGAAAGCCCGCAAGCCCAGATAAATATTAACATACCATCAGAGTATCAGCGGTTTAAAGAAGTGTTTAGTGCTAGGGCAGCTGCACGACTTCCCCCTCACCGTCCGTGGGACTGCGCGATAGAGCTGTTGCCGGGGAAAGCACCTCCTTGCTCGCGTGTCTATCCCTTGTCAGTGGTGGAAACCAGGGCAATGGAGGAATACGTGAGTGAGGCACTCCAGCAGGGGCTCATCAGCAGGTCCACGTCGCCCGCCTCGGCAGGTTTTTTTTTCATAGAGAAAAAAGGGGGGGGGATTACGCCCGTGTATTGATTATAGAGGACTCAATACAATAACAGTAAAATATAAGCACCCACTGCCCCTGGTACCGGCCGCGATCGACCAACTCCGAGGCGCTTCCATCTTCACCAAACTCGACCTCCGCAGCGCATATAACCTCGTTCGTGTGCGTAAAGGCGATGAATGGAAGACAGCGTTTAGCACAACATCTGGGCATTACCAATATAACGTAATGGCATAGGGTCTGGTAAACGCACCTGCGGTGTTTCAGGGGTTCATGAACGACGTGTTTCGGGATATGTTTAACCGTTTTGTTATAATTTACCTGGATGATATCCTGGTATATTCACGGTCATATTCGGAACACGTCCTTCATGTAACCGCCGTCCTTCGTCGTCTGCGCAAACACGGGCTCTATGTGAAGGCGGAGAAGTGCACCTTTCACTCCAAGGAGGTGGCATTCCTCGGCTATCACATAGGACCACGGGGGGTCGAAATGGAAATGTCCAAGGTCAAGGCGGTACAACAATGGCCGGAACCGACGACAGTTAAGGAGCTACAGAGATTCCTAGGGTTTGCCAATTTTTACAGGCGGTTTATTCGGGGCTTCAGTACGGTGGCAGCACCTCTCACATCACTCCTAGTAGGGAAACCGAAACGCCTTCGCGAGTTCCCAGCGGAAGCGCGAAATGCGTTTCATCGCCTCAAAATTGCTTTCACCACTGCGCCTATATTAAAATTACCCGACCCGGAGAAGCCCTTTATAGTAGAGGTCGATGCGTCTGAGGTAGGCATAGGGGCGGTGCTGTCACAACGCCATGGCCACCCTGAGAAACTCCATCCCTGCGCTTTCTTCTCTAGGAAACTAACACCTGCCGAGCGTAATTATGATATCGGTAACAGAGAACTGCTTGCAGTGAAGGCGGCGTTAGAGGAGTGGAGACACTGGCTGGAGGGCGCGAAACATTCTTTCACGGTACTCACAGACCATCGAAACCTGGAGTACCTCCAACAAGCAAAAAGACTCAACTCACGTCAAGCCCGATGGGCACTTTTCTTCACGCGTTTCCAATTTAAGATTACATATCGCCCCGGCTCTAAAAATATCAAAGCGGATGCATTATCCCGCTGTTATCCGTCGCCGGAACCCATTATCACTCCGGAACCCATTTTACCATCGTCACTCGTGGTGGCGCCGGTTATGTGGGATCTGGAATCGGAGATAGTTCAGTGGGCACGGTCCAACCCCGTGCCTAGGAGCTGTCCTCCGAATCGGACCTATGTACCGGAACCACTTCGTGAACGAGTGACGATAGAGACTCATACGAGTCTGGCATCTGGACACCCCGGCGTCATACGCACGTTTCACCTACTGGAACCAAAGTTCTGGTGGCCAAAAATGCGGGAAACCGTGAGAAAAGTTGTTTTGTCTTGCGCAGTGTGTGCCACTACAAAGAGCCCGCGTAGTCTACCCGTTGGAAAACTAACGCCCCTACCTATACCAAACAGACCGTGGTCCCATGTTGCAGTGGACTTTGTTACGGACCTGCCGGTATCGAAAGGGTACACTACTATCTTAGTGGTCGTAGATAGATTTTCTAAGAGGTGCAAATTCATCCCGTTTCGCTCTCTCCCGTCAGCCCTCCAGGTGGCAGAAACCCTTTTTTCCACAGTGTTTCGCTGCTATGGCATACCGGAAGATATAGTTTCCGATCGTGGTCCTCAATTTATCGCCAGGGTCTGGAAAGCGTTCTTCCAGAAGTTGGGGACCACAGTTAGCCTAACGTCGGGCTATCACCCCGAGTCTAATGGGCAGGCCGAGCGGACGGTCCAAGAACTCGGGAGGTATCTTCGGGCATACTGCAGCAGCCGACAGCACGAATGGGCAGACTGCTTAACCTGGGCGGAATACGCACAGAATTCACTGCGCCACTCCGCAACCGGCCTAACGCCGTTTCAGTGTATATTAGGTTATCAACCCCCGCTCTGTCCTTGGGATGCCACTCCCACCGATGTGCCCGTGGTGGATCAGTGGTTCAAAGAAGCGGAAAAAGTATGGGAGGATGCTCACACCAAGATCTCCCAAGCAGTGCAACGATTTAAAAGACATGCCGATAGACGGAGAAGGGAAAGTCATCCGCTCCAGGTAGGCGATCGGGTATGGCTCTCGACACGGGACCTCCGTCTTAACCTCCCTTGCAGGAAACTCTCCCCCAGGTTCATCGGTCCCTTCCCGATCACAGCACAAATTAACCCTGTTTCATATAAATTAAAACTCCCCTCTCACCTACGTATCCACCCTGTCTTTCACATTTCTCTCCTTAGGCCGGTGGTCCGGGGTCCACTGGACCAGGGAGCAGCGGAACCTGCACTCCCCGGAGCTGTGGAGATAGAGGGCGCCCCTGCATTTCGAGTCAGGGAACTAGTGGACTCACGGAGAAGGGGGGGGGCTCTACAATATTTGGTTGACTGGGAGGGGTACGGTCCGGAGGAACGGAGCTGGGTGCCGGCAAGGGACATCCTCGGTCAAGAACTGATCACTGAGTTCCACAGAGCACGGCCGGACCGCCCAGCGCCGCGTCCACCGGGTCGTCCCGCCCGCCGACCGAACCAGCAGACGGGGGGGTCATCACGCCCTCCGACAAGAGGCAGGGGGCGCCCTCGCCTTCCTCTGGAAGCCGGTTCTGGAGGAGGGGGTACTATAACATCTGGACCACCACAGCCTCGGGGAGTAAGATCCGGTTCCCCGGACTACTGAGCCATCACTTTGTCTCCCCCTGGTGTGTCTACGTGAGTACGTCTCCCCCTGTTATTATTTAATGAATGTCACCTGTGTGCCCTTTTTGTGTCTGTCTATTTAAACCAGCCGACCCCGTAGCCACCTGTCCGTCCACCCTCATTGTTAGTCGAGAGAACGCACACACCGAGATCACCAAGACCTACTATAAGCACTACTTCCGTATCCCTCAGGAAGCATCCACCTGAGGAGCAGCGACGCTGAATTCGTGGACTCTACAGAGAAAGAGAGAGAGTGACCTTTTGTCCTCCTTTTTGATTTACACAGAGTTTTGAACGTTCTTGAGTTTGTGTGCATAAAGAATAAAGGATTATCGTTTCAGCCTGCATCTGCGTCCGACTCGTGACTAACGGCGACATGACAGCTTTTTTTCCCCCTCATTTTACTTTTATACTTTAAGTAGTTTTGAAACCAGTACTTTTACACTTTTACTTGAGTAAAAAGCTTGAGTTGATACTTCGACTTCTAAAGAAGTCTTTTGAAACCCTAGTATCTATACTTTAAATCTAGTATCTAGACACCACTGACCAAGACCTATCCAAAAAACATCTAAATTTTACCAACTCTGTTTAAGGATCGATGACAATAACTGTGAAAACCTAAGATTGATTTGGCAGAGAGACACCGATAGCGACATAGATAAAGACACCTGGAAGAGAATTTTGTCCAACAGTGGAAAGTACATAAAAGAAGCAAGAGGCAAATTTATTCAATATAAGGTATTTCATACTGTAGGTATTATTACACACCAGTTAGACTTTTTAGAATGGGTTGTATGGAAGATAAAAAATGCTGGAAATGTAAAGAAGAAAATGGTACATATATGCATGCTCTATGGGCATGTTCAAAGATTCAACCTTTTTGGAAAGCTGTGTTAAAATATGTAGGAGAATGTTTGGGATTTGACATTCCATTATCACCTAGGATATGTTTGTTGGGAGATAAATCAGAGATCTTACAGATCAAAAACAAGGAGTTCTCTCTTATTACAGTGGGTGTAGTCACAGCAATACGACTGATACTTACATTTTGGAAAGATATTCAATGTCCTACAATTAAAATGTGGATTGAATTTATGACTGAGAGTGTATCATATGAAAAACTGATAGCCAAATTTAATCAAAATTATAAAGATGTGGACATATGGGAGAAATTTATTCAGACTGTGGTTTCAAAGGATGACTGATAATAGATCCATGTTTAGATTGTGACATGCTTAATCTGTTGTGCTCTACAGTGTTATCTCTGGTTATTACTCAGTAATCACCATTGTTGTGTTTACATTTTTATTTTTTTTATTTTATTATTTAATTTCTTTTTAGCTTTAGTTATTGTTTTTAAGTTATTGTTGTGTAAATAGTACATTAGCCTAGCTGTTGTTGGATTTTTGTACTTGTATATTATGTTTAAGAAAACCAATAAAAACTTGTCCAAAAAAAGTGTTTCTGTCATTGGTGTCATGGTTCTCTCCCACTGTATAAAGCACACACACGTCAACGCAAGTGCAGGAAAGTATAGTCTTTATTTTGTGCTTTGCCTCAAAAGAAAACGTCTCAGAGACTCTTCACAGTAATGAATATTAACCAGGCGTTCACTACGCTGATATCCAGGCGCGGTCTGCAGGCGGTTTAAACTCGAACTAAAATTCAACCAAGAATGTCATTTCGGAAAAACATAACAAAAAGGAAACAAAACTTCTCTGTGTCCTCAGAGGATATTACTTGGACGGCGAAGCTGTCTCGCTTCGCCTGACTTCGCCTGCAGATACCGCTTCAAACCTGGGGGGAGTAGAAAGACATACACATGTTAGTGAGTGGTAATACAACGGTGACCAGACAGTGTGGTGTGGGTTCGGCTGGGGTTAAATAGGGAGGCAGGTGAGGTGTGCGCAGGTGATCTGAGTTAGTTAATTGAGGTGAGTAATGACATACGTGGACACACTAGGGGGAGACAAAGCCACGGCTCAGTAATCCGGCGAGCCGGATCTTTCTCTCCGGGACTGAGGAGGCTCGGGCATGACACCACCCCCCCCCCCCCAGGACCGGCTACCTGAAGGGGAGGTGGGCGCTTCCCTCGTGTTACCAAAGGGGGGAGAGACCCACCGGCCTGATGGTATTGCCGGCGGGCGGGTCGACCCGGAGGGCGGGTGCGGGACGATCCGGCCGAGCCCGGTGAAACTCAGAAATGAGCTCAGAGCTTAGGATGTCCTTGGCTGGCACCCAGCTGCGTTCCTCCGGTCCGTACCCCTCCCAGTCAACGAGATATTGCAGGGAGCCCCCCCGCCTTCGGGAGTCCAATAACTGTTGGACTCTGAACGCTGGAGCGCCCTCGATCTCCACAGCTCCGGGGAGCGAAGGGTCTATGACACCTCCGTCCAGCGGCCCCCGTATCACCGGCCTGAGAAGAGAAACATGAAACACTGGGTTAATACGCATGTGTGAGGGTAATTTCAATTTGAAGGAAACGGGGTTAACTTGGGTGATGATGGGAAAGGGACCGATAAACCGGGGGGCGAGCTTACGACAGGGGAGGTTGAGAGAGAGGTCCTTTGTCGAGAGCCAAACCCGATCTCCTACCTGGAGCGGAGGACTTTCCCTTCGCCGCCTATCGGCGAATTGTTTGAACCGGCGAACTGCTTGGGAGATGTGGGCGTGAGCCCCCTCCCATACTTTTTCCGCTTTTTTGAACCACTCGTCCACCATGGGGATATTGGTGAGAGTGGCATCCCATGGACAGAGCGGTGGCTGATATCCGAGCACACATTGGAACGGCGTTAGGCCGGTAGAAGAGTGTCTTAAAGAATTTCGCGCATATTCCGCCCAAAATAAACAGTCTGCCCATTCGTGTTGTCGACTGCTACAATATGCACGTAGGAACCTCCCGAGGTCTTGAACAGTCCGCTCTGCCTGCCCATTAGACTCAGGGTGATAGCCTGAGGTTAGACTAACAGTAGTCCCCAATTTCTGGAAAAAAGCTTTCCAGAACTTAGCGATAAATTGGGGACCCCGATCTGAAACAATGTCCTCCGGGATACCGTAGTAGCGAAACACTGTGTTGAATAAGGCATCAGTCACCTGGGCGGCGGTAGGGAGAGAGCAGAACGGAATAAAGCGACAGCCCTTAGAGAAGCGATCTACCACTACCAAGACTGTCGTGTACCCTTTTGACACTGGCAAATCCGTGACAAAGTCCACCGCGAGGTGGGACCACGGTCTATTAGGTGTTGGTAAGGGCATTAATTTCCCAACTGGCAACCCTCGGGGACTTTTAGTGGCTGCACAAATAGCACAAGACGAAACGACTGTTTTCACTGTTTCGCGCATATTTGGCCACCAGAACTTTGGTTCTAGGAGTTTTAATGTTTTTGCCTCGCCGGGATGTCCGGATGAGATATTAATGTGGGCTTCCCCCGCCACTCGTTCCCGTAGTGCTTCCGGCACATAGGTTCGACCCGGGGGACAACCCGGCGGCACGGGGTCGGACCGTGCCTCTCGGGCTATCTCCGTGTCGAAATCCCACGTGATCGGGGCAACCACGAGTGACGGGGGGAGAATAGGCTCCGGTACCAATGGTCGGTCCGGCGACGCAAAACAGCGGGATAGCGCATCCGCTTTCAGATTCTTAGAGCCGGGGCGATATGTAATATGAAAATCGAAACGAGTGAAAAACAGTGCCCAGCGGACTTGACGAGGGTTAAGTCTCTTAGCTTGTTGGAGGTACTCAAGGTTCCGGTGATCGGTCAGTACCGTGAAAGGATGTTCTGCTCCCTCCAACCAATGTCGCCACTCCTCTAACGCCGCTTTAATTGCTAGCAGTTCGCGATTACCGATATCATAATTGCACTCGGCAGGTGTCAGTTTCCTCGAAAAGAAAGCACAGGGGAATAATTTCTCTGGGTGGCCATGACGCTGTGACAGCACCGCCCCTAGTCCTACCTCCGACGCGTCGACCTCCACTACGAAGGGCTTACTAGGGTCGGGAAGTTTTAATATAGGCGCTGATGTAAATGCTTGTTTTAGACGCTGGAAAGCGTGACGCGCTTCCAGCGTGAAGGTGGCTAAGCGCTTTGGTTTCCCTTTTAATAAATTGGTGAGCGGTGCTGCCAACGTACTGTAGCCCCTTATAAAGCGTCGGTAAAAATTGGCAAACCCAAGGAAACTTTGTAGCGCCTTTACTGAGGTGGGTTCCGGCCATTGTAGAACCGAACTGACCTTGGCGACGTCCATCTGAACCCCCAGTGGCCCTATGCGGTAGCCCAAAAATGCGACCTCCTTTTGGTGAAACTCACACTTTTCCGCCTTCGCATAGAGCCCATGTTCCCTTAGGCGACGGAGGACGGCAGTCACATGACTAACGTGCTCGTGATACGACCGCGAGTATATCAAGATATCATCCAGATACACTATAACAAAACGGTTTAACATATGTCGGAACACGTCATTCATGAACCCCTGAAACACCGCAGGTGCGTTTACCAGTCCATAAGCCATTACATTATATTGGTAATGTCCTGATGTCGTCTTCCACTCGTCTCCCTTGCGAACACGAACGAGGTTATAAGCGCTGCGGAGGTCCAGTTTAGTGAAGATGGACGCGCCGCGGAGCAGATCGATCGCGGCTGGTACCAGAGGCAGTGGGTGCTTATATTTTATTGTAATGGCATTGAGTCCCCTATAATCAATGCAGGGTCTGAGGCCCCCGCCTCTCTTTTCGATGAAAAAGAAACCAGCCGACGCGGGTGACGTGGAGCAACTAATGAGCCCCTGTCCGAGAGCCTCACTCACGTATTCCTCCATCGCCCTGGTTTCGGTCAGGGACAACGGGTAAACACGGGAGCAGGGCGGTGCTTTCCCAGGCAGGAGGTCAATAGCGCAATCCCACGGGCGATGAGGGGGAAGTCGTGCAGCTGCCCTAACACTAAACACGTCAGAAAATGCGGTGTACTCGGATGGCACGCGGGTAGATACTAGGGCGCGGGGGCTTTCGACTGTAGTAGTTTGGACCATTAACGGTGATGGTTGGCAGAATTTAGCACATCGAGGGGACCAGGATACGATGCGAGAGGCTGCCCAATCAAAATTAATGTTATGGACGCAGAGCCATGGGAGGCCCAGCACGACGGACTGACTCACCTGAGGGAGCACATAGAATTGTAGCTCCTCTGTGTGGCCGGGGAAAGTTAATCGCAGGGGCACGGAGAGCATATAAACTGGCGATTGATTTAGTGGTTTGCCATCCAGAGCTTTAATCGCGATCGGGGTTGGAAGCTTCGACACAGGAGCGTGTAGCGAGGAAAGAAGAGAAAGTGAGATGAAGTTCCCAGCCGACCCGGAATCTATTAAGGGGGAAACAGACACAACATAATCATTAAATGATACGGTGGCATCAACACAAAATGACTGCGTGGTGCGTGTGGGTGTGCATGAAGTTACTGTACTTTGGGTATAATAGGACAGTCCTTTATGAGGTGTCCTTCTCCTCCGCAATACAGGCACAGGCCTGTCGTGAACCGGCGGCGTCTTTCTTGCGCGGACAGCCGGGAGGTGCCCACGTCCATGGGCTCCGCGGCTGATTTCTCGTGCGACTCTGTAGGGCTCTTGGGGCGGTTGGGGCGTTGGCGCGGGTTGAGACTGCCCCCTGCCGTCCGTGTCGAGGGCTGCCGTCTTTGACTGCGGAGATGTTGGTCTAGTTTAATAGCCAGCTGGATACTGTCATCAAGGTCCATCTCTGCATCTCTGCAGGCCAGTTCCAGCTGGATGTCCGGATGCAGTCCATCACGAAAACGGGCGAGCAGGCTCTTCTCGCACCACTCGCTTTCAGCCGCCAGGATCTTAAAGCGGACAGCATATTCCGCCACGGTGGTTTGTCCTTGTCTTATTCTCAATAATTGTTGTTCTCCACTCCTTCCCTGATCAGGGTGGTCAAACACCGCGCGGAAGGCCCGTAAGAACCGCCCATAGTCGCACGTCTCCCGACCGCCCGCGCTCCACAGGGCCGTGGCCCAGTCCATGGCTGGCCCTGTGAGCCGTTGGGTGACGAATCTGACCTTCCCTTGGTCGTCCAGGTCCGGGTAATCCACGAAATAGAGCTCGCAGGCTAGAAGAAATTTTTTACATGCCTCGGGGTCCCCCGCGTAGCGTTCAGGGGGTGCTGCTCGTGGGGGGGATCGTGCGCGGCGTGGGGACCCCGCCGGGGGGGGTGACTGGCCCGTGGCGATGTCCCGGACACTATGAGCCAAGTCATTAATGGCTCGGGCCAGGCTGTCCATCTGTCCCTGCTGCCGGCGGATGTAATCCATCATGGGCAGTGTATCCCTCGGTAGGGGTGTTCCTGCTGCGTTTCGATGATTAGAGGTCTGGTCATCTGTCATGGTTCTCTCCCACTGTATAAAGCACACACACGTCAACGCAAGTGCAGGAAAGTATAGTCTTTATTTTGTGCTTTGCCTCAAAAGAAAACGTCTCAGAGACTCTTCACAGTAATGAATATTAACCAGGCGTTCACTACGCCGATATCCAGGCGCGGTCTGCAGGCGGTTTAAACTCGAACTAAAATTCAACCAAGAATGTCATTTCGGAAAAACATAACAAAAAGGAAACAAAACTTCTCTGTGTCCTCAGAGGATATTACTTGGACGGCGAAGCTGTCTCGCTTCGCCTGACTTCGCCTGCAGATACCGCTTCAAACCTGGGGGGAGTAGAAAGACATACACATGTTAGTGAGTGGTAATACAACGGTGACCAGACAGTGTGGTGTGGGTTCGGCTGGGGTTAAATAGGGAGGCAGGTGAGGTGTGCGCAGGTGATCTGAGTTAGTTAATTGAGGTGAGTAATGACATACGTGGACACACTAGGGGGAGACAAAGCCACGGCTCAGTAATCCGGCGAGCCGGATCTTTCTCTCCGGGACTGAGGAGGCTCGGGCATGACAATTGGATAGATACTTACAATGGGTTACAAGGTTACTAACTAAGTGCTGTCAGTCAGCCACAGTTGAGGAGGGGATTTTTTTAGTCCAAGTACTTAGGAAAAAAAATATGTCTTGCGTCGTCATTTAAAGTCAAAGACTCTATATGGACACCTAGAGGAAGTTCATTCCACCTGCTAGGTGCCAGAACAGAAAATAGTCTAGATGAATGTCTCCCTTGATCCCGGAGAGATGGTGTGAACAGGCGAGCAGCGCTGGAGGATCGGAGGGAATGTGATGCGGTGTGTGGTGTGATTAGAGCTGAGAGGTAAGTGTGTGCTGGGTAAGTTTTAGCTTTGTAGACAAGCATCAGGGTTTTGAATTTGACGTGGGCAGCTACAGAAAGCCAGTGCAGGGTGTGGAGAATCGGGGTGATGTGGGAGAACTTGGGAATGCTGAAATCAAGACGTGCAGCTGCATTCTGGATCAGCTGTGGAGAATGAATAGTAGACAGAGGCAGGAGTAAGTTTCAGTAGTGCAGTCTTGAAATAACAAGGGACTAAACAAGCCTATGTAGCCTGTGAAGAAAAAAAATGGATGGATTCTTTTGATGTTGTAAAGAAGAAAGCGATAAGAGTGAGTAAGTTTAGCAATGTGTGCGGAAAATGACAGATGATTGTCCACACTTACCACAAGATTGCGACCAGTGTCTGATTGTTGTCCAGGGAGATCACAAGATCTTTACTCAGATTGAACATCAGCCGATGAGCTACCATCCAGGATGAGTACAGATAAGTTGCGTGTCATCTGCATAACAATAGTATGAAAAGCCACGCGATGATATGACCTTACCAAGAGACCGGGTATAGAGGGAGAACAGAAGAGAACCAAGTACTGAACCCTGTGGGACACCAGTAGAGAGTCTGCGTTGGCAGATGTGGATCCTTTTCCTGTCACCACATTAGACCTGTCTTCTAGGTAGAAAGCAAACCATTGCCACGCTGTTCCACAGATTGCAAAGCTTGTAGATATAGAAAATAGAATTTTGTCTTTCACCCTGTCAAATGCAGATGACATGTCCAGGAGGACTATTACAGATGATAGTTTAGGTAATCTAGCAGTATGGAGGTGACTGACAGATGGCAGTCTCTATGGAATGTTCCACTTTGAATCCTGATTGGTTGGGACCATTAAGGTTGTTCTATGAGAGATAAAGAAACATCTGGTTATAAACAGTCCTTTCAAGAATTTTGAAAATAAAAGAGAGAACAGTACATATTTTGGCCATTAAAGGAGTTCCTGGGAGGCCGGCATTTTCAAATGTAAAGCAGGTAGTCCAATCATGGCCCCAGCATCTTGAAAAGATTTTCTACCTTGATGGTATCCAAGCACTACTCAAATGCTGTGCTTGGTGCTTTAGTGTAGCAGGGGATTTAATAGAGAAATAAAGATTTTTATTCTTGTGACTGTGTTCTGTTATTCTGCACAAACAAAAGTTCTGGTTTGATTTAAACACATCTCGTTCAATTAATAATTTCTTCACTCATACTTTAGTAAAAGCCTAATACAGTCCCGATGAAAAGTTTAAGACCACTTGAAAAATTGCAAAAAATATGGGAGTGAGACAAAATATTTTTTGAGCATGCAATTTAATGAAAACAACAATTAAACTGAAACAGGGTGTTTTACAGCTGATCAAAAGTTTAGGACCACACTTCCAAAAAACCCATAAACACCGCCAAAAACAGAAATCAAACTTCCAAGCATGAACTCAGTAATGAGTAGCTCCACCGTTATTGTTTATCACTTCAATAATTCGTTGCGGCATGCTTGATGCAAGCGTTTCCATGAGGTGAGTGGGAACATTTCTCCAAGTGGTGAAGACAGCCGCACGAAGGGCATCTACTGTTTGGAACTGTTGTCCATTTTTGCAAACTTCTCTTGCCATATATCCGCAAAGGTTCTCAATTGGATTTAGATCAGGGGAAGACGCAGGATGGGCCAAAAGAGTGATATTCTCCTGGAAGAAGTCCCTTGTCCTGCGGGCATTGTGTACTGTAGCGTTGTCCTGTTGAAAAACCCAGTCGTTACCACACAGACGAGTGCACTAAGTCATGAGGAATGCTCTCTGCAACATCTGGACATAGCCAGCGTTTGTCGCCCCTGCACTTCCTGAAGCTCCATTGTTCCACTGAAGGAAAAAGCACCCCAGACGATTATGGCGCCCACTCCACTGTGGCGCCTACAAAACAATTTCAATTACACTGCGTTCCAAATTATTACGCAAATGATATCTTTCTCTGATTTTCATAATTAGTCAATGCAAATGACAGTCAGTATAATTTTCATGTCATCAACCGTATAATAAAAATTTTATTGAACAAACCTCCTAATGATAATATTAAAAAAAAAAATACAAAAATAAAAATAAATAAAAACGCACTGTTCCAAATTATTATGCAAAACACAGTTAAAACATTTTATAGGTTGTAAAGAACTGAAAATAGGCTTTTGTTGAATTTGCAGCATTATGAGGTCATATTTAGTGAAATCAAAAGTTATTTAAATCAAAAACATCCTAACAGGGCATGTTGCGTCTTAACATAGGACCCCTTCTTTGATATCACCTTCACAATTCTTGCATCCATTGAACTTGGGAGTTTTTGGACAGTTTCTCCTTGAATGTTTTTACAGGATGTCAGAATAGCCTCCCAGAGCTGCTGTTTTGATGTGAACTGCCTCCTATCCTAGATCTTTTGCTTGAGGATGCTCCAAAGGTTCTCAATGGGGTTCTCATTGTTATGCATGAAGATTTTGCTACAAAAGGGACGGTTCTTCTTTTTGTACCATGGAAGAAAGTCAAAAACTCTATATACTTTGCCGAGGTCATTTTCACACCTTCAGGAACCCTAAAGGGGCCTACAGTACCAGCTCTCTCCCCATGATACTGGCCCAAAACAAGACCCCACCACCTCCTTGTTGACGTCACAGCCTTGTTGGGACATGGTGGCCATCCACCAACCATCCACTACTCCATCCACCTGGCCCATCCAGGGTTGCACAACACTCATCACTAAATAAGACTAGTTTTCATGTACACTACCGTTCAAAAGTTTTAGATCACTTTCTAACTCCATGATGGTTCCTGATTTTTATTTCTTTCTACATTGTAAAGGAATGCTGAAGGCGTCCAAAACATGCATTAATCTCCTTTGAACAGTTGATATTGAGATGTGTCTGCTACTTCTGCTCTGTAAAGACTTCATAACGCCTCTAATCTTAGGTGCTGTTAATTGGTAATTTTTCAGGCTGATAACTCTAAATGAACTTCTCGTCTGCAGCAGAGGTAGGTTTTGGTCTCGCCCTCCAGGGATGGCCTTCATGAGAGACAGTTTCATTATGGTGCTTGACGGATTTTTCAAATGCACTTGACTTAAATACTGTTCTTGCACGAACTATTACAGAAAGGCTGACCTCTGTGTCTTAAAATAACAACTAATAACTGTTGTTTTTGTTGTTGTTACGTAATTACCTAATCCCATATGTGTTATTTTATAGTTTTGAAATCCCCAGTATTGTTGTAGAATGTAGAAAATAAATCACTAAACAAAAACAAAGATATTTGCAAGTGATCTAAAACTTTTGAATGGGACTCCAGAGGCACCAGCAGTTTCAAATACCTGTTTGCTGCTTTGTAATGGTCTTTTTTGCAGCTGTTCTCTTAATCCGATGAATTTGTCTGGAAGAAACCTTCCTCATTCTGCCTTTATCTGCATGAACCCGTCAGCCACAAACATCTTCACAGTATGATGATCACGCTTAAGTTTTCGGGAAATATCTAATGTTTTCATACCTTGTCCAAGGTATTGCACTATTTGACGCTTTTTGGCAGCAGAGAGATCCTTTTTCTTTCCCATATTGCTTGCTTAATAATGTGCACTTCTTCAGTGCTTTTAATTGGTGACCTTTAATTGGTCTTATACCAGGCAGCACGGTGGTGTAGTGGTTAGCACTGTCGCCACCTCCAGGGTCTGGGTTCGATTTCCCGGCCAGGCTCGATTCCCGTCTCTGTGTGCATGGAGTTTGCATGTTCTGCCCGTGCTTGGTGGGTTTCCTCCGGGTACTCCGATTTCCTCCCACAGTCCAAAGACATGCAGATTAGGCTAATTGGCGTTCCCAAATTTACCATACTGTGTGTGTGTGTGTGTGTGTGTGTGTGTGTGCTCTGCGATGGATTGGCACGCTGTCCAGGGTACCCTGCCTTGTGCCCAGAGTCTCCTGGGATAGGCTCCAAGTCCCCGCGACCATAATACAGGATAAAGCGGTATAGAAGATGAATGAATGAATGAGCTTATACCTTCTACATGTAGCCTTCTACATGACTACAATGCCCATTCCAAATATAAACCTCAAACTACTGAGATTAATTCAACCAGCTTATTCTTCAGGTCTGGTGTATCCAAACATTTGTTGTTGGGGGCTACATGGGGAGGGGGAAAAAACTGTTACATATTTTTCATTATAAATACTGTGTTTTAGTTCAGCTCTGTAGTTGAGATTTATCCACTTTGTGCAGAAACAGAGTAAATAAAGATTTCACTCACCAATTTATAATTTGAGTTGGAGCAGTGATGCCAGTTGTCCTGGATCATAGTCAGGTCTTGTTTGACATCATATGTAAAATATGTTTGTCTAGTACAAGTACACATGAACTCAAACAAATGAAAAGCTAAGATATGTGCTTGGTTTCAGTGCACTTGTCACAAGTGAATCCACATGCTCTACCTGACACTTTTTGGATGACAAGTTGTTTTGTTATTGTGTTTCTTGTAGGACTGATGTCATATCTATTAATTTTCTCGGCTGGATATTATCTTTATCTCACCCTCACCCTTCAGCACATTATAATGTCCACTGAAAGCACTCTAAAGAAATCTAAAAAACAAAATGCAAAATGCATTATGATTGCAATCAAGATAGATAAAGCTAAGAAACCTGTGGAACAGTGTAATTTATTTCATTATTATGATATAAATGCCATAGATCATGGGCGTGTTTGCTTTCTGGGGCGTCTGGTATAAGTATCAGGATATGAAAGCTGAAATCTTGATTAATCGTCTCAAATTCATCTTTTGAGTTTAAACTCGGTTTCCTCCGGGTACTCCGGTTTCCTCCCACAGTCCAAAGGCTAATTGGTGTTCCTAAATTGCCCGTAGTGTGTGATTGGGTGTGTGAGTGTGTGTATGTGTGTGTGCCCTGCGATGGATTGGCACCCTGTCCAGGGTGTACCCCGCCTAGTGCCCGAAGTCTCCTGGGATAGGCTCCAGGTCCCCCGCGACCCTGAACACAGGATTAAGCGGTATAGAGAATGAATGAATGAATGAGTTTAAACTCTAATGTTTCCAGTGTGTAGCAAAAATGAAAATAATGGCATTGCTGTTCATATTTTTTTGGAAGGACATAAGTTTGAATTAATGTACAGGTCCAACATAATACTACCTCAATAACTACAAGGTAAAGCTCGGTGCTTATAAAGATGTTACTCCCTGCCAGCTTAAACCAGTCTGGCCATTCTTTTCTGACCTTTCTCATAAACAAGGTCTTTCCACCCACAGAACTGCTTGAATGGTCCTGTTTTAGTGTAAACTCAAGCTTAAAAACTCGACTTTCATATTGAGATGTGACAATGAAATTGAGGATACGCTCTATGGTGAAATATTTGTGAAGCCGATCACCTGTTTTTAAACCCCCCCAACCCCCACCCCCAGATTCAGGCCCTATTGCAGTAATAATGACCTTCACTCTTATGGGAAGGCTTTCCACTAGATTTTGCAGCATAGCAGTGGAGATTCGTTGGATGCCCTGGAGATGGTGTTTCAGTTCTTCCACTTTGACCTTGTAAACTAGGTCCTTAAGCAGTTTGCTTTAAGCCCCTGGTGTTTGGTTTGTTGAAACAGGTTTAAGTAAAGGAAAATGTAATATGATATAGCAAACAAAGACATCTAATGTAATTGTGTAGGGGAAAACACAATCATAGGGGTACAGTGATCAGACGGTTCCATATGCTTTTGGAAATATACTGTAGACTCTGTTCAACTAGGTAACATCTGATGGCAGCTGTTTGATTAAAAAATATTTTAATTGTAAATAATTTAGCAAACTGCATACTCCCTTCACTTTAATTTTATGATTTGTGTTGTTTCAATCTGTGACATTGAAAAAGTATTTGCTCTTTCCTCATTTTATTTTTTGACCCTTTTCAGGCTTATACATGTCAGTTACTGAACTTTGTTTCTCATGTTTTCGTGAAATCCCTTTGATCATGTTGCCTTTTTAAAGATCTTTTAGTGTGCTTCACTTTGTCAGATAGAGTTTATTTCTTGATTTGATACTGATAGTAACAGAGGTGTCAAGTAACAAAGTACAAATACTTCGTTACCTTACTTAAGTAGAAATTTTGGGTATCTATACTTTACTGGAGTAATTATTTTTCAGCCGACTTAATAGAAACTTAAGATTCGAGCGAAATGTCACAACCAAGCACCAGTAACAGCACCAGGAAGGTAACGGTAATTATATATATATATTTTTATTAATCACTTGGATTAATCATTCATTCTGACAGCACTAATGTTTATTGTAAAAAATCAAACAAGGGTAATTGTTACTAAGCGTGCCCTGGGTACACTAATTTTCTTGTATGTTGCCCTCACAGATTCCTGCAGCTAAGCTTGGATGTATATTTACATTCCAATAAAGGTTACTGATGACATGCCTCTGAAGTCTGTCTTTTTGCACTATTAAAATACTTATAGGCAACTAGTTATCATATATTCTTTTCCATAAAACAGGTTAATGCTCAGTAGTGCACATATATGGTTCGCTAATGTATTTGCATTGTACTAAAATGCATTCTTTTTCAATTGCCATATACAGTATCCCAAATTCAATTCAATTCAATTCAGTTTTATTTGTATAGCGCTTTTAACAATTGACATTGTCTCAAAACAGCTTTACACAATCAAAAGAATTATTTAAGTTTGTATGGAATGTGAATGTGTATGAATCAAAATGTTCAGATATTCCCTGGCGAGCAAGCCCGAGGGCGACAGTGGCAAGGAAAAACTCCCTGAGACGGTAATAGGAAGAAACCTTGAGAGGAACCAGACTCGACAGGGAACCCATCCTCATCTGGGTGAAACAGATAGCAGGAAATTATCTGCATTTATACAGTGTTAAGTGTTAGGTTCAGCTATAATAGTTGATGTTAATTGATGTTATAATACTTGATGTAAAATGGAGTCCAGTAGTTATTCGAGACTCAGATAGACTTGTAGAAAGGTCCAGTCCTGAACTATCGAATTGTCAAGTCCTCAGAGAAACAGCTGACCACACCAGTCGAGGCCAGAACCATCTTCTAAGTAGATAGAATCATCCCCAGACACCAGACGCATCCTAAAGAGACACACGGGGCATCCATGCGATGAGACCTCCAACCAGAAACCGGGCACCAGGATGGACCAGACAGGTCCGGAGGGCAGAGGGAGTCTGGATCACTGGCAGCTCAGGAACCACATGTGTAGCTCGACAGAGAGAGAGAGAGAAAGAGTGAAAGGGGGAGACAGGGGGAGAGAGGAAAGAGAAAGAGGGGGAGGAAGAGAAGAGGAGGAGAGATTGCAATTAGGTATGGTCACAGTCACAATGTCTAATGTGAATGTATATTTACTGTAGAGTGCAAGCAGGGACTCCGGCAGGACTAACTATGACAGCATAACTAAAAGGGAGAGCCAGAAGGAAACACAAACATGAGGGGGAACTGATCACTATGGCTTTTAAAAAATACAACAAAAAAACAACAACACATTTTTCTTTTCTTTTTTTTTTAATGAGGTGTTAGTGTACAGTAGTATATAGGCCCGTGGCACAGCCTATGCTTTTATCCTTAAATGCTTTTTCCCCCCTCACATTACTTTTACTTTTATACTTTAAGTAGTTTTGAAACCAGTACTTTTACACTTTTACTTAAGTAAAAAGCTTGAGTTGATACTTCAACTTCTAAAGAATTCTTTTTAAACCATAGTATCTATACATCTACTCAAGTAATGAATGTGAATACTTTTGACACCACTGGATGGACACCCATCAGGCATGGGTGTAGCGAATGAAATTTAACTTAACTCTAGCTAAAATTAAAGTTCATTCATGGCTTCCTTTTACCACTGATTTTTACTTCTGACATAGTTTTATGAAATTACTTTTTCACATACATCTAAGGCCAGGTAGGTTTGGACAGATTTTTTATTTTAATAACTGAAATCAATATTGAAAAACTGCATTTTGAATTAATTCGGGTTATATTTGTGTAACATTCAAATTTGTTTGATGATGTGAATCAATAAAGTGTGTCAAATATGCAAAATAAAACAGGATCACATACTTTTTCACGGTGCTGTATATCATTTAAAGGACTTTATTTACTTGCTTGCCTCGTTATGTTATTAGTTGGTTTGCTTACCATGTTATGCTTTCTTACAGTGTCAGATCTTTAATTTAATAATTTAATGTGAATAATTTTAAATAATAATTTAACTAAATTTAATAAAGAAACCACCTGATCACTTGCCTGCCTTTGTAATTATTCAGCAAGCTTGAAGTTTTTGTGTAAGAAAAAAGCATTTCTCTATTTAATTATTAATCTAATGAAATATGTGTATATAATATATATTTATAATTTGTATAGTTATATTATAAGATTTTATTATACATATATATAAATTTTATAATATATATTTTATATTATATTATTATTAAAACATTATCATATTTAATTGTTTATATTAAACTATTCATTCTATATGCATATACACTATTATTTTATTTAAATTAAAAAAAAAAAAAAGGAAATGCATTTCTCTATTTTGTCCTCCTCGGGTTGCCGTAGACTCACTCGAGACGCAGCAAAACATGTGAGTTGTAGCTACTTGTGTCTCTGAGACTCATAATTCAGTTTCAGCTTCAGTGAATGAAGGTACGTTCTTACAGAAATGATTTTAATAATCCTGCCATGTTTGCGTTGTTTAATAAGGTATTTTAAATTAGTCTGAAAAGTTTAGCTAGCAACCATAGCCACGTTACAGTGCTGTTAGCTTTTAGCCTTGTGGTAAGTGCAGCTAAATGACTGTGATAAATGCTTCTCTCACATTACTTAGGATCTAAAGGACCTTGGTTGATCTGAAAGCTGACCTTCTCCAGGGTGTGGCACAGACTGGCAGCTTTAAACAAGGCTCGTCTCAGCAGATATAACACCAGCTTCATTGAAGACTTGCTTGCAGAGCCTCAGGTAAGTTGCTCATTTTGATGACTAAGGATCTAGCCTATAATACTATTAATACAACTAGCAGATCAACTTGTGTAAACAAAACTATGACATAAATCAAATATTGTTTAATTTCTGTATAACCTTAATGATCACTGGAGAAAAAATAAACTTCCAACCTGTATTGAACTAAGTAAGATAAGACCCTTCTGTTGGATAATTATTACTGCAGTGATTAATATGTTTCATTTGTCATCAAGTTATTTAACCCTAACTGATGCAGTGAGTACCTTCTCAGTTCTTAACAACCATGTAATATGTGGAAAAGATGTTTATCTGTTTCAGATGGGTTGAATTACTGCCCTGCATCAAGCAAAGAAAACAAAGACCTGGTTGTTTTGTTTTTGGGGCGTTTGGGTTAAACCTATCCATTTCAAGTGGATTTTATATTCGTTTTTATACCTGTGCAATAAAAGTGACATCATCGAAAGTTAAAAGAAAAATCTAAAATATTGGCTTATTCAAATAACACGTCTGTATATTTACTGGAGCAGCTGAAAAACTGCTGAAAGAACATATTTTATTTAAAGATATATAGGGTTAATCAGTGTATTTTCAGAATTTATTTATTTTGTGATTGAAATTGTTAATCTGTTCGGAAATATTTTGGGTGATATTTCAAGCATTTAGATTCAGAAGGAAGAATAATAATTTAACATCTCTAGTTTAAATATTCTTCCCACTCCCAAAAAAAACACCTTAGTTTAACTAACCAACTGTTAAGGGCCTTCCACTGATTTTCAGAATTATCAGATGGCATTAACCTGGCATCAAGTTATTTAACCCTAACTGATGCAGTGAGTTGCTTCTGATTTCTTTAAGAGTTATTCAATGCATTATTAAAACCTGAATGGATTGTGCTGTCCCATCATCTTCGAGGAAGAAATGTGGTCCGATTGACACTGCCAGGATTCATCAAGCTTAAATTGTGAAAAAGTGATTCAAGGAGCATGAGACATCATTTTCACACATGGATTAGCCACCACTGAGTCCAAATCCCATTCAGAATCTTTGGGATGTGCTAGAAAAGACTTTATGCAGTGTTCTGACGCTCCCATTATCAGTGCAATTATGCAATGGAAGTTTGGACGGAAATAAATATTGTGAAATTGCATAAGCCTTTTGCATGACAGATGTACGTCGTAATCAAAGCAAGAGGCAGTCAAACAAAACAGTAGAGTGTATGACATTTTTTTGATTGTGTAGTGTGTATTGCTAAGGTAGTCTGGTCAGTCTTTTTGTAAACAGCAAGCTGCATTGGCAGAAGTTGTTTAATTTACTTGGATTACTTTGAGTAAAAGTAGTGCTGCACAATTAATCACATAAACATTTAAATTGTGTTATGAACCAGTGCAATTATCTAATTGCAAAAGGCTGCTCTTTATTACCAGTAAGGCATGTATAGTCAGGAATTTGTGTAACATTGTAATTTGTGTAACACTTAAATTTTAAAGTGTAATTTAACAAACATCCTCTGATCATTTGTGCCATTATTTGCTGATAGCCTAGATAAATTGAATATACTGTTTAGCATTGTCGACATACATACACTTACATAGCAATAGCAAGATATATCTAAATGATAGTAAAGTGATATTTTTTTTTCTTTTCATTATTTATTCTTTTTTATTAAATTGTGTAACCCTAATTAAAATGATGACTGTCGTCAGCTTTTCAACAGAAACCGTCAGTCAGTCAGGTATACAGGAGCGCTGTATGTGGTTGCAACAGACAACAAACACAGGAAGTTTATTATTGAAACTGGAGTGACATCAAATACTGTACAACCCAGACAGGTTTTTTTTAGTGTATGTTAGAATCAGAGATGTTACTGTTATTTACAAGAGATATCGAGACTTGACTTGGACTTGGGTTTTATTACTGGCAAACATCTCTGATATACAATGCCGAACAAAAAAGTTGGTATATTTGAAGGATCAAATTATTTTCCTGCATCAACCAATGAGAACAATTTAGGAGGTCTGAAAAGACTGTAACTCGATTAAGAACTGCTAAACACATTATTACAAAACAAAACTTAACAGTAGAAATCATAGTTATGTAGTAAAAGTAAGAGCATTCCACACACACAGTGCAACTCGAAGTCCAGTAGTCCATCCAATGGAAAATAAGGATTCATGAGCTCTGCAAATGCAACCTTACCTTATGTACTATACTATATTATTAGGCATAGGTATGACTGAGACATACAGATTAATGTACAGTGCAAAAATGTGCATGTACAGTCTTAATGTGTGTACTGGTAACATTTCAAAATGAGAGCACACAATCTATCTTTTGTCCTTAAGGCAATATTCATTACAAAAATATCATAAATTATCAAAACAAAAGAGGACATTTATTTATTTATATATTCTCTCACGACCATATTTGTAAATCAAGTGATCAATGTGGGAATAATTTTTAATCTGTTATATTTAAATTGTTTGTTTACTACATGGTCGAGTTTCTTCTTCCCTTCCAGTGAATATGGCAGATCAGCTCCCCTCCATTGCTCGAGATGCTGTTTTGAAAGAGAGTGGCTCTCTCCCAGAAGACATGCCGCAGATCAGAGGTTATGATTTTAATCAGGGAGTCGACCACAGAGCTCTGCTGCAGTCCTACCTCACCACAGGTTTCCAGGCTAGCAGTTTTGCCATGGCTGTACAGGAGATCAATAAAATGGTGAGTTTAAAAAGTTTTTAATTTTTCCTCTTTGCTTGTAACTGCTTGGTTTATCTTCTCTTTGCAAAACCGTATTTGATACACAAGCATCTTAAAAAAATAAAATGGATAATTTAATATCATTAAAAGATGTTTGACATGATTTCATTTACAACATTTGGCAGATGCCCTTATTCAGAGTGACTTAAATTGTATCTCATTATACATCTGAGCAATTGAGGGGTAAGGCCTTGCTCAAGGGCCTAACTGTGGTGCTGGGGTTTGAACCTGGGATCTTTCAATCCGTATTCAAAGCCTTAATCACTGAGCGGCCCCGATATACTTCATTACATTTTTTTTTTTTTAATGAAGAACAAATTATCTAAACAAAGTAAGCATGTATATGTGACTGCCATTCAGTAATGTCGTTTAGGAAGGGCTGATTAATGTTTTTATTGTGATATGTCATATTTTTTTTTAAGATTGCCAGACGACTAGAGCCGGTGGAGGAGCAGGAACACACCTGTGAATCTCAGCAAAAAGGATGCACCATCTTCTTAGGCTATACATCCAACCTCATCAGCTCCGGTGTCCGTGAGACCATCCGCTACCTAGTCCAACATAAAATGGTAGGAAACAGTTTTTTATTTTTTATTTTTTTTAAGTTATCTATTTAGATTAATCTCTGTTTTTGCTCATCACCTTGCTATTCTGTGTGGTAATGCAGGTGGATGTGGTAGTGACAACAGCAGGAGGGATTGAGGAAGATCTTATTAAATGTTTGGCTCCCACCTATCTGGGTGAGTTTAGCCTTCCAGGAAAAGAACTACGACAGAGAGCCATTAACAGGTGAGAAATTAACTAAATAATAGATTTATTTGCCAGGACCTAGTTGCCACCTGACAAGCTTGATTAAGCATGAGCCAAAGGTCTGTTGTTATTCTACAAACCGGATCCCAAAAAAGTTGGGACACTAAACAAATTGTGAATAAAAACTGAATGCAATGATGTGGAGATGGCAAATGTCAATATTTTATTCAGAATAGAACATAAATCACGGAACAAAAGTTTAAACTGAGAAAATTTATCATTTTAAGGGAAAAATATGGTGAATCAAAATGTCATGGTGTCAACAAATCCCAAAAAAGTTGGGACAAGGCCATTTTCACCACTGTGTGGCATCTCCCCTTCTTCTTACAACACTCAACAGACGTCTGGGGACCGAGGAGACCAGTTTCTCAAGTTTAGAAATAGGAATGCTCTCCCATTCTTGTCTAATACAGGCCTCTAACTGTTCAATCGTCTTGGGCCTTCTTTGTCGCACCTTCCTCTTTATGATGCGCCAAATGTTCTCTATAGGGCAAAGATCTGGACTGCAGACTGGCCATTTCAGTACCTGGATCCTTCTCCTACACAGCCATGATGTTGTGATTGATGCAGAATGTGGTCTGGCATTATCTTGTTGAAAAATGCAGGGTCTTCCCTGAAAGAGATGACTAGATGTTGTTCTAGAAGCTGAATATATTTTTCTGCATTGATGGTGCCTTTCCAGACATGCAAGCTGCCCATGCCACACGCACTCATGCAACCCCATACCATCAGAGATGCAGGCTTCTGAACTAAGCGTTGATAACAACTTGGGTTGTCCTTGTCCTCTTTGGTCCGGATGACATGGCGTCCCACATTTCCAACAAGAACTTTGAATCGTGACTCGTCTGACCACAGAACAGTCTTCCATTTTGCCACACTCCATTTTAAATGATCCCTGGCCCAATGAAAACGCCTGTGCTTGTGGATCTTGCTTAGAAATGGCTTCTTCTTTGCACTGTAGAGTTTCAGCTGGCAACGGCGGATGGCACGGTGGATTGTGTTCACTGATGATGGTTTCTGGAAGTATTCCTGAGCCCATTCTGTGATTTCCTTTACAGTAGCATTCCTGTTTGTGGTGCAGTGTCGTTTAAGGGCCCGGAGATCACGGGCATCCAGTATGGTTTTACGCCCTTGACCCTTACGCACAGAGATTGTTCCAGATTCTCTGAATCTTCGGATGATATTATGCACAGTTGATGATGATAACTGCAAGTCTTTGCAATTTTTCGTTGGGTGACACCTTTCTGATATTGCTCCACTATCTTTCTGCGCAATATTGTGGGAATTGGTGATCCTCTACCCATCTTGGCTTCTGAGAGACACTGCCACTCTGAGAAGCTCTTTTTATACCCAATCATGTTGCCAATTAACCTAATTACTGTTAATTGGTCTTCGTTATGCTCAAATTTACTTTTTCCAGCCTCTTATTGCTACTTGTCCCAACTTTTTTGGGATTTGTTGACACCGTGAAATTTGGAATCAGCATATTTTTCCCTTAAAATGATACATTTTCTCAGTTTAAACTTTTGTTCCGTAATTTATGTTCTATTCTGAATAAAATATTGACATTTGCCATCTCCACATCATTGCATTCAGCTTTTATTCACAATTTGTTTAGTGTCCCAACTTTTTGGGAATCCGGTTTGTACATGATGTACAGCTGTGCACTGTACATAGTCTTGGGCATCTCAGTTTTTTTTCTTTTGGTACAACTTTGTCATACTGTACATATTTATTTTATGACTTCATTACGTCAGTACAAAAAACATTTATGATTTCAAAACTTTAATATTTTCTATCTGTTTTTCTTTACATTCTACTTGTTTCTGAACTAGACCACTTGAAAGGGATTGTGTCACATTAAAAATATTTTTTTCAGTCAATATAACTGGGCTTACATTGATGAATTAAAAACCAAAGATTTCCAAGTTGATTTTTTTTTTTATATTTACATGATAAATGAGTGGATCATTTTTTGATAATTGGCAGGTTTTCTTCCAATAATTTCTGTAACAGCCATGTCAAGCATTCCAACACATTGTCATAGCAGTAGGTTTGTTTCAATGCAATGGGAGATATAAATCGTATATGCACACTCACTAGGATGTAAAATTTTAATTATAAATAAATTATAAACTGTCAAAGCATGCCAAACCAACACATGGGGATGTAATTCTAACTTAAATTCAGTTGTATTTGTATAGCACTTTTAACAATTGTCATTGTCACTCAATCAGAAGAATTATTTAAGTTTGTATGGAATGTGAATGTGTATGAATCAAAATGGACAGATAGTCCCTGATGAGTGAACAAGGAAAAACTCCCTGAGATGGCAATAGGAAGAAACCTTGAGAGGAACCAGATTCAACAGGGAACCCATCCTCATTTGGGTGAAGTCATATTGTATGAATGCAGGGAGTCCAGTAGGCACTCCGGCAAGACTAACTATAATAGCATAACTAAAAGGGAGAGCCAGAAGGAAACAGACATGAGGGCTCCCTGAGATGTAAAGCAAACCATCACCTCACCGTCAACAAACCTGAGTGATCAATGAGAGTAGGGAAGACAGCATCTAAACATACCAGTTCACCCTATACTCCACGTCAATGAGTCCTGCTCCTTTACCTAAGGCAAATCTGTTTACAAAAATGCTTGATTCAATAGATAGGTTTTTTGCCTAGACTTAAACAATGTTTGCAAGTCCCAAACACTATTTGGAATGCTATTCCAAACCTTTTTGGGCTTTGTAAGAAAAAGCCCTGCCCCCTGCTGTAGTTTTCATAACACATGGTACTGACAAGCTACCTGCATCCTTTGATCGAAGTAGGTGTGGTGGATCGTAAGACACTAGCAGTTCTCTCAGGTACTGCGGCGCGAGACCATTTAATATGCTTTATATGTCAAAAGTGGTTTTTAACATCAATGCAAAATTTCACAGGGAGCCAATGAAGTGAAGAAAAGATAGGGGTAATGTGCTCGTATCTTCTGGTTCTAAGGGCCTCTCTGGGACTCTCGCTGCTGCATTCTGGACTAACTGAAGCTTGTTTATGCACCTACTGTAGTTGAACAAGGCGTTACAGTAGTCCATCCTAGAGATGATAAAAGCATGAACTAGTTTTTCTGCATGACAATATATTTATGCGTGACAATATATTCCTTAACTTGCCAATATTTCTGAGGTGAAAGAATGCTATCCTGGTGATACTTTCTACATGAGCTTCAAATGAAAGACTAGAATCTATAATCATACCGAGGTCTGTTACTGTTGCACTTGATGGAACAGAAAGGCCATCTAAAGTTACAGTGTGATCTAAAATCTTGCTTCTAACTGCATGCGGCCCTATGACTAGAACTTCTGTCTTATCAGGATTAACACACTTCAAAGCCATATTAGACACTCGGTAATGTTGAAAGTTATTACGTATATCGCACTCTAGCATCAAACACAGGAGATATTTCCACACATCACTGAAAATGTTTAAATTCTGTAAAAAATGTTAAAACAGGTTTTCCAAAAGTTCTGTTCTCAGTAACTTAAATGGAGTTTGTGTGGATTAAAGGCATGTGGATGAAACTTGATAGAAAGTGTAGTTGTGGACAAGGGTTAAATTAGGGAGAAACTGGACGGGGGATGTATTCGTCATCATTTACATTACCAATACTGCTAACCTTCATTAATGTCATTAGTTACAAGCAACATAATATTCCAATGTTAACACATTGCACCTGAAAGCTTTGCTACTTCATTGGGCCTGATTTTAGCAGGAATTTCTCATTTTAGAATTGGCAACCTGCTGGTCCCTAATGACAACTACTGCAAGTTTGAGGACTGGCTGATGCCCATCCTGGACCAGATGGTGTTGGAGCAGAAAACAGAGGTTGGAAAGTCTTTTTATAATCTGGAAAATGTTCACATCACAACATGCACTCCCTCCCTCACTCTCTCTCTCTCTCTCTGCCTCCAATACATATGCATAAATCTCATTGACTTTTCATGGACTGATGGTCCAATTACGGTACATCGCTAAAATATTGGAAGGCCGATTAGAAGTCGGCTATAATTCTGTAACCCATTAACTTTTTTCATTCTTTCATCAGTAACTGATTTATACTGATTATACTGCAGTCAAAATCTGTCCACACACATACTTCTGAAACCCCACACAGGCAGTAACCAAGCTTTTTTTTTTTTTTAATGAGTCTAAATGCATGCTGTTTTATGCTTAGGGCACAAGTTGGACTCCCTCAAAAATGATCCAGAGACTAGGCAAAGAAATCAACAATCCTGACTCGGTCTGTTACTGGGCTTACAAGGTAAAATGTTGACTAAAACACATTTTCACTTTGGTTAATCTGTGCCGTTTATAATGCTTTACTATTCTACTAGGATACTTGTAGATCAGTGATATTGCAAGATACAGTTAATTGCATTGGTACAATTGTAAAAAAAATTTAAAATGTTAGACGTACTAACTTTCTCCCTTTTTTCCTGCAGAATGACATTCCAATTTTTAGTCCTGCCCTCACAGATGGTTCATTGGGTGACATGATTTACTTTCATTCCTATAAGAACCCGGGACTGGTCTTGGACATTGTGGAGGGTGCGCAGTTTAAAGATAATATTTGTATTTCTTAAGCTTTTGCAAAGTGAATGAATCCAGTTCACCTTTATGCATTTTGCCTTTGAGCTCTGCATTTCGGGTGAGGTTATCACAGCACTTTGTAAATTTAAAAGTAGAATGTTAAGTTCATGAGTTCAATAATTGGAATAACAATACTTGGCTAACAGTTGACAAGTATATACAGCAGTTAAAGTTGATATTTTAAATATATTAGTTATATTTATTATGAATGCCACCAGATATATTTGTTCAAAAGCAATTAAAAACTACACTTTTTTTTTTTTTTTATCTAAAAATACTACTAAAAATAATAAACCTAATTCTAACACTTTTTAATGTTGCAGTAGTTAAATAGTGATTAAAAATGCTATTTTCTCTACAGTTAGTACAAATGCGTTCAAACAGTGTGGTCACACTCATCACAGTAGAAACTGGAGCATACATATATACTGGGCAACCATTTTATTGGCATCTCTATGTGGAAGGCAGGAATTCAGAGGTTTTCTGGGTGCCTGGCAGTTTCAAGGCTTCATATCCAAACTTCCAAAAACAGCTAAAAGTATTTCTGGATCTTTCCAGCTATTTTTGCTTACTTCAGCAAAGCAGCAGCAAAGTTGACGATTTGTTCTTCAACGATCATCGTGCAAAAGTTGGCGAATGGTTTTGACATTTTCAAGGATCGAGTTATGATCTCTTCTGTCAAGGTCTTCATGATCTCTTGTCGTCGAGGGTCGGTGCTCCCTGTGACTGTTAGTGTAGCCTTGTCCTGCCACTTGTTGCTATGTTACAAAACCAGTGTCGAAACCTTTTTGATACCAGATCGTATTTATATCCAAGTCAACACCTTGGCTTCTAAAAGACTTCACTGCTGTACCCTCTGGAGGTGAAGTGTGTTAATCAGTACATTGAGGACAACCATGAAGATGCCACCACCATTCCATCAGATTGTGAAACAGAAAATCCAAGTTACATGCAACACTACAAGGATTGTAAAAACTGGTCATATGATAAACTGAGCGAAATTGCTTCATTTTTATGTAATACAGTGGCACCTCGGATTACAAGCATAATTCGTTCCGGAAGCGGCTCGTTTTCCAAAACACTCGTAAACCAAATTAAATTTTCCCATAGGAAATAATGGAAACTCAAATTATTCATTCTACAGCCCAAAAAAATAAATACATAAAAATAATTACCACAAAATATAAAGTAAAAATAAAACAAATTAACCTGCACTTTACCTTTAAAAAAAACGTAAAAATTAATTCTGACAGATAAGTGTTTCCGTTTGTGCATGCAGGTGCTCTCTGTGTGTGTGTGTGTGTGTGTGTAAAATGTGCGTGCACACACACACACACGCACATTAATGGAGAGACAGTTTTTAAAAACGTTTAAAAAATTCGCTAGTCATACTCGCGTGAGCGCATACTAACAATCACTGCTGTAAAGTAAAACAACAAAAAACAAATTGACCTGAAAACAATCGCGACAGATAAGAGTTGCTGTGTTTGTTTGGGAACAGCGCGTGTGTGTATTCACCCAGCAGGGTAGACGATTACCTACAATTCCGCAGCGCAAGAGAGAGAAAAACCATTGGCACAGTTGTGATGACGTGACGCTCGGCGTCAAAACAAGAAGCGCTTATGATACATGATACTCGGTGCTCGTAAACTAAGACAATGCTCGTTTTTCAAGTCGAAATTTATTAAAATCTTTGCTCATCTTGCGGAACACTCGTAAACCGCGGTACTCATAATCCGAGGTTCCACTGTATACTATAGAATAGGAAGTAAGTAGTCAACAAGCTCCTGATGGTTAGTGTAAAGCCTTGTATGTGCGTACACTCCCGTTTCTACCATGGAGAAAGGATCTGTGAATTTAATTTTTCCAAATTATTCTTTGTTAGTTTTTCTGCTTTCAGATGGCACTTGATGTTCCTAATCCGCTTCTGTATTGAATATGTGCTGAATAATGTTAAAAAAAAAAAAAAAAATGTCCATCTAAAAATCAGTTTGTTTGATGTACAGAATCCTATTTAGACATCTAATCTAAAGTTAATTGGGCTTGAAAACAAATACCAAAACATGGGGCTTTATATGTTTTTGCCATCCATTTATATGTTTTTGCCATAGAAACCAGAGACACTGCCTCTCTGAACATCCTGCAGAATTTTTAAACTTAATCACACTATTTGCTTCTTGGTTATTTTATGCAGATATTCGGAGGGTGAATAGTAAAGCTGTGTTTGCCAAAAGCACAGGTATGATCATCCTGGGAGGAGGACTTGTGAAGCACCACATTGCCAATGCTAATCTTATGGTATGTGATAAATTCAAATTCAAGATAGTTGTTTTTTTTTTTTTGTTTTTTTTTTTAGGTTTTTAAAATCTTATTTGAACCCTGCTTTTAGAGAAATGGTGCCGACTTTGCTGTGTACGTGAACACTGCACAGGAGTTTGATGGTTCAGATTCAGGGGCCAGACCAGATGAGGCTGTCTCCTGGGGGAAAATCCGCATGGATGCCAAACCTGTCAAAGTAATATTTGATTTTACTTTTAACTAGGAGTGGAATGATAGACTAGTGGTCAAAGTATGTGGAAAACTGACCATCACACCCATATATGAATTTTACAATGTTGACAGTTTCTAGGCATTCTCCCCCAAAATCAGTGTCCAACTTCACCAATACAATTGTGACTGGGCAGAAATCTCCACAGCCATTTCTTTTGGGAATCAATAATAATAATAATAATTAATAAGTTTATTTTATATAGCGCCTTTCAAGAGACTCAAGGTCGCTTTACACTAACAAAAATGCTTACACATAGAAAGAGACATCTGAAAGACGTCAGAACAAAATATAGATAAACATGAAAACCGGTAGTATTTATCTAACACATATTCAGAGAGTGGAAAAACAGGACGAGAAAATATATGTTTTAAGGTGGGTTTTGAAATCCTGTAATGAAGAAAGATCACGGATGTGTTTGGAAATAGAATTCCAGAGTGTGGGGGCAGAAATGCTAAATGCTCGTCCTCCAAATGATGCTAATCTATGACGAGAAATTACCAGTAGACCATCATCTGCAGATCGGAGTGTGCGAGCAGGGGAGTAAGTATGAATAAGATCCGAGATATATGGAGGGGCAAGACCATGGAGTGCTTTGGAGGTGATAAGGAGAATCTTGTATTGGATGCGGGAGCGAATGGCTAGCCAATGAAGTTTGTGTAGGATGGGAGTGATGTGGGAGGATTTCTTTGAATAAGTGAGGACCCTAGCAGCAGAGTTCTGAATGTATTGGAGCTTATTTAATGTTGTATTTGGTAGACCATAAAAAAGAGAATTACAGTAGTCAAGTCGAGAAGTAATGAAAGCGTGGACCAGTGTCTCAGCATCCTTGATGTCTAAGAAGGGCCGTAGACGAGCTATATTACGGAGGTGATAGAAGGCAGATTTAGTAAGTGAAGAAATATGAGGCAGAAAGGAAAGATGGGAGTCAAAAGTTATACCCAGATTTTTAACGGTGGTGGAAGATCTAACCAAGGTCCCGGAAATGTTAACAGTATCAGTACAGAGAGCTGCAACGGTTTTAGGTGAACCAACAAGTAAAAAAATCAGTTTTATCAGTATTGAGCTTGAGAAGGTTACTAGTCATCCAAGCATTTATGTCATCAACACAATCTGAAATGGAGTTAGTGGGAAAGGGATGGTAGTGTCGAAAACTGATATAGAGTTGAGTGTCGTCTGCATAACAGTGGAAACTGAAACCATGACGGCAGATGATTTTACCTAGAGGAAGCATGTAGATGATGAACAGTAGTGGGCCAAGAATAGAACCCTGTGGAACACCATGAGAAACAAGAGCGGTAGAAGATTTAGACTGGCGGATAGTAATATAGTGTTGTCGGTCAGACAGATAAGAAGCGAACCAAGATAAGGCAGTTCCAGAAATACCAAGAGCAGAGAGTCGTGACATGAGAATATTGTGAGAGAGAGTATCAAATGCAGAAGAAAGATCTAACAGAATCAAAATGCTAGCAGAGCCAGCATCAGAAGCCATAAGAAGGTCATTGACAACCTTAAGAAGCGCTGTCTCTCTACTGTGGTGAGGGAGAAAACCGGATTGGAAACATTCATACAGATTATGAGATGACAAATAGGACTGTAGTTGAACAGCAACAACTTTTTCAAGTATTTTTGAGAGTAGCGGAAGATTTGAAATTGGTCGGTAGTTGGCCATATCAGCCGGGTCAAGGCCAGGTTTCTTTAAGACTGGTGTGACAGCTGCAGTTTTTAATTCAAGAGGAACAACACCAGTGTTCAAGATTTTAGAAATGAGAAGTGAAATAGGCCGTGAAATAACCTATTACGTCCCGAAAGCAGGGACGTAGGGGCAGGATCAAGGTGACAGAAAGAAGGATTGACTTTAATCAAGAAGGAAGACTTCACGGAAGAGCCTGTCCTAGCGACAAAGAGGGGACCAACTCATTTTAACACCAGTTATTTTGGATTTGGATATTCAACAAAGCAAATATGAGTGTGATGATCAGATGTCCACAAACATTTGGATATATGGTGTATGTAGAATGTGTGCAATCATAATGATGCAAAAATCCAGACAAATGAGCCAAAAATATATTTAATACACATTACAGAATAAGTCAATATTTCCACTAGGGATGTAACGGTATTGTAAATACCGTCGTACCGCAATAACAATTTATTTCGATAATACCGTGGACGCATGACGGTAAAATGATAGGTCTTCTGAGAAAAGTTTGCTTAGGCGAATGGAGCGAACAGGAGGTAGTGGGAACTACAATTCCCATCAGCCCAGGCGTGGCCATCATCCTTTGCGGTTTGTTGTCGGTACAGATCCAGTAATGCGCACATCCGATTTAAAACCCGCTTACTCCGTAATGATTAATTACTCTTTCCATCTCTTTTTCCTTCGCCGCTAATAGCAGCACCCGCCATTTCCGCATTACTGGATCTTTAGCGACAACAGACCACAAAGGATGATGGCCACGCCTGGGCTGATGGGAATTGTAGTTCCCGCTACCTCCTGTTCGCTCCATTCGCCTGAGCAAACTTTTCTCAGAAGACCTATAGTTTTATCGAGTCATTTCGGTTTCTCTCTGAAAAGAAACGAGAAAGGGAAAAAAAATCCTGTCTGAATAAGTGAGTGAATGAGGTGAGTGGTCTCAAATACTCATTAATTCAGCACATGGGCCAGCTGCAATAAGTAGGCTGCTATTTTTAAGCTTTCAAGAATACTAAATTGAAAAATCACTTAAATTGATTCTGTCATAATTTAAAATTGTATAAAAACATTATAAAATAAATGTATATATAAACGAAATAAATTCACTTCATTCATTCATACTACCAGTTTTGGAGGAATCAATAATTCTGAATTTGACTGTAGTTGTTTTAGATTTCATTATAACCCTATACAGTCATGATTGTCATCATATTCAAGCATTCCTTAAGTGCTCTAATAAGAGTGTGTGATCAATAGCAATGCAATGTTAATGTTGCATTTTGAAGTCCTCAGGTTTGTTTATTATGATTAATAACCATGTGTTTATCATCTTAGGTCTATGCAGAGGCTTCTTTAGTCTTCCCTCTACTGGTGGCTGAAACGTTTGCACATCAAGCCAGCAAACTGAGAGCAGATACAAAGAGTGCCTAACACAGTTTGCTCTTTTCTCCTGTGGTGTCTTTGTTTTTTCCTTTATTTATTTATTTTTATTTATTTTTTTTTTTTCTTGTGTTATATGTACATGTTCATCGTTGCTTTGTCATATTAGACCTATTTATGTTGTCCTCTTATTGAAGTTTTATTTGTACTTTTAGGTACATTACACTTTGAGACAGAAAAAGAGAAATTTATTTTGTAAACCAAAGCCAAGTTGTATGTGTTTTGAGAGAGAGAGAGAGAGAGAGAGAGAGAGAAGGGATAATCATGAACTTTTTTATTAAAGATGATTTTGTTTTTATTGAAGATGATTTCGCATGGTACAGCATGTGTTTACCTGTCTGTAGAATTGCACTTTTGTTCTTTTAAATGAACAAAAGTTGCTCTTAATCAAGTCACTTATGCTGTATTGCTACATCCGTTCACTATCGTTACATCACGTTTTATGTGAATTCACATTTTTCCTGAACATCGTGAATATGAAGTATTGCTTTATATTTGCATGACATATCATAACATGCCGTTTAGTCGATAAACATCCAGGTTCATAGAAAGCATTTAAGCCCCAAGCATGTGAGAGCTCAATCATGAAGGTTTTTTTTTTGTTTTTACAAACACTGGAGTGAGAAACGAATGCGTACATATGGGAATTAAGACTTGCAGTTTTCTTTTAATGTTTGGGAAGCATGTGAGACTGGGCTCAGTTTGGTGTGCCTTAACTGTATGTATACTTAGGTTAAGTGAGAGATTGTTGTCTCTTTGTGGGTGTAGAAATGTAAACGTAATCCTTCTCAATTTAAAACTGTTAAATATGTAAAACTGGTGCTTTCACACCTATAGTTCGATTGCTTTAGTCCGCACCAGTCAGAAAAATGTTACAATGTAGTAAACAGACGTTGGTACGGTTTGCTTTCACATATGTAGAGTTCTAAACGAACCAAAATAGACCGCGAAGCCCATCGGCACCGGAAACAGACTATTTTCAGAAAATCGCGCCACTTTCAATAATCATGGAGGAACAGCTTTGCTTTGCGCTCATGGTGCTGATCCTCGCGCACTGCATTGTACGTGCAAATCATTATTTTCAGATAATTAATTTCGAACACGATTCGCGGCTGCGACTCCAAACCAGCTTCCCGGTTTATTCATCTCGCTGACTGCGCATCGCCGCCACTTCAGGAAGAGACGTGCCCTCCTCCTGAATGATCATTTTGTTATTAGCCGGTGATCTTCCTGCAGATCCATCAGGTAATCCGTTGGCTGATCGAAACAGCCCAGCCACACATTTTTTCATCTTTAATGTGAATATAGAGAGGTACTTAATTTTCATCGGCACTCCACGTTTCTCCGCGGTTTGATTTCATCGCGAGTCGAGCTTGAAAAATTTAATCGAGTCATCAGGAAGGGAAAATAATTTTACCCGCAACCCCGTATCTTATACCCAAAGTGCATTAAACTATACAATTTCATCAGATTTGGTTTGGTTGCTTTCACACCAGGCGAACTGCACCAAAGTAGAGCGGATAAAGCGGTCCGAGACCACCCCTTCAGGCAGGTCTCGGATCGATTGATTTGGTGCGCACCAAAGTACCGAGATTGCATTCACATCAACGCAAACGAACCGAACCAAGGGACCAAACACGTTTGGTGCGCACCAAATGCTGTAGGTGTGAAAGCACCCTAAATACCCTCCAAACCCACTGGATGAATTGTACAAATAATTTAAATAATCAATAAAACTTGTCTACAGCATTTTTGCTTCTTGTGGCCATATAGTTACAGTTTACTTAAGCAAATAATATTTAATAATCTATTTTTGCATAAATGTAATTTAACTTAATGTTATTTAATTTCTGCATGATTTATCGTTTCCATAGGTCATCCATTTTTATTGTCTTTCAAAGACAAAGATCAGTTAATTTTTAGGGATAAATTTCAGATTATTTGCTGTTAAATGTTTAAAGTAGCTTGGTTAGGATTGCTTTGAAAGCAAGTACAAAACATCTAGAGCAATGACTAAAAAGTTATACATGAAGTACATACAACTGGTGTACTTCATGTATAACAATGGCTAACTTGGGGACGAGACAGCACCAGGATGCATTATGAAAAGAAAGCAAGCTGGCGGAGGCAGTGTGATGGTTTGGACAATGTTAACCTTGGGTCCTACCATTCATATTAATCTCATTTTGACACATAGTATAACCTAATGGCAGTTGCTTTTTTCAGCAGGATAATCCGCACTACCACCCTGCAAAACAATATTCAGGAACAGTTTGAGGAACATAAATAGTGCAAGATTTTGACTTTGCTTTAAAATTATCCAGATCTAAATCTGTGCTTCAGAAATAAGGAGGCCCTACCTCTCATCTTGTAGAAATTAAAAGATTTGCTATCAACGTCTTGTTGCCAGATACCACAGCAAACATTAAAAGGTGTTGTAGAGTCCATGCCTTGACGTGATGAGCTGTTTTGCCTGCACAAGGAGATTCTAGACAGTATTAGGCAGATGGATTTAGTTCAACGGTTGGTAATCCAATAAAATTCACAGTCTCAACTCCATACGTTCCACTGAAATACTACAAGCTTAATTAAAAGAAAAGTTGGGACAGTATGGAAGATGGTACTAGAAATAAAAAGGAGCCATCTGTAAAGTCTGTTGACTTTTTGTTTTACTAAATTAAAAAACTACAATAACACATTATATAAAGATTGACCATGTGAATTTGATTGTTTAGATTTAGAGTGGTGGATCCTCCAAAAAAGTTGGGACTGTTAACAGTCGACGTAAATCATCAAATAATGAATTGTAGCACAAGGAGAAGAGACTTTACAGAAGGCTCCTTTGTGGTTGTAATGTCCTTTGTGGGACATTTCCATACTGTCCCAACTTTATTGGGATTTATTACCTCTTCTGAACGACCCAGTGATTAAAAAACAAACAAACTACCATTGAACAAGTACAGTATAAGCTGATGTAAGAAATGTCAACAAGGACAAAGTCTAGTCTACCAGGTGGAATCAAGAGTCATTGTCCTGCCTTTAAGCTGGGAGCAGCGGGAGTGACAGGGGCGATATGAGACCTGTGTGAAAGGAAGAATCCCCCATTGCAAACAATAGTCTAATGTTTTGAGAGGTGATGTGTTTGACGCTCCCTCTGGAGACTTACAGTTGAGAGAGTAGATCAGATTTAAGCATGCACAGCTAGCAAAAGCACCTCAACACTGGGTTTTATGCGTCACACTAGTCACCGATGCTGTTGTTTTTAAAGTCATACATTTTTTGTGAGTCTGTGATGCTGGTTGAGGTGGCTTATTTGTCTGTAAAACTACATTTGCATTTGCTTCCAAACCTATGTGCTTTATGAAAATCAGCCTGGTTTAACAGTTGTTGTGGTTGTTGTTGTTTTGACTGCTCCCATTCGGTGTCGCCACAGCAGAACTGATCTGCATTTGTTATTTTGGCACAGGTGTTATTCTGGATGCCGTTCTTGACACAGCCATCCCATTTTTATTCACACTTGGTTCTGACATTGTGGGTGCACTGTGAAACCCGGTGGATGGGTCCTTGAACCTGGGACCTCCACATGGAAGCCGAGATGACCATCACCACTGACGACCTTAGAATACTGTGATAATAAATAAAAAATAAAACAAAAATCATCTATCTATACATTTATTGTCTACACCATTTGTCCTGTGTAGGGTCATGAGAGAGCTTATCCCTGGGAATACAAGGCAGGGTACACTCTGGATGGGATGCCAACCCTCTGCTGGGCACAAGCACACACTTACATACTGAATTGAGACTTCATGTAGACTGTAGGCAAGGTTTGAATCCCTAACTCTGAAGGTTTAAGAAGTTTCACAATAAAACAAAGTATTTTTTTGGTAATTTTTGCAACTATATAATATTTAAAAATAGTTTTGTAAAATCATGAAGTTTCCACTTTAATAATGTATTTTCAACCCCCATTTATCCTCCCTGCAGTGTCAGGGCTTTGCCACCAGATGACTCTCTTGCACCAAACACACTCCTCATCCTGTTCTGCTTAAGCTGTTCTGCTGCAATATTTCCTCTGATCTAAGGATCTTGGCTTTAAATGCTTGCCCTGTACGTATGCTTCTGAGCTGGCGTGTGGCCACTACCTTACCGTACTGTCTGCATAGATCATATATACGTCAACGGGTGTTTAAGACAACCTGTTTGACCTAATTTCCTCCTAAGTTTGTGTTGTCTCAAATGTCAGCATTCATCATCCTATTGTGCTCTGAGCAATGGGAAGCCCTCGAGGGCACAGACTCCAGTGGCATCAGGTGTTATTCTAGAGCACAACACACACGACACACCTCTCTTGAAGTGCTGAAGTCACATGCTGACGAATTAATTATCATAATGTGATTTATTGATTTATTGTTCATAGCCTAGGAAGGTTTGTTATAGCAAATAACTGTACTGTATACTTTAGTGCGTGCGCTCTGATTGCAACCACACTGATTGGCCTTGTTATAAGGTAAACCTATCATATGTATTTAGATTATGCAGTAAATAAAACTGACATCCATTCGCCCATTATGCTATTTCATATTCATCAATTCAGCATTGAGGCTGACCTGAGTTTATTATTACTGTATACAGGATGTACTGTATGTGTAATGCTGTTGGGGGAAACATTAGATATCATCGCAGCAATAATTACAAAGAATTCTCAAACATATGTAGTTTGATATTGTATTTACACTGTAAGAGAATTATATTTGACCAAATAATATAGAAATGTTTTAAATGAAGGCGGTACGATAGCGCCGATGGCGGTCTGATTAGCACTGTCGCCTTGTACCTCCAGGGTCCAGGTTCGATTCCTGCCTCGGGACTTGGTGGGTTTCCTCTCCCGGTCCAAAAACATGCAGGTTAGGCTAATTGGTGTCCCAAATTGTCCATAGTGTGTGAATGAGTGTATGTACAGTATGTGTGTACCCTGTGATGGATTTGCACCTTTCTGGGGTATACCCCTTCTCGTACCCTAAGTCTCATGGGATAGTCTTGAGGCCCCCTGCGACCCTGTATACACTCTAGAGTGGTATAGATGGTGAGTGGGTGAGTGTTTTAAATGAAGTTGTTGTCTTACCTTGGTTTGGGAATCTGCCTGCAAGCATCAGGATGTTTAATGAACGCAGTGATAAAGTGATGAAGTCTGTTTGCCTAAATACATTTCATTTTCCTTTCTCATGATTTGATAAATATTTGGATAATTACATCACCTCGGAAAATGAGCGTAAGCTTGTCGAATTCGGAATGTATTCAGATAGTGGTTATTAACTACTGTTTTCCATAAGCAAATGAGGTTGTAGAGGTAGGCCGCCTTTTTTTACTGAAATTTGACTTTTAACAAAAATAATGAGGTTAAGATGCATTGAAAAACATTTCAGTGGGAAGCTAATGTTTATTTCCTTTGTTAGGTAATAGTAGGAAGGTATGTAGGTAGGAAGGCTCTTCTCTGGGCCTGTGTGCATTTTTGTGTAGTGATGCATAGAAAATAGAAAGCCAGTGTTTGTGTGCCAGTCTTGGTAGATCGGTAGATAAGATGACAAAGACGGTGCTGACAGGAGAAAGTTTTGTGTGTGTGTGTGTTCTGTCTGGAATGCAAGTGTGGAGTTCTTCCAATCTTCCAGGAGCGCGGATCAAGTGGCTTTTGTGCGAGCCCCAGCTTTGGATCTTTTTACTTACCTGAGTTTCCCGCGGTCGGTTTAACCTGCTTCAGCCGTAGATACAGTTTTTCTTGTTGATCAAGTACAGCGGTACATTAAAAGTGTACTTTTTAAGAGTGTGTAGTCGGAGAGTGATGATCTCTCATGCTAGCTTCATGTAAATCCTGCTTTTCATGTATTATAAGAAAATAATAGTTCAACCTTGTGTTAAATGTTCATAATGCTGTACAGTACTATTAATAACAGTTCCACTCAAATTACATCCCCCTTAAAGGAAACATCCAAGAAGAAAATTTGGGAAATCAATAAAAAATAAATAATTTCTATAATATTCTTTATAATTTAATGATTACAGCATACCTCTTTACTTAATGCATACCTTTACCATTTCGCAGGATGCGTCACCGGCTAGCAGTCGTTTCCCTTGGAACCGACTTGTTTCTGGGTATGGAGGACACGGCTCATTTTTTCCCAGCTCTCCTGTTTCCAGTAAGCCGCCGCCCTCCTCCCCCCTCCTCCCCCTCTCTGTGGCTTTGCATCGAGTTTACCACTAATGGGCCGCTTCTCCTAGTGCCACTGTTTGCATTACAGTAACGTGTGTTTGCTCAGGGCCTGGCCTTAGCCTGCCGACGCGGACTGATGACTCGATGGATTTTTCCTAACCTTCGAATGATAGAGCCAGTGTTTGTGGAAAACTTTATTAGAAGTTGTGAAGGAAAGTGTGCCTTGGTGCTGCTTGGAATGGGACTACAATCACTTTTGACTCGAATGTCATAGAACTGAGGTTTATGCACAGTGTGTGTGTGTGTGTGTGTTCAAGTGTTAGAGTTGTGCTTACTTGTTGTGTTTGGAGGCTGAATGCCCGAGGCAATGAGTTGCTGTCACGCTATCGTAATGTCATGTGGTGCAGCGTCTGCCACTGCATTAATAATGGCAATTATATTTCATAATGGCGGAAAAGGGAAAGTGGAAAGTCGAGCATTATCCAGCTGTGGGGTGTGGTATCTCTATTGATGTGTGTGCGCATGTGTGTGTGTGTGTGTGTGTGTGTGTGTTGCTCAGAACGCTATCCTCACACCCTTATCGCAGCTTGTATTTACCTGTTATGTTCCCATGGTGATTCCCGCCGTTTCTCAGGCTTGAAAAGGTGTCAGCAGGTGTGGAGTAACAAGAGAGATTAGGATAGAAGTTCGATGGTGGTTAAACTGTGCTGGTTTAAACCTGTTCAACAGTTTAACGATTCACTTTGTATGTTTTATTTGGGATGAATCTGTGCAAGATATAGAAAGGAACAAAAAGTTTGGTATTTATCCAATAGCCTGATACGGTAGAAATGAAAGAGGTGGCTGTTAACGTTAAACTACTACACTACCTAATAACCTGCTGTTTAATAAAGAGACGTACATTCAACTATTTACATCATCTATTTTGGCATTTTGTTATTGTATAACATTTTCTTCTGAAATCCTGTTAATTAAATTGCTTGATGAATGATATTATTCATAAGAAAGCAGAGCAATATTATGTTATTTATCTTACTATATTATTTAGATTATTTAACCTTACTTACATTACATTCATTTTTGTGAAGCTGCTTTGAGACAATGACCATTGTTAAAAGCGCTATATAAATAAAATAACATTGAATTGAATTACAGATTTAGTGATTTTTGTGCATTGAATAGCAAGAAATCAGGATTCTGTGAATTTCATACTACATATATTAATAAACCTGCAGGAATTACAGACATTTTGTTGTAGTTGTTCCTTCTTTCTGATCTTTGTTGCTTTTGTGGAGTAGAAATGAGATAATTAAGCGGTAAAAAGAAAAAGAAAAAAAGAGGAAGGCAGATAGTAACTGTGTGTCTGGGATTGAAAATGAAAGAAAAAAAGGGCGAAGGTTTGTGAATGACAGTGTGCAAACACCCGGTGACTTTCTTCGAAACAGGAAGTGTGCGGATGTCACTCTCCACATTGACGTAGCCATCTGCTCCTGCTGACGGACAGTTTTTTTCCCTGTCGCTATGGCGACGGCTGCGGTGCAAGCAAACATCCGGACTTGAAGCCCCCCCTTTACATACACACACGCACACAGACACGCCACACACACTTTACCGTTTATATTATCGCAGCACCACACCTGCACATTAATGGATTTCCTCTGAACATATAAAAATGCTGACTAAATGTAATCCTGATAACTGATCCTTTTGTTTACTGAGTAGGGTGTGTAGTCTGGAGTGTTTTATTGGAAACTCTGATAATGGGTCTAAACACTGTAATATGATAAGAATCCCTTTTTAACAATGCTAAAAATAAAACTCTGAACTGAACTTTCAGTTGATTTTCTTCTTCTCCTCCATTTCAAAAAGCCTTTCTACTATGCATCATTTATTTATAGTGTTCATGGTGCCAGGGTTTTTATTTACTTACTTATTTATTTATTTCCTTATTTATGTTTCCAACTGCATGTTGCATAAATGTAATCCCTCCTGAATTAATTTATTCTGTGTGAATGGATATTGTTTTGTTATGTTTTTGGTCTTTGTATAACCGGGCTACGGCATTATTGTACTTGGATTGATTTTCAAACACTGCCGTCACTTCCTCTATGTTTGGCAAGCTGAGTACAAATCAGTGTGTATATATTTCAGTTTCTATGGTCACACAAGGGGACCGGTGTTTCTTGATGATTTTTTCTTTCTTTCTTTCTTTCTTTTTTTTTTTTTATAAGACAGTTTTCAACTGCTTTCATGGTGGAAGCTGAGCTCTACAATTGACAAGAGGACACACTGTAACAGCCGAGGAGACAGTAAACGCCTTGAAGCTTTGGACTCATTTCAGATAATCTCAGATCACAAGGAAACAGACGCAGCAGCCTCAATTTGACTTGGAGCCTTTTAGCTTTTATTGATGTCTCGGTTTCATTGATGTCACAGGACAGGCCACTGGCGCCAGTCCATAATTAGCAGGCTACATTCTTATTATCACATATTACCACATCCATAACTTTAATACATTTCTACAGGACCGTATATAGAAACGTCTTGCTCTGGATCCCATCTGTGGAGTGTGTGTCGGGTGTGGATTTTCCTGAGAGTGTGCATCTGGTGTCATGTATCTGTGTGTGTGTGTGTGTGTGTGTGTAGATGTGAGTCTCTAAGGTGTTATGTTGGCAAGACCAGGCCCCTGTTCCTGCTGAACTGAGCCAGCTGAAGAGAGAGACACTGATTATCAGCACAGCAGGCACAGGAGACCAGCCCACTGATGCAGACCAGAGAGAGAGTGAGACATCAGCACACACTGTAACACAGAGAGAGAGAGAGAGGGGGGGGGGGACGATCTGTGAGTTTCCATATTTACTGCACTATAGACAAGAAACGTCTGTCTCTGTGTGTAGTTAAATTAAGAGATTGACAGAAATACAATGCAAACCAGCTACAAAACACATATATACATTAAGATTAGATTTTATTGGTCTATATATATATATATATATATATATATATATATATATATATATATATAATTCTTTACTTATATATATATAAAATAAATAGATAATGAGCCCTGCGATGGATTGGCACCCTGTCCAGGGTGTACCCCGCCTAGTGCCCGAAGTCTCCTGGGATAGGCTCCAGGTTTCTCCGCGACCCTAAACACAGGATTAAGCGGTATAGAAGATGAATGAATGAATAAATAGATAATGTGTGTAATGTTATAATGATGTTATTATATGATATTATATATTATAAATATTATATATTTAATCTTATAAATACTAACCTGATTTGAATTATATATTTTATGCATTTGTGTTATTTTACATTTGATCACAATTAAAGATTATATTTTGATTGACACATGCACACACACACAATAAAACACCAAATCCCAAATTAATGCATAAACCCGACAATACACAATAAAAGACTTTGTGTCTGCTGTTTTTCCACTATCTTGTAGTGTGCTTTGTGGTTGATTTAATTGAATTTTCTTCTCCACTTGATTCATTATTCCATCCTGTACAGCGCAACGAAACAACTCCTCTCTTGTGCTTTATAAACAGCCATGACTACATAACTGTTCCCTCAATTATACAGAGAATTAAGAAGCGCTGCAAGCCTTGCATCACTTAGACGAACAGAGAACACCAGATACACTGGGATATATTTTACATCAGGGATACTAAAACTAAGCATGTTCAGATCTTTCAAACCCACACCCATGCGAAAGCCTGCGCTGATCCAGTGTTCTGCTCGCTCAACATCAACTCCAGTGTTGTATTATTACTGTATAATCAGAAACCACACAAAATGATGGAAAAAAAAAAACGGAACATTCTAGTCTCCTGAAACCACACCTGATCGACGCACACACACACATACACACACAGTCAGACGCTGAGACATACCATACACACCTACAGGAGTCTGGTCCAAGAATAACACATGAGTGTGAGAAAACATAGACGTGTGTATTTAAGGTGTGGAAAACTGAGAGTACTAGTTAAGAAATATCCTGAGCATCTGACTGATTTGTGAGTAATGATAATAGGTTATATACGCGGACATTTGGTCTCGAGAAACCAGAGGTCTGGTATAAAAGGATTATTTTAACGACATGGTGTATATAAGATAAGAAGTGTAATTTAATTTTCTACACACACACATATATATAGGCCTACATACAGTATACACTGTATATATATATGTGTGTGTGTGTATATGTGTGTGTGTGTGTGTGTGTGTGTATATACTGTACAGTACATTTGTGTGTGTGTGAAATAAAAAAAGAAAAAAAAAATTTTGATTCATATATTTAAAAAAAAGTTAATTTTTTTATTCTGCTTTTTTTTTTCCGTTTATATATTTATACACCGTTTTCCACTTCTAAAGGCAGTTTGGCAGCCCTGCTGGATATTTCCTCAGGACTCCTTCCACTCCGGCTCTGAGTGTTTGGGGAGACAAACAGCTTTTGTGATCGACTGAGCGACTGGTTACTCCAGCGCTTTGAAATGAAAACTGATGTGTGACACTTAGACTAAAGACACTAGCTGAAACTGGAACACCCTACAGAGATTAGACAGCAAACTGCTGATGTGCAAATCGACCCACGGCTCAGACACAACCTGACTTCAGAGTGAGAATTCTCTGTGAAACAACAATCAGAACTATGATATTGAGTGTGCAGAAAAAGAATGCGCATGCAAGTGAATGTGAAATTGTGTCAGGAGTAGAAACCAACTGATATTATGACTGGGGAAACAAAAAATATGCTGTTTAACTTTTTATGTACGAGAGACTTTCCTGAATTTAATCATCCCAGGGACTCAGGGGTTCAAAAAAACGTTCAAGCCCGTCAAGTTCTTTGGAAAGTTGTGTATATATAATATAAAACATATGTTTGTTATGTCATAATGTTGCTGTGACATAGGATTGTTAATTCTAATATTTATTAAGAACATACAACTTTCAAAAATTAACTGTTGGAATACTTTGTTTAAACTGTGTGTGAATAATCTTTGCTAGTAGCTGTGATGATGGAAAAGTTACTATATTCAGAAATGTTTTTAATAAAGTAGTACTCAAGTAATTTACAGTATTTCCTACAGTATTTACAGTATCCTTTCAATTTTTCTGGAGTAAATTGTTGCCTTCTTGTCTCGTTGGATGACCCTAGGGGGGCAGAACTTAACCACTGTGAACATGAACTTTTAGTACACTGTTCACATGTTGCTAAGTCCTGCTACCACAGAGCCAATATTTTTCATATTCTTTTTTCCTGATATGTGTATATGCATTAGTGTGTGTGTGTGTGTGTGTGTGTGTGTGTATATGCGTGTGTGCATAAACGTGGCTTTTTGCATGCACATACTGGCTCCAGAGGGTGTGTCGGCGCCTTCCAGTATTCACGTGGGCAAACTCACATTCCAGCAGGATTAAGAGCCTGGATGTTTATGTGTAGTTGTGTGTGTGTGTGTGTGTGTGTGTGTGTGTGTGTGTGTGTGTGTGTGTGTGTGCGCGTGTGTATGTGAATGCGTCTGTCTGGGTCTGCAAGGGGGAAAGTGCACCGTCTGAGTCGCTTTCTTCATACCAGCCATTGGAAATCCCTGGCAATGTGATTCAGACATTAAGGTTAAAAATCACTCTTGCCAGGAATTCCCCTGGCCAGCAGCAGGTACGCTGGGGAAAGAAGTGCACGGAGAGCGGTACACGCCTGTGAGGTCATCCTAGATGAGGCGCTGGTCTCCAGTACACTGCATTAAGAGCATGTGTGTCTTGTCTTTGTCACGCAGTTGCAGATCATTGTGTTTGGCTCTTGTCCATTTAGTGCTTTGCAGTGCCCAGGCTTCCTGTGAGCTTATAAAAATAGCTTCTCAATGACAGGCCTGTATGAGGTCAGACAGGAAGTGACTCTTGAGCTCTGTCTCAGGAGTCAGCTCGACTTTTCATTTAGACGGATCAACTTCTAGTTTGAGATAAAGAATACTCCTTTCAGCACAGACTCACGATTATAAATGCATAAGAATTGACACATGGTACTACCATCGAGGCAAAGAAAATGATTTGGTAGTTAGAAATTTTACATATTTTACATGTGATGTCCACATTTGCTGGAGGGATATTAGAAAAAATATGCCTGCCAAATACGAATACTGTACTACTACTAATAAAAAGTGAACTATAGTTAACGTTTTATAATAGTTAACAAATACTAATACTACTACTAATAAAATAGTATTAGTATTTATTTCTCTCTCTCTCTCTCTCTCTCTCTCTCTCTCTCTCTCTATATATATATATATATATATATATATATATATATATATGATACATTTTGACTAATATTCTCGTTTTCCATATTTTATCTTAGTGAGGTTTTGGTGGATCTGGAGACTATTGGGATTAGAGAATTCACCCTGAATGCGACACCAGTCTATCACAGGACACCCTGCACACACAAACACACACCCACACACCTATTCACACCTAGGGCAATTTAATGTAATCAATCTGCCTATCTGGTTTTGGACAGTGCTTGGGCAGAGTTAACTGGAGAACCCAGAATGAACCCACACAAAAACAGGGAGAAGATGAAAAAAAAAAAAAAAAATGCTACAAAGACAGTAACCTGAGCTCAGGATGTGAAGTGGCAAAACTCCCAACTGTCGCTCAGTTATAGCTTAAACATCGAATCTACTGTATTAGACTTTTTTATTAGAATCAGTCATGTTTGCATGCATGGATTTCCACTGCAGTCAGGTATTTAACAAAATATTGGACACAATCCTGTAATAAAAATAAATAAATTATAAATAAATAAATACTAATAATAATTGTATAACATAGTAATAAGTACTAAATATATATTTCATCCATAAATGCTCATTCATGTATGCATAATGCAAAACTCTGTTATTACTAAGCTGGTTTTTCCTTTTGACTTTTATAATTAGCTGTTTGATGGTTTGTAAAGCGGTAACATTATCTCTAAAGTAATCTTGATCTCGATACCACACAGTCAGTGACAAGAACATTCCAAAAGGATCACCTCCATGGGGAACTCCCATCCTAAACAAACCCCTTCTATTATGTGTATGCATATGGATGTGGACCTAGACTGATGTGTGTCTTTGTGTGTGCATATGTGTGTGTGTTTGTGTGTGTATACAGTATGTATCCCACTGTAACAGGCAAACTAGGAGTAAAGCATGTCCGCCAAACTTCTTTCCTCCACTTGCACTTACTGCTGCTTCTGTCTAATACTAAAAGCTAAATGACCCTAAACCACTTCCATTTCCAGCACTCAATCCACTGCTGAATATGGTAAGTGTACTGTGTGTGTGCGTGCGAGCGTAGTGTGTGTCTCACTTTCTATGTCAAAGCAAGAGGAGGCTTTTGAGGGGAAGTGTCACTGGCTGTGAAGGGATAACTTGAGCTATCGCTCGCACACATTTTCACACTCAACACATGTCTGTTTAGTGAAAAAAGAGCACAAAGTCAACCATAAATTTATTTTTATTTTTTAAGTTATCTTTGCTCTTAGTATACTGTAAAAATCTTTTTTTCTGTAACTGCAGCATTTTGATGAATTTCACACTAAGTAACCTGAAGTGATGCAAAACTCAACACTGGAAGACAAATAAGTAAAGAGGTCATCTGAGGCAGTGACGCGATGCGAAGAAGGAGAGTAAATGCATTTTCCCAATCGGCCTTCACCACTCTGAGCCATTTACTCTGTACCAAGCTTTCTCCACTCTTGATGGGGCAGAGACGGGCAAAGGGAGGATCCTGACACTTTATTCGCTCTCCAGCTCACTCCGTCCATTAATATTTTCCATCAGATTTTTTCCCCCTTCTTTTTCTGCTTTCTTCTATTCGGTTGAAGTGGTGGTTTTTAAAAACCAATGAGCTCAGTCTTTCCCTCTTGTGAACGACAGCTCATAGGGTGGTGTGGCAAAAGTGGTTCCACCTCTGAAGATGCCAGAGGAGCGAGAAGATACAGTACATAGCAAGGATGAAAGGAAGAAAAGGGACAGATCCCGCTTTTTCACACCAAAATTGAGACGTGATCAGTTCAATGTAATACTAAGCGATTAAGCTAAGGTGAAAGGGACATTTTGATGTCTATCGTCTTTGTCTACATCATTGTGGGTGTCTAGGCATATAGAAATGTGTAAGTGAGTGAGTGAGTGAGTGAGTGAGTGAGAGAATAATGGCTGTTGCTCTCCCCAGTGGAGAGCTGAAACAGCTGGGTCCTCACACTTTAGATACGCTTCTCCCCTGTGTCTATGTGTATGTTGCACAGAAGCCGATTAACAGCACACACCCTGTTCAAACCATCTCTCTCTCTCTCTCTGTCTCACTCTCTCTGTCTCTCTCTTTCAATGTATGTTCCTCTTTTAGTCTACACACATGGCTGGGTTAAGTTGTGAAATCTGATTTTCTCGCAAGATTTGTGTGGATCCTTGTTTTTAATGGGTTTATAACTCAGAGCTTAAATGGAAACGATTTGGAGCCTGATCACACTGTAGTGAAACTCTTATTGAGGAATTTATGGATAAAAGGCTATTAAAAACTTTCTAAGTTCTCAGCTGTAAATATCCAGCATGTTATACTCATGACTCAACAAAAGTAGCCAAAGGGTGCGACTACCGGCATTCTTGCAACCGTGCGTGACAGCGAGTGAAGTGGAATCGTTTCGCATAAACACTTTATTCTCTGAAATACAAATAAAACCAAATAAAGTCAACTCCAGATCCACTGAATAAGCTACATTATAAAGATCACCTTTTATACTCTTCAAGGGCATAAAAAGTTGGATCTGATAGAAAAAAAAAACCAATACAAGGCTTAAATCAATGTTATCGCATTTACTCTGTGTTTATGTGTGTGTGTGTGTGTGTGTTAACCAAACTCCCAGCTGTGACCCATTGCTTCAACACATCATAAAGCCATGGAAGTGTCAAGGGTCAAGCGCTCCCCACACACACACACACACACACACACACACACACACTGCACTTGTTCCACTAGCACACTTTTTTCTGGTTTTCGTCCCAGTCCTCAGTTAGTGCAAAGCGATAATAGTGACAGGTTTAAGACGAAAATTCTTGCCTGCTTTTATCTCTCACACTCCTCCTCTTAATGCAGTAAGACTTTGTTCTTTAATGAGCAAAACATGTGAGGAATAATCACCCTAATGGATTGCTCTCCCCTGTTCTACCCCTCCAGAGTGGGACCTTGGGCATATTTTTCTCACTCCTATTTCACGCCCTGTTCTTACGAGTTGTTTAGGCTGTGCGGCATCTGGCTCGGCCTTACAAGCCCCAAGAACAATGAGTGGAATGTTTCAGCGCTCTGTGTGGCTTCGCAGCACACTCTTCCAGAACTTTTTATGACCTCCGCTTTGCCCAGTCAAAAACACACGTCTGGCTGACAGACGTCAGTACGCATACAAAGACAGACAGAAATCCCATTCAGACGACCTATTTACAGATGACCTTTCTGTCAGACCGGCAACGCGGACTCCAGCGATTTCTCGTACCTAATCTCACTGCTCGTGTATGCATGACCAACTAAGGACAAACCATCCTGAATAGGCCGGCCTTTCCGCAAACTCACAAACATCCCCATCACACTCCCAGAGAGTGTACCTCATAAGCAGAAAGCTCCAAACAGACATCTTAATATAAACAAGAGCTCCATCGAAATGCACAAAGTCACCTGCTGACCTGAATTTAACTTTAAAGTTGTCAAAGAGAAGGATCAAATGCTTACCTGTTACTTTTTTGCAGTTTTTGCCCACTCTCCCTTCCCAAAACTCAGAGACTGAGAGAATCCTGAAGATCGCTTTGAGTCTTCAGAGGGAGCGCCCGGCACCCTCGCAGACACCATGTGTGTGTGAGTGTGTGAAAGAGAGAGAGAGAGAGAGAGAGAGTGTCTGGGAGCCAGACGGGGTTAGAGTGAGGGTGTGAGTGAGTGAACGAGTGCGCACGGGGAAGGGAATTCCGATTTGTATAACGTCAGAAGCCCAGTCCCCCCTCCTCCCTCCCTCCACTCCCCAGCAGTGTGGAGTACAGGAAGAGGCAGGGTGCAATTACACCGCAGTGCTGCTAATAAAAGAGCAAGACTGTTTCCCCTCTTTCAGGCAGCAGACAGCAGGCAATAACGACGTACACTCACACAACGTTCCAGCCTTTTATTTTCCCTGTTTGATGAGCTGTTCCAGCTACTCATTTGCTTCTCAGTCTAGCCAGTCTGTGTCTGTGATGTTTGATCTTTGAAAAACAGCATTTCATCCTCTTTGTCAAAACAAATTTTCACTGATACGCACAAATATAAAATCAATTTGCTCACAGGATGTGAATTACAGGTCTGAGAGGATCAGGGAATCTCATCTTTCATATTAATACTTTACCAACTTTGAAACAAAGTGAAGACATCACATTTGCAAAGGAAGTAGTGAATGGTAAAACTTAAACTTACATGTTCTAAATATATTGTAAAATAGTAAAATAAATAAATAAAAAATTTATTGAAAAAACTGTATTGGGAATTACACTTTCAAATGCCCCTAATATAAGGCTATACTGTACATTCATTCTTAGTAAAGTAAATAGAAAAGCCAACTAATTCATGTTTTTCTTAGTTCATTTATCTATTAGTGAGCTGGTTTGTGTACTAGAATAGTTGATGTATTAGCTAGCTAGTTTTCGATTTAGCTAGCTCATTTATCTGTTAGTTAGCTAGCTAGTTTATGTAGCCAACTACTGTATGTATTAGCTAGCTAGTTTATGTTTTACTTAGCTTATTTGTCTATTAGCGAACTGGTTTATTTGCTAGCCAAATAGGTGATGTTTTAGCTAGCTAGTTTTCGTTTTAGCTAGCTCATTTATCTATTAGTTAGCTAGTTCATGTTTTACTTAGCACATTTGTCTATTAGCTATCTGGTTTATGTGTAAGCTAACTAGTTCATGTATTAGCTAGCTAGGTTATGATATAGCTAGCTTATTTATTTATTAGTAAAAATTAATTTTATATAGTAACCAACTAGTGTATGTATTAGCTAGCTAGTTTATATTCTGTATTAGCCAAACATAGCTAATACATAATAATAGCAAATGTTTTATGTAATACGCAGCTAAAATTGCACAACAATTGTATTTTCTCCACCAGTTTATGAAAAACGCTGTATAAAGTTGAATAACGCTGGCCAGTTGATAATATTAATTAGCAACTGTTAATTAATGTTAATTAGCTAACTTAGCTGGTTAACTTATCTAGCATATTAGTGGCTTATTGGGATCCTTCTTTGTTGGACCACACATCTGTGTTATTTTATGTTACTATGGACCAGGGACAGTCTCTCTCTGTCTCTCTTTTTCTCTGTCCATCTCTCTCTGTCTGTCTGTCATCTCTCTCTCTCTCTCTCTCTCTCTCACACACACACACACACACACTTCAGCTGTTGGTTGTTGTTCGAGATTGCTTTCAATGGCTCTCTAAAGTGATTTGTGGAGCTCAGGTTTTGATAGTCTATGAGAAGACTACTTACAATCTGCACCTGTTTACTGTTGACATGACATAAGCCACACACACACACACACACACACTCACTCACTCATATTATATCCCCCTCTGCAGAGCTAAAGGCCTCAAGGGGAAGCTGCTCTTTACCGACAGAGCTATTAGACACTTTACGACTTCCAGTGCCTCGCCTCCTCTCTCCTCGTCCCCTCCTTTCGTCTCTCCTCCACTCAGAACCCTCGCTCTCTCGGTGAGAACAGGGCCTCTCAGACGTCTACGCCCATCTAAGTGCTGTACACACGTCACACATTCCTCTTCCCAGCACATACACACACAAATACACACATACTGTCTCCTAGCAACCCACATAAATGCACATGTAAGCAGAATGATCTGGGAACTTCTGAAATTTGATTAAAAGTTTATTTATCTGTGATATTGAAACTGTGTAACAGCCCTCATCCTGTTCTTTGTATGTGTGTGTGGGGCCATTAGAAGCTAGTTGCATGAGATGACTTACAGTATATTTAATTTAGATTTGTTACATACAGAAGATGTAATATTATGCTTTATTGTTTGTGTCGCGAGGTCAGAATGTTGCTCTTGGCAGGTACAGTGCTGTGGAGATCGGTTACACATCATTACTGTGTATTATCCAGTTAAGATTTTTTTTTAGTGCGAGCGCCATTTTTCTATCACACATACTGTGTATGGATTTTGACCTTGAATATTTCAATAGTGTGTGAACAACTAGTTGGTTATAAAGCTTTTAAAAGTAAAAAGTTAAAGATTTTTTAAGATTTTATTTTTTTGTTTAATAATTTTTAATGAGTTTATGTTTAGGGTTAGGCTTAAGTGTAGGTATAGCATTAACAATTATGTCAATGGAATGTCCTTAAGCGATTAGTAAGGTAAACACGTATGTACACGTGGAGGTGTGTGTGACTATGTAATAATTAAAGGATTATGCATTGCAATATGCAAAGCATAAAGTTTACAGTCCTGTTTGTCAGGACTACAATGTGTAAAAGCAACATATGTGTCAAAACTTAGTGTGTGTGTGTGTGTCATGTGCGGTGTCAGTATGACTGTGCGTCTCAGACTCTGAGTCATACTGCTATAACTGACTCTAATCTCAGCCTCAGGCCCCTAAAAAATCCAGTTTGGTTGTCATGACTGCAGGGATCTAATTATACAAGCATTCCTAAAAGGAAACACAGGTCTCTGTCTCTTGCTCTCTCTCTCTCTCTCTCTCTCTCTACTAATTCAATATACAGTAAGCACAAACAGTACCTACTGTATATCTGTTTTCCCACAGTAGTCACTATAGCCTGGTTGTTTCAACCTCTGTTACTCCTTTACATTTACAAACCTTCACATTAAGAATCCCATAAGTTGGTTTAAAAAAAACTGTGCTAAGGTGACTAACTAGAGTGACAAATATGTGAGGAATAGAAGTTAGTCTTAGTTCTCTGGAGATAAACAATAAAGTGTGTGATAACAGGCGGTTAATGGTAAATATACAGAAGCATCCTTGATGGTTGAAAAAATATATATAATTAAATGAACCCCAAGCTCTTATACAGGCTTAGAGTGCAATCACCAGTTCAGAAAATGTGATATTCTTGTGATCATCCCCACACTCTTTCATAAATATATGTAGTTGCATGTGACCTATACAGTAGCTACTGAGGATAACATCACCGTTTGACATGAATTTACAGCAGTTAATGTAACATACAAGGGGTGGGTGCACATCAAACGCAGGAAAGCATTTAAATATGGCAATTTTTAAAAAAAGGCTGTACATCCATGAATGATGATCCTGGCCAAGGTGTCTCTGAGCCCACTGCAGTCGTTCTCATGAACATTGAGCAAGTGGAAAGCTTGATCTTTAAATATTGACAGATAACTCGTTGCCAACTTGCAGAGAAAACACATCTGTCTGGAAACTGTACATGCAATCATTCAGCATCACCACTTGCACATTATAGGAACTCAGCTGGGAGTTATCACAACATCCCCAGTACAATCCTGACCTCAATCCAAGCCATTTCCACGTGTTTGGGAGTTCCTAGGAGGCCAGAGTTTCAGAAATGAAGCAAGCAGTCCAGTCACGACCCTGGTGTGCTGGGAAAACTTTCTCGATGGTATTCAAGCACTGAGATATGCGCATTAGTGTAGCAGGGGATTATACAGAAAAATAAAATAGTTTTATATTTGTGTTGCAATTGGAAACAATAGAAATACCAGTAAAATTTATTAGGATTTAAAAACGATTTGAACATCTGCGTTAACACAAAAGGAATTGCCCTTAACCTGATAGACAAGGTCCTGTTAAAACACTTCTGATACACTGAGGTATAATGAAGTTTATACACATACTGTATTTGAGAACATATCAGTTATTGCAGCACTGCATAATAACCTGTAGTTACATTCTGGTTATTAGAAAACGTTTACACAAACTACACTGCACCGAGTGGGGCACACAGGAGTGTGTACAGTAATTACAATAGACTGCTAGCATCTCAGATAATAATCCAATTTCTGCTTGTAACAAACATGTAACACTTAGTCCTTTGTTACAGCAAAGCTTTAAAAAAAAGTTTCTTGTCATCTATTGTAAATGGAAACCACCCAGCCCGAGGCTTTTTCAGTGCCTCCATTACTGTATGTCTAATAGAATATTAGTTTAATTTAGTCGAGTGCAAAATAGCGCTATCCAGAATAAGTCACGTTCAGGGGTTTTTTTTTGGTTTGTTTTTTTTGCTAGAGAAAGATAACCTGACTGTTGATATATAGTAATATGTTTAAAGGGGAAATTTTGTAGAATTAATAGTTTTGCTGTATATTTTATGTTTGTGGTTTCTGGCAGTTATTGCGATGTTGTTCTTCAACTATAAATCAAGGAATTTAAACTAATGAATGGTTCAATTTATATCATGAGATCATAAACTTTCAAAATTTATTGTGGCCCTACAACACAGAACAGCAGGTACTCTGTGCTACTCGGTGTGTGTGTGTGTGTGTGTGTGCATATAAGACTGTGTGTGTGGAAGAGGGGCCTTCCACCACGTAGCCCACTACTGCTCCAGAACCATGTGGTTACACACAAACACTAAGACCTGAGGCCCAGACTGGGTCTAGTTGTTCCCAGTATTATGGGTTTGTCCCCTCTCTCTCTCTTTCTCTCTCTCTGTCTCACACTCTCTCTCTCAGACACAAACACACACGCACACACTTCTAACTCCCCTTCTTCCTCTGGTATTTATGTGTTGGCAGTCGCTATGGATACAAGACACACAAACATTGTGGCAGGAGGCAGGAAGTGTGTTGGAACCACAATGGCGTCACTGCGGCTCTCGCGCTGCGACTCCGCGTCCAGGTTCTGTGCTATTATCGTTAAGCCATACGCACCCGGCGCACTTTTCAGTGTTATTGGTGTTAGTATTGCTTTTTCAGCTGCGTCGCTCACTCTGTCCTCCATTCCTCGACACTTTCTCTTTGACTGTACGTGAAGCGTGGAACACTGGCTGAAATGCCTGGGAGTGTTTTTGTTACCTCAGTGTGTGTGTGCACATGTTTTGTGTGTGTATGTGGTTTATCCTGTCTCCCAGTGCATTATTAATTTTCAGAAGTGCATGTCTCACTTGAATAACTGAGCAAGTGGTTGTGTGTGTGTCAGAGAGAGGGAGAGAGAGAGAGAGTGTGTGTGTGTGTGTGTGTGTGTGTGTGTGTGGCCCTATTGCACTGTCTTACATCAGACTCCAGTAATACTGTTTATACATCATTCTTTTTTCCTTCTCTTTTTTTTTCATGACCGGAGTCTAAATATACCCTACTGGAATAAACCCTTGAGAACAGACCTCCCTCTCCCCTCTTTGGCTAAATATATCCATCTTAGACCACCTCACCCCCTCCCCACTCTTTTCCTGCCTGTTTTTTCCCAGCCTGGTCCATCTCTCCTCCTCCTCCTCCTCCTTTATCCCTTGCTCGCTCTCCTGTCTCCCTGTCATTTAACAGCGGTAATTAAATTAAGGAGAAGCCTTTGTGAGATAAAGCTGTGCCACATATAAAAACAAGACTGGTCTGTTGGATCAAAATAAAATATTAGCATAGATCAAAGACCTTGCAAAAAAAAAGATACTTAGTATGCATGTACATTATATGGCGGCATGATGGCCTAGTGGTTAGGACTGTCGCCTTGCACCTCCAGGGTCCAGGTTCGATTCCCGTCTGTGTGCATGGAGTTTGCATGTTCTCCCTGTGATTGGTGAATTTCTTCCCGCAGATTGAGCTAATTGGCATTTCCAAAGTGAATGTGTGTATAAATGTTATCCTACAGAGGTTCCTGGATAGACGGATGAAAGAATATTATATCATTTAATTCTGAATTCCATGTCAGTGATTCTGTGAATACTGTAAGTGTGTATTCGTGCTCTGTGACGGACTGACACCCCATCTAGGGTGTACCCCGCCTAGTTGCCCGAGTCGTCTAAGATCCAGCTCCATTCCTCCCGCGACCCTTAGAGGATAATTGGTATAGATTTTGAGTGAGACTGATTACTATTCCCTGCCATCTCCTAAAGATGTACATTTATTAACATGCTAATAAATTGCAATATGTTCTCGGAATATTACTGCTTTTTGCTTGCATTTACACTGCATTTGCTTGCATTTACACTGCAGTAAAGTACCATAGTTTCAAACTTACAAATCTTAAACTGCTTACCAAGCATTACAAATGATATCCTTATGTTTATTTTTAGAGTTGGTGAATGGCACTAAATTGCTATTATGAATGATAATTCATTTATAATAATGTAATTTCATTACATCAAACCTAAGACTGTGGTGCTGGACTCTTCTCTCAAGGTGATTTAACACAAGAAAAATGAGCTCCAAGCAGTCCAAGGTAAGAATCATGCATAACTAAGACTCGCTTTTCTTTCAAAAACTGCTGCATTTGCACACATCGCACATAGTTCTGTCTGAGGTCTGAATACCAATGTGAAGAATTTCAATATAAAAATCCTTTTGGTTTGAAGAATGGTCAAAATAACATATCAATACACAGGACACTGCCTGGCCAGAAAAACGTCACCATTTCACAAGGGCCTGCAAAGGAAACCACTGAGGAGATTAATATGACTGGAATTGGGTTAAGAACTGTCCAAGCCATTATCAAAACCTGGAAGGTTAGTGCTGTCAACTTTGTGGAAGAAATGTGGTCAGAAAAAAAATCATGAATGACTATGATCACTTAAACATTTGGTGAAGATGCACTGTATTAAAATTGACACTGGAAATCACAGCTGATGAGTTAATATTGAAATTAAGAGCATTTCCACATAGACAACATAATGAACTGATAGGATTGGGAGTAAACAGCTGTGCGGCAATATGAAAGTCGCTTGTCAGTGAGACTCATTAGAGACTCATCCCTTTGCTAAGTAAGAACTTTGGAGCAATCGAAAAGGGTCAGATGGTCTGATAAATTCAGACGGGCTCTGGTGCCCATCATGATAGTGTCCACTGGAAAAGCCACTGGAAGAGACAGTGTTATGATCTGGTGCTGCTTCAGTTGATCAGGTTAAGGATCAGCATGTGGCACTAGAATAAGGTCAGCTGACGACCTAATTGTACAAAATTCAATTCAAAATTGGACCGGACTAGATCTTTGCAATGCAGTGAATGAACGTTTCAACCACTGGAGGAATTCTAAACAGTTAAAATTCTACATGATTAAATGAGCACACTGCAGGTTTTTATAGTATGTAGTGTACATAGTGTGAATCACTGCTGAGTCTACTGTATGCACTTCTTGGGAGTGTTCACTTCATTCCGTGTTGCTAAAACAGAAAAGTTTCTTATCTTCAGTTTGAAGGACTTTCTGATAACTACGGTAATGATACTATCATGATGTATGTACAGATTAGATACCCCGAGGAGGAGATACTGGAACATTTGTATAAATATTGATTATACAGGTTAATCAGTGAGTACATTTAATTAGTTACGTTACAGGATATCTCACAGTGCACCTGCTTAATGAAGTCTCCCTGAATTCTGCGTTTAGGTCTCAGACATCAGGCAGACGCAAAGGCTGAGCTGTTGTTTGATGCCAGTCAAACATTACGTCTTTAAGACAGTTTCTGCTTTACGAGCCATATTGAATGAAGTCATTGGCTGCTGATAAATATAGCCTGCAAAGACATACTGAAAGCAGAATTGCTTATAGTTTCATAGTTCAGAAAAAGAAGAGAAAAAAAACATGGTGATGTAAGTGCTATGAATCGCGAACTTATATTCATCGAATAAGGGAAACTGAAGATGAAACAAGCGCTTATGTTTCCTGCACTGTGGTAGGCTTAAACGTCAATGTTAACATTATACTTGTTTCTCCTGAACACCCACACACGACCCCGGGCCGCTATCATAAATTTCAATGAACAATATGTGTAGATGTGCAATAGGGTTTAGCTCAACGGCTGCAGTATGGTGCACTCATCTTACATTGAGAAATCCTCTAATCTCAGGACACAGCTGTTCAGAGTCTCAAGGTGACACTTATTGTTTTCTTATCTCCCTCTGGGCTCATAAAAAAAGAAAAGAAAAAAAAAACCAGACCCATCATTATCACCTTTTTGTAATGCCTCGGTTCTAGGGAAGTTAATCTGCTCTGTGATTCTTATGAAAAATAAATCATTACTCCAAACTGACAATTGATAATCTACTTAGTAGTGAAGCATTGAATTTACGTGTGTGAGAAAACAAATGCAAACTTTATAACGGGTTCCAATGCAGGTTGTAGTGCTGTTCTGTTCTGCACAGTGTACATAAACAGAACTCAATACTCACTGTTCACCTGGTTAAGGGAACTTCCCTCGAAAATTCCTTTATTTGGAACACTTAATTTGAAACATCAACACAGACATCACTTCTGTGTGTGTTACCCTGGTAACGTAAACACCTCGGGTTGCTATTACTGTTGAAATTTCACGCTCTTAAAATAAAATATTGTATTTATGTATATCATAAAACTGATACCATTCTAAACCATGTATACTTTTGAAAAGTGTATAACTTGTGAATAAATGTAATTTGATGCATTTACAATATGGATGATGTCAGTTTATACACATTAATAGACTATGTAATGTAAAATTATCTTTTAATTTATGTATACTACGTATGTATACTATTGTCAATTTGTAATACAAGCAACATTCAAGTCAATACGATTGTGCAGAATAACTGAACATATTTATGAGAGTAAAATCTACCTTTATTTCTCTATATAATTCCCTGCTACACTAATGCACTTATCCCAGCGTTTAACTAGTGCTTGGATGCCATCAAGGTAGAAAGTTTTCAAGGTACAGTATGCTGGAGACATGATCAGACTGCCTGCTTCACATCTGAAATGCCGGCCTCCAAGTTTTCAAGGATCAGTCATTCCACTTCCTGAATCTTTACAGGAACAACTGCAGTGAGCTCTAAGCCACTATCATTCTCGGGCATGCAGACTAGTGATGGGAAGTTTGGGATGGGAACTTTCATCAAAATGAACAAATTTTTGAGTCATTTAGTTCATTTCATTCTTTTGATCAGAAATAAAACAAAATGTTACATTTTCAATAAACAGACCCCCAACACGCAATACACAAATTTTGGCTATAGTTCCAGTAATTAAAAAATTACAATGCAGCTAAGGACATATTATGATACACAGAATGAGCAGCTCAGCTCTCATATCTTCTGGTCCGAATTGTTCGCTATGCAGTGCATTACATAGGAAACAGAATTGAACGTTTATTTACATGAGTTTTCTAGTCCGAGTCATTTGTTCTTTTGAATCTATTGCACTGCATAGCGTCTATGGGGGTCCTGTGACAAAAGAATGAACGATTTGGACCAAAAGACGCAAAGGTAACTGAACATAACCTATGGATGCTTTGCGATGCTTTGCGTATGCATTCCCAGTAGAAAATGAACGAATCACTCTCAGAGACTACTCGTTCTTCTGAGTCACGTTAAAGACTCGTTCAAAAAGAACGAATCGTTCATGAATGACCCATCACTAGTGCCGACTTCTTTAAAGAGAAATCCCAGTTTGACTCGAATGCCCTTGTATTATATACAGTATTCATTCATTCATTCATCTTCTATACCGCTTAATCCTGTGTTCAGGGTCGCAGGGGACCTGGAGCCTATCCCAGGAGACTTCGGGCACTAGGCGGGGTACACCCTGGACACGGTGCCAATCCATCGCAGGGCACACACACATACACACACTCACACACCCAATCACACACTACGGGCAATTTAGGAACGCCAATTAGCCTAACCTGCATGTCTTTGGACTGTGGGAGGAAACCGGAGTACCCGGAGGAAACCCACCAAGCACGGGGAGAACATGCAAACTCCATGCACACAGAGACGGGAATCGAGCCTGGCCGGGGAATCGAACCCAGACCCTGGAGGTGCAAGGCGACAGCGCTAACCACTACACCACCGCGCCGCCTTATATACAGTATATCCTTGATAATAATAAATGGTGCACAAAATGAACACCAGGCATACTCCATTAACTCCTTTTTCACTCCATAATCGATGACTGTAATGTTGCTTGTCAACTTTTGAACTTCTAGAATAGTAATGAACTGTCGTTCACTTTCCCTGCAGTGTTCATAGGTCCGTTCAAACTGAGCAGTTTCACTCCCTATGTTTTGGAATCTTATTTAACATACTGTAGCCGAATACCCTGTGCAGAGAACTATTAGCCTTTTGGAAAGTACCCTGAGTCTTTCACATGAATTAAAAACACTTGTTGCCTTGTTTGCCAAAATACAGGTTGTGATCTACAGTATCCAGGTAAATCATCACCTACAATATGATTGACAAAGCTGGAAAGTCACTTTTTGCAAAGACCTCTGCACAACAAGTCCATTTCTTAGACTCATTTCAACACAAAAACAATATTTGTAATAATATATCTTAGAACATACCTGATAATCTCAGCTAATAAGGAAGTTTATTGAAATTATTGCTTTCTACTATTTCTGTAAATATGGATTTATCCTGCATTTGCATCACAAAGATTTTTATTTACTCATATCCCATGAGCATACGCTGTATACTGTATGTTTGAGCACATTTTTTTCCATTAAACTTTATGCACATAAATGCGTACGATATGTGTGGGTAGATTCACTTTTATGCCTCAAGGAGTATCTTTGAAATTCCAGTGTACAACACCTCATCCGTTACACATGGCATCATCATCATCAGCTGGTAAATAACCAGCACCTTTGCTTATGTATTCGATCAGATTGAACATGCTGCTTAGCACGATTTACTAGGGATCTTAGAAAATCATGGCCATCTTTCCATGGAATTTATATTTATTTTAAATGTCAAATCCTATTCATCCTGTCCTTGTTAAACGGTCTATGAAAACTAAAAAAAAAAAAAACAACAGACTTTAATTTTCGAAGCCCGAGATGGGCCCGCGCTTGATGGTCTGATGCAGTTGCTACGTCCACGTTTACTGAAAAGCTAATCTCGCCAAAACTCACATTACTCAGAACAGATGAATTCGCTTCATGTAAACTTCGGTCTAAATGTACCGAGTCTCAACGTCAATCTGGCTGCCAATATTCATATACACTCCTAACACAGCACAGCGCTAAGGTAAACAAGGCGCTAGCCTAGCAGGAAGCTAATAGAGAAAGGAGGCGACAGGGAGCAAATAAAGACAACGAGGGTGGTTCAGAGATACATTTGTGAGATACAAGACAAATGTTGAGCGAACTGTTTGCATTGTAAACTGAGGTGTGAACAACTTGGGTAGGGCTGCTTGCCCGGCTGTATTTCCGCTCACAGGGAGATATGACCAGCCTCTCCGTTTTGGCCTGTTTCGTGTGTGTGTGTGTGTGTGTGTCTTGCTTTCTCCCTCCCTCTGTCTCTCAGTGTGTAGTTGTCCTTATTTGGCTCCGAGGAGAGTTTCCCTCCTGACTGTGACTCACCGCTCCTCTGACTCACACACACCACGCTAACAAAAACAGTCCTGGGTCTCTATGGAGACCCAGACTCCCTTGCCCTCCCTCTCTCCCCTGCTCACACGTCTCCCCTACCTCACTCTTTCCTCCATCTCGCTTTTTCCTCACCGGGTTCTGGGGCGAATGCCAGCAGCTACCCTTTTTCTACCTCCTGAAGCTGCTCTGTAAAAATAACGAGTGCCCTTTTTTTTTTTTTACGGAAGACAGCCTGGTTTCATATGCAAAATGGATAATGCATGTATAAAGTGATATTACGTACAGAGACATTATATAATTAGCATGTAATTAAAAGCAATTACTAGTTTCAAAGTTTTCTCTTTTACAATTAAGATTTTGCAATGGCTGTTTCGCCGCACTCTTACTTACAGTATGGATGGAACAAAGTGCTCAAGGGTCACACTTTCCTAAGAAATGTCCAACAGTTTCAGACATGAGAACATTTCAGTTACAGCCCTAAATGCGCTTAAAATGATTTGTATATTCATGATCTGATTCGTTGAGTTCAACAGCTATAAATGTCTTTTGCAGTTTCGGGTGTGTTGATTAGTATGTACTGTATAGTGGCTATGTAAAATACTTCCTAAGCTCTTTGGTTTTTCGGACACTCGAGACATTTTTCAGATGGCAGAACAGGGAAACAGGATTTGGAACTTAAACCTTATCAGATCTGTCCAATCATCATGCCATTTTTTAGTACTTATTTCCAGGTAAAAAATTTAAAAACGTGGCAAAACAACTGCACCATTGCTTTTTTTGTTTTGGCTTATGGTTGAGGCACTGGTTCAAATTTTTGGTGAATATACCACCGCCTAGGTTAATGGGATTTCAAACTAAATCTATACATGCAGCATGTGGGGAAACTTCAGTTGTGTTTAAAGGATGTAATATTGCTTTAGTAGCTATGATACTGTAGCAACGGCGTGGTTGTATACTAAAAGATGAACTCATCACTATTATCACTGTGACAGCACTATGTGTGTGTGGGATGAGGTAATATGTGTAGGCATGAATTGGGGTATTACTCATTTGCTATCAGGGAGGGGATGAAACAATCAGTCAGTGTTAGCGTGCTTGTGGTGATGCAGCACACATTCTATACTCATAATCAGTTATATTCTCTCCTTTCGGGACAGTCCACAAGTCTCTGTGATATCCTGTACAGTTATCGGCCACTCTTCTATATGTTTCTGTACAGCATTACATAACCAGTCAAGCACAAGAATAAAAGGCTGTTCTCTTCCTCTCATTCGGCTCCACAGGCTGTAACCGCTTGGGCATCATCCAGCCCGTAGTTTACTGAACACATGTTTATTATATGCAAGAAATTATTGTTTTCACTACGTAATGCACTGTAAATAGCCAACTTATATAAGCAACAATGGATGTCCAGGGTGTTTAATGGGAGAGCTAAAACTACAAGGAAAGTTCAAGCCAAACCAGGACTTTTGATTTCACAGAATAACAGAACACATTTATAAGTGTAAAAACTACCTTTATTTCTCTTTATAATCCCCTGCAACACTAATGCACTTTTCCCAGTGTTTCACAAATGCACAGTTACCTTTAAGCCAGAACACTTTTCTCAGTACACTGGATCCATTATCGGACTGCCTGCTCAACATCTGAATTGCTGGCCTCTCAGGAACTCCTGTAATCACCCAAACATGTGGGATGTGGAAATAACTCCCAGCTGAGTTCCTGTAATGTGCAAAGGGTTTTTTTTTTTTTTGTGAATAAGTGTGTGTACAGTTCCCACAGACAGATGGGCCTCTTCTGCAAGTTGGTGACAAGTTATCTTAGCATCAGTTTATCTTCTGTAAATGTCAATCGGTTTTATGCCTTCGTGCAAGAAATTTCATCACAAGTTCAGATTAAACTTGAATTAATGTTGTATCTATGAATACCTCAGTGAAACTGTTAGGATTGAGTAGTGACTCCTTAAATTATAAAATTATATAAAAGTATTTAAAGTATACAATGTACAATATATTTAAAAATGCTTTTAAAAGTCAGCTATGCTCTAATAGGTTCTTGCTGTAAACCAAACATGGTAAATTGAGAAGTTGTCACACTTTCATTCTATCCTATAATATAAAGCACTACAAGGCTTTGTGTTTTATTAACAACGTAATAATTTTAATGTATACATATTTATACATATATAAATATGTACACATTTCATACTCATTTCCTGAATTATTTTTATTATTTTTATTTATTCTGTAAAGATGCTTTGTGACAATGACAATTGTTAAATAAAATTTTATTGAACTTAATTGAATTAACTGTAAAAATTCTGCATGGGTACAAAACACATCTTTGAAAATATATGTATATATGTGAAGAAATCAAAACTATGAAATAACACATGAAGTTACTTAATGGCTGAAATCATAAAGAACAAATCGCATTTTAAGTTCTCTGAAGGAGTTTTGCTGGCAGTGTCGGTATTTCCTGAGGTACATACTGAACATATCTTACTTCCTATATTTATGCTCACTGACTTTACACCTACTGCTGTGCACTATTCATCACTCACTCCACCACGTGAAGCACATGACCTGAGTGAACCGAACAGATATTATTTATTACTTATTCTTTTACCGCAGTGCTTCTGACAGTGGTTTGTTAGTGTGTGTTATGCTGGTGTGAGTGAGCAAGTGGAGCAGTGTTCCACAAAGTGCATCTATAGGACACCCTTTAAAATAAATAAATAAATAAATAAATATACAGTATATATATATATATATATATATATATATATATATATATATATATATATATATATATATATATATATATTCAATTAAATCCAATTAAATTTTATTTGTACAGTATAGCATTTTTAACAATTGTCATTGTCGCAAAGCAGCTTTACACAATCAAAAGAATTAAAGTTTGTATGGAATGCGAATGTGTATGAATCAAAATGCTCATATTTCATACCTACTTTTACATCATGCAGGACATGTCATGGTCCTTTCACTTAAACACAGTGGTGAAAAAGGCCCAGACTTTATATATATATATATATATATATATATATATATATATATATATATATATATATATATATATATATGCACAGTGTCAAGTATGCTGAAGCATTAAGATTTCCTTTGACTGGAAGTATGGGGCCAAGCATACCTTCTGAAAAACAACCGCACACCAGTTCCGATACGACTGCGCACCAGTGCACAAAGCAAGGGCCATTAAGGCATGGATGAGTGAGTTTGGTGTAGAAGAGCCTGTCTGGCCTCAGCCCAATGGAACATCTTTGGGATGAATTAGAGCAGAGACTGCCAGCCAGGCCTTCACCTCTAACATCAATGTCTGACCTCACAAATGCGCTTCTGGAGGAATGGTCAAAAATTCCCATTAACACACTCCTAAACCTTGTGGAAAGCCTTCCCAGAAGACTTAAAGCTGTTATAGCTGCAAAGGGTGGACCAACAGCTGCAGGCGAGTGACTACTTTTGGCAATATAATGTATATATATTATTTTATATTAACTAGTTAGTGCTATATATTGGTATGGTATTGGTACACATATACAAAATAAAATTGATTCAAATTAAATAAAGACAAAATAAATAAACAAATCTGATGAACTATGTAAATAAGTGACATATAATGCTAACCCTTTTTTCACAGTTTGTTCTAAAAATGGCCAAAACACCAGCAAACCCACCAGTACACAATCTGTGTAATTATTATGTATTATTGTTGTAGTGACACATGTACCCATATGCATAGTCGATAAAGTGTCTAAAGTGTATTATAACATTAAAATAAAATAACATAAGGTAATAATAAATTGTATAATGGAGACGAGGATCCGCAGTGTGTTGGTTGGTGTACCAGACACACAATCCAGACACACAAATCCGCCAAATGAACTACAGGAGGTGAAACCAGCTGATATTCAAATTTCCAGATATGTAAAGTATAACCTTTATTCTATGGGGTTTCAAAGTTTTCAGTGTGTACTCATGTTCCCATGTTACCGTATCACTGTTACCATGGCAACAGTGTACACAAACTATAGGGGAATACACAGACTATTGTAACAATCATAGCTAAAATCACAATCAATAACCATCTAACAGCACTGCCCGGGGTGTTACATTCATTCTGAAACTTCATTGTGACAGTTCACTCCTGTTTTAATATTTACTTATACGTGAACATCTGACATCAATAGATCAAATGGAGGAAGGATAAAAGGAGATGAAAATGTACTGTATATGAGTATATCTAGGATTAAAGGTTATTAATCTTTGAAAGAAAATTAACGTGTTTAAATTAACGACAGACTTTGCACTCATAAAATGTTTAAGTTGAACAAAAAAAAATAATGAAACAAAAATGTATGATAAAGTGTTAAAGTAATTAACATTAAAAAGAATGAAGTACATTTTCAAGCTTTGTATTAATAGAGTAATCATAATGTAAATCTGTATGTAAAACTGATCAAGGCCAAAGTCTTTTTTGAATGTTAATAATAAAGAGAAAAAAAATTACACTTATATTACATTATAAAGACATAATACATACTGTAACTTGCGGAATCAGATTCATACAGAATTTCTCAGTACTTTAACACGCAAAAAATAAAAAATCTACTGCTTATATGTTATGTATTAAAACTTTTTTTTATTTATTTATTTTTTTTATTTAGCATGAATCACTGAAGTTCCCCAAACTTTAAAACTATGTATAAACACTGCAGGTTTTTACTCCCTAAGGGTCAGTTGGCTGAGCATACTTTAGGAATATCATTTGCTTGGTTTGTTGACTCAGCATTTTGAGCAGTAAGTCAAAATACTGTATACTCAAATCTGGGTCTTTGCTCTCATCTGAAAATTATTATAATAAAGTTACAAAATGCTTGTCAATGGTTTTGTAAAAACTCACACAACAGTCTAAACTCTACACACTTTCTTAAACTCTAAAGAAACTGTTATGTACAGTGCTCTGTCTGTGTGTGTGTGTGTGTGTGTGTGTGTGTGTGTGTGTGTGTGTGTGTGTGTGTGTGTGTGTGTGTGTGTGTGTGTGTGTGAGAGACAGAGTGTGTAAGTCTGTGTGTGTCCGTGTGTGTGTGCGTGAGTGTACAGTATGTGTGTATCTGATCTATTGCATAAGTATTTAGCTTTGTGGTGTTGGTTGACATGGTCACAAGTAAATGTTGCTACAAGAAGGTGACTTCTTGTTAAAATTATTTATGAAATGATGGCGTACAGGAAGAGTGAGTAACAGGTGACTAAAAGATTTTCTTTGAGTATTAAAAGTGGTGCATTTTAGAAATAACCTTCTGATCAAGGCAGTAGTTTTCATAGTTTTAGATACAGTAGTTTGATGTCTTTATTCACTAATTTCTGTGTTGGTGTGTGTGTATATGTATATATATATATATATATATATATATATATATATATACACACACACACACACGCACACACAGGAAAACAGAATACATAAAAGAATGTAGAATAAGACATTAAAATGTCTTATTTTAAGACATTTACAGTTCTTGCAAGAACAGTGCATTTGCACCATGGAAAGCATGACCAAAACTTACCTCTTCTACAGAGGAGAAGTTCATTTATAAATACCTCAAAAATCACAGATTAGAGCCGTTATGAAGGATTTACAGATCATAAGTAGCAGATACATCTCAATATCAAATATTCAAAGGAGATTATTGCATAGTCCACATCTGGATGCCTTCTGCATTGGAAATGCAAATAAGGAAAGACCATGGAGTTAGAAAGTGTGTCTAATATATACAGTATTAAAAATCACAGAAGTATGTTAATATGAGCAGATATCCTTTGTGACCTGACAGTTTTTTCCAACATCGATGCTTATGCACTTTCTACCCCATGGCTAACGTTTAGCTCTGTGCCTAAGATCCTATTCTCAGGATTTCAAACTACATAAATGAAAAAAACAGTAGATGACGTCACACTCTGACTCACCTGGTTTTGTGTTTAACACCAAAAAGTGAAGCCACAGATTCAACTGACTGCTGTTCATTTGTGTACATGAGTGGAGTCATGACATGAATGTGCTACTGGTGTGGGTGATGTGCAGAAGTGTAACCGAGGCGTATTAGACCTCTGCCTGACCTGGGCTGAAACTGAAAAAGATCGTAGCAATCAAAGAGCTCTTTTTTTTTAGTGTCCTTTGATCATTAAAGCTAAAAGCTTCTGTGAAAGATTAAAGCTGCGAAATAGTGAAGTAGACATTACAGTACAGTACTGTGCATAACACATTATAAAAAATGAAATTAATTCATTTTGATTGAAATAAAGAAATGTGGCGACAGCCTGCAAAGTGTCTAAAGGTACAATTTAAAAATTGGATGTTTTACGTAACAACCGCAGCAGCAATCTAATTTCCCCTTTCATCTGTTCCAATCACTCAGCATTCGGCATCACCAGTTAATCATCTGTCATCATCTCCACCCGTTACTCTAGTTTTTAGTGTTTTTAGTATATATATATATATATATATATATATATATATATATATATATATATATATATATATATACACTAAAAACGGACTTGCGCAGTACTGTAGCCTCAGACTCTATCAGACTGTTCTATCTCAATCATCTTAACCCTATAAAGCCTGCTATATGAATGAATAGTCAGAAAATTCTATTATTTCAGGATTGAACTGTTTATTGAACCATTGTGAGAGTTAAAAAAAAAATTTTTTTAATATCACCTGGGAATGTGTTGTTTTTTTTTGTATCACATTTGAAACACCAGGCGTTTCAGGTGAATCTAATTTTTGTGTGCCTTAAAAACCTTACACACACAAACATGTTTTACAGCATTTAACAACTTTTTACAACATGTTTAGTACTTTACACCGTGTGTAAAGTATATTTGGCAACTTGTTTAAGTTTCATGAAATGCCAAAAAACTATTTCTGTCTTTGTTTAGACAAAGGTTGACTTTGCATTTCTCACAGTAGACATGTGAGAAGTGACTTCCCGGGCAGTGCTTGCACCTCTGTCTTGTTTTCCATGTTGGTAAATGGTCAATGCCATCTTTTCTCACATCAGGGGGTACAGCAGCAGCTCGTCTTTTGCGTGGGGGTGCTTTCTCTGCTTCTGGGGAGGACAGTGGTCTGCCACATCGGATCTTGCCTTTTCCTGCGCTTATGAGAGAAGTCCCAACCGAAGCTTGAAATCTTCTCAATGGCATTGGTTTCTTCCTAGGTTCCAGTTCTTTCTGGTCTCTCTTGTAAAGATTCCATGCATTTATGACTGCCACAGTGACAGTGTGCCACCAAATGTACAGATACCATCTTCGGGATCTAAAGGAAAACTTGTAAAGAACAGACATGTCAAGAAGATCAACACCACCCATAAATTTGTTGTATGTCTCCACAATAGCAGGTCTTGGCACCATTATGTACTTTTTGGATTTTCGATCCCACCGTTTCACATTTGTCACTGGGTCAACTCCAACAAATGAAGAGAGCAGATTCACAGCCTTGTTGTCACACCATCTCACAATGACAGTGTTTTTCTCATTCACTCTGAAATCCCATGACCCTCTTCCTTTTTTCTTTAAATCATTTTCTTCCATCATACTGCAGTTCTTCACCCTGTTCATTCGAACTGTCCCCAAATAGTACAGTCCTCGTTCTTTCAGGTGATCCACCAGAGGTACTGATGTAAAATAGTTGTCAGCAAAAACCTTGTGATTTTGTCCTGCTGGAAGGGTCGAAGTCAATTTCAGGACAACATCTCCAGAAACACCAACATCTGACTTCTCCTTATCTGGATTTTCCGCACCTTGGCAGACAGCAAAATCATAAAGGAACCCAGTTTGTCCAGCACGTGCCCACATCTTGAACCCCCATTTGTGAGGTTTTGATGGCATGTAAACACGAAGGTTAGACTTGCCTTTGAAAGGCACCATTACTTCATGCACTGCATGAAATTCTTCAGGAGGAATGAGAAGAAACTGTTGTCGAAGTTTTTCTAACCATGGTCTGATTTTCCAAAGTTTGTCTTTCTTCTGGTAATCAGACACACTGAGGTTGTCTTGAAAATGAATGAGTGTCAGCAATTTCAGGAATCGTTCTCGAGACATCACATCACACACTGTGGGGTACTTCGTCTCCATTTCCCAATAGGCTCTTACATTGGGCATCTGTACCAACCCCATGTGCATGTACATGCCAAGAACCTGTTCAATTTCTTTGGGTGTTGTGTTGACTGATGTTCCCAGTTTCTGTACACTGTACAAGTTAGTTTGCTGTGCAATTTCCTGAATCATTTCATCAGTAACAAATTGCTTGAAATAAATGTATGGTGTCCATTCTGATCTTTCTATACAGACATTATCAATATGTCTATCAAAATCAACATTTGGACTTTCAAAAGGCACTTTTCTCCATCTGTATGCTTTCTTTTTTACTTTGTCTTTTGCTGACTGCTTTGTTTTGCTCTGTTTTGATGTTACTGGTATGTCTGTTTCATCTACAGGTTCATCTTCTTCATCACTATCACTATGTGATCCCTCTGTAGCTGCCTTTCCCTTAGGAGTCCATTCCTCATCACTAACATCGTCATCTTCCTCCCCAAACTGTTCAATTTCACTTGAATTTGCATCATTTATCATATTTAGGACATCTTCTACACTGTACTTTTTTGCCATCTAAATAATCAAATCATACAAACAATATATTGTTATATTTACAAATTATATATTGACTATTTACAACTGACAAATATACAATTCTGCTCAAAATAAGTACTAAAAGAAATATTCAAGCTTAAATTAAATAATATATTTAGTGCAGCTTGAATTACTGTGCATATAAAACAAACTTGATGCACTATGCACTAAAACAACAATTGATGTACTGACCCATGAAATACATTTATATACCCATAGTATCATATTTGATTCACACTTTTTCACCATGGTTTTTCTATAAAATATTTTATGAAAAATTAAGGTATTATGAGCTGTGTCACCTTAGTAAAGGCTTATTTTGAAACATAATTAAAAAAAATTTTATTTCACTTACTGTAACTGTTCCAAAATTAAGGAATCTTATCACTTGTAAATTGCTCTAACTGCCACCTAGCATGCAGCCATGTTGGATTCTGGGGGAAAAAGTGGCCTTTGCCACCTGTAGTGCATAGATCATCCTCCAGGGGGAGAATACATGTATAGGATTGTATACAACAGGTTTTTGAGGAAAATGGTAATCCTGTTACTGAGGTACAGGCCTTAGAAATATATGTATCCAATATAATACATATGGCGTTATAGGGTTAAGGATGTAATGTACTGGACATTCTGAGATGCTTTTCTGCTCACTGTGTTGGAAAGAGTGAATAATGTGAGTTAATATAAACTTCCTGTCAGCTCAAACCAGTCTGTCCCTTCTCCTCTGACCTCTCTGTGTGTTTTTTATGGAAAAATCCCAGGAGATCAGAAGTTTTGTATATCATCCAACCAGTCAATCCGGCATCAACAACCATCCCAATGTCAAAATAACACGGATCTCCTCCATTATGTTGTTGTATGATCTGATCATTAGCAGAAGCTGTACAATTGTACACAAAATAGTAAAATGTAAAACATTCCTGTTAAAATGGCAAATAGATGTATTTAATAGTTATTTTATTATTATTATAGTATTTAATTTTTTAATACAGTATGTGTTTGCTAAAAAAATCATCCCTTATTCATTACCTCTATACCTATTAAATGTCAGCAACCATAATGTTTTGACATGTTACAGCATGTGATGATCATCTGTCACATTCTTGACCCTCTGGTTTGTTGACTTTGCGTTAAACATCATAACCGTATATATATTTTTTACGCTACAGAACTCATACAACTTTACTGCCCCCTTTATTACCCTGAACAACTCGTTTGCTTTGTTCCATGTACATTTGTTTTTTACCTACACAACGGCAAGGTGGAATAATGGCAGCTGACACAGCGAGTAGCATTGCCAACACACACCTCCTGGGTCCCCGGTTCGATTCTGAAATGCACAGAAATTCCTAGAAATGCATTGTGACGCTGACTGCATTAACAGGTCAGGGGTAGCACAGTTGTACTACTAATCGGAAGGTCCCAAGTTGAAACCACCGTGCCACTAAGTTGCCACTGTCGGGCCCTTCAGCAAGGCCCTTAATCCTCAATTGCTCGAAAGTTGCTCTGGATAAGGGCATCTGCCAAATTCCATAATGTAAATGTGACAAGGTACAAAAGATAATAACAAATCCATAGTCATAATTCAGTATGTCTTGTGTTAAACTAACTTAGTCACACTGACAGCATGTGCGAATATCACACTTTTATTGGAAAAAAAAAATCAACCTGGCATATATTCCCATAGTGAATATACATGAGCATACAGCAGAGGTCTGAATGCATACACTGTCAGGAACAAAACAATATACTACAGCAAACACAATAATGCTAACAAACATGAGAAGAAAGCAATAGTAAAGTAAAAAAAAAAAACTGTAAAAAGTAAATGGTATACCTCACTGTAGTTACTGTATGGGTATAAGGCAAAATAATGATGTTATATACGCAGAGTGAGAAATGCCACAGCACATCAGGGCTGAGCTTCTTTAACAATCCAAGCCTGGGTCGCGTTTTGGAATGTACCGAGTTCAAGCGGTTAGGATTGTTAAAAACTGTGAGTGGTCATCTGTCCATGTCTACATCATCTACTGCCTTAAAAGCAACAGGAGCCAATTCAAATGTTCCTAATCGTCATTAGCGCATCGATTCTGCAGGAGCTTCTCATCACTTACGTTTGAGTTCCTTCCTTTCATCTATCCTTTGATTTGTGAATGAGATAATACACACTGTAGCCACAATCTCATGAGTCTCTCGGCCTCCAATCAAATCAGTAGGTCACAATTGTGTCCTTCGCTTCTTCCTGTTGGACTTTGGTTTACATAGTGTTTTAGTTTCTTCATCTCCATGAATCAATTGTTAAAAAAAAACAACATATTGCTGAGTTGTTAAACATCGAAGTGGTCGTACGACGAGTTTGTTCATTTTACAAACAAAAAAATCTAAATATGTGACTTATAAATGGCTCCCTCTAGTGGTTAACACTTGGAAGTTCTAAGTCAGATGTCCTTAAGTCACCTCCATGGAGGAGTCTAGTGGACAACAGTGCCCTCTAGTGTTGTTTATTAGTCATCAGATACTGACTTGTTTACCTTGTGTACCAGCTTCACTCTTACTAACAGAGTAATTTCCCTTTATAATGTCTTAATAAGTCACTCATCGAGATTTAGGGCACAAGGCGGGTTACACAAGGTGGGATGCCAGTCCATCGCAGGGCACACACACACACACACACACTCACACACACACACTACGGACATATTTAGCCTAACCTGCATGTTTTTGGGAGGAAACCGGAGCACCTGGAGGAAACCCACCAATCACAGGGAGAGCATGCAAACTCCATGCACACAGACCCGAAACGGCAATCGAACCCGGACCCTAAAGGTGCAAAGCAACAGTGGTAACCACTAAGCCACCATACCGCCTGTAAAACCTCACTTTATTTCATTTGGTGTAACATCCTTGTCCGTAAACTAAGACTGATTATTGTTTTTTCAACCAGGGTCAAAATCAAACCAGGTCCTTTAACTTAATACTGAATTCTAGATAACATACAGCGCCTCAAACTGACATGTCCTTCTTAAAGGGTTGTGCTCAAAGTCATTTTTTCTCAAGATTTCCGCCGACAAGAGCAGAACTGCAGAGGTAACAAGATGTAAAACTATTCAACTATTGTATTACAATCAAACATGTACAGGTTGTGTAAAACTTCAGTCGCGATTGGTCGTAGCAGAAGCAGTAAACTTACGTAAAAGCAATACAAAATTATTCAATATTTATAAAATTTCCCTAGGGAGTGTTCTTGTATCTCTTCTCTTCTTCTTCTTGGCCCTTTTCATTATAGTTGAAGTTTTTTTTTTTATATTTTAATCCTTTTGTAGTTAAAATGAGTGAAAAAATAGAACTGAATCTTCTCCTCTCCATCCGCTCCAATCGTCCTTTAAAAATATTATTCCTGGTTTTCATTTTCTACAAAAATAACAGCCGTCACCATTTGAAGCAGACAGTCGAGACACATGGTGTTGAGGGGTGCATGTTGGGGGAAGTCTGGACTGGGGAGTGTGTGAAACTTTGCATGTTCAGAAATTGCTAAAAATCTCGTATTTCTTATTCCAGTCCATCTGTGGTGCCCTCTTCCTGCCACGCTTGGCATGTGCTTTCTCTTTGGCCTCCGCCGCTGTGGGGCTCAGTCTCAGCCCGATCTCTGCGAAAGGGTCCAGTGAGTGGCTGTCACCATCCTCTGAGTTCTACACACACACACACACACACACACACACATATTATATACATATGCATATAGAAACGCTTATTGTATATCAGCATTTCTACTTTCTCTCTCAAATACAAACAGATATTACAGGTACATGTACACATACAGTACTCCAATCAGCCATAACATTAAAACCACCTAGGTTTAGATGCCATCAGAGTTTCGGTTCTGGTGCCTCTGGACTGACTTATATTTGTGCACTCTGTGGGATGGGAGTGTACAGGCTGGCCAATAGGGCGTGCAGGCAAGGGAGAGCCCTGGGTGCACATCATCCTGTCACCAGTTTACTGACGATCAATCACATCGGCTGTCAGTGGTCATAATGTTATGGCTGATCAGTGTATACAATCACACACACACACACACACACACACACACACAAACACACACACACACACATGTGCACATACCTGTGTGCTGGTGTCTTGGCTGCTGTGGTCGGAGTGTGCTGACTGAGTGGAGTGGCCATTGACTCGAGGGTTTGGTGAGCCGTTAGTAATGGACTGACCCTCAAAACCTAAGGGAGGGAAAAAAAAACACATTACTGCTCTCCGTTAAGCTTAAAGACAGCTCACTGCTCTAGACATTCCCACTCACAGTGTGCGGGAATAACATTCACGCCCCTCCAAATGTTATTTCAGGTTCAACCAAAGCACAATCTTTTCTTTTTCTCTTTTTTTCTCCTCTTATTCCTGATTGTTTCTTGCACCCCCAGGGTTCGATTCCCGGCCAGGCTCGATTCCCGTCTCTGTGTGCATGGAGGTTGCATGTTCTCCCCGTGCTGAGTGACGATGAGTGAGTGAGGGTACGAGGACGGGTTCCCTTTCGAGCATGGTTCCTCTTACGGTTTCTACCTGCGTCATCTGAGCAAGTGTTTCCTTGCTACCGTCACCTCTGGCTTGCTCGTTAAGGTTAAACTGATGAATTGATAAAGCCATACATTCATATGTTTTTAAATGTTATTTATTTATGTAAAGCTGCTTTGGGCCAATGTCTATCGTTGAAGGCCTTATATAAATAAAAGTGAATTTAATTGTAAAAATTATCCACTATAATCCACTATAATCCACTATAATCCACTATAATCCACTATAATCCAAGAAACAAAATTAACTGATTTATACATTACACATTATACACATTATACATGGCAGTGAAAATTGCAGCCAAGTGCAGCTTCCAGAGACATTCTTGCGTAAAATGCATCTAAACCCTAAGAGGAGAAATCCAGATGATGTTTGAGAATCAACTGATGCATCAGACACAGCTGACAGATGGGATTAAATATCGCATACCTAATGAAGGAATCGTTCTTGACGTCATGCTTCTCTCAAAACTTTACTACTTTCATATAGGAGGTAGTGTGAAGTACTACGTTCGAGTCAAACTGGGACTTGTGATGAAACTTTTGAATGTATGAAAACATTTACAGCCGTGGCCAAACGTTTTAAGACACAAATGATAATTTTCACAAAGTCTGCTGCTTCAGTGTTTTTAGATCTGTTTGTCAGATGTTACTATGGTATACTGAAGTATAATCACAAGCATTTCATACATTAGGTTTATGCACAGAGTCAATATTTGCAGTGCTGACCCTCCGTTTTCAAGACCGCTGTCAATCAACTTTTGAGCCACATCCTGACTGATGGCAGCTTTGAGTTTGCCAGAATTTGTGGGTTTTTGTTTGTCCACGCACCTCTTGAGGATTGAACACCATTTCTCAATGGGATTAAGGTCTGGGGAGTTTCCTGGACATGGACCCAAAATGTTTTGTTTCCCAAGTCACTTTTGCTTTATGGCGAGGCGCTCCATCATGCTGGAAAAGGCATTATTTGTCACCAACTGTTTATGTTTTTGTACCGTTCTTTATTCATGGCTGTGTTCTTAGGGAAAATTGTGTTTCAGCCCACTACTTTGGGTGAGAAGCAACACCGCACATGAATGGTCTTAGGATGCTTTACTGTCGCCATGACACATACCAGATGATCGCGTGCACTTCGGGGCACTGAGAAAACTTTCTACCATGGCGGTATCCAAGCGCTAGTGAAACGCTGGTATACAGTAAGTGCATTAATGTAGCAGGGGATTATACAAAGAAATCAAGGTAATATTTGCTCTCATAACTATTATTCTCTTCTGTTCTCTCGTTTTCTCTTTCTCCGTCGAGCTATACACGTCGCTCCTGAGCTGCCAGTGATACAGACCCCCTCTGCCCTCTGGAGCTGTCTGACTCGTCCTGGTGTCTCGCTTCTGGTTGGAGATCTCGTCGCATGGAGGTCTGTGTGGTCTGCCTGGGATGCGTGTGGTGTCTGGGGACGGTTCCACTTTACCACGGAGACGGTCCTGGCCTCAGCTGATGCTGACAGCAGTTCTCTGAGGACTTGTGACTGCAGTCGCTCAATAAATTTCCTAAGCCTCCAATAACGAACTGGACTCCATATTAACTTAAAGACATCAACTGTTACTGTATATTGAACTGCCAGCCTCCTAACACACTGTATGACTGCACAACAATCCCTGCTATCCGTTATCATAGCAGGGATCCAAATGAGGACGGGTTCCTTGTTGATTCTGGTTCCTCTCATGGTCTCTTCCTATTGCCATCTCAGGGAGTTTTTCCTCGCCACTGTCGCCGTCCCCCTCGGCTTGCTCATCACAGACAATCTTATCATTTTGATTCATAAGCATTCACATTTCATACAAACTTCCATCATTTCTGTTAAAAGTGCTATACAAATAAAATTGAATTGAAGTGAATTGCACCAAAGTCCCGGTTTGACTTGAAGGCCCCAAGTAATTGCAAATAATTAACAGCTTTTTCCCCTCCTTTGTCTTGTCCAATTACATACTTAAATAAAAGAGACCAAATAATTGAGCTGTGAAAATAAAATGAGATCAGCTTTTATCACAATTCCTTTCCCAGTAACTGCACAGCACAAAATGTTTTATTTCTTACAAATGATGCAATTTATATAAGACCTTCCTGTCCTGTGAGCTTCATTTCTGACCGCCCACATCCCACACAAGAGTAAAAATATCCCCACTCGCACCTTTTTTCTTGGGTCCTTCATGTTAACCAGTACTGATGCATACCTCTACAATGTGGGATTTCTATATTTTTATTTTGATATTTTCTAAAAAAAGCTAAATCCATATTATTAACCAGTGCATTTTCTGTAAATGCTTTTCAGGCCACAGCAGATGCGTTAATAAATACGAAGTATGTGCAGATAATTACTTTATACATAGCACTTATGGTAATCCTTGTGTTTGTAATGTTATTTGGAAGGAACTGTACCTTTGACATGGCTGCTGCTCGGGGTCATGCCCAGCTTCTTGAAATGCTCGTCTGTGTCTGGATCCACCACCAGTAAATGGGTCTCGTCCCCTCCGCGCTTGATGAAAGCAACCACCTCGGCATGACGCATGCCCTCAATGTTCACCCCGTTCACCTGCACGAAGACACACAAAGGCACAATTATCAAACCAACCGGCTTTATTGGGAATGCTTATAATCTTTGACTATACAGTATCATGGACCTACGGAAATATTCCAAAGAAAAAGTACATAAGTCAACTATCTGCTGTAAAATTGATGATTACAGTTTTGTGGGATTCTCAACGTATTAGAACATTATCATGAAAAAGGTTCAACAATCAACAGTGCTCATTATAGTGAGACGCTTATTGAAGACTGAAGCCTGAACTCCGGATTAAATGCCGAGGACTGCAATCCAAAAGTGTTGTGATCTTGCATAACAATCCATGTCCGCACACTGATGACACTCTGCAAAAACTTAGTTTTGAGGTATTAAAGCATCCTCCTTATAGTCCTGATCTTGCTCCATAAAACTTGTTTGGGCCCCTGAATGCAGCACTACGAGGACGAATATTCACCTCTGATGAAGAAGTGAAGATAGTGGTGCATTCGTGGCTCGCAGATCAGCCTAAAACTTTTAGATTATGTCTTAAAATTATGTACAGTGAAACCTCGGATTGCGTGTAACGCGGTTTGCGAGTGTTCTGCAAGACAAGCAAAGATTTTTAATAAATTTTGACTGAAAAAGAGCAGGCGGCACGGTTAGCACTGTCGCCTTGCACCTCCAGGGTCCGGGTTCGATTCCCGGCCAGGCTTGATTCCCGTCTCTGTGTGCATGGAGTTTGCATGTTCTCCCCGTGCTTGGTGGGTTTCCTCCGGGTACCCCGGTTTTCCCCCACAGTCCAAAGACATGCAGATTAGGCTAATTGGCGTTCCCAAATTGACCATAGTGTGTGAATGAGTGTGTGTGTGTGTGTGTGCTCTGCGATGGATTGGCACGCTGTCCAGGGTGTACCCTGCCTCATGCCCAGAGTCTCCTGGGATATGCTCCAGGTCCCCGCGACCCTAAATACAGGATAAAGTGGTATAGAAGATGAATGAATGAATGAAAAAGAGCAAGTCTTGGTTTACGAGTACCGAGTATCATGCATCATCATTTTCTTGTGCTGCGTAATATGTGGTAATCGTCTCCCCTGCTGGGTCTTAGTGCGTGTCTCTTACTAGTATAATCAACATCCGTGCATGCGTGTACTGTTTACTATAACACTGTGACTGTGCATAAAACATGTTTTAATTTGTGTCTGTATGCGTATGTGTACAGTGCACGTGTAAAGCAAAAGCAAGTCTCATTAGAGAGGTTAAAGATCCATTTTCGCTCTCTGCTCAAGACAGCTCTTTGTGTCTGTGTGTGTGCGCGTCACTGGACACCGTGCCACACACACACACACACACACACACACACACACACACACACACACACACACACACACACACACACACACCCCTCCTACTATCCTCTTCACAGACACACACACATACACTCTTTCTTTCTGCTATACACAGAAACATTGCTCTGTCGCAATTATTTTCAAAGGTAAAGTGCACACTGACCCGATGCGGGAATTGAACAACATGCAGCCCTCTCCTGATATGTTTGTGAAACTAAAAAAATATATATAAATCTGTTCCAGCAGGAGCTCTTTCACTGAAGTAGTAACAAAATTTCTCCACAGGCTTTAATCCTTAGACGACATTTCCTGTATATATTTCCTGCAATTAGAGAAAATTACACACTTATACGCTCAACTAAGATATTCATAAAAAAAAGCCACTAATAGACCGTGTTATTAAGTGTTTACGGCTTTCTCGAGACTTGCAATTTCATGCACTGATGCTTAAAACTCCACCATGAGACAGGTCATGAACGTTAAATCAAAGCGATGAAAATTTGTGCCGAATTAGTGTGTGGAGACTCGGTCTTACTTTTCCGCCTTTGTGGACTTTTTGCTGAGCTCAGCAAAACTATTGTTGTCTTTATACTGTATATTGCTCACATTTAAACATCTCCATCTTGGAGTTATCTTGAAAAATACTTGAGTAATTGTACTTTCCTCATTTCATAATCTTATGTTGGGGTATTTTGTTGGTATTACTGATATTCACAACTTCCTTAAAAAAATAAAACATAACTTGACTCCTTCCATCAGGGAGGCGCTGATCTCCACCTCCATGTTCCGAACAATATGCATCTGGTTCGCGTTAAGCTTTGAACAGTTGGTCCACTTAAGTTCCGTATTTTATTTCCATTCACGTTTATTTCAAACTCGTTGTGTTTTGATCATGCTCACAGTCGTACATATTGTTCCTGGTTTAAGCATTTGCTTACAATGTCGATTAAAGTGTCACTTTGCACTTACGTCTGTTTAAAAAAAAAGCACAACAAAAAAAAAAAAACAGGCGTAGTAGCTTCATGGAAATGCTGCTCTGCCACCAAGCCCACCTAAGAGCATCACTCTTACCTAATGTCTCACCCTGTCTCTGCCAGGGGTATCACTACCCTCCTGCTGCTTTGTGCCACTCCCCCCATTCGCAGCACAAAGAACTTTTCTCCCGCCCTCACAGCAAGAATTTACCTCCCCATCCCCATGCTTCCTGAAGGACGTTTCTTCCCGCCCTTTGCTTCATGGGGGTGGACGCACTGATTGTTGATGGCTGTCCACAGGAGCTCGTGCACGGGAAGATGCAAACGCTAACAAGAGCTCAGGATTGAACTGTACAGCTGTGTCCCCATTTTATCGTTATTAGGGGTATAAGTAATTCATTCTGTTCAGTCTTTATTTGTCACATATACATTACTGCACAATGAAATTCTTTATTCTTCATATATATATAGTCCAGATGTGTCTTAGTCAGCTGGGGACAGAGGTCAGGGTCAGGGGCTCAACAGCAACAACCCGCCGACCTTCTGATCAGTAACTCAGAGCCTTAACACACTGAGTCAGCAGTCACAACTAAAAATATAAAAAGGGTTCGTCTAGGGATCTTAATTAAAAAAAAGTAAATAATCCGACATATTTACTTGAATTTTATACACTATTTTGTAAAGATCTATGCATTAAGAATTCCCTGAGTGGGAGAGAAACAACAGCAAGTTTTTTTTTTAAGAATGCAGTTGGCCACCAGGTGGTGCTAGACACTATGCATATTTTGCTCAGCCTATGCAAGGCTCAGAGTTGAGAAAGACAAAGAAAATAGGTCAGTCTTTTTCCACTGTAGTATTTCTCCAGTTCTATTTTGATTTTCAACATGCATGGCTAAATATAAAAATGATTAAAACAAAAAGGTCACTCCTGAGAGTGAGGTAACGAAACAGCTGGTTTGGCCATATAATCAAGTTTCAAATCTTTTTCTAATAGTTGGCATCTATTGCCGAACGAGTTTTCCCTTTTCCTTTCAGTCCCCCACTTCAGTTAGTCTCTTAGCAACTAGTTTGGCCGTGGGATCAGGTTCACCAAATGGAAAAGGAGAGAGGAGAGGGGAACAGAATTAGGTCAGAAAATCTAATCGTGAAAAAAAAAAAAAAAAAAGGACGCTCGTTTCAGAAAACAACAGCATGCTTGATCGTGTGAGATGGCATTTATTTTATATATCTGTATAAATATGTATATGTGTATTTATATATACTATATTGAGGATTTTCATCAGGTTTGGAAAGGAGCTGAAAGGCAGGTAGCACATAGCTATCAAATATTGATGCAGGAGTACGGTGTTGTGGCAATAGTGTGGGTTTCAGGTGACACTGCTGTGGGGGTGTGTGTATCCATGTGTGTGTGTGTGTGTGTGTGTATCCATCTCTGTGCGTGTGCGCGTAGGTGCATGGAGGAGCTCTCCATAAAATCGAACCTGCGTATGATAAAGTGTGTTGATGAGCAGGTCCTGTTTCTGATGATGTTCAGGAAGGAGATAAAGAGAAAACGCTGCTTTTTAGGAATCACATGACTTGCGCCTAATGCAGGGTGAAAGTCTAGTGCGAGTAATAGGCTGAAAGGTTTACATGTCAACAAAATGTGGCATCGTTATGCAAGCGGTGCAAAAGCTCGGTTGTGGATTTAGAACCAGATGGCAGAATGGCATCAACATGCACATTAGATACATCAAGAGAGAGAGCGAGGACGGAGGCACATGATTATCAGACCTACAGTAGGTGATAGTGGCCTGTGGCTGTAACAGAGATCTTGTTTTCTCGGGTCAGAATGACACCGGAGTTGTATGATCGCGTCAGACTTTTTTTTTTCCTCTTTTCTTTATTCTCTATTTCTTTGCAATAGACCCTTTTTTCAAGAAAGCCCGAACCACCCCCCAACCCCCACCCCACCCCCCAACCCCCACCCCACCCCGCTACCCCCACCCCACCCCCCTACCTCCACCCCACCGCACCCCTTCTGGCTGCACTCTTAAACCAAAGGGCAGGAGGAGGGAAGGATTAGCAAAGAAGAACATGTTGCAAACGTCCAAGTTTCCATCAAATCAACAACAAACACACACACACACACACACACACACCTGGCCTAGAGTAGCATTTTTTTCAGCTTGATCACTATTGAACTGTTGCATATTTGAACATTTTTCCTTGTTGCAGTCAATCAACAATTATGCAAAGCATGTACACTCGCTTGACACTTTATTAGGAACACATGTACACAGGCACATCCATGCTATTATCCAATCAGCCAAACATGTGGCACAGCAGGGCAATGCATACATTCATGCAGATACACCTTGGGTTAATGTCCACATGGTGGGAAAATGCCAGCTTGAGTATTTTATAAAGTGCTGATCAAAGAATGGTGCAAAAAAAAAAAAAATACAAACAGGAGTGTAGGAAAGTGCAGGAAAAAACGTACAGCTTTCTGGGTGAGACAGGCAAGGGGAGAGTGGAAAGGCTAGACTGAGCTAGCAAAAGGTCTACGTGGACTCGGATCGCTTCATGGTGCTTGAAACGGTTCCGATACCTTCTACACCATGAACACTTCGAGTAAGGTACAGTAGGGTCCTACAGTACCTAGTACAAGAGTGGTGTTCCTAATAAAGCGGCTAGAAAGCATACATGAATGGACTGTATTATTTATCATTTCTGAGATGCGACTACTTTTCCAGAGGGAAAGTATACTGTATACTGTATACCGCTGCTTTAGGAAAAGTGTAAGCAGCCGAATTGCTATTTGCTGTATTCTTACCCTGTTTGAAAATGGATTTATTATTATTTATGGAGTGTATTCATTTTAATTTACACAAATTTAGTCTGTGTTAAACACACAACGGACAGATTAGTTTAGACTGCAAAAATGTTGTATTCCTTTTAATACAAACACACACACACACACACACACACACACACACACACACACACACACACACATTCTTTACAGATTTGTTGTAATGCCCAACAGGTTCTCATCAAAAACACCAAAGAAGAATAACCAGTTTTCATTCATTCATTAAAATAAGAGAGAGAGAGAGAGAAATGCTGGTATTTGAAAACCCACAAAAACATTTTCCTTTAAGAATTTTAGAAACATTTATGATTTATACTGTATATAATATATGAGCATTATCGTCTTGCACCTCCAGGGTCCATGTGCATGGAGTTTGCAGGGTCCCCCTGTGCTGGGGGGCTCCGCTTTCCTTCCGCAGTCCAAATAATACAGATTAGGCTAATTTGTGTTCCCAAATTGCCCGTAGTGTGTGAATGAGCATGTGACTGTGTGTACATGTGTGTGGGCCCTACGATGGATTGGCTCCTTGTCCAGGGTGTACCCTGACTCGTGGGATAGTCTCCAGACCATCGCAACCCTGAATCTATACAGTAGAAATAAAAGAAAAATGATGTCTGTACTGTATATTGGTCACAACTCACTCTTTCAATGAGTTTCATACAGAAATTTCTCTCTGTACTGTATGTCTGTCTGCATGTCTGTATATCTGTATGTCTGTCCAGCTGATTTCGTCACAGCATCGTGCAAAATTGGCTAGACAAAATTGAAAGTAACTTTGCCAGTCCTTCGGTATTTGCCTTAAGTTAAATCTGTGCCATAAATTAAATCAAGATGTTGAGTAGAAGCATTTACCCTCAAAGTAGGCGTGGCACTGTAGGGTTCTATATGTGTCACTCAACACAGCTAATCAGCTGTTTACCATAATTTACCATAAATACACAGAGTACACAGAATACACTGAAATGACCATAATGTCCTAATCCTAACAAATCACATACAAATGAATCAAAACATAAAAAAAGGATGTAACTTTTAAAAACTGAATCTTTAAAGATGTATGGACAGATCATTGTATGTTTATTCTTCTGCGAGAAGTTTATAACTACGTTGTAATAAAGCCGTCATGTGGTCATGTACGTGGGCTTGACGGTACTAAAGTTAGAAAAGGGAAAATCGGTATAGACAATATGTATATAGTAATTCCTTATGAACGTACACTACACTTGACAACTACTGTTGTTCATTATGCATTATACATTCATTCATTCATCTTCTATACCGCTTAATCCTGTGTTCAGGGTCGCGGGGGACCTGGAGCCTATCCCAGGAGACTTCGGGCACTAGGCGGGGTACACCCTGGACAGGGTGCCAATCCATCGCAGGGCACACACACATACACACACTCACCCAATCACACACTACGGGCAATTTAGGAACGCCAATTAGCCTAACCTGCATATCTTTGGACTGTGGGAGGAAACCGGAGTACCCGGAGGAAACCCACCAAGCACGGGGAGAACATGCAAACTCCATGCACACAGAGACAGGAATCGAGCCTGGCCGGGGAATCGAACCCAGACCCTGGAGGTGCAAGGCGACAGTGCTAACCACTACACCACCACGCCGCCATTATGCATTATACATTCTTAAAATATATATTTATAAGTAGTGGTCATAACAGTTTTTTGGTGTTTATGCTTTTTAAAAACTCGATGTTTTGTTAAAAATTAAGGTATTATATATTATTATACACTATATGGCCTAAAGTTTGTGACATGTCATTTACTGTACATCATGTATTTAGCTTCAACATGAATAACACTGATTATTAATTATATATTGGGTATTATATCCATGGATGCCCCATCCTGCAAACAACAGCAACCAAAGGATCTTTCGCTAATGTCCCCCCTTCCAGACACCACAGCAAAGCCCAAAGGTCTTGTCACTGGAGTCATGTCCCAAGGTTTTAATGTTATGGGTGATCAGTGTATACTGTGTATTATGTATACATACATGTAGTACAATGCATAATACTGTATTTATAATAGAATTAAGTTATAATGTTGTCATATAATGAACACTCTTGAATGAAACGAATATAAATGTTCTCAGGACAGATTTACTTTAATTCATACTGCATTACCACCATTGCTATAAGATCTGATGCATTTTAAACATACATAAAAAAAATCCTCTAAAACATTATAATGATGAATGAAATGAAAGGCCATCACACACGTGGACTTCACACAAAGTGTTACTAGGAACTGTTCAGTTTGATTTTCTAACTGAAATAGTCATCACATAGAGTCCAATAAAAATACAAAGTGTTTCCAGGTCAAGGATACAATAATAGCACGCAGTCACTTTTTTCTCCATAAATACCATCTTGCTAAATTCTCAAACAATGGAAAACTTCAATGTCATCTCTGGCCAGTATAACGCATTTCATTCTGAGGCACAAACCACAGTGCCAAGTGCACACCTCAGTGGAAATCCAGGAAAGCTGAAGGTCAACATATCCACTAATGACAAACAGCATGTTTCCCCTTGAAAGTCCTGATGAAGCTACGAGTACACACAGGGTTTAGAGTGAGGGCTGTGGAGAGCACTGACACAGAAAAGCAACACTTGATCCTTTCCTCCAAGCCCAACATGCCTCATGCATCTCGTTAATGCTTCTGCTTAGAAAGGAAGAAAAAGAAATTTACATTTCATTTACAGCATCTAAGGCGGCACGGTGGTGTAGTGGTTAGCACTGTCGCCTTGCACCTCCAGGGTCTGGGTTCGATTCCCCGGCCAAGCTCGATTCCCGTCTCTGTGTGCATGGAGTTTGCATGTTCTCCCCGTGCTTGGTGGGTTTCCACCGGGTACTCCGGTTTCCTCCCACAGTCCAAAGATATGCAGGTTAGGCTAATTGGTGTTCCCAAATTGCCCGTAGTGTGTGATTGGGTGTGTGAGTGTGTGTATGTGTGTGTGCCCTGCGATGGATTGGCACCCTATCCAGGGTGTACCCCGCCTAGTGCCCGAAGTCTCCTGGGATAGGCTCCAGGTCCCCCGCGACCCTGACAAAGGAATTCGGGTGTTGTCACATTAGGCCTTAATTAGGCACGATTGATTCGTGCTGTGCTCAGGAACGAATTCACCCCTCCCCCTCCACTACTGACCAGCGTTCCCATTATTTTTTGTGCACCGTTCTCGGGCACGCTTTGTGTATTTAGTTTGTGAGTAGCCACTAAACACAAGAGAGGAAATGTACAAGGAAATTAACTTATGCCTAATATTATTGATATTTCAAGATTTCAAACAAGGAAGCTCTCATGTGCCTTTCCACTTTATTAACTATGGATTTGTAGGTCAGAGGATGAGATTGGAGTGTCATACATGAGCACAGAGATTTCAGGAGAGACCAATGGAACATCTACACAGCAATCTACTGTACTTCCGTTCTCAGGTATGATTGCTTCCGTATTTGATTCGATCCAGACCCCAGGCATGGAACGATTGCTTGTGAGTGTGGACCTTAGAGGCTCAATAGTGGTAATGTGGTGGTGTTGGGGTTTGAACCTCAGACCTTCCGATCACCCTAAGCACTGAGCCACCTCTGCTCTCAGTGAGGTGAGATGTGAGTAAATTAGACACTCAGATTGGAGTTAACCCCATTCCATTTCTGTTAGGTTTTAAGGTTCTATTTAACTGGGTTTTAAGGATAAACAGCTGACGCATGACCAGCTGGGTCAGTGGTCAAGGGTCAAAGTGCATAACTAATTTGAGGCTGTGTCAGGATTTGACTGAGAGGTCTGTGTGAGATCTTGCTTATGTGCCAAACCTTGAGGATCTGATTTCAATTAAGGTCAAATACTGTAGGCTTAGGTTCATGCAGTTCTGTCAGAAGCCATGCATTTATATGTGTGTATGTGTGTAACAATACATTTTTAAGAGATTTAAAGTGTTAGTTGTGAATCAGGGGTGTACATAAAATGTACCAGTAAACATAAAAAAAAGTTCCAAAAGAAATACCAGCACTTTTAGCATGGTCGGTTAATTTTCCTCATTTTTCAACTAGAAATTTGCATAGGTAATATTTTACCAAATTTATACAGTATGGTGCTATTCTTAAAAAAATGTAACAAACCAGTAGCCAGGCATGTGCAAAAGAATGTGGAGTTGCTGTATATCAGCCTCATATCTGACATCTCGCTCATGACGGCATGAATGTAAAAAACTCCCACGCGTAAATATTTTGTTGTTTATTATATGACGCACATGTCTAGTCTCACCCAAGATGCCTCATAGCCCTGCTATCTGTATTCGCTTCATAAGGGACACCTGTACACCTACACATTCATGCGGTTATCTAATCGGCCAATCGTACGGCTGCGGCGCAAAAAGAGTCGTGCAGATACAGGTCAAGTGTTAATGTTTACAACAAACTTCAGAATGGAGGAAAAGGTGTGAACTCGGTAACTTCATCTGTTGTTGGTACCAGTTTGGCTGGTTTAAGGGTTTCAGAAACTCCTGGGAAATTTCTCACACACAAGACTCAAAAGTTCAAACAGAATGCTTCGGTTTCTGAAATATTCAAAAGTCATGATCAAGATTGAGTTCATTATAATAACAAACAGAGGTGAAAAAGTAATAAAATTTTGTACTCAAGTAAAAGTACTGTTACTTTAGAGAACTTTTACTGAAGTACAAGTAAAGTTACCGTTATAGTAAAGTATTTTGAAAGTAGCTCATTCAAAAATGTACTCAGAGTAAAAGTTAAGTTTTTTTTTTAACAGCGGGGGTGGGATGGGGGATGGAACACACTAGCATAATAAATCTGTTCCCTTTGTTGTGCTTGATATCAAAGTGGTCGCTTAAATATGACCAGGGGTTTGCTTCATAAGAATTTGTTGGCATTTCACTTTCAGCTGTGTCTGCATCACTGGCATCTGTTTTGTCCGTCTCCATCGTTCTTGTGAATTTAGCGCGTTTGTTCTCCACGCCCATCAATCAGTGCAGTGGTTTCCGGGGTGCAATTTTTTTCCTTCCCCGGTATATTATTTGTATTATTTTTCATTTTCATTCAGTTATTTTTTACTCAGTAGTGAATATGATTTAAAATGTAGTGAAGTACAATACTTTAAACAAAACATACTTAAGTAAAAGTAAAATTACAGATTTTAAAAACGACTTTAAAAAGTAGAAGTACACAAAAAATCTACTCAATTACAGTAATGCGAATAAATGTAATTTATTACTTTCCACCTCTGATAACAAATAAATACATTTAAATCATAGCCGACACTATTGTCAGAGACGTCGTCCAGCTGCTTCTACATCATCTTATAAAGATAACATCAGTATTAGTTACAAGAAATAGAAAGAAGCAGAAATTCCCAGAGTGGCATGTTGATAAAAATATGTTACAAGACTTGTACGACGAGGTAGCCTACCTTAGAACGCCTAAAACGACTAAAAAGAAAAAAAGTTTGTGTACATGGCGTTCTAAATCGATTTGATAACCCGATGAAGGGACCTCCATACAAGTCTGTCGAAATATGTTCAAACATCTGCTGTTTTAAGACTCGTACTGCCGCTTCAGGACTGCATGGTTATTAAAGACAAAGCAAAGAAAAACATCTGATGAAGAAGTGTTTATTATGGGCCTCCGAGTGGCGCAGTGGTAACATGATCACAAGCTCGATTCCCAGGTGATGCTGTAGACTCTCGCAACCGGAGGTCTGGAGAGAGCTGATTGGCCGAGCTCTCTCAGAGGGGAGGGATGTGAGGTACTTGGTGCTCCTACAGTAATCACGGCTCTACAGCCAATCAGGGGCGTCTGTAAGCTCACACAAGCGGAATTATCAGATAGCGCTGTCCTCCGAGTGTGTTACACCGCCCCCAACGGTGCGCGAGCAAGAAGATTGAAAAGATGCGGTCTCCTGGCATCACGTGGTTCGGAGGATACATGTGATAGTCTTCGGCCTTCCCGGCTGAGTGGCAGTAGTAGCCTTAATGTGGAGCCCCCTAGTGACGGGGAGGAATTGGATACAACTAAAATTAGGGAGAAAATGAGGAGGAAGATCTCCAGTGTTTTTTTTTATGCCCTGTATAGGCCACAATACTAACACCACTGCCAGGTGAACTCAATAACACTGATCAGAAACTATATACTGTACCAGTAAACTGATGACAAGATCATGGGCACCCAATGCTCATCCACACATTGCAAAAAAAAAAAAAAGTAAATGCTGCTCATAATAGAAAGGTATCAGAACACCACAGTTCGAGGTTATTGATCCGGCCTCCAGATGCCCCCCAAAGGTGTTCAGAGGAGGTCAAAGGGGAACCCACACCATAACTGGCATAATGTTTTCAGTTTTAATGTGGAAATATTAATTATTGTTAATTTAAAACCACTGTTCTCACCTCGATGAGTCTGTCTTGTGGTCGAAGACCTGCACGGTCAGCTGGAGAGCCCGGATCCAGAGAGCGGATGAACTGACCCGGTCTGGACTTCTCACTGTGCAGGTTGAAGCCGTATCCTGTTTCTACCCGGACCAGGTGACACAGCCTTGGGACGAGCTCGGACATATCTGCCGGAGCAGACGGCACCACTGGAGCCTCCTGCGGGAGAAAGACAAACAGTTACAGTAAGCTTCAATTTGAAGACTGGGTTTTAGTGAGTCAGAGGGGTGTTATTGCTTTCAAAAATCCTTAAGAAGAAAATGTTAATGTATTACAAGCACTGGCAGAGCAAACAGTTGTGATCATTCCCTTCCGCGCCTTCTCCAGTCACGCTGATGCCGTGTGTCAGTCGCTCTACTGTCCGTAAAAGCATTCCAAAATTTGTTAAACAATCCGATGTGGATACCAACCATCCAACCTCACGCTGCTGAATCAGTCCTACAGCAATCCATGACGACAAGTCACATTACTGTAGTTGTACTGTAGAAATGATAAGTTGCTCTCGCACAATCTGTAGGTATTTTTGTCTCTGCCACTTCCTACACACCCTTTTGTTTTTCCCCACTCCTCCTGCCATCTGAAATGCTAAGCTGTGAAACTGAGTGCAAACAGAAAAAAATAATCAAAAGCTCCCTTTGTCTCCCAGTCCTGTGCACATAGTTGTTTTTATTTATAGCATATACAGTATACACTCATAAATATAGCGAATATAGTAAACAGTAGCTTAGATCAGTAATGCTAAAGCCAACATCACGCTCTGCTGAGCATGCCAGTCTCGTCTCGAGACACTCTCGTCTTGAAAACATCTAATTAAACACAAGAAGCCAGGCCAGACACACGCGAGCTACGTGATTAACACTAAGAACAGATCTTATCTTATGTTAGAACTACTAGCGTAAGCTTGAGAGAATTTCAGCAAATTGGAAGACACAAGTGTCTTTTACAGTAGGTTGTTTCTTGACTTCTTGTCGTTGTGATGACTGAACATGTTAGACATTTCACCGAGCTTTTCTACTATATAAGCTCTCGCTGCATGAGGTCTGACTCAGATGTAGATGACGCACGGACGGACGCAGCGCTGCACAGATTAAACCCTCCTAGGTGATAAATGTCCTCCACTTTGTCTGTGTTTATTTGGTAATAATGACCAGCTGTCTCTACTTTCTCCTTAGCAAAGGTAATAACGTGACGACAACATTTTAGTCTCGGACGACATCATTTATGTGGCTAAAAACATCCGGACCGGACTAAAAAAGTGTTACTTAATTAAGTTTGACTTATTAAACATCAGTTGATGATATGTCTCAGTCTCTTTCTTAAACCTACCTTAAAGCTACAACTACAGACTATGTGAATAAAAAAAAAAACATAATCACTCATCATGGGGGGCCTGGTTCCTATCCCATTAGATTTAGGGCATGATGCGGGGTACACCCTGGACAGCAGGGTTCCAATCACACACTGCGTGCAAATATGGGGAACGGCAATTAGATTAATCTGCATGTCTTCAGACTATGGGAGGAAACTCACCAAGCATGGGGACAGCACGTTAACTTAATGCACACGGATGCGGAAATCAAACCCAGATAACAATTAAGTGCTAACAAAAAAGCCTCAAAAAAACATCTAGTTATTTAATTGCCTAGCACATAAAGGGGCATGACACCAGTGGAATCACGTCCCCAGGATTATGGGTTCAAATCTCGCCTCCGGTCTGTATGCATGAAGTTTGTATGTTCTCTTTGGTTTGCTTCCTCAGGATACCACAAATAGGCAAATTGCTTAAAGTGCATAACTGGATAAGAGGTCTGGATCCTCAGCAAAGTACTGTATCTTCCCATATAGTATAAATCACAGGTCATTTCAGCCAACCATTATTTAACCATGATGGCTTAACAATAGAATTAAAAAGATTACACAATAAAACGAATGTGACAAGAGGGAGGGGAGGGAAGGTTTGGTGGTTTTGTTTGGGTTTGAATCCCATTCAAAACAACATTATCCTGTGAAACTCGAAGCGGACAGGCTATAACAGCAGAGAGCACACTGGGTTCCCCTCCTGTCAGCCAGGAACAGAAATCTGAGGCTACAGTCATGCAAAGGATCAGTAGACATCTGAAGATTGTTAAAGGGCAATCATCACCTGGTCTTTTTCCAATCTTCAATCCACCGGTGTTTGTGAAACTGTTCCTACCATAGCCTCGGATTTTTCCTCATCGTGATCTTTAATGGAAACAGAGGCTCTTGGCCTTTATAGTACATGCATGATTTTATGCAATGCATGGTGCCAGATGATTGGCTGATTGGGAAATCTCCTAATTCACTGGATGAAGAAACCTTTGCCAGTGTGTGTAGAAAGCGCAAAAATTTATTGTTGTATTGAGTATTCACTATATATTCTCAGGCACTGGTGGCTCAGTGGTAGGTGATTCGCCTGCCATGCGGAAGGCCCGGGTTCGATTCCCAGCCAGTGCCCAAACCCCAGCCACTGGATGCAGTGCCGGTCCCAAGCCCGGATCAAATGGGAGGGTTGCGTCAGGAAGGGCATCCGGCGTAAAACCTGTGCCAAGTTGTTGTGCGGACTGGATATTCCGCTGTGGCGACCCCTTGTCGGGAGCAGCCGAAAGACCAACAACAACGTTCGCTATATATTCTGTGACTCGCAAAACATGCAGTAAACTTATAACATTTTAACATATAACTTAATTTTAACTTTTACATTTTCTTTCAATAACACAAGCTACAACAAAGTGGACAGAATACGAAGCATAGGCATGATAACGACCAAAAATGCTTCCAACAGAAGACGAGTTTGACTATAATTCAAACTCCCGAGGTGTCCCTAACCACTATGAAGAGCCAATAAATCAAATCCCACAATTTCCAGCACAGTGGTTCTGAAAAACCCCCAACATGCATCAGTGTCAGCGGGAGAATCCTTCCCGAGAAAGTCAGACAGATGGAAACAGGTTCATCGTTCCCAGCATGTTAAATCCAATAATATGAGCAACCTTTAAAAAAAATGACTACATCTTAGATCCACACGGCGGAAAGCCTGTGGGGCCGCGGTAAAATAAACAAGAGAAAATCCACAGATGGTAGCCATTACGACTCCGAGCCGCCAGGAGTGGTTTCACCAGCATGGTTGTTAACATTACACCACCATCCGTCTGATTGCGCCTTTAGATTTCCCCAAACGCTGTCTACTCTCCATGGTGTTCTCATTTACAGCGTATTTCTCAATGGAGGACCTTCAGGTCAGGCAGAGATCTGTTTTTACACATCTCATCAGAAGGTGTAATGTAGGAGGAAACTTATGGTATGCATTCTTCATTTTTAGTCCATGGCACGGCTGGAAAATGTTCGAATTACATTAATAAAGTCAATTTTATAAAAGAATTAAAGTGACACAGTGGGCAGCGATGCTACAGTACATCACTGCTCAGTTACTGTACTGTATATCCGCAGCATGGGGTAATGTCTAGGAACTTTCTGTGTCTGTGTGGGTTTCTCAAACTGCCTGTTAACAGATGACTGATGTACAACTATATTAATCCAACGCATCTGAAATTGCCAACTTTATTCCATTTAATTTATTCCAGGAAGTTATTTAGCTGTCTCGCAGGCTATTTGAAACAATTTTTTCTGCCAAATAAGTTAATAGCAAAACCAGTTTCCTGACATTACAGCATCTTGACAAGTTCATTCGTAGGGATGATATGACGTGCAAAACCTAAAATCTCTTTACTTTATGGTCAAATAAAATACAATTTTGCATAATAAAATATGCAACATTTAAAGGTAGGAGAAAATTTATACTGTAACTTTGGAAATACACTTTCATGATATTGCTGTAAATGTCTTCATACAAATAGATGGACTAATTCTTACTGTACAAAGTGCGCGGGATAAATAAATATCATCTACAGTACTGTGCAAAAGTCTTGAGGCCTGTCAATCACCATCATCTAATCATCTGCCATCATCTGTCGTAAGTCATGTGTTTTTTTTATTCTTGAATGATTCGTGTGACTTAACAGACAAACATACTGTATAAAAAAAATTCAGTGTACTGTACAGGCACTGGATAGAAAATTAGAGCCAAAAACTTGCCGGAAAACGAGAGCCAAAAACGTCCTTCAGGAAGCACGGAGAGCTATTACTCCAAATAAACACAAGAAATTCTGTGAAAAATGAAGAAATGAGTGGTGGCTCAAGACTTATTCACCATTATATTGGTTTATAGCGTCTCACAGCCCTATGGATGTTACCTCGAGATGAACGATATCAGTCATGTTTACATAACAGGGTTAAGTGACATTTGGCATTGAGGTGCACGATGCAATCATTTTCCCTACATGCACATAACCTATTCCCATGTTCAGACACGGTGGTGAGCGTCGACAGAGAATCGAATTTAAGTCTGAGGTTAAAGACATTAGGATGGAGACAGCGATCTGACCCCAGCCTTCTTTCCCTCTTACTCAGCAATAACTGTATAACTACAACTGCTGAGAAACCGAAGGTTTTGGAAACGAGATGATCTCCTCACCACCAGGGAAGGCGGGGGTGTTCAGAAATACAATGTGTCTAAACCATTTTGGCTTCAACTCGTACTTGTACAACAGAACAACAAATCAGCATTCCTAATGGGGGAATAAATTTAGAAAATATTCCCCTTCCACACCCTCAGCCTGCGATGCACCACGCCCTGTCCCCCACCACGCAGAGGGATGGGACTATAACATATTCTGGTCATTTCCTGCTACAATGTGTTGCGCAAGACACTGTGAGATCCAGTGTGCTTTTTTTGCTGCGTTGATTTTTTTTCTGACATCTTTGAATCTGGACTCCTGGGATATCCAGAACAGAACTGGTCCTGTTTTGGAATTTTGGACTGTATAATTAAAAATCCTACAACACATGACTCCCGTGCTTGTCCCATGACAACATATCATCATTTCGACATGTGTTTCCTGTATGTATGATCAAATGTCACCATGTCAGGTTTTGCAAGTTGCATGTTTGTGAGACAAGCTACATTTTTGGTTTCTATACCCCTAAGGGCAGAGAGTTTATTATTGGATGGAAAAAACTGAATGTGTCAAAACAGCAGTAGCTATGAAATGGAGTGCCCAGTTTCTTCTAGAAGAAACAGTGTGCTTCTGTTTCTACACTTTATTTCTAGTCAAGATCATCGATAGCAATGCAAGAGACAAATGTGTGTATATGCCTAGTTACAGTATGTGCTGATCATGACAGCTGGCAGATACTGTATTATTCATGCTAAATATTCATTGTTATACAGTACGTTCATTTCATTGCATAAAATAACAAATGATTTGTTTTATCTTGACTGTCATTATTTTAAAAAATTGAGAATGTTATTGAAGCACTGAATTTCACTTTTGTCCCTATGTGTTTACAGCCACCACTGTGCTTAGGATGAATGAATGCATGTGAGACAGTGAACTTTATGCAGAGTCTATTATAGAGCTGAGTTATTTTAATAACTATTTACATCCTCCTATTAAGGTTCAGACAATTAAAGTTTCAAACACATGCGTTTCTCTTTAAGATTTCCCCTTTAAGAATTCACGCTGTACATCACGTCAGAATTTAATCCAGAACCAGCTTTGATGTTCAAATATTCATTCTGTCACAGGAGAGAGCTAAAAAGATTTGATCTGGCCAACTCTCCTGTTTAATTTGAGACTTTGCTAATACGAACGAGAATCAACTTCAAAAAAGAAATCAATTAGGGCCGGGACTCGATTAAATTAATTCATTAGAGGCTTTGTAATTAATTAATCGAAATTAATCACTTTTTAATTGCATATAAATATTTGACCTGAGAACAGTGAGAAGTAAGTTTTTTCATATGGATTTTTAGTATACCATTGAATAATGACAATATACATAAGCTTAAGCAACAAAATAGTTTATTTTTGTTCAACCAAGTCCAACAGACCAGTGCAATATTGCCATTAAGTGTAGCTATAGAATATTTAGAAATATAGTAGCCTACAATTCAGAAATTCAGGTACCCTATAGGTAGGTAGACCTTCTGTAAACTGTTTATTTTTTAGGAAAACACAATACTTTCAGGTACATTCAGAACATTGGAAACCCTGACTATTAAACCCTGACGCTTCCATCCATTCGTTTTTATAACAAAATTTCCCACCCACAGGGCCAACCAAGGCGGTCTCATCAGCTTCTTTGTCCATGTTCACTGTGATTTGTTTTTGTCTGAACGCTAGTTGGTGCTCCAGTATAATCGGTCCGCCAAAACTCATCCAGTGAGAAACGTTCTGCGGTGCAAAAATAAGTGCGATTAAAATGCGTGAAAAAAATGAAACGCGTTATTTTTGTGTAATTAATTAATCTAAATTAACGCATTAAAGTCCCGGCCCTAAAATAAATTTTTTAAAAATCGGCCCAGGTAGTATGGAGACATTTGTAAAAACTTAATTTAGCTACCAATTATTTTTAATAGGTAAATTGGGAATGAACAAACTAAGACGTCCATAACTAAACTATGACAACAAATTATTTTCGGTACAATACAATTTCCCATCAATGTTTATCCTTGTTATTATTGATTTTCATTAATATTTTATATGTAATATTTTCTCATTGTCTATACCGCTTTATCCTGTATACAGAGTCATAGTGTCCTGGAGCCTAACCCAGGAGACTTAGGGCATGAGGTGGGGTACACCCTGGACGGCTTGGCAATCCATTGCAGGGCAACACAACCTCTTTCACACACTTACCTAATCCGTATGTCTTAGACTATGGGAGGAAACTGGTGCACCCTGAGAGAACCCACCAAGCACGGGGAGAACATGCAAACTCCATGCACACAGACCCGAGGTGGGAAACGAACCGCCACCCTGAAGGTCTGAGGCGACAGTGCTAACCACTAGCCACAACTGGCAGCAGCTTGAACCTCCAAACTTTATGTGGCCTTCAGATTAGCTCATGAATGGTGCGTATAGAGCTTCATAGAATGGGTTTTCATGGCCGAGCAGCTGCATTCAAGCCTCACCAGCATCACATGTATTTTCTCACACAATTCAAAACCATTTAACACATTTTCTTTTCTTTCTACCTGCTTCATGCCTGAAATGGCGGCCTCCCAGGAACTCCTTTAATGGCCCAAAAATGGCCTGGAGCGAGGTCAGGACTATGCGAAAGCTCCCATGTGCAAGTGGTGTTTGTGAATGAGTGTGTGTACAACACAATTCCCACACACAGACGTTTACAGTGGGAGCCACGCCAAATAGCCGCGACAGTGTGGCTGAAGTGTGAATGGCGTGTGAATGGCCTTTGCACGCCGTAGTCCCCCCTCCCTTTTCTGGCTGAAAGGCGTGTCAAGATTTCACAGTAAACACGCCCATTCAAGCCCTATTTATTCATTTACCTGGTGCCACCACTAGATGGCGCTTCGTTCTCAATAACACGTTAAAACAAGCCAGCTGCGCTGAGTTGCAATCACGTGATTTTAACAACCCGCCTCCACCCCCGCCGAACTGACGCTACCAAACTACAGAGATGAAGATGGCGGCTTAACGGACTATTCGTGGTAAGTGATGTTTTATTTTATAAAATGTGTTTGGGGTAGTTTACAGTTTATTTCCCAGTTTAGTTTTTTATTGGCCGTTTTAAATATCACTGGCAGCACCAGCAGCGGTCAGATGTGACTTTAGAGAACTTAATGATCTGTTTACCAAGTCTGGAGTTAATATTACAGCTTACTGTCAGTGTCACACACTCACAATGTCACTCCACTTTACCTCAAAAACATGCTCAAGCTTCGACAATACTATTAATGTCCCTATTACAAGAGCTGCACTACCCGATGAAGAGTGTTTGTGTTCTCTGTAAATACTGAGAGAATCTCACCGCGTGTTGTCTGGATAAATTCAGCGCTTATTTATTCTCTGGTTAAGAGTTAATCTGCAGGTTATTTCTGTGACTGTAATATAATGTGATGCAGTTGATGAGGGACACAGACTGAGGGGAGCTGTACAGGAGCTAGTAACGCTCATAACCCGGTTTATATTTTATACACTTTGTCCGGAACTTTCCGCGGTAGCGCGAGCGCTTAGTTAACGAGCTGAATAACAACACAGAAGTGTTTATCAGTTAAGGAGGAGGAGGGGAAGGTGTGTGTGTGTGTGTGTGTGTGTGAGGGGCTTCAGTAAGTTATAGTTTGGCTTCAGAGATGAACTAATGCTCATATACGAGTGTTATATCGCTTAACTTATTTGTATGAGAAGCGCATTAAGTAAATTCCCGGTTAATTTAATGCAGACGATAATACAGACAGTCACTGGTTAACACTAACACTGTGCACTGGTTAACACTAACACTGTTCACTGGTTAACACTAACACTGTTCACTGGTTAACACTAACACTGTTCACTGGTTAACATTAGCACAGGCAGATTATTTACATTACAGAATCCCCAAAACAGTATTTTACACACTCTGTGGTAAATAGGTTTATTAATATATATTATTTTTATTAGAACTAGATGTTCTGTGAAGTTTATCTGTCTTGACTAAATTCTCCTGTTGTCTTTAAGCAGAGCTCCGCTGTGGAGGATTGGGAGGTCAGACGGCTAACGGCTGGACTTTTGGAGCTACAGGACTGGAGGAGCCTGAACAAGCTGTTGAGGGAGCTGTAGGAGGGATGACGTCACAGTCCGACAGCTTTAGAATGATGTTTGATCAGGTCTACTGTATATTCTGAACATAGAACTGCAAAATGTCTGATACAGTACTTTGGGGGAAACAAAGACTTGAACTGTTCCATGTTTAATAGTTTTGATATTTGAAAAATTAATATTTTAATGTAAAAGGACTATTGATAGAGACTTATAAGCAGCTGGTGTATCCGGGTAGTTTAATGAACTTTAAGCAAAAAGACAACATGTATTCATCTGTTTTATATAAATTACTGTTTTAACTTTGACTAGTTTTGGAAGAATAAATTGAATTGATAAAGTCATGTTTGCGTGTTTTAATTTTGGGGGATTGTTTGGGTATTTAAAAATTGTTTAGTTGAACCAACAACTTCAATGGGCAAAAAATGGGACACAACTTTGTTTTAAATAGTCAAAGAGTTGGGCTGAAAATAATAATAATAATAATAATTATTGATCATAGAAACAAATGAAACCAGTTAAACACTTGATTATATGTGTTTGTGATTGTGACCCATAATAATTTTTTCTCAGTATAAATAAATGTTTTGGGTTTTAAGAACTCCAAAAGAGCAACGACAAACTTGGTATTCTCCATTGAGGTTTCTCACCTTCCACTCCTGAGTATGACATGGTGTTAATTGCTCTGTGTGTGTGTGTGTTTTTGGCGGGGGGATGGGTGTGTGTGTGTTTTCGGCTGTTCAGCAGTTCTAAACACAAGCACAGTTTTTGTCCTTAACTAAAATACTTCAATACGTTAATAATGAATTTATTTTGCTGAATAAGGTAATAAGCGATATTTAAACCAAACCAGTAAGTTAAGTAAGTGTTCCATACATTAAAGTACTGTGTATAACCAAGTGCCCTAGCAAACACAGTTACAGTACAGTTTACAGTACAAACAGAGTGTGTGCGCTGGGGGGATTGGAAGGTGAGTGAGAATACTCATTTACAAGACAAAAGACGGTCAGAGGCAGCGCCGTTCTAGACCAGACAACACGGGGTGGGGGGAGGGGGGCATCATGTTCAAGCACTGTTTTTACCTGGCCTTACTGTATAGTAACAGTATTGTATTTGCTGAATTGTGTTGAGGCACGCAAACCCCCTGACCACAATAAGGTGGCAATCCCTCAGGGGGAAACTAAAAAAAAAAATATATATATATATAATTATATAATAAAATATCCTTAATCCAGATTTTATCAATCAATGACATAACATTTATCTAAGCTGGATGGTAAAATTCTCAAAAACGTTTAACCTAAAGTAAGACTTAACACACTATAACTAAAATATTTACAAAACTGAAAGGTTGTCTTATGAATAATAAAAAATACAAACTAAATTAAAACAGATGGGCTATTGAACAGATCATAATATGTTTTATGTTTTCTGATTATAAATGATATATGGGTTGATTTTAGAAAGGCTAAATGAAATAGCTAGTTTTTGGTCATGTCAGTCCAGTAACTATACTATGTAAAAGTAATTATAATATGAATTAATTAAGGGCAGGACCTAACCTAATGTTAATAATTTACACCATGATAACATTAGTATTCGTGTTTTTGTATATATTTTTAAATGTTCAAATGAACGTTTCAGAGTATATAATTTGTCGTGTCATCTGTGATTGAGACCCATGAGTTAAATTGAAATATTTTTTATAGGTAGTAAGCCAGGTTTTAGTAACCTTGGACAAATCACCATGTAAGCCCTCTCTCGCGCACGCGCTCTCACGCTATCTCTCGCACTCACACACACACACACACACTGTACACACACAGACACACACAAATAATACATGAAATCGCATAAAACCAAATGAAACTAGGGTAAAAAATATGAGCAGTAAAATACAGTAGTATCCTGTAGGTGATTCCTGTCCTGTGATAACAGGCACTAACACTCTAGAACTGTTTACTTCTGTTAGGTTTGTTTTCAAGTGTGAATGTTTATGGGGATTAAATCTGTCTCTGCTGCTGCATCTATACACCGTTGTGATAAGTGATTGATGCCCCATCAGACCTTTAATGTGGGACATTATGCTGGTTAAATGACTAAAGACACACTGATCCGTATGGACAGATATTTGTTCCAGATATTATGCGCCATTAATCAATTTGTTATGCCAATTTGACTTTCAGCGAAAACATCAAAAATATAACGAAAACAAACCAAAGCAGAAGTTACATTTTAAGCTTTACTTTCAAATTCAAATTTGATTTGTCACATACACAGCGCGATATGCAGTAAAAAGCTTTGGGTGCTTTAGGTGAGACTCGAACTCGGCACTGCTTCACCTGGACTGCTTTATAAGTGTCACGCGCTAACCGATTGCGCCACGGGAGCCACACGGAGGTTGGTCTTGTCAGAGTATCCTCTCTCTCGTGCGCGCACGCACACACACACACACACACACATGAAATTGCGTAAAACCCAACGAAATATAAGCAGTAAAAAAAAAAAAAATCAGTAAAAATACAATAGTATAACAGGCGCTAACCCTCTGGAACTTTTTTTTACTATTGTCTCCAAGTGTTTATGGGGATTTAATGTGTCTGCTGCCGCATCCATTCACAGTTGTGATAAGTGATTAATGCCCCATCAGATCTTTTGACGGGGGAGCATTATGCATGATTAAATGACTAAAGAAATACTGATCCATATGGGCAGATATTTATTCCAGGTTGCATGCGCCATTAATTGCCTCTTATGCCACTTGTAGACTATCAGTGAAAAAATCAGCGAAAACATCATCAAAAATATAACGAAAACAAACCCAAGCAGACGTTTGAGCTTTACTTTGCAGCAAAATATTATCTATCAGTATATTAAATGGAACGGGGTAAAATACACAGTAATATAAAATACTGTACGTAGCCTGCGTTTTTATTCCGTACCTACAATGATCGGTATAGACAAATTACAGCCGTTACCGTGTCTTTAAGGATCATTTCAGGATGTCTTAAAAACATTTCACTAACTAATTTTATTAATTCATTATTAAATAATAAATAGCATAATCATCATGGGTTATGTATTGAGTGATTTAACAAATCTGTTTTATTAATCGGTTTGTTGTTGTTGTTTTTTCATCTATTTATGAAACTATGTTGACAATACAAGAACTGTCTGTATATTAAAGATACGGTATTGGGTTTCCTGGACACTGCAGTTAACTGTGCCAGTCAATGCTCCATCTGGCGGAATTATACGGCATTGCAACCATCTTTTTAGAAAGCGCATGGGGGCGTTTATGGGGCGGGGCATCGTTAACTGCGTCATCGCGGGGGATCACATTCCATGCACGAAGCCTTCATGGAACTGCCACGGAGCAGTCATGCTCCAGGCGGCTGTTTGACGTGGCTCCCACTGTACACCATTTAAATGTCCCATCGCAATATTGTGGTTGAAGTGTTCTTCAATTTTATCCTTTTTTAGTTCACTGTTCGGGTTGAACACCTCTCGTCAAAAAGAAACAGATTTTGTAGATGTTTCATGTCTGAAAGGCTGCATGCTACGTGTATTGTAGTTTCAAAATTGTGCTTTCATAAAAGACATTTCTTGTTCAATAGACCGAGTGATGTTGCTTTCAATATAACTGCATTGAGTCATGATGTTTCTTTCTATTTAAACTCATTCACTGGGCTTCGATGGGCGTAATACGCTTCCTTACTTTCTAGTGTTTGGGTTATAGAAAGTGCTGTCGAAAGCACATTCATCACACGGTTTGGACTAAAATAAAATAGCAGCGAGTGATGAGTATTATAGCAGTTAAAAATGTCCTTGTAGCATTATAATGTCATTTTCGGGGAGGAATGCTTCCTGTATGGTTTCAAAACAATCGGTTGTGGTATTAATTCTCCACCACATGCTCTGATTACAACCAAATACCGTGTTCATCAGTCTGTGTTGTAGCCACTGGGATTATACTGTAGATGGAAGTGGAGAACATTACCAAACGCCAACCACCATAACCTATGTATCGTGGATGGTCAAGCTAGAGAAGAGACTGATATATTCAGAGAGACTTGAGTTACGCCAATAACTGCAAAAGTTTTACAAATGGGTCGCACCAGATTGGCAGATATTTCTTGAGTAGAGGTGACAGAGATTTTTCAATAGCGTCTAGGCCACTGCCGGTAAACCCAAGCAAAACTTGGATCAGAAATGAAGAAAAAGGTTTCTACTTAACTTAAAAGTTTTTTCTACTTAACTTGACTTTCTTTTTCTAACTCCTTAGTGTAGGCTTTCCTATATTTCCGTATTAACCGGGTTGATAAGTTGAACAAACAAACTGTGAACGCTCTGATGGATGACGGATAAGGGTAAAAACACTGACACACTTCTGCCCCATGTACATGTCAGAAGAAATGACAGAAAATTCATTTTGAATTACATTTCAGTTTTAGCTCAACTGTAGGAAATGAGCTGGAAAAGCAGAATTAGATCGAGAAATTGCTTTGAAAACAGTGCAAGAAAAAAAAAGAGAGTATCAAGACCATTTGAAAGCAAATCTGTGGTCTCGGTAAGCATAAATGATGTGTATCACTCATCCGACCACCCCTAATCTCATCCCACCTCACCCCTCTGCTTCCTGAGAAGACATGCAGAGCTAGGAAAAAAAGAAGGAAGGAAAGAAAGACATTGTAGCAGCTTTAACATTGTAATTATTTAACATAATAATTATTTATTTTAATGTCAAAACAGATTATGACATTTAGTCATAATATTCTGCTGTATTTCTTAATATAATTTATTTACAATAAAAAAAAAAATCTAAACTGTATTACAGTACGTTCATTTGTGTTCGAGTACGCGGGGCTCCGGACAAACGAGTGTCTATGTAGGCACGTACATTTTTGAAAAGCATGTGATTTGAGGCTGAGCTCTAATTGGATTTAGTCAAATCATCCTTTGGGCGCAGCACTGTACGCCCCAAACCCTCCCACTTTGGTTCTTAGCAAATCAATATTGTTTTTAAATATTTGGGCTCATGTGATTGGACCATTCTTAACGAGTCTTATTAACAGTCAGCAGATTGTTATTTAATATATTGAATAGTGATTGACGTGGAAGCCAGATAAATATAAGAGAAAATTCTGTAATTTCTTCGCTAAAATACCCCTTCGCAAGGCGATCGGACGAAGAAAGAAAAAAAGTTTGGATCAGATCGACCTGATCTTCTAATTGAGCAGCAGTCAAGTGATCTTACACTCAGTGCTTTTCCAGGACTTCTTATGGCTATTTACAGGCGATTATTAAACAGTTTAATTTTAATCCCCCCCCCTCCCCCCGTCCACAAGATTCTGGAGTGTTTCTTTGGGAATTCATTCTGTAAAGCATCTATGAGGTCAGGCACTGGCTCACAATCTCCATTCCAGTTCATCACAAAGGTGTGTGCTTGGGTTGACCACACGGAACTCGTCAAACGTTACAGTGCCTTTACATTATAAAGTTAGGGTTAGGGTTGGGGTTGGGGTTAGGTGAATATACTTACATGAACCCTATTAATATTCCACTAGTAATCATAACATCAGCCCAACTGGAATCAAAGTACACCATGCAAACACATTCTGAGCCGATCCAGCTCTATCAGAATAAACTTCTTTCTGCACATGTGTACCCCATGTGGGCGTAACATTAGTTGATTTGACGAGTCTCTCAGAGGGGAATTTCGCTTCCATCAGTCAACTCTGTGAGAACAACTCTCTCCCATCTGTGTTTACTTTTATTTACTGGGTCTCTGGCTAAGGAAAGAGCAGTCATGCCATACTTACCTACATCTAACCAATTATAGATGAGACTGAATTCTTGTAACCAATCATAACGCAGAAGACGGATTTGCCTAACCTGACCTCAACGTCTGAGAATAATACTTTTTCTAATACTGAATCTTTTGTTATATTGTATTTCTGGCAGATGAAACGCTTCACAGCAGGGAGAACCACTTTGCATATGTCAAAAAAGTTCGATTTTGATTAAATCATTTGTGTTTGTACACACACATCTTATTAGATGAGCGTCCATGTAAACAGTTAAGTTGGCAGCTCAAGCTTTAATCAGAATGATTTCAGTTAGACTGAAAAATATTGTCCATGTAAATGCAAATAAGGATACAAAAGAATAAACAGAACCAGGACTATAATCATAGCTAATAACGAATTAGAAGTTGCTTGCTACAGAATTCAACTAATCCTGGCGTACTGCCCTTGCTGACTAAGTTTTGTTGTGTTGTTTGCCCTGCAATGCCATTGTCCTTTGTTGTGCCCTCTTCAAAATGTCCCCGGCCAATCTGAGGCCATCGTACATTATTTAAAGTCTGCATGATAGGCCTACAGAAGTTCAACCGAGCGTGTTATTGAGCGTGTATAAAAAACACAATAGAGCAATCAGTTCGGACAAAAGAGCAAAGGAGCATGACCTCCCAAGTCCCATATCTCCAGAACCAAGAGTGGCACATCCAATTGTTTTAACTAGCATGATACTATAATATTGACACTGATTTATGTAAAGAATAAAGACTGCACGTTAGGCACTCCGGAATTACTTCATTATGTTTAACAGTCAGCCATCACACTCAACAGAGATCACTCATATGGGATTAGAAGCAGCAGGGAGTCTCGAACAGTATATCAAGCTACTTCTATACACAGCTGCAATGAAAAAGGCAAAGGAAAATATGTGGGATGTTCGAGACTTTTGATAGTGTCCTCATCCTAGCAGTTCACTAGTGCTTTAATACCATCCAAGGAAGAAAGTTTTCTCATTACGCCGGAGCCGTGATCAGACTGCTTGCTTCACGTCTGAAACCCTGGCCTCCCAGGAACTCCTTTATAATGGCCCGAACATGTGGAAATGGCTGGAGAGAGGTCAGGACTGTACGAGATGTAACTCCCAGCCTTGTCCCTGTAACGTGCAAGTGGTGTTCATGAATGACTTTGACATTATTTGTTATGTTTTTCAAGGATCAGGCGTTCTACTCAGCTCAGTGCTCACGAGAACGACTGCAGTGGGCTCCAAGCCACCTTGGCCATTATCATCAATCACAACCGTATGGCCTGTGATTGATGGTTTACGGCCACCATTTGCATGGTGAAAATGTTTTACTGCAGCTAAGTTTCCCCATCACTGTACTGTGCTTCTGTAAATCAAAAAGTTTCATGTGTTTCATGAAATCCACGAGAAATTTCATCACAAGCCCCTTTTTGATTGAACGCGCCACTAAAAGCAAAGCTAAAAAGCCCCTGTACAGTACGAATCATGTACCAGCACAGGATCAAGCAAAAGAGTATAAAAACATGTTGCCAATAGGGATATGCAATGGTTTGGGGAAATTTTTCCACAAGTATTCAGTTAATGAAACAAAATTGCATGTGGTCGCATTTAGAGATCTGTGGCGTTTCATTTCCTGTTGTTATGTTTGTGCCATGTGAACCGCATAAATGCTACATGGCCAAACAAGACTAACATACTCATTGAGCTGGAAGTGTATCTGAGCACCACCAGAGTGTTCCTCAACCAGTTCACTGCCTGAAATCCCAGATGAACCACAGAACTCAAAGCAAACAGCCAACCATCGAGTATCGAGCCAACTCCATTTATGCTGACAGCAATGGCAACCTGGGCAGCATTTAGCACTAATGAACCTGACAGAGGAGGAGAGATGGGGAGAAACATGGAACGAGGACTGACGGAGAAGGAAAGCAAAGACATGTGCTTCTAAAGCTGGCAACTTCTTTTTACTGTGTAATCTCTCCACTCCAGCGCTGTGTGGTGGAATACAACATGCTAAACATGCTATACAACTACAGAGGACATTACAGAAGATCTGATTAAAGATTCAGGAATCATTCATTTCACTGCAAACCAGTCTTTAAGCCAGACTCTGATGGGAAGCAAATCTTGAGGCATGCCATGTTTAGCATTTTGATAGATATTCACTCGTCGTCTATACCGCTTTATCCTGTATTCAAGGTCACAGGGGGCAAATTTTGCAAGAAATTTGCATCGGCGTACGAAGCTTTTTCGATATATGAACAAACGAACCGGACTGAATGTTGTGCATTCATCTAAGAGCCATTCAGGATACTGTTTCCATATGCCAAGTAGGGTTGTGTACCGAACACTGGTGCCAAGACGACACCGGTACCTATAGAACCGATATGTACCGGACCGAAACAGAATGCGAATTTCGGTGCCTCATTTCGGTGCCACTTAAATGCCTGAACTGTCGATTGAAATATTTGTTCTCTAGATTCATATATTTTTGTAGATTAATAGTTTATTAGATTAAATTAAAGAAATTAAAAGCACAAATCATCCGGAAATGAGAGACCATCCGAGATGCGCGTGAATGCAGCAACTAACGTTACACTCGCTCTGACGGCAGCAGGCGGTCTACCGATAGCTTAGCATGCTAAATTAAACAACTTTCGTTAAAATGCCTAAAACTAAACAGTCGAAAGGCTGTGTTGTGGCTGTATTTCACAAGAAAGGATTCAGACACCGCGACGTGCAGCAAATGTTTTACAGTAGTTGCGTGTAAAGGCGGAAACACGTCAAATCTAATGAAACATTCGAGGGCAGACGGAATAAAGTTTAAAGCAGAGGGAGGCACCGTGTTTTCTTGTGGACAACAGCTGGCGCTATCAGTGTGGACGACCCGAACCCCAGTCACACCAACTGTAGCAAAAAGGAGTCACTGATTATGATGACGTCAGCAGACTTTCCGCAGGTTAGTAGTAGGATAATGTAATGTTAATAGCAAAATGCAAATCTTGCATTCATGCTAACAAATAGTCAAACGATTTGTAAAAAACTAATGTAACATGGATTCTGTTTATAATTATGGCTTTCCAGCCTGTACTAGTAGTACTACACCAGTGACCCTATTTACCATTGTAAAGAAGGCTATACATGTCCTGTGCAGGGCAATAAGTCAGGAAAGGAGTCGTATTTTGACAGAAAAGGCAAATATGGTGAAATTTCTGCAAATGAATTGCTAAAATTTGAAGCTTACATATTCATATATACTTTAAACTTTTAATATATTGTTCAATTTTAAGCATAACATTTCTTGTTCAATAAAAATTCATTCTTGAGTCATCCACTATCATTTTGTGGCTTAAAAGTATCAGTTCAGGCACCGTTTTGGCACCGGTACCGTTTTCAAAGTATCGATTTGGCACCGGTATCGAAAAAAACCCAAACGATACCCAACCCTAATGCCAAGAGGAATCCTAAATTAAGGTTAAGTGAGCTTTAATGTCTGTTGATTTCATTTGCATGCTTTTTTTAAGGTTTGATTGGTTTTCTATGTGAAAATATGATTACAATGTTGGAAATTAGTACTATTGGTAATGTTTTGGGTGGCTGAAACGGATTATCTGCTTTTATATTATTTCTTATGGGAAAATCTGTATCGCGATACAAATCTTTGCTTTAAGAACTAGAAAAGAAAGAACACGCACTTCACCGTATCATGGTTTACGAGTGCTTTCACACAGGGAACACAGGCACTGATTGGAGTACACTTCACCCCAAAGTCTGTACAGATCAGCAACCATAATCTGGGCCACTTGAAAAAGATGATCTCGATGTACGGTGTCCTCAGCATAGATCAAATCAGATATAAAAGCTACCCGTATCAGAAAGAAGTCTCTTTAGAATGTGACATCATATGACATCTGCTTATGCATACAGAACATGCTGATCTCATCCTCCACCCTGCACCGCCATCGCTGATAAAGATAAAGGAATTCAGAAGGCTTGCTCTTGACTTTTTTTTTTTCTTTTTCAAAATATAAGAGTAAGAGGTCGACTTAATTGTACTCTTCTTCTTGGTGGATTTATATCTTGGATTGTGTTACTAATGTGAAAGTTGGCCAGGGCGGGAACAGAGATCAGTTGCACCCAGGCACGATACAAAGCGATTAACCTAGTGTGAAAGCACCTTTTAAATGAACTCAAGCCATAAGATAAGCACAAAACCCAAATCTCATTCTTTTAGGCATTTAGACATTTTTGTTAAGTCACAGTTTAGATACACTTGCTTGTCTTTCTGTGAGATCTGGGACTGGTTTGGTAAAAGCCTACAATGTTTGTAGATGTTTAGCTGTAGGATTGTTAACACAAATGTAGTTTCGCAAGCCTTTTTAATTTCTCCCTCTGGTACCCAACATGGCCATGGCCAAGACATTGACGGAAAGATGCCATTTGACTCGCATTGAAAACCACCAAGCACATACCCTTTTTTCCAGATCCTGTTAGCAAATATGACATATTTTTTTATAATTCAGATTAGCATTTTATTGTATTCATTCGGTACATGACCGAATATACACAGTGGCTGTGGAAAATGAAGATAGACAAAGACAAATATTAACTAAGGACAGAGAAAGTGAAACTTCTGAATTACTGTGTCATGTAACGAAGCGTAACAAAGTTCCAAAAGTCTTCCCAGCTCGGAGTTTCCCCAGGAACGCCTGCACTGTTCTTATTATGTAGTTTGTTAAGCAGACATTCGTACGAAGCGGTCTTAGTCATTATGTTGAGCCATTCTTTAAACTCTGGGGTTTGGGGAGTTTTCCAGTGTCTCAAGATGACTCTAGCCTTCACCATGATCACTGCGAACTCACCCTTTTTAATAATTGGCATCAGCGCCCTGTCTCCCAACAAGCACAACCAATGGTGATAATGGTATTGTTGTTCCAAGCCATCTACTCAAAATACTTAAGGTTTGGTGCCATAAGGGCTGAATAAGTGGACACTAGGGCTGCACGATATTAGGAAAATATGCGATATTGTTGTTGAATATTGCAATGACGATATTTCTTGCGATATTAGCATTATATCACCTACTTGGGAGGCGGGTATAAAGATAGTAAGGGCCCTCTGATTGGTCAAATTTGGACACACAAATGCTTGGCACATAAATTTAATTTAATTTATCCCAACTCTTTGTGATACAGATATTGCGTACACCAGTATCGCGAGAACGATAATTTTTCGATATATCGTGCAGCCCTAGTGGACACACTCAGATACGACATTATAGACCTTTACAGATCAATGTCCTTCAACCCATCCTGCTTTAAAATCGGGATAAGAGTCACAACTTACCACCCGATACGATATTATCATGATACCAAGGCGCCAGTTACAGGTATATATTTTAGATACAGTATATATTATTCATTCATTCATTTTCTATACCGCTTAATCCTGTGTTCAGGGTCGCGGGGGACCTGGAGCCTATCCCAGGAGACTTCGGGCACTAGGCGGGGTACACCCTGGACAGGGTGCCAATCCATCGCAGGGCACACACACATACACACACTCACACACCCAATCACACACTACGGGCAATTTAGGAACGCCAATTAGCCTAACCTGCATATCTTTGGACTGTGGGAGGAAACCGGAGTACCCGGAGGAAACCCACCAAGCACGGGGAGAACATGCAAACTCCATGCACACAGAGACGGGAATCGAGCCTGGCCGGGGAATCGAACCCAGACCCTGGAGGTGCAAGGTGACAGTGCTAACCACTACACCACCGCGCCGCCATAGTATATATTATAAATATCCCAATTTAATTTCCCTTATAACGTTCAAACTTAAAAAACATGTTTTTTTGCAGTATTTAAACAATACAAAATAACTTCAAATACAAGAGTTTAAAGCAAAATTAGTTTATTTAATGAAAATTTTTACTGAGCAGCACAAATCTCTGTTAAGTCATTTGCTATAATTAATATTTCTAATACAACTTAGCTAATATTTCACTCCTATGAGGGTGCACCGCCTGTAAAAGTATAAAGGAATACCGCCTCGAATGGCTCCATTGTCTCAAAACTTAACTTGATACTAAGTGCGCGGGTTGAATGGCTGCGAGAATGATGACCGCATGCGTATTCTAAAGTGTACGATTTTTCGACAAATTTTTCACTGTGTTTTGAGATTTCTGTAAGAGTGTTTAATGAATGGGTTTTAATACGCACAATTTTGATAATGTAACACCATAAAAATTATGGCCAATCAAACTGTAAACCAACCAATTCTGGTCACTGGATGATCGACTAGTTCATCTACTTTATAACTATAACAATCATTTAAAAAAAAAAAGATTTTGGAGTCAGCACTGTCATCTTGCACCTCCAGGGTCCAGGTTCAATTCCCATCTCTATGTGCATGGACCTACATGTCTTTGGACTGTGGGAGGAAACCGGAGTACCCGGGGGGAACCCACCCAGCACAGGGAGAACATACAAACTCACACAGAGAAAGGAATCGAACCTGGCCGGGAATCGAACCTGGACTCTGGAGGTGCAAGGCGACAGTGCTAACCACTACACCACTTTAACTCTTAAAGCTAAAAATTGAAATGGAGGGCATTCATATCACGCGGTTAGGCTGTATATACCTAAAGTCCCCTCTATTTCTCGCTTTACAACCTATGAGGCAACACTAAACAGAATGCACCAAGCTGAACTTGTGTATATATATAATGAATTTTTCATACTGTTCCATGTATGCTTTACACCCTGCTGCACTCCATTTACACAGTGCTCTATTAACGCCATTAATTAATTCTCACCTGGAACACACACTCACACACACACACACACCTAGTGCACAAGTCATGCTTGAGTAAAATAGACCGTATACTGTATGTCTATAAAAATAATAATAATGCAGTGAAAATAGTCGTGAGAAAGACTAACAGTTCTCCGAGATCTCTGCAGACGTTCACGGAACAGATAATGAGACACATGTTTGGGTATGTGTTTAGCATGTAAGCCTCAGACAACTGATATATGAGTGCACATTCTTTCTACAGGAGGTCGTGCTGAAGGACTCTCCACATGTTCTGTGTTTAATACACAAGGTAAATGAATAACATGCTCATCCTAGCTTAATAAATCAACTAAACTGGCAGGGAGACACCATGGGGCATTTCACAGGCAGTGAATCACACAGATAAGACACAAATACAAAAAACATCGTTGTCCCCCCCCCCATGCTGCATTTTACCCAAGCACTGCTGTATGTGTGTGTAAAGTATTCAACGAAATTCAGCTCGGGGACCAGTAACTGGCTTCATATGTATTTATATATACTATATATATATATATATATATATATCTCATACTGTATACCTTACATATATATCTATCCCAAGTGACAGTTTTTATGTTTGTCTGTTTCATCTGTGTAAGAGTCTGTGTATGTGTGTGTTTCGGGGACTGATGCAACACGGTCAGATCCACACCCCTGTTATCAGTACAACACAGACGTATACACACACCCACATGCCCCTACTGCAGCCTGCTGCTTTCCATGCCCCTGGGGTCGACACCAGGCCATTCCACACACACACACACACGCACACACACACACACACACACACACACACACACACACACACACACACACACACACACGTACGCAACATAGGCCCCCAGTTATGCTGACAGCACACGGTTTCATGTAACAGTTATGGAGAGACTGACACAGTGTGTTCCGGAGTCCCATGACCCCCCTACCAGGAAGCAGAAGAGGGCAAACAGGATGGACAGTGATCAGAGTGGAAACACACACACACACACGCACACACACACACGGCTTTAGATTACTATGCTCCCATTTACACTTTGTTATTCTCTGCATATTATATCTGAATTGTAGATCACAATCTTCTCAATCTTTTTAATCTTCTCCATCTTTAATGCACCATTCCTTTTAAACTTTAGAGGTTGGTGTAAATGTAATCCCAACCATTTCTGAAATCCTTAAACCAGTCCCTCTGGCACCCATAATCATGTAATTTGAGACCCCCTTTTTCCCCCCATTCTGATGTTTGATGTGAAACTCTTGATCTGTACCTGTACCCTTGATTACCTGTTTGTATACAGTAACTGCATGAACCATGATGTACAAGTGTTTCTGTCTGTGTATGTCCGGTCTATACTGGTTAAACTGGTGCTTCATTGTTGAACCTCTAAATTATAGTGAGGAAAAATACAGTGGTGTGAAAAACTATTTGCCCCTTCCTGATTTCTTATTCTTTTGCATGTTTGTCACACTTAAATGTTTCCGCTCATCAAAAACCGTTAACTATTAGTCAAAGCCCAGATAGCAAGGTGACATTGATTCAATGTTGAAATTTCATCAGAATCATCATTTTGGTTGAGGTTGATTTTTCAATGCTAAATAATGTTGAATCAATGTTGATAATTCAATGCTTTTCAGTGTTGAAAAGACAAACATTGAATCAATGTTGATTTTTGGTTGTGGAACCCATCCTCATTCAACAATGTAAGGCAAATTAAATTAACTAAGTGCATTTCTATAAAAATGTGTATGCATGTGTGTATGTGTTTAAAACAGGTTTAAAAATTGACTACAAGAGATTTGCCATGGTGCTTAAAAAAAAAAAATAATAATAATTATATAGTTATTGAGGAAAAAAAATAATTTGACGGTAAGTTTTGTGTATTTACCTTGCTGTCTAGTTTACTCACTTGGGAGCTTAATTCCTGTTTGCCGTTCAAAAGTACTCAATTTTCGGCTCGCATTTAACATCGGAGGGTGTTTTTACACTGTCGCCACGTCATTATAATACACTCTACAGGCATGAGAATTCAATATGTTGTAGTCTGGAAGTTCCTGCCACTCACGGTGAAAGAATTTTGGCGATGCGACCTACGGTATTCTGTTGGGAAGCATTTGTTTGAGACCTTAGTTCCTGTTTCCCGTTGTCTGTGTCTGACCCAGAGCAGTGTGCGTGCCCCACATGGAAAGAACCTATATGAGGATATATGCGCATATATGAAACCTATATGCAGTATATATGCACATATAACCGCACCTATATGGGGCCAGGGGTAGCTCAGTGGTTAAGGCATTGGACTAAGGTTCAAACCCCACAACCACCAAGTTGCCACTGTTGGGCCCTTGAGCAAGGCGCTTAACCCTCAACTGCTCAGATGTATAATGAGATAAAAATGTAAGTCGCTCTGGATAAGAGCGTCTGCCAAATGCCTAAATGTAAATGTAAATATGACGATATATGCGCATATATGAAACCTATATGCAGTATATATGCACATATATGATAATATATATGCTGCATATATGCGTAGTGTATATATGCCACATGTAGGCAACATTGAGGTGCATATACAGTATGTGCATATACAGGCCATATAGGTCTCCTGTATTGCTTCTTTATATCCACATATAAGCCCTACTGTATATGTACATACAAGATATGTCTCCTATGGCAGGATCTGGTCATTTTAGCTCATATCTCACTTTGGCAACTGTCATACATGATGCCTAGCTCATATTTTCTATTATCAAGGCAATAACTAAGAACTAACAAAAAAAATGCAAAAAACTAATCCTAATTGGCCACATACAGTATATGAGGATATATGCACATATATGAAAAATCTTTTTGAAACACGTCACTAAAATTAACTGAAATGAGAAATATATCTATATAAAGCTTAAAGTGTCTACTTTTAAATGATGCAAGTCACATTGAAAACAAATATTCTCAGTTTATGTAATCCGTATGAAACCAAGGAGAGGCACAGAATTTCTGTCACACTTATATGCTAATGACCCAAGTCCGGGTAATTTACATACTAGACCACGCCCCCGGACACCGGCATGAAAAAACGAACACAGAGAGACAGGATTAAAAATACTCCGATTCAGTGAGTTTTCTGCACGTTTTGGAAGATGGCACGCGCTTACACATCCGAGGAAACTCTTCAGAATGTTCTGGAAAGTTTACATTTACCTCAGAAGAAGACTGTGTGACTCCGACGACGAACGGGAGCATTTTGAACAGAGAATAGACCCATGCTACACTGGGTAAGTTATTAAGTCTTATATAACTCTTATTCTGATAATATTAAACTAATATTAGTAAATATTTTCCTCACTACAGCTAGCTCTTGTCAGCTTGTGTGACACATTGGCTTTCAATGCCATTTATATAGTTTAGGTAAATCATGCTAGCATGCTGCCTCATGTAGCACAAACATGATATTTCCCGGTGGCTAAGCTAATGCCTTATGGAGTTTACAGATGTTTATATTCACCTTGTTTTGGATAGCTTTAGATTATGGTTGCTAATGTGTATTTGGCTCCATTTTGGTTAGCTTATAACACTGCTATCAGTAATGTTATTTAGCACAAACAAGCAAGTTGCAGGTGGCTAAAATACTGCCTTATGTAGCTAAGTGATGCTTATGAATATTTCTTTGGTGTAAATGTATATAATCCCTTTTGTTTAGCGTGTATTTACAAATACCTGATAAGATGTAATTGTTTAGAATGTGTTCAATATGTGTGTAATGTCCAGTGGATGGTGTTTTTTAAAACTCAAATTGAATTATGGCAGCAGTGTGTAGTATTATCTATCACCATCATTGATGCTGTCATGTGACCTACAGAAGAGAGGTGTATATTTTTCATGTTGAAGTGTGGATACATTTTTTGGTCATCTCTGTACTGTATATATTGTGCATCCATATTAATTGCACATCCATTTACTCTGAACAGTATAGGCTAACATTTTTTTATTTATTTGTTTTTAGGAATGTGTCTGCATCACCCTTGCCTTCACCAGCCCCTCACATCAGGACACGCAAGCTCCGTTCAGATGGACCTCTTGTATTTGTGAAGTGGATGGACACACGAGAAGTATCTACCTGTTCTACCATCCATTCTGCTTTACAGTAGACGCGGTGAAGATGAGGGTGAAATTACAAGGTACATGGACTACAAAGACATTTCCATGTCTTGTGACTGCGTACAACCAGCACATGGGGAGTTGATCACTCTGATCAGCTATTACAATACTATACTACACAGCACAAAACAATGAAGTCGTACAGAAATATTTCTCTACACTGCTTGGACATTGCTCCCACCAATGCTTACCCTGCATGTATGTTTTGTACAGTTTTTTTTTTTATCTTGCACTGTTTTACTCTGAATGTCCGTCTTTTTTCAGTTTTTATTTTGTACTGTTCCTGTTGCAGTTTTACCCTGCATGTAAACAAATGTCCAGAATGTCCAGATTATCATTAATCTGCATTTATACATAAAATCCTATTAACTATTGGGAAGCTAAACATAAGAATCAGTATGAAACATGAAAAGTTTCTAAAAGTTGCCAATAAATTAATATTGTGATGTGAAATAATTTTTTAGATTGAAGTTATAAAGGGCTCTGGGGTGTTTTGCCAGGCAGAAGCGTGGAGAGCAGCCCGCCTTGCCACCTCTGCTACTGCCATGGTACGGAATCTGCTGCTGGGCACCTTCGACTTGGAGACTTGACCAAATTAAAAAGGTAGCCATTATTGGTGAGTAAATGCATAATGCGTTGAGAAGGGAAAACAAAACATTTAAGACTTTATAAGTTCACAACTTTAACCATAACCTACTTGTATCAATGTTTATTAGCCATCAATGGAGACTGCATAAGGTAGAGCACCCATTATTGTTACTGTATCTGCTTGGGACCTATAATACTAATTCATCACTTGCTCACTTCTTAATCCTACCTTTCCTCTTCTAAAGCCACATTATATTGCGCTGTAAGGTGTGTAGTCCTCTATTTTGTAGAACATATAGTGTTGCAAATAACCTCGTGGCACTAATTGTTGTTGTCTGAAGTTTTAATAAATAATCATAATGCTGTCAAAAATAATGTCATAAATAGATTTTCTTTATCAATTAACTTCTATTAATTAAATAAAATTTTTTATGTAAATTTTTAAAGTTTAATGGAATGGCTGTGATGCTGAAGATGCTGAAGCTGACGTGCCAATGGTCTTTTATATTAATGTTGTTCGGAAGCCTGTGTAATGATGTAGTTTCGACATCTATCGACTGAACAGCGTTTTTTCGACTTGTTTTCATGTTATTGTTGTTCAGCAATGGCATGGACGTGATGTTTTGGCAAAAGAAGGGTGGGATGGTGGTTGATGGTGACTGAAAGTGGTGACTGAGTAGATTGGACGTCACAGCAGCTCGTGAAAAGGCAGAGCTACTTTACGCAGGCTGTGTGCATTCTACTGTGGATTGACTGTTTTGAAACTTATATGGTAGTTACATAGCCCCTAGACCTCAGTTACCATGAAAAAAGCCATGAAATTTCAGTTTTGACCATATGGGATCTTAAACAAGGACGTCATCTTTTTTTAATTATTGTTTGTTCGGGGAGGAATTATAGACCACAATGTCAGCATGATCTTGGGTTTGTTTCCTTATCACTTCTTGTGTGCGTTTGGCTGTAGCTTGCACACCAGACAGAGTTGTTGGTGATTCTTCCTATTGTAAAGTCATGCAGTGTGTAATCTCCTGTCGCCAATTCATTGTGCAGTGTGAACACAGCAGCAACTAAATGCTACCACAGATAGTACAGTGTGAAAACAATGGTGATCCGATGACTTTGAAAATCATGCAGTGTGAGTTTGAGGAGAAGGTAAAAAGCAATACAAAACAAATAATGTACAGTTTATGTTGTCATTACTTTGCTCTAAAACTAAATGCAATGTAATAATAGGCGTTATTTAATAATAACATTAACAGTGCAGCATACATCTAACTCTGGGTAAAAAGCTTATAATAAAATCACCAAAATAAGTCTTCATGTTAAGAATAAATATGCAAACAGTACGGTATCTGAGCGTACGGATTGGAAATTTGTGCATACAGTTTGTTAATCCGTGGCCACGATTTGTTAAACTGAGGGAACAGTTTAAGTATTTGTGAGTGCGGGGGACAAATTGCAAAACCGTCGCCACGGATTGATTTTTTTTAAATTTATTTATTTTTTTGGTCCTACAGGTTTTTTTTTTTTTTTTTTTTTTTTGCACATAAAAGACTACATTGTTACATTTAAGTATATTTGTTTTCATAGCATTGAATATGTACATTGTAGGACAACATTTGCAGATTGTGAAATAACACATACAGGTCCTTCTCAAAAAATTAGCATATTGTGATAAAGTTCATTATTTTCTGTAATGTACTGATAATCATTAGACTTTCATATATTTTAGATTCATTACACACAACTGAAGTAGTTCAAGCCTTTTATTGTTTTAATATTGATGATTGTGGCATACAGCTCATGAAAACCCAAAATCCCAAAAATCTCAAACAATTAGCATATCATGAAAAGGTTCTCTAAACGAGCTATTAACCTAATCATCTGAATCAACTAATTATCTATAAACACCTACAAAAGATTCCTGAGGCTTTTAAAAACTCCCAGCCTGGTTCATTACTCAAAACCGCAATCATGGGTAAGACTGCCGACCTGACTGCTGTCCAGAAGGCCATCATTGACACCCTCAAGCAAGAGGGTAAGACACAGAAAGACATTTCTGAACGAATAGGCTGTTCCCAGAGTGCTGTATCAAGGCACCTCAGTGGGAAGTCTGTGGGAAGGAAAAAGTGTGGCAGAAAACGCTGCACAACGAGAAGAGGTGACCGGGCCCTGAGGAAGATTGTGGAGAAGGACCGATTCCAGACCTTGGGGGACCTGCGGAAGCAGTGGACTGAGTCTGGAGTAGAAACATCCAGAGCCACCGTGTACAGGCGTGTGCAGGAAATGGGCTACAGGTTGCAAATTTTGCATGTCATTCGGAAATCAAGGTGCCAGAGTCTGGAGGAAGACTGGGGAGAGGGAAATGCCAAAATGCCTGAAGTCCAGTGTCAAGTACCCACAGTCAGTGATGGTCTGGGGTGCCATGTCAGCTGCTGCTGTTGGTCCACTGTGTTTTATCAAGGGCAGGGTCAATGCAGCTAGCTATCAGGAGATTTTGGAGCACTTCATGCTTCCATCTGCTGAAAAGCTTTATGGAGATGAAGATTTCATTTTTCAGCACGACCTGGCACCTGCTCACAGCGCCAAAACCACTGGTAAATGGTTTACTGACCATGGTATTACTGTGCTCAATTGGCCTGCCAACTCTCCTGACCTGAACCCCATAGAGAATCTGTGGGATATTGTGAAGAGAAAGTTGAGAGACACAAGAATCTGCAAAAGGATTCCCGACCAAGTATTGAGTGCAGAACTGAACATAATTATATGAAGGATGACTATTTTTGTATTAAAAACACTTTTCTTTTATTGGTCGGATGAAATATGCAAATTTTTTGAGATAGGGATTTTGGGTTTTCATGAGCTGTATGCCACAATAATCAACATTAAAACAATAAAAGGCTTGAACTACTTCAGTTGTGTGTAATGAATCTAAAATATATGAAAGTCTAATGTTTATCAGTACATTACAGAAAATAATGAACTTTATCACAATATGCTAATTTTTTGAGAAGGACCTGTATATTAAAAAAAATCTAATGTGTGCATTGTATCTATGGAAGATTGTAGGACATTTCAAAACATATGTTGCATATCTGTACATTTGTAAAAGTCACATTTCCAAAAATTTAGGACCCACATTCTGTCATTCATAAACAACTACCACTCCAAGTTTTTAGAGCATTGTATAGTTCTAACCTTTTGTTTGTTTTTCATTCTTTAGATGCACTACTACAACAACAGCTGAAAGCTGAAGAAAAGGAGGCCACAGAGTTTCTTTGCTTCAACAGTTCAGAAATGGCTTCGTTATGCCCCAGAACGGCTGGGGGGAATTGCTCGTGGTGGAAAACCATAAGTTCAGACTTATGTCTTATTATCTGTTTTGCTGAGTAAATACATTTCAACTTACGAATAATGTTTCAGTCATCTGTTGTGTTTCTGACTTGGTTGTTTCTATTTGCATTTGACTGAATTTTGCTGAGGCAGGCTGCCATTTTTATATTATGGTTTTCCAGTCTCTTCTCTTGGCAGTTAGATTCTGTTTTATGAATTCAGAATTAACAATCTCTTCTAATAGTTCTAAAAAGTCATTTTGTCATCCAGTTTATAATAATTTGTATGTAAGTTGTAGTGTGTTTTATTATATAGTTGTTTTATTGTAATTGTGATGTTACTTCCTGTTTAAATGGGTATGGAGCATAAATAAATAAATATGTTTACATGTAAACTGAAGGATGTTGAGTTACTGACTTTTTGTTTAAAAAAAAAAATTAAAAAAAAAGCTTTTCAGCCCTACATGGTCTCTGATTTAAAGAAATAAATCAAAACGGACATGATTTACTGTCATAGAATCTTGCTGTTCATAAAGCAAGACTAAACTATAATTGTTTCAATGTTGATTCAATGTTGATTCAATGTAAAATAAGTGATTGAATTTACGTTGAACAAACATTGATTTTATGCCCATCTTGATCTATTTTTCATCATTGAAATAACATTATTTCAAGGTGCAAACCTGATGAAAAATCAACGTTTAACATTGAAATTTCAACATTGATTCAATGACAAGTTGGTTGATGCTTTAATGTTGATTCAACGATGATTCAATGTTGTTCTGCTATCTGGGAGATAACATAATTGAACACAAAATGCAGTTTTTAAATGAAGGTTTACGTTATTAAGGGAGAAAAAAAACTCCAAATCTACATGGCCCTGTGTGAAAAAGTGATTGCCCCCCTTGTTAAAAAATAACTTAACTGTGGTTTATCACACCTGAGTTGAATTTCTGTAGTCACCCCCAGGCCTGATTACTGCCACACCTGTTTCAATCAAGAAATCACTTAAATAGGAGCTACCTGACACAGAGAAGTAGACCAAAAGCACCTCAAAAGCTAGACATCATGCCAAGATCCAAAGAAATTCAGGAACAAATGAGAACAAAAGTAATTGAGATCTATCAGTCTGGTAAAGGTTATAAAGCCATTTCTAAAGCTTTGGGACTCCAGCGAACAACAGTGAGAGCCATTATCCACAAATGGCAAAAACATGGAACAGTGGTGAACCTTCCCAGGAGTGGCCGGCTGACCAAAATTACCCCAACAGGACAACATCTAAAGAACTGCAGGTCTCACTTGCCTCAATTAAGGTCAGTGTTCACGACTCCACCATAAGAAAGAGACTGGGCAAAAACGGCCTGCATGGCAGATTTCCAAGGCGCAAACCACTTTTAAGCAAAAGGAACATGAAGGCTCGTCTCAATTTTGCTAAAAAACATCTCAATGATTGCCAAGACTTTTGGGAAAGTACCTTGTGGACTGACGAGACAAAAGTTGAACTTTTTGGAAGGTGCGTGTCCCGTTACATCTGGCGTAAAAGTAACACAGCATTTCAGAAAAAGAACATCATACCAACAGTAAAATATGGTGGTGGTAGTGTGATGGTCTGGGATTGTTTTGCTGCTTCAGGACCTGGAACGCTTGCTGTGATAGATGGAACCCTGAATTCTACTGTCTACCAAAAAATCCTGAAGGAGAATGTCCGGCCATCTGTTCGTCAACTCAAGCTGAAGCGATCTTGGGTGCTGCAGCAGGACAATGACCCAAAACACACCAGCAAATCCGCCTCTGAATGGCTGAAGAAAAACAAAATGAAGACTTTGGAGTGGCCTAGTCAAAGTCCTGACCTGAATCCTATTGAGATGTTGTGGCATGACCTTAAAAAGGCTGTTCATGCTAGAAAACCCTCAAATAAAGCTGAATTACAACAATTCTGCAAAGATGAGTGGGCCAAAATTCCTCCAGAGCGCTGTAAAAGACTCGTTGCAAGTTATCGCAAACGCTTGATTGCAGTTATGGCTGCTAAGGGTGGCCCAACCAGTTATTAGGTTCAGGGGGCAATTACTTTTTCACACAGGACCATGTAGGTTTGGATTTTTTTCTCCCTAAATAATAAAACCCCTCATTTAAAAACTGCATTTTGTGTTTACTTGTGTTATCTTTGACTAATAGTTAAATGTGTTTGATGATCAGAAACATTTTGTGTGACAAACATGCAAAAGAATAAGAAATCAGGAGGGGGGCAAATAGTTTTTCACACCACTGTAAATCTTGATAAGAAAGTTACCTGATAAACTATCATGAGTTAATCATAATGAATCCTCGATCATCATTTTCTTTCATTTGCCTTGCACCTCCAGGGTGCAGGATCAATTCCCACCTCGGGCCTCATGCACGGAGTTTGCTTGTTCTCCCCGTGATTAGTGGGTTTCTCACACAGTCCAAAGACATTCAGATTCGGCTAACTGGCGTATTCATATTGCCCACAGTGTGTGAATGCGAGTGTGTGTAAGTGCATGTTAGCACCCTGTCCACCCAAGTCTCCTGGGATAGGCTCCAGGCCCCCCGTAATGCTTTATACTACTGTATAAACACGGTGGCAGGAACGACACATATAATACTACACACCCCTTGTTCCCAAGCTCTGAAGAATCCTAGCCATATTCACAACAAATCAACTTACACAAATGCATGTACAAGGCCTGACACAGTGTGAGATTGTGTTACACTTCCAAAAACTTTCCAAAGCCGCATAACTGCCTCGAAAAAACATGTTGAATCAATTATCCGGAATTCTCAACACACACACACACACACGCACACACACACGATCCAGCTGAGACAGAGCAGCTGGCTATATTCACTGAGAATCAAACTTTTTTTTTTCTCCAGAAATGTAGCAATGCACTGAATTCGAAACCAAACATACAGAGAAGATCTGCATGTTACAGAACCTTTTCCCCAGACCAGGATGAAAATAGCAAACACTTTGAGCATACAGGGTTGTGAACACAGCAGATGGAGGTTTTTTTTTTTTGTGCGTGCTCACAGGTGGGCTGTGTATCAGACGACGTGCGCAACCATGAAGTGATTGAGTGAGTTATAAATCTCAATATGCATGATTCTTTCTGTCTCTCTCTTGGCTAAGCCTGTGAATGAGTGAGTGAGTGAGTGAGCGAGTGAGTGAGTGAGTGAGTGAGTGAGTGAGCGAGTGAGCGAGCAAGTGAGCGAGTGAGTGGGCAGTGAAGACTCCCTTGGTGTGAATAAAGCCTACGCCGATTGACCTACGTAGTTACATCACGGGCCAAGTTGGTGAAGCTTGACAAGTGTTCGCAATGGCTCATTCTCAGGCAGGTGGTGATGATGATGATGAACAACACTTTAATTCGGAAAAAAAAAATTCTAACTTGTAAACAAAGGCCAAATGTACTGTAGAAGGGAAGGGACAAATTGCTCAATAATAATAATAACAATAATAATAATAATTCAGCTGAGTGTGCATCTATAACTCCAGCTGCACACAGTGGGCTGCTGTTATCCTCTATTATTTTCTCACGTGGGCTCAGAGGCAGATCGGAGCCAGGCCTGGCTAATGTTAAGCAGAAAGATGAGATGGTCGATCTGAGGGTTAATGAAGGGGAGGACATCACCAGTGCTGGCTGTCAACGAAGCGCTGAGAGATAACGATGGAGACGCATGCCTGCTTTCTCACACACTCTGCCCCTTGAACTGTGTCCTTCCAACCCCCCTGCTGTACAATCCTCCTACATACACACCAGTCACAAACAGAGACCCTCCTCAGGCGCTGCCCCACTGTGCGGCACATCTGGACACAACACAGCTGCCTTTCAGTCCTGGAGCTGGAGAGCAACAATAGGAAGCTCGTCTTTAACAGCATTTAAATGGAGTGTAAAAGCTGCATGAAGAATGCCGTGTACTGTTTGTACAACGTAAAAAAAAAAGAAATTCTTGAGCAATGTGAAAACCGGTTCATTTAAAATGCTTTTGAATTATATACAGTCTTATGTAAAAGTTTAGGCACCCCTTGATAAAAAATAATGATTTTGGTGATCTTTGTATGGAAAAGATGTTACAGTAACACTTCTTGGTCTTTCTTGGAAATGAAAAAAGTGCACAATATTTTCAGCAAACATTGATGCATAGTTACTTTTTATGTCAAAACTGAACAAATATAGAAGCATTGTTGTGGCAAAAGTTTGGGCACCCTACATAATCAGTACTTAGTAACACCTCTGGCACATATCACAGCTTGCAAACGCTTTTTATAACCAGCTAAAAATCTTTCAGTTCTTGTACTTGGGATTTTCTACCATTCTTCCTTGCAAAGGCTTCTAGTTCCGTAATATTCTTTGGTCATCTTGCATGCACAGCTCTTTTAAGATCTACCCACAAATTTTCAGGGGTGTTTAAATCGGGGGACTGTGATGGGGCTCGCGTCTCTTAGTGGATTTCGCGGTATGTTTAGGATCATTGTCCTGTTGAAGAAGCCATCCTCTTTTCAGCTTCAGCTTTTTTACAGATGGTTTTGTGTTTTCGTGTACACATTTCTCACGTGGAAACTGCAAGCTGACAACGCTTCGCTATCTTCTTGTATCTCCTGCATTGTGTTCTTCAATAACTTTCATTTCCAGAGTTTTACCCAGCTGCTTAGAGGAACCCATGGTTGTTGAGTGTCTCCATGTGTGTGCAGAGAGAGTCAAAGTATTTGTAAAGCTTTGAAATTGGCATTAACTAATGACAGCTGTTGCCATGCATCAGATCTAACGAGCTGATTAAGGTCTGAAACCTCGTAAAAAGAATCTAAGACTCTGGAACTCTTAGGGTACCCAAACTTTTGCACAGTGCCATAATAATGTATTTATTTACATTTTTTTGTTCTATTTATGGCATAAGACGTAACTATGCATCAATATTTATTGAAAATATTGTGCCTTTTTTTCCATTTCCAAGAGAGACTGTGTTAACATATTTTCAATTAAATAAAAATCACCAAAATCTGTTATTTATCAAGGGCCTAAACTTTTGCATATTGCATTCCTGTCTTTTATTTATTTTTATTAACTATGTCTAACAAATGAGAATATGAAAGATTATACGTATTCTACAAATAGAGTTTTAAAGATGCAAGATTAAAGTATGATTCAATAAACACAAGGTCTGTTCAGCTCTTCATCATATATTAGGAGGCACTTACACCAGTCTGGTCCTTATGCAATATGAAATACAATACAGCTAACGCCATTACGACAAAAGCCTTATTAGCAAAAGATATCTTCCTCGTATTAATACATTTTGAAGAGACGGATACGAATCCAGCTGCAAACCATAAAAGCAATGTAGTGCTGTCATACCAAGAGTGTGAATGTTCTAAAGAGATTGTACCAGAATTAAAAACAAAAACAAAGCCTGATCAGCAGCCTTGCGTCTCAGTATTTTATACCAAGTCCTGGGATGGGAAACATATGGCAAGAAGAGGAAACAAAAAAAAAATAAAAATCAATGAAGATATGAACAACAACAGCCAGACAGCCAGACACATAGACAGACAGACAGGCAGATGGACAGACAGACAGACAGACAGACAGGCAGATGGACAGACAGGCAGACAGACAGACAGGTAGACAGACAGACAGACAGACAGGCAGACAGACAGACAGGCAGACAGGCAGACAGACAGACAGACAGGCAGACAGACAGACAGACAGGCAGACAGACAGACAGACAGACTGACAGACAGAGCCACATGTGTAATGCGTGAGAAATGTTTTCAGGCTCTATGACTGCTTGACATGATGCATTGTTAAAGGCCTAAAGGCTCTAAGCTGGTTTACAGGTGCTCTGTTTTTCGTGGCACAGTACGTTTCAGATTGGTGCTATAACATTATGGTTCCTGTGGTGTTCCAGGTTAACTAGTCGGTGCATGATGACATGATCATAACACTGTACAGATTAAAATGCATTTCCTCCATGCATTTTATCATGTAAAGTTCCCTTCTTCAATGCTTCTCATTTAGCAAATCACTCTTTATGTACTAGTTTCTTGAGGCAGGGAGCGCAGACTGTCCTGGACGCCTTTGGCTGTGGAATTCACTACACAGTGTTTTAACATTAACATACACTATAATGGCTGTAAATAACATTAAGAACACTGCTGAACAGTGCGTTTTTTTTTTTTGTTTGTTTTATTTTGCCTCAACACTCCAACTTTTTATTGTAAGCACTCTTTCTATTCACGTCTAATGGCATGCCATGATAAATGATAAATACCGAGAACAGAGGAGATTTTATGGGAAAGTTATGTTCAAAAATATCTTTCTAAGAAAGAGCAGCAACTAGGACATTCTGTCTTTTTGTGTTTTTTCACAAAAAGACACTTTTTTGTTTTTTCATCGAACAAAGATATTTTTGTACAAAGCTTACATCAAATTTTTATCCTTTTTTTATCCATTTTTTTCGCCTTGTGTTCATGCTGTTATTAGATGATAATTACAATAAAACTGAAAATTTTTAAATGCTATGTACCACTACTGGAAACATGATTTATGTCATGATTAAGGGATTCCTTTTCAACCTTGAACTTTCAGCATAAAGCAAGAAAGATAAAATGAAAATCAATATACCTTATATCTATATAATATATATATATATATCTTGTTAAGTTATTCATAAGTCTAGTTTAAATGATGTAAGCCAAAAGGGATAGTCTCCAAGTCTGTTTTAAATCAAAATTGAGGGGCATAAAATTACAAAGGTCTTGGTTGTCATAAATTTCCCTGCTCTGTACACTGACCGTGAGGTTTGTCCCCAGGAACACGAGTGCAATGTGACAGATTCCACAAGCCCCGTTCCATGCAAAAGTTGTAATCTTTAATTCAACTGTTTGAACAGATTCAGTTATTAATCCCGATTCTTTTGCGTGGCGATTCAAGTCTCCATAATGGAAAAGCATTCATAGCACTCCACATTTTGTTATGTAATGGTACAGTATGTGTGTTATGTAACAATGCAGACCATGTTATTGCAGCAAGAAATGCAGCCGGTCTTCCTGCTAGTTTTACTACGCAGCCAGTGATTAGCAACCAAACCAACAATTCCCTGGAATGTTACAGTAGCCAATATTTTCCAACTAGGAGGAGTTCCAACGGACCATGGAGGCCAATGGTCATTACCATTGTGTTTATTCTCGTTTCACGTTGGTGGTAGGTCCTTCGCTAAACGCTAAAGGCAATTTGAGCACAAGTTGCCTAATCTGCACGTCTTTGGTCTGTGGGAGGAAACCGGACTACCCGGAGGAATCCAACCAAGCACGGGGAGAACATGCACTCCATGCAAACAGACCCTGAGGTGGGAATCGACCAGGACCCTGGAGGTCTAAGGCAACAGTGCTATCCACTAAGCCATTATGCTGCGTACTACTGTTATAACAGTGCCTACTGTATATGAAAGTATTTAAACTATTTCCGTAAACGTTTCGAAGGAAGGTTTCTCCTCTTCCTTGTCATGATTATCTCAGAGAACATTGGCTACCGAAGACCACCTACTGTAGTGTACACCAGCATTTATTATCAGCTTATTATTAGCTTATGGGATGTAAATGTAACTTGTGTAAAAAATTCCTTTCTAAACATAACATTATAATAAAATGCCAAGACAGGTTCATTGACCCAACCATGTTCAGATCAACACAAGCAAATGTCTTTGTTTACACAGGTGTGTGGAGGCAAAGTGTGGCGAATAAGGACACTTATTCAGGACTTAAGGACACAAGTCTGTTTGAAACCAACAAAGTTTGACTCTAGATGTTGAGAATAATCTCAGCACAAATGGTGTCCTAATGTTGAACGTCTCAGAGGACTTGCTCCTAACACCTCCTCAATTCTTCATGGTGTTAACCAGATGTGTGCTTACATGTGAAGTGTGGGTGTGAGAGCATGAAAATGACTTGCAAAGCCAAGAATCTGAAGGCCTACACTTGGAAAGTTAATGAGACACAAAAGGAGAATTAATATGATATGTAGCAGTTAGACTAAGATTAATGATAAAATTATGTATTTTGGTGAATATTTCCCTTTTTCTCCCCCGGTTTGGTCTCTTGCCAACTCCCCCATTATTGCACTGCTGCTTCCCACCAGCAAGGGTGAAGTCCAACACATGCTTCCTATGAAAAACATGAAGTCACTGTCCAGAAGTTGAGTGACCGAGATTCATATTTTTGAGTGTAGGCCTGTGTAGACCACAATCCGGTGCCAAGCACCTAAACTAGAGTGATGAAAATCTTAAGAAAGCATTGCAAATCTGATTTACAGTTAGCAACACAAACGGGACACCAGCATGAAAATAGACATCATCATTGATTTTCCCAACATTCCCAAGCTTTATCTATTATAACAGATTTTTGGAAAGTTCCTTCAGCTATACAGTATGTACCCATAAATGTGGACAAGACAGACACTAGTAAAAGATGACATAGTGAATTAGTTGCCTCCTTGATCTGACATGGTTGGGGTGGTAAATCTCTTCTCTGCTCCATGTAGGTAGAGTTTTCAAGTTCTCCCTATGCTTGGTGTGTTTCCTCAATCAGTCCAAAGACATGATGTAAACTGACTCTCTTAGAGTTCCCTGAGACAGGCTCCGGGCCCAATGCGCCCATACACAGGATAAGCAGCGTTGGTAATGGACGGATGAACAGAGCATTTTATAATGCAATAGTTCCGACACTCATCCATCAATCCATTAATCCATCTAGGAACCTCTGTAGTCCAACTAGGGACCGTGGAGGATAATGGAGAAATTTTTATTTATTCCCATTTTGTACGACCTTGGTAGAACCTCCGGTCAACATTCACATGAACATTCACACACTACAGGCAATTTAAGAACACCAATTAGCCTAATCTGCATATCTTTGGACAGGGAGAACATGCTAACTCCATGCACACAGACCAGTGCTAACCACTAAGCCACCATGCCGCCTCCCACACTCATGCTTGTCCTGTATTTAACACAGAATGCTTTGAAGTCTGGTCTGGTCCACCTACTGCATGTTGCGTTTAAAACTTTATTTTGGTTTGAATGTATTCAAATCTCAGCTGATAAAATCTCTCCGTCATAACATCACAAGATCTAATCTAGATGCAGTGCCAATTCTTTGATAAAGTATCCACAATATTTAGAACTCAATGCTAGTGACCTAAAAGCTTACATGACATATCTCAAAGGTATGCTCCATCCTTATGTCCTATTGTAGTTTATACTCTCACTGGCACTGCAGTTCTAGTTTTAAAGGAGAACTATTATGCAAAATTACATTTTTAGGATGCGTCTCAAAAAACATTTCATGTTTTTTGTCCTTTGAACATTTTTGTATTTGTTCTGTTTTAAACAAGCTATTTAGACCCCCCCCCTATTGTGACCTCATATAAGAAGATACCCTGCCCTGGCTTGTTGCTTAGGTCTGCTGTTCTCTGGTGCAGCATGGTTCAGCACTAGCTCATAGACACTGAAATGGCATGCTTGGAAAAGGAGTAATATAGTAATAATTATACCAAGTAACAAGTGTCATGACCAGAAAGTAGGAAACTATTTGTTTCTATCTCATTGTTTCAGCTCTGGCCAATACAAAAATAAAAAAGGACAAAAAGTAAAAAAAAAAAAAAGTAGATTTTCATGGAAAATGAGGCTTCTTGTTACATGCCATTACCCCTTAATCACATCAGTGTCATGACTGCGTGACAGGTCGTCAGACGTAGGAATCTGTTGCAGGAATTTGTAACTGCTGCTCCATCACAAGCATCCCAAGCTGACTCCCTTAGACAACAATGAGACCTTTTATTATAGTAGCATGCACAGCTGATTGCCTACTTGCTGATGCTCATACAAACACAATATATTATCTTCACACTACAGAGACTACAGCTGTGTGTTTGGGGTTGTGGAGAAAAAAGAGAGTTCCTCATTGGGGATAAGTGAAAAACTAAACCCGGGGGTCAGCCGTTTCCTTTCGGATGTCTGGTGCACATGACTCCAGCTTCCATTGTAATGAGCTTTAGAGAATACAAGCATCTGAAGCAGTCTACACGTAGAACTGCAAACTTTTCTGTGGTGCAACAATTGCAAGATTCTTTTTCAGCACAGAACAAAAAGACAAAAAAATCAGAGTCAGGACAAACAAGGTAGAGTGCAAAAATGACAGCTGGGCCAGCTGGAGGGGAAAAAAATCAAGCCTCAACAAAGAAAGAACTGTTGCCAGTGGAAAGAGACGCCACCACAACAATCTAAACACCCAGTCCACATCATAGACCTAAATCCTGCAATAAATCAAGGAGACATTAATAGTCCCCATCTTCTTTCTTTATTTCTTCCACACTTTAAAACTCAATCTGTCTCTCAGTTTATTTCTTCCTCACTTTAATTCACAGGTTGCTAACAAGTCTGCATCCTCACATCTAAATACGACGCGGCCTCTAATCTTTCATAACATGAGTACGTCCATATACTGTAGGCTGAAATAAATAAGATCCAAATGCACAAGTATTTACAGTAGACTACAATCGTGACCTGGACAAGGACATTTATGATGATTTTCCTTCAAAACAACCAGATATTTATTGGCATCCTATCCAATCTATCACAGATGCCCATGATGTTAACGTCACTATGATTTATGTAATGGTACAGGTATGCCAACCCTGAGAAAGCATGGCCAACCTGCTCTCTAGAATCAAGCTCGCAATCTCCATTACGCCATTCTATAACCTATTTTTATAAGTGTATTAACGAACAATATTTGTTGTAATGTTCATAGGAAAACTTCTGGGCCCGGTTTCTCGAAAGCTTCTTATCTCTAAGTAGTTCTTAAGTCGTACCTTAACCTCTCTCTTAACTTTGTGGCGCATTTCTCGAAACGTTCTTACGCTAAGTATCTCTTAGCTAAGTCAGACGTTCGTAAGGTTGGTCTGGACCAACCTTAACTCATACTTAGCGTAGTTTCAGCTCAAGACGTTAGTCGCCGCCACTGAGCAGCAGTCTTTATAAACCAGCGGTGTATGGAAGCACATTATGGCACGTTATCAAAGTCGTATTAATGATGGAATATACTGTAGACCTGTTTAAGAATATTATTTTATTTGATATCAGAACTAATAGAGTGACTTTTAATTAGCCTATTTCATAATGTGACTAACGCATTAAAATTGCCAATCACTATTAATATTAAACAGGTGGCGAACAATTAGGCAGCGATACAGCGTGGTGTTGTGTTAAACTGAAGACGGCGCGGTCCGTGGAGCCGTGTGAGTCATGTACATGTTTCCTTTAGACAAAACTTCAGCCCTTTTCATATTTTCCCCGTGGCCGTTATTAAAAAATATATAAAATAAACGTTTTGCCTTTCAAGGCAACAGATTATGGAGCTTCTTGAGCTGCTCAGACCTGCGCGTGCCAGGCCAACGCGTCGTACTTACTGTACTTACTGTACTTACACTCCCCGTCCCGATGTCCAGCTGCTCGCTGCTTTTTGTTTAAAATATGTTTCATTGCTCATTAGCCATTATCCATGACTTTATGGGTTTTTCTTTTGACACGTTTTATTTTTATGAAATTTGATTTAGTTAAATGAGAAAATAACCTTGGGAGTTTCAAACCCCGCATCCATTCATGTTTCTGGGTGATTGTAATGTTTAATACCCCTACAGTATTCACTCATGCGGTGTGACTCGCTGTGAGATGCGGTGTGTTATAGCCCTATCTCACCTGCACGTCTCGCGCTGTGGCCGTAGGCTTGATCATGACTCACCCCGAGTTTTTGCGCTGTGATTACGTTTCCATCTTTCCGCGTGAAAAATTCAACGTTTAATTTTTTGCTGGTCCTCGCGGTAGCTTGCAGACTTTGCAGAACGTCGCGGAACGTTAAAGGAACGTCGTGGGCAATCGCGGCAGCTCACGGAGATGAGTCCGGCCACACAGGTGAGAGAGGGGTATTAGACACCACACAGGTGAGAGAGGGGTATTAGGCACCACACAGGTGAGAGAGGGGTATTAGGCACCACACAGGTGAGAGAGGGGTATTAGGCACCACACAGGTGAGAGAGGGGTATTAGGCACCGTGATTTGCCTCGAGTGACCGGCGCCCGACGGTCCGTGAAGATCTGCCAGGTCCGCGAGCTTCCGCATGTTTATTTTTTTTGCGTGGTAAAATGGAAACGTAATAACAGCACCAAAACCCGCGCTGAATCATAATGAACCGCACTTACGGCCCCGCGTAGGTGAGATAGGGGTATTAAACCTCCACTCTGTCATCTCATCGTATTCATTCCATAAGTGCGCTATACAACCCCAACAACTGACACTTCACATTGTTTCTGAAGCTGGTGAAGAGTGTTATCAGCTGTTTGTCCATCAACTATGATTGTAAAACCCCGTTCGTTTCACGGCCACATGTTACATGAAAATATTATATATTATATTATTATATTAATTAATATTAATTTATATATTTGTCTATTATGACATGTTATTGTTAAGTTAACACATGTCGAAATAAACGCTATTAAAAGAATTTAGTGCAATGTTTAATTTGCATAGAAAGTGCCGTCTTTCTTAACGCTGTCATGCAAAAGGAGTCAAAAATCGATTCCAGAGCCACCGATGTCCGCTAATTCAGGACCTTCACTGTAGACAGCGCCGCGTAACGTCGGACGTAAGAGGCAGCGACTTAAGAAGACTCCTAAGAGACAGTTCGAGAAATACACTTAGAAAAGTTATCACTTAACGTAAGATATATCTTAAGAGTCTACTTAGCGCGCGAATAGTGTGCGTTACCGAGAAACCGGGCCCTGGTCAGTTCTCTTCATCTGCTTATGATAAGACTTGGATTATGTGTTAGGTCTCTAATTTACCTATTCATCATGGTGCAAGTGCAATAACAAATTAGAATGAGACTATTAATATAAACGTATCATTTATCCTAAGCTGGAATTACTGTCAGAGCGTATAATGCACAATATGTAAGCAATTATTTTTTTCTAATGGTTTTAAGTGATAAACTATTATCAGATTATTGTGTTTGGTCTGAATAATTGTGCAAAATAATTATGTTAAACAAAATAATGTTTTATTTAATCCTTACTGTGTTGTAAGTATTGTTCCATCTGAATTACAGTGCCTAGTAACAGCCTGCCTAATATACACAAGCCTGCAAATACTACAAGTGTAATAAGAGAACAACTGCAGTATAGCTAGTGTAGTGTCATTTCATCAGTCATGCTTGCGTATGCATCACTTTACCTTAATAACACTGTAAATGCAGTCAAGTAACAAGATCACCAGTTTAATGAGATGAGGTCTATGCTGTTTAGTGATTATTTAAGCGTTCTAATTTAATATATGCTTGTTATAATATATAATAAATATATAATATATGTCATAATATTTAATGCTTCTAATCTCCTGATATATGCCTAATTTTTTTGTTAATATGCATACACATGTATTTATTTATTTATTATCAGATAAAAAGAAACACATTTGCTAAATACAATTTCATGCACTTTTATGTAGTGTCTGTAACTTTTTGAAATTCAAATCCTTCTTATCTTAACTGAAATGAAACTTGGCCAATTTAGATTTCACATGAAAAGACATAAACCTGAAAAATGCATTCTATTGCAACATGAATTTGACATGGTTACAGACACTACAGATTTTTCTGTGTGAAAAAAAAAACATGTTTTGCACGGAATGCTTTAAGTTAAGGAACAATTTTTGCAGGTCATCTGCTTCTAGAAGCTTACACCAGTTTTAGTATCAATACTAATATGAATAAGTTGCATTTAAAATTATTATTGTTTACAGTGAGACAGTATAACATGGAAAAATGGCCATTTTGGTGGGGCATATAAAATCATCTCTCTAAAATGGCTGAGGTTAGGGCTTTAGGGAAGCCAGATTGGTCATTTCCATGTTGCATAAAGTTCCGAAGGAGCTTCTTTGGCACACACATTTTCTGTATTATATGTAAAACATAAAAAATAAATAAAATCTGCACAAATGCTGTGTTTTGGCTGTAAACTTGTCACTGACAAATTTGGCCAAATGACATATTCTTGACAACACTGCTTACAAAGTATCTGAAAGTCTGGCGAAGTACCAGACTTAGATACGTGATGAGTGATGAGGAGGATCTGCTCATCTGGAATATAATAAATGTTTCATCAAATATCAGTATCACAGTTATAATATTACTTATATTATTACATTATACAGTATATATTATATAATATATATTTATATATATATTAGTCTGGTGTTATAGTTATTAAGTTATATACCGTAACATCAGAATACTGACAGTCTCAGAGCAACTCTCCAAGTCAATGCATGTTTACTTAGATGTGGTCTTTTTTTTGTTCGTGTTACCTGTTGACAGATTTTAACTTATCGTCTCTGGTCTTTTTTTTATATATATATATATATATATATATATATATAATTTTTTTTATACATTCCTGCATTTGTTGCTGGTTGAAAATCTTCAGGCTTTTATATTTCTCTTGTTAAAAGAATTAATAGATGTTTGGTATTGAATTCGACTTAACTTTAAACGTGTAATGTTGGATAAAAGTGCGCGTCTCTTGGGCCAGAGCATGATCTCGATGTCCTGTACTCAGTGCTGATGTAATGGATCAGCCTGCCTCCACCTGCAGCTCCCCCACGCTACGGAAGCCTAAATAATCAGAGATAAGCTAATGTGAGGAAAGCACCTGCTGCCTGGAACAGTGAGCGTGTGTGTGGGGGTATTGTTTGACGTGTCATTTGACGTTTCATGTGACACGCCAAAATAATGGACTGTGCTGTTCTGTGTGGTGGGAAAGCGACACTCAACACTCAAACTGAGAATCGAGGGGCAAAGCGGCACCGGGTCTCGCTGACTTCACCCAGTTAAAGGAGCGAAGACTGAGAAACTGGCCAGAACAGAACGAGGGTTGTGTAGAATACGCCTCCTCAAACAGACCGAGCTTGAGGTCAACTTCAGTTTATGGTATGCAGGCAGTTCACAGGATGTAAAAGAATGTTTACTGTTCACATTTTATATACAAGTTTTAAGGTTTAATAAAAATAAGGACCATCCATAGTACTCTTACAAGCCAGGATCTGGTCCTTTAGATTAATTTAAGTGGGCAAGGAACACCTATTCAACATGAGATGGACATTTGATGGACAAATAGACCGTCTGCAAACTAATTAGTTTATCTTTAACTTCTTTAAAGAAAATAACTGCTATAACTTTTAAAAATTTGGTTAGTTGAGTCACTGTGTTTTTGTTCCAACCTTGACCAAGGCAAAGAAGTGGTCATACAAGTACCAGTCAAAAGTTTGGACACCCCTTCTAATTCAATGTTTTTTTGTTTTGTTAGAACAATACAGGAAATTTCTTAACTATAAAAGAAAAAATATAGAATTGTACAATTAAGTAACTACAACAAGACACGTAGGTCAGAATTTCTGTAATATTTCTTGCAAGAACAGTATTGTCAAGTGCATTTGCAAACCCATCAAGCACCATGATGAAACTGGCTCTCACAAAGACCTTCCCAGGAAAGCAAGACCAAGACCTACCTCTACTGCAGAGGTGAAGTTCTTTTAAAGTTACCAGCCTAAATCACCAATTAACATCCTCTCGTATTGGTTATAACTGTTATAAAGGCTTTATAGAGCATAAGTACTGTAGCAGACACATCTCAACATGAACTGTTCAAATGAGATTATTTCATATTATGGACGCCATCAGCATCATTTTAAAATGTGGAAATAACAGAAATAAAAATCACTGAATCAGAAGGTGTGTCCAAACTTTTGTCTGGTTCTGTTTAATTGTATAATAGTATCCGTGTTGAAGCCTGTGGCCAGCCAAGTGTTAACAGGTATCAGATGATATGTATGATATTTTATAACAATGGCGCTGCTTAAAGGTTTACCCGTTATCTGACACCTACACTGACATGTGATCTGTAAAGGATACTACACTTTCAGGCTCTTCACACATTTGTTGTATTAGATACCAAAAATGTTAACCATAAAAAGGAATATTTCACTTATTTCCAAACTAATCAAGCTTTATGCTTAATGGTACTGTATATAATTATGAACTGTTATACATTATATGATTTAAATCCTTTAAAGTATTTTTTACTTTTAGGTATAAAAAAGTAAACTTTTAGGTATAAAAAAGTAAACTAGGTATAGTTTTACTGAAGCTCATGTGTTATGGGCAGGGTAGCATGTGGGGTGCTGATATGAGTATAGCAGTGCTGATTATTGAGTGTAAGATGAACTTAAGCTGTGTCTTTGATAAGAAGTATGAAGTAACATATAGTGCAAATCATGAAATTGTTTCATTTGTTTGAAGATTTTTTTGTTTGCAGCACCTTATTGTAGTTGCTAAGACTACCCCTGGGTTTATGAGACATTCTAAGTAGTAGTAGACATTGTAAATGTATATGTGTCATCATTAATAATCAATAATAATAATATATACTGCATGCAATACTGTTAATTGATGCTATCGTCACTGCTGAGACACTCCTTTATCTCCTTTCCTTTAACGGAAATAAACACCAACTCTTTACTTTTCAACAACTCTTTCTCTTTTACGCACGACAATGTATGACCTCATACTGCCCACCTCACCACTTGTACATTACAAGTTATTGCAACCTACAGTACAGTCCTGAAATCACTCGAGGACATTTCCACATGTTTAGGACATCAAAGGAGTTCCTGGAAGGCCAGCGTATCAGATGTGAAGGAGGCATACGTAACTGTGTTCTGTTACACCGCATAATCAAAAGTCCCAGTGTGACTTGAAAGCCACCCCTCGTACATTTCATGATGTTGCTCATATGTTTAATTGTCAGCATATGACTAAATAGGACAGTTTTCCAAACAATGAACATGCTTTCCAGTTCAGTAAACCTACTCACAAATCAACAGGAGAATAAACAGAGAAAGAATGCAGCAGAAAGGAAATAACACAGTGCAATAAAAACAGAGCCGCTGTGAAGCGGTGGTGGTGTCGTATATCTATTCTCCTTTACTGACAGGCAAGCCAGTGATGAGGCCATAGGGAGTGTATGCGCACACATGCACACGTACTGTACATGCACCAAATCAGCTCTGCTACTGTTGTGTTATTAGCTTTCATTGGACCCAGTGACACTCGTGAACTAGTGTGCACTTTGGGGCCTCAAGCGCCAAGCCCTTTCTAAGACAGGAAGTGCTGGAATGCTCTGTAACCCTAGGACTCCAGCTGCCATGGCAACCATCAGCTCAGCATACATTGAGTTTTTCCTAACATTATGTCCTGCATCATGCAGCTCTTTTTAAAACTTATCCTGCAGTAATACTTGGATGGACCAACGAATCCCACTTGGGAGGCTGCGGATGTTGTTTTTCACTCAAAGTTTGTAAAAGCCCTCAAATGTCTGTAAAAGGTGGAAGACAGCCAGTGCTCACAGGGTGATGTTCTTCAAAGAGACAGAAAGACCCAGGGGGGCCCTGGCTCTAGTTCCACAAGATCTTCCTAATAACTTTGTCCAAAGAGACAAGCGTCTATCATCAGAGCAATTCGCCATGGCCTAGATTTCCTCTGTTCCTCTGTTCCTTGGTTTCTTTATACTGAAAAGAGGCATCTATTGAAAATTCCGATCTGAACCAAAGCAAATCAGTGTGGTGTAAAGACCTAACAATGTAACATGTGAGTTCATAAGCACATCAGTCGTTTGTAAGAGAAGGTAACTGGTATAGGACCCGAGTAAAAAGCAAGTCATTTTGATTTAAATGTATTGGCCATTAGTGGTAGTTTTCTTGTGGTTGGACTGAGAGTTTTGCTGTGCTTTATGACTGTTTTACAACCGCTGGTGCAATAGGAACCAGCCATGTCTGCAATACACACTGTGAGCTACATGCATGTTGGCTTTATATAGTCAGATGAAAATACTTCGCCTTTTATGGCCCTCCCAAAGGTCCCTATGAATCAAGAGGCCCATTGGAACTTTGGAACTTAAATTTTTACCCGAGTAAAATGCACAAATGTTCATGTCTATACAAGAATTTATGTTATGAACACTGGGAAATAAAGTTTACATCCATTAAATATAGCAAAACACACACACACACACACCCACACACACAACTGTTTTTGCTGTGTTCAGTACTGAACCAGTGATCCTTCCTAGAATCTTCAAAATGAAGGCAGCACAGTGGCATACTGTAGTACTACTTGCACCTCCACGGTCTGGGTTTGATTCCCGTCTCTGGGTCTGTCTGTATGGAGTTTTCATGTTATTGGTGAGTTTCCTTAGTGTATTCCCGGTTCCTCCCATAATCCAAAGATATGTACAGTAGTATAAGTTGCCAAAGACCTGCAGATTAGGCGAATTGGTGTTCCCAAATCGCCCATAGTGGTTGTAAAAATAGGAATAAATACAATGGTCACCATTGGCCTCCACGGACCACAGTTGGATTACAGAGGCTCAGGGGATTCAAAATGAAGAAAATGGTAATTTAAGCTGTTTCCTTATTAGTAGGTTTTTAAAAATACTTTCTGACCAGACTGTAAATGGCAGACTTTGGCGACTGCGTGGCCACTACCAACTCCACCTCCATCATCAAGTTTGCTGACGACACCGTCGTGGTCGGACTGATCACCAACAATGATGAGTCGGACTACCTAGAGGAGATTGGAAATCTGGAGAACTGGTGCCAGAGGAACAATCTCCTCCTGAATGTCAGTAAGACAAAGGAGCTGATAGTGGACTTCAGTACAAAGCAGGAGAGGAACTACCAGACCCCCGTCATCAACAGGAGCACAGTGGAGAGAGTGGACAGCTTCAGATACCTCGGTGTTCACATCACGCAGGACCTGTCATGGTCCTGTCACATCAACACCGTGGTGAAAAAAGCCCGGCAGCGTCTCTACCACCTCAGACGCTTGAGAGACTTTAGACTGCCCTCCAAGGTGCTCAGGAACTTCTACTCCTGCACCATAGAGAGCATCCTGACGGGAAACATCACGACCTGGTTCGGGAACAGCACCATGCAGGACAGACGAGCTCTACAGAGGGTGGTGCGATCAGCCGAGCGCATCATCCGCACTGAGCTCCCTGACCTACACTCGATCTACAGCAAGCGGTGCTGGACTAAGGCCAGGAAGATCATGAAGGACCTCAGTCACCCCAGTAATGGACTGTTCTCTTTGTTGCGGTCTGGGAAGCGATTCCGCTCCCTAAAGGCCAACACAGAGAGGCTGAGGAGGAGCTTCTTCCCGCAGGCGATAAGGTCTCTCAATCACACCTCCACACAGGACTAATAACATCTTTTAAGCTCACAACACTGACTGGACAATCATGGACACATTCATACACACTTGCACTAAATACTCATACATCTGGACAATTGCACATGTCACCTTTCATGCATATTTGCACAACCACTGACACTTTAATTCTATATACATATATACTCTATCTACCCTATATTTCTATATTTTTGCAATATTTTATTATGCCCTTATTGTACAGTTAATTTTACTAGTTAAAATTATTTCTTTAGTATTTCCTTTTTATTGATTATTTATTTTACGTACAAGCTTTTATTTTCTTTTTTTAAGGTCACTGGCGGTCGTAATAAGCATTTCACTGCATTTTATACTGTGTATGACTGTGTATGTGACTAATAAAATTTGAATTTGATTTGAATTTAAATGCCTAATGAAGAGATTTTTAAAAGTAAAAAATCATCAAAATTGGACCATTCTACTCAGACGATTGTATTTATGGCACAATTTCATGTGCTTCAAATCTTAACCTGACCTACACATCACTCTGTAATCGGATCAATCTGAACTCATCAGACCACATGACCTTTTTTCCATTGCTCCAAAGTCCAATCCTCATGCTCTCTAGAAAATTCAAGCCTTTTTCTGATTAGTCTCACTAACTAATGGCTTTCTCATGTCCACACAGCTGTTTAGTCCCAATCCTGTCAGTTCTCATCTCAACAAGCATTTAAGTGATGTCTGCTCATGATTTATCCCATCCCATATCTCTTACATGAACATGACAGGTCAGCACTATCCTCCCAGGATTTAATAACGTGTCAATGGATCCTAAACCTAATTCCCATCATTTTAAACCAACCTAATTTTTTTGTTTTCTACACATAAAAGTTACACAGTGTATTCCATTTTAAGTAGAACCTCATGAGCTGCATTTCCTTTGTTTTATATACTTTCAAAATGAAAGAAAAGAGTAACAGATGAGAAAACATCTGCTTATAACTACACTTATATAACTGAGAACACACATCTACTTTTTCACAGATGCTTCACAAACTACATATAAAATGCACATAACTACGAACAAACAAAACATATGTCATTCTTTAATTAATGAAATAAAAAAGGTCAAATTCATGTGGTATAGGAGAAATAACACAATTCAATTCATGCTGTTCTTTAAATTGGTACCACGATTCCACTCATCCCATCAACAAATCATCACAAACTGTAAAACATGATGGCAATTCACCTCACCAACTAAGTGGTGCCTTGGCTTACTAGTGGTTAGCACTATTGACTTGTACCTCCAGGATCTGGGTTCGATTCCCGGCCAGGAATCTCAGGTTTACTCACACAGTGCAAAGACATGCAGGTTGGGTTAACTGGATTTACCAAATTTCCTGTAGCATGTGTATGTGTGTGCCCTGCAATGGCCTGGTACCCTGCCTCATGACCTACTGTTAGTCCCCGGATGTGAGGATTGTGTCAGGAAGGTCATCAGGTGTAAAACCTGCACCAAGTTATTGTGCAGATCGGATGGTCCACTTTGGCGACCCCTCGATTAGAGCAGCAAAATAACTAACAACAACATACAGTACAGTAGGTGACTATTTCAGTTAACATCTGGAGCCCTGTTACATGTAGTTCAGCAACATTTTTACATTTCACTGATGTCCTCTATACTCACTTTATTTAATAACTTAGCAACCATACAGTAGAAATCCAGCTTGCAGTTCCTATATCATGATAAAGTCAGCAGGATTTAGAGTTTTGAGCACTAAAAAAATGGGCTTCTCCAAACAACAACCTTCCCTCACTACCAAGCGTTTCTCCACGTTAAGGATAATCCTTTTCGTCCTGATAAGGCTGACCTGCTATAGTGTACTACTGTATGTATATACAGTATAAACAAAGCAGTTGAAAAAACTTCTGAAATGTAAATGTATGGTTGGGACAAACAAGGGACAGCCATTAAAGAATGAAGAAAGAAGAAATCAGATGCAATATAAAATCTATATAACCTTCAGGCTTTAAAGTACTTAAATATACCAGTGGTTAGAGAAAAGGTAGAAAAGCAGATGTGCTATAGATGGATTAAACAGAAGGAGAAACCGGCGCAAATATAAAATTTGTATTTGATTTCTGGAGACAGAAATAGAAACATTTCCTTTGTTGCTTAACAACATGAATGAAATAATCAGATACAAAAGCATATTTTATATATAGTCAGGACTGTGAAAAAGCAACCTAATAATACGGTCAACATTTAACAAGACCCGTCAGTATAGTAATTAATCAGGTATAACAGGTCATAGTGTCAAAGGTTAATGTGTCTAAGCATGACAAGCTCAGCTATGGTTAACCTCTGACCCTGACAGGACTCAGCTCTGTAGGTCCTCTTAATGACCTCTTAATCAGATAAAGACAGTTATGTGGTAACATATCACATGATTAGATGTGTGCATCCTGATAAAATGAAATATAGCACACCAAGTACCTTTTTGGCAGCCCGTGACGGGGACCTCCTGCTGGGTTTGGGTATCTCCCGATTGGTTGGCAGTTTGGAAACAGAGTTGTTTTCCTGTTTGCTGGGGGTCGTAGGAGGGGAAGAGGAAGAGCCCGATGGACTGACACGGACAGCCATGTCCTCCGTGCATGTGAGGCGGAGACTGCGCAGGTACTCGTCCGTCTCGCGGTCCAACACCAGCAGCCTTGTTTCCTGCTCTATCGCTTTGATTCTCTGCACCACCTGAGAGCCGAGAAAACATCAGGGAAAACATGAAAATTTGAAAACTGCCTTCTGTGCAACATGAAGCCTGAGAGTTCTGCTCCAAGTTAAAACTAAAAGTTAGAAAGTTGGGAAACTTGTTTTCCTGTGATGGCTTGAGGGAGGGTTTCTGGGTTCCAGAACCTTCCCAAGTTTCTGGGACGAAGCACTTACTGAATTTGAATGACTAAATAAATATTCTCCTACAACTCCGACATGGAAGCTACTAAAACATTCACAAATCATATGATTGAGTCAAGGTGTTTATGTTCTTGTTTTGTAATACTAAAAACTAGTCCAGCCTACCGCTATAATTGCAGTCATCCCTGACTGCAGCTGCGTGATTTCCAGAAGAGCCCTCTTGAAAAAAGGGACCATCATCAAAGCTTTAGTCCTGTAGGCTGCCTCTGAGTGGCACTCCAGCCCTCAAATTGCATTGTCATATCGGGCCAGTGATAAAGAACAGACGCAGTGCTTTCAAGTGCCAGCTTGAGACAGCCAGAACCATCCTACTGAGCCAGCAGTTAGTGTGATTAACTACGTTGTTTTGAGGTGGACATCTTGTGCTTGGAATTGAACTTAAGTCATATTTCAGTCGGGTCACATTTGGGATGTTTATACCCTGATGCACAAAGACTTGTCTACGATGTTTTATAATACATATCTTCTGCCACAAATTATGATTAACTGCGAGGAAAAATAGTATTAAAAAAATAATTTAAAAATTTCAAAATTGTAAATTCAGTCTGGACTACCAGTCAAAAGTCTGGACACACCACTGTCAGTGGATTTCTTTTCACTATTTTTATTATTATAACACTGTACATTAATGCTGAAGACTGAATACATCCAAACTCCATTCCAACTCCTCCATTTATTCATCAGATTTGTGACGTATTCACCTGGCATGGTATTAAATTATCTGGTACGCCTTGTCAAATGTGACATTTCTTGCCTCCGTAAAGTGCTTTAGACCATCAGTTGTCTTGTGCAGAGGAATGGGGAATGGAGTCAACAGCCTCATTAGTGCTACTACAACTATGGTACAAATTCATATTATGGAAAGAAACTCTTGCAAGACGACAAGACGGTCCATCATTACTTTAAGGATTAAAGGTCACTCGATCCGAATAATCTCAAGAACCTTGAATGTAGACCCAAGTGATGTCGCCAAAACCGTTAAACTTTATAGTGAAACTGGCTGAGGATTATAGTGAGGACTGTCCCAGGAAAGGAAGAACAAGGTCTACCTCTACCACAGAGGATAAATTTACTACAATGACTACCGATTACAGATTAGAACTATATTAAATGCTTCTTGGAGTTCACTGTTCAGAGGAGACAGGCTGCTTGAGTCAGGCCTCCATGGTCAAATTGCAGCAAAGAAAGCATTACTTCAGTAGAACACCAAGCAGGAAAGACTTTCTTGGGCCAGAAACACAAGAAATTGACATTCAATCTGAGTTCGAATTTGATATTTGTGATTAGGACGAGGTGTGATGGTGTGGGGGTGCTTTGCTGGTGATATTGTTGACGAGGGCACACTGAACCAGCAAGGCTACCAAAGCATTTTGCAGCAACATGGCATCCCATCTGATTTGCACTTAGTGGGACCACCAATTGTTTTCCAGCAGGAAAGGGTGTAATGGAGTAATGGAGGTCATCAGATGACTTAGTCTCCACATTCAATCTAAATCCAGTTGGAGTAGATTGGGATGAGTTGAACCAGAGAGTGAAGGAAAAGCTGAGAGAAACAGGACTCTCATCTCATGTGGCTGACTGAGAGAATGGCTGAAGAGTGTGCAAAGTGTCATCAAAGCAAAAGGGGGCAACCTTAAACGATTGAATGAATGAAACATACTGTATTCTGGGTTATTTGATGCATTTTTGTTGACTACATAATTTGACATTTGTTCTGTCATATTTTCAATGTTTTCAGTATTAATATAAAATGTTAAAAACAATAAAGAAAACAATTTAATAAGGAGCCGTGTCAAAACTTTTGACTGGTACTGTATATGCTATATATTTAATAAATAATCTGGATGTACTGTCAGATATTCTTATAAAAAATAATTATAAGGATTTCTCAGTATCCATAATATACCAGTAAAGTGGATGGTGGCATGCATTATGTGCTTACTGTATGCTTAGGACATTTACAGATCAATGCAGTTATCTAATATTAATATACACAATATATCTAATCTTTACTTTAAGGATGTGAAACCTCAGCTGAGTGGCTCGATGGTGCAGTGGGTAGTGCTGCCTCGACAACTCTAGGTTCTGTGGTTCGATCTTGACCTCGGTTGACTGTCTGTGTGGAGTTTCTGTGCATGCTTTCCACATGGCTAAGTCTCCAGTTTCCTCCCGCCTCCCAAAACATGACAGTAGATGGATTACCTATTCCAAATTGCACCTAACGTGAAGGTGTAAATGCTGCCCTGAGATGAACTGTTGTCTCACACAGTATTCCAACCTCATGCTCAGTTTTTCTGTGCTAGGCTTTGGATCCACCATTGTGATTCTAGAAATGAGCATAAAAACTCTAACAGACCGACAGCCTTGAAAATGCAAAAATCTGTAAAAAAAAAAAAAAAAAAAGAAAAGAAAAAAAAGAAAGAAAAAAAAAAGTAAGTGGATTGAGAGTATTTCTTAAGTGATCCTCGACTTCCAGTAGTTCAACTTCAAGAGGTGTGAAAGCAATATGCATTTAGTAGCAACAATCCTTTGAATACCTGATAATCTCTTCTGCCTTAAATCTGACATAAAGAAACCGGTGAGTCCAGGAAAGACTTGTTTCCTGTTGTACAGGTTCTATTTAGGATCTTTTTAAAAGTGAACTAAAAAGCTAACTTGAGACACTGCATGGAACTCAAGGTACCTCCGAAGATGAAATTATTTAAATTTATGCAAAGTCAAGTAATCATCATCTTTAAAGGGATCGGTTGAGTTTTTTTAAAGTCAGTCTTAAATAAAAATTGAGGTACATATAAAGTAAATAGATTACAATAGGTCTTGGTCATTATCAAATTTCTGCTGACCACGAAGTGCGTCACCACACGCGAATCCGAAGTAAGTAATCAAGGCGAAATTCCACAACACTTGTTCCATGTAAATCCTGTGCCAAAGTTGTGTGTGGATTGGATGGTCCACAGAAGTCGAATGCTTCCACAGAAGCAGCCAAAAGTCTAACAACAACAACAACTTGTTCCATGCAAAAATTTATTCAGTTCAGGGTTCTGCAGTCCAGCTAGCTATATGCCGGTTAGCCATTCGCCTGGCTCTGGGCAATGAAAAATCTGTACTAAATATGCAGCTTCTTTGAAAGATAACAACTTGATTTAGCTCAGTGGGACTGCCGAAGTCTTATACAAATATCAGCTGGACTTACTGAATGATGGTTGTGCAGTTTGACCCCCACATATTACACTGTACAACCTAGACCAAAGGATTTATTAGTCAAGGGGTCGCCACAGTTCTGCATACAACTGGGCACAGTTTTTTACAAATAAAAACCGCCTTCCTGATGCAAACTTTCCAATATTTTCTGGGCTTGGGAGCCCAATGGCTGGGGTTTGGGGATTGGATGGGAAATGAGCCCTGGCCTTCCATATGACAGATGAGAAACCTACCAGTGAGCCAACAATGCCCAACCAAGACCAATGGTAATGTACCTACATGCACCTCAATTTTGGCTTGAGACAGACTTGGACTTTATCCTATGTGCACTCTGTTTTTTTTTTATTAAAAAGCATTTGGTACTCCACTTTACATCTCTTATTTGTCAGCTATGTTTCTTCTATTTATTATGTATAACATTTCCTAGACATGTGACTAAATAGTGACTCCCTCATTGGCTAAACCACTTTATCCTGTATACAGAGTCACAGGGGGCCTATAGGAGATTTATGAACCAATCCATCACACACACACACACACACACACACACACACACACGCTCTACTGGTCATTTGGGAAAGCCAATTAACCTAATCTGCATATCTTTAAACTGTGGGAGGAAACCAGAGCACTTAGAGGAACACATTGACTCTGATGCCCTGTATTCATGCACACAGACCTCGAGGTGGGAATCTAACGCCGGCCCTGGAGGCCACAGTACTAACCACTACGCCACTGTGACTAAACACGACTTTTGGAAATATATTTGTGAAATATTTGTGTAGTCAAAAAATTTTATTATAATTTTTTTTTTCTTTTTACATTTTAACACATTTGCTTTGATGCCTTGTATTGTGGCATATCAATTCTTTGAACTATAATAGCAAATATTTGAATAATAGTTTTAATCAAATGTAGCCTTTGAAATGGTTACACATGTATCATGCTGTAGTTCTTTGAAGTAATACATCTATCAAAGTAGAAAAGGAGCTGTACAGTACAGTACATGCAGAATGACTATATGATAGATATACTGTATCCTGTATAACTGGGTTGGTTTGATCTTCAGTGGGTTACTTGAGATGTAGTGTAATGTGAAGGGAGGTATGTTTTGTGTATGTGTGTGTGAGAGAAGGAAATGTGTGTGTGTGTGTGTGTCGGCTGCTTACTTGTTGGTGTGTTTCCCTCTCCACGTTCTCCCCGTTCACCTCCACCACTCGGTCCCCTGCGCGCAGTCCCGACTCCTCGGCTGGAGAAGCCGCCTCCACCTTGCGGATGTACTGGCCGCTTTTTCCCTTCTCGCCGTGCAGGTGGAAGCCGTAGCCGTTGTCGCCTTTATTCATGCAGCACAGCCGCGGCTTCAGCTCGCTCGCCATGCTTTCCGCTTCAGCATCCAACAAGTCCACGCGCCAAATCAGCCTGTTTTATCCAGAGACTGACCCCAGACACAAATACTAAATAATCAACATCAGCGTGGAAACCTCGTGTCACACAAACGCTTTACAGAGTGCATCACGCTAAAAACATTAAAAACAACAACCCGTGCCTTAAAGCTTCAGCGCTGAGGACCCGTACAACACTTTATTGCGCAAGCCCGAGTGTGTGTGTGTGTGTGTGTGTCCATTTGCTTTGCGTTTTTCCTCCTGAAATGCCTAAGTTTATCAGTTGCATGTCAGCTTTAGTGATAAACAGCAGGAGGGTCTCCGTGTAACATCCTGACAGTAAGAGCAACAGGCGATATCTCCTCTTAAGCCGCGCGCGTGCATGTGCGCGTGCGCGCGCGTGTGTGTGTGTGTACTCCACACTGCTCTTCTGCTCCAGTGAAAGTTAAAGAACCCCAGCGAAGGAGCAGCTTTCTGAAAGGCAGCACCGCCCTGCTGAAGTTTCCTCGATTTACACAATGTGCATGCTTCCCCATATCAAAGAAGAGTTTATATATATGTGTGTGTGTGTGTGTGTGTGTGTTGTATAATTTACAAAGCAGCAGATTTCCAAAGATTTAATTCCAAGTGGTGGTTCTTGTCCATGCATAAACATATTAGCCTCCTACATAGTCAAATAATAATAATAAAAATAATAATAATAATTCACACTGACGTGAACAAAAACACCCAGATGAGATTCATGTGACAGAAACGTTATAGGGGGTTTAAAGGGCGCAATTCTGGCACTGAGCAATGATGGGAACTCAACTGTGCAACCACGAGACAATGCTGCCCCCTATTGGCTGACAGTGGCTAGCAGCAGGAGTGTCCTTTTTTTTTTTTTTAAATAAATGAGAAAAAGTATAACATAGCATGCAAGATTCAGGTATAAAAACTAAGTTATATAATCAGCTGTCCACAGTTAACAGAACAAAAAAATTATTACATAGGATATACAGTATAAACAAACTTTTTTATATTTCTATGTATTTCTAAAACTTTATATTTTGGTCTAACTTCTTATAGTTAAACTAATTATTTATTTATTGCTTCTTTTTCCATTTCTCTTTTATTTCTTGTCAATTGTTTTAAAAAAAAATTAAGGTCACAGGCGGTCGTATAAGCATTTCACTACATATCGGACTGAGTATGTGACAAATAAAATTTTAATTTGAATTTGAACTTCTGAAAATCTGAAAATAAATAAGTAGTAATAAGTTAAGCCTTTATTTGTCACATATACATTACTGTACAGTGAAATTCTTTCTTACATCATATCCCAGTCTAATATAATATAATATAATATAGAAAAATAAACAAACTACATGGGAAAAAATATTTTAAAAAATCAACTAGCAGCAGTATTAAAGGACAAAATGAACAGATTTATTTGCAGCTTCATAACCAAAGTTGTGTTTCACAAATTTGTTGTAAATTGGCAATAGAGTTGCTTTTCATAGTCTACAAATACTCCATCCATTCAAACCATCATCAAAAATGATGACTGTCTTCAATAACCTATGACTTCACTCCAGTGATCAGTGCTTAAGAGGAAGTTCTATGGCTGAGGAACCCTACATACTTGTAACTTATAGGCACACACGCACATGCGTGCGCACACACACACACAGGAACTAGGGGCAGGGCAATTTGGGCATGCCAAATATACTGTACATGTGTGTGTGTGTGTGTGTGTGTGTGTGCGTGCGCGCATGTTAATTACTATACTGGAAGTTAACATCTGGCAATTTACAATCAGTTCCTTCAGATAAGCAGTTACTTAGGCTGCTAGCTATAATTAGCTACATAGATACTGCAGGTTACATACTGTAAGTTTCTGTGAAATCTGCTAAAAAAAACTCTATAAATACTTGCAAGTTAATAGATTAGCTTGCAAAAGTAAGTATCTTTTTGAAAATTTAATGTTTGTTAGTTGCAGCTATTCATGTAAACTATCCAGTTAACAATAGCTACAGTAGCAGGCTCTGTTGACTGCTGTATTAAGGGAACTGGGTATTGACTATCTGATGATGTACAGTACGAGTTGAGTACAACTATAATTATATATATGAGATTTCATTTCTACAAAAAAAAAGGGGGGGGGGGGGGGTCGGGGGTGCAAAGTGTGATTGCACAACACCAGCAGAGGTGGCTGTAGTTACTTTCTCCAAAGTGACTTACAAAATGATCTTGTATTGTGCAGGAATGAAACCTGGATGGCCTGTGTACAGAGCTACAATGCTATTCGCTGAATCACATGTATTACAGTGCTATGTGACAATCAGTGCACAGTGATAAGTGCAATCAGTGCTAGCGGAAAATCTAATAGCAGTTAGATCTAGCTTTGCAAGTTTTACCATTTTTATGATTACTATATTTTTTACTTTAAACCATTGGTTGTCAGAGAGTTTCCTGAATGCTAACTGAAAGAATAAACAGTGCAAAGCTGGCAGTCCAAAGCAGTTGACTTGAGTAGATCAACAGGGCATATGGAGCAGGGAGAGGGCATATGGTACAAGTGTAGCTTACTGGTTAAGGCATTAACCAGTAAGTCATCAAAAGGTCCCCGGCTCAAACCCCAGCACCACCAAGTAGCCAGGGTTGAGCCCTTGAACCAGGCCCTTAACGCTCATATACATACAGTATGCTTATATGTGTGTAATGTGATAAATGTAAGCTGCTCTGGATAAGGGCATCTGGCAACTGCTGTTAATGAAAATCAACATTAGAGCTGGCCACTGACCTTCGCGTCAGACCAGAAACCATAAAACAAACCAGCAAAATAAAAAAAAAATAAAAAAAATTATTTTATTTTCATTCGTTACACATTCAGTTAATGAATACAAATGTATTTGTTATTACATATTTATTTATTTCATATTGTCACACTACACCCTACAGTAAACACTAATAGCTTGGCTGACTCAGTAGATGCTAAACTGGACACAATGGAGGTGATGGAAGAGAGAAAGATGCTGGCAAAGGTGTGATGAAGAACCCCTCCCACTCACTCCAGTAACACCTCAGGGATAGAAGAGTACACTAAGCGGCAGATTGCTTATGCTCCACTGCATTGAGGAATGCTATAGGAGGTGATTTATTTAGACTTTTCTGTACAATCTACAGTACAATCTTATTTTATCATAACAAATCTGCCTCAGTTATGTTAAACATGCCTCAAGAATAGTGCCTTATTTGCATGCTATGTGCATACTGCATATCCAAATTTCCTACATACAGTATACAGTGCAAATATTGTTATATATTTCTAACATGTCGGTGTTATTATTAGGCCAGTCACCATTTCCAAACATAACTTAACAATTAATAATAAGATAACATTTCAGAATAAAATGTGCATGCCTGTAAAGGAAGCAACAGACCAGACCAGCAAAAGACAGAGATTTTATAAAACAGAAAGGGGCAAGTGTGACAAAGTTAGCAGAAGAAATCATACTCTCCAGTATGCACAGTAAAACCTAACATCTGTGTACTGTGCAACCTAACAACCTAAGTACTGTGCAAAAGCCTTGGAAACATACAAATAATTTAGACTTAAAATTTATTTATATAACACTCTTAACAATGGTCATTGTCTCTGAGCAGCTTCACAAAATCAAAAGAAATTTATGGAAATGTGTATGAGATGTGTATAAATCTTAATGCTCGGATTGTCCCTGATGAGCAAGCCAAGGGCAACATTGCGGCGGCAAGGGAAAACTCCCTGAGATGGCAGTAGGAAGAAATCTTGAGAGGAACCAGACTCAACAGGGAACCCATCCTCATTTGGGAGATAACGGATAGCAGAAATTGTTTTGCAGAAATACACTGTCAAGTTCAACTGAAAGATCAATATAACAGAAGATGTCTAAGTTAACATGGAGTCCAGTTCGACACCATGATGGCGCCAGGATAAGTCGAACAGGTGCAGCCGGCAGAGGCGGTCTGAATCACAATAATAATAATAATAATAATAATAATAATAATAATGCTCTAAGGAAATAAGCACTAAAGAGTAATAAAATAAATGCAGTGAAATCAATAATTCCTGTGGAAATTCTTTGCTTGAAAATCAGCAGTGTTAGATACAGATTTGTGCAGTACAACAACTGGATTTCTTACTGAGCATGTTAGAGAATATGCCAGAATTCTTCTGGTAACTCCTGGTAATCTTCTTCCATAATGTTATTTATTCATTAATTTTGAAAGTATGTGTGGAAATAGTAAAGGGTATTGTATATAATAATACAGACATAATAATCAAATACAGTGGTGTGAAAAACTATTTGCCCCCTTCCTGATTTCTTATTCTTTTGCATGTTTGTCACACTTAAATGTTTCTGCTCATCAAAAACCGTTAACTATTAGTCAAAGATAACATAATTGAACACAAAATGTAGTTTTTAAATGAAGGTTTACGTTATTAAGGGAAAAAAAACCCTCCAAATCTACATGGCCCTGTGTGAAAAAGTGATTGCCCCCCTTGTTAAAAATAACTTAACTGTGGTTTATCACACCTGAGTTCAATTTCTGTAGTCACCCCCAGGCCTGATTACTGCCACACCTGTTTCAATCAAGAAATCACTTAAATAGGAGCTACCTGACACAGAGAAGTAGACCAAAAGCACCTCAAAAGCTAGACATCATGCCAAGATCCAAAGAAATTCAGGAACAAATGAGAACAAAAGTAATTGAGATCTATCAGTCTGGTAAAGGTTATAAAGCCATTTCTAAAGCTTTGGGACTCCAGCGAACCACAGTGAGAGCCATTATCCACAAATGGCAAAAACATGGAACAGTGGTGAACCTTCCCAGGAGTGGCCGGCCGACCAAAATTACCCCAAGAGCGCAGAGACAACTCATCCGAGAGGCCACAAAAGACCCCAGGACAACATCTAAAGAACTGCAGGCCTCACTTGCCTCAATTAAGGTCAGTGTTCACGACTCCACCATAAGAAAGAGACTGGGCAAAAACGGCCTGCATGGCAGATTTCCAAGGCGCAAACCACTTTTAAGCAAAAAGAACATTAAGGCTCGTCTCAATTTTGCTAAAAAAACATCTCAATGATTGCCAAGACTTTTGGGAAAATACCTTGTGGACCGACGAGACAAAAGTTGAACTTTTTGGAAGGTGCGTGTCCCGTTTCATCTGACGTAAAAGTAACACAGCATTTCAGAAAAAGAACATCATACCAACAGTAAAATATGGTGGTGGTAGTAGTGTGATGGTCTGGGGTTGTTTTGCTGCTTCAGGACCTGGAAGGCTTGCTGTGATAGCTGGAACCATGAATTCTACTGTCTACCAAAACATCCTGAAGGAGAATGTCCGGCCATCTGTTCGTCAACTCAAGCTGAAGCGATCTTGGGTGCTGCAGCAGGACAATGACCCAAAACACACCAGCAAATCCACCTCTGAATGGCTGAAGAAAAACAAAATGAAGACTTTGGAGTGGCCTAGTCAAAGTCCTGACCTGAATCCTATTGAGATGTTGTGGCATGACCTTAAAAAGGCGGTTCATGATAGAAAACCCTCAAATAAAGCTGAATTACAACAATTCTGCAAAGATGAGTGGGCCAAAATTCCTCCAGAGCGCTGTAAAAGACTCGTTGCAAGTTATCGCAAACGCTTGATTGCAGTTATTGCTGCTAAGGGTGGCCCAACCAGTTATTAGGTTCAGGGGGCAATTACTTTTTCACACAGGGCCACGTAGGTTTGGATTTTTTTTCTCCCTAAATAATAAAACCCCTCATTTAAAAACTGCATTTTGTGTTTACTTGTGTTATCTTTGACTAATAGTTAAATGTGTTTGATGATCAGAAACATTTTGTGTGACAAACATGCAAAAGATTAAGAAATCAGGAGGGGGGGCAAATAGTTTTTCACACCACTGTATATCATATGCTACAGATAAATATGGAGAATAATTGCGATGGTACCGATGTTATATCATTTCAAAGTGAATTTGTAATCAAAATAACTGAAAAATGAATAACTAAATATAATATAACTAAATATAACTAAATGAATTATATTTTTATTTATAAATGAATAAAAAATAAATATCTGAGCACCAAAACTTCCAAATCGTTCAAAGTGGTTGGGAATTTTTTTGTAGAAACTAATAGGGCGTAGGGTCGTTAACTGTGAATAGAACACACCCAGCCGCGGCAAGGAACTCTGCTTCTAACCACAGGTCGAAAGGCTGTAGTTCCAACCACGTAAGTTTGCGAAGCTGTTTGCGAATGTTCGTTTGAACTATGGTTTCAAGAAACACAGAATTGTTGAACTATGTTGGTAACGACAGAACTTGCGACCATAGTTGGCTAACGATGCTTTTGGGAAACGCACCCCAGGCTGTCTGTTTTTTTATGGGAAATTGGGCTAGTTTAAGAATCAACTGCAACCAAGAGCTTGTTGCAAATAATCAGAATTTAGTCTAATATAAATTTTAATATAATAGATATAATAATTTTAATATTTAATAAGTTAATATTATAAGTAAGTGCATATCCAGTATATATGATGGATATATTTCTATTGTAAACCGCACGCATAAAGTTTTCCAGAGTGCACCAGCAGAAGTAGACTAATAATTATGAATGCGAAAAATAGCAAGCAGACTGACTCTGACCATTTTTATAAGTCATTGATAAATTAGTGATTTCTTTGGTTTCAGCTGTGATGAAGGTGATCATGTCATCTCGTCGTCTCTGCAGCAGTGGACTCACCTACAATTCACTTTTCGAATTACGGAGTACATCGTCTAAAATTAGACATTAGTTTATATAAAAGCAGACATTTCGCTTTCTCTAAGTATATATTTTTCACGTCTGTGAGGCGAATATACACAAAGTTTCGGTAAATTTTTTTCAAAATCATAACGTTTTTGCGTCATTTTGTGTGTCATACTGTAAGTGCGCTTAAATAAAAGTGGAGTCTTATAAAGGCTATGTAGCTTATATAGTTTTATTATATATTTTAATCTGGCAAACTTTTTCTGATACACACCCAGAGTCTGTTTTCTGCCTATATGCTAGTGTTGCACCATAACACTATCTATCAACACGTGATAAAGGCTACATATAAAGGTATACATTTACTTTGCTTAAATTTGATGCAAATAAGAAATGCCTATATTTAATTTGAATTCTAAATCTGTACTGTAATTTTAGTACGGTTACTGTAAATTTGTTTAATGTTTAACTTGTATTTCATAAGGTTTTGCCAGCGGTGGTACAGTGCAATGGGGTTCATTATGATGATCTGTCACGGCGTGCGCCCAAATCTACTATCGCTACTCGCTCACTCTGTAGGCTCCCTAGATAGGCGGCACCCCCCTGCCTATTCGTGCCGGCTGGCAATAATTAATTAAATAATTTAATTAATATGATTTGGGGCTTGCTCCGCATTATAAAAGCAAGGCGCGGAGTTTCCAAAGGTCCAGGAAGTACGTGATGCAGTGAAGAATAGGAGAGTGCCATGCGAGTGGGGCATGTGACGCGCCCCAGGGACTTTAAACAAGGACCCTGGAATTCCGCACTTTGATCCCCTGCGGCACATTCACTCCCGCACTGAGCCCACCTTCGCAGACCCGCCGCCAAAGAGGAAAAGGCCGCGAGGAGGTTTGCGTTAAGTTTTTGGGTTTGCATCATCGAGGACTCCCGCCGGCCATCGGCAGCGGGAGAAGCGCCATCACGAGGGAGCGTGCAGGTGCGCTGCCTCCACGTGCTCCGTTCTGCCACTCCACCCTCCGCCACTCATCGTCAGCTGTGTGCCCGCATGCCAGCGTGACATCGACCCCAGATCTGCACATGCACAACCTTCTTTCCATACTCCCTCCTTTAACCCTTTCCTTCCCCATTTTACCTAAATAAATTACCCTTTTTTCCGTAAGACCTCGCCTCGTGTCTGTGCTTCATGGTGCCTGCTGACGCAGTAGAACGTCCTGACAATGTTATAATTTTATGGTCATTTAGAACACAAGATATAAGATAACACAAAACCCTACACTCGAGCGCCGCAACGGTAAAACCAATATTCCGATTGCGTATCTATTGTATATTGCAAAGATTATGTGAGGGGGTTAAGGGGAATTATTGAGTGGAAATCTAAAAGGGATATGCATATATATATATATATACCTTCTTTCCTTTGCAAAGGCTGAGAAAAATAAAAGAAAATGGTTTGTGAAAATCCCAGGTGATCAGCACTCATTGAAATATTTAAACCAATCCATCTGACACCAACAACCAAGCCAAGACTAAAGTCAAAGAGATCAGATTTTCCCCGTAATTGATGCTTGATGTAAATGCTGTGCTGCCACATGACTATTACAATATTATATAATAGCTGCTGATTAGTTACTATTGTTCCTAATAACTGGACAACAAGTGTAAGGTTATAAAGGTTACATACATTGTTCTTGTATAATATCATTGCCATTATAGTGATGTTGCGATTAATTGGGAAGTTTTTATGCAAGAAGGAATAATTATGCTGAAAAGTGAATGAGCTTCAGGGAAAAAATAACCCAACAACAGATTTTTTTAAATTGAAAAAGCTACAGAGGCACAGCAAATGTGAAATAATGATAAGGAATGTAAGAGAAAAAAAAGAACCACGGGGCAATCTGAAAGCAGAATTATGCAAAGAAGAATAAGCACTGAACTGCACCACAATCATCTCTGTTCCTAAACCCCACGCAGAACTCCTCTGCTAAAACAGATGTATGGAAGTGCATGTCTAAAAGCTTTTAGACAAATCAGCACTCTTTTGGAACAATACACTCTAGTCGGGCAAAACAAAGAAAGACGTCTGGGAATAACTCAGCTTGTCATGTCTGCGGGAAAGAAATGGGTCTGATCGACCATACTCAAAGTGAGTTGAAGGATTGGAGCATCATTTTACAGAGCAGCTTCTCTGCAAATGGAACAGGGGCATTACATGGCATTGAAGAAGCATGAATGGAGCAGAGTACCAGCACATGAATTGATGTACCAGGATAAAATTGCCTTAGAATCTGAATCTGTTGAGAAGACAGATGTTTAAAAAAACAAAAAAACAAAAACAAAAAAACAGTGACTCCCTTTTCAATAGTGATTTCCTACTGAAAGTCTATGAAGGGTGTTGAAATTGTGATTGCAATAATAAAATAGACATTAGCAGCAGATAATTTATGTCCTGTAAGATTCAATGTATAACCTCAATCATTAATCATTATAGTTAAACATTTCCACAGGGCCCAATATCTTATATAATCTGTGCGCATTGTTGGATCTGATGTGTTCACCCTTTGTCTGTTTTGATGCCTTGTTATGACATGACTGTATGTAAATTATACAACCTTTGCCCTCTTATAAGAGGCACAATGCCAGTCTGAGAGTCAAATCATTCACCATTGTTTAGGATGAGGGTTTCATCTATGTCCCCAACTTAAACCCAGTGAACTCAGATTGTCATCGCTTTTGCTGCCACCAATCTGCCTGTCTCCAGTTTACTGTAACAGGATGCCTTCTACAGTTCCAGATTTTATAAAATGTCACATGAGCTGGATATTGAGCTACTTTACCTGTTTTTATGATATTACAGTTTGCATAAATAATGTTCAAGGCTTTGGGTTCATTGAGATACCTGTGGGAACAATAAGTATATTCAGTATGTTATATAATAATGCAGACCTATTTTCTGCATTGTTAAGTTAACCATGGTTACGGCAAGGGGAATCATAATGTACAGCCTAATTCCAGTGGTGTTATACAAGTGATTCCAGAAGTCAGATTCCAAAAAAAATTTACATTTAGGCATCTGGCAGACGCTCTCTTAAACTTCCGTCTTTGGATAGACAGTTGGGTTGCAAGGTTACTACTGTACCTATAGTAAGTACCATCAGTTAAACACAGTTGGGTTCTTGGGTTGGGGGTGAGTGAGGAATCAGTTTATATATATATTTTTTTACTTTATCTACGTATATTGCATATGTACGCCGATCAATCATAACATTATGACTATCTGCCTAATATTGGATAGGTTTTGCCCCATAACAGTGATGCACTGTGTTCTGACACCTTTCTATCGTAACCATAAAGCCTTAATCTTTCCATCAATTTGAGCTACAATAGCTCCCCAATTGGATCAGACTATTTGCTCCCAGCATTGTACATCAGTAAGCCTTGGCCACACACATTCCTGTCACCAGTTCACCAGTTTTCCTTCCTTGGATCACTTTTGGTATGTCTGGCTACTGTACACCAGGACAATCCCACAATGTCCAGCAGTTTTGGACCCAGTGAACTAGTCATCACAATTTGGACATTGTGAAAGTCACTCAAATTTACATTCATTCATTCATTTACATTCAGGCATTTGGCAGACGGCCAATGAACTTGGGACCTTCTGATCCATAGTCCAATGCCTTAACCACTGAGCTACCCCTGACCCTCAAATCTTCTGCTTGCTCATTTTTTCTACTTTCAACATGATTCATATGGGGAATTAAGGCTGGCCCGTGTAGTCAATACAGTACAATAGAAGTGCTACTGTAGCTCAAATTAAGGAAAAGGTTAATGCTGGGTCCAATAGAAAGATGTCAGAACATACAGCACATTACTGTTTTTGTGGCAAAAGGAGGGACCTACTCAATATTAGCCATATGCTCATAATGTTATGGCAAAACAATTAAGAACCACTGTTGTGAAATATTATTATAAGGCATAAGGCATTATTATAGGATTTAATTTATTTTATATACTGTACATGTATAAGTTGCAATCTCTATTCCCTAGAAACGTGTTTAAGTGTTGTCAATTGTATTTTCTGTCCTTGGACATTAGAGGGCAAACGGGTATATTCAGTACTGGTTAGAAAGTCAGAAAAAGGATCCCTCTTGACAATACATCCTCACAGAAATCATTTAGATCTTGAATTTCAGGCACAAAATATACTCGCCAAAAAAAGATGCCGTTTCAGAAGGGTTTGCATCAAGCAAAGAAAACAACTAATGACATTGTTATTATTATTGGAATTGGGTTCTGAACCATCCAAACCTGATGATAAACTGTCAACCTCGTGGAAGACATGTGGTCAGAAACAAAGACTCAAAAATGACCATCATAGATCATTTAAATGCTTGAAGTTGCATCACAAAATAATTTACAGTACAAATCAAAGCTGATCAATAATGATTAATAAGAGCACTTCCACATGCACAATGCATTGTTAGTGAGAATAAATCAGATAAGTAGATTTCAGTTTGATAGGGAGCATAGATAGGAGCAAGATTTGACTCTGGTCTATTAGACAAAAGCCATGAGCCCAGATTGACCCAATTTTAAAGTCTGATTACATGAATGCACCACTGGAACACATGGCAAGAATGTCCCTCTATCCTGCCTTCCTATTTTATCATCTATGGACATGTAGTTCACAACATGAGTTCTGAGACACAGACAGAACAAGAGACACACTGTGTTGATGACCTTGCATTCTAAATTGCAGTCCATTTCCATGTTTAGGTACAGTTGGCTTTAATATTTGATTTGAGCTGTGCCGAGTGCTGAATCGTGTCTGGGCACAATATAGAGTGTTCACATTATATAAAAGTACCTGACTTGAGTCAAGTGTGTTTAAATCTGTGACGACTCCCTAGTTTGAAAGCATCCTAAAATGCTCTTCTGTTCACAACAACAGACACTCTTTATACCTGCAGAACTATAACTCACCCCAACCCTCCATTCTGCACAAACTACAGTATATAGACTGTTACAATTAAAAATCACAGGAGATCAACAGCATTTGTAATACTTGCAAGATACTTTCAAAGTCATTGAAATCACATTTCTTTTACAGTCTGATGTGTGAGTGAATATGAACTGATGCTCTCGACCTGCATGGTTTTATGCACTGAGCTGCTGTCACATGTTTGACTGATTGGATAACTCTATGAATGAGCAGGTACACACATGTTCATATTAAAGAATGACATTTACCAAATAATCATTTAATAATAATATATAAGCATTTGTGCTTTTTTTTTTTTAAATCAGAAGTCATCAAGCACAACTCCTAAAATTAGGATATTTAAACATAAAAGTAAGAAAGTAAGATAAGAAAAAGTAAAAAACACCAACATAAAAGTAAATAAAGTAAAGAAGACTTTCATCCAACCCCTAATAGAACCACTTTTGTAAATTGACTTAACATGTCTTAAGAAACACATTGCAACACCACTCTACATTACAAAATAGAGATTTATACAGTATCTATACAGAGCACTTTGTCTTGGCACTTTGTGATCTCAGGAACAAGGTCACTGAGTTACAAGTAACAACTAAATAAGACTAGTAGCAATAATCAACAATCAATAATTAAGTCTAGTTTCCACAACAGCAAGAGTTGATCATTTAAATACTTCACAAATCTGATATACAAACCAGATGTTTATATAGATATGAACTGCATGTTCAATCATGAAAACCTGACCAAATTGCCTGCTCGGTGGGACTTTCAGTAATAAAAAAGCAAGTCACAGATGCCAAGGGTAAGTCCAAGTCCATTGATTTGCTTTTTGAATTAAGTTTCAGAGAAACATTTGTCACTCTGGGGCCCACAATACATCAAACACAAAGACAAGATTTCATGAGCAGAGAACTTCAAAACCACACATATCTATATACAAATTCATAAACACAAAAATATGGCTTACAGCATTTTTCAATGTTAGTGGTTCAAAATTGTAAATGTGCTTAGAGCTTTAGTTTTAACATTTATACCAACATTATTATTAAAATTAAGCGACATCATGATTTTAAGCAAAACCTACCGTCCTCACAAGTGAACTAAAATGAGCAATAGATTTAAAAATGGATTCATTGCTTCATTTGATAATAATATTACTACGAGTGGTGTTCGAGTCAAACTGAGACCTTGGATTGTGCGGAATAACACAGTTATGGGAATATAATCTACCTTTATATTTTCTAGATAATTCCCTAGTGCTTGAATACCGTCAAGGAAAAAAGTTTTCTGGTTGGAGCCATGATCGGACTGCATCATGTCTGAAACACTGGCCTCCCAGGAACTCCTTTAATGGCCCAAACATAAGGAAATGGCTTGGAGTGAGGTCAGGATTGTACATGTGGATGTGGCAAAAACTCCCAGCCAAATTCCTGTAACGTGCAAGTGGTGCTCCTGAACGACTGTGTGTACAATTCCCACAGACAGATGCGGCTCTTCCTTAAGTTCGCAAGTTGAAGTTATCCCTCAGTTTTCGAGGATCAGGCATTTCACTTGGTGAATGTTCATGGGAACGACAGCAGTGGACTACGAGATCAGTTTTACGCCTTCATTCACAAGAAACTTCATCACAAATCTCTGTTTGACTTGAACACCCCTCAGAATAATAATCATAATAATAACAGTGAGACTAGCTCTCGGAGAAGCCACATATAGCCGTCTACCTCAGCACACTAAGCTCCATTATCTTTAATTACAGCTGGAGAACAAAGACAGACAACAGCTACACCTGATGGTAAAAGCAAAAGGGCTTTAATGCCACACACATCCAAATAAGTATTTCTCTTCACACCATTTGCTGGTCATTACTGTTTTTTCCTCATGGATTTGCTGTTGCCACCTTCGTCCTTATTGGTCCGTCTCTTCCCTCGTCACATGAGTGGACCACAGCAGTTGGATTTCTGTTTCTGGGACTCGATGAAATCATGGATCTGAAACTTCGGTTCATGAGGCTGTTGGGCCTCTCTGTGTTTCAGCTCTCTGTGTTTATAACAAGGACGAAAACAGGTAACGTTAGGCACTCTATCATCATTATACAATATTATTTTAACATTTCTTTAAAAAAAAATGTTTAAAAAGGGAATTGGATAGATTTCTTCTATCCAATTCCCACCCGTCACTAGGGGGCTCCCAAATTAAGGTTACTACTACCAGACAGGGAGGACCGAAGACTACCACGTGTTTCCTCCAAACATTCATTCATTCATTTTCTATACCGCTTAATCCTGTGTTCAGGGTCGCGGGGGCCTGGAGCCTATCCCAGGAGACTTCGGGCACTAGGCGGGGTACACCCTGGACAGGGTGCCAATCCATCGCAGGGCACACACACATGCACACACTCAATCACACACTACGGGCAATTTAGGAATGCCAATTAGCCTAACCTGCATATCTTTGGACTGTGGGAGGAAACCGGAGTACCCGGAGGAAACCCACCAAGCACGGGGAGAACATGCAAACTCCATGCACACAGAGACGGGAATCGAGCCTGGCCGGCGAATCGAACCCTGGACCCTGGAGGTGCAAGGCGACAGTGCTAACCACTACACCACCGCGCCGCCTTTCCTCCAAACAACTTCTTTCAAACTGCTCACTTAAGCAACTGTTGGGGGAGGCGTTACACTCGGAGGACACACTCTTTCGCTTATGATAGCTCAGACGTCCCTGATTGGCTGTAGAGCCATGATTGATGTGCTTCCGCTATGCGCCTCCCATCCCACCCTGCTGAGAGAGCTCGGCCAATCAGCTCTCTCTAGGCCCCCCTGCTACGAGACTTTACATCATCACCCTGGAATCAAACTAGCGATCTCCGGATGATAGGGCGAGCACTTTACTGCTGCGCCACTCAAGGCATTTCAGCACTTTTCTTGATGGAAAAAGCCAGTTTTGTATATTATATGTATTTTATAAATAAAATAATAATAATTAACTATAATTATAAGCAAAAGAGAATAGACATAATAACATAACCTGCCTTGCTATGGCGAGGAATGCGAGCTCCACGTTAACACCTGTCTTGGCACTCGTCTCCATGAAGGGAACTCCGTACTCCTTGGTTAAATTAAAAGGGAGACAAGGTTTGTTTTTAGAAGGAAGAAAAAAAACTTAGTGTGTTCACACATACAAACAATCACCTCTGTGAATTTGGCAGAGCAACAAAAAATGTGCTAAAACTTATGTTCATTTGTGGTTTGTTTGAGCTGTTTAAGTGCTGATTCTGTTTTTGAGATATTATAACTAATACATATAAAACTGAATCTATAACACAGAGTGAGGAATTAAAGTTGACAAAATAAACATCATTCAAATTGAAACCAAACTATTAACCTAACAAAATTAGTCTTCTTAGTTTTTAAGGATTTGTGCAATTTATTTTTTGCCCATATACAGTATATACATTCTTAAACACCAGTGCAAACACATCACAACGTAATGTGCACAGATGAACTCACAAATATGTCTGGATAAAGCGAATACAAATCCCCAGAACAACATATAAATCATTAGCCTCAGACTCCAGTAAAGAGTGTAGCACTTAATAAATAACATGTAATTTAAAGGCACGCGCACGCGCACGCACACGCACACACACACGCACACACACACACACACACACTCCCAACCATGTTCACAAAGCACAGAACCTCCCCCAGGATCCATGTTAACTTCAGCAGGGTTTTTCTAAGTTGGGACTCCAGGACGAATCGCAGTCCACACCTCAAATTAGAAATGCAATAATACAATGTAATGAAGTGTTTCCTTCCTTCCTTGAAATAAAAATGTGTCAGACTCAACAATAAACTGGTAGTTTTGTATTCTGAAACGTAAAATTTTCTCCATTTGAAATCGTTGTCATGGCAACATTAACAGCTGGCGAGTACAGTGTTTAACGTCACAAAGTTCAAGGGTTGGCTAACAGGTGTCTGTTTAAAATTAGCAAGTTAGCTAACAGCTAACAGGCTTTCGCATTCTGCCCTGAGGGCACGTACAAGCGAGATTTCGTTATCTTCTTTCAGGGTACATCACTTCCTCTGTGCGATGAGGATGTCAAGCTCCAAATGTGCAAAGGTTAGGTCAGTGTTTCTGTGTAGGGACCACACCTTTTACTGTATGTCATGGTCAGACGGTGCCATTCCTCAGACTACGCCGCTGTGTTTTGACTGTCTTTGGGGCCATTCTTCTGCATGCAAAATTTTATAAATTTAATTGGAGATGCACAACAAGCACGCTGTCAATAGAGACCGAACATGTAGCAACACTTGGGCGTTTTTCATGTGTTTCCATGCCGCCGCAGAATGAAAAGTCCCTTATTTCAGAATGTCCCAAATTCAACGTCATCTTTTTTGTCGCCATGGATCAGCTGGTAAAATTCTCCATGTTTTCTTCGTGCTTCAAGGATGATGGGAGGCGCCACGGCAGACGCCATAGGAGAGCAAGCTTGCGAACATTTTGGAAAGTGATGCGGCTAGCTGGTTGGTTTTCCATTTTGATATTACAGTGTTTTGTGTCTTGTTCTTGGTCAGTTGTTTAATTGGTTTATTTAGTCATGACAAATACAATTTGCTTATTTATTTTGTTTAGGCATGAAAATCATTCAATGTTGATTTTTCTCTTATAGTTCTTTTTTATCCTAAAACATTAGATACACTAGAACCTTTTAGGTTGTACAGGAATGACATAAAGAAAAACTATAGCAGCTTATACAGTATACGGTTCACACATTTAGTTCAATAGCTGATTATCAATTCTTTGATAAGCTGAGTATGGTGGCTCTGTAACAGACCCAATAAAGAACCTTAGTTTGAGTGTTCTTGGTTTGTTAGTGTCTAACACACTATTATTAAGTCTAAGCAACAGGACTTGTGAATATTTTGCAACTCATATAAACTACTTCATAGGTTACAACATTCCTACTGACCCAATAACACCAAAAAATAAGCATTTTAGACCTGTACTGCACTTTTAGAACTGTACAAAGCACCACCCTCACCGTAGCCTTCAGACAAACTCACACCCTCGCACTTGTCTGATCTTTCCTCCTACCAAACCACCTGCACCTTGTACTGTACATCCATCCGCCTCCAGTCTCATACACTTCCTACCTTTAAAACTCATGTTTTCTAGTTAAGTAAAGACAGAACTGTAGCAAAAGCACTCGGCGCACACACGTTTCCTCAGCTTACATTATCATTAAACATGGGCTATTATTAAACATGGCTCCTGTAGGAGCTTGTTTACGGATTTATGTAAATTATTTACTTCATTGAAGCTTAGTGAGAAATGTAAGGGTTTTTAATGACTAACAGATTTTTCTTTTTAAATATCTCATTTTTAGTTTTATTAGTGAACGTCGTCTGATTTGTATGTGACATAAGGATATGTATAAATTTTTTTCTCAATGTGAAGTACAAAACATAAAATTAAAAACCGATGTGCCATCTTTTATATGATTGTAACCATAAACTCTTTGCCCCATTCAGTCTTGTTATTTTTCTTGTTTGAATTCATCTTTACAAGCCCTTAGTATATCCGTGCTTTGTTTTTACTCACTGTTAGAATTACTGAAAAGGCTGGAAAAGTGAAATAAAAAAAAGGGAATGTAAAATAAAGGTCTCTTACCTTGGCCAGCTTCTGTCCCTCCTCAAGCTTAATGACTCGTTCAGCCGCCATGTCTGACTGCAGAAATGCACATAGTAATGGATGTTCATTACTCAACTCAGGTTACCACCTGGATTCTAATCCACTGTATCAATAAATAGAAAAATCAACACCTAAATGCAAATAAAAGCGCCAAATATACTGTAAAGAGTGTAAGCCAGGCTGTGTGAGTATCATTCATGATAATCCAATCCTGCGAGTTCTCGTTGTGCAGGTGGAAAAGCTGTGATTACGACTCTTGACTTGCAACTTCTCCAACTGTATACATTATCTCTTATTTTGTTCTGACCAAATTTTTCCATGAAGTTCACGATTACGATCCTTCCAGATGTTGGACAGAGCCAATTCGTTCTTTATTTGATTCCAGTCATTTCTGGAATCTCCTTTAGTTGTTTTCTTTGCTTGAGGCAAGGCAATAACATGACTCATTAGAGACACTGTAACATACAGTACAGTATTTTCTATGACCACGGGATATGTCTTCCAGCATAGATGTTTAAAAAATGAGAAGATACTCACTACAACTTTTTGGGTTAAAAAAAATTGTCTCTCTATACAAAGGTACTACTCAACATAGTCTCTATCACGAGCGATGCATTTACACAATTACTGAACCAACTCCTGAATTCTCTTGTCGCAGGTGATGGTCTCCTACAGAGCTACAGAATGTTTACAGAGATGACACCATTGAAAAATCAATATGAACATGGATGAAGGAGTTTAAAGGGAGAACAAGCATTGAAGAGAAACCCCTGGAGACCATCCACTACGAAAAAGGGGATTTTCAAAGAGCATTCCACATGAATGTGCAAAAACAAAGGCTTGTAATGGAGAGTGGGACTGTTGTATAGAGGAAGCGTTAATCTACCAATGTGTTCAACTGAAACAACCTATGTCTGTTATTAAAAATGTTATGCATTACCTTAGGTACAGCCCTTGTATTAATCAATACAGTAATAATATGGTCAAAGCTTTTTACGTATTTGCTTGTATAAATCCAAACAGCAACTTTTTTTTTTTTGCCTTAAAGTGAGCAAGAGAATTTTAGATTGGTTACATATATCCAGAAAAATGACCTCACTAAAATAATCAATCTATATAAATAAAAGAAAGATTTACATTCGTCAAAACGTGCTTTTTAAATATTTTTACGTTTCATACATTGGTGGACCAGAAACCAGTCTCAGGAAAAAATTCTGTCCGTATGTCTAAATATCTGTTCAGCTGAGTTTCCCTCAAGGTGGGTGTGGCCACACGTGTCACACAACAGAGCCAATTAATTTAGCAATTTTCCCTCGAGGTGGGCGTGGGTATACGCGTAACTCAGCAGAACCAATCAGCATGATCGTTCACCGTGTATACACAGAGGATGACACAGAAGACACAGAAATGAAAGGAATGCACCTTATAAACAAACAAAACCAGTTAAAAGATGTTCAAATAGGAAATTTTTATGTTAAATGGCATGTTTGAATGATAAAGGTGGAGAGCTACGTAGCTGGTATGATGGACAAGAGAAAGACAGAAAACTGTGTGTGAAAGAGACCAAGTCTAAAAACACTGGAGGTGGGTTCAGAGTGCTTTGCTATGGTGTAGACCTGAGAATGGTGTAGGTCTAATACTGAGGAAGAGTATGCCAAGGGTGTAGTGGAAGTGAGGACAGCATCTAATAGCGTGATGAGTGTAAAACTGGAAGTCGAAGATAAATGATAAATGTCATCAGTGCATATGCTCCACGGGTGGGATGTGATGTGAAGGAGAAGGAAGATTTCTGGAGTGAGTTAGATAAAGTGGTAGTGAGTGTCCCCACAGAAGAAAGATTGGTGACTGCAGCTGACATTAATGGACATGTTGGACAAGGGGAAAGTGGTAAGGGGTAGGTGATGGATATGTATGGGGGTCCAGAAGAAGAATGAGGAAATGGAAATGGCAGTGGTGAATACATATTTTGAGAAGAAAGAGCAACACAGTGTGACATAATAATGGTGGAAGAGTCAGTGACACAGTCAGGTGGACCATCTGCTGTGTAGGAGATGCAATTAGAGACTGTAAAGTGGTTGCAGGGGATAGTGTAGCTAGCCAACATTGGATGGAGGTCTTTGGGATGACTTTAGAGGTTCAGAAGAATAAGGACTGAACCCAGGATTAGATGGTGGACATAGCATGGCTTGCAAAAAAAATGGGTAGTACACTATGAAAACTGAACATTGCGCCATAAATTATATCAAAACGTTGAGCAGAGGGGAAGTTATGAGCAGTTATGTGTCAGATGCTGATCTGTGAAACTACGTATTTCTACAAACTCTTTACTCATCAACGATGGGTGCTAACACTAGTACTTATAAAAATGTTATATGAAAGTTATTTTTTTTAAATACTTAAAATATTTCTTTATTGAAAAAAATGTAAGAAAAAATACATTGTACAAAAATCTATTACATGGTTTTTATGGATAATTGTGTTTTTCCAAGTACAGCTTTTTGTCAAATTATGCAGTAAAGAACAGCAAATGCTGCATTTATTATATACTGTATGAGCACTGAGTTCATTAAGAAATTTGGATTAAGCAATGTGCAAGCATTTCTTATCACACACAGCCAGCTGTACAGCTGCCTTTGAATTTCTGAATTTTTTGAACGGCCAGCATGTTGTACTTTATACTAGCAAAGGTTCATATTGAACGGCTGCCAAAACCACTATTAAATGCTATAAGCAAGTTATTAATTTCCGGGATAAGGACAGGGAACCATAAAGCTCATGATGCAGCCTGATGAAGGTCAGTGATCTGACTTGCATCAGAAATGTTTCAGCTGACATTGAATACCAAGAGCTGTTTACATTCTATATAAAATCCTTTCATCTTGTTCCATCTTGTCCTATATTTACAGGTGCATCGCATTTTCCACATATAAACCTATTAAAAACCTAACAAAAACACAAAAATCTTTGTTTGTTTGTTTTAATGTCATAGGAGTTTCTTTAGCTCCTCCCCAGGAAGTTCCACTTACCTTGTTGCCAAGCAACATGATGACCACATCCTTCTGCGCATACTCATGAATTTCAGTCAGCCAGGCCTGTGTGGTGATACAGATGGAAGAAAATAATTGAGATGACGTGAGAAGACAGACCTTGTATCGAGGAAAAAAAGTGTTGCTGTTTGAAAAGGAGTGCAAATGGTGCTTCAGATCAGAAAACGACTTGATTTGCGCATTATAATTCCACACTCACCCTGATATTGTCAAAAGATGATTTTCTGGTAATGTCATACAAAAGCAGGAGAGCTGAAATGGTGAAGACACAAAATAAGCACGAGCATCTCAAATATTATACTGGGGAAAAAAACTAACAAATAAAATTGCAAACATCTTCATCATTGCCTTTCCACAATAATCAGACTATAATAGAAAAGGGTTGAAAAGGATGTTGTTACCCTGTGCATCTCGATAGTAGGCGTGAGTGACACTGCGGAACCTTTCCTGTCCTGCCGTGTCCCAAATCTGTCAGACATGACACATGAATCAATAAGTTAATCCAACACTCCAGTATCGTAAACATCTACTGACATCAATAATAATAGCTGGATCATACAGTATAGTAACACTGCATCTTTAAAATGTCTTCTTCTTTTTTCAGGCTCGAAAAGGGTTCAAACAAGAAGTCGAAACAAGATGTTTGAATCTTGCACCAGACGTGGCATTTACCATGATTCTGGATACAGTCCATCTCTTAACAGGAAGAAAGAAAAGGTTGACTAAAAGTGTGAACTCAGCCTTCAAACTATGGCAGAAATAGCAGAAGTTATATAACAGCTAATTCACACTAATAACCTGAAGGTAGTCTTACAGGAAGCAAAGTATATTTTCGTTGTGAGTTGTGCTATAAGCAGACACAATTTACAGAGCTACTGTAGGATACTGTGTGTGATTCCTCGAATGGCCGAACAGAATGTTGTCTGGGAACTGCAGAGATATTCAGTGTCTCTGAAACATTTTGGATAACAAAACAGGATTTTGTGTGCATGTACAGTACGCGCACATGCGTGTGTGTGCTGCGCAGGGAGTAGCATGGAACCTGATTATACATAATGCTAGACCTGTGGGAAACACCTGTGGGATTACACAGGATCCCATCATACACATAAACTTATTATTACTACTACTACTACAACATACACAGAAACGTTTAAGACCATACATTTTGAAATAAAGATAAATAACCAAAAAAAAACCCAAAGATGTTTTGGTACGTTGGCGTCTGTAAACCACCACAGTGTATTTGAAATGAAACTTTATTCTTCATTCAAGGGAATTGACAAAGTGTGGCACGTATTAACCATTCAGGAATTACAGCCATGTTCATACACACCCATTTTTGAGGGTTCATAAATAATGGAACGAACTACCATAATTACAAACATATGGATTGCCTTTAATGCTTAGATTAAAAATCCTTTGCAGTCAATGACTGCCTGAAGTCTGAATGCCTTGGACAAGGCCAAATGCTGATGAAATTCCTCCCATGAGATGCTTTGCAAATCTTTTACTGCAGCTGCTGCTTGTCTATCGGTCTTTCTGCCTTCAGTCTTGTCTTCAGTAAGCAAAAAAACATGGTCTGTTGATTTGAGAGCTGGTGCCAGACCTGGGCAGTAAAGAATAACCAATTTCTTTGTCTTGCGGAACCCTTGGATAGCTTTCACTGTACTCAAGTGTGTTATTTTAAATCCAATGCCAAAAACGTATTTGTTCCAACATTTATGGACCTGGCTGTACATAAAGTTTTACAAAAGGATCACAGGTAACATTGATTGTTAATACTTTTTTTATCAAGTGTTTCAAGTCCATGATATGTGTACTGTAGGAAAATGTAAAAAGACAAGACATGCTTGCAATTTTCCAACTCTTTTGTTCAAAACATAATTCGTGCCATTCTGAAGTTTACCCCTTCAATTAATTTGTACGTTCTATGTGTAATTGGACGATGTTTGCTTAGTCTATTTGCATATTTAGTTTTTTCCCGAAGGCATTTTGAAATACCAATGATTCATTGTTTATTACATCCGCTATTGTGGTTCAAGTGTGCCTTCCCCATCACTGTTGATGACGTGTGTAACTGGTGAAACAATTCAGCTAAAACAAGTCTTTACTTCATACCATTTGTATATTTTTTCCCTTAAAGTAAAAATAATAAATTTTTATAGCAGGCATGTGAAAAGGCCTTGGACAGGGTCTGTGTTTCTGTTCATCTCAAAGATGTTCAGTGGAGCTGAGGTAAGGGTTCTTTGCAAGTCCCTTGAGATTTTTTTTTCACTCAAAACGTGGCAATCTATGTCTTCATGGAGCTTGCTTTGTGTACAGGGGCATTGTTATCCTGGAAAAGGTTTTACTTTCAGTAAGCAAAATTGCATTGCTACAGCATACTACAGCATTGTTCACACTCATCTTAAAATAGATTCAAATCCCTTTCCCCCTCTTCATTCTATAAAGAATCCTCCACAATTACAAAGTAAAAACAAGTGTCTCTCCAGAGATGCTTTAGCTCTATTGAGCTCAGGTCCAGACTCTGCCTGGACCTGATTTTCACAGAGTTGTTCTGAAGCCATGCTCGTGTTTTCTTGGAGTTGTGCTTTGGGGCTTTGTCTTGTTAAAATGTAAACCTTCATTAAAGGCTGAGATCCTGAGCACTCAGGATAGTTCTTTATTTTATCTGCATCAGTTTTCACCTCTATACAGACTAATCTCCCTGTGTCACATTCCCACAGCATGATGCTGCCACCACCGTGTTTAACAGTAGGGATGATTTTAATAGGGTGTTTCACAGCGCCTGATTTCCTGATTACAAATTGTTGTTTCTCATAATCTGATGGTCCATCAGGTGGCTTTTGGCAAACTCCTACGGGCTGTCATATGCCTTTAGTGAGGAATGACTTCTCTCTGGCCACTCTACCACAAAAGGCCTGATAAGAAAGGTGCTGCAGTGATGCTTGTACTTCTGTAGGTCCCTCGCATCTCCATAAGGATATAATTTACAGTGAGCCTTATGGCGCTTTTCCACTGCATAGTATGGCACGACACGGTTCAGTTCAGCTCACTTTTGGGGGGTTTTCCACTGGGAACAGTACATAGTACCTGGTCCTTTTTTTAGTACCACCTCAGCCGAGGTTCCAAGCGCGCCGAACCGTTACCAAAACGTGATGTGTAAACTCTGCTGGTCACTGATTGGCCGGAGAAAATCGTCATTACTGCGTCACCGAACTTGTGACACGAGACACAACAGAACCGCAATATTTAGAACAGCCAGAGAAGGATCGGACGCACCTTTTTGTATTAAACAAAAATTTTCTTTGGCTGCCATCAGCCTCTTTTGAAACAAACTCCTTCGTCTCGCTGTTAAAAACATCCACATGCCGAGAATGAAGAACACCATGCTGTCGATATGCTCCATTGTTGTGTGTTTGTTTGTGGCGCGTTTACGATGATGTCACGGCAGTAGCGGCGCCGCAACTATAACCACACGTGAATAATCCCGCCCACTCTAAAGCGTTACTAAACTGCAGTGGAAGCGCAAACCGAGCCGAACTGAGCCGAAGTGAACCGTGTCGTGCCGTACTATGCAGTGGAAAAGAGGCATAAGATACTTGGTTACCTCTCCGACCGAGGCCCTTCATCCCTGATTACTCAGTTTGGTTGGGAGGCCAGATCTGGAAAGACTGTTGGTTTGTTCTAATTTTCTTCCATTTAAAGAATGATGGAGGCTGTCATGCTCTTGGGAACTTTCAATGTATCCTTCCCAAAATCTGTGTCTTGACACAATCCTGTCTCTCAGGTCTACAGATAATTCTCTAGGCCTCATGGATTTCTTTTCACTCTGAAATGCAGTGCATTTTCTAATCATGTCCAGTAAAGTCAATTAGGCACAGGTGGACTCCAGTCAAGTTACAGAAAAAGTTCTATGACCACTGATAGGAATAGGATGCAACAAAGCTTAATTGCAAGTGACAACTGAACAAGGGTAATAAGACTAATACCAGAATAAGAATAATAAATTAACAAAAAACTACAAACTTTGTAAATGTGGGGTATTGTGTGTAGAATGTTGAGCAAAAAAATATTTGAATGCATTTTAGGATGACTGTAAAACATAATGAAATGTGGAAAACTTAAAAGGGTCTGAAAACTTCCTCCCGGCACTGTATGGGTGTGATGGTCAGGTGTCCACAAACATTTGGCCATATTGTGTGAGATGATGTGAACGGCAAAAGATTTCTCGCATTTTATTGTATTTCTTTCCTGAGAGGAGAGTTTTCACCTGCAATCACATTTATACCAGCCAGCCGTCACAACAACAACAAAATGACTCTATAAACCAAAAATAAGATTATTACGTATTTCTTTAACTTTTACATGTCCTATGGACAGATCATTTTGCTTCTAGAAATCATTAAAATTATTACAAAGATCGTTCACATACTAGAACAAACTTGAAATGATTAAAAATGTCTAGAAATAGGTTTAATCTGCAATCTAAAGGGAAATATGAGATAATAACTATATTCAAGATGCAGTGCTGGTAAATCCTCTTATCACCATTTACAGTACTATTACAAGCGCTACATGGTAAAAGCTGGTACTTAGAATATTGGCATTTTTATATGCAATATATCATTTTTATCTTTGTACAGCAAATCCTGCACAATTACACTGAATATTTAGCTTCCTTGAATATGAAATGTTTTATATTATACATGTTAATGATCAAGGTTATGCGCACATGACTACCTTGGATCCTGGACAACAGATACAAAATGACAGAATAATGTAAATATAGGCAGCTCACTTACCTGGAGCTTGACTTTCATATTATCCACTGCCACCACCTTGTTCTTTAAAAAAAAAAAAAAAAAAGGAGTGTTAAAAGATCTATATATGGGTTTTTTTAAGCACAGTAAAAAGTTTAAATCACAGGAATACAGAATATTGGACAGTTTGTTATACAACAAATACAGTATATATGCACAGACACGCATCTAGAAATGAGACTCACACCGATCCGGTTCCTCGCATAGCATAGGACCGTTTAAAGTGTAGCTCTATGCTTAAGCATTAATTACCCAAGAGAGAAGAAAGATGGCAATCAAAAATAACAGTCAGCCTCTCTGTTCTTTTTCTTCACGACGTGTCTGGTCAGCATGTGCTGAACGAAACGTTTGAAAATTACACCTCCTGCCCTGAAAACATGACGCTTATTAAAATCATTTCACACGTCGCTGCCAAATGGCTCAATGAACCTTACAAAAACACAGAAATATTTCACGCTGATAGGTGTTAAAAGTGACAGAGTCAAGCAGAGACACACTGTTAGCAGCGAGGATCAAAAACAGGCAAAAACATGGAGATTTGCCAAGGAGAAAACAATTAATTAAACCTCACGATATACTGTAAGCCAACGTCTTTTTTTTTTTTTTTTTTTAGCACAAAATCATATGTTTGAACAGAATTTTACATAAAAATAACGCAGGCCAAGGACCATGAACGTGTTTACTGTAGAGTATGTCTGTGTTCCAAGCCTCTGTCTAGGTCATGGGAAATTAACTACTTAAACACTCTTGTTTGCAGTGTACATTAGAATTCTTTTAAGCACTTTTCCACCAGACAGTGTTATGCAGCTTGTTATGGAACAAGAGTCCATATTTAGCCAATGACAAATGACCCAAGTATCACGGGATGTCACAAGGTGTCAAAATCATGCAGCGAATTCATTTCTTTTTCTATCACATCCCCAAGGTGCAATACTGGATTCAAATCCGCTGCCAGCAGGAATACGCTGAACTCATTGACATGTGATGGAACCACTTTAAAATGGCTTACACTCTGAGAAATGGTACATTAACATATTGGAAGTAGCCACTGTGAGATGAGTGTAATCAACAACACTCAATAATACTATGACAACTGGAAATGTACCAGGGAGTGTGCCAAGGAAATAAATTCTCCACACCAATTACACCACCAGCAGCCTGACACAAGACAGGTTGGGTTTATGAAATCATGTTGCTGATGCCAAATTCTTCCCCAACCATTTGCATGTTGCAGGTGAATCAAGGTTCATCTGACCAGGTAACGTTTTTCTAAACTTCAGCTGAACTGTATTAGTAAGCTTCTGCCCACAGCAGCCTCAGATTCCTGTTCTTTCCTGTTATATACAAACCCAGTGTGGTTATGTGTTCTTCTAGCCCATCCACCTCAAGGGTTGATGTGTTGTGATGCTGTTTCTGCTTTCCAATGTTGTTAAAATCAGTTTGAACCAGTCCAATAATTCTCCTCTGACTTCCTTCATCAAAAGTGTTTCCACCCACAGAACCGCCACTCACTGGATTGTCGCACTATTCTATGTAAGATCTACAGACTATTGGGTATGAATATGAGAAATGTATAGCACTGTTACACCAGAGAGTTTGCTGTTGCCAAATACCACAGTGTATGTGTTGTAACCAAGTGTCTGTGTTGATTGGTTCGATTTCTTTCCAGGATAAAAAAAGGATCATGGAATGGAATTAGATAAAGTACATGTGAAGGATTGCTCATAAATTGGCTACCATAATGTAAGTGCATGGGTTAGTGTTAGCCAGAATTATCCAGAAAGGCATGCGAGCACACTCTTGTAACTGTAACCTGGAGAGGGTAAAAATACGAGTCTTCTTCTTGTCCCTGCAGCATGAAGTACAGTGAAGTACAACAAGAATCAAATCTCTTAGCAGATCCATATTATGCCCTAATTTGTTACATTTACAAGTCACACATATACATATTGAATACTGAATATGTTGTTTGTTGGAATATAGCATATGTTGTTTGTTTGGTTGGTTATTTAGACTGTTAGCTAGTCTATACTGTAATCAGATTCCATAACCACAGATTTAATGCTTGATTAATTAAAGTCTGCCTTAGACTTTATAGCCACTCACTCACTCACTCACTCACTCTACTGCTTTATCCAGTATGCAGGGTCGAGGGCGGCCTAAAGCTTATCTCAGGTGACTAAGTGCACGAGGCAGGGTACACCCTGTATGAGGTGCCAATCCACTGCAGGGCACAAACATACACACACACACTCACATGCTCATTCACACACCACAGGCAATCTGGGAATGCCTATTAATCTAATCGGCATGTTTTTCGACTGTGGAGGAAACCAGAGCATCAGGAGGAAACCAACCAAGCAGGGGGAGAACATGCAAACTCCATACACAGACCCCGAGCCTGGAATCGAACCCGGACCCTGTAGATGCAAGGCGACAACAACTAATTTGCAGGAGTGTAGTTTAAAATATTTAAAACAGCCTGTACCTATACCTGAATCACAGCTACAATTGCACTGACAAGTTACATAAAAAAATATTGATTCTCAATTTAGTGGAAGTTTTAAACACTTGCTATTCAGAAAGCCGGGTTTCAATTCCCAGCCTCAGATTCCTGTTCTTTCCAATGTGGGCTTATGCTCTTCTAGCACACCACGTCAAGGTTCAATGTGTTATACATTCTGACATGCTTTTTCTGCTTTCCAATGTTATAAAAATCAGTTTGTACCATTACAATCAATTATTGAAGCAGAGTTTGAGAACAGCCTGTACCTCTACCTGAATCACAACTACAATTGCACTGACAGGTTAAGTGAATAACACTAATCATTTCATTACTATGGCAGTAAATAGCACATGTGTGAAGTAAATAACATTGATCATCTCATTACATTGGCAATAGTCATTTACATCGACTTAATAGTGACAGGCTTAACACTTGATATGCATAAGGCTAGGGTTTATTTCCCATCCACTGGAATCAGGGCCTTCTTACTTAAGGTCACTGAAGTAACTTGAAATTCAAAAAAGTAATAATAAATAATAATTTGTAAATACTGATTAATGAAATGTCAGACGTAGCTTTTAAATTGTGATTCAACAGAATAATTGACAAAATGAAACTAGTGAAATGGCCTGTACAAAAATGATGGGTCCCTTAACCTAATAGTTTGTTGCATAACCTTTTGAGGCACTAATTGTAATCATGTGATTTCTGTAGCTCTCAGTTAGACTTCTTCACCAGTAAACAGGTAGTTTGGTCCACTCCTTGTAAGCGAACTGCTCCAACTGTCTCTCTTTTGAAAGGTGCCTTCTCCAGACTGCATATTTCAGCTCTTCCACAGATGTTCGACAAGATTTAGATCAGGGCTCAAGAGCAGTCCAGTGTTTTGTTCTTGGCCATTCTTGTGTATTTTTGGGACACTATCCTATTGGAGAACCCATGAGTAAGACTAAGCTTTCTGACACTGGACAGTACATTTCACTGCAGAATGCCCTAATGTCCTAATCTTGAGATTTCATCGTTTCCTGCACATATAGAAGAGACATCAAAGCACCGCCAGAACTTAACCTTAGGCTCCTCCGTGTTTCCCAGTAGGTACATTGTTGCTTTCTTTAAAAGCTTCATTTTTGCATCAGTAAACTTACACCTGATGAGGCTGGCCAAAAAGCTTCAGTTTTGTCTCCAAAAGGACGTTCTCCCAGAAGCTTTGTGGCTTGTCAATTTGCATTTTGGCAAATTCCAGTCTGTTTGCTTTCAACAGTGGAGTCCTCCTGCGTCATCTTCCATTGAATCCACTTTTTCTCATACAGTGTCGTATAGTGCAATCCAATGTTCTTTGACCTTGAGTCAATATGAATCTAAAATGAATACTGGTTTCTATAATATAATATAATATGAAAACTGAATACTGGTTTCGTTAATATAAAATAAAAACTGATTACTACTCGTATTATCCTTCTGTTCAATTTGCCATTGATTTTCATAGAATCTTTCAGCAATGTCTAGGGAGCGTTAATAAACTCCCATGGTCCTTAAACTTATTAAACTGTAGTTAAAAAAATATTACGCTGTTTGGAGATGGTCCTATAGCTCTTACCTTTAACATGCTTGTCGATAATTTTCTTTCTAATCTCCTCAGACAAATCTGTCCTTTCCTTTCTCTTTCTCGTGTTTAATGTGGTACACCATGCTACAAAAAGCTAAAGTGATGACTTTTCACCATTTAAATAGGTTGACTAACTGATATCAAGATTGAAGACGCCTGTGATGCTAATTACAGCTTATTACATCTTAGTCTAACATGTAACTATTGTATGGTCAAATTATTTTCATCCTTCATTTTCATTTATAACTGTGCCAACTAATTTGTCCAAGCCAGTTTCATTAGTTTTTTTTTATTAGTCATTATTATTATTCTGTTCAATCAAACGTCAAAAGAGACATTTGATGTTCATTAAATTATTATTACTTTTGGCAGATTCAAGTTGTTTATGTGACCAGTGTAGGTTTCTCTTTCTTTAATAAAAGAATACTAACAAATTCATCCACATGTATAGGATAATCTCAACTGAAAACATAACTGGCAATCCTACATGTATGACTTTAATCTTACAAAATGCATGGACCTGATTGTAGATGTGTGGTTTAGAATATTTGAAATGAACATTCTGCATCAGAGCTAAATATTTTAACATCAGAGTAAGGTGCAGCAAATTAAAAATATACCAGAATAATGGAAAACATCATCCAAGGGTGTTAATCCCATCCAATAAACCACTGAAATCTGGAATGACTGACAGCTGCATGGGTGTTCCCTAGCAAGGCTACACTCGATGCTGCGTGAAAACGCTATGGGAACCAGTTTGTCGCGTTGCCGGTCGTTGAAGCATGCTGTGAAAACACGCCAAAGTTTTTGGCTATATATAACCTCGACAGGTGACGTCATCTGATTAGATGTAGGTGGAGGTTATAAAAACAGGTGAGCCGGCAACGACCTCAGATCATTTGTCTTCAATGCCTAGTTGTGAAGCGTGCTTGTGATAAACCAGCAAAATAAGAAGGTGTTTAACTCACCGATTTGACGAGTTTAATCCCTCCGTGTGTGATAATCCATATCGGAGTGCGATCTCTACACTGCTTCGACTAGTGCTGCGCGCGCCGCGCATTCCGTGAGAAGCTGCGAGCCGCCGCGCGTTCCTGGCTTAAAACTCGTGCATCTGACAGAGCTGCGGCAGACGGAGGTAAGAAAACTCCTTTCTTCCGCGTTGTCATCACGAGGATTCCTCTCTTGTTTACCGGAGATGAAAATAGCCTTAAGCACTAAAACAAGCAGTAGACGGCAGCTTCTGTCGGGTGGCCGGGGGGCGGAGCCTCAATGACGCTCTCTCCCCCCCCCCCCCCTCTCAGCTCTCTTCATGTGAGTTAACCCTTTCATGGAGTAGGCTGTATTCATGCTGTGTTTTTCATGCCATCGACTTATTTGTTTATTTAAATATAGTCGATATGGAAACGCGGGATTGTATGATGACGCCCAGATAGCAGAGACGCTTCACAGGCTATCTCTCTCCTGGGACATCATCCTCCCTGGTAAGCTTATACTTCCTTTCTAGCTGTGTAGACTTTTATCTGCCCTAGAGGGAAAAGCTTTTCAGGCAGTGGGTTAGCTTGGTGCTCCACTACACACAGGAGGTCAGACTGATTTAAAAATATATATATATATGTGTATATATATATATATATATATATATATATATATATATATATATATATATATATAAATATAAATATATATGGATATATGTGTGTATAAAATAAAATAAATGGGGGTGGCCCCCCCAATAGGGAAAGGCACCCAGAATTCCTTTTTAACGAATATGTGTTCTCCCTGGCACCCCCAGGAGGTCGGTGTTTTGCTCCGCCACCACTGGTGTTCGGGCAACACCAGTGTCCTATAGGCTGTTAGTTCTTCGGTTTTTCCTGCCATGCTTCAGGATGCCGAACATCTAACATCCTCCCCCCCGTTTAACCAAGCTGCCGAAACTTTTTGCCCTTTTATGAGAAACTGGCAGCGTGGAAGCTACTGCCAAGTATATCTCCTTGGGTACTAAGCACTGGAGAGAGGAACTACAGGATTCAGTTCTCACTTCACCTTCTGTGTTTTCAATGGCGTGGCCTCCACTTCCATGAAACCAGAAAGTGCGCATCTGCTGACAGGCTGCCGGGGAAGGGGGCCATGGAACATGTTCCCCCACCAGACAGTGAGTCAGGCTACTACAGTCGGTATTCTTGGTTCCCAAGAGGAACGGGGGCTGCGTCCAATATTTCAGATTCTGCGGGCTCTCCCGCTACCTGAAAATCATTGAATACAGTTCAGTTCTTGACTGTAAAGGTGATAGCTCTCAACCCTACCAAGCGATTGTTTCTGACAATCGATTTAAGGACGTTTACTTTTATACAGAAACATTGCCACAACACAGGGAGATCCTGAGGTTCGCTTTCGGGGGCGAAGCTTACCAGTATCGGGTCCTTCCATTGGTCTAGCTCACGCGCACACATACAAAATGCACGGATTTAGCCCTGGCTCTTACGGGAGTCCCAGGGCATCCGGTGGCTAGTGCTTCGACATCAGCATGTCGTCCTAGCTCATCTCTGTTCTCAGGACTGGGACCCAACGCCACGAAAGCGTGCTCTTTCCTGTGCAGAGGACAACACATTGGGTGCTATATGGGATTCGGTCGTAAGCGGGCACAGCTGTCTCCCGCTCGTATCGAACCCATTCTCAACACCCTCAAGGAAAACAAGCTAGACCAGAAAGTGACCATCACTTTCAGACATCCTAGCTCTCATGGCAGCTGTATCCACGGTGACACCTTTGGACCTTCTGCACATGAGAGCATTCTAAGTTGTGGCTAAGAACCAGGGGATATCACTAGGGCCAATCCCCAATATGGGTTACGCGCCAGGTGCTTCGTACCCTTTCTACGTGGTTCAGACCCCGGTCTCTACTTTGGGTCCCACTCTAAGTTAATCTTGTCGTCACTGAGGCTAACGACAGATGCTTCCCTCATAGGCTGGGGTGCGGTCTCTGATGACTGTCCAGCCCAAGGGAGCTGGAGAGGCTATCTTCTCGCATGGCACAGCAATTGCCTCGAAATGATGGCTCTATTTCTGGCCCTAAAGCACTTCCTCCAGCAGTTGAGAGGCTGCCATGTCCTAGTGCGGGGGACAATAGTATGGCAGTCTCATATGTTATCGCCAGGGCGGACTGTGCTCGCGCCGCTAACAGCTAGCGCACCAGGTTCCTGTCCCTCAGAGCGATTTACATTCCAGCATGGATGCGGGAGCAGTAGTACTGTCCAGTCTATCTCTGACACACGGGGAATGGTAACCCCACTCCGAAGTAGTCAGGGAGAGATTTTCATGTAGCAAGGCGGACCTCTTGCCTTCTAAGATGTGCTTCGCCTTTTACTGCTCTTCAGATTTACGTCCACCGCATCAGCTAGTGGCGTAGGTCAGAGCAGCTTCTACATGTTTTGGATGAGAGATGCTATTGCCCTCTCCTATGAGGCGCGTGGGTTCACTTCGCCTCTGGGAATCAGGGCTCTTTCAACCCTGGGGATTGCCTCATCTATTGCATTAGCAAGAGGAATTCCCCTGCAGCAAGTATATGCTAAGCAGGTAAACCCAGTCCACTGCCGAATTGTTTCAGTGCTGGAGTTTCCCTCCTCGGGTCTGTGCCCTAGTACTCTCAGGACGTACGTGACTGCATCCTCTCTCAACTATCTTCAGAAAGCTCCATAAGCCCAACAGGCACCCTATTGCTCTTGAAGCCTTCTGTCCTCCGCGCTGACAGCTTCGGAGCAGGAGAGACTTCACTTGCTGTGTCCAGCTTGTGCTCTTCAGATCTACGTCCACCGCATCAGCTAGTGGCGTAGGTCAGAGCAGTTTCTACATGTTCTGGATGAGACATGCTATTGCCCTCTCCTATGAGGCGCGTGGCCTCACTTCGCCTCTAGGAATCAGGGCTCCTTCAGTCAAAGGGATTGCCTCATCTATTGCACTAGTAAGAGGTATTCCCCTGCAGCAAGTGTCTGCTAAGCAGGTAAACCCAGTCCACTGCCGAATTGTTTCAGTGCTGGAGTTTCCCTCCTCGCAACAGGCACCCTATTGCTCTTGAAGCCTTCTGTCCTCCGCGCTTACAGCTTCGGAGCAGGAGAGACTTCACTTGCTGTGTCCAGCTTGTGCTCTCCAGATCTACGTCCACCGCATCAGCTAGTGGCGTAGGTCAGAGCAGTTTCTACATGTGCTGGATGAGACATGCTATTGCCCTCTCCTATGAGGCGCGTGGCCTCACTTCGCCTCTAGGAATCAGGGCTCTTTCAGCCAAAGGGATTGCCTCATCTATTGCATTAGCAAGAGGTATTCCCCTGCAGCAAGTGTCTGCTAAGCAGGTAAACCCAGTCCACTGCCGAATTGTTTCAGTGCTGGAGTTTCCGTCCTCGGGTCTATGCCCTAGCACTTTCAGGACGTGCGTAACTGCATCCTCTCTCAACTATCTTCCAAAAGCTAACTATAAACCCAACAGGCACCCTATTGCTTTTGAAGCCTTCTGTCCTCCGCGCTTACAGCTTCGGAGCAGGAGAGACTTCACTTGCTGTGTCCAGCTTGTGCTCTTCATATCTACGTCCACCGCATCAGCTAGTGGCGTAGGTCAGATGCTATTGCCCTCTCCTATGAGGCGCGTGGGCTCACTTCGCCTCTAGGAATCAGGGCTCATTCAACCAGGGGATCGCCTCAGCTATTGGATTAGCAAGAGGTATTCCCTGCAACAAGTGTGTGCCAAGCAGGTAGACCCAGTCCACTGCCAAAATGTTTCAGTGCTGGAGCTTCTGCAGTAAAAGCTTGTCCTTGGGCTTGTGCCCTAGTACCCTCAGGATTTTCTTAGCTGCATTGTTTGAAGCCTTCTGTCCTCCGCCTTTTACAGCTTCGGAGCAGGAGAAACTTCACTTACTATCCAGTATGTGCTCTTCAGATTCACGTCCACCGCATCAGCTAGTGGCGTAAGTCAGAGCGCCACTATACTGGGTGAGAGATGCATATTGCCCTCTCCTATGAGGCGCGTGGGTTCACTTCGCCTCTGGGAAGCAGGGCTCACCCAACCAGGGTGATCATCCCAGTCTCACCAGCAGGAGGTATCCCCTGCAGTAATTGTGTGGCGCGAAGGGTTGGTTCCTCCCCGCACACATTTCTTACATTTATAAATCTGGATGTTCATGCTACTCCGGGCTCACTGCCCCCGAGTTAGCTGCCCAGGCATAGCTCTGAGACCTTCTTGGCTTTGTGCGCACACGCTACACAACCTTGGGGTCCAGACACCTGTAGTGCGGCGGCGTTGGTATTCTCGTTCCCATAGCGTTTTCACGCAGCATCGAGTGTAGCCTTGCTAGGGAACGTCTCGGGTTACATTTCTGTAACCCTGTTCCCTGAAAGGCGGGAACGAGATGCTGCGTCGCAATGCCGCACTACCACGTGACCGGACGGCTGTTCAGACAAATTAATCTGAGGTCGTTGCCGGCTCACCTGTTTTTATAACCTCCACCTACATCTAATCAGATGACGTCACCTGTCGAGGTTATATATAGCCAAAAACTTTGGCGTGTTTTCACAGCATGCTTCAACGACCGGCAACGCGACAAACTGGTTCCCATAGCGTTTTCACGCAGCATCTCGTTCCCGCCTTTCAGGGAACAGGGTTACAGAAATGTAACCCGAGACGTTTTTTCAATGCTGCAATATTAACTGACTGGAGCCCCCATCAGGTTTTAGCTTAGGAGCTTGGCTTGATTTTCTCCCTTGAAAAATTTCTTGGACTGGCACTCTCAATCTTGTCAAAGTAAATAGAGAATATTTTGAATGTGAAATAAAATTGTACAACGTACACTATGTGGGCAAACAATTGTGGATACCTGACCATAACACCTGCATATTCTTTCTATTGAACTCACTTTGTCCAGTTGGGCGTTGTCATGCTGGAACGGGTATAAATGTCTTGGTTCCAGTAAATCTTACTGTTTATGAAGCATATCAAGACCTATACAATTGTGTACTTCTGCCTTTGTGGCAATAGTTTGGGAAACGCTCACTTAAAACTGTGATGATCGGGTCTACACAAACATTTGGGCTGAATTAGCTAGCATCAGAAAATATATACATACAGTTAAATAACTATAACTATTACTGACAAATACACATCCAATTCTTATTGAAGACAGACATATACTGTAAAGTTGCTTTACTAGCTATGGTTTTGTAGGACTTAACAGGCAATCTAAAAATCATTTCTTTTGTGAGGCAATTAACGTATCGCCACACTGACTCCAAAGACTTTTCATTTTTAATTTATTTACATTTACTTATTTAATTTTAGTATATAATGTTGGCATCTGAATGGGACAATTTTACCATTCCTCTATAATCCTACAGGTGATGTGCTCGAAACTATTCACACAGTACAACACCATGTGCGGTAGGAGCAAACTATGAATAAATATAAATAAATAATATTGAATCAGGATGTTTATAAAATCGTGATGACAGAATCACAATACAATTCGGATCAGCACTTAAGTAATTGTAATAATATCATATTGGAAGGTCCCTCCAATCCCTAATATAAAAAACACATGTGTCACCTACACCTTTTGTACCTGTTAATATACAGGAATTACTTTCCAAATAATACAAAATATAATTTAGTACCAGGGGTGTTCAAGTGAAACAGGGAATTGTGATGAAATTTCTTGTAAATGAAGGTACATTTACAAAAGACTTAGAAAAGCACCGGATGTTGAGTCTTTACAGTACATCGCAGTAAAAACATTTGAATAGTGCAAATATTTAAGAGAAGGCTGTAGATCCGTGAATGACGATCCCAGCTGAGGTGGCTCAGGGCTCACTCTAGCCACTCCCATAAACATTCAATTAGATGAACGCCTGAGGCTTGAAAATCCATGGATAACTTGTCACCAATTTGAAGAAGTCTGTCAGTGGGAACTGTACAAACAACAAATCACAACTTGCCACATTCACCGTATATAGACCTGACTATGCTCCAAGCCATTTCCATGTTTGGGTCATTATAGGAGTTCCTGGGAGGCCAGGATATCAGACATGAAGCATGCAGTTTGATCATAGCTTCGTTTTTCTTAGAAAGCGTTCTACCTTAATGTATTAAAGCACTAGTAAAACGCTGGGATAAGTTCATTAGTGTAGCAGGTTTGACTTGAATGTTCCTCGCACAAAATAGTCTGTCATACAACCTTACAAAGTTCTCTGACTGAATTAAATACATGCTTTTAAATCTTTAACTTACATTGCCTGTTAACAAAATCATTAACGTCCCTACATGATGATTCTGACCTACAACTGCAGCAATGTCATGTCCAAGTCATGTGTATCATAAAATAGCAATAAGTTTTCACACCTTCAGTCACAAACTCAACTCAGTGTTTTTCTGGTTTAGTATAAATCATGAGCTTGTCACTTACTTTAATAAGCCTGCATCCATTCATTCACAGCTCTACAAAAAAACAACACACCTTCCAGACCTATTTATTTAATATAATAAAAAAATCATGATTTGTCAAATGAAGCATTTATAATACAATATGACTTCTTAACATGTAAATGAATAATGTATCTTCTAATGATTATATCGTACAGACCACAAGTGTTACTAACACATTGTTCAACCCATCTGAATTAGTTTCAGTATGAGTGCGTGTCAGATAGTTTGACACTCAGAGGTGATATATCAGCCTGGGAAAGTTGAAGGGGTGCATAATTAGCTTTGGAGTCATATGATCCATGCCATCTCAAATCACCAGTGCATCATGACCATATGCATCTAGAACAAAATCCATATGGTGGCGACTGGTGATGGGTGAGCTAAAATCTTTATCTAGAAATTAGGCAGCTCTACAAAAAAATCATTACAGTTGAGCAATAAATTATGTCATGTGATCTGTTTTATGGGATAATAAGAATGTGTGAGAGAATAAGTGTGGCAGAAATCATGAATGAATCTGCCTATTTGCCTTTAAGACCTTTAAGCTTGTAATGGCCTACTGCTGTGTTTCCAGCATAATGCCATCCATGGGGAATAGGATATTTGGAAGCCTTGTTGCAAACAAACAAGAATACATAAACTTAACTAAACATTTTTCATCTCTCCTTCCATTTTTACTTTATTTGGACAATGTGCGCCTAGTCTATCAACTTTAAACTTTTTCTTTTAGGTTTGTCTTTCAAAAAAGGGGGGTAGATCAAATAATCCACCTCGTTCAGCTTCACTACATCTGTGACTGTATTTCATTTTCACTTTTTTAATCGTTGCTATGATGCAATATGAATGTGATAGCAGAATGGGCCAACAAGTTTGTAATCTATTCAGGTAAAGACTTGATATCAGGGTAATTGGATGGCTGTAGAAATTTACAGAGCTTCAATTCTTCATTCCATTTGGCTCCATTGAGGGTGCTTTTGCAATGGTTCTACAAACATTCAAACCCATTCTACCTTAAGGATAGGTCCTGGATTATGACTGATTTCCTCCTAAAGGACAACAATTTGGAATCAATCAAGTATTGGAATCAACCCTAAAGAAAGAGGACAACCATACACAGTACTTATTTTACACCAGTCGTTCTTGTATTTTTAAAGTACTCTTGAGGAATAGTTCTCCAAGCTTCCTTAAGGTCTTATTTTAAGCACTTTATCGGCTGGTCCCTGTACCTGAGCAATCTCAGAGGAATGATTTTTGTTTGTTAAGTCACACAGAGACCTATGAATCATTCAAGCATAAGAAAAACATCGAACTTAAGGCCTAAACCAGTAAGAAATGGTGCAGATGATGACAGATGATCAGGCAGGTGATTAGTACACTGGTGATGCTGAATGCTAAGTGGTTGGAACAGATGAGAGAGGAAATGAGGTTGCAGACTATTGCAATAAAACATTTTTTGCTCCTTCTTTAATTTAATCATGCAGAAATGAGAAATGGCTCGAAACTTTTGGAAAATACCAAATGTTAAACTAAATGTTAAAAGTTAGATAAGTACCCAAGTTGAAACCACTGTAACAGACCTCACTTACTGCAAGATCTCTTGACACATGATGCAATTGGCTGAAATGTTCAGTGGTTATTTGCGACTCGCCATTAAACCATGGAAGAGGATGCTGAAGATATATGAGGAGGAGGAAAGCTCAGTGAATGTCTTATTGAGTGGCAACATTTGTGAATGTCCCCGACAGGCTACAGCTGCAGCTTGACTCCCAAAACTGACCAACTCATGCTACACCATTTATTTACAGCCAATTATGATTTAACATGCACATATATATGTTGTCAGTATATAAAATGTCAGTTATCAATTATTTCTACAATTAATGTTTACACACTGGCATTCCCAGATTGCAATCTTTAGTGCACTGCCTGGATTTAAATGAGCAAATCCTTTGTTCGGATCATTAATACAGTGAATAATACAGTATGTTTTATTAATTCAGTCATTCTTTTAACCCTAACTGATAAAGTGAGTAACTTCTCCTTTCTCAAAAAATATAAAAATAAATAAACATCATAAGACGAATCCTGTGGTCATGAAAAATATGTTACCGTGTTTGTGAAAGGTCCAATCATTTCTTTGCATCTAGAAAAAAAAACAGCTAAGGAGATTGCTCAAACCACTGTAATTGGGTTAAGAACCGCCCAAGGCACTATTAAAACCTGGAAGGATAGTGCTGAATCATCAACTTTGCAGAAAAAAAAAATGGTCCCTTAGGATAAGGAGGGAAGCACAAAAATCGATGCAGCCATCATGCACAGTGCCCACTGTACAAGCCTCTGGAGGCAGTGATGTGATCTGGGGTTGCTACACTTGGTCAGCAACAGTACTGTGGCAATAAAATGAAGTGAACCTGAATGACCAGAGTATATCATTAATGGATTTTCCTCCTTTGATGGCACCAACATATTTCAAGATGACAATGCAAAGATTCATTGGGGTCAAATTGTGAAAGAGTGGTTCTACAAACACAAGGAATCATTTTCAAACATGCAATACACTGGCTACCGTTGAAAGTGTTGCCAAGATTTTCAATTTCCACCCCATCAACACTTGATCCCACTTAACAATTACCGCATCTTTGGATGAATAAATGTTGTGACCAAATCACTTGACTTGTGTTACTTGAGTCTGTGAACTTTATTGCTTTTCCCTTTATTTGATTTCTTGACACACAGAGAAAAATCAAAGAGTACCAAAATGCGTCACTTCAAACCACACAAGAATGTCATCTCCGCTTGTTGGTCAGAGGTGTCCAGGCTCACTCGCTCATCATATATACCACTTTATTCTGTATTCAGAGTCACGGGGGGCCTGGAGCCTATCCCAGGGATATGAGGGCAAGAGGCGGGGTACACCCTGGGAAGGGTGCCAATCCATCACAGGGCACACACACATACACACACTCACACGCTCATTTACACACTGTGGCAATCTGGGAATGTCAATTAGCCTAGTCTGCAGGTCTGAAGGAGGAAACCGGAGTACCTGGAGAAAACCCACCAAGGACGGGGAGAACATACAAACTCCATGCACACAGAGACAGGAGTCAAGCCTGGCTTAAACCGCAGAGGTGCAAGGCTACAGTGCTAGCCACTACGCCACCGTGCCGCCTCAGAAGTGTCCGGCCACGGAAAGTAAACACAGGAAGAAGATCCTGTATCGTAGATGTTTCTACTGCATGTTTCTATGAAAATTTCTTAATGGAGCTTAACCTACGTGGGTTGGTCATCACAATGGTGATTGATTATGACGTTGCTTCCATTTCAAACTTTAGGCAAGTCAAACTGTACAGTTTGCCAACCATATAGTTTAAAATTTTAAAAAGTGTGGCTACGACTAGAAAATTAAGTGGTGAATCACTAGAGTCACTGAATGCTCATTTACATTTGTTGTGGACACCACCTGAAGCTCTTGTCTTGTAACTGCATGTTTTCAGGCATTGTGTACCACCACATGATTGACTGATTGGATAATTGCATAAATGGGCAGGTGTACGAGTGTTCCTATATAAAATAAATGTGGAAAGGGGGATGCATTTTGGTTCACTGCTAATCAGATCAGCCTGTCGAAACACTAAAAGATGGAATCATTGTAGACCTTAATGATTCCTTAATTTATGGTACTATTGAATTGACCATTTAGAAGAAAATTCCGCTCTACTGTTACCCAGAATCATTTGAAAGACTTTCTACACGCTCTAGACCCTCAATTAGTTATAATGGGTTCCTGTTTTTTCTCCACCAACATTGGCCTTTAGATGGCCCTACTCTCTCTAACTCAGCATGTGGGAGTACTGGAGCAACTGCTACAAAGATGAGGAAGTGTTCCCGAAATAAAACTGCCATGTTCCAACGCACCAGTGTACTTTGCCATTTAACAAGTAGATGAAAAACCTCACTGCCAAACCGTGCTCAATTGGACATATTTTTGAGAATAATTCTCTCTCTTTTTTTTCCCCAGTAATTCTAGTCCGACATGTTCAGCATCACACCACAAATAACTAAGTACTGGTTGGAATGTAAGTTTGTAATTAGATGTTATGTACTTAGAATATGTTAAATGAATAGTCTGTACAATGTAAACAAGTCTTTGAGCAATGAGCACCATGCACACACACACACACACAATCACACACTAATTTAGACCTGGGGTAATTCAGTCTATCAGCATGTTTTTTTTTTTCAGAGGTGGGATGAAACAAGAGAACTTGAAGATCACACAGACAAAGAAAGAACATGGGAAACGCTGCACTGACAGTAATCTGAGCTCACATTCGAACAAAATACTTAGTTTTTTCCAAAACTCAGTAAGACATAATATATATACAGTATTTACAGACACTGGACACACAGAATGGTAAAATGCTTACATGAATGTCTGATGGAAAAAAAGGATATGTTGTTCTACATGTTGCATGAATCTGATGGCAATTTATTATGTTATGTGATATTTATTACATTTATTCTAAAAGCAATGCCCATTCACTATGACCATTTTCGATGGTAATGCATCGCCAGGTTGTCACCAGACACCTAAATAGTGCACTCTTGTTAAACTTGAGAACATCAGGTCTCTGGAGCACACTGGTAATCATTTAGCCGGACTGAAACGTGAATGGGCATCAGGCAATCCTTTTATTGAGACAAGCCTGAAATGGTTTGCCTATTCAATACATTTGGTAGATATGTGTGTTCTCTGTACCAGCTGATTTCGCTTCTGTAAGCTACCACATACCACAATGAAAATAAAAACAAGGCGATCTAAGAATCAATAAGACCTCTTCAAGATTACAAAAACAAAACGAATGCGAGAGAAATGTGTCTGTGTAAAGCATGTGTTCTCGCTCACCCTAAAGTCTATTCCAACAGTGGCAATGAAGTTGCCTCCCAGAAAAGCACCGTCTTTAAAACGCACCAGGACACAAGTCTTCCCAACAGCCGAGTCTCCTAGCAGCATTACCTACAGGGATCAGGGTCAGACAGAACCATTAGAACTACAACCACTTAACACAGAGTGCATTACAGATAAATATACAACAATATACTGCAGATTACATCTGTCTATTTTGTAAAGGTCACTGAACGCAGATTTAAATCTGCTGATGGCTCACTGCATCTCTTCATGTTTTGATTGCATACTGATACTGGATGCTGGTTCTAATGCATGTTTACACAGGGTTCTTCTACTGATTCCTGTTCAGATTCCGCTTCTTGTTCTTCTTCTAACGCTTGTGTTATCAGATGTGAGCCAAATACGAAATTAAACTGTGTGCGCACAGCACAAACACTCAAAAAAGCTCAGGTGAACGTCACACTTACACACAACTACACTATGCAGCGCAGGTTATGCATCATTGTGCATTCATTCAAGTTCAGTAGTTCGACGAGGTGGATCTCAAGGTATCCCACCTTAAGTAAACATTTACCTAGTGCTCAGAGGAAAAAGTTCAGCTGAGCTACAGTTTAATTTAAGATCTGCTGCAGCACAGACCAAACAGGAAACAGATTGCTCAAACTCAGTGGTTGCATCAGGCAGTAAACTTTTTTTATGCAAAGCAACACACTGGTCATGCAAAAAAAAAAAAAAAAAAAAGGTGCTGTATATCTGATCAAACTGTTGGTGCACAGAAAAGTGCTAGATCACAGGAACTCTATTAGGGACACAATGTGCTGTTATATATAATAAGTATAATATTATATATCATATGCATATACAATTTATATATGCTTATTATATATGATATAATAAGCATATATAATTGTGTGATCTGCATCAATAATAATAATAATAATAATAATAATAATAATGCATACCTTGAATGAAATATCAAAATATTCATTAACCGAGGCGCAGCGTTCCAGCATGTTTCTTGACGTTCCATTTTTAATCTCATGATCCGACATGGACGCCTTTTTCGTGGACATAATGAACAGCTACGAGGAAGGCAGATCAGGTCTTCAGTTCAGTATTCTTCCCAAGACACCAAGTGACTGAATCGCAGGTGCCACACACACACACACACACACACGCACAAACGCAGCGCGCTCATCAACGATCACATGCCATCGCTAAGAACGCCAGGGACCGGTCGCCATTAAGAGGAGAACAGGAGAAAGCTAAAAGAAAAGGAAAAAACTATCAAAACGCTGCGTGGAGAACGCAAAGCTGCGTGAAGCGGCACAGACGCACAGCAGGATGTCGGTCTCATGCGCTCCGCCGCGCCGCCCATCCACCCCATCAGCACTGCTGCCGCGGCGGCGGACAACCAGGAAGCGGCGTCTTCATCATCTGCATACACACACACATCATTATCAGCGACAGGACACGCACACACACACGCTCACAACCAGACAGACAGACAGACAGGAGTCTATATACACATACTGTACGTATATACATATTTATACTCTACACCCACTTCAAACACAGAGCCAAAAAGTAGCGCGAGCAACAGGCGCGAGTCACACACTCCAGGTGGGCAAACAGAAAGCGAGGTCTGATAACAACAACAAAACAAATAACGTTCACCTGAAAACGCAAATATGTGTTCAAAACTGCAATTAATGTATATTATACACTAATACTACAGACTATATGTAGTGATATATGAAATCTTCGAGCGCGAGACCGCAGGTGTAAGCCTCGCGCTCCGCTTTACTTCCGCTTTCTTTATATATAGGTTCTATATCTCCTAAGAACCATATTTAGAAAGAGAAAAAGAAAACTGTTCAACAGGTCGCTTTAAGTGCTTTGTCACTTCCTGGTCTAGACATTTTCCACCCTCCTGTTATACGTCTCAAGCAGTGCAGCTTTGCTAGCTGTGCGTTTTAACCGCCACCCCCTAAACCCGGCGCGCGCGTGCACGCACGCACGCACGCTGCCCCCCCCCCCCCCCCCCATCCGAAATGTTTCATTACTGTGCACTCAATTCAATGCACAATGCTAATTTCTCCTCCTTTTATAAGCCACTGTAACCACATTAGCGCTGCCTCAGTGACGTAATCGTGGCACACAAGTGCTAATTTCTCACAGGAAAGAATCTTTTTAAAAAAATCAGCACCAACGTACAGGACAAGAACTGTTACAAGACACACCAATGAAAGCATATTTAATAATGTGGCACAATACATGTTTCAATGTAGTTGTTAATAGTGTGGCCTCACACCCCCAGGGTCGAGGATTTGATTCCTGAGATTGGTGGGTCTCCTCTTGGTAATCCAATTTCCTCCCACAGTCCAAAAACAGGCAGATTAGACTAACTCAGTGTTTCTAAATTGGCCATAGTGTGTGAATGAGCATGTGTACCCTGCCTCATGCCCTAAGTCTCCTGAGATAGGCTCCAGACGTCGATTAAATCATATTTAACATTGTGGCGTGATGGTGTAGTGGTTTGTAAGTTGGCCTCGCACCGGGTTTGATTCCCACCTCGGGGTGGTTTTTTTTAGACTAATTGGTGTTCCCAAATTGGCTGTAGTGTGTGTGTATGCAACTCCTCCCTCATGCCCTAAGTCTCCTGGGACAAGCTCCATGACCCCCCAGGATAAAGCTGTATAGACTATGTTGGTAGGGGAGGTAGCTGGATTGGGTGCCATTGCGTCACAGGGCACACTGATAGGTCTACAAGGTATGTTTTTGGGATGTGGGGTAAATCAGAGTACCCTAAGGAAACTGAAGAGTTGAATTAGGTGTGTTGGAGAGAGGAAAAAGTAGGGGGAAAAAACACAAATGGTGCAGTGCATGAGGCTGGGACTGAGAGCTGTTGGTCTACAAAAGCTCGGTTGGTGAAAGTATATCCATTGGCATTCGCCATTTAGTGATGCTTTGTCTCCACCATCTGACCAAGAGTTTGAACAGTGCATGCTGATAGACCCATTAATGCAAAATAAAACATAATCAAAGTACTGGTCTTTTTTATTCTGTGATAGTGCAGATAGTTCAAACGTGAATGGGCTACACAAAAGGTTCTACTGCTCATTTTGATATCTGAAGGTTCTACTGCTTGGTTTATATCTGAGGAAGCCATACAATTTATAGATTTAAAAGTATACTACTGTTAATGCATTCTGCTCACATAATAATAATAATAATAATAATAATAATAATAATAAAATATTTTTTAAACAAAATGTCTATCAGAGTATGTAGTAACATTTTAATGAATTAGTGAACTCAATAATAGGTTTTCCTTGGAACAAGCAAACCTGTGCTATACTGTCTAAAAGTGTGACTTGTGCAATAACAGTCCTTGAGAAAGTCATCACAGAATGTTTTCTGTTGATCAGTATTATCACCATATGGTATTAGTGGGTTGTTGACAATGAAATCAATTACTATGCATGATTGTCTGTTTTGTGCATGGACTCAGTGGACATTGTACACAGTGATTACACTTAACTATCATCAGATGTCATGACGATATTTGGCATTCATTATACATTGCAGACCCAATGCCGAAACCCAATAGCTGTACTAGTACTGAGCTTGTTATTGAGTTCTTCCCAATGTGCAAAGTTATGACATCTAGTGGTGCTTAGCTTGACAGCCACTAGCTGCCCACACAGTTCTGTCATGTTAGGATGCCTAGTCACAGTGAAGGCGATGATGGTAGCAATGAAGGAACCGGGGATAAATTTGCCCTGGTCAAACTACACCAGGTGCTCCACTCTATCCAATCAGGATGGTGTATGGATGAAGAACAAAGCCAGTCAGATATTAATACCGTTTTGAGAATGAGTGGCATGTAGATTACATGTTAAAAGTACATACTGTAATGATATGTCGTGAGATTCTAAAATAGAATGAGAATGTGTAGCCAGTTGCCATATCTTGGGTCAAATCGCTGAAAATTTCAAACAGGCTTCATCCAGTACTGTCACAATCGTTTCATACATAAACAAGGCCAAATGGATGTTAATTTTGGTCATGCACCATAGCATACATTCTCTCTCTCTTTCTCTCTCTGAATGAGAAAATGAGAGGTTTCTTTAGATAAGCATCTAACAGCAGGTCATAGCACAGCTCAATGGGGAGCAGGAGGCCTACGTGGGAGTGATCTGGCACATGTTGCCATGGTTATGCCATCCATATGGAGCCCAAGTGAGTGGCCTAAAGGCTGAAGACGTAATCACTATTCTTTCATCACCTCTGACCAGTCTTTTCTACTCTTTCTAGCTTTATCTGCCAATGATCAGACATCTTTCTCTTTTATAAATCCTGACCTGGAATCGTCTTCAATAAACCCGGCATAGTGTAGGAGTTTCATTTCCTTGGCGTTTCTGGCCACCTCATGCAAGGCAGCCGTGTTATTTTTAGCAACACTTCCATTTCTGTTAGAACATGTGGGCACAATTTATGTGTGAACAAGTATGTGCAGTTTATGAATAAACCGTGATGGGAACAATTTTGATTAAAGGCTGGAATCATAAGAGTACAATCAATAGCCGTGGAAGCACCACAAATTGGTGTGACTGGAGGAGGGGGAGAATGACTGTATCTGAACATTTTGAAAACAAGTTCCTCCAGAAAGATGGTTCTAATCACAACAGGAAACCAGACACTTTTTTCTCCATTTATAATATAAAATGCATTTTAACACTAATACAATTTAAAGCCCTTATCATGCACCTTGCAGGAAAACATACGACTGGGGGAAGGGGGAGATGAAGTGGATGGTTACCATAGCAGCACATCAGTCTCCAAGCAAGACCACAAGCACAGAGATTTCTTAATTTCAGCACTCCATCATGTAAACATGACAAACAGGCTCCTTGGGCTGCAGATAACATGAACCATTGCCCTCTTGACTGTCTTCTATAAAAAAAATAAAATTGTGCTTAATGAACATCTGTCTCTTGCGTAATCCTCACAGATCTAACTAATGACTCATTATGCAGCACTGTATTCAGAATCCACAGAAATATTTGAAGAAAAGACAACACGAAGGACATTAACCTTTACCATTTGCTGAGAGTTTATCCTTCAACGTACCTCAGAATGCTGAAAAAACACAATTACAGCACTCAGAAATTTATTATTTTACAATAAAGCCAGTTAAATTACTGTCATTAATTATCTTTGGGTGAACAAAGGAGAGAATAAGCTGAACACAGATTTTCTTTTTTTAATAGGAAAACATTTACTTTAATTAAAGGCCTTATTTTGTAGTTAGAAGTCATAACCTATTATGTGCATGCAGTTTGTAAATGCATTTGTGTGTTTAGAGTTATCTATATTTCAGTCCTTGTCTTTGTGTAATGTGTTATGCTGATTCTATAGGACACTGCACATGCAGCTATGCATATTTATTAGCTCTTGCACTTATGAGGCACTGAGGAGTGGCAGGAGTGAAAGCCCAGTTCCTTGAGTTCATCTTTATGTATTTATTCCATGTACCATAACTTGTAAATACCAGACAGACTTCACATCAAATATTGCATATCAAGGACACTTTAAGACATTTGTGTAATATCATGTCAGCAGATGGCACTGCAGTCTCTCATGGGTAATAAAGCATAACAGCATTGGTGAATAGTGTGTAAGCGTGTTGTGAATGTACATGATCATTTACTCTGCAATACTCTACAGTGAAGCTAACGGTGTGGTGGATGCAGCCTTGTGTCCATTGTTTTCATTACAGGATGTCTTCATTTCTAAATGATCACTGACATGCAAGCAATTTTGATTTAGCTACAAAATTTGTTAAGACATCGCATTAGTTTAGTGCATTGTGTTATTCCAGAGGATATGCTTATATGATTTTGAAATACGCTATATGGTTTAAAGTCTTCGGCCAAGCCTTCAATGACATTGTATTTAAATACATACACTTCAACATGGAGTTGGTTCCCCCTTTTTCATTTGGGATAGGTGGAATTTCTTCATATTCACTGTGACTCTGACTAAGATAAAGCACTTACAGAAGATGAAGGAATACTCCCAGCATGCCAAGAAGTGGCATCACAAACTTTGAGACTGTGGGACTGATGTTGGCTGAATTTTCTATTGCTATTTCTAATAAGCCTAAACGCTCTTACAGAACTGTTTAATACGTTTTGTTCACGATGAATATATAATCAGTGCACACAATGAACTGTTGTCCCAGGTGGCGTAAAGCTTACCGATGTGTCATTTGCTATTGATATAGTAGAGGTCACATTCATGGAAGGAGAGGGTTTGCATTGTAAGTTTATTTCGACTGTTTGTGAGGAAAAAAAATCAATGTAGTGGCTCAGAGGGTTTAGAGGTTCAGAGACATTATGCATCGCCAGAGTGACCCCTACGAGACTTTTTCCCTGTAAACTACCCAAGAAAATCATTTGTCAGTGGCCTTTACAATAAGGCATAAAGAGGTTGGGGTAGTGGTTAGCATTGTGGCCTCCAGGGTAGGGGTTCGATTCCCACCTCGGGTCTGTGTGCATGTAATTGCATGTTCTCCCTGTGCTTGGTGGGTTTCCTCCCACAGTCCAAAGACATGCAGATTAGGATAATTGCTGTTCCTAAATTGCCTGTAGTGTGTGGATGGATTGGCACCCTGAAGAAAAAGTTATTTTTTCTTGATTATAAATGACACAGGCGATAATAAGGTAAGATAATAAGACGATGTTCAAGAGGCATCATTTTGGAAAAATTAATTACTCATCTTTTATTTGAGCACTGTCGCCTTGCACCTCCAGGGTCTGGGTTCGATTCCCCGGCCAGGCTCGATTCCCGTCTCTGTGTGCATGGAGTTTGCATGTTCTCCCTGTGCTTGGTGGGTTTCCTCCGGGTACTCCGGTTTCCTCCCACAGTCCAAAGACATGCAGGTTAGGCTAATTAGCGTTCCTAAATTGCCCGTAGTGTGTGATTGGGTGTGTGAGTGTGTGTGTGTGTGCGCCCTGCGATGGATTGGCACCCTGTCCAGGGTGTACCCCACCTAGTGCCGAAGTCTCCTGGGATAGGCTCCAGGTCCCCCGCGACCCTGAATACAGGATTAAGCGGTATAGAAGATGAATGAGGAATGAAATGAATGAACAAAAAGTGGCATGTTCAAAATGATTCATGCCCTTCTCAATAATCAATAGAAAAGCCTTTATTGGCTATTACAGCAATCAAACACTTCCTATAATTTCTGACCAGCTTTTCACGTCTCCACTGGTAGTTTTGTCTATTTATCTTTAGCGATGAGCTCCAACTCTTTCAGGTTGGAGAGTCTCCTTGCCATCACCCTGATCCTTAGCTCCCTCCACAGATTTGCAATTGAATTTAAGTCAGGACTCTGGCGGGGCGATTGCAAAATGTTAGTTTCATTAAGGCTTCTTCTTCTTTAGGGCAAATAAAGGCCAAACAGTTAAATGTTTGTTTCATCTGACCATAAAACAGAAGACCAGAAGTTTTCTTCTCTGCCTGATGAGCATTTGCAAAGGCTTTTATGTGCCTTATCCGGAGAAGTGGTGTCCTCCTTGGTCTGTGTATGTGCAACCCAGCGGTGTGCAGGGTCGGTTGGACTGTCGGCCTTGAGAAGGTGCCACCAGCTGTGCCCATATTCATCAGGGTGGCCTTGGTGGTGATCCTTGGATTTAAAATTTTTTTTTACTTCACTCATTATCCTGCTGGCCAGCACATGCGTCACTTCTGGCTTTTGACCACATCCTCTGCGATTTTTCACAGTGCGGAACGTCTTGTATTTTTTAATAATACTTTGCACTGTAGCCACTGGAACGTCAAAACATTTAGATCTGGCCTTTCCTGACTTGTGAGCAGCCACAATGCGCAGCCGCAGGTCCTCAGATAGCTCCTTTGTCTTAGCCATGACTGCCCACAAACCAACTGCAGAGAGCTTCTGTTTCTCACCTATTGAGTTGATTAAAACAGCCGTTCCCAATGAACCAGGGTAATTAGGATGCTTTAGAACAGCTTGGTCTATTTGGAATGGTATAGAACTTTGGATTTTCCCATAGACTGTGGCAGTTTGCAAAGGGTATGATTAATTTTGGACACGACGTATATATATATATATATATATATATATATATATTTATTTATTTATTTATTTTATTTTTTCCCAGCAAAAAAAGTTTACTTTCAGTAAACGTAATGTGTAAATATTTGTATGAACACTAAAAGAGTCAACACCATAAACTAAAAAGACAAACTAAAAATGTTTCACAATGTGTGTCTGAATGAAGGGAGGCTCAAAATCAGTCAGTACCAGTCAGTATCTGGTGGCCACCAGCTGCTTGAAGTCCTCATGGACTGGACCAGATTTGTGTGACTCGGGCAGTTGTTATGGCCATCCTGTACCTGTCACGCAGGTGTGATATTCGGATGTACCCATTCTGTGGGTGTTGTTACACGTGGTCTTCCACTGCGAGGATGATCAGCTGTCCTTCCTGTCTCCCTGTAGCGCTGTCTTAGGCGTCTCACAGTGCGGACATGGCGATTTATTGCCCTAGCCACATCAGCAGTCCTCATGCCTCCCTGCAGCATGCCTAATGCACGTTCACACAGATGAGCAGGGACCCTGGGCATCTTTCTTTGGGTGTTTTTCACAGTCGGTAGACAAGTCTCTTTAGTGTCCTGTGTTTTTAGAACTGTGACCTTAAATGCCTACTTTCTGTAATCCGTTAAGGTCTTAAAGAGGTGCATGTTAATTAATTGATTATGGTTAATTGAACATGCATGGAAAACATTGTTTAAACCCTTTACAATGAAGATCTGTAAAGTTATTTGGATTTTTACAACATTGTTGTTGAAATACACAGTCCTGAAAAAGGGGCCTTTCTTTTTTTGCTTATATCTATCTCTCTCTCTCTCTCTCTCTCTCTCTCTCTCTATATATATATATACACACACGCACACACACAGATTGATAGATACGTAGACAGATACACTTACATTAAACTAATAATACATTTTTCTTCATGTTGTGATTCAGAATAGAATGTGTCCAATGCATTTGTATGATTTGAATTAAAAGTTATTATATGGATATGGAGCTTTACTCACTTTATATACACACATTATATATGTATGTATGTACAGTGGTGTGAAAAACTATTTGCCCCCCTCCTGATTTCTTATTCTTTTGCATGTTTGTCTCACAAAATGTTTCTGATCATCAAACATATTTAACTATTAGTCAAAGATAACATAAGTAAACACAAAATGGAGTTTTTAAATGAGGGGTTTTATTATTTAGGGAGAAAAAAAAATCCAAACCTACATGGCCCTGTGTGAAAAAGTAATTGCCCCCTGAACCTAATAACTGGTTGGGCCACCCTTAGCAGCAATAACTGCAATCAAGCGTTTGCGATAACTTGCAACGAGTCTTTTACAGCGCTCTGGAGGAATTTTGGCCCACTCGTCTTTGCAGAATTGTTGTAATTCAGCTTTATTTGAGGGTTTTCTAGCATGAACCGCCTTTTTAAGGTCATGCCACAACATCTCAATAGGATTCAGGTCAGGACTTTGACTAGGCCACTCCAAAGTCTTCATTTTGTTTTTCTTCAGCCATTCAGAGGTGGATTTGCTGGTGTGTTTTGGGTCATTGTCCTGCTGCAGCACCCAAGATCACTTCAGCTTGAGTTGACGAACAGATGGCTGGACATTCTCCTTCAGGATTTTTTGGTAGACAGTAGAATTCATGGTTCCATCTATCACAGCAAGCGTTCCAGGTCCTGAAGCAGTAAAACAACCCCAGACCATCACACTACCGCCACCATATTTTACTGTTGGTATGATGTTCTTTTCCTGAAATGCTGTGTTACTTTTACGCCAGATGTAACGGGACACGCACCTTCCAAAAAGTTCAACTTTTGTCTCGTCGGTCCACAAGGTATTTTCCCAAAAGTCTTGGCAATCATTGAGATGTTTTTTTAGCAAAATTGAGACGAGCCTTAATGTTCTTTTTGCTTAAAAGTGGTTTGCACCTTGGAAATCTGCCATGCAGGCCGTTTTTGCCCAGTCTCTTTCTTATGGTGGAGTCGTGAACACTGACCTTAATTGAGGCAAGTGAGGCCTGCAGTTCTTTAGATGTTGTCCTGGGGTCTTTTGTGGCCTCTCGGATGAGTTGTCTCTGCGCTCTTGGGGTAATTTTGGTCAGCCGGCCACTCCTGGGAAGGTTCACCACTGTTCCATGTTTTTGCCATTTGTGGATAATGGCTCTCACTGTGGTTCTCTGGAGTCCCAAAGCTTTAGAAATGGCTTTATAACCTTTACCAGACTGATAGATCTCAATTACTTTTGTTCTCATTTGTTCCTGAATTTCTTTGGATCTTGGCATGATGTCTAGCTTTTGAGGTGCTTTTGGTCTACTTCTCTGTGTCAGGTAGCTCCTATTTAAGTGATTTCTTGATTGAAACAGGTGTGGCAGTAATCAGGCCTGGGGGTGACTACAGAAATTGAACTCGGGTGTGATAAACCACAGTTAAGTTATTTTTTAACAAGGGGGGCAATCACTTTTTCACACAGGGCCATGTAGATTTGGAGTTTTTTTTCTCCCTTAATAACGTAAACCTTCATGTAAAAACTGCATTTTGTGTTCAATTATGTTATCTTTGACTAATAGTTAACGGTTTTTGATGAGCAGAAACATTTAAGTGTGACAAACATGCAAAAGAATAAGAAATCAGGAAGGGGGCAAATAGTTTTTCACACCACTGTATGTATGTATGTATGTATGTATATATATATATATATATATATATATATATATATATATATATATATATATATATATATGTATATATATATATATATGTATGTGTATACATATATACACATACATATACACACACACACACACACACACACACACACATATGTATGTATGTGTATATAATATAATATACACACATTTTGAAAGACCAATTATCCTAATCTACATATATTTGGATTGTCGGAGGAAAGCCGAGTACCAGGAGGAAACCCTCCAAACCCTGAAAGGACATGCAAACTCCACACACAGACCCTCCTTCTGAAATAACAGCTCAGTTGTTGTACTTTTATTTATTTCTGTCCACTCATTTAAAACCAGGTTATACTGGACAAAACAAAGAATGAAGAAAGGATGCTGTGTTTTCTGGCATCTGGCACAAACACTAGCTACACCAGGGGCCTCTTATCTATTACACACAATGATCTAATTAGAGAACCTGAGACCTTTTTAGTAAACATCTAGAGACTCTGCATATAAATAAAACAATCTAATCTTTATTAGATTAGATTAGATTAGAGTAAAAGACCAGAGTGTCTTTAGCTATACTAATGTCTCTAGATGTACTGGTGTTCTATGTAACTCTTCACATGTTACTGTAATAAATGCTGTTAGAACAGAAAAAAAAACTGTAAATATAAAAAAAAAATTCCAACAGAAAACTTAAAAAAAAAAAAAAAAAAAAAAAAAAAAGAGATAGAAGGCAATAACATCAAGCAATCACAGTATATCATTGATTTCATATTTATTGTGCCTGGAACAGAAACGTATCTGCTCTTCAACTTCACCATATGTCTCCAAACAATCGTCTTGACAGTGAACCCATCACTGCCACTCAACACAATGTTTTGAAAAGCATAGAAACAATCCCAATCTAAGTACCATTTCATGAGACACACACATAACGCACAACAAGGATCATGAAACGGACTAGACTGAAGCAGTGATCCTGACATGACCAACAGATAAAAATATGACCTCCCTCTCCAGGAGGAATTATAAATACAAAAATAATCCATTGATTCTCACAATGCACCACTTTTATATAGATATGCATGTACATATACACACACATTCTCTCACACATACACCATTTATTGTCCCAAAACAATAGGCTTCTCTGAAGCAAGTGTGTAAAGACAGAAAACTGTAACAGCTGTACAAACTGTACAACATGAGCTTACGGAAGAAAAAAAAAACACAATGTAAGAATGATCTGTTATTGGCTGCTGTGCAAATGAAGCCAATTTGACCCATTTGGTGATGTGTGATGGGGTGGACAAATCACTATGCTGAGCTTCCAAAAGAAAATGTTCTTATATTAAGCAAAGAAAACAACTAAGGGATTTAAATTTGAAATTGGAATTTGAGATCACTCCAACACATCAAACCTGATCGGATAATGCTGAGCTGGGGAAAAAATAAAAATAAATAATAATCATAAATGGAGATCATGTAAAAGCTAGTTAAAGTTGCAATGTTTAAAAACAAACAAATAAAACACAGCTGTTTAATAGTAAAAGAAAGAGCATTTCCACAATGCAATGGATTCTCTCAGAGGATTAGGACTAAACAGCTGTGTGGCCAGAAGAAGACTACGTGTTAGTAAAGATTATTTGGGGGACAGGGAGGAGACTTCAATATGTTAGGGACCATAAAACTTTGGATATGGAGCAATGGGCAAAAAAAGGTCATGTGGTCTGAAAAGTACAGACTGACCCTATACCAGAGTGACGGCACATAAACGATTCACCATCATGCATCGTGCCTATTGTACAAGCCTCTGGAGGCAGTGTCATGATCTGGGGTTGGTTCAGTTCTCCAGGTCTAGAGACTCAGCAACATTATGTGGCAATAAAATAAAGTCAACTGATGACCTAAATGTACCGAATGCCCTGGTTCTCCCAGATGGTTTCTTCCCTGATGGCTTGGACATAATCCAGGACTCAAATTGTACAAGATTAGATTACCATTGCTAGCAGTTTTTAGCTTTGGCCAACCAAAAACACTGCTCATCACATCCGAGCTTTCACTTGCCTGGTGAGCTAGCTATAGGATTTTTGATTTGTCCACCGCAGGAGTCCCAACTCAGAACAGAAAATCTTGTGCAAATATTCAGAAAAATGAAAATGCCACATGAGACAATGATTAATGCCATAATTCATTGATAATACATTTAGCCGTCCATCATGAGGACGTACTGCATTGCAGTAGTAGACTAAAACAGAAACCTATATCCATGAAAAGCTAATAAATGGTATTACTTTGTGGAGCTTTATTAATTGTGGAGAACATGGCTGACGATTATAATTAGTGGTTATCCGACCCTTTGAGGCATTTACATTTGGACTGCAAGACGATGAAAAAGAGGTCTTTCCTCTGATCAGGATCAGCTCACTCGGATGCTAGTGATACCAACCATGTATTTTGTCACACCTTTAGTTTTTAAATGTAAAAAAAATAATAAAATAAGAATAACAGTAATGCAGTGGTAAACACCAATATGGCATCAAATCAAAAGAAGCCATTGCACATACACACACACAAACACATAGGAGTCAGTCACAGCATTACCACACACACACACACATTGTTTGTTCTTTTTGTTTTCCTTCTGGACGGATATTTGGTGGCTCTTGTCCGGTTTTGCTCATTTCCTAACTCTATATACGATTCACATGATGGAGAAAGTGTGACTCGTTAAGCAGCACTTGGAATATCTTCAAATGGAGCTACTGCTCAGTTAACCTCCAGAGTGACTTCATAAGCTCCATGGTGTTGTCTGTAATTCAGACATTTCTCTTACAGTAAAGTGCACTTAATCAATTGGCTTCTGAAGTTTGGAGACAAAAAAAAAACAACAACAACAAAAAATTACAGGTTATAACGTTTTGTAGCCAGGGACCCGTTTAACTGTAAAACATTCCACAGAACCTCATCATAAATTGTAATCATTCTAATTAATTTAAGTGTAATAAAAAAAAATTAGCTTTTTGGACTAATTAGAGCCATAAAGTATTTTTTTCCTGCACCTTTTACTGACATAACACATTAGGTCTATCCTGACATTATTTACAAACTTCAGACCTTAAGAATGGATTAAAACGTACTTAATTCATGTAACCATTTGAACCTGCTAATGAATACAATTCAACGTATAGAACAGCTTTTGTAACGGTGGGTAGTGATAAAAAAAGAGGGGGGGAAAAGAAAAAAAAAAAAAAAAAAAAAAAAACTTAACCTACCTGACTATGCTTCATTATGTGAACCACTAGGCTGCAGGACTCGAACCACTAACCTTCAACAGGCAGCAAAAATTCATTAATAACAAAAATAATTAATTGGCTACAATTAATGTATACACAAGAAAATGTGCGCTTTCTTTGATTTGTTCTGAAAATAGAAAAACAAAAAACCTGGGCTAACCCAGTCAAATCAAGACTGCATATGGACCCCAGAAAACTTGTAACTCTTCTCAGCAATGATTCTTTAAAATTAGAAAATGTTCTCATGTGCAAATATCAACTGATTCTTCTTCTCTCAGATTGTCCCTGACACCAATCCTCAAGACAAGGTATCTCGACCAGAAAACAGTGGGATGATCCAAGAGACCCATTCCCCGTAAACATCCCTGCGAGGGGCTCCTCCTCTCCCCTGTAGCTCACTTTAGTCATCTCATCCTTGCTCATTCATATAGTTTTTTTTTTTCTTGGGCTACCTGATGCGACCGTTGCTTTTGACAGCACCCAGTTCGGATTTGGGATCTGGAGACAAGGAGCTCCAGCTAGCCTTCTTACACAGCTGTACACTGGGACAGAGAGACCTCCCAGTGGAACACACATCTCCAGTTGCCCAGAAGGTACCCACTAAGCTGTCCACCCAACCATCCAGAGAATTCCCCACCAGAGAAGCCTTCTTCTGTGACTCTTCCAGGGCAGGCTCCATAGGAGGCAGCTTGAGAACCTGGGAGAGCTGCTGGAAACCATGTTCAAGGTAAACGTTGCCTGCAGGGCCTGCGTGCAGCCAGCTGTGTTCCTCTGAAAGACACATAACAAGAAGGATAAGTACAGATGGAGAAAAAACAAACCTTGAAAATGTTTAAAAATAGCCATCAGTATGTGTGATGTGGCCTGGGAAAGACCTTCACATGGACAGGTGGGAAAACTACAGAGTTTCCTGACCTGAAAAAATGTGGCATGCATCTTTAACATTAATAAAAATGATTTCAAATCTGATTTACTACAAAAATCAAGAAAAAATAAATAAATAGAAAATTCTTCAGTTTAATCTGAATTTTACTAACATAATTAACATTATTGTTAAATTTGAAAAAAAAAACAAAAAAAAAACAAATACAAACTAACTTTGGAAATAAAATGTTTTCATCATCATCTCATGATCAGCCTCTGTCAACACCTGAGGTCAAAGCTTGTCATAGCATTTAAACATGAGCCTTGTTTTTTCTTTTCTTTAGGTTATCTGTTTAAAAGCCGAAAAGATTACACTTTTGTTCAAACTGTTAAACAGATATCAGTCACAATGGAACAGATCATGAGATTCACTGGCTAAGAAAACCACACCAAGCCAGCAAGGTTGTAGACATTTCTTAGGCTGAAGGTTGTAGACATTTCTTTGTAGGCAGGGGAAAATACAAAAGACATGTCACAGCATTCCACACCAGCAGGTGGCGATAAGACCATAAGTGTAAAGCCATGTTGGCGAATCAGAAGCCTGACAAAAACTCATCGAGCATGGCAAACATAGGACATAAGCCAAAAACATTGTTTATCCTGTCCACATGTCAATACTGAAAACCAAATTTTTAAACATATGCATAAGGAGAATTGTGGGTAAAAAGCCCCAAAGCAAACTGAAAAAGAAAAAAGAAAACCTGTTTAAAAGTACAATCCCTGCATATGTGTGGACAAGACATTCAAGCAACCATGTCGTGTTTTCTTAAATTAGAGATGTCAAGGCATTCATTAGGCTATAATCACATTACAAGCTTCATTGCACGAATCTGACTTTGCGGTCATGACATGACAGTTCGCGTTAGGAAATGAGCCAACATGGGTAAACAATGCCCATCTTTGTCTTAAATGCAGAAGTTCCTGTATCCTGAAAGATGCTGCCTGTGCACATGACTTTTATATATTTTAATGACATAATTTTGCATGACTCACGTCTCAAATAGTAATTAACATTTATTAGACGACCTATAACAGCATCATCAAAGCAATGAATGAATGCTATAAAAGTGACAACGAGAGCCTGCACTGGGTTTGCTTTTGAGGCAGGCAAACAGCTTGTCAGTTACACTTGATCAGGTTGAGAAGGCGAAAAAAAAAGGCCAGATGGAGAGCTTTTGCTGTTCTCACAGCTATATGTTGGCGCTGCTGCAACAAGTGATGTGTGGGTTCAGGAGAGAAGCCAGTAATGATGGCACTGCAGTGTGGAGGAATTCACCACTTATTTACACCCAGGAGGATTCTGGTTTTAAACAGTATTCAGTGTTTGCAGCAATCAACTCATTTCTCCATCACCAAAGACAACCCATATCATGATGCGCATAATCACTTAAACATATATTGTCATTTAAGGCCACTTGACTGGACTACTTCTTGAACCCCGAGCTCTCTCACCTTTGCGAAATGGCTCTTTTCCTTTAAAAGCCAGAGGCATGACCAGAAAGCGAGCTTCGGCCACACGCTCCCATAGCTTCAGCACGCGGACCGTCCATACTCCCGGCCTGAGAGGACGCTGCAGCGGCGGCTTGTACTGTGTAAACTCTGCTTCTACGTCCACGCTGATGTCATAAGATGCTGCTACAACCTGAGCAGGATCAATCCACACTATGGTGGCTGTAAGGTTGGGGCCACGAACCCATTTCTGTACTGCCACAGGCTCGTCCAAAGGGCCCATCACTCCGCCAAAGTTCCGGAAAATTCTCTCCTTAGGGTCCCAGTCTGTTCCCACCTGTGGAAAGACGAGGAACAAAACAGGATCAAGTTCCAACTTACTATACTACTTGACAAATTATGGTGTAAAAACAAATACTGTGTATGCTTTTACAATTAAATCTCTGTATGACTACAAAATATCAATGTTTTTACAGAATTCACTATAACTGCAATACAGCGTGTTAAAAATTGCATGGTTACTTATCTTGAGTGACATTTAAAGCTAAAAGTTACCTTGACCACTCTTACTAGCTTTCTATTGAACATACAGTGGGGTTAAAACACAGAACATAAATTTTAACACATTTTTGACCATATTAATGGTTTTCAAAACGACATTTTCACTGAATCACATTAGTTCCCATCGTAGCATTCGTTCAGAAGACGGATAGATTTGCTCTTATATGGATCCTCAGCTTTTTTTGTATAAATATGTGGACTCAAACCCAGCTTTAGTAAGCACTAGCTATATTTATATCGGCAAATTGTCCTTTAATCCAATTGAAATCATTGAGATTCAAGATTCTAACTTAACTGTTAGAACTGTCTTATATGGATGCTGATCTGATAAGATGCGCATGCACAATGCATTTAATCAGAATATACCTTTTTTCATGACGTACAAAGTGGTTTCCAGAAGTAAAAGTGTTTTGAGGCTTTAGATCATTTCTAAGAAACCCCACCTTCTGTGTTATGATTGCTTATAACATGATCAATATTTACTAATAGCTAATAGTTTACATCACCCATCCCTTTCTGATAGGACCGGTTCAGGTCAGATTGTTCTGACGGATGCGGTTACATGTATATTAATTCCATTCCATTATTCTGATTATTCGTGGAATAGTAGCGTCCAAGTAAACACATCCATTGTTATTAAAGCAAAAAAAAAAAAAAAAAAAAAAAGGACATACTAAATACTGAGAAAATCGGAAATTCATGTAAGTATTAAATAATATGATACTTTTCATTCAGGTTACTGCTGATAATCCGGTTTAGTTTAAATTGAAAACATCGATTAAGATTGAAAATGAAGGCCAAGACAGAATCATTTTCACTAGTGATCTCAGACCATTTGAAAGTAAAGCAAGTCATGGGGATGAGAACAGACTCACAAATATGAAAAAGCACACAAAAACTTGTTTGTAACAAACAAACAAACCAAAAAACTTCAACCTTTGAGCTGAAAGACAGACTCAGGAATATGCTTACAAAAATTGCCTGAGGCATTAAAATAACAGGTTTGCTTTGTGATGTTTCTCAAATCCTTGTGGAAACCTCCCCATGCAGTAAACAGAATTATGGGATTGCTGTAGATCTGGAGCAGAATCAAATTTAATCCTACCTGGCCATTATAAAATGCACAAATTGCAGCGATCTAAACAGGGTAGCCTATTCTTCTATAAAAAAATCTTCAATGTCAGTTAAAGCTCCTCCTTCACATTTTCAAACACAGGAGAGTATACAGACAGAGAAGGTTGACTTGCAGGGTCCTGCTGAGTTATATGGAAAGCACAAAGATACACCAGAGTGTAGACAGTGCTGCATTTGGAGAAGTAAGTGCACCACACTATTAGGGGGAAAGTTCTAGAAAAGATTGTATACTCCCATGCAGGTAATAATCAGTGCCTTACTCTCACCTCGAGGTTCTTTAGCCTCTCAAACTCATTCAGGTTGCTCTCAAGCTGTAGTGTGGCCTGAGGAACAACCCAAACCTCCAGCATTTCCATCTTCCCAGATATGTTCTTCACCTCCTGGCGCACCAGGTATCCCTGGAAACGGTCATCATAGAAATATAGATGGACAGAGATAGGATATCCAACAGGCACAAACCTGTGACAGAAGGGGAAAAAAAACGCATATTTAAGTGTGGATCATGTCATTTTTGTTATCTGAAGAAAACTTGTATTAATGCATGAGGCTGGTTTTAAACAGTTGCTCTCACTATGTCACTGTGTGGGGTTGTATTGTACAGGTCCACCCCGGTGCACTGCACTGCAACCTTGGCAACATGCAAACTGTTGTTGTGTTTGAGTCAGCACTAGCCGCCCACGATGAGTCAGAAAATACAGTATGTCTTGGTCAGAGTGAGGAGACATCAATATTGCATTCTCTGACTCCTAATGACTCCACAGACTCAACTACAACAAAACATGGCATGAAGATTTTATAAGCAAGTACTTATCTGAAATCTAAATCGGAAACGCTTTCAGGCCTGCAAGCCGCTGAGGTACTGAAATCCAAATAAAACATTTATACGATAGGGTAATGTCTCGACACATGGGCTAGAGCGGCTGACAATCAGACTACTTGACAACTAGTTCAAATAAGACGCTTGACATTTTACAAAAGCATTTTTCTTGGATAAATGCAACATTAAAGGATTTGAAGAAAAATATACTAAAGCATGTTTACATCCAGCGCTGGGTTGCAAAATTTGAGTATGCAAACACTTTAATCATAAAAATAAAGTGTGTAAAAATGCTTAATTTTCTTTCCTGACTGGAAAGCATTATTGTGCAACTATCACAAATATGAAGCCTTAAATTACATTTTATGATTTTTCAGTTAAAATCAACGTATGTGCTGGTATTTGCTCCAACATCGATATTAAACTGAATTCACTATACTTTGTCAATAATTTATCTAGTTTAACCAAAAAAAACAAAAAACAAACAAACAAACATCATTTCAAAAGTACTAATGGCTTCTTAGTTGTGACTTGATTGCATATTATGACGTGTTTTTGAAGGAAACAGGAAGTCAGAAGGATGATGTGTTGAACTGCTAACTGTTACGATATGATGCTGTGCCCAATCAAAACCAAACCAATAACGCGAGGCAACTGTGAAGAACTGTAAAAAGATTAACAGGAGCCTTTTACTTGTTGTGTAAAATATTGTCCAGGAAGCACACCAACACCAAAAACTATGAGTAATAAATATTACTCTAGAGCACAGTCGCCTCAATGCTTTTTTCTCTCTTTTTTGTCTACATTTAAAACACACAGTCTGAAGACTGAAAATGTTTGACTTACCGACCACAAACTGCATTATTATTATTATTATTATTATTATGTGCTATATTTGTGTGTTTAAGGAGAACTAATGTCATTGGAATAATCCAAATGCAATACATGCTCTGCTGTAAACAAGAACACCAAACTCTTGTACTCTTTCAGTCATCGTTTCATTATCGTTTCATGTCCTAAAAGTTATTTTTAAAGCTGTGTGTGTGTGTGCGTGTGTGCGTGCGTGCGTGCGTGCGTGTGTGTGTGCGCGTGTGTGCGTGGTCAACATTTCTCATTAATCAGCTTTCTGACAAAGGAAGAAATTGCATCAGGACTGACTCTGCAAAAGTAAACTTTGAATCCTTAAACAGTAAGAGCTCTAAGACATATCGTATCCATGACACTAAGATACAGGCACCACAACACAGGTCTTGATTTCAGGGCACTTTAAATGGTTCTGGGTTCAGGGTCTGAGAGACTCACCTGCAGGACTCATGCATGGTTTTCTGACTATGGAGACCGAGTCTGAAGAAGGACGTGTAGGCTGTAAGTGCAATGTCACTGAGATTGTCCACACCGTCCTCGCGCTCAAACAGGCTTTCCCAGTAGGCCTTGAGCGCCACAGTGCCTGGTGGGTAGTTCCCATACAGATGGGTATCGAGAATATTAATGGCCTCCTGGTTGACGGTGGATTCAAATTTGCGGGCGAAGAATGTGGGCCTTGTCAGCTGCTGTTGTGGGTAAAGAGGAAAAGGTCTGATTTAAATAAAATAAATAAATAAATAAAAAACACAACTAAATGCATTCTCAGTTTGATTCAACTGCATCTGAAATAAACAATTGACAACTTTTTTTAAGCATTTTTGTCTATATAAAAATTAATATAATGACTTTAATGCTGCAAACAAAATGGTTCACCATAACTTATTAAATAAATGAGTCTGAAGTGTCAAAAATAGAGCTCCAAAGCTGGATAAAATGCCCAGTTTCTGGGAACGTTTTGATGTGAGGTGTTTAAACAATTGTACAGTGGCGGCTGCTCTAAGACTACAAGGGAAGCTCCGCTTCCACTATGTCAGAAAATAAATGCTCATCATATTTATATTGGTTTTAATAAAAGTGCGCTAGAACGCATTTAACTTCATGACTAGCTCGTTCAGAATCAGGTATTTATTGTAGATTGTTTGACGCGATTTTCTTGTCATACATTTCCGTGCCGCACAGCGCGTTAAACCCTCCTGAAGCCCAGCTTCACTGGAGCGCTATGGCGAGGCACAGAGGAGCTTTTTTTCACTGCAGAAAAGCTGGACGGTAATTGGATAAATGCACCAAAATCGTCACTTCCAGTGAAGTTCAGCTTCTCAGTGAATGGAGCAGTGGGCGGGTCAGGACGCTGGGCTGCTGCATGATGATTGGAGGAGCTGTTTAAAGGGGCGGAACCCCTTTTTTGATTGACAGCATGTCTTAAGTATACATCAGCGCTACAGAGATTCGAGTTCAGTCCCATGCGGATTTGCAGGTGAAGTGGTACGACGAACTGCTGCACTCTGTATTGTTTGCTGGTGATATAAATAATTTTTGTTTGTACAAATCATTCTTTAAATAATAATAAAAAAAAAAAAAACATTATAGCGTTCTTGACTTTGCTCCTTGTTTCAGCATTGTAAAGTTAGTTCGTTCATATAATTAAAGTAGCTTGTGGAAGGGGAAACTAGCCAGAATTTACATACAAATAACAATGAATTTTATGATGAAGGCCTAATATGAGTTTCAAAATCTGGCAGCCGACAGTGCAATTCTAAAACGTTTTTCCACCAGAAAACATTTGTTCCTTGCTACCATCGCCCTTGGCTTGCTCATCAGGAACTATTTAATAATTTTGATTCATATACATTCAAATTTCATACGAACTTCCTTGATTTCTTCTGATTGTGTAAAGCTGCTTTGCGACAATGACAATTGTTTAAAGCACTATACAGTGAAACCTTGGATTGCAAGTAACGCGGTTTACGAGTGTTTCGCAAGACGAGCAAAGATTTTTAATACATTTTGACATGGAAAACGAACAAGTCTTGGTTTACAAGTACCGAGTATTATGCATCACTCATCCGCTTCTTGTTTTGACGCCGAGTGTCATGTGATCACAACTGAGCCAACGGTTTTTCTCTCTCTTGTGCTGCGGAATTGTGGGTAATCGTCTCCCCTGCTGGGTCTTAGTGTGTGTCTCTTACTGGTATAATCAACATCCGTGCATGCATGTACTGTTTACTATAACACTGTGACCGTGTGTGTGTGTGTGTGTGTGTGTGTGTGTGTGTGTGTGTGTGTGTGTGTGTGTGTGTGTGTGTAAAACATATTCTATTTTGTGTCTGTATGCGTGTGTCTACAGAGCGCGTGTAAAGCAAAAGCAAGTCTCATTAGAGAGGTTAAAGATGTATTTTCTCTCTCTGCTCAAGGACCAGCCTGCTCTTTGTTTCTGTGTGCGCGCACATCATTGGACACCGTGCAATGAGTTTCATTAAAGAGATTTCTTGTTTATATTTTTTAGTTTCCATTACTTCTTATGGGAAAATTCAATTTGGTTTACAAGTGTTTTGGAATACGAGCTGGCTTCCGGAACTAATTATGCTCGTAATCCAAGGTTACACTGTACAAATAGTCAGTTCGGCAAAATAATGAATAAAATCAATAAAATGATCGTTTAAAATGGGCAAGCAGGTTACGTCATTATTAAATACCAGTGGTGAACACTACAGTGACTCCTTTCACCCAAGTACCTTATAAACTGAGTGAAAACATTCTTCTTTGTCTTTCGGCTGTTCCCTTTCAGGGGTCACCACTGCCTCCATCTAACCATATCCTCTGCATCCTCTTCTCTCACACCAACTAACTTCATGTCCTCTCTCACTGCATCCATAAATCTCCTCTTTGGTCTTCCTCTAGACCTCCTGCCTGGCAGTTCCAACATCAGCATCCTTCTACCGATATATTCACCATCTCTCCTCTGAACATGTCCAAACCACCTCAATCTGGCCTCTCTGACTTTATCTGCAAAACATCTAACATGGGTTGTCCCTCTGATGAACTCATTCTTGATCCTATCCATCCTTGTCACTCCCAAAGAGAACCTCAACATCTTCAGCTCTGCCTCCTGTCTTTTCTTCAGTGTCACTGTCTCTAAGCCATAGAGCATCGCTGGTCTCACCACTGTCGTGTACACCTTTCCTTTCATTCTCGCTTATACTCTTTTATCGCACAACACACCTGAAACTTTTCGCCACCCAACCCAACTTTTTGCCTGTACCCGCCTCTTCACCTCCTTTCCACACTCTCCGTTGCTCTGGACCGTTGACCCTAAGTACTTAAAATCCTGCATCTTCTTTACCTCTGCTTCCTGTAGCCTCACCGTTCCTCTTGGGTTCCTCTCATTCCCACACATGTATTCTGCCTTGCTGCGGCTAACCTTCATTCCTCTGCTTTCCAGAGCATACCTCCACCTATCCAAATTTTCTTCCACCTGTTCCCTGCTCTCGCTACAAAGCACAATGTCATCTGCAAACATCATAGTCCATGGAGACTCCTGTCTTACCTCATCTGTCATCCTGTCCATCACCAGAGCAAACAAAAAGGGGCTGAAAACATTAGTAGGGAGCAAAAACAGCAGTCTTCTGAGGGATAGGGATAGTTTCTTCTTTTAGTAGGAAATTGGTTTAAGGATCAGGAACAACCCAGAAACCACCAAGGCGAAGGCCTACCATGCACTGGAAGCTGACTGAACACCAGTAGGGCCAGAAAGTCTGCCCCCCCCCCCCCCCAAAAAAAAAAACCTGCTCCAGAATCAACACCTTCCTTCAACTGTTCCAACACTGTACCAACTGTTAAACATGGTGATGGTAGCATAATGTTTTGGGGCTGTTTTTCCTGACAGTTCCACAAAGTGGATGGAATGGTGAGGATTTTCTCACAACCGATCAGCATAACTTTAAATCATCAGCCACATGATTGAAACTTGGGACAAAATTTATTGTTCCACCGGGACGCTGACCCCAAAAACAACTAAGCAGCTTGTGGAATGGATAAAGCAGGATAACATTAAACTTTTGGAACCTCAAAGCGTTTAGAAATGTGTGAACCATGCTTAAAAAGTTAAATCTGTGCCAGGAAACCAACGATTTTAATTTGAACACTAGCAATTCTGCCAAAGAGTAATAAATTAAATATATCTGCAGAATAAATTAAAACTTGTGAAAAATTCTTGAAGTTTACTATGAAATATGTATCGCTCTCCACCAGAAAAAGGAATAATAATAATAATAATAATAATAGCCCAGGATATTCATGTTCATGATGAGTACATGCAACTTCTTATCCCATCAGTACAAATATTTAGCCACTAAATAAATAAATAAATAAATAAATATCCATCCTTTTTGTTCCAGTTTATTGTCATCAAACTATATTTTTAACTGGGACACTTGGCGTCCTTTGAGCTGCTTGCTGCCAGTAAAACGGTCACATCTTCAAAACTGCATGCTGTGAGAGTGAGATCTCTCACACGGATTCAAAGGAAAAGGGAGTAAAGAAGTGTGACTGAGAACTTTGCTGGCTGATGTAAAGTTGATGTCAGTTCAGTAAAATCTGCGGGTGAAACTCAAATCATCACTACCATGTGTTTCTATATATGGAACAGAGTGCACATACATTACATAATATAAGGGCACTCCTCGACCTGTTTCGTCAGTGCAGCATTGCTAGTGTGGGGTGGGAACTTCATAGTTCAAGTTCACTGGAAAACCTTAGGACAACAATGCGGAGCGCAACATTCCAGATCTCTTTTGTCCTGTCAGCTGTTCTCAATCACTATGACTTTCCTAGAAGGCTAATACATCCATCAACTGTAGCACTCTGTACTGTTTTTATTGCTTTTAAGTGCAATATTAAATATTTAATACTAGTGCACAGTATTGTATATATCCTAATGCCATATTTTTAAGTGCGGTGCTTTCCTCATTCCACAAGCTCGATTTATTTCACTACACTGACCTGAATTCGGATGAGATCAGCAGGTTTGAAGTCATTAGGAGAGCATCCGCACCAATCCACTATATGCTTGTACTGGCACTTGCAGCCCAGCTTGCGGTTCCAGTTAGTGACTCGCAGGTTGTTGTCCACTAGCGTGTTGCACATGTGGCTGTTTCCTAACACTGTGTGAAAGAAAGACTGAGGGGGGGAAAAAAAACAACAAAAACAACAAAGAGGAATGGGTTAGTTATGGGTAGCTTCGTAAAATCTTATAATACAAATTAAAAATAACATCTACAAAAGTACTGGATTTAGGTTCTCATTCCTTTCTACAACAAACAAAGTAGATTAAAGTAAAACAGGTTTTACTTTAATCTACTACTTGCTGTGGCATTTTAAGTTATTTTAAGGCTACACAGATGAGCCAAGATACTGGTTCTTTAAAAAAGCAGGAATGACATGTTTATCTTTCACAAACAGTCAAACCACTGAATATAGCAGCCAACACACTTAAATGTCACACTGGTACTGTACTTCTCAACTGACCTGTTTTACAGACTCACTGTTAAAACAAAACAGCTGTTTGATTTTTTTCTTTAACATTCAGACCTAAAGACTCAGAGTTTGCTGATAAGATTGGGCACCTCAGCAGGGAGCAGGGTGTAGGTGTAGAACTGCTTCAGCCCGATCACCAGCATGTCGTTGGACTTGATCACATACTCGACGAAGTGCCGCGTGAGAGAAAACCAGTCAGAGCCTCCAGACACCTCCAGGCCCTCGGGGATGGTGCGCTCGCCCAGCCGCCACATGTGATTATCACATTCATGGAAGAGTCTGTCCAAGCCCTGTTTCTTAATGAACCTTGTTTAGAGCAGAGAAGATACAGATTAACGGAGCTATAATTGGAAGAACCGTTTCGCTAAAAGGTTTATACTGATTTGGTCTTTTTTTTATTGAATCTCCAACCACTACATCAGGGTGAGTTACCTGAACATGTTTCGTTGTACTGAGCAAAGAACGTAAAACATGCTGATTTCAAACTTAATAGACTTGGTTAAAGACAAGGAGACATTTTCCATCCTCGATAGTGCAGGGTTTTTTTGGGGACACGTGTCCACTGTAGCCTTAAGATTACTGTTGTTGACTCTCAAGAATGAAACATATTGTGGTCTTCTGCTCAGAGTTTGACCTGTTCAGCATCCTGAGATGCTTGACTGCTTACCATGGATGTAAACAATGCCTAAAGTCCTGTCAATTCAAACCGGCCTGGCCTTTTTCTTCTGACCTCCCACATCAACAAGGTCTTTCTGTTTACAGAACTGCCAGTCACTGGATGTTTTTGCATAATGCTGTGTGTAACTCTAGAGACTTGTGTGCACATGAAATCCCCAGGAGAACAGCGGTTTCTAAAAACACATAACCCAGTCTGTCTGGCATCATCTTCGACGACGCCACAGTTGAAGTCAGTCTCTCTTTATTTTGACACATTCTGTCTAAGTTTGATAAGGTGCTCTTGACCCATATATGAATGATTTTATGTATTCATGACTGACTTCCCAACACCACAGCACTGAAACAGTGCTATCTGCTATATTGTGGTATCTACATATAATCAGATTCACACAACTATCAGTATCACATAACCATTGTCTAGAACAATAATAATAACAATAATTAAATAAACAGTCCCATCTCTACATGGGCAACGTTAACTGCCTCTGAGCTTCATTAACAAATACCTTTAACTGAAGAATTCATGAGAGCACTTTACACTTTTTGCATTTAAAGTTTAATGACCTTCTCCTAACAGCTGCCCCTTCTTTCTAGGTTCCCCTTTTTTATTTCCCTGTTAAAGGAAAAGGCTTTTTTCATTGGAACTTCCTGACTGCGGTGATGAAGATAATAATAGTGTCAAAGATTTGAATCATACATCAGTGAGTTATGACCTAGAACAGTTAACAATGGTAACAATGACATGTTTGTAACAAAATACTACTTGTTTTCTGTTAACTTCATGCCTTAGTATTACAAAAAGGCAAAATATATGAGACCAGCCATGAACACAAATGACATTTCTATTGCACAGAGGATATGGGACGTAACTAAAAACTTGTAATTACTGTAGATACAGTCTTTAAAAGCAATGACTGAAAGAAATAAGTTATTGTGTGCGTAGAAATTTAAATATAACGATTCACGAATTTAAACCAAGAAATTAACTGAAAACAAATGGAGGGTTGTCTGATTAATGACGTCTCAATAAGGCGTCTCTCAACCACAACACTAATAACAGGACTAATAACATTTTCTAAAACATCAACATTTATTTAATCAAAATTTTTCTATTGCACAGAATATTTTTATTTGTACAGAAGTATTTTTCCTTTATTTTACTTAGCTACACTTTATTTTCTATTGTATTTCTTTTTTTATTCATATTTATTGCTTATAAATAAGCTTTTACTTTTCAGGTCACTGGCGGTCGTGTAAGTATTTCACATATCGTACTGTGTATGACTGCATGTGACAAATAAGATTTGAATTTTAATAAATTAGAATATCATTGAAAAGTTGATTTATTTCAGAAATTCAATTAAAAAAGTGAAACTTGTATATTATATAGATTCATTACACACAGACAGACTTTAATTTCGATGACATTCTAATTTATTGACACGCACCTGTATAAAGACGTAATTGTTTCTTTATACAAGGCATTTCCGATTGGCGCAACAGAACTGCGTCTGCCCGATCACCCATCAGATCATGAATCCCCTGGCCATGATCTCAGGGATGTACTGTAGGCCTGGCATCTCCCTTCCTTATCAATCACAATAAAACTAGCTAATAATTAGCGTCTGTGAGCTCATGCATGCAGAAGCAGTTGGATTGCCTTCTCTCTCCCGGATTCATAGATATTGTGCGAGTGGCCTGATCAGTGGAAACTGGTCATGACTAAATTAAGGAGAAAATTAGGGAAGAATGTGCTGGGGATAACTCAAGAATTCTAGCTCCTGCAGTTTTATACAATCGCTTTTTGCATGTAAATAAGATAGGAAGCAGCTACCTGGCATTCTCTCTGCCATGAGACTTCAAGAAGTTCTTGTCACGGCTCTGTGAGAGAAAAGCCACCAGCTCATCGTTGGTCCTGTTTCAGAGAGATATAGGAAAAGAAAGACATAGTTACAATGTAAAAAATCTGACTAGAAGGTGGTCAGGATAAATGTGGCGGCGTCGACTAGAAGGAATTAACGTCTGCGGAAAGGATTTGGTGATCATTAATGTCTCTGCAAGCAGTGAGCTATGAAGGCTTTTTTCTTTCTTTCTTTTTTGAACAGCAGACGTCTGTGGGGATTATACCCCGCAGTGAAAAGCTTCTGATGTGGCTGAAGGAAAAAAAAAAATCTGCAAGCTTCGCTGCACTACGGCACAAAGAGTGCTTTCAATATACTAATGTGTCTCATGGTCAGGAACTTCACCTCATGTGCCTCCTGTTCACAAATATTTCACACCTGTCTAGAGAAAACATCCGCTCGCTAAATTCCACAGGAGTCAGTATAAACCCTACACTATTCAGAGGCCTGTTGTTTACAATAAAGCAAAGATATTTCGCTAAATCCCACGGCTCCTTCTACATTCTAGAACAATGCTGGAGATTTCAAACCTTTACAACATGCATAGAATTATGTAACTTATATAACGACATTAACAACAATCAGAATTGTCAGGTGCATTTGCAAAACCCATCAAGCACCACAATGAAACTGGCTCTCAAACAGACTAGGGTTGGGTACCGAAACCCTATATACAGGTATGCCCTTAGAGCCTGTGTAACTGGTCTGTACTAGAACCAAATCAGAGTGCAGAGTCCGGTGCCTCACTTCGGTGACACCGTTTCTGAAAAATCATTTCCCGAATGAGAAAATGCACATGAAAGTAAGTCGGAAATCTCTAAAAATACAAATCAACTGATGTTTGTAGTAACGCGAGTGTCCACGTTGTTTTCACATTCCAACTTAAAAGCGACACTCGGGAAATGAGCACTCCAAGCTAATCACGCTGAAATTAAAATGCTCAAAGTTAAACAGTCTAAAGTTTGGCTGTATTTCACAACAAAGTATTCAGACACTGAAACAAGCAACAAATGTCTTTCACCAATTGCGTGTGAAGAGGGACAAAAAGTCAAACCTAATGAAACATTTGGACACACGCGAGATGAAGTTAAAAGCAGAGGGATGCAGCATGTTTAACAGCTTGCAGACATCAGCTGTCAGTGATTGTGTCCCGACCCCCCAGTCACGCCAACACTAGCAAGGAGAGGAATTGATAAGCCCATATATGGTCATATTTCTGCAAAAGCATTGCTAAAATCTGAAGCCGGTTTGTACCAAGAACACCAACTACTTTGCAGTTAATGGTATTAAATGATTGTAGTTGGATTACGTAGTATGTAAATTACTTGTATTCTGTATGCACTTATATTTATGCATACTTTACATATATTGTTTATTTAAATAATTTTTTTTCAATAAAAAGCTGTTTTTATTTTGTGTTATCCACCATTTTGCCACTCTTTTTATCGCATCGGTTCTGGTGCCATTTTAAAAGTAACGATTTGGCACCGGTAGTGTAAAAACCCAAACAATACCCAAACCTAACGAAGACCATGCCTGGAAAGCAAGACGAAAACTTCTCTCTGCCGTTGGAGACCCTCATTAGTATTGTCGTAGAATGTAGGAAATAAATCCAAACATGTGTCCAAAATTTTGACTGGACGCCAGTTTCATTTGACATTCAGTGTAAATTACTTAGTAATAGTGTAAATAAGATTTTGGCTATGAACTGCTACAAAACTCACACACCTTCATGAGAGCTGGGTCATATGGCAAAATTCGCTAATTTGTGGTGGGATATGACTTTTTATACAGTAACTTATAGCTGGATTATTTATGCTTTCATAATCCTATTCCTGGACTTCTGATTTAACAGGTAATATCTGGGGAGCTGCAGCATCAAAAGTTAGAACGACATGTTTAGTTTTTTAGTGAATTACAAATTTAAACTTCCATTCAAGGTTCAAATTCTAGAAGATATTTAACAATTTAACAATTACACAACAATATACCAATGCTGCGTAATATGATTAATTTTTTATTATTATAATTTTTTTTTTAAGATTTCTGGTTATCTGGCATCACCTACTCTAACTAGTTGGTTAGATGTTATGGATACACATCTTTCTCTTTTATTTAGCCTATAACACCATAAACACCAAATGTTGATTTCTGAGCACATAATTGATTGATAGTTTCCAAAAGTCAGGCGGCCATTGTCAAAAAAAAATCTGGAGAAAAGAAAAAAGAGAAATGATATGACCTGGTGGGGAAGTCGGTGGCACTGAGGTTGATGAAGAAATCCCATTTCCAGTCGAGCATGGACAGCAGATCCTGCATGCTGCGCAGGTAGGCCTTCAGCAAACTGGCCCCTCCCCAGATAGTGACCATGCGCCAGGGCGTGGCCCTGACGTTGGTGTACAACTGAGCCATCTGCACGACTTCATTGTGCAGGTAGTTGGAGCGCTGCAAGAGACACAGAGGTCAGGCATGTTCGCACAGTGCACTCTCTCCAGGACGTGCCGGCACCTGCGTCACCTTCCCTGCCGTTCCACGCATTCCACGAAACTGGCGCTGCTTATTTATGATGCCAGAAAGTAATCAGCCATCACTTTCATCTTTTCTCAAACATTCTTATAAGGCTGCGGGCAAATTTATTTTTTTTTTTTAAAGAGCAGGTAATTATATTTACATTAAAAACCTACGCACTTTGCACTAGAAAGGCAGGCTTTGCAAAATAAAATACAACTATCAACCACCAAGCACAGGGAGAACCTGCAAACTTCACATGCACAGATCAAGGCAGGAAGCAAACACTCTACTCTGGAGGTGTGAGGCCACAGTGCTAACCACTACGCTGTCTTATGGAAGTCTAGTCAATTAAAAATAAATTAATTAATAAATAAAAAAAAATATATTTTTTTTTTTTACACACGGCTGCCATAATTCAATTCGAGTGCATAGATAACTCTGTATACATTTTGCCCCCCCCCCCTGTGTGTGTGTGTAAAAAAAATTTATATTCTCATTACACGCATGCAAAGTTTTGCATAATGTGACAAACTAAGGTAAGTCTCGATGATTGACTTCAGATCATATAATTTACATGGATTGTTGCATGAGGGGTGTTTAAGTTATTCAGGACAAACAGAATGTAAATTTCTTTTGAATGGACGCTTCAAGGACAGTACGATGATGAGACTCATTTGAATTGTGCGAACATTTTAAAGACGGCTGTACATCCGTGAATGACGAGGCCGGCTGAGGTGGTTTGGGACTGACTAAATATTTTCACTGATGTAGAAGTGAGACACTGATCATTTGATGCTCCAATGAACCATGAAAATGTTTCAAAAAGCACCTGATACACAACAGTATATAAAGGGGCAAAAGAAAAAAAAAAAGAATGATGCAGATGCCTCCCTAGGGTTATGCCAGGAACTCCTACACTTGAAACTCCTTCACATCTGTTTCTCTCGGCAAGAACCGCTGAGTTCCTCTGACACTGACTTATCAATTGGAAAATACCCTAAAAGCCCCTTACATCCATCCAGGGACATATAAACAGTCACTAAGCTCTAATTCACTATTTCATTGCTTTTACAAAAGGTAATAATATTGGTTAACTTCTTAAAAGTGTAAAATGG